>OZ024727.1:38297383-39740070 GCA_964016875.1 Fallopia convolvulus
GACAACAACGATGATGAGGCTCCATTTGTTGTTCTTCACAATAACAGGCCAAGACAACCCTTTCTTCGTCTAAAATATTTCATTTGCAGCATTGTGTTTCCCGCACCCAACGCTGGTTCAGGACCGAAATTCCTGATAGCATTAGTCGTTGGTAGTACATGTCTCTCGTCCTTATATTCTGGTTTCTTGGCTCCTATCATTCCCATACAAATCTGGTCCATTATAACGACGAGATTCGTCATAAAGAATGACATGACACCATGTCGAGTGAAATTTATGCCCTTGAACGAAATGGTAGTTGAGTTCTTTCTAATTTACCCAACGGAAAGAATTGAAGCACATTAGATGTAAATGGGTATATCAGATTAAGTATCATTCTGATGGTTTTGTTTTGGGAGAATTAAACACGTAAATGCGTTATTCACTAAATTGAGCGAACCTTAGTCACACACTAATTAAAGCATGGGAAACATGTCACCGCTACTACAAAAATAGCATATATAGCCCAGGCGTTTTTTCAAATATATACTGGATATATATATAGGGTCCGTGCTTCAGGTTGGTGTAATAATAGAGCAAATAAACCGAATGTTAAAAACACGTCTGGGTTAAAAAAGATTGACTTTTTAGCCCGGACCGTCAAATATCCTGTATAAAGTGTGTTGATTTTTTTTATAAAAAATACACTTTTTAGCCCAGATTAAAAAGGTTCGGGCTAAAAAGTTCATCATTTAAAAAAAAGATGTGCTACCCTGCCTACCACTACCAACCCTACTACCATACCTAGTGTACTACTTGGCACTACTCGATTACTTCCATCATCCTACTTTAACATAATAGTGGCCACTTATTCCATTAAAATAAAGAAGAAATCTTTATAACTACTTGCAACCCCTCCAACTTAACATGAAAACTAATTAAATCAAATAAAAAAAAGTATTCTACTATGTTTAACTCCACAAGAATAAAGATATTAGAGATCTCAACTACACAATACTAAATAAGCCAACAAACTCCTATTTAGGATCATACATATTCCTTTCAAGCTTCAAACAAGGTCAAAGAAAGGTAAATGAATCAAAATTACACAAGCAAGCAAGTAAAAGCCAAATGCTTATCCACAAATTACAGCTTCATTTGTTCATCATTACAAAGTTCCAATGCGTTGGGTACTAACCATGAGCACATATAACCAAGTACATATAAGAAATATTTAATAAAGCATTCAACACCTTATCTTACCATACTAATGAAGCAGGGTCTCTATAGAAATCAAGGAGCTCAGCCTAAAAACCAAAAATAGAAAAAACCTAGTAGAACAAATTTTCTATTGTAAAAGAAGTACCACTTACATTTGATGGGATAAGAACCACCACTAACTACAATTCTAGGATCTGCATAATGGAACAAAAATGACTCCCTGTTGTCATCTAGGGATCCATCCTCTACAAGGCTCAAAATTATGAACTCTAAGAACTTTAATGTTAAGAATTCTAGAGTTGCATATAAGATCATCTAAAAGGGACATTACACTACTTCTATAAGATAAGCACATGCTCAAATTAAACTACAACATTCAGTTATTTCACCTTTGAATATTGAATGGAGTTACTGTCTTATATTTTTTTTGATAAGGAAAGAGATTAGGGCGGTCGCTAACAAGAAAGTGACCTCCCTAGAGCATCCTGAAGGATGAGGTTCCGAAGAACCGGATCAACTATAAGAGGGACGGACGAGACACGACGAAAAGAAACAGCAATATAGTCCGCCACTGAATTGCACTGTCGAATGACATGGGCAATACTCCAGCACTGGAAACGGGCAAGCAGACAGTGGAGATCAGCACGTAGCATCTCGATCTCCCAAGGACAGCGCCAGTCACCAAGAACGACCTTGACCAGCTGAAGATTGTCGCCTTCGATCTGGAGGTGGGAAATACCACGTCTGGTGGCTTCAAATAGTCCCTGTCGTAAGGCAATGGTCTCGGACATAAGCACAGACTGTCGACCAATCAGTCCACCGTCATAATGGATGGGGTCTCTGCTGCAATCCCTAAGGACAAACCCGAACGACGCCATCCCATCTGCAGTAACTGCACCATCAAAATTAAGTTTAGTAAAATTAGTTGTGGGCTTTTTCCATTTACCGCGTTTTCGAATGTTCTTCGCGATTCGGTCGCCGGGTGGTGAGTCAACGACAATGTTATTTTTGCAGTTGTACCAATCCTTTATTTGATTGCGAATAAATTCGCATAGTTTTTTCATGCTGGCATGAATGGTTGGAGTAGGTAGCTTCAAAAGCAGCCTTGTTTCTGAAGAACCAAATACTCCACCAAGAAAAAATGAGGTTTTCCAGTTCAGAGTTGGATGACAACGCCCTTATCTCATCTAGAATCTGTGCAGGTTTTTTCTCCTCTGGTTTGACTTGGTTGATAATCCAGGCTAGTTTAGGGTTGATGGTGTTAAGGGTTGTTTTTGTGCGAATGCATTCGAGCAGAATATGATTGATATCCTCATTAGGTCTACCACACGCAACGGACAACACTAATGTGGTTGTCGGCAAGACGACATTTCGTGGGTAGACCGTTTCGAGCTATTTTCCACACGAAATTTTTCATTTTTGGTCGGATATTGAGCTTATATATCCAGTTTAAATTAAATTGGGTTCTCCCTTGTTACTATGAATCCACTGCATAGTTGAATGGGTGGAGTACCAGCCGTTCTTGCTTGGTTGCCAGTAAAGCCTATCAGGGATTTTGTTGTGCGGGCTAATAATTTGGGTTACTCGCTGGACGTCGTCCGGCGACAACACCTGCTTCAGTTTGTTGAGGTTCCAAGAGTTGTCCTCAAGGAGGAATTCCTCCACGAGGACGTCGCTATTCGTGTTGTGCATTATGTTTCCTTTCGGGGCCAAACACCCAAATCCAATCCAGTTGTCTTTCCAGAACCGGACTGTTTTACCATCGCCGATCTGTCAAATGAGCCCTTTGAAGAAGAGGTCTTTGAGGCTCATTAGCTTGGCCCATTGCCATGATGTATTTTGTTTTTTCTGGTAGTTAAAAAATCCGTCGGATTTTAGGTATTTTTCCGTGACTATGCGTACCCAGATGTTTTCTGGTTCTGCTAGGATTTTCCAGAGGAGTTTCATTTGGAGAGCTTGATTCATCTCTTCCGCCTTTACTATCCCTAGCCCACCTTGAGACGGCGGCTGACAGATAGAATTCCAGCTTATTAGAGGTTTATAGTTACTTTCCTTATTCCAGAAGAAATTTTTGTTTATTTGGTCTAGTTCCTTAAGGGTGGTTTTTGGAAGGAGGAAAGATTGCATAAGGTAATTCGGTTGTGCTGAGAGGTTGGCATTAATCAAGGTTTTTCGGCCCTCTTGGGAAAGGGAGTTAGCTTTCCATTTGTAGAGGTGAGTGTTGAGAGGGTTTCTTGACAACAAATAAATTTATATCAAGACCCCGCTGAGTACAGGGAGGTCAGGTTCGTCCACGGGAGATAGAAGAATCTACGTCTAGCTACTAATCCTAATAAAAGAAAACAAAACAAAGCAAAACACACACTCTAGGCGCTCGGCACCGACCCACAACAGGTCGTAACCGACCAACTACGCGACACAAACACAACAAAAATCTGGACAAACAAAGAGCTCGGCCCCGACCTAGAAGAGGGTCGTAACCGACCTAACCGGGTAACGAATAGACTTCGAAAAATCAAATTAAAAGAGATCTAGAGCAAAGGATTCACCACAACAAGCTATGCATGCAAACATGAATCAAAATCATCCCATAACAATCTCATAAATGACTTTCGTCATAAATAATCAAGTAAAAATCCCAACTTTCATGAAGATCTAAACTTGCAACCCTACTTGTTTCCTAAAAGTTTCAACTTTCGTTTTCAACCAAGTATTATCCAAATTCACAATTCAATCTTTCAATTCAATCATAAACTTGAACATGCCCCAATTTTCATCAAGGAATTGATAGCAAACAAGTGGATAAAAGATAGAGATTTAAAAGAGATTGTTTAATCAAAGATTCATGCTTTAATCATGCACAACTCGTCGGGTTTCACCCCAACCCTAGAAAAGTAGACTACTCACAATCCATGGGACAATCAATAATCATAGACAAAAGAGAAGACATAATTCAAATCCAAACAAACTTCAATTAAAAGAAAACTTACAATCTCAAGCAAACCTCCAAGTCTCTCTTAAAATTGTCCAAGAGCTAGGAATAAGATAACCTAGAAAAACCACTTGCAACTTGTTCCGTTCTCCACAAAATAACGTCCCCTAGAATATCATGCGTCCCCCCCCTTAGAATAAAACCCTAGAGATCCTTATATAGTGGTAGAAATATCTCTATATGGAAACTAAATTCTATCGTAAAAAGGCCCATAAATAAAACATTTACTAAACCTAACTTAAGGCGCAAGTATTAATCTCGCTACACACGGAGGTGGTCGTCACCGACCTAGTGTGGGTCGTCTCCAACCATAGGCAGCACTTGGTTTCTTCATTTCTTCGCTCAAAACTTGCTCCAAAGCTTGGTTCTTCTTCAATGTTCCTTCCTTCATCGTTCTTGGCCTTCTAAGACTTCCTTTAGCTCCTTCAAAAGCACCTTGATCTTGAAATCTTCATCTTGGAATCCTCTATTGCACCGACTCTCACTCTTCTATCAACATCACCATAAGACCGCTTTAACACCACCTCCTAAAAAGCTTGAAAGACCGAGACATCTCCTCCTCAACGCTTCAAATACCTACAAAACATCAAACAAACTTATGTAGACTCCATATCTTAAGATAATATGAAAACCTACATAAATGACTCAAGACAACACAATAAACTTAGAAAAAAACTCAATCCTAGCTAGAAAACTACCCATAAAACCCGACTAAAAAGTGCGACATCAGTGGGCTCTCGTTTTGAGGGTTAATGGTTTAAAAGTGTTTTTAGTAACTCTGCCATTGATTATTGGGCATCCCAGATACTTATCCAACGCGACGGTATTGGAGATCTGGAGTATTTGTTTGATCTGATTACACGTATTGTGGTTTGTGTTTTTAGTCACCTGCAACGCGGATTTATGGAAGTTAAATTTTTTACCAGAGATTTGGCAATAATCATCAATTATGTTTTTGACGCTTTTACAAGCTTGGCTTTTGGCCTTTGCAAATATGATGATATCATCAGCAAACGCTAGGAACGGTATTTTCGTCCCATTACGTGAAACTTGAATACCAATTCCACTCTTTGGGTTGGTGCTTTCCATGTGAAGTTGTCTTGCGAGAACCTCAGCTACTATAATAAACAGGTATGGTGACAGAGGGTCGCCCTGTCTCAGTCCTCTTTGAGGAAAGAATTGGTCTGTTGGTCCATTGTTGACAAGGACTGAGAATGATACTGTTTCTACGCATTCTCGGATCCATCCCAAGAATTTGGCATTAAATCCGAACTTGTTAAGTATAGACGTCAGGAATTCCCAGCTTACGCGATCGTAAGCTTTTTCCATGTCAAGTTTGATTGCAATCCATCCATCATTCCCTTTTTTGTTACGGAACGAGTGGAAAATCTCATGAGCAATGAGGGTATTATCATGGATGCTTCGTTTTTGGACAAAAGCTCCTTGCATAGGGTGGATAATTTTCTCCAGCACAACTTTTAAGCGGTTTGTAAGTATTTTGGAGATAACTTTGTAGATAGTGTTGCACAGGCTTATGGGCCTATAGTGGTTTGTGGAATTGGGGTTGTCACATTTAGGGAGAAGGGTAATGAAGGTGTGGTTAATCTGTTTGAGCAGTTTCCCTGAGTGAAAGAAGCTTTTTACTGCTTTAATGACGTCGGGTCCAACGATGTGCCAATACTTTTTGTAAAAGCAGGCTGGCATACCATCAGGACCCGGGGATTTATCCTCTCCAAAGTCAAACACGACCTTCTTAATTTCCGCGTTCGTCACTGGTTTAGTAAGTTCAACATTGTCATTTTCTGTTATTTCTTGTTGGATTGTTTGAGTCATATACCGGAGTTTTTCACGGTTAATTTCTGTTGCTCGGAAACGGTTTTGGAAGTCCCGTTTGATTTCTGTTTTAATATTTTCTAACCCCGTGATCTAGGTACCTTCGGTTGTTCGTATCTCTTTGATAATGATTCTGTTTCTCCTTCCATTAGCAATTCTATGGAAATACTTGGTATTCTTATCATTAAGTTTAATGTGGGTGTTTTTTGCCCTTTGTTTCCAATATGAGTGTTGGAATTGAATAAGGCATGTCCGTTTTTTGGACAACTGATCTTGTTTTTGGATTAGTTGTAGATTTTCATTTTCTATTATGTCTTTTTGAAGAGTGAGGATTTCTTCGTCAATTCTTTTAATTTGTTCGAAAATATTACCGAATGTGTGTTTATTCCATTCTTTTGCCTTGACTTTGAGCAATTGTGTTTTTTTAATGAGGTTAAACATGTAAGAACCCCCCGCGTTATAGCGCCAAGCTTGTTTGATCACATTTTGGAAGTCTTTCCTTTCAGTCCACATCATCTCGAATTTGAAAGGTTGAGCTTTGAACGGGTTACTCGTTGGAAGTTCGCAAGAAATTGGGCAATGGTCTGATAACGAGAATACGTGATCTTTGGTAGCAATGGCAGGGTACCATTGAACAACTTGATCACTAACTAGGGTTCGGTCTAGTTTCTCAAAAATTGTATTTTCTAAGTTCTTCAATTTTCTCCAAGTGAATTTATTCCCAATGGTGGGAATGTCACAAACATCGCATTCGTTCTTAAAATTTAGGAGTCGTTCAAAACGAGAAGGGTTTGGAGAAGTGCCTCCGAGTTTCTCATCAGGGTGTTGGATTTCGTTGAGGTTGCCTATGATGATACAAGGAAGGTTTTGAGATTTAATAAATTCACTGAGTTTCCTCCAAAATTGCTCTTTATCTTGTACCCTCGGGGGGGGGGTAAGCAAAAATGATGATCAACTCATTTGGTGTATCAAGGTTCGTATAATGGAACCCAATGAACAGATCATCTTTGTGTATGTTTTTTAGAATTTCATTTGAAATTTGATATCCCTTCCACAGGATGCAAAGGCCGCCAGCGAAGTCGGAGGACGGGATAAATTCTAAGGAGTCAAACCCTGCTTTTTTCCATTTATTATTGTCTGGTGGGTCTTTCGCTTTTGTTTCAACGAGGGCAATGAGGTTAATATTTTCCAGGCGGCATAACGAAATAATTTCGGTCCAAAATGATTTTCGTTTAATGCTCCTACAATTCCATAGGCAGACTTTCATAATAAACCCATTTTGAAGTGGTTTTTGGCCAATTTGGTATCGGGTGGTGCCCGAATGGATTGTAAGAATGGTGCGCTTTTCGGCGTTTTGTATGCGGGTTTGGAGTTGTCAATTTCGGCCAAAGCATGATGTGAAGCATAACACTTGGAATCAAAATCGAACAAATTAGAAGTGACTTCCATTTCGTGGTTATAAATGTTTTTAATTATTTTACTTTTTGAGTTGTGAGTGATTACCCAGCTTAATCTGGGAGGAGCCAAATTAAGCAGAGGCCACTTGATTGCATAATCCTTGCAAAAGGCGGGTTTTCCGCAGTAGATTTTGGTTTTAATATGTGACTGTAAACCCAACAGCAACTTCCTTGTTTTTTGTATTACCTGGTAGGTCTCTTCGGATAGAATTGAAATGATGTAGAAAAGATCAGAACATCCTCTCTGAATGTACACAATAATTGGGTTAAGTTATGGTTTGAATCCCCAACCAGGAGTCAGTCTGGGTTTGAACTCCCTTTTATATGTGATTTTAGTATGTATATGGTAATGATGGTGGTTAGCACCATTTTTCATAATAATATGGCTTTTAGGCCAACAATTGATTGACACCAACGAGATCAAATTATCACATTTGAGAAGAATGAGCCTGTAACAGCACTCCACAAATAGCTTAGTAGTACAAATGTAACCCACAAAGTGTGAGCAACAGAACAATAGGACGACATTAAAAATGTAGTTCAAGTATGGATTAAAAAAGTGATTAGCATTAATATACCAGGTTATGGAAATGGGTCGTTCAAACCCACAAAATTGCTTAAGGTTTGTAATGAAGACAAAAAGAAATTTAGCAAGGGGAGAAGAGTCAATTTGTAAGAACCGAACTACTGAAGCTGATAAATTGCAGCAACACACCAACACCCAGGAGATCCAACTCATAAAAAGAAAGGATAAGGGGTGGAAAGGTAGTACCAGCTTTAAGGCAACAATCATAATATAGAGCAGGTAAAAGAGGAGGGGCCAAACTCCATGAACATGAGTGCGGTCACCGGCCAAGTCCGCCCCAACGTCGCAGCACGAACACCTGAGGGGAGCCACCCGCCAGCAGAACCAGAGCGGAAAAGTTCGCCAAGGCGTTCTTATGAAGAAGCGTCGCCGGACCGTCCGAGGAACTTGATATATAGGCCGAATGGGCGAGGGGTTCGCAAGATTAATCAAGAGAAATTTGGTGGATCTAGGGATCCAGTGAGTAACGAACGCCAACGGAAAGAACGCGAAAAGCCACGCATGTTCACAGCCACTAGCGTACACACCCAAGGCAATTTCGCCGCCGCCCACCAGGGTTCCACCCCAGATCAGACGAAAGAACCCAAGTGCCCTTCGGGATTTGCCGAACAGGAATTGAAACGTCGCCCTATTAGACTTGCAAAACTTTCTTTTCTTTGTATTTTTTATGTTTGGTATTGAAATCATGGGAAGACTGGGGCGCGGATTGAGACGCCTTGCCGGAAATCGCAACGACTTCAACGGAAGAGGGCAACCGGTGTGAAATTTTGAGAGCTTGTACCAAGGGGATCCGAGAACAACTGATTTTGCTTGATTATTTAGGGGTTTTTTGTGGGTTAAGCTTGGATCTGGGCGTTTCCATGGTGGCGGCGGTTCAATCGCCGTTAGGGTTTCCGCAAGGATGAATGCGAGGAAGAAGGCGCGTGAAGGCGCGTAGTTTCTAGTCATAGCGTTTGCACTTGTAGGTGAAGTTCTAAAAAGGAGTTACTGTCTTATATATTAGATATAAAAGATTGCTACTTCTATTAGCCAATCATGCATTCAAAAGAAACATCAGTATTCAACTATATCAGTTTTGAATATGACCAGAAAAATATTACCTTTAAATTTTTTATTTAAAAAAATTATTTTTTTTGAAATTGTTATTGACTTTTTAAAAATTTACTCCATTCGTTTCTCAAAAGTTGTCATTTTAGCCAACTACACGATTATTAAGGAATGAGTATTTTACCCAATTACCCCTACATTTGGAAAAATGTGTACTCTTAACCCATCCTAGAAAATTATTTAGAGTAATTATTGCTCGTATAAAGTAGGGATAAATTTGAAAAAAGTCGAAAAAATATTAAAAGGACATGTTTTATGGAAAATGAAAAATGAGCTAAAAGGACATGTTTCAAGAAATGGAGGGAATATTTTTTTAAATTTTACTTTTAATTTAATTTTCTTTTTTAATGTTTTGTTTTGTTTTATTATTTTGTTTTTCAAAAAATTTAATAAATAAATGTAATTTTAACCTTTTTAGTCATGTGAAAAATTATATTTAAATTAAAAGATTATCTTGCAAATTTTGCGTGTAACTCGAGGTTGTTGCGTGAATTATGTTAAACATTAGTACACTCTATGAATAATGTGACAACTCGACGTTAGCACGTGAATTTCCTAAAGCCATAAAGGCAAATAAAAATAAAGGGCATTTTCGTCTAGACCTATTATCACCCCTAAGCGCGGGAAAATGCTTGCTTCCTCCCTCCCAGTCTCTAACCAGCAGCCCCCATTCCATCTCTAATTGCCTTTCTATTCCCCCTCTCTCCCTTTCCGTCCTTTTTCTGTAGGAATTATAGGATAAATCGAAATGAATGGAGACGGTAGAAGACGAGATCGCAGAGACGACCGGAACTCCAAGTGGCGGAAAAAGCCAGTCAACAACGCCGAGGACGAGCATGAATCCAAGCTAGGTTTCAATCTCTACTCCGAAGGTGACAAGCGTCTCGGCTGGCTTCTAACCTTTGCCTCGGTAAATTTCACATCCATAAATTTTCAATTAGGTTTTTTCTTTCCCCAATTCGATATCCAATTTGTGCCAGTTACTGAAAATTTGATTGAATTTGAGCTATTGTGTGCTTTCCTCGCAGTCGTCGATGCAGGATCAGGAATCCAGTAACTCGTACAGTTGTGTTGATTTATATTTTGTTACACAGGTGAGAGATCTAGTGCTTTTCCATTCTTTGCTAGCATGGTTCTCTCCATCTGGGTTTTCTGAATTATGAGTTCATTTTTATTGGAAAATGTGGTGGCAGGAAGGAACTGGTTTTAAGGTGAAGTATAAGTTCCGGCCATATTTTTACGCGGCTACTAAGGTCAGTTATCCAACAAGTATTTTGATTGGCTGTTTTTATTGAAGTCTGGCACCTGACCTTTTTTTTAACATTATTTTGTCTTTTTTTGATGGATGCCTGTTGCAGTATAAGACAGAGATGGATGTAGATTCTTACTTGAGGCGTCGTTATGAGAACGAGATTGCTAACATTGAAATTGTTGACAAAGAAGATCTTGATCTCGTAAGTCTGCTTAAGTTCTTGTTTCTTGACTTGTTTGGTTGAGAGTAGATGATGTTACTTGTATTTTTTAGGCAAAATATTGTAATCCCTAGTGAAGTCGTTTCCAATTTCTATATATAAATGAAAAAAAAAACGAGTGTGAAAGGTAGAATAAGAAAGCTAAAAACTCAGCCGACTTACCAAGTTTGACATTGGTAGCATAGGTGAAGCCTACACTTCGTTAATTGTATGTGGAAGCTCCTAAGTGAGAAAAAGCCAAGTGCTTTTCCAATTGAAGATGTAAATATAAACTTGTGTATCAATTTTAGTGCATTCTAACTGAATTCAGTTATTATTGTCACATAGCTGAATTTCAGTTTTTCTTGGGTCTATCAGGCGCATCCTCGTGGCATGTTCAGGTTATGGGTGCCCCCATCTTGACCCCCCAGATCCCACTTGAGCGGGACTATACTGGGAGATGATGTTGATGTTGAACTATGACTCTTCATATAGTGCAGATATACTAGATTAAGACACAACTATTCTACAATCTACAAAATAATACAATTGAAACTTATAAAAAATTAATTGTTATAGACACTACTGGATCTATAGGTTAATCTTCCTAATACATATTTCCAACACATAACGGTTGCTTAAAAATGGGCTTGCAAAGATATGTGGTTACTGTGATTCAGCTAGTATTCTTGCCCAACACATGAGAAACTGCCCATGAAACAGGTTTTCACAAAATTTAGATATTTTTGTGTGCTTTCATAAAAGCTGGTGTGCAAGTTTTGTTTTGGTGTTTGAGTTTACAGGTCATTTCTTGTACAGTAGGATGGACTGAAGCGCAGTTAACATGGAAGATATTAAGAAGCCTACAGTTGACTATGCTTTTTTTTTTGCATTAAGCTCATAGTAAACAAATCATGCAGCTACTGTATATTGAATATAGTGATATCAAATTGATAGTAAAACTGTTGTAAATATTAAGATGAATGAACTTTATGAGAAGAGTACAACTTTTTTTTTCCCTGTAAATATGCACAGATAGGGTAATGGTGATCAAAGTTGTGTATAAAGATTGAATTATCTCTGTTTTAATCCACTTCTTGAAAATGAATCACTCTGCAACATAATATGTTCTTAGTTGCAATGCACCGATTCTAAGCATTGGATGTTTTCTTTTTCTCTTTTGACTTACTAGAAGTAACTTTTGTTCTTGTTCTTGGCCGTTCTAGGGCATGTAAACTTATTTTACTCACTGTTGCTATTTTTAAGGAATTTGTCATGTGTTTAAAAAGGATCATTTTTTTTGTGCTATTAGAAAAACCATCTGTCTGGGTTACAGAAGACATACTTGAAGGTATCATTTGATACTGTTCAGCAACTAATGCATGTGAGAAATGACCTTTTACGTGTTGTTGAGAGAAACAAAACAAAGTCTGACGCAGCTGGAGCCTATGAGTCAATATTATCGGGAAAGATGTAAGTCTCAGCATGTTATTTTGTATAGGTTAAATTGTTATGTTGCGGAGTGATTCATTGTTTTGTTCAATTGATCATTATTCTCACAATGAGATGCTCAAAAGACAACACTATGTTATGGATATCATTTGCAGCCAACAAAGAACCCAAGATTTTATAGAGTGTATAACTGATCTCCGTGAGTATGATGTTCCTTACCATGTTCGATTTGCCATTGATAAAGGTCATCTCTTGTTTCCAACCTGTTCATCGTTATCTTTGCTATATTATGAATGTTATGATTTTTTGAACTTGATAATAATAACCTTATCAAGTTTTTGCACTGTGCGTGATGCAGATATAAGATGTGGTCAATGGTATGATGTCAATGTATCTAGCAGCGGAGTTACTGTTGAGAAAAGGACAGATCTTCTACAGCGTGCAGAAGTCCATGTGTGTGCATTTGATATTGAGACCACAAAGCTTCCTTTAAAGTTTCCAGATGCCGAATATGATTTAGTAATGATGATTTCTTATATGGTTGACGGGCAAGGTTATCTGATTATAAACAGAGAGGTGATTTTACATAACTACTTTACATGGATCAGCATTTTATTATGGTTTTTCTTTTTTCTGACTTATGAGTTTTGTATTATTTCAACCTTCCACAAATTTTTTGAGCTCTTGAGCATGACAGGAAGAATTCCTAAGCTCCATTTTGTTCTTAAGGGTTTTAAGGACTTGTATATGTTAGGGTAGTTGATAGACTTTATGTGATGTTTCTGAGCACCTGTCACTTGCTTTCCTTTCTAATTAAATATTGTACAATGTTTTCCTTTTTATTTAAATGAATTGAGTTTTGCTGATTTGTTATTTTCAGTGTGTTTCTGAAGATATAGATGATCTAGAGTACACTCCAAAACCTGAATTTGAAGGGTACTTCAAAGTTACAAATGTCAAAAATGAGGTAATGAACTTCTACTTGTTGATGAATTTAAAGCATAAAGTATGGATGTATTTAGTAATATTTTACGGTTAATTTCTTTCTCTTGTTTTTTTAGGAGGAGCTTTTGCGACATTGGTTTGCCCATATGCAGGCAGTTAAGCCTGGTATATATGTTACCTACAACGGAGATTTTTTTGATTGGCCATTTCTGGAACGTAGAGCAGAACATCATGGGATTAAAATGAGTGATGTATGTTTTATCCTGTTTATCTACATCTGCATTTGACTATGCTATTGCTCGCACCAATTGAATGTGATTGATGGTAACTCCAAAAGGACAATAAAACAATGCACGGATCAATATCTACTTGTAAACTGAGATAGTTATATGCCTATATCCTTCATCCTTAATTATAATAAGCTCATTAGCTCTAGAAGCCACAGGAAAGATATATTAAAAATGGGTTAAGAGCATTGAATATTTCGTTAGGAAAAGAAGTCATACACTCAATAGAGAAGTCATGTAGCCTATATCAATCTTGCATTTTTGGTGTATTGGTGTTTTTCTAAATCCCTGTGCCTGTATTTGCCTGGTTCTGTTTGAACTTGCAGGAGGTTGGATTTCATTGTGACAAGGTACAGGGGGAGTGTCGTGCTAAATTTTCTTGCCATTTGGATTGCTTTGCTTGGGTGAAACGTGATAGTTATCTCCCTCAAGGGAGTCAAGGCCTAAAGGTTTGAACTATTTAATACCATTCACTTTATCTTAGTTGTTTGGAATTCTCTTTCAAGGGTTTATCTTTCAAAATTTCGCAGACTTTAATGTGAGAGCTTATGAAATACTGCGACAACTAAGACTATTATAAATTCGCAAACGACTAATGTTCTTTCATTTTTCTTTACTGGTGCTCACTTTTTTGTGCTGATGTTGGACATTGTGATCTTGTTGCAGTTAGAAGGGACTTCATGTTACATTCAGTTTTGCATTTAGTTTGTAAGATGCTATGTTGTGGCTATTTTAATCTCATGCTTCAAGCATGGGAACTGCAATTCACATATAGAAGTAGGCATGGGGAAGATTGATCTGATAAACTTTTAGGTTTAATGCATAGCTTTGCCAAGTTATTAGCTTCGATTAAAATTATTATAAACATTTAAATGGGGTAATTTCTTTGAATGACACCCATTAACATTCGTGATTTGGGTTACTGATAATTTAGTCTCCACGGTAGCAGTTTGACATGCATCTGTTAGTGAAAAATGACATGATGAGCTTGAAGTTTTGCTCTCTGTTTCTTTGATTTTCTTTGTAAACTTTTGCTTGCCATCATATGATGGTTTGTACTTTGTAGAACATAATGCATATCCATTTCAAGTTCGAGGGTGAAAATGGCTATGTAATTATTAAGAATTCTGTCATTGAAACTTTATTCCAGCATGATGCAACAGATCTCTTGATCACTTGTTTTTTTCAATGTGATTATGAAATAAATTAAAATGGAAAAAGAGATAACAAGAGAATAGCCCAAACAGTTCTTCAGTAATGTATAAGAGGGCATGATAATTGCAAAGACGAACAGCATCTATAGTTATCTTTATCATGGATCATCCATCAAATTTGTATGTTGTTATATGCATAAGATCAATTTGTGAGAGAACCTTAATTTTTTGAGGCAATATCTTCATTTTATGTGACAACTGATTGTATCTGCTCAGGCTGTTACAAAGGCTAAATTAGGTTATGATCCACTGGAGGTAAATCCTGAGGATATGGTTCGGTTTGCAAAGGAGAAGCCCCAGGTATGTCAGCTGCAACTGTCACGGTTCAATTAATATGCATATGGTGAAAACTGCGTGGAATAATCAAACCCATGTAATGACCTTGGTATATAGTTGATGGTAGTAGTTATCATTAGTATTAATAGCATATAAGAACTGTAGTTCCACCTCAATATGTTTTAATATAAGAACTATAGTATTATTTTACAAGTAAACACTGTAGCAATTAATTTCCTCCTGACAATTTCTACTATATGTTGAGGTTGAGATAAAAATTTGTTTAAATGGCTTAATTTACAAGTTTAGGGGCTGAATTTTACTGAGTCAAAGTTTAAGGTTAAAAATGTCCTGGTAGAAAAGCTAAAGTATAAACCAGGTTAACTGGTCTGTTCGAGATAAAAAATTGTTTAAATGGCCTAATTTACACGTTTAGGGGCTGAGTTATAGTGAGTCAAAGTTCAAGGGGCAAAATGTCTTGGTAGAGCAAGTTTAAGGTTTGATGAGGTATTTAAGCCTTTTTTAATAACAAAGTGATATATATTTTTTTTAATATATGCTTCTTATGCTTTTTTTAGATAATGCTCTCTCATTACTATTGAATTCGAAATATTATGCACATTGACTACTAAATGCATGCAATTTTTTTTCTAAAAAAACTTACTTTCCTTCAAGACATGAAATTCTTCTGATGATGAATTTTTTCATTGACAATGTTATACAGATGATGGCCTCATACTCTGTATCAGATGCTGTTTCCACTTATTATCTGTATATGACATATGTTCATCCATTTATTTTCTCCCTTGCGACAATTATACCCATGCCTCCAGATGAGGTTCTCCGTAAAGGAAGTGGAACACTTTGTGAAATGCTTCTGATGGTTGAGGTTTGTGTTTTAGTACATTATCTGGTCAATCATTTTGGCTATCTGATTAAATAGCATTTTATTTATTACACATTCACATCTCTTGTATGTACAGGCATTCAAGGCTAGTGTTATCTGTCCAAATAAACACCAATCAGAGTCAGAGAAGTTCTTCAACAATCAACTTTTGGAGAGTGAGACTTATATTGGTGGTCATGTGGAATGCCTTGAAAGTGGTGTTTTCAGATCTGATCTCCCTACTAGCTTTAAGCTAGATCCATCTGGTTATCAAGTAAGTTATGTCTACAGTTGGAATAAGTTCTGTTCAAAAAGTCCTTAGAAAAACACTGGTCTTTTGGCACATGTTGTCACTATTGCCAACATCTCTACATGGTGCAAGCACTTTCAAATTATATTTCATAATTGGAAAAAATATAGTTTTATTTCTTCAAAATAAAAATAGACATAATTAGTGCGGTTTTTGGATTTAGGAGAGCATCTAAATACAAAGATATCTAATATGGTTGTAGTTGTATCAGTCCTGTCTTTAACCTTGTTTCAGTACCTAAGTGCATAGCTTGATGTACTAATGTTTTTAATTTACAAGTTCTGAAATATTTTGCTAGTGAAGTTTATTGTTCTTAGATCCATGTTCTCTGTTCTTGATAACCAGGAGAAGACAGGTCACAAACACACATCATGATTCTTGAATTAGCATAACATGTCTGAATATTGCCTTGGAGGACATTACTCTCGTTACTCTTCTAGAAGAACCAACCTGTATGATTCTTAGATTAAATTTTCCAGGCCTTGATAGCACCCAGACATCAATCTAAAAGGAAGCTCTTTCACCCTTTTTTACATAAAAATCACATAACAGTAATGTAAATGGAAGTTTTCTGGCTGGTATCAACATACCACAAACAGGAAAACCCTTGTACCTTCACAAACTCTTCATGAACGGTTTCTATTTAGTTTTATGCATTTTCTGCTCATCACTCTAAGGAGTTTATCTTCTTTTAGTTAAAGATCCTAATCCTGCTAAAGGAAAGCTTTTACTTTCTCTACCTTTTTCCAATTTGGCATTGTAAATAAGTAAATGGACCTACAGATTGGGCTAGCTTATGTTCAAGCTAGTTTATATGCCTCTGAACAAGCTACTTTCTGTTTTATTGCTTCTTGAATGATATCTTTATGGTTGAGAAATATATGCACAATAATGTAGTAAGAGATGATGCCAGATTGATGTATGCTGGTGCTGTTTAAACAATAACAGGTTTACTTTCTACTTCGGGTATCAAAGTTCTGACCAATAACATATTCTGCTATCCAAGTTTTTTTTGTTATCCAGCTCTCAAACTTTGACCTCTACATATCTTTACTTTACAGATAAAATTTGCTACTCTTTCTATGGGAATAGTCATTACTCAGTTTTGCCTATTATATGTACAGTGTTCTGGATGTTACATGGTTTATTGAATTTTCTTGTTTTATAAATGAATGATTACTATACAATGACATTTGTCCAGTTTTACTTTTTTATATGTCAACTCCCATTATGATCCTATTCATAGTAATGGAGTACCATTTGTGTTGTGGCCTTGATTTTTTTTTTTGCCAATCGGGTGTATCCTTGACCCCCCAGACTCGGCCTGTACCGGGTTGTTGTTGTTGTATTAGAAAGTGTAATTTATCTATTGAACTGATTCTGAGATGCTTTCAATTTCAGCAATTAATTGATAACCTTGATCGTGACCTGCAATATGCTGTAACAGTAGAGGGCAAGATGGACATGGAAACAATCTCTAACTATGATGAGGTGAAGGGTGCTATAATGGAGAAGGTATTGAGCTGTTAACTTGTTGACTGTAAGACTGATATTTCGGTGATGGCTGCCTTGTTTAAACTCATTTATTATTCTCATCATGCCATTATAGTCTTTTGACATTTTGGAATCAAGTCACTTTTATACTTTGGTCATACCCGGCTTAGGAGGGTTCAGACCTCATGGCTGACTTCAGAAATGATCATTTCTAGGGCTTGCTACACTTTACTTTTGAAAAGTACTTTTTTCAAATAAGTATGCTTATTTGTCTTGAAATTTGTAAAATGTAATTACTTTTCACAAATTTCAAGGCAAATAAGCATACTTATTTGAAAAAAGTACTTTCAAAATTAAAGTGTAGCAAGCCCCTAGTATATATTATACAAGGCTCATGCTGCAATTTCACATGCAAGTATCAAACATGAAAATGTCTGACTGATGGATTATTTATTTGTATAGAAGTTTTTATATATTATCTTTTGATTGGCAGCTTGTGAGCTTACGAGATGAACCTGTACGTGAACAGTGTCCCCTTATATATCATCTAGATGTTGCTGCCATGTATCCAAATATTATTCTGACCAACAGGCTTCAGGTTTGTTGCTTAACTATTTGCACTTCCTTGGTGGATGAGGGTGTCCATACTAATATGCCAAAATTGGTTTAATTCCATCAAAACACATTTTATTAGGCTAAACGCACAATTCATTAAGGTGCCTGAAACATGTCAGACATATTAGCCTGATCGTAAAAGGGGTGTCTATCTGCATCCCTTCTCTTCTCTGCTGGAGGTTCCTTGAGAAAGTACATGATATTACAAATTTGCAATATATCTATGGTTTAGATTATACATGCAATGCTTGTCGATCTAGATGCATTTACAAATATATTAAATCTTGGGATGAACTGCACTACAATACAAGAGGACATGGGTAGGCGAGCAATCATTACCAATTAAATAAAGGCTGGTTCTTTTTTATTTTGTAGTAATTACAAGTATAACTTCCTAGCCTTGTATTTTTGTCATATGTCGTAAGGTGCTTATGTTGAAACAACCCTATCTTCATCAATGTATGCTAGCATAGATATTCAATGAGCTACTTGAGATGTTCTATCTATTTTTCTCACCAAAATGACTAGCATGACATTAGTGAAAGGGTTGTAGTTTAATAGGGCTTGTTCTTGAAGGCTTAAAGGATGATGTCATTGACAATACATTTTGATCAGCATCTAGATCTGCATCTTTGCTTCACCTAAAATGCTTGGTCACATCAATACTTATTATTTTAAACCTCTGCATATTTGCTAATATGGTCAATTGTCAGACATTTTTTCCTTTGAAAGTGACTACAGACATTTACAATCGAGTTAAAGTTTAAAATCACAGTTGGTGTATTTAGCTGATTGTTACTTATCTTGGTACTCATTTATCATCTCTCTTGGTATTTTATGCTTTTAGTAATTCTAAAATTTAGTTTCAAATTTCAGCCCCCGTCAATCGTAACAGATGAGGATTGTACTGCATGTGATTTTAACCGCCCTGGAAAGAATTGTCTTCGGAAACTTGAATGGGTGTGGCGTGGTGAAGCCTACACGGCAAAGAGAAGGTATGCAACAATATGCTGTCCTTTTTGTTATTTTGAACAGTAGTTATTACAGTCACTCATCATATGTTTGGATTTGATTGCACTGTTCAGTGACTATTATCATATAAAGAGACAAATTGAGTCTGAGCCTGTAGAAAATGCTGACGGTCAGCGAGGAAAATCTTTTCTTGACCTTTCAAAGGCAGATCAACAAGCAAAATTAAAGGAGCGCCTTCGAAAATACTGCCAAAAAGTAATTTCCTGTATGGCAATTTCTGGGAGTATACTGATGGCCAATGCCTGACAATTCTGTGTTTTGTGTATCCATCAGGCATATAAACGAGTTCTTGATAAGCCTGCTACTGAACTTCGGGAAGCAGGTGTCTGTATGAGAGAAAATTCGTTCTATATTGACACTGTTCGAAGGTAAGCGGCTGGAAATTATTTTCTGAATGGTTTTGCCTAAGGAACTGTGATAATAGAAACTGCTGAAAAACATTTCTGAAAACATTATTTTTCAATGAAAATTATAATGACTAGTTGTGGACTTGATTGGCTCTTCTGCAAATGTGTATTTACTCCTCCTGGCTTATCTTGTTAAAACATGCGTTTTTTGCTTCCCTTTTTAAGCTTTCGCGATAGAAGATACGAGTACAAAGGCCTTAACAAAGTTTGGAAAGGAAAATTGACTGAGGCAAAAGCAAGTGGAAATTCTATCACAATCCAGGAGGCTCAGGTGATAAGCTGCCCTATGTTTCCCATAGTACCGAGCTGTAACAGTAACAGAAACTGACTCAATGCTTACTTTGATCATCACTAACTGCAGGATATGGTAGTTCTTTATGATTCATTGCAACTTGCCCACAAGTGTATTCTTAATTCTTTCTATGGATATGTTATGCGCAAGTAAGTACTGTTCCTTGAGCTTATTCTCTAGTAGTGTGCATGTATTTGGGGTGCTGGTAGGGTGATTGTGCTTTTTGTTTCACATGTCAATTTCTCATCTTCCGTTTTATTCCAGGGGTGCGAGATGGTACTCTATGGAAATGGCTGGAGTTGTTACCTACACAGGTGCCAAAATTATCCAGAATGCACGAATATTAATCGAAAAAATTGGAAGGCCTCTTGAATTGGACACTGATGGAATCTGGTGTGCATTACCTGGATCATTCCCTGAGAACTTCACATTTGGAACCAAGTATGGGTTGTTTGGTCAATTTATATTTGCATCTTTGGAGTCTCATCATGATATCTACACATTTTGTCTTCAACGTTGGTATTTGTATGTATATATGCATCTTCTTCTATACATAGTAACTAGTCAAAGTTGCATTTCAGAGATGGAAAGAAGAAGCTGCCTATTTCATATCCTTGTGTTATGCTTAATGTGGATGTGGCCAAAAATAATACAAATGATCAATATCAGGTTAGCTTGAACTTTAATTTGTTAACATTTCTGATTGATCGATTTTAGGGTCATTTTGTTGATTTTCTATTGATTAAATAGCTACTGCATGTGACATAATATTTGCCTTGATATCTGTCTATACTGACGGGTACTTTCATTTTGTTAATTATTTCCAACAGACACTTAAAGATCCTATTAATAAGACATACACTACACATAGTGAATGTTCAATTGAATTCGAAGTGGATGGACCTTATAAGGTGATTTCCATATGCAACTCTTGAGGTTGTGATTGTGATGTTCGTCTTACTAATGTATAACATGGCTGATTTCATTCTCTCTTCTGACACATAGGCAATGATTATTCCTGCGTCTAAAGAAGAAGGCATATTAATCAAGAAGCGTTATGCAGTCTTCAATGATGATGGAACCCTTGCTGAGCTCAAAGGCTTTGAAATCAAACGCAGAGGCGAGCTTAAGCTCATTAAGGTTTTTCAGGTACCCCTTTCTGTTTTTTACTATTATGCAACACATGAACATTACTTCACTAGGATCATCACAATTTTTGTAGATGTGTAAATTAGATCTGCTGGTTTACTAAATGGATGTTTGTGCATGTATTGGATGGTTGTGTGATTCTTTAAAGTTATTTCTTAAGAATATGATTATTAAATCTAAGGGTGAACAACACACTGCTCAGCTGAAATGGTGATGGTACTATTTTTTCTGTTGCACGCTGATGTTGCTTGTTGTGTTTTATTGAAGAACATAGATATAATTGATAAGTGAGATTCTTGGTCAGGACTTCTAAATAAGAACATGTTCAGTGTTTAACAAACACATTATATTTTTTTAGATAATGTATAAGCACTACATTAGCAATGTATGTTAACAGTATTTTCTTATGAACTCCCTGTTCAATTATTCTTTTTTACAGGCGGAGCTGTTTGACAAATTCTTACACGGTTCCACAATGGATGAATGCTATGCATCTGTTGCTGCTGTTGCCAATCGTTGGCTTGATCTTCTTGATGTATGTATGAGTGGAAGAGGTTTAATATATCATATTATAAAACTTTAACAGAGAAGAGTTCAACCCCTTGCTACTTTTCCCATAACTAAAATGGGTATAACTCATTATAAATTACGTACAACCCTTTTTCGCTTGAGAACTTACCAACTTCTTTCTCAGAATCATGGAAATGACGTAGCAGACAGTGAACTACTTGATTATATATCAGAATCGAGTACAATGAGCAAGTCCTTGGCAGACTATGGTGAGCAGAAGTCATGTGCTGTGACTACTGCCAAACGTCTTGCTCATTTTCTTGGAGATACTATGGTCAAAGATAAAGGACTTCGTTGCCAGTATATAGTTGCCTGTGAGCCTAAGGTATGTTTTGAGTCCTGGCAACCTATATGTGATTTGTTCATCCTGTCTTTAGTGTGTTTTCTGATTTTTGTTTTCGGATAGCAAGAGTTCAACATAGATTTTTCTGCTACACAGTCTTGTTGCTAGTAAATTTCTCTTTCTTCATTAATCGTCATAGATATGATGCTGCTGTCCATATGTTGATCGACTGGGATTATGTTGCTGTTTGCACCTTGTATTTCCCTCCATGAAATTACGTAGCTGAAGTTGGCCTATGTGACATTGCACCTAGTGTAAGAACCATGGTTAAGTAAACCTACATTGAGATTGTTGTTTTTCCAAGCACTATATCTGGCAGAGGTTTTATCATCAACTTAATCAAAGAATTTAACTTGCATGCTTACTCATTGCCCTTATGCTTGGTTTTTCCTTTCTTTAATCAGATGTTTGTATAATGTACTTTGTATATTTAAAAGTAGACTTTACATTTTTCAACTTTTACAGGGAACACCCGTGAGTGAGAGAGCTATTCCGGTGGCAATATTTGAAACTGATCCTGGTAATGCTATCATAAGAAATGAACACAAAGTACAACTTCACCTTATCATTCATGGTTATAAGGGGAACCCTTTACTATTGCAGAAATTATGAAGTTCTATGTGAGGAAATGGTGCAAAATATCTTCAGATGTCGGCATACGATCTATAGTGGACTGGTCCTACTACAAGCAGCGGCTAAGTTCTACCATTCAAAAAATTATTACTATTCCAGCTGCAATGCAGAAGGTTCTAGTACACGCTATCACTCTTACTTTCTCACTCTCTGGACTTAAATTAACAGTATTTTGGATTCGGTGAATTTCAGGTTGCAAATCCCGTACCAAGAGTAGCTCATCCTGACTGGCTACACAAGAAGGTCCGGGAGAAGGAAGATAAATTTCGCCAGCGGAAGTTATTCGATATGTTTGCACCTGCAAGAAAGAATGATGTGTCTGGAATGGATTCGAATGTAAATGTTACAAATGAAGTAGCAGATGTAGAAAGGGATGTAGATCTTGAGGACTTGGGAAATAAAGGCAGAACCGGAGTTCCAACCAGACCTCTTGTTCGCAATTATGAAGTTGCTAAAGGAAAAGACTTGGTGGGAGAAGCTTCTTCACCTGGCCGTACTATTCAGGATCAAAATGCAGATCCTCAGGAGAATCTCCATTCTGATATAGATAGAAGTGCAGATTATCATGGATGGCTAGAACAGAAGAAGAGAAAATGGAAACAGGTCCGAGAAAATAGGAAGAGGCAAAGGTATATTTATATGTTTTCAGACTCTCCCTAACTTTGAGGAACCTCACCTCATGAATCATGTAGTCGTGTTCCTGTATTATGCTGATGTAGTATTAGCTTATGATAAATCAGAGCTGCTATCAAGAAATATAAATATATATTATGTAAATTTCAGCATAAATTAGATAGTTCAGCATCACTTACATATTCAGAAGAATCTCAATGGTCAATCTATGTAAATTAGACATAAGCTGATCTCTAACTCCTAGATTGAGGAAAATTTCATAAATTTACGAGTTATGACAACTAGCAAAACAATCATATTGTTGGTGTTAACAACTTCAAAGGTACTGTTATAATAGTTCTTTGAACTTTAATATGATGAACACAATTTGTTGTTCTTGAGCTTCTAAAGTCTGTGTGTGCTTGTTTGTTGTCCAAATTTGGTACAACATTGTAGCGTGCAGCACCAGACAGTAGGGTGCTATTGTTATTATTAATTCTGAGTTGAAGCTTCCATTCTACACTTTCTGCTCTATCCAGACATGTTCTCTTTATAGTGTGATCATATATGTTTCTTTTTCACCTCGATTTTGTATGAGTTCCGGGAGATTAATAGTTTTTCAAGCCTTATGTATTATTTTAAAAAGTACTGTAAAATCTATTCTGAGCTAATATACAGGCTTCATTTTGCCATATATGTATATGCATCTCCTGGATTTCCGTAGGTCATTTTACAATCAACTGTAGAAAAATCTCTATTTTACCATTCTTTTTTGGTAGCGTGTATAGCTGTTGTAGAATGTTTTCTGTGGCTTCTTGATAGGAGTTGCTTTCATTTTGACAGATTGGGCAGCGGAAAGTCATCAATGCAAGCCAAAGGCAACTTTGATTCCGGTACCTCAGAAAAACAAAAGAAATCTTTGGGACGAAATGCAGTTAGCTCATTTTTTGAGAGCCAGGAACTGGTCCTGACACGACACCACTGGCAGGTGGCTTTCCTTTTCCCTGTGACTTTGTTGTCTAAAATGGACATATTGCTAGTTTTATTATTTATATGTATGTATATATGCTCTACAGATAATACAGCTGGTGTCTGGCTCTCAACCAGGCAGTTTCTATGCGTGGGTTGTAGTGGGTGGGGTTATGCTTAGAGTTCCAATTACTGTTCCTAGGGTGTTCTACCTCAACTCCAAAGCACCTATAACAGAAGAATTTCCTGGTAGACGTGTAAACAAGATTCTTCCTCATGGCCGTCGCAGCTATAACCTGTTTGAGGTATACTGATGCTATTAAGTTCTGTCCCTATCATCAAAATTAATTGGTTTCATAAAAACTTTTGTTTAAATACCGTGATGTTCTGGCTGTACTTTTATAGGTCATGATAGATGAGGAACAATTTAGGGTGGAAAGTAGAAAACTTGCTGCTCATCTTGCTGATCCGGAAGTTGAGGTGGGAATATTAGTGCTATAATTATCTTTTGTACTTTTTATTATTATCGTCAAGGCATAAATTCATTGCTGTCACATGGTAATCTATGTATTAAATGGAAGATCTGTTTTTAACCTCTCTCTCATGCCCTTTTACAAGCCAAATATAGTTTTCTTTTCCTACCAAAAGAAAAAAAAGGAGCTGCTAACGATTGTTTGAACAGGGAGTATATGAAACCAAGGTATCTCCGGAGTTTCGTGCTCTTCTCCAAATCGGATGTGTTTGCAAAGTAGAGAGAACTGCCAAGAAGCGAAATGCCCAAGAAGGATGGAGTATAAGTGAATTGCAGATGAAGACAACAACTGAGTGCCATTACCTAGAGCAGTCTATTCCATTCTTTTACTTGTACCATAGGTAATGTATTTCCTCACGATTTTATCTTTCAAGCTGTCATTTTAGTTGTTAGCCAGTGAGAGCCCTTTCATAGCTTCGATTAACTACTAAATCAGTATCAGTAATACTGCATTAAATAACAAATTAGTCAAATGTGTTAGGGTTGCATAACATGGTTTTTGATCAGTGAGAATCATTAATGAGGCATTTACATA
Organism: Fallopia convolvulus; assembly: GCA_964016875.1. NCBI lineage: Eukaryota > Viridiplantae > Streptophyta > Magnoliopsida > Caryophyllales > Polygonaceae > Fallopia > Fallopia convolvulus. Next base: position 38,322,563 of record OZ024727.1, read on the forward strand.
TAATTTTGGATTGGATATAAGGTACCATGCCGATGTTATGTTTGAGTGTGATAACTAACAGTTCTTAATTCTCTAAATATCGAGGAACTCTGGAAACATTTCCAAAAACTAATCTGAAGGAACCAGATTATTCTTGTTGTGTAGCCCCTAGTTTTTTATTTTATTTTATGTTATGTATAATTATACTTCTTCAAACAGAGGATGTCAGCTTTTGAAGCCATGCAATCCTTGATCCATTATATTCCATTCAATATGAGAATATTGAGTTTGATGGTGGCCACTAAAAAGTTTTATTTATATCTTTTATTCATGCACCTTGGTTGTTCCTTGATTCCTTCCACTAGAAGGAAGAAAAGAAATGGAACAAAATATCAGTGTCAACTTTTTTTAACTAAAAAAAAAAATTGTTTGTGGTTTACATTTATGCTATGATTCCTCACCTGGCAAAATTAAAGGAGAAAGGTAATATCATACCATATGTATTCTTGGTCAATAATTTGTTATGTGCAATATAAATTTATTCTTGAGGTTCTTTTTTAAGCAGGCAAGAAAACATATCCAAATTGGTTCTCAACAGCTTTAGGAATGTTTAACACAAATTCCTCCTGGATGACTTGCTTCTATATGCCAATTTTGCCATAACATTTTTTTTTAAAAATTTCAAAGTAAGCGATTCTTGGTATATTGTGTCTAATTCTGGTGTTGTGCAATGGTTAAATTTTACTTTATGATCTTAATACAAGAAAATATATTTTGAAGAATGACAAACTATCTGTGAGCCTTTGGTAGGTCTACTATGCCACTTTATTAGGTAGGACACGACGTGGTCATCCTTGCTTATCTTTTCATCCTCAGAGTTCACTTTAATTACTTGAAGCTACTGCAAAATGATAGGATTCTAGTTATTTCATTCCTTTTCATATTTTATTCCATATTATTATTCAGTCTAAGTCATCATGAGTCAGCAGGATAAGATCCCTTAATTTTAGCTAGAGGATAGAGTCGTCCTTATTTTTAGCTTTGAGAATAAATGCCCTGATTTTCAGAAATCAGTAGAGGTCATTAGTCCTTAATTTTCTCCCTATGTAGGAGGATAATTTGCTATATAAACCTATGTCAGGGTCAGTTGTAAGGCATCCAGAAAAAAAGTTATCAATATTATTCAGCCAATTTGCCTAAGTACGAAATTCTTGTGCTTAGTGGTTTTGCCTCAAGTGAGATTCTCCTTGAGTGGTTTTATCACAAAACCTGGTCTTTAGTGTCTTTGTGCTAAGATCCGGTCTGGCATCTGAAAGATAAAGCAGATTAACTTTTCATATCCCAAAGGGGAAGCACAACGATCAATTCATTCCCATGGAGATAGTATTAGAAATGTCTAAATCCAACTCAACCCTTCTAACTGTTCACTTTTGGTTTACACACCACACTCTATATACACTCTCATTGTATGTATTCTAATGAGAAGCTTCTATTTGGTCAGTTATCTGTTTTTTGGTGGAATGGCCAAGAGATCTTTGTATCCACTTGTATTTGTATTATAACTTTGATGCTTTGCTCCTATGGCAGCATCTCTGATGGGCGAGCCATATATGTCGGATATTTTCCTGCATCAAAGATGATACAAGTTGTTGTGGTTAATCCTTACCAGAATAGGGAACTTTCTTCTTTTGTTGTTGAGAAACAATACTATGAAGCTTGTGAAGCATTGTCAATAGAACCTTCCATCTCTCGGGCTTCCATCATATGCAAGGTAAAATTTAGAATATAACACATTCTTTATTGCTTTTGCATGTTTTAGCTCTCATTACTGATCACACTGCAGGTGGACTATGTGCGTCAAGTTCCGGAAGCGAGCAAGATTGTGCAAAGATCTATTAGTGAGCATAGGTATTATTCAGATTTTTCTTAATGACAATTGACACTTGATGCTTGATATCGCAGAACATTTTGAAGCTATTGTTGATTTGTTTCTCCACATTAGACATGGTCTGGCCATATACAACTTGATCTGATGAATTATGAGCATTGATTTGTTCTGGGTTAATGGTGATCTTGCCTTACATATTGATGACATCTAGTGTTACATAGGTTCTTTACTGGAAGAAATAAATTCTCATTTCTAACTACTGGTGAAAATCCACATTCCTGGGGTTATTCATTGTTTTTCGAAAACACCCTCTCGGTATGCTCAGGGAATGGGTGTGTACATCCCAACCCCAGACCCTGGTCTTACAGAATACACTTATTAGTTATTGTTGTTGTAGTTGTGGTTATTCATTGTTGAACAGTTAGGCTGCTTGAGCTGTGGTTATTCTGTTCTCGGAAATAAATTTTGTTCCGGAATTGGCAATGTAATTTCTTTCTTGCAAATTTCGTCTTTAAAAATCCAAATTTGGTATCCTCATGTTTACTTTGTTGGATACACTTATTAGTTATTGTTGTTGTAGTTGTGGTTATTCATTGTTGAACAGTTAGGCTGCTTGAGCTGTGGTTATTCTGTTCTCGGAAATAAATTTTGTTCCGGAATTGGCAATGTAATTTCTTTCTTGCAAATTTCGTCTTTAAAAATCCAAATTTGGTATCCTTATGTTTACTTTGTTGGATCTACAGAAATCAGAATAATGGGCCTATTGTTGCTGTTATTGAATGCCCAAATGCCAATAATTTGAAATCATGTATTCAAACATTAGCTGATTTTCCTTGTGTGGAAATCCCTGCTAATACTCGTGATAGTCAATATCAGGTACATGCTTCTTTTTAAGTTACTACATTTGAATCCATCAGCATATGACTCTTAGCTGCATTATGCGCTGAAGCAAATACCATACATTGTCTTGATGTCTTCAGGCTCTTGGCTGGCAAATTGTGGCTGCCAGAATCTCGATGCAGAGATGTGCAGCATCATCTCAGTGGCTTCACGAGAGAATCGCTCTGTCTAGATATGCTCATGTAATGAAACTTATTAGTGCAACAGTTTGAAATACTTTTGTGTGTTGAATTGTTCTTATTTTTGATCTTCTAAAACAGGTACCTCTGGGGAACTTTGAACTCGATTGGCTTATATATACTATTGACATATTCTTTTCAAGAGCATTACACGATCAACAACAGGTGTACTATTTTATTTTATTAATCATTTACACTTCGGAACTTGGCAGATGATAAAATATGTTTCATTAGTATGGAACTGCTTTGTGCTTACATCAGATGTTTCTTTTTAAGCCCTCAAATTTTGACATATGACCCTTGCCGAAAATCATCAGAAATTGACGGATTTAAATAAAACATGTATTGCTCCGGTGGACTTATAACTCATAACTGCTCATAAAATTTTGGCAACAGTGATTATTTTTTGCTATTTCTTGCATTTGCAAGTTTTCAAGCAAGTCATGCTTTCAATGCAGATATTATGGATATCTGATGATGGTAATCCTGATCTGGGAGGCCTCCCTGAAGAAGATTCGTGCTTTGCTGATGAGGTTCGTATTGACCCTTGTTTAGAGCTGCATATTAGTCTAGAAGTTGTGCAAATCTCTTGATGCTAAACAAGGTCCACACAGCAAACTGTCAAATCTGAAATAAAGTTTCAACAATACTTTTGGTTATAAAAATACTCCTTGTGCTTACAAAGAAAGCAAATGATTTGAGAATGCCTGCCAACATGCTAACTTGGATCTTTTTTGCTCTTCAAACTCTCTTACACTTGATATTATCGTATTAACACTCCTGTTCCTTGAATTTGCTTTTTAGAATATATATCCCACATATATATGTTAAGTGTGATACCACATAAAAAAATCTTGTCTTTTTTATCTTCATTATTATGTTTGATACCTCCCTCCCTCTCCACCTCCTTGACGTGTCTTTAGAAGAAAAATCACATGGAATGACAAAGCAAGGGAAGTTATTTTGCTTTCTTGATTATAGACTACTATACTCTAGCTACGAGGTTGTTCAGAGGCATATCTAATTCTTGCAATGTAATATCTCAAGAGATGTAATCATTCATTGCCTTCTTGTACCAGATTTGATTTTTTGTTCTACAGACATTAAAACTGTACTTGACGTCATTCAAATGATTTGATTTACTATATCTTTTCTTCTTTTATAAGCCTTACATCTCCTTGGGAGTCCAGATAGAATAAAAGTACTAGCTAGCCTGATTTCAATTCGCTGGGTTTATATCCGCATCTCCTATACATTTTCTTTTAAACTGAATGTGTAGCCTTCTATAGCTTTTATGTAAAGCATCTGAAAATTTTCTTTCAGATTTTCACAACTTTCTCATATTTGTTTATGAATAGGTCTATCAACCTGTTCTTGTTTACCCTGGCGCATACAGAAGAGTTTCTGTGGAGTTGAAGGTATGAAAGATTTCCCTTTGATCTAAGGTCTATTCCATTTTAAGGTTTTTTTTTTACTTGTACAGCTCGTTTCATATGGCTCTTCTTGTGGCAGATTCACCATCTTTCAGTTGATGCGCTGCTAAAAAGCAGCAAAATAAATGAAATGGAAGGCAATGTCCTCTTTGGAAATGATCAAGAGACAAATTCTGCTGCATGTGGTGAACAGTATGGATTTGATGAGGCAACCTCATGTGCACCTGCTTTCCATGTCTTGAAACAGCTAGTTAAGAGATGCCTTGAGGACGCAATCAACTCTGGAAATGTATTTGCAGATGCAATATTGCAACATTTGTATCGATGGCTTTGCAGGTTGGTTCACACTACCTTTCAGAACATACGCTTCTGTTTTGTGGCATTGCTGACCTGTGTTTCTGATCTATTTTTCAGCCCTCACTCAAGACTGCATGATCCAGTACTTCACAGAATACTTCACAAGGTGGTACTTATGTTTAGATACATAACTCCTTCCTGTCGAATTTTCAATATGCACGCTTGCTACTTCCAAAAGTAAATATAACAATTTTTAGGATCCCATGAAATTATCATTCACATGAAATTTGAGTTCGCATAGACTAAAATCAATTGATTTTCATTTCAATATTGTACTGCATGTGATAGAAATATTGAATGGATAGGGATTGTGTTTAAACTCTGGTTATGGGGGTATAGTATGTGAAACTATTTTTGCATGTACATCTACTTCTTGCATGACAACAAAAACGCATCTCATGAAATTGTTTCAATCTATGGATGGCAGGTTATGCAAAAGGTTTTTGCATTATTAGTTGCTGAGTTCCGCAAATTGGGATCCAATATTATTTTCGCAAACTTTTCAAAGATTATTATAGATACCGGAAAGTCAGACCTATCTGCAGCTGAAGCTTATTGTGACAGTTTACTTAAAGCAATACAGACAAGGTAAACTGCATAAGAATTGCTAAAGAGCACACTACCTCCTTTATGATGTTATTGTGTTCTTTCTTTCTTTCTTTCTTTCTTTCCTAAATTTTCATTATAGTAATTGAAATATTTTATTTTATTTCCTGAACAGGGACTTATTTGAGTGGATTGAGATTGAGCCACTTCATTTTTGGCATGCGCTACTTTTCATGGACGAGGTTTGTTGCTTCTTGCTTATGTGCTCACTGCAGAATATTGGTTAGTGTGCAAATAGTCCTACGTAGGTTCTTGCATGCCTATAGATGAGCTAACATTGGATAAGAATTAAGAATCATGGCCTTTTCATGTTGCTGTTAGTATCATCTCTTTGACACAATTATATAATGATCTTAAGTGACTCTTTTTTATCTCTGTAAACCAAGAAAATGGAAAATTGTGTAATTTCCAGTTGATTCCTAGAAATTGATCTATACTGCTGTATGTTTTACTTGGTTGTTTTAGCTTCCCAAAGGAGATGATTTAGCATTACTTGAAATGATTGTAAGTAAACTTTAGGGTCATTGCCTTGTTCAGATATTTATGTCTGGCACTAAATTCTCGGATTTGTGTTGGACCCACAGGCTCTAAAAATTTGAGTATACTTTTCAATATTATTATAAATTGTTTATAATTATGGCATTGAAGTTGAAAAATTAGATTCAGAGTGAAGGCCATATTAAAAGGGCTAAGAAAATGATCTTTCTGGAATAGATCAAAACCAAGTAACTGAACATCTAATTACCCTATTTGTAGCACCTGAATTGTTGAGTTGAGATTTTAAAATAACTGACAGTTCATCCTGTGGTGCCAATGGTGTTGATAAAGTGATAAATTTGGAAGAACTTATTCATTGGGTAATAAAGTCCTTGTGGTTGTTTGCTTTGTTTTGGAGAGCAGTGGAATCTCTATAATCAGATGTTTACTTCTGTGTTTTATTTAAAATTACAAAAACTCACTAGTAAACTCACATCCTCATATTGACTCATTTTCTGTTGTTGTAGTACAACTATGGTGGGATCCAGGCCAGAAACCAGGATGAGGTATCAACCAGGAATGCTGAAGCAACAACCAGTGATCTACATGATGATCCTGAAGTGGATATTGTTTCAAGCTGGAACATTGCCAACCACTTGCCAAAGGCAACACAGGTAGCTATTCTCTGACAATTCTAGCAAAGGAACAGTGAAATGAGACATTTCCTTCCACGTGAACACCTATAAGAGTAAAGGACATTATTATTCTTTTCTAGTTATTCAAATTATTTGCGACGGTTCCCACATACACTAGATAATGCATTAAAGAATACTGTAGTGGAAGAGTGATGCTAAAAGGAGTTTAAAAGACTAGGTCTCTCATAAATGTTGAAGAAGTGGGCCTTTTTTTTCCAGTATCTAAAATTACATATAATGGAAACTCCAGCATGACTGAGAGTTTTTTCCTTAATGTTTACTGCCTAATATTTGTCTTTCCATCTCCTCAAATGATGTGCATATGAGCTAACTCCAAATATGCCAATTCTCTTGTCTACCATTTTGCAGGATCACTTTATTTTGGTTGCCTCTGAATTTGTATACGTCCCTTGGAAATATGCTAAGGAGCAAGCAGCAATTCGAGCTGCTATGGTAGATGATGACTCATGCACCCCATCAATCACTGCTGCTACAGCAGAGAAATTTGATTCACTTTTGACTGACTATCTAAAGGATCAGGTTTGTTTGATCAAAGAACAAGATGAAGATTTATTATGGGATTATCCTGACTTGCATATTTATGTTTTTATCATCTCATCTTCTGCAGATCGGCTCATATTTCACAGACAAACTTTTTAAGCTTGTTCGAGATATAGTTCACCTGAAGGGTATAAAGAAGTCAGAAAGTGAGAAACAGTCGTTGCATGTGAACCCTCAGCCAGATGGGAATGGTCACAAAGGAGATGCTGCATTAGAATTCATTAAGCACATATGTGCAGTTTTGGCATTGGACCAAAATGTTCAGCATGATGTTCTGGTACCTAACTTATTATACTTACAAGTTTGCGTCAAGAAGAACAAATTGAACTGATATCTAGTTCTCTACAGTGGTGAAAATAGTCAATACATGAAATCCATGATCTTCCACAAGTAGTTGTGTCCCTGTGATTGCTCCTATTTAGCATTGTGGGGACGTGGACAGAATTTGTGGTTACACACGAGATAAGCTGGAGGCTGACAAGGAATCTTGAAAGACAAAGGGAACTCAATAATGTACTTTTAGTGATAGAGATGAAATGGTCATTATATCCTGAAAATTCAACATATAGGTTTGCATAGAGTTATAGATGGATTCCTAATCTGAGGCTAATAACATTTACTGTGCATGGTAAAACCTTGTCTAGTACAAGGTTGCCTTGTCAGTTCACTTTAAATGTACTAATTGTTATTTTCTAAAATTCTTTTCGCTTGTTGCTCCATGCTCTTATCCTCTCAATACGCATACTAATGGAAGGTCAGCCAAATATTTTCTGCCTGAGTAACAAGCTCTCCTATCTTCTGCAGGTCATGAGAAAGAACTTGTTAAGATATGTGCATGTAAGAGAGTTTGCTCCAGAAGCCGAGTTTTGTAGCCCTCCTTCATCCTTCACATTACCAAATATCATTTGCAGGTAAATTTTGCCGTAGTGTTTTTGATTTTTTTTTAATCATGCAGTTGATTGAATACTAACAGCCTCGTGTCCATTTCTCTTGTGGCAGTTACTGCAATGATTGTAGAGACTTGGACTTGGGGCGAGACCCAGCACTTCTGACGGAGGAGTGGCGTTGTGCAGTTCCACAATGCGGGCAGCCTTATAACCGAGAGACAATGGAAAACACTATCCTTCAGATTGTGAGGCAAAGGGAGCGGCTTTACCAGGTCCAGGATCTGGTGTGTGTCAAATGCAACATGGTTAAAGACTCCCACTTGTCTGAGCAGTGCTCATGTGCTGGCTCATTCAAATGCAAGGAAGATGCTACTGAATTCCACAGGAAAATGCAACTCATTCATAGAATAGCCGTGCAGCAAAAATTTCAGCTTCTACAAGAATGTGTTTCTTGGATCTTGGAGATTAGATGACAATCTAATGAAACAATTCAGCCAAATATATATTAGTCTTCCTGTACATGGTGATTTATTTCTGTAGCTTAGCGTTGATATTTATTAGTCTATATGTAACAGTTTTTAGCCAAAAGAGGACTTCAGATGTAGTATCCTCTTTCCTCTCATGATAAATGTATGTGCAAATAGGAAGTATTCTGATTTTCCATCTCATTTGGTTACAATGTATCAATTCAGATCCGGAGCTCCATAATCCAAGTGGAGGTTCTTTACTTTACCACTTTTTTCTATGCAACTTTCTAGTACTTTTTTTTTGATGAGTTATTGCAACAACAACAACCATGGCAAAAACTAGGCTACCAGCATAGTCTAGCCTAAATCACCATCTAGTGGTGATCTTGGAACAACAACAAACCAAATCTAGGCAAAACAAAATTTAAAGCTTCAAATCTTCAAAACATCAGATCTTCAAATCTTCAATCTTCAAATTGCCCAAGAACAACGAAATCCATAGATCTCGACACCAACGACCGCTGCCAACAACTCGTCCATATAGAAATCAACAGAGAGCTTCTTCAAAATCCAGATCTCAAATAAAGATATCAAAATCCACCAGAGATTAACATGGTCACAAGGATCAGGAGAAATGGAAAATAACCAACAACCAACAAAGATAGATCTAAGAAGACTTCAGATCCGCTTCGAAAGGCCGGAAACTATCCATTCCAAAAAGTTCAAAGGAAGTTTTAGGGTGTTGGATTGAAGACAAGGATCTCACAATCCAACAAATTTGAAAGAGAAAGTAAACAAACCGAGAGGATTTATAAGGATGAATCGAAAAGACGAGAGGCGGAATGGCTAAAACACATTGGTTGAGGAATGGAATTGATGGCGGCGGGAAAGGGCAAGGAGCGGCTTATTAGGGCCGGCTCCCCCTTGGGAGCGTTTTCTTACCCTTGCTCCGTCCCAACTTTCTAGTACTTGGAGGAGGCTAAGGGCATCTTCAACAGTTATATTCATTTTAAATACCATAACTCACTTTTTCAAATTTCCTTTTTTTTCACCCTTCTAACTCGTATACCAGATATTAATACAAATCTCACATTCTCCACATCATCTATATTAATTAATTATATTAGTATAATATTATAATTTAGTTAATTTTGATGTCAAAAGATAGATAAAAAACTATTTACTCTAGTTCTAAACAAAAAAAATCAATGAAATTATTTTTATTCTATAAGGTATGAAGAATCAAATATATATTTTAAAAATCCGTACATTGCAATTTTTTCATCGCGCCTCGTGTTAATAAGATTCCACGAGTTTACTAGAAATCGGATCAAAATCGGCTCACTTCAATGTCCTAGCGAGTGTATTGATAGGGCTTGGATGCGAACCCCTTTGACTGGCTGATAATCGTTGATGCCAAATCAAAAATAAATCCCTAGTTACACAACTAGTATAGTTGGTAAGTCGGGGTCGAACCCAAGAGACACTTGTATCCTAAGTTTTATTATTATCAACTCAAAGAAGTAACAAAGGGAGGAATTTTGTGAATTAAAACTAAAACTAAGAATTGAAACAAACAAAACAAGCAATCAAACAGGGCAAAAGTTGGATTTTTATCAATTAAGGGAAAGCAATCCTATTCAAGTATCCACTTTTCTTCCTCAAGTTATTGATCCTAGATTCAAACAAGTTATTCCTTTTAGTTATTCCTATCCTGATCAGAATTATGACATGGCAACGAGACATGCAAACTTAATATCCAAATTACTCATGAAACGATCATAAATAATATGAATACTAGCAATAAGAACAAGGATAAACAGGATACATGCAATTGAATTCCAACGAGTCAAACAATTAACATGCATTCAAATCTCTTCTCAATTGTTTTAGTCCAACGAGTCCTAAATCAATTGAGTTGCTACAAAGATTAGGCTTTGCTACGAGAAAACCTAGATCTAGCAATAGATAATATTAATTCCAACAAGTTAGCTAGGCCTGAAAGAATCAACACAATCAACCTGTAAAGACGAATCTCACAACAACTTGAGTATGAAAAGCTTCAACTTGAATAAAATCTAGAGAGTTTAGTTCTCCATAAGAGAGAAAAACACAAAGTCTCCAAATTAGGTCTAAGAGAATACAAAACAAAGGATGAAACTAGGTTTTTAAGTAGCCAACTAAAAACACAAAAGGAAAGATATAATTAAAAACAAGTAAAGATAAGCTCGAAAGATCCTCGTGCGCGAGCAGCTCAGATGGGCCGCGATCGCCCTTTTTGATGGCCGCGATCGCGGCCTAGACTAATTTGACTAGGCGAGTCGGTGTAAAGCCGCGATCGCCGATTTGGATGGCCGCGATCGCGGCCTGTCTCTGACAACATTCTGATGGTACTTTTGGATGCTGTTTTGACCCACTTAGAGTTGGAATTTGAACTCGCAGTAAAAACATGAATTGTAGCTCTTCGAGTTAGCTTTCCAATGATACCAAATTCAGCTTCATCCAATCACCGTAGCTCCTGAACCAAGCGTCACAATAAAGTGGTGTCGAAACAATAACTTCAATGGATGGTCTGGATTTAAGCATTCTTTTCCACAACCTCTTGGGCATTAATGATCATCAGAAATGGCTTGAATATCCTTGGAAAAGACACTTGAATATCTCCAATCTTGTATCCTTCAACTTAACCAATCCTTACTCCTCAAGACATCCTAAAAACACGAAAACACAAGAGTAGACACCGAAATGCAAAAACTACAAAAACTAAGCAAAACACATGCAACTGCCTAAGATTTAAACATAAATATGCCCTAAAACCAATGCCTAAATGCATGCTATCAAATTCCCCCATGCTTAAACCTTGCTTGTCCTCAAGTAAGAAATAGATTTACCACCCCACAAACAAGCAATTCATGTATCCACTTTGATAAATGCTTAAGCAAGAATAACAAGAGACATGATTCAACCATTGATATCATAGCATATATTTTGACATCCGACAAGATCAAGTAAACACATCCATTCTAAACCTTACTAGGAACATGTGTTTTCACTCTCACTCATGTGTTTAAGGGTATATATGTGTTTCACTCAAACTCAACTTTGAAAGCCTAGCTACCATAAGCTTGCATCAGTGTTCTAATTCTCCACCGCTAGAGACTATGCATACAACAAAAATCATGAGGTCTTTTGAGGGTTGTAATGGGGCCAAGGTAATAAGAATTTGGTAGGGAATCATTTAGTCTTGTGGTGCTAAATCCGGGAATCAAGACTCAACTCAATTCTAAATCAACACCAAACTTCAATTCTTTTTCTTTCCCAACTCCTTCTCTCTTAACTCCATTTGATATTCTCTTTTTTTCTTTACTTTCATTCTTTTTTTCTTCTTGTTGCTTCAACTCTCATATAATTTTTCTTTTCAACCAATTGAAGACTTCAACTTTAAAGCTCATCTTTTTTTCTTCACCCTCAATTTTCAAATTCAAATATTCATCCACCAATTTCTCTATCAACTCCCCCATACTTGGATCACAACCACAAAAAAATCAAGTGAAAATCTAATTCCCGGATGGGTCAAGCTTATATAAGGCTCGGAATTATTTTGTGGAGCTACCAAAAATAAGGCTATTAAGGCTTAGAAAGGGGCTTCAAAGAAGGAACATATGTATGGGTGGATAAGGGAATAATTGGCTAATAAAACAATGCCTCAATCATTTTAATGTCATATGCAAAAGTCATGAATGCAGCCTTGAAAAAGATATTTAAATGCAAGTTCTAGAGGAAGCAATCAAAGTGAGTGCACACAAAGAAAGAGAGGACTCATAAATGTGTAGTCCTAGAAAGGCTAAAAATAATCTCACAAGGTAAAATTTGCCTAGAACTTCTGTATAACTTAGATCTCAAGGATATACATGCTCAATCAAATAATAAAACATGTTCTTAAAGAAATAAACATTATCAAGCTTCAAGCAATCCAAGCAAGTTAAGGGGCAAAAATCATCATTAAAAATATTAGAGGACTAGTAGGTGCTTGGGGAAATATGACAATCCTAAAATGCATGATTTTTTTTTTCGGTTTTTAATTTTTTTTGTTTTTTTTTTGTTTTTTATGTAATTATGAATGCAAAAATTTAAACATGCTTTGCAAGAATTTAAACTATATGCAATGTAAATCTACACTAACATGTAAATGTTCCCCTCCCCCATGCTTAAACAATACATTGTCCCCAATGTATAAAATAAAAGAGAAAGGAAGAGAAAACACTCACAAAGTCATCTACTCTTTTGAATATGGAGGAGGTTCAAAGTGGCAACAGTCTGGTGGTGAGGACACAAGATAGATAGAGAGCAATGAATTCACAAGATGAGACATTGTCAATGCCCTTAACAACCTGTCAAAAGCCTGTGAACACATCTCACAAAAACATAAGTAGCACAATGATAAATTGAAATTCAATAATAACCCATTTAAAAACCGCTTCAACTTATCAAACTTGTGAGACCAATTTTCATGAGATGGCATATGCTCAAACAAATTCAACACAAGTGGTGATGTTAGAAAATACTTACAGTATGGATCAAAGAACTCATCAACATTACCACTTTTACCAAAGATGAACTCCATGTAATCTCTAGCACCAATCTTAGGCTCACTTGGTTCTATAGGCTTTGTAGTTTCCTTGAGTGCCTCAGGATATAGGAGAATTGACTTATGAGAGTCAAGAGGAGGAAAATCGGAATGCATATAATCATCATCAGCTTCTAGGGTAGATCCAGGATCACCGATGTATAACAGAGGTTGCGGTTCTTCACCAGAATTCATATCATCTTTGATCTCCTCCTTCTCGCTCCTCAATGTAATGGCACACACATTCTCCATCGACTCTATGGATTGTGAAGGCAAATTCTCAGAGTCTCTTGCTTCCAGTCTATTCACAATAGTGACCATTTGACTAATCTGAGTCTCCATGTTCTTGAAACTAGTCTGAGTGTTTTGTCCCAACTGGTCTACTATGTTAGCAATCCTTGCAAACAATTCCTCAACATTGAAAGAGGAGTTCTCAACTGGATGGAGCATTGGTGGATGTTGTTCAACCTGCTCACACTGATAGCTCATGTAGCAAAAGAAATCCCAACACTCTTCTGGCACCATACACCATAGCCTATAATTGCTCATGTACTCAGCCAATTGTAGAGTCTCAGAATTCATCCCATCTAGGATGCACTGACATAATTCCCTCTCACAAGGGTGATAGCCCCAAGTACCAAGTGTATGAAAATATTGTTGCACTCTAGAGAAGTACACATGAAAATGCTCATCCTGTAGTTGTCTACATTGAAGCATAGCCATTGATTAGTAGCACAAGTGTGGACCGTAAGATAGGTCCACACAGAAGTTGGTAACAATAAGAACTTAGAATTAAACGAAGTGTCCCCGACAACGGTGCCAAAATTTGACTGGCTGATAATCGTTGATGCCAAATCAAAAATAAATCCCTAGTTACACAACTAGTATAGTTGGTAAGTCGGGGTCGAACCCAAGAGACACTTGTATCCTAAGTTTTATTATTATCAACTCAAAGAAGTAACAAAGGGGGGAATTTTGTGAATTAAAACTAAAACTAAGAATTGAAACAAACAAAACAAGCAATCAAACAGGGCAAAAGTTGGATTTTTATCAATTAAGGGAAAGCAATCCTATTCAAGTATCCACTTTTCTTCCTCAAGTTATTGATCCTAGATTCAAACAAGTTATTCCTTTTAGTTATTCCTATCCTGATCAGAAGTATGACATGGCAACGAGACATGCAAACTTAATATCCAAATTACTCATGAAACGATCATAAATAATATGAATACTAGCAATAAGAACAAGGATAAACATGATACATGCAATTGAATTCCAACGAGTCAAACAATTAACATGCATTCAAATCTCTTCTCAATTGTTTTAGTCCAACGAGTCCTAAATCAATTGAGTTGCTACAAAGATTAGGCTTTGCTACGAGAAAACCTAGATCTAGCAATAGATAATATTAATTCCAAAAAGTTAGCTAGGCCTGAAAGAATCAACACAATCAATAATAATTACGCACAAGAGAATTGAAATAACCTGTAGAAATAAACCTGTAAAGTCGAATCTCACAACAACTTGAGTCTGAAAAGCTTCAACTTGAATAAAATCTAGAGAGTTTAGTTCTCCATAAGAGAGAAAAACACAAAGTCTCCAAATTAGGTCTAAGAGAATACAAAACAAAGGATGAAACTAGGTTTTTAAGTAGCCAACTAAAAACACAAAAGGAAAGATATAATTAAAAACAAGTAAAGATAAGCTCGAAAGATCCTCGTGCGCGAGCAGCTCAGATGGGCCGCGATCGCCCTTTTTGATGGCCGCGATCGCGGCCTAGACTAATTTGACTAGGCGAGTCCGTGTCAAGCCGCGATCGCCGATTTGGATGGCCGCGATCGCGGCCTGTCTCTGACAGCATTCTGATGGTACTTTTGGATGCTGTTTTGACCCACTTAGAGTTGGAATTTGAACTCGCAGTACAAACATGAATTGTAGCTCTTCGAGTTAGATTTCCAATGATACCAAATTTAGCTTCATCCGATCACCGTAGCTCCTGAACCAAGCGTCACAAGAAAGTGGTGTCGAAACAATAACTTCAATGGATGGTCTGGATTTAAGCATTCTTTTCCACAACCTCTTGGGAATTAATGATCATCAGAAATGGCTTGAATATCCTTGGAAAAGACACTTGAATATCTCCAATCTTGTATCCTTCAACTTAACCAATCCTTGCTCCTCAAAGCATCCTAAAAACACGAAAACACAAGAGTAGACACCGAAATGCAAAAACTACAAAATCTAAGCAAAACACATGCAACTGCCTAAGATTTAAACATAAATATGCCCTAAAACCAATGCCTAAATGCATGCTATCACCCTTCCATGAGTTGTGTGAAAGTCTTTGCCTAGCACCTATTTCTTGCTTGTTGAGAAAGTTCAACGATCAAAAGATGCCTTCTCTCCCATTCTTAACTCATGAGTACAGATGATAGAGCAGAGGGTAGTCGCAGATCAATGGATTGTAGCTAGGAATAAGTTCTGGAATCTTTTTGGTGTAACACCCAAGTGGCACAAACAACCACAAGACGACCATTACTCAAGAGAGACTATGATCTGGACTGGGATTGAACTGAGTTGGAGTTTGTGTGTTGTGTGTGTGTTGGGGGGGGGGGGCTAGAGGCACCAAATCAAAGGAGAAGGACTTCCACGAAATGAAAATGGGTGGCATAATAGTATGCTCGACATTTGTTGCCTGATGGAGGTAGACGAGGACAAAAATTGTGACAAAGGGGGTAAATAGTTTTCTTTTTTATTTCCTAAGATTAAGGCATGATTCTCAAGAGAAGTAGAACCGGACGAGGATTTGGGGTGGGAAAAAGACTCATTACTCTTAGTCCTCTAGGCCAACCTTCTTTTTTATTTTTATGCTTAAGTCCTAGAACCATTGTCTACTCTGCTAACAAAAAGCCATATCAAAACTCATATCAAAGACCACGACAAAAGCAAAGATAGGGTGTTGGCTTTCAAATGATCTTATATAAGCTTATGCTCTAGGTAATATGTTCAAATAGAAGAACAAAGGCCTTTTCTCATTTGGTGATAAAAGACAAGGAACAATCATTGGAATTGGAAACACTAAAATCAATGACAACATCAAGGGAAATCTTGTGGTAACCTTTACCACAGAGTCATGCACCGTAAGGGACATCACCACTAATAAAGTTGTTCTCAAAGGAAGGCGAGTCAACAATGTCTATCTAACAGACACTGATTTCAAGCCAAAAGAAATTCTATATCTTGCTTCCATTGTAGATGAATCTGATCTATGGCACAAGAGACTTGGTCATGCTAGTCTGCGAGCCATACACAAACTCCACAACTTAGGACTGGTGAGAAGTCTTCCAAAAGTTCAATTAGAAAAGGATGGAGTTTGTGATGCATGTGTCAAGGGGAAATAGAGTCGTACATCTTTCAAATCCAAAAATGAAGTAAGCACATCTCGTCCTCTAGAGATGCTGCATATGGATTTATGTGGACCAATGATGGTAAGAAGCCCAGGAGGTAACAAGTACATGTTTGTAATTGTTGATGATTTCTCAAGATATACACGAGTCATGTTTCTAACCTCAAAAGATGAGACCTTCTCTAAGTTTCAGGATCTCGTCAAGAAGATGGAGGTAAGTTTAGGAGTAAAGCTAAGCGCGATAAGGTCTGATCATGGAATAGAGTTTGACAACTCATCGTTCCTCACTTTTTGCAGAGAAAATGGAATCTCCCATAATTTCTCCGCTCCATGGACACCAAAACAGAATGGTATAGTGAAAAGGAAAAATAGGACCTTATAGGACATGGAAATAACCATGCTTGTGGCGAGTAGATTGTCTGCGTCATTCTGGGCTGAGGCAATTAACTCAGCTTGTTATGTCCTCAATAGTGCTATGCTTAAGCCTTTACTTTCCCAAACTTCATATGAATTGTTGAAATAGAGAGCTCCTAACATTTCACATTTGAGAGACTTTGGCTGTAGATGCTACATATACAATAATGAGAAGGATGATCTGGGTAAGTTTGACCCCAAAAGCGATGAAGGTGTTTTTTTAGGATATGCAACAAATAGCAAAGTCTACAAAGTCTTCAACAAAAGAACCAAGAAGTTCGAGGAAAGCATTCATGTGGTGTTCGATGAACGTCACACTGGAGGGAATAGTTCTAGTGCCACATAGAACATTGAAAGCTCAGATGAAGATAATCAAGATAAGGAAGATGCTCCACAATTTGAAGATAATGGAGACCATAGTCAGAATTCTAATGAAGAGGATATATCCAACAATGATGATGAGACGGCCAATGTTGTTGATAAAGAGTACATTTCGTTATCTTAAAGGGAACAACAATCTTTGCCTTTGGTACTCGAGGACCAGTGCATTCAACTTGCTTGGATACATAATGCTGATTTCGTTGGTCATCTTGTGGATCATAAGAGCACATTTGGCACTGCTCAATTTCTTGGTCCATGTTTGGTTTCATGGTCGTCCAAGAAACAAAGTTCCGTAGCTCTATCCATTGCTGAAGCAGAATATGTGGCTGCCGCCTCATGTTGTGCTCAGGTACTATGGCTCAAATAACAATTGGATGACTATGATACGTCTCTCTCTACAATTTCCATCATGTGTGATAACAAAAGTGCGATCAATATTTCTAAAAATCTAGTTAATCACTCACGCACTAAACACATTGATATTAGACATCATTTTCTGAGAGATGACGTTGAAAAGGGTCTTGTGAGAATGGACCATTATAGGACCGAAGATCAAGTGGCTGATATCTTTACCAAAGCATTGGACAGAAAACCCTACGAGCACCTACAGATGCTTCTAGGTATGATCACCTTAAACTAAGCAAGTCTCGGTCCATTATTCTCTCAATGATTGACTAGGAACAATTATTGATACATAGGAAATTTTGCTTTCATTTGTTTCTTCTCTGATCTTGTTTCCTATTAATTACCATAAAGCATGTGATCAATTGTTCATTCTAAATCCATTTATAGTGTTGA
The DNA here is from genome assembly GCA_964016875.1 of Fallopia convolvulus. NCBI lineage: Eukaryota > Viridiplantae > Streptophyta > Magnoliopsida > Caryophyllales > Polygonaceae > Fallopia > Fallopia convolvulus. Next base: position 38,340,618 of record OZ024727.1, read on the forward strand.
GTTTCTTTGAACAATGGCATGTCCTTGAAATGGTTTCTTTTTTAGCCCAAAATGACTAAGCTTGATCTTTATCTATCCTAACAATAAAGTCGAAATGATGGCTAGTCGTAAACCATCCCAAAGCCTTGCAAATCCAGATAAACGTCTTTTATGAGCAATTTCTTTTTATCCCATAAACGAGTTACAATTATATGGATTTTTGTCTCTTTGCTACATATATTACTTGAATATTTCCCCTCCACCTAGAATATTCAAGCAAAGCCTCCATTCATTTATGAACGTAAGGAGAACAATCATTTAGTAAATGTGGATACAATTCTGGTTGAAAAGGAACTAAAGGGATTCGAAGACGCGAGTTCATTTGCTCCTTTGATTGACAACTCTACAAGTGGGAACAATAATTATGCAGGGTCATTATTGCCGACTCTTCGGGTGAAAATTCAAATCCGTCTGTTGGTGATCGTGGAAATAAAGATTCGAGTAAGTTTCTATCCTTTATCAAATATCTCTAGAACTCGTGCCCGCTCTATATAAACTTATTGACTTTGTCACTATTCCCCCAAAACCCTAAAAAGCTGTCATCTTCTCTATTGCTTTCTTCAATCTTGATTCTGTCAAAACCCTAACCAAGAAAGCTCCCACGGCTTCCACTCCTCCACCCTCCCTAAACTTGGAACAGATGGATCTCTCCAAACTCACACCCGCTCAACTGATCGAGATCTCTTCTCGGATAGCCGCTCTCACCACCGAGAAACCCTCTACCCCCTTGACATAATCTCCCTCCCCTTTGGTTGTCTCTTCCGCCATCGGCTCTGACCCGTCCAACTCTCCCATACGCTCCATCAACCTGGACTTCGTTCTCGCCTCCTCCTCGCAAAACCAAGAAATCTCTCTTGAAAATCCATATGAGCCATCCCTTGCAAAATACCCAAAACCCTCCCCTGAAAAATCAACAAACCCCTCCCTTGAAAAATCATCCGAGCTCTCCCGTGTGAAAAACCTGTCTCCACCACCCAAAACCTCTTCTCCTCCAGACACCACTGCGTCAAAACGTAAGAGGTCTCCATCTCCTGTTGAGGTTGGAGAAGATGACACGGAAAATCTGGTTTCAGAGAAGCATATCTCCATTGAATCTGGTGATATAATTCTTGAGAGCGATGGTGAGGAGACAAAATCGGAGCCTCGTACTGTCAAGAAGGCCAAAAGAATAAAGTCTCTGGCACCTAATCCGACCACTAAAAGAGCTGGTCTTCAATCGACTTCCAAGTTTACGATGCCGACTTCTGCCAAAACTGACGAAGGCTCTTCCACTCTTGTCGGCTCGGATAGTCGTACTATTGTCTCTGTTCTCATCATCAGCAAGGAAATCTTGTTGACAAATGATCTCGAGGAGCACATGGACTTAATCTGATTCCAAGGGTGGTTGTCCCTGAGTTGTGAGCTGGTCAAGGTCAGTCTAGAGCTGATTCAGGAATTCTTTGCCAACTCTAGGAACAACGACTGTTCCTATCGGCACTACCGTGGTTAAGGGTGAGCACATTTCTTTCTCCAGTCTCCAGATCACAAATTTTTGGGGAGTACCCTCTATTGGCTTCAGCTCTCTTCCTACCCCTGGTACATGGACAAGTGGCAAGAATGCCATCCTGAAGAGGCTCTTCGGCAAAATACGGTCGGGTGGCTACTCTACTAATGATATGTCCTTTGTCGACCGAGTAGCTCACCAATACTTGATGAAAGTTCTGTTGCCTCGGAAAGAAAAGTGCTCTAGCCTCACCATTCATGACATGGTACTCCTTGATAAGTTTTTGGCTCGAGAACAAATTGATCTTCCACGACTTTCTCTGTCCCATATGCAGAAGAGTGCAGGACAAGATGCTCATGCCTTTCTATACACTGGCATGATCAAAAAGGTTCTTTAGAAATTCGGGGCATACTCTACTGATCTGGAGGAACAATTGGGTTCTTTCTTGAGAAGGCGAATATTGCAAAGATGCACTTCAAGGGTCATGTCAAGACTGAGCCTACCAAGAAGACAGACAAGAAAGGAAATAAGGCCAAGGTTGAGCTTGCTAAAGGTGATTCTACTACCGAACAAACTTTGGAAGTTCTTGAAGAGATCAACGAGAAAATGGACAAGCTGATTGATCTCTCCCATCAAGTTCTGAAACAGCTCTCTAAGCGATCATAAATAAATCCCTTTCTCCCTAGCCACAACTTCCTTTCCTCTAAAATTTCTCTAATACTGTTTTAACGACCTAGCTGCTTATTTCTTTTGCTTTCCTCTTCATGCATGATGGTTAAGGACTTTTGACATACTTTTTCTTAATATGGTCTTAATGGAACTTGTTAACGATTAGTAGTTTTGTACTTTGTTTCGTCCCTGTATTGCTAATTGTTTGATGATGTCAAAAGGGGGAAGTGTGGAAAATTGCAGAGATGCGCTAAAGTTTATAGGTACGGAACATTGTTCCTTTTTGAACGGTCCATATGCCAAGGGGGATCAATAGTCACTAAAAGGTCTGAAAATGGTAATGTCTTATTAAGGGGGCACAACAAAAAAGATGTCTAATTCGGTTGTTTAAAGTGCAATTTTTGTATAGGTTTGTCATCATAAAAAATGGGGAAATTGTTGGGTGTTGGTATCATGGAAACATGGTTTATTATCATGGAACCAGTGCCAAGTATCTCTCTGAGTTTTGATAATGACAAACTCTATAAGGACTAATGATTCGCATGCTTCTGTAAGTTGTAACGGAAAATGCAGGTTGATAATGATAAACTCTATAAGGACTAATGATTCGCTTGCTTGTAGTTCGTGAGATATTAATAATACTAAGTGAAGCATTTCAACTCCTTTACGGAGGGAGTGATTTTTCCTTCATTGAACTAGTTGGTTGATTGAGGGTTTCCACTATAAGTGATCATGTTTAAGTTCTTGTGTATTTTCGCTGCCTAGTTCACTATTCCCATAGGAACAATGTCTGTACTTCTAACACACTCGTTCCAACAACCTATTTTGCACAAACAAGTTAATAAGAACACGTTTTCCAACCTCATCAACAAGTTTAATACTAAGCTCTTAGGGTGGAAAACTAAGAGTCTTAGCTTCGTTGGAAGGGTGACGTTAGTTAAGTTGGTCCTCATTTCTATCCTAGTTTATGCTATGTTGTCTCCCTTTGAGTTTGTGTCGTCAGATTGATTAGATCAATTGTTCCTTTATTTTGGGTAGTTCTATGGAGAAAAAGAAGATACATCAGGTTGCTTGGAGCGAGATGATTAATCCGAGAGCACAAGGAAGGCTCGGGATTAAAACTATGCTTGAATTTAACCTTGCTTTGGTCGGAAAATTGGGCTGGCGCTTTATTATGGAGGATGAGGGCTTATATGTTTCTGTGTTGAAGAAAAAATATGTAGATAGTGCTTTGGGAAACTCCACTGCTTTCTCTGATGTTTGGCGTAGTATTAGATCGGGTGTTTCCGAGGTGGTGATTCATGGAACGAAGTAGCTGCCTAGATATGTTGCCTCCATCAGTTTTTGGAAGGATATCTTGGTGTTGGACGTTCCTCTGGTGGAAATTGCTATTGGTAGTGTCAATAATTCTCAATTACAAACAAAGCTTAGAGACTACTGGATTAGCAATATGGAATGTGATTGGGGAAGTTTTTCCCATCTATTGCCCACATATGCGCTGCTCAAGTTGGCTGCAATTCCTCTGAATTCTGATTTTAACAACGAGGGTGATGAATTGTGCTGGAGTTTCACTCTTGACGGGAATAATTCGGTTTTGAGTGGGTACAACTTGCTGAATGGTAATCTGAATAGAAAAGAGATCGATGGTCTTGTCTTCCGGAAAACTTGGCGTTTGAATGTCTCAGAACATATCCGTTGTTTCATGTGGTTGGCTTCTAAAGGAGGGTGAAGACGACATATTGTTGCAAATGTCGATTGTATTTTTTGCCCAGGAATTCAAGAGTCCTTTGAACATCTATTATGAGATTGCCCACAAGTAAGGAGTTGTTGGATTAATTTCAAAGCTACTGATCTGTGTTCTTCTTTCTTTGAAGATCCACTCGCCACTTGGATTAGGAATAATCTCGTGATGGATACAATTTAGTGGCCGGGATAGGTTGAGTGGAATGCATTGTTTGCGATGACGTTATGGTGGACATGGACCTGGCGGAACACAAAGGTTTTTAATGATGGATTGACAGTCCCAAACAAGGCTTCCTTTATATCGACCTCATCGAGAGAGTATAATCAAACTATAGGTAAGCATTTAAATTCCCACAATTTGATTAATAAGAATATATAGGAGATCTCATGGAGAATATCCGAAGAAGGATGTGTCAAGATCAATACTGAGGGTTCCGTTAAAGAAGACAGTTTAGTTGTGGTGGGATGTGTAATATTCAAAACTATGTCTAAATGACCACGTACTTAGCATGAACTAGAAGTTCAAGGTCATATTTGACCAACCTCTTGCATGCCGAAAGCATGCCTCCTCCGAAAGAGGGTGTGAAAGAGGTTACGGTATATTACGCATGCAGCTTTTAGTCAGGGTTACGACTTATAACCAGGTTTTCGTGGATCAAATTTTATGTCTAGAAGAACATATGATATATAGTTAAGGGATATCCCATAACCACACATTATGAGTATAAATGTGGAGACCGGTCTCACATAATGTAAAGGTCTGAATACACCCATTTTGAGGCATCTAATTTTGATATCAAGATGGTTTATCTGATTTGAGTTGATGAGCTCCTAAACTTATATATGGATCACCAACATTTTTCAATGGTGTCACACCACATGTTATTTGTAAACCAGAAGTTTTCACAATCATGCGCATGACAAATTTGGTGTGAAGGGGAAGATGACTCTAGGAGAGTATATCTCATTGAATAATGTACTATCACTAACTGGAAGTTAGTCGAGGATAAGATATTTCTATGGCATGACAAACTTGGTCACTAATGTGAAATAATAATGTGCATGATTGGTGTAGGACCGAAAGATCTTGAGACCTGAAGTCTCTTCATAAGAGTGACCTTGTATATTTGTAAGGATTGTGCTCTTGGCAAATTAATAGCAAGGCCGATTTAATGCAAGTAAAGTCAAAGTCTCTTATGCTTCTTGACTGGGTTCAAGTGATATATGAGGACAAATTACATCGGCGTGAGAGCCATTGTGGATTATCATATGACGTTGAAAGATGCCTCAACACATTGGTTCCAAAGAAAAAAGAGGGATAAATCAATTTGTGAAGTGGTTGAGAATTGAGCAGCTCTCAAACACATTCACAAAATCACTCAATAGAGTCGTCAATAATGCAATCAGAATTGATAGCTAGACAAGGGCTTATACATGACATAAACAACATGGAAGAGTCATTGATCAAATAGGGTCATGAAATATGAATGTCGTTAATTCGACTTGGACCGACTGCTTATAGCAAATTCTCCTAATTGAAGATTGTATTTGGAAGAGATTAATTACTTTATATGTCCTCCAACTCCCTTGATGATTTTTAAGAAATCCGACACAAAGTAAAGTTGGGATTTTACAAAGGGATTGGGTTCTTATCATTTGTAGAATACCTAGAGCTTATAAGAGATGATCAATATTTCGCTCGGTATTAAAATAATCACTTTGGTGATGTGAAAAATCCCAACTTTAGGGGGAGAAGATAAGTGGGACTAGAAGTTAAGAGATTGCATGGGATGCAACTTGTTGTTTTAGATTTGAAGAAAGTTAAACCAGAAGTTTAGCGAATTGTATAACTAAACCGGAAATTTAGGGGATTGTATAACTTCATGTTATTTACCAATATCATGAAAGTGATTAAGTCACAAGCACCAACTGAAAATGCGCCAGCTCATTTGGAGATTCCAGAAGTAACTCCAAACAATCACATAAACATGCTTGAAGCATGAGAGACATTTTGGCTCTAAGGATACCATTCCCCGAAAGAAGAAAGAGTCGATAATATCTCAAAAGGATTACGATATGTCAATTGGAAACAAACATAGAGATAGGATTCCTGAAGAAGTTCTATCCAAAAGACTTTGAAATCAAAGAAAATGACTTTGGCGACAATTTTTGAAATGTCAATTAGTTATCTAACACTCTTGGAAAACGCGTCTGTATCAAGAAAATATTTAGCCACGAATATCGTTGTGGTTGATTAGTGTGGCAACTGCCACGAGTTTAGCCACAAATATCTACGTTTGTGGTTATGTTTTCATGAAAAATGAATTTACGACTATCTTTGAGGCCTAATTGCCGCGAGCGACGCACACAGTTAGATTTAGTTCTACTTTTCTGGCCATATTGTCATGAAAACGGATTTGCAGCTATATGTTAGGCCAAATTGACGCGAGTGACTCGCGTGGCTAGATTCAGTTCTTGTGGAGTAGCTAATTAGCCATGAAAAAGGATTCAAGGGTATATTCACGACAAATTCAGGAGCTAAGTACACACATAATATTTATGGCTAGTTTTGTGGTTATTTGTGTTGGTTATTTGAACCATTGACTCATAAATGGTCCTAGTGTAGTAACCTTAATTCATGCATTGAATTCTTCTAGTACCAATATTTGTTAAGCTTCTAGCTTGTACCAACATTTGTTGAGCTTCTAGTATCAGTTGAGAATAATAATTTTCTAAAATTTAACTTACGTTTGATTTTAAAAATCTGCAGAAACAATCACGATATTAGCCATGAGTTCTTCATTTCATGAGAAATATGCAGAAATAACCACAAGACTAGCCACGCGTTCTTATTTTCGTGTCTAACTTAGTTTGTCTGAAAAAATATGCAGAAATAGTCATGAGATTAGCCACGAGTTCTTCATTGTGTGAGAAATCTGTACAAATAACAACGAGACTTGCCACGAGTTCTTCATTTCGTGTCTAACTTAGTTTGTTTGGAAAAATCTGCAGAAATAGTCACAAGATTAGCCACGAGTTCTTCATTTCGTGAGAAATCTGCAGAAATAACCACAAGCTAGTAGTTTGGATTGGAAGGTATGCGTCAATTTTGGCTTGGATATCTTGCTAGTTTGTATGTTATGTCATATGCGTTTCTAACTTGGAAGGTTTTCTAGTGGAAGAGCTGGCCTGATTTTGTCAACCTTGATGGAACTCGTCCACAAAAGGTGGAGCCATTATTTATCAGCATGGTAAACTTATAACTAGGCTTTAATTGTTAACCAAACATAGAGAAAACATCCCTTTTCCGCCACACTAAATCATTTAGTAATTTGTGTTTAAGCCTTCAATATTTTATCTGAGCCACTTAAGCCCATTTATTCACATGTTTGTTGGCATGTAAATATAGTGTTCAAGTCCTAAGGAGATACATTTCTTTGCTGAACCATCTATGTATCTATCTTCTAGAGGTAATTTACTCACTTTTTTGTTCAGTTGAAAAGATTAGTTTCTCTTATAAGCAAAGGAGCATTTGCAAGAATGGTTCTTGGTTAGGTGTATTGATTTGAATTGTTAAAATTAAATGTTAAAACCATCAAACTTTTTACAAAAGAATTCAAAAGAAGAAATATGTATATTTCAAAATACTACCCATAGTAGATATTCATTGGTTTAATTTTTTAAAATTTATATATTCCTTGTCTCGACTACATATGATACTCATTTTTATTATCGATTTGGACTAAAAATTGTCTAATTAGTTCTCAATTTGAGTTAATTGAATAGTGGATAAAAGGTTAGTTTGGATGCCCTTAGTTCTTCTTCTAAGCTTTTAAATTGTATAAAACTTAAAGGGAATGAAGATTACATGGATTAGAAGAGAAGACAAAGGCAGGTGGTGTAACATATTGGTTGGTTAGCATTAACATGCAACAAGTATAGAATAGACTTCGCTCCACTTGGTAGGATTTTTTTGGTTTGTTGTGGGTTTTGGTTATCATGTGGATAGAATGTGGTTTATTGTGGGATGTTTCAACAAGTATTATAGACTATGTAATTGCATTACTATGATGATGCAAATATGCAATATTATGGTATAATATTTTTTTGATTTTTTAAAATGCGTAATTATTTGACCACAAAATCTGAAACCAAATAGATTCAATGCAAATTTCAAGGCTAAATGACCATGAAATCGGGGTGATAATGAGTTTGAAATCGACTCGAATTTAGACACAAAATACGTTGTAGCTAAGATTTGATAGTGAATATACTCAAAACCAACCACGAAATGAACTCTGGCTAAGGACCATATATTTAGCCGAAAGTGATTTTCGTGCCCAGTAACCCCACGTTTAGCAATGAACTAGTTCACGACTGTTATTTTGTAGTTAGATAGACACAAAACTAGAATTTTGTGGTTCTTTTTGAGAGTGAAATTTAGCATCGGCCGTTATAGCTACAAGTGTCTTTTCCTAAGGCAATTTCAGGCTGCATTTGTGGCTAACGAGTTTTCGCGGTTAAGTTTGTGGTTACATGGAACCGGAACCGGCCCATCCCCGGTTCCGGTTTCCGCCGGTTCCACCCAGTAAAGCCGCGATCGCGGTAAACACACACCGCAATCGCGGGTTTTGGGACCGCGATCGTGGTCCCAAAAAACAGTAACTCTTTTTTGGGCCAAAGTCCAAACCGCGATCGCGTTTTCCCATTACGTGGTCGCGTAATGGGCAAACGCGATCGCGGTTTGGAATTTGGCCCAAAACGGGCTTGGAAATTGGACTAAGGCGAATAGGCGATTAATGCTTGTTCTTCAAAACAAAAAAAGTGGGATAATTAAAGGGTTTGGACTTAAAATTAAGTTGCCTACGTATCCTCTCGGGGTTATAGAGGAATCAAAGCCCACATAGTTCTCTTACCTTTCGATATGAAACCCCGATTTGCTTATCATCTACGTCGATGCATCAGAATTGCTTTGGGATTGGGACTCATCGTCTCGGCCATCCGAGTCGGAAGTTTCGGATACCTCCGCCTTTTGTTGACGAATTTCCGCCCTCTTCCAATCACATACGCACACTTGGGCTTCCAAGACATCGGGCTTCAAACTAGATCGTTTTGCGTCAAGGACGTTTCCTCCTTCGCTAAATGTTTGCTCCACCGATACGGTCGAGGCGAGAACAACAAGCACTTGAGCCGTGATCTTGACCAAGGTTGGGAAAGTCTTCTTGTGGGCCTTCCACCAATCTAAAATATTAAATTCTCCTTCACCAAACTCAAAGTGGGTTGTTAGATATGTTTCAAACTCCACATTCGAGCTCGAATGTCTCGGTTTCTTGGTAAGGGTATGCAAAAGATTAGCCCCCCACCTTTTAGTAGCACCGAGGGCACTCGAACTCGAAGAGGAGGATGAATGTGGAGGTAATGGAGAAAAACTAACACTAGATGAATATTCGGTAATCAATTCCTCAATTGATCTTCTAACATTACTAAGTATATCCCCAACACTAGCAACATCATCATTAACATCCAACTCTAATGCATCATAATAACCATTCAAACACATTTCTAAACCACTCATCTTAAACCTAGGATCAAACACACAAGCAACAAGATAGATATCGGGGATAACTTTGTAATAGTTCAACCATTTCACTTTCATAGCATCAATAGCACCATAAAGTTCGGTGAATTTACGCCCCTCACAAAAACCGCCCGCCACATTCAATGCTTCAAAACAAAACAAATGAGCAAAAGGTTTATAAACATGACTAAAAGTTAATGTTGCATCATGAAATATTTTCAAAACTTCTAAGATTTTATAACAATAATCCCATACTTGAGAAATAATGGGATTGTCGGGAAAATATATATGGACGCAAAAGAAGTCAAAAAATCTTTGTAAGGCATGCATGCATGAAGTAGTTTATAAGTGGAGTTCCAACGGTGGCAAACATCTTTTGGAAATGTTCGGGGTGGAACACCTTTTTGAGTACAAAACGCCGTCCAATCTTGGGCGGTTCGGGGGCTAGCCCACATACGACTAACAACATATCTAATAGGAGCAATTAAACCCGACATAACATTTAAACCATCTTTGACACAAAGGTTTAAAATATGGAAAACACATCTTACATGAAAATGCTTCGCTCCAAGAATTGGTTGACAATGCGGAACCAATTCTCGGATTGAAGCGGTGTTGTTAGATACATTGTCAAAGGAGATAGAAAAAACTCGATGAAGTAGTCTATACTCTTCCAAAATGGTATGAATAATGTTACTAATCATTAAAGCGGTATGAGAAAAATCAAATACTCTATAAGCCAAAACACGTTTTTGCACATTAAAATGATCATCAAGAAAATGACATGTTAAGCCCATGTATGAATGATTTTGCCAATGATCACTCCAAATATCACTACAAATTGAAACTTTAATATCATTTTGAGCAAAAAACTTCACCAATGCCATCTTACGGGTTTTATATGCTTTCATCACATTTTTTTTGACCGACTTCCTAGTAGTCGGTTTATAAGCGGGTTGTACATGATTAGTCATCCAATTGTTAAATCCGAACTTTTCGGCAAAACTAAATGATAAGTGATCAACACAAATAGACTCAGATAAGGCATACATGCTATCATTATGGTTATAAGTAAATAAATGAGGGTTATGATGAGGATTAAGGGAAGAAGAAGTTGCAAACCCGGATAGTTGGGATTGTCCTCGCATCATGCCTATCTTGTCGGGGTGTTTATTCTTCACGTGATTGGATAATGTTCCATAGCCCGATCCCGACAACCATGTGTAAACATTAGTACAATAGTTACAATGAATTTTAAATTTCTTGGTAGATGCATTATAAACTCCCTTCCGAAAATGTTTTGTAAAAATTTCGGATTTAAGGGATGGAACCTCGCTCGTCTCGGAAGGCTCCTCGAATCCATGATCCACACCCACTCCCTCATTTTCATCGGGAGTGGACGATCCCGGTTGTACCACATTGGGATTGGGATTCGTAAATTCCGACAAGTTAATAGGGGGTACAAATTCTACATTTGCACCACTCTCTTGTGAGCCAAAAATTTGATCAATGTTAAGAAATCCTTCCATTTTCTTAAAATGTAACTAAAGAAGTAAGCAAAAAGAGTAAACGAGTAAAGTATGGTAAAGAAATATGTAATTAAGGAATAAGATGTAAGGACAATTGTGCTAATTTTTTAAAAGAACAATTAGGAAAGCAATTGCAATTTGTAAAAACAGTAAAGATTGAGAATTGAGAGAGCTTTGTAAACTTGAGAGATTGAGAGAGATTGGTAGTGTGAGTGGGAATGAGATCATTTAGTGGATATTTATAGGTAAATTTATCAAAGAGCCGTTGGAAATGTGAACTAGCCGTTGGCATTTTAACCAAAACCGCGACCGCGGCCTGAGAACCGCGATCGCGGTTCGGTTTTTAGCCTAAAAACAGAACTTTCTGTTATAAAAACCGCGAATGCGGGTCTCAGGTCGCGATCGTGGTTTCGTCTTTCGTTCAAAAAAATAGCCGCTAACTTGCAAACCGGCGGTTCGAACTGGCGGAACTGGCGATTTAGAACCGCCGGTTCCCGGTATTGGAACCGCCGGTTCCCGGTTTTGGAACCGCCGGTTCAACGATTTCCGGGGTGGCCAAACCAGAACCGAAACAGGGGGGAACAGGACCCGCCGGTTCAGGCAAACCGGAACCCAGGTCTAATTGCGAGGCTATTTTTGTAACACCCCTATTTTGCAACGATAGGAGTTACCGTCAGTGACCTCGGATTTTACCATCCAAAGTCACCCAAGGCTTTTTAAGGTATTAAGTTAAAAAAACGTGCGGAATTATAAAGTTATTACATATAAAAGAGTTGCTCACATATGAGACTTTTAAAAGTATTCATTACATACTTTAACTTAGTTCAACAAAACCTGACAAGTAAGAGTTATTATGAAGCAGAATATAATCAAAACATTGTTCATAAAAAAACGTAGTGTAATCCGAGAATGAACGAAAAACATCTTTAAGAGAATCCGACCTCCCTTCCTTCACTTGATAGATCTTCGTCTTTATACCTTCGGTGGAGGTTTCCTAGAGTCTAGCATTTGTTGCGAAGGGCGATAAATGGCAGGCAAAAATGCGGAAAAACAGAATTAGTCTAAAGAGACTACGCAAGCGAGAAAGGACATTCTTAAGGTAGTTTGGTAAAGCAACGAAATCGTTAACGAGGTGTTCGAGATGTGTTTCGAGATATGTAAACTTTATGTGGAGCTTTTAAGGGCGGTAATGAGTAAATCCCGAGATGAGGTAACTCTTAAACCGAAAGAACGAACTACGATATTGTAGAACTTCTTAGAATAGAAAAGATGTTGTTGGGAACATCAATTACACACAAATTTCTAGAAAACCTCTCGCGTCCTTAACGGACCGAGAGCCGGGTCGATCTTTAAAGACCGGTCCGGTTTTGATGTCTTTTAATGTGCATTGGCACTTATATTTATTATGTGTCAAAAACTTTACAATTACGTTAATGACTTTTAAAGGTGTGGGGGGCCATGAATGGGCCGAGTCCACTTAAAGGAACGGAGTTCCGACACCTAGCTAGGGTGCATAAGTCCCTCCTCCGAGTAGGAGCAGACATAGATCATGATCCTTAAAGTCAGAGAAGGAGAGGCGTAAAGCCGTACCACTCGACATATTATATAGAGGTGTTCAGGCCGAGCCCGCACCCCTTATTAAACTATTTACGAATTTCATAACGAATCTCAAAAAGAGATTTTAAACAAGCAAAGGTCACACAAAACAATCCTAGCAATATATCTATTAACATTAATAATAAGAGTAGTAATACTAACAAAAGGGGTCGTTATTTTCTAACAATCGGTATTTCGTAGGTTCGTTTAGTTTAGCAAACAAGGTGTTCCCAACATCGAACAAGTTAACGGAATCGAATTTATCGAAAGGTTCAAGTAGAATGTCCCCTTGCCTTGAAATTTTCCTTCGGGATTCTATGACCTGGAATTCAGAAGTTTTAACGACGCTCAAAAACTTCGACCTAGTTAACCGAAAGGACGACGAACAACACGTATTAAAATCCTTATTTTAATTTAATTCAACCTTTCTCTTATTTTCCTATTCTAAGAGAAGGCAAGCTAATCTAAATTATTTGGTTTAATAATTTAGAAAGGAAAAGTTAAAATAATAATTCTTTTATTATTATTTTCCAGGTGATACTTTGTAAGGATTTTATAACTTAAAAATACTTAGTTTAAAAAAAACTAATGCAAGGCTTTAATGATTGTAATGAAAACTTTTTAAACCCACATGCAAATGTGTATATATATTTAAAAATAAATTATATATATGGTTTGCATGCATCATTTTTATGTAAGACTACTTTAGTAAAAATTATGCTTATCACCAATTTTCCAAAAAATCATGATTTACTTATAGAAATTTTTTAGGATTGTCATGCATGTGTGTATCATACCTTATAAAAGTACTTTTAGTTACACATGCAATACTTTAAATGATTTGATATAACTTATGTTGATAAAAATATTCCTTTTTATTAAAGGTATAGTATATCATTATCTTAATAATTTTAGAACAAATGCAAGAGAAGATTTATTCCAAAAACTCCATAAACTACACATCCATTACCTTATATGATTTCGTTTAAGTATCTAGTACTTTTATAAATTTATTTTCGGTTCTAGAAATTCATAAATAATTTATTCTAGTGTTAATACTTTTAGGAAAAAGGACATGCAATAGGATTTAATTCATAAAATTCCTTTAAAAAAAATTCATGCAAGACATAAGTAGTTTAGTTGATCATATTTTATTCTCAAAACAACTTTCACAAATAAAAATCATCTTACAAATCTTCCTAAGGTTTAACAAGACATGCGAGGGAATTGTATTCAACAAAAATCCTTTTAAGATTACATGCAAGTAACATAAAAATTCATTTAAACATGTCTTTCTCTTATTAAGCTTTTCTTTGATCAAAAGTTTAAATAAAACTATTTTAAGGTTTACTAAGACATGCAAGGTGATTTCATTTCATAAAAATTCATTTAAAGTTACATGCAAGAGTGTGTAAGATTTAATTAAGCATGTCTTATTATTATTATTAGACTTATTTATTTTCAAAAATCATATAAAATCAATCACCTACTCATTTAGAACATGCATGAAGATTTAATTCATAAAAACTTCTTTAACAAGATATGCGAAGGCATTTTTATTTTACTTGATCAAAAGTTGTGTTTGTCAAACTTATATAAATTAGAATTTATAGTAAAGTTCATTTCAAGGTTTAGGAATGACATGCATGAAGGTTTTCATACACGAAAACTATATCTTAAAAATGATCAAACAACCTTTATAAAAATCAAGGATTTTTGTATAAAATGAAAGGAAGTCTAGGCCCTTTTAAACTTAATAAAAATCAGAATATATCCAATTAAAATCACCTTTTAAAAGTGTAGGATTTAGTACAAACTTTCTTATAATTTGTAGAACATCTTCCTCTTTAAAGATCCTTGCATGCATGTACAAATTAAGAGATATTCTAATTTTTTTCTTACAACTTTCATAATCTGATTTTTCTTTGAAAAAATATGATCATTAAAATGAGTTTAGGGTGCTAGAAATAAGCTTAAAATAAATTAAAAAGGCCAAGAATTATACCCTTAATTGTGTTTGATCTAGGAGGAAAAACACCCAAGGGAGCAAGGGGGGAAGGGGCGGCGGCGCTGCTGATGGCGGACGGTAGTGGTGGTGGTGGCAGCCGGTGGTGGTGGTGGTGGTGTTTGGAAGGCACAAGGAAGGCTTTTGGTGAGAGGAGAAAGATAGACAAGAAAAGAGAGCTAGATGTGTGATTTATGGTAAGTGCTCTCACAAGCCTTAGCCCCTTAAATAAAGCATTTGTTAGTGGAGGATGTAAAGAATCTAACAATTATGATCCACAATCTCTCCTTTTAAGTGTGAGTGGAAGACTAACATATGTATTTTATTAACTTAAGACCTGTTAGTGGAAGGAAGGAGAATATGACATTAATGAAATAGTCAACCATAATGAGTGGAGAATCTCTACCATATCTCCTTAGATCTCTTCCATTAAATAATCCGACGCATTTGCAAACAGACTGGTTTGGAACGCGCGTCGGAACGACCGGGTGTTACGAAAAAAATTTCTGTTAATTACGAATTTATTAAGCTCCATTCTTAATAAATTCATTTATTCGAATAAATATTCCATAATGATATTAAAATTTATTTTTTTTAATTTTTTTTGAAGGAAAAAGCCTTTTATGAGGTTATTTTATTTAATGAATAATTAAATATTAAGAAAATGAATTTTATTCTTTTAACGGAAATTGCAGTTATTATAATTTTCTGGCTATGGCCGCGTTTTCCAGAACTGTAAGTACCGATATAGGGTGTTGGGAAGAAGCAACCATTGATGATTTCTTTGTTTATTCAATTTTCAGGGAAGTCATGGAAGAAGATGACAATGGAAGAATGTCGATATCGAAATTATTGGGAAAGCTAGAAAGAATTAGAGCTGGATGCGTTTAATAAAAGAGGTGTTTTTGGACCTGTAGTTCCATCACCGTAAAGTGTAAAACGATTTGGCTATAAGTGCGTGTTTGTACGAAAATGAAATGCACAAAACGAAGTTGTCAGATCGCAACTGGTTGCACAAGGTTTTTCATAAAAACTTGGAGTGGATTACATGGAAACGTATTCACTGGTAGTGGATGCAACAACACTCAGGTTCCTTGATGCTTTAGTAATTGTTGAACAACTTAAAATGCAACTCATGGATGTGGTAACAACATACCTATACGGGTCATTAGACACCGACATATACATGAAAATCCCAAATGGATTGAAAATGTATGAAGCTTTTAAACCATGTCATATGTATTTCATTAAGCTTAAAAGGTCGCTTTATGTATTGAAGCAATCAGGCAAAATGTAGTATGATTGCATTAGCGAGTATCTACTAAGGTAATGACTTGTGAATAATCAAATAAGTCCATTTGTGTTCTCGAAAAGAACAAAGTCGTGTCATGTAATCATAGTTGTTTATATTGATGCATTGAATATTATTGGAACTCTAAAAGAGGTCCAATTAGCAGCTGATTATATGAAAGAACCAAGCATTTTCTCGGCATGTAGTCCGAGCATATAAGAATGGGATAAAAGACCCATTGAATTGGGTGAAAGCACATTCATTAAGTGCACCAATAGTAGTAAGGTGCTAAGTGTTGAAAATGGACCCATTCGCCCTCAATTAGAAGATGAAGAGATTTGGGTCAAGAAGTACCATATCTCAATGCAATAGGTGCATTACATCAACAAAGTCACTTGTTATGACAATGAATTATTTGTCTCCCTAAACCTACAAAAGAGATTGTTGGTCCAAAGTACAAAATCATTTACGAAATCCCATGATGACAAATGTGTGTCGTATGAAGAAGCGTATGCTTAACTGATGGGGAGTATTATACGAATGTACTTTTTTCCCTTGGCTTTAGTTTTTATCCCACTGGGGTTTTCCAAACAAGGTTTTAATGATGAAGTTTGTCATATAAGGTTTGAGATAATCTTGGCCTGAAGTTCAAGATATGTGAAGGAATGGAGTGTTTATTCGTCCATCAAATCAAGGTGAAAAGGATCCGACAGTGACATATAGAAATAACGAAGTTTGTGTTGACCAAGTCAATAATAGCTCATTAAAGGCGATACGACATAATCCATGTCATTGAAACGGCTCTCCAATTATAAGATTCAACTCAAAGGAAGAAGGGATGCTCTAATCAATCAAGCAAGGAAGATATGTTTCAAGTCGAGAGAGAGAATAATGATTGCACTCTTTTTTTTCCTTAGTCTTGTCATTGGGTTTTCCAGACAAGGTTTTTAACGAGACAGTTAAGGATGTACATCCAAGGGGGAATATTATAATATTAATATATTTGTGGATGTACATATGAAACTCTAGATTTGATCTTATCTGAAGTCTTGTACTCTCTATTAAAGGTCCTTATGGGTGACCTAATAATATAATAGATCTGATCTCCTTTCTCCCTATTCTCTCTTAAATTTATAATAGATTTTTTTTGAATTAAAAACATGCGCCGATTTAAATTAAAAATTTTGTTTGAATTTGAAAATCTTACGCTGGTATATGGAAATCAAGATTGATTTTCCAAATAATTTTCTTTTCTTTTTATTCTAGCCACCACATATGAAAATTCCTAATTAGATATGCAATTTTTTCAATTTCTTCCTAAAATTTCGGTCCTCTCTATTTTCAAAAAATCGTGGGAATTCCCCTATAATTTAAGCCTCATATTGCCTATTATATACCCCCTTTTTACTCATTGATTTCTCTTGATCTAACGACCTTAAATTATTCTCTCGTTTCTCCTTAGAACCAGTTTCTCTTGAGCGCCCCACTTTAACTTTGTTTAAATATGAAACAAGCTATTTACAAAAGCAGATAGCGCGTGGGGTCTGTCCCCAATGACTCTTCGAAGCTCTTTCATTGAATCGTCTGCCTCTACTTATGGCATTTTCCCATTGTGCACACCTATTCAGAATTGAGAGAAAAAAATTGGGAGAGTAAGGAGTGCGAAAAACATATTTATTCGGGCAGAGTTTTGAAAAAAAATGCATAGATTCTTCATAGGAGGAAAATCTAAAATTGAAAGTCGTTCAGAAATGTCACCACCGCAACCAAAAGAGCATATATATTTGAACCAAACATCGATGGATGAGGTCATCGGTGCTAAGGCTAATTCCGTTTCATTCAACGACTCTAAATAACTCTATGTTTGAGTTCGATTTCACCCAACCCAAACAAATTTCACTAGGTGGGGGATTCGATTTAGGTATGTCATTTGATATTTTACGTCTTGAAATGTCAATTTTATCTTAATATTCATATATCCTACATCATATTATTACGTCTTGAATATCAAATTAGTCTTGAAATATGATATTACGTCTTGAAATATTATATATCACATTATTCTTCTAAATTTATTTATTTATTTATTCTATTAGAATTGAAATTTAATTTATTTCTACTTTACATATCAACCAAGTATAACTATTTATGCCTCCAAGGGTAGTACCCAGAGGTTTCCGGTTCGACTCTCATGGGCAGTGTCCTTCACCAAAAAAAGAAAAAAGTATAACTATTTATGCTTAGATTGGTTGCATTTATTTATTATGTTATAACTAAATTCAAGTGTAACTATTTATATGTAGATTGGTTTCATACATACAAGGGTACAAACCCCTAACCATCACTCAAGTGCTCAGTGCTCCACCTCCCCATATCCATTCAACCCCGATATTCCACCCACCCAAACCCAAATCCCAATCCTGGATTCCATAAGGCATGAGGGTCATCTAGTTCCCAACACACTCCGAACCCAACCCTTGATTTCAGGCCTACTCGAAATCTGTATATAGAATTTGACAATGTTGCTACACCACAGATTGACCCACAGACCAACCCATGGATCCTTAATTTGATTTCATATATCCCTCTTTAAGTCCCATCCGACCCCACCATGCGACCACAAGCCTTCCCACTTTCGATCCAAGCCTCACTATTCCGAGCCCACCCACTACCAAGTTGGGCTGTCTTACCCCGAGGCTAGGCCTTCTTACCCCCAAACCAGGCCTTCTTACCCCCAAGTCGACCAGGCCTTCTTACCCCTAGGCTGATCGGGCATTCCTACCCCAAGGTCGGGCCTTCCTATCACTAAGCACCCCAGCCTCACCACCAAGAACTCGAGCTTACTCAAGACGGATATGGTGGCAGACCTACAAATACCAGTATATTGATCGAGTTCAACACACATATTACAAAGGCTATGTGGGACACCCCGAATCGAGTAAGAACGTTGTATAGTCGTTTAATTAGTTTCACTAGATTTTTAACTTGGCTATAAACTGATTGAATCTTGGTTTCAATAGTTTTAGGAGCATAGATTGTTGAGAGTGCAAAAGCGAGGTTTCTAGTACGAGGTATCTGATCAACTCAAATGGGCATCTGATCTTTTTACTATAAGGACCTTCTTCTAGATTATCACCGACTTTTAAACTCTGCACAATTTTGTGAGGTTTGCCCTTCTTTTCCGACTTGTTCTCACAACCTAAGACACATCCCAAATGGATCTTCGCCGACCATGTGTTTTTAGTGGCGAGTACAATGTTTAACTTCCTCGTTTCACGGGCCCACTCTTTCATAGGTTCTCGGTCGGCCACTCATAGTCATTTACAAAGTGGCTAGAAAAATCTGAAAATTGAACACACTAGTATAATAAAAAGTTAAATCAATATATCAATATACTATAATTAAAGTCGAATCCTTGTATCCTACTGTCGTTCATCTAAGTATGCCACATAGGAAAATTTATTTGACTAATTACTCTTATGTCCTTCACATAATCACATTTGTAGATTGTTAATATATAATTATATTAATTTATTCACAATTATTCCATATATAAAATTTCTTTAATCATGTCTGATACCTTTTGAAGATTGACTATTTAAAATTAGCTTAACACATTATAAAATGGTGATACTTACTTTATTCACAATTATTCTATATATAAAATTATCTTAATCATGTCTAATATCTTTTAAAGATTAGTATTTAAAATTAGCTTAACACTACAACAAAATAACTTTAATATTTTAGAATAATTGTAAAGAATATTTTAGAATAATTTTTTCATAATTCCCTTAACACTATAATAAAATAGTTTTTATATATAGCTTATTGTCGTGCATGGCATGCCAGGTTTAAGCTAGTTGTGATTTATTTAAATTTCTAAACGATACACGCCAGGTTTAAGCTAGTTATGATTTATTTGAATTTCTAAACTTTTTGTTTATTTATCACAACGTTAAAATAACAAAACGTAAAACACTTGATGAAATAACATTTAAATACCAGTTCTTTTTCTTGATTAAAAACGACTTTGATTTCATACACATCTTTTGAAACCTCATCTCCTCCAGCATCCTCATCCACAAACTCCTCTCATTAAGTACTAGGTTCAATTACGAAACATTTAAAACACAATACCATATAATATGAAATTTAACGTTAAAAACCAATAAAATTTAAATTTAACGTTAAAATAAGATATAATATCACTTACCCAAAAATTTTAAATGAGCCATTTCGAAGAATAATGGAGAATGTGAGTGTATTGAGAGTAAATTGCGGGTGGATAAAAAACACCATTTCATCCATATTTATAGGGAATTAAAAACCACCTGTTGAGAAATAATTATCCAAAGGACTCATCGGTCACCTCGATTGACGCGTCCTCCTCATAAATGACAAAAAAGGCCCTATACACTGACCGGCGAGAGCGATCCGTTATATTTGCCGGGGCGCATTGGCAACTCGTTGAGCAATGCAAATCCTCTGTCCCATTTCCGTGTCCCCTACCATATCCCATTCACTGTAATTGGTAGAAACTTAATTAAAAATTATCAAGTAATATTGTTATGTGTGCAATAAAAGAAATCTCAAATTTTCTACTTCCTAAATATACTCCCTCCTATACTCCCATACAATGTGATTGGGTGATGAATTTGCAAATTAAATAAAAAACTTAAATATTAGTCAATTATTAAAAAACACTTTGTAACCAATTAAAACAAGGGAGCATAGGATGAAGTACATAAGGGAGTAGAAGATTTGGACCGAAAAAATTGGCTAGTTACTCCCGGTCCGATTTTTCTACTCCCTAATCATACTCTCTCTTATACGCCCTTATTTTAATTGGTTAGAAGTTATGTTTTAATATTTTACTAATATTTAAGTTTCTTTTTTAATATAATTGGGAAATTCATCACCCAATTACATCGTAAGAGAATATAGAAGGGAGTATATTTAGGGAGTAGAAGATTTTTTTTTGGTCAAAGAGAGAACTAGCTCTCAGGGATAGATTAATAACTGGACTAAGCGCCAATAAGGCGAGGGGTAGTCCTGCCCCGTACATCATCATCAAAAAAACTCCGGGTAACGTCCGGAGGGTCCTCCAGGGTGTGAAACCCGAGAGGGAAAGAATAGACAAGGTTGGCAAGGGAGTCGGCGACGTAGTTCGCTTCCCTAAAGACATGATGAAGCCGGACACTCCAGTTCCGACTGAGTAAGCCTTGGCACTCGAGTACCAGGCTAGTAAGAGGGTGGGTAGGAGCCATGGTTTTTTGGATGAGGCTGATCGTAATCTGAGAGTCGGACTCGACAAGTATCTCTCGGAACCTACTGTCCCAAGCTAATTGAAGACCATCACGAATCGCCCACAACTCGGCCTTGGCAACCGTACACTGTCCTATGTTGTGGACGGACCCTTTCACCCACTCTCCATTACTGTTTCGTATGACTCCTGCGACAGTAGCTCTTCTACTTTCATCAACTGCTCCATCGGTGTTTAGTTTTACCCAACCTTCCTCAGGCTTATCCCGCTTGATGAGACTTTGAGAATTGTTGGGCCTTGGGCCCTTGTTTCTCTTGGACCACACATGCTTGTATTCTTTCGCCCGTTCCATAATGAACCTGCAGTTAAACTGAGGCAGGCCCACATTCCTAAAAACTCTCTCATTCTTGTCCTTCCAAGTCCACCAGAGAGTCAAAGCAAAGACTGTCGACCAGCTGCTGATACGCTCTATTTAGCATAGGTCAACTCTTGTATTTTAGGTATGATTTGAGTGTGTTTAGGTTAGTTTTGAGCATAATTGTCATATGAAGACCGAAGACTCGATTTGAAGAATTGCAAGAGTTTTGAAGACAAGTGTTGATTTGGAGTTGTTTCGACACCACTTTCTTGTAACGCTTATTCCGGGAGCTACGGAGATCGGATGAAGCTGAATTTGGTATCATTGGAAAGCTAACTCGAAGAGCTACAATTTAT
Organism: Fallopia convolvulus; assembly: GCA_964016875.1. NCBI lineage: Eukaryota > Viridiplantae > Streptophyta > Magnoliopsida > Caryophyllales > Polygonaceae > Fallopia > Fallopia convolvulus. The sequence goes on from OZ024727.1 coordinate 38,362,531, forward strand.
CTTTTTACGGCGAGTTCAAATTCCAACTTTAAGTGGGTCAAAACCACCTCCGAATTTCTGCATCTCGATCTCTTTGGCTCGGAGCATATAAAAGAAATTCCATCGGTCAATGGGTTTCCAAAGGACGTATTTTGCATCGCTCTCGCGGTACATCCTTAGTTGGGACTCAAGAGTCATCCCCATAAAGATGTGATAGCAAGCATCATCAAGCCCTATGTGTAACCCCCAAACAGAGAGATCATACAAGATTCCCTGGCACCTAGAGAAATACTCATGAAAGGGTTCATCCTGCAACTGAACAAGACTAAACGAAGACATTAATATATACAAGTGTAGACCGTAAGATAGGTCTACACAGATTCGGGGATTCTGGACGAACCGATCCGCGGGCACGGAAAAATTCCGAGGTCGCGGATTTTCCGCGGGCGCGGAAAATTTCCGAGGTCGCGGTTTCGTCAGAAACACCGATTAAACAGAAAATTAAAAACCGATTCCCCGGCAACAGCGCCAAAATTTGACTCGGCTAAAATCGTTGTTGCCAAGATCAAAGATAAATAACCCTAAACTAACAACTAGTATAGTGTGCAAGTAAGGGGTCGAACCCAAGAGAATCGGGATTCTGATCAATCAACAGAGAGTAAAGACAGGAGTTTTGGAGTTCAGGCAAGCAAATAAATAAGCAAATATTATTGAAATTAAATCAAGTGAAAGAAAGCAGAGTTCATTCAATCAATTCCACCTTTTTAATCATTCGATCATTGATTCATCCACTTTTCTATTAATTCCCTAGTTAATTCCAATCCTTATAAAAGATTTCCGCTTGTCCACGGTCCAAGCGAAACGATGATATGAACAAAAACGCTTAATTCAAATCATGCAAAGTATTAAGGATAAAAGGATATTAAATCATGCAATCAAGCTACGAGTCTCATGCATAAAATAACAATCAAATACTCTTCCTCAATTCTAGTCCACGGTCCTAGAAAAGAGTTGTTTCAAGGATAAATAAGATTGCACAGACAACAATCAAACTAATCCAAACAGTAGAATATCAATCAAATTCAACAAGTTGCGCACCAAGAGAAATCAATTGATAATCATGAAATTAAACACAAGAGTTTTGATATTAACCAAGGGATAGAAAAGTTACCAGAATCTCACGAAATACATAAAAAAGCTTCCTTGATTGAACAAACACCAAAGGGAAATTAGTTCTCCATAATACTGAAATAAAAACCTAAAATTAAAGGTATGCTAGAATTGTGTCTCTAAATTGTGTCTCCCTAAACTGAAAACGAAACTAAGCTTAAATAGTAAAAAAAATATCCGAGACCCTAAGATAGAAAAATACTAAAAAGATAGAATAAAAGAAACGAAGGCGGCGCTGAAAAGCCAAAATCCGCGAGCGCGGAAATAATCCGCGGGCGCGGATCAATCCTCTACCCTCGGCCGCGGATGCTCAACGATCTGCGAGCGCGGAAATTTTCCGCGGGCGCGGATCTTTTGACAACTTACTGGTGTCAACTTCGGAGGTAGTTTTGACCCACTTAGAGTTGGAATTTGAACTCGCCGGAAACATATGAATTGTAGCTCTTCGAGTTAGCTTTCCAATGATACCAAATTCAGCTTCATCCGATCACCGTAGCTCCCGTAATAAGCGTTACAAGAAAGTGGTGTCGAAACAACTCCAAATCAACACTTGTCTTCAAAACTCTTGCAATTCTTAAAATCGTGTCTTCGGTCTTCATATGACAATTATGCTCAAAACTAACCTAAACACACTCAAATCATACCTAAAATACAAGAGTTAACCTATACTAAATAGAGCGTATCAACTGCCATGCTCGCCGGCGTTCGTATTGTTGTGAATCCCTGCTCGAACTCAGGCTGCAAAATCGGTCCTGAAAAATTCATCCCTCTGGACTGGTAAATCCATGCTCTCCCAGATCGCCTTCACCCTGTGTCAGTCACGAAACATGTGCGTGAGGGATTCCTGATCAGCGCCGCAGATCGGGCAACTCGGGTCCTCGGTTAAATGTCTTCTCTTCCTTTCCTCGTTAGTGAGAACGACACCTTTGATGGTGGTCCAGATGAATGAGCGGACTCTCTCAGGGGTGTGCAAACTCCACACTGCAGAGTACGTGTCCCTGTCAGCCCAAGACACGGGGGAGAAATCTGCTGCAATGTTGTAGCCTGAGCCGACTGTGTAGTCTCCGCTCGATGTCTGACTCCAACTTATTTCATTTCTCTGTGGGTCCTTTGTGATTGCTAGTGACGCTATCTGCAGCATAATTTCTGAAGGGAGAATGGTGGTGAGTACGTCCCAATTCCAGCCCTGGCCTTCAATCCAGTAATCTCTAACACAACTTGGATAGGATTGGTGGTCAATTGTCCCTTGTGTTATGTAAGCAATAGGGGTTTCTCCAATCCATTTGTCATGCCAGAAGTTGATTGATCTACCGTTGCCATGGTTCCATTGACATCCTTTCCTGATGACTTTTTGGAAGCCCTTCATCATACTTCTCCAAACGTGGGAGTGGTTCCCCACCGAAGCACTGTTTTGCTTGACATATTTAGCTGACAAAACTTTTGCCCAGAGGCTGTCCCCACTGTGCAGAAATCTCCATCCGAGCTTTGCTATGAGGGCTTGGCTAAGGCTTGCCATAGATTTTATCCCAAGCCCTCCCTGCTCTTTCGATTTACAGACTTCCTTCCAAGCGATAAGGTGTGGTTTCCTGCTCTGATCCCAATTACCCCATATGAAAGACCTTGTGACTTGGTCGATGCGATTGCATATAGAGATCGGGAGGTACGCTGATCCCATGGTGTAGATCGGCAGTGATGACAGAACTTATTTCGCGAGCGTTATCCTGCCCGCAAAACTGAGGTGCCTTGTTTTCCACCCGGCAAGCTTGGCATTTATCTTGTCTAGGAGGGTTTGGAAGGTGTCCTTGGTAACTCTCTTATGAAGAACCGGCATCCCTAGATAGCTTCGTAGGTTGTTGGTGATCTCGAGCCCGCTCCTTCGTTTAAGATCCTCAATAACGCTCTCTCTAGTGTTAGGGGAAACGAAAATTTTGGACTTGGCACTGCTGATTTTCTGGCCCGACGCCCTACATACCCTTTCTAGGCAATCCTTGATGATCTCTATTTGTTCCCCCGACGCCTCCGCCATAAGGACGATATCGTCGGCGAAGAACATGTGCGAGAGTTTGGGGCTTTGCCTCGTGATCTTTATCGGGTTCCATTCTTTCCTGGCTACTGAGTCTTGAATGAGTTGACTTAGCCTCTCCATACATAAAACAAAGAGGTACGGGGAGACCGGATCTCCCTGTCTCAAACCACAGGCCAGGCTAAAGCTTTCCGTCATTTCGCCGTTCCACAAGAGTCGCATAGACGTAGTTTCCACACACTCCTTGAACCATTGTCTCCACTACACCGAGAACCCAACATCAGCCAAGGTGTCCTCTATAAACTCCCATCTCAGCTGATCGTAGGCCTTCTCGAGGTTAATCTTCAAGAGCATCCATCCCTTTCTTCCTTGTTTCTTCCGCATCGAGTGCACCACCTCCTGCATAATGACAATATTGTTAGTAATAAATCTACCAGGAAGGAAGCTAGCTTGCATAGGAATAAAAAGAAGAGGGAGGATAGGGCGAATCCGGTTCACTAGGATCTTAGTGATGATCTTGTAAAGGACGTTGCACAAGCTTATGGGCCGGAATTGGCTAATTTCTTCTGGTTTGGCTACTTTCAGGATGAGCGCTATCAGGGTGTTGTTCAGCCCCTCCGGGAGTTTGGCGGTCTCAAAGAACATCCTGACCACTGTTTTCATTGAATTTTCGATTGTGGGCCAGCAGTGGTGGTAGAAGAGCGGTTGGAAGCCATCCTCTCCAAGTGCTTTATTACCCGCCATTTGATTGATCGCCACACTCGTCTCCTCGTCTTTGAGTGGAGCATTAAGGGGAGTCAATTGATCTTCATTGAGTCTAGGAAAGTTTCCTCTTGGGAGGGTTTCTGGCTCCAACTCTGGGTTTGGTAGGGAGTACAGATTTGTGAAGAAACTTAGCGCTAGGCTCTCCATCTCTGTTTTGTCTTCTATAAGGTTTCCCTCCGAGTTTTTTAAGGCATCAATCTTGTTGTGGCGTCTCCGGATCACTGTGGCGGCATGAAAGTAGGAGGTGTTTCGGTCCCCCGAAGTTAGCCACTGTTCCCTCGATTTTTGGTGCCACATTAGCTCTTCTTGCTCTAGAACTTGGTTCAGCTCATTTTGTAATTCCGCTTCAAGGTCGATGAGGCGCGATGTTACTCTTCTGCTCAAACGCAGCTTACAACCCCGTTATTCTTGCCATGAGCCTCCTTTTCTTGGTGTGGATGTTGCCCAACACTTGGTGGTTCCAGCTGCGTAAATCCTCTTTGAGCTGTGCCAGAGCATTTTTGGTTGTTTCATGGCGGTCCCAAGATTTGATTTGAGTTACTCCCCATAGGATAGGCAGTATAACAGAATATTCAGGATTGGTAATAACATACAGGACAATTTGGTTGAACATTATCTTGGCACATGTGTTCAATATGGGCGGGCGGTCATTATTATTTTATTAAGAAGAAAAAAAAAAGAAAGTGAATGAGCATTACCATTTTTACCAACATCTATCCTTTCCTCACTTCTTCTCTTGGCGACTTACTTGGCCGCAGACCTGTGACCTGAAGGCTGAACGACCCCAACAGTCCACACCTTCCCATTCATTTATCCTTCATTCTCCAATTTCCAAAATCCAAAATCCAAAATCCGAATCCCCACCAACTAACTCGGAGGAGTCGGCGGCGGCGCGGCCCTCTCTCCTCCGATCTGCTCACTCTCTCCAAGCAGGCTGCAGAATCATTGAACATTGACAATTCATCTATCTCAATCTGATTCTTCGTCTTCAACCGTGAAACCTATCAAGCAACTTAGCTTTCTCCTCCTTCTCTGTCAAATTCTTTCAACTCCGATGGTGGAAGCAGAAGATGATGAAAAGGCGGATTCCAAATCGACCTTCAAGAGCCACTCGCCGGCGCGCCAAGCCCTAGCTGCCGCTCTCCGGCGCCTCGCCGCCGGCTCCTCCGCTCCTATGAAAGGTTCGGTACGGCCGCTCTTCACCATCCTTCTACTCTCCGTTGTCGCCGCCGCCATCCTCACCTGCCGCTTTTCGCTTCCCCGCGCCGATTTCCACCTCTCCGATCCGGATCTCCCCGTCCTTAACTCCACTCTTCTCAAGCTCGCGGAATCCGACCCCGGCGAAGACCGCCTCCGCCAGGAAATCGACCAGCTCATCGAAGGCAACTTCGACAAGCTCGCTCGTTATCGTCCCTTTCTCATCTGGCGCCGCTTCACCGCCGCTGCCGATCTCCGCGCCCGCACCTCCCGCGGCGTCCCCGTCAGCCTCCGCTCCCCGGCCTTCTACCGCCTCTACCTCCAGTTTCGAACCCTACTCTCCGACTGGTCCCGCCGCCGCAAACGCAGCCGTCACCTCACGGTACAAACCGACGTCTTCTCCGACCTCCTACCGCTTATCGGCCGGCGGAGCAAGTACTCGTCCTGTGCCGTCGTTGGAAACAGCGGGATCCTCCTTAACACCGAGCACGGCGCCGCAATCGACGGCCACGAGGCCGTAATCCGCCTGAACAACGCCCGGATTGCAGGTTTTGGGAACAAGGTCGGCTCAAGGACGACCATCTCATTCGTCAACAGCAACATCCTCCATCTCTGCGCCCGGCGGAAGGACTGCTTCTGCCACCCGTACGGCGCCGACGTCCCCCTCGTCCTCTACATCTGCCAGCCCATCCACTTGCTGGACTTCGCCGCCTGCAACGCCTCCACAGCCACCGACCACCGTGCGCCGTTTTTGGTGACGGATCCCAAATTCGATCTCCTATGCGCCAAAGTTGTCAAGTACTACTCGCTAAAGAGGTGGTTCGCACCAGGCGGGAGTGATCGGAATCGGAGCTTGGAGGGGTGGACCAAGGCGCACGACGGGATGATGTTTCACTACTCGTCAGGGATGCAAGCCGTGATGATGGCGGTGGGGGTTTGTGAAAGAGTGAGTTTGTACGGCTTCGGGAAGCTGGCTACGGCAAAGCACCATTACCATACAAATCAGAAGGCCGAGCTTCACCTGCATGATTATGAAGCAGAGTACGAGTTCTACAGGGATTTGATGCAGAGGCCACAGGTGATACCATTCCTCTCGTCCATTAAGGAGTTTCAATTTCCTCCTGTTCAGATTCACCATTGAAATTTGTTCATTGGAACAACTAGTGGTGTTGAAATTGCTTACTTCTGTAACCTTGTTAGCATGTTTTATGGAACGTCTCGAAGAGACTGAAACGGAAATATCCAGAAAAAGAAAACAGTTAGAAAAGGATTACAAAGAAAAGAGGGAAGGAACAAGAAAGAGATGGTACATTGTGTTCTTTGATTCCTGGGCAATCCCTTCTTTTGTGTAAAGCTACAACTTCAAATTCAAGGAACTGAACATTTGTGATAATTGAACATAGTTTCTGTTTTTGTTTCCAATAACTAGTTGAATTCTAATATTCCATGCATTAGAATTAGAGATTTAGAGGTGTGTATATTTATGGTAATTATTCCTCTTGACACTGTTATTTGTAGGTATTTCTGTGTTTGGTATTACCCACTGTGACTTGAGCCTTTACTGAACTTTACATTTGAGTATATTGATTGCATTGCCATCTTTGTTGAACTTCTACCAAGAAATCTCTTTTACAATCCAAAGCAGGGTAGCTTTAAAGTTCTTCACTGAGATTTAACTTGCACTTTTATTACTTCCACAGTTCCACAAGTAAACATTTCCCAATTCTTGCCCTCTTTTACATGCATTTAAAGGATTTCTGAATGTATCATGATTTCCTTTTTCCCTCTTTCTTTGTCTTTCCTCTTCCCCTCAACACTCTTTTCCAAGTTCCAATTGTCAACTCTCAGCTACATTTTGTCAAACCTGACTACAAATATTATCTGCTCTAGCTCAGTTGAGGAATCCAAAAGAAGCAGTATTGTCAAATTTGTCACTGTCTTTTATTGAATGATAGCTAAGGGGCATCCTAAGATGTTTTTTTATTTATTTCATATACATAATAGTCCCCCAAAGGTTAAAAAGTGTTTGTCAAAACTATATAATCACCTAAACTTAATTCATTCTTGCTAGCAAATAAAGTTCGTAAAATGTACCCTGGAAAGGGAAGTTAAGAAAGGCTTGGGTCGAGTAATCTCAGCACCTGGAGCTCCACAAGAACTTTCATATGACCCTTTTCTTTTCTTGGGTCAGGACTTATCCTTTGATTAGTTTACTCGAAATCGGAATTAGCAAAGAGATGTGCCAGAACAAGGATAAAATATTTCATTTAAATGGTTCCAGGAACAATGTGGGTTGCTATTTTGGATCGTGTTGAGCATAATCACTGAGTGGTGTCACTTCACTCTGACGGGATCAAGGTGTGCGCATTTGATTTTGTCGGTCACCTGCTCCCATGTAATGCTCTGACTTGTATAATGGAATGACATGAAATGAAAATGCTTCTTACTGGACCCTACCTTTTACAGAATATCTAATCTAATGGATAATATATTAATATGTTAGATTGATATTTTATGCTACTAATATATACCTCTTGAAAACCATATCTATTATCTTGTAATTTGGTGCCTGTTGTGAACTATTCAGCTTCAAGTTCATAGGATATCATTTGGAGTTACATTGTATATGCCGAAGTTCGAGTTTGAACATCCAACAAGTTTGCAGTAGTGCTGTAAGAATTTTAAGATTAGTTCGTGACCGAAGGTGTGGAGTGATGAAGAATGAAGCCACCACTAGAGCCTCAAGTACAAATAACATTTTTTCAGAAAATATTAGATGCCTTGAAATGTTTGAAGTCATCAAGTCTTAGTTTTGGTGGGAATCCTTCTTGGAACCTTACATATAAAAGCTAAAACTGTGAGATCTATGTCATAGAAAATGTGAAGGGTGTGCCTTAGATAGTTGAGCTCTACTAGCTAGGTGGGAATCCATTTGCTATGACAGTTGATCTAAAGTAAGCTTTGATTCTAATTTCTAAAAGAACTTAACTGTCCATGCTTCTTACTCTGCCTGAGACCACTTGCATCTCTTTTGACAGCAAATTCTACTAATCCTAAATTTGGTCATATTTTCCATAACCTTATGGGCTACAGAAGGGCCATAAAAGGAACTGCTTTTATAGTCAGTAGTAGTGTGGTGATTTCAGCTAGCTAGCATTATAAACCTGAAGAAATGTGACTTTATTTCTTATTTTATCTAAAGAGTGTGAGAACACAGTCTTAAGATGAGAGGTAATAGTATCATGTGCTTTAATTGTGAAATTAGTTTGTTATTTATGTATCTGATTACTGGTTCAGTAATGAGTTCTAATTACTGCAAAAGTTATATCCTTAGCCACTTGATTTGAAGTCATTTTCCTAGAAGATGAGAACTTTTCATTTGTCTTGACTCTGTATTTACTTGTAGTAGCAAAGCATTCCATTTCAGCTATGACTAGCATTATCAGGCAGAGAGGGTGCTCAGTCTAACATTCACATCTTATTTCATAGCTCTAGTGACTTGAAGTATACAAGTAGACTGTACACAAAGTGTTTATGTTTCCATGAATATGATTGAAACTTGCTCCAGATAAGCTGCATTAACTCTCAAGCTTTTTAACTGCTTAATAGTATTATAGATATACTGCTGCATAGTTTCATTGTCCTTTTCAGATGAAACACGGGTTAAAGGAACATTGGTCGCCTCCAGCTTTAGAGGATTGATTCTGGTGAATAAGCACGGTGAGCTTTGCAAATTGTTGTGTGTTATATTGTCTATGCACAAGTAAAATGTGATAAACATTATATTTGTAATTTTGTACAGCACAGGAATCTAAACTTCCTATCATCCACAATATATTCTTTACACATGATTAACTTATGCCTTGCTTGTTAATATATGCAATGGAACCAAGAACAAAGTCTATACTTGTGAACCCTTCATGTCTCTTTCCTTATGTAGTTATTGCTTCCACTGATGCAAACCTAAATCTTCTACCATTCTTTATGCATGATTTCTTATTTCATTTACTTTTCTATGGAAAGCATTAAAGACAAGTCTAGCTTATTTGCACACCCTCATGTTGAGACTTCTTCATCAGTAATCTTATGTAGAGTTTTGCTAGCCATTCAACCAGCTCAACTACAATTTGCGGCTATTAAAGCACTTCATATATTTTAATATTGTCTATAATTGTAAAAATATATTTAGCATTTTATGTAAGTATTCCCACCATGACTCAGATGCTGAACACAATACCCAGTGACCAGTGTACCTTAAAATTCTTAGTATTACTGCAAGTGGTGAATCAAGCTTGAAAAAGTATGAAGAGGATGAATGCAAATCTATGGATTCCAATGCTTGGTTTTGGCATTTCATAGCTGATCACCTCCTTTCTTGTTGTTGATAAATCAATATCATCATCTTAATTTCCCCAATTCTACCTGCTCTTCATATCAAACACCAAAAGTTGAATATGTAGCTCCTGGAATATCTGTGACTAGCCTACAAGGGTTATCCAATCAGAATCTTGTTCTAGTGTTACTTTTTTTTTTTTTTTGGTTGAATCTTGTTCTAGTGTTACTTGCTATCATGTAAAAAGAAAAAGTTCAGAGCCGTTTTTCTTGTTTATCATGTAAACAAATTAAAGTACCAGTGAAGTTGCTCCCTGAGATGTGTATGAATTACTAGGCCCAGGGACATCTCGGTCTGTCATCACCTGCAAATCAAAATTCGTAACAGTTAAAACTCATCATTTAGTATTGTTTTTTTTTAATTAGCTTCAGGTCAGTTAAAACAAAGGAAATATATGTAGCTCTCGTTAGGTTCAACATCAAATTTCCAAAAATTTACACTTTCCGCAAAATGCTAAAATCCCGTTCGTACCGGGATCCAACTAGATAGTTCTTGTTGTTGTTGTTGTTGTTGTTGTTGCACTTTCTGCAGAAGTGCAAATAGCAGGAATTGCATTTACCATAGTAAAATAGGTAAGATGCACCACTTCCTATGATTTTAAATAGAAATTTCTTTATTACCACATTTTAACAAAATCAAGTGATTTTCAACCAAACATAATTTTCTATTTCCCATGAGTTTCAATTCCCATGAAACTACTTCCTAGGAACTTAAGTTCCTGGGAATTGAATTCTCATGTTGAAACAAACAAGGCCTATAGATTATACTCCCTCCGTTTTATTATCTAAGAGCATCATCAACGGTTTCCCCAAAAATTTCTTCAAATTGGAGAATAAAAAAGCATACGTCTTACTTTATTTAGAGCATCTCCAACAAAATCTCCATTTTTTTGAAAATGGTGAATTTGAAGAATTTAGTGTGTGTTTTAAGCCCAACAATTTCTCCATCCATTTCTCTAAAATGAAGAGAGTCTCCAAAATATAAGTAGATATCTCTACATTTAGGAATTCCCCAAAAGTTTTAGAGAATGCATTAAAGTGTATATGTATTCATGTCTTCTTCCAATTGGTTAAATTAAATTTTATAGCATTATATAAATAAAAATAATATTAATATAAATATGATTATTCAAAATGGAGAATTTGTTGGAGTTAGTGTATAAAAAATTTAAAGAATATGGAATTTTAATCTCCATTTTGGAAAAAAATTTAGGTCATTTGTTGGGGATGCTCTTAAGCTTTTAATCCAATAGTTTCTCCATTTTGGAGAATTCCTATATTATTTGGAGAATTTCCTAAATATATGGAAGCTCCTCTTTTTTTTCTCCACCATTTTTCCTATTTTGGAGAAAGAGATGGAGAGTCCGTTGGACTAAAACAACACATCTCTTTCCTTATCCAACAAAAAATGAACCCAGTAATTATTGTTCAACATTGGTAAGGCACTACTCCCTCTTGTTTACTCTATAAAATTAGTTTTTGCAAACATGCATTGAAACTAGAGGTGTTTGAATAAATGAAGTTAATGTTAAAGAAATAAACAAAAAATTTATTTAGAAAGTTTAACATTATATACTTTAATTAAAATGAGACTTACATTATGAAAAATCTCTTAGAGCTAAAAAACCCTTACATAGTGAAATAGAGGGAATATACTCATTTCTAGTGTTTGGATTCTCAATACAATGTATTTTTGATTTAATACAATTAAATCCAAATTATACATTATCTTTGGGAAATTAAACATACCCAAATGTCCTTATAGCACTTTGCAAGAGTATAAATTAAGGAAGAAAACACTTAGCTTTAATGCCCCTCTTTTACTTTCTTAATGAATCGATTAATTCTAGAGTGAAAGACTTTAAGTAAAGAATACCAAGTTAATCAATTATGCATTAATTATAACCTTTGGAACTAAACTAATCCAAATACTTTCAAACCATTAGTGAGAATTACCACATTTATGACCCTTTGGCAAGGGTCTCCTCTTTGATGAAAAAGAAATTGTCATATGTAATTAATGAGTACAATTTCTAAAACAACATATAAACTTGATAAAAAAATCAAACTTAAAATGACAATTAGACTTGATCGACCAAAGAAAGTGTTTTTGTTACAAGGGACCCACTTTGGTTGTATTAAAAATGCACGCATGGGCGCAAGGCGCGGGGTTCGGCACTTTAGGAAGATCGGACGAGGCGAGATACAAAAGGTGTGCGCTTTGCTGCAACTTTGTCGAGGCGCGCTCTTGCTGAGGCGTGCACCTTCTTGTGGGTTCTGAAATTAAACATTGTTTTAATCTAAAAAAAGCATGTGACACCCTCAAAGACATGTGACCTTAGATTTTACTTTAAACTTTCTTAAAAGAAGAAAAAAGGCATAAAACTGAAATGAAAAGAAAACAAAAGAACAATGAGAGAAGTCAAGAGAGTAGAAAGACGAGAAAGAGAAAGTAAGAAACCTTACTTCACGACATGCCGCCACCACCACCCATTGTCCTCCGTTTGTCGACTACACCTTTGTCCCCTGCTTCTTCTAGAGTTTTGCTAGTCAATCCACCCTCTTTTTAAGTTTTTCCTCTTTAGTTTTTAATTAGTTTTTTTATGGGTTTATATTGATTATGATTCCTTTTGTACATTTATGCATTTAGAATATAAGAACTAAGTTTCTTTAAATATAAGATATGTTATAGAAATGATTTTTAAGGTTAGAAATGATTTTTAAAGTTTCAAAACTTAGGTGCGCCTCGCCTACAAAAGGAGCTCACCTTCGCCTTGCACCTCACGCCTTTTCATTGTCCTTTTCAGATTAAACACAAGTTAAAGGAACATTGGTCACCTCCAACTTTAGAGGATTGATTCTGGTGAATAAGCACAATGAGCTTTGCAAATTGTTTTATGTTATATTGTCTACGCACAAGTAAAATGTGATATATATTATATTTGTAACTTTGTACAACAAAGATATCTAAACTTTCTATCATCCACAACATATTCTTTACCCATATATGATTTACTTATATATGCGTTTTGCTTTTCAATATATGCAATGGAACCCTGAACAAATTCTATACTTGTGAACCCTTCATGTCTCTTTTCTTATGTTGTTATTGGTTCTAGTGATGCAAACCTAAATCTTCCACCATTCTTTATGCTCGATTTCTTATTTGATTTACTTTTCTATGGAAAGTATTGAAGATAAGTCTAACTCATTTGTGCACCCTTCACGTCCCTTTCTCTAGGGGTAGGGGATTGTTAGGAAATGTTTGTGCTTAAGGGGAATATTCAAGCATATGCAAGAGTTTGTTAGAAGGGGTATGGTGGTCTTTTTTATGTTGAGTCGATTAGTAGTGTGTCATCTAGCATGTGTGCTGAGAAGTATATGAATTCTATAAATACGAGTGTCTGGTTGTTAGGAGTTTTTATCCAGAAAATGAGAGTAATGATCAGGCCTAGTGCCTTGGGCTCTTTGGAAGATTGTCTGCCACTGAGATTGGGCTCATTAGAGATCTTTTTCCTTTGAAATTAGGAAGGGGTTCTTGTAATTCTTGTTGGTTTCCAGAATTAATATAAAGAGTTTGAGTTGTTTGGAGTATTCGCATCCCCATGTCTAAGAAGTCGGTGCTCTTGTTAAGAGTTCATTCTAGCCATGATTAGAATCAAGGAGTTATATTTGGGGATGACAACTCTTGAGACTCTAAATTCAAGCGATTGAAAGTGACAAGAAGAGAAACTAATCGAAAGTTAGAGAGGTTAGATACCATAATGACAACCATGAATGGCCAACTAGTCCAAACCATGCTGGAAAGGCTCGCTCAACAATAGGTGGTGATGCAAGAGGCGATGGCTCAGCAGCACGCGATCATCATGAGCCAGATCGAATCGCAATTCCAAAAGGGTTTTCCCCTAACCCTAATGAAGTTGAAGAATCTGGGTTGAAAGCCCTGATAAAGGAGATCTTGTTGGTAATATCGAGGAGCTTGGGATTCGTCGATTTTGGGGACGAAGGAGCTTCGACTCTTTTGGTCGCTCAAAAGTTGGATATGTTGAAGGTCAACGAAGAAGATTCCAGTGGAGTTATTAGTTTAGAGCTCAACTTTGAAGGTAGGGGAAATCTGAATTTCAACGAGAGTAGACCCATCGATCTCCAAGAAAAGCATGTCACCAATATTGGTTGGATTCCACAAAAGGCAAAAACCAATTTCGATTCCGAAGAGAGGAAGACAAACCTCCTTGTCATTATGGTAATTCTTGGTGAGGGTTGTTATGGGGTCGAGGGAAAGAAGCAGTAATTTGGTGGACAATTTGGGGTGAGAATCGAGCATCTCACACCATTGCCATGGTCGGGTCAAAGTGGGGATGAACTTGAAGCCCATTAGACTGGTTTCGAGTTGAAAGTTGAGGAAGGAGATGAGATTTAGGCCATTCAAAGTGATTTCGAGTATGAAGTCAAGAAATGAGGTGAGATAAGGCCGGCCAATGTGACACTAGTCTCACAACCGATGGTGCTTGTTCGGTTGACAACGGTAGTCCTGAGAGCTTGGGTGTGAAGGCAGTGAAACTATGTCGAAGAATGGAGTAATAGATCTCAACACCATTGTTCTGGTAGTAAAGAGTCACAATGCGATTGATTAGCAATGGCATAGTGAGGAACTCGCACGTGAATTTGAGAGGATGATGACAATTACAGAGTATGGAATCCACTCGAATGACGTTGTGTGGGTTCTAGGGTTGAATTGACAAAAGCCTTTTGAACTCATTTATCTTTAGGTGATGGGTAAGGGTAAGTTTGGATCCGAACTCCAATCAGACCCTAAATCCATAGGCCATCACCCTGGACCACATTAAAATCAAATAATTTAGGAAGTTTTAAGAGAGAAAACAATCATATAGGACTATTTCTTTTATAAAAGAGAAACGGGCCTCATGTCTTATCCATCAATAATGGGCCTAGGGAAGGAGCTAGAAAGCAACCTAATCAACTAATACGATTCTTCGTCATCAACCACATGAAAGTCTTGCGTCCATTTTTCTGGTTGAACATCAAAGAGACAAATTAAGCAAATTCCACCCACGTTACAACTTACAACGAAACCGCCACCGCACCCCCTTGATCCCTCTCTTAAACTCCCATGGTTAGAGCAATGATCTAGGGCTACTGTTGTACATGACACCACGATTCCATAACTCTCAGTAAGTGGTAGAATAGATGCAACCGACGATGACCTAGTGATCTTCAGGTTCGTCAAATTGCATTGTCGGCGTCCATTTTTTATTCCATGTATAACCTTGAGGACACGTTTAGTTTGATGGGGTCGGAAAGGGCAATTATAACCACCAAAGAAGGCTTTATTCTACAGAGCAAGTGCAACAAATTAGTAATAAATATTTGTAGCTACATCCCAACCTAGAATTGAAGATCGTTTTCCTTAATCACCCAACCGTGCCTTTTTATATCATTCAGAGAAACCTCTACATCATTTGGAAAATCTAGGGGTCACAAACAAATGACAGAATAATATGGAAATTTGATCAACCTCATGGTTCTCTTCGATCTGTTAGCAGCTTATCATCATGTTCAAACAAACTAATGATCTCATAAAAAAATCTGTCTAAGAATTGTAAACCTAATACCAATTCACTTTCTTAGACTAACCAAGCTTGTGTGCTCACTAGTCTTTGAGTTTCCATACCATGTTATAATCCCGAGACTATGCTACATGTCTCTCCTCACAATAAGCTCTCGCTCGAAAGTTGAGGGTGAGAGCTTTATTCTACTACCATCGACAAAGCCTCCACCAATTCCACCATTCGAGCGAGAGCTTTTATTGTGAGGAGAGATATGTAGCATAGTCTCGGGATTATAACATGGTATGGAGACTGGGGGTGGTGGTGTCTTCCAAGACCGCTTAGGGCGTTTTATACATGCATACTCCTTCCAGATTGGCAATTATGATGCTCTCCATGCCGAATTAAGAGCCATTCTGAAGGGATTACAAATTGCCAAAAATGCCGGCTTTAGTCGAGTTTTGCTTCAAACCGACTCTCTACAAGCAACCAAGCTTCTCTTGCAATCCAAAATTCAACCCCACAAGGACTTTTACATGTTGGAGGCGTGCCATAAGCTCATTAAGGACACCTCTTGGGAGATTGATATCAAACACATTTCAAGAACTACTAACCGGGTTGCGGATGCGCTGGCAAATCACTCTTTAAGTCTTTCAATCCCTTTGGTTGAAGTTTTTTTTATGAACATGCTTGTTTTGCTAATCTTTCAGCTATGGATGTACCCTCCCTTTTAGGGGACTAAGATTTTGCTTAATAATATTACCACATGAGTTTAACTCCGTTTTTAATTAAAAAAAAGACTCTCTTGTTTCTAGAGAATAATAGGCTCCATCATATGTTAATGAGGTGT
The DNA here is from genome assembly GCA_964016875.1 of Fallopia convolvulus. Lineage (NCBI taxonomy): Eukaryota > Viridiplantae > Streptophyta > Magnoliopsida > Caryophyllales > Polygonaceae > Fallopia > Fallopia convolvulus. Next base: position 38,378,474 of record OZ024727.1, read on the forward strand.
TGTTCCATTTCTTCTTTTGTTGTCATGGTACTGATTTCCTCCAATATTTGGTGTGATTTTTTGTCATTAGGAACAATTTTGTCATCAGGAACAACTAGGCAGTTTAGGTTTTTTTTTTGAATATCAATATAAATTTAATGTAACTTAATACATATGTACAATTCAAACATATTTTTTTTGAGGCCATATCTAACTCCGAGAACTAATAAAGTGAAGCATGAAATTCCATGATAATTTATTTTATTTGACATCGTTTGACACGAGCACGAGTTCCTTAAAAAGACTCCAAGGACGTAGCGCCGAACAACCCAAAACAGAGGTAGCAGTAGCAGTAACACACTAACACTAGCACAACCAAAGCACGACAGTTGTCACTAAATTTCCTAATTGGGCTTCTCTCTTCATCACCGATCTTCAATAATTCAAACACTGAAGAAGAGGAGAAAGATAAGCAGATCATGGAAGGATTTTTCCAGTAGCACTAGCAATAGATTCGAGTTTCCCAATCGAAGTCGCTTAAGGAGAAAATCTTCACTTTCCTTATCTAGGTATCTATTATTTCACTTCCTTTATTTACTTACTATCTTTGTGTGTTTATTGAATGCTGTACTCTGCAGCTTCTTTTCTTGACGAAATCACTTGATTGGGAATTTTGGGTGACAATATCCAGCATTAACCATGCTTCTAATTTCTCAGTTCTTCTTTTTCCGTCCGCTTGCTTCCCATTTCGTAAGGAGTTACGAATTAGAAATACTAAAACCTAGGTCCGGTGAACATTGGGATGTTCAGTTTGAGATTGCTGGCGAATAATTCGGTGGATAAGACTGATAGTCTTATTCTGTGAGTTTGTGTATGCTGCAAATTGGATCTGATGGAGCCCTTGAATCACACATAACTGTGTTTCTTCACTGCTGGAGCTGCAAAAAGTAGTTGAATCGTGAAATGAGCTTTCCTGTGCTATTTGTACGGGAATGAAAATCAATTTCTAATTCAAGTATCATGTGCATCATAAAGCAAGATTAACAACTTCCGAACTAACTTGATGATAAAAGCTTTCAGTCTTGCTTGTTTGCATTAATTTGACTTATGAGCTTTGCTACCTCTTCTGTTCCAGAATGTTTGTGCAGTCAGCAGTGTCGATAGTCGCCGTTCTTGCGGGAATCATTTACAATAAGTTCTTGAAACCCCCTCCTCCGTTGGTAGCCGGCTCACCAGATGGTCCACCTGTGACTTCCCCAAGGATCAGGCTTAGTGATGGGAGACATTTGGCTTATAGAGAGGCTGGAGTAAATAAGAAGGATGCTAAGTATAAAATCATCATTTCTCATGGATTTAATGATTCCAAGGACCTCACTTTACCTGTATCTCGGGTATGAAAAACTACTAGTTTATTATCCTTCTATACTTGAGACTTTGACATTTTCTCGCATTTAAACTAATTAGCATAAATTACAATTTATTTGTAACTCAGAGTAAGAACCCAGTATTTGTTGGTTTTCCATATTGGGTTGTATGACTTGAACAAATGCCAGTATGACAATTTTTTTCCCATAGGAAGTGAGGTATGAATGGTTGCTATGTTAGAACTATAAATCTGTAACCGACTTCTTTTGATGCTTATTGGAGTTGGATTATGTTTAGCAAATGACAATAAGATTGTGTTTGGAGCTTTAGCTTTTTCAGGAGTCTATTTTGTCCTCCCAAGATAAAAAAAAAAAAACATTTAAACTTTAGCTCCTAAACATCCTAAAGCTCCTATTTCAACTTGATGTCCAAGCAAAATCTTAATGTCATGTTTCTCAGCTGAAATTCACAATTAATTAGCAGTTCCCCTTCCACTTTCTTGCTCATTTTATTTTTTTAACATCTCAGCTCGGATTTAAGATTTTTATGCATTGTGAATTTTAATATCGAAGCATGGGAGAAGTCTTAAAACCATGTTACCTTGAGCCGGCCACTAATGTTGTAAAAGGCAGAATAGGATACAGATTTGAGCCCCTTTTACTGCATGTAATGACGAGTTAGAAACAATATGAGCAGGATGCCACGAATAAAATGACCAAGTATGAGTAAATTTAGCACCTATATCACTTCAATGTGTTTGGGTTATGCTGTTTAGTCTTATAAAAATGCTTCTTTTCCTTATGTTTCATCAGCATTTTTGTACAATTATGGCACTAGAATTATTATTGACCAGACCGTACAATTGTATTGGTGTTTCAGGAACTTGTGGAGGAGTTAAAGATTTATTTCGTGCATTTCGACAGAGCAGGCTATGGAGAGAGTGATCCAGATCCCAACCACTCTGTGAAGGATGAGGCGTTTGATATTGAACAACTTGCTGATGCATTGGAGCTTGGACCTAAATTTTACGTCATAGGATTATCTATGGGAGCTTACGCTGTTTGGAGCTGCTTGAAATACATTCCACATAGGCATGACTTTCTCTACTTAACCTTTCTTTCAAATATAAAGATGAATTCAAACACATTATAGCTTGGAGTTCGTTTCGCAAGAAGGCATTGTTACCTATAATGTCCTTATAAGGGGGCTTATTATAAGGACATTATAGCTAATAAAGCCTTCTTGCTGAGTAAACCCTGGCCTTAAGAAAAGTGTACTTCGTTTCTCTTTTGTTACATGAAATGTGTCTATACTGCCAGATTATCAGGAGTCTCCTTGGTCGTTCCTTTCGTACACTACTGGTGGCCTTGTTTTCCTCGTACCTTAGCAAAGGCAGCCCTTGGGAGGTTACCTTCACAGGATCAATGGACGTTTTGGGTTGCACACTATGTACCTTGGCTGTTCTACTGGTGGATGACACAAAAGTGGTTCCCTTCGTTGAGTATGATGTCTGGGAATATGTCAATTTTTGGTCCCCGAGATCTTGAGACTCTGAAGAGGTTATCAGAAGCTCCTTCTGCTGGTCAGGTAATTAACTGTTCCTTGTCTAATAACAAAAAACAGTAAAAATGGGGGTTAAATGCATATTTGGTTTGTCATCTCATAATAGTCCCTAGCTTCTAGTTTCTTTTTTTTTTAAAGTTTCAAACTAATGGAAATATTACACCCATCCTTTTGTTAATTTTCCCATTAATACACCGTTCAATTTTTAGGGCAAAATGAAGGTTATGTGGATTATAATGAAATAACCTCTATGAATTGAGGATCATAATATGGCGACCCCTTAAAATAGAGGGCCAAAGTTGCCATTTAACCATTAAGCACTACTGTCATGGCATATGTACATAATACATCTAAAATTGTGTCAACAAAGAATTGATGGAAGTAATTATTCCATAAGCTTAGTTCTTTATTGCCAAATAAAAAATTGAAGTACTCCCTCATGGAAAATATACATAATACAGTACAAGCAAGTTAACTGCCAATTAAGAATTATTCTCTTCAACTATTTGGTCCAAACTATATCTGATCCATTTATAGGAATGAGCAAATGCAAAATGATCCACACCTCCTTTTGGGCTACACGTGATGCTTAAGACTTTTTCACAGGCTTTATAATTATATTATCAATCATATATGATTTCAGGAAAAGATATGTCAGCAAGGAATTTACCATTCACTTCATAGGGACATGTTAGTGGCATTTAGCAAATGGGAATTCGATCCCCTGGATCTTAACAACCCTTTCCCTAACAATGAAGGTTCGGTTTGCCTCTGGCAAGGCTATGAAGATAGAATAATCCCGCTCCAACTGACCCGCTTCATTACTGATAAGCTTCCATGGATCAAATACAATGAAGTTGCTAATGGTGGCCATTTTATGGTCTTTGATCAGGATGTATGTGACTCCATTATAAAAGAGCTACTTCTAGGCTGATGAGTATTTACACACCCTTGTCGTCTTTGATCAGGATGTAAGTAGCTTTTTTTCTATGATTATGAAGTAAACTTCAGCTTACTAAGCTAAGCTATCAAAAAGTGAAGTGAGAAAGATAATCTTTGTGATAGTTAGGAAATTGAACTCTATGTTTTGGTAGCCCATAATAGGCTTGCTCGGGTAGGAGACAAAAGTGATGTCTTTGTTGTGTAGAACTGTAGATGGAGGATGCTCTTCTTGTTGTATTTTAGGCATTCTCACTTCCAACCTTGTGCAATGAATATTGTTTTTTCTTCACTTTCTGTAGTTGTATACTCCTTTTTGTCCAAGAGCGAGAGGATTGACTTGTCAAATGCGGTCTCATTTGAAAGGCTGGCTTATTTAATTCAAGAATTTATAGAGTTGGTTGTTTTCAAAAATTTACAGCTTAATATACTCTACTTGAATGACTCAAAGGGTCGTCTTATATTAGTAGATTCATTTTTATGATTTAGATCATCATCGAATGAATCTCCTTTATAGTGCAGTCAAACTATTGAAACCTGTTCGTTTTTCTTGCCCACCTTTGTTGAATATCGTCGGCCTCATCTTTGTTGCATAATGTTTATAGACTGGTCAATTAGGTTGAATCGATTAGATAACATTCAAAGATGGGATCATTCACGCAATGGGAGATTTCATATCACGAACGCAGACATTTTCACCCCAATCTTTTTCAGTAAAGTCAGGTCAAGCTCTTGAGTCAATTCATAAAATGTCAATTTTAAGCATAGGCGTGCTCATTCACAGCTACAACCAAGCTTTCGAATAAACTGGAAACGTCTACCAAACCTAAACCCAAAACCAATGATCTACGCAGCAGCCGCGGGCGCCGGGGCCGCAATCCTGATGTGGCGGTTGCTCCGCCCTCGACCGGGCAAGCTGTGTGGAACGCCCGGGGGCCCACCGGTGACTTCACCCCGGGTTAAACTCAGCAGTGGAAGGCATATTTCTTACAGACAGCTTGGTGTTCCCCTGGAGCAAGCTCAATTTAAAGTTGTTATTGTTCATGGATTCGACAGCTCCAAGGACCTGCACATTCCTCTTTCTCAGGTTTAATTAGTGTATCCAAAATTTTAGACAATTAAACATAGGGGTAATCATGTTGGATTTTTGGCATAACTTGTAATGTAATCAAATAATGGATGGATGCAGGAATTCATGGAACATGTAGGCGTGCACATCGTAGCAATCGACAGATCCGGGTATGGGGAGAGCGACCCGAACCCGGACAGGACGATCAAGAGCGAGACGTTGGACCTGGAGGAGTTGGCCAATCAACTCCAGCTGGGCTCCAAATTCCACGTCATCGGGCTGTCGATGGGCAACTACATGAGCTGGGGATGCCTCAAGTACATCCCCCACCGCCTGGCCGGCGTCACCCTGGTGGTCCCGGCGGGAAACTACTGGTGGCCGTCGCTCCCGGTGGAGATCGCCGGCGAGGCGTTCGGGCTGCTCCAGAGGAAGGACCAGTGGGTGCTCCGGGTTGCGCACCACGCGCCCGCGCTTCTCGACTCGTGTATGAAACTCAAGATTTTGCCAAAGCCTTCCATCATTGACAGGGATTTGAGTATTTTCTCGGATAGAGATTTCGAGACTGTCAAGAAGATCTCCCAACTACCCAATCCCCATGAGGTAATTTCAGTCGCCCAGCTCATCTACATCGTGTTACTGTGCTAGATTGAATGAATGTTGAAAAAAAAAATCATGTTCAACTTACTTGGCAGCACAAGGTTAGACAACAGGGAGAAGCGGAGTCCCTCTACAAAGATCTGAAGATGTTGTTCGGGTCATGGGAATTCGACCCGTTGGAGATGGCGGACCCGTTTCCGGAGAGCGAGGGGAGGGTGCAGATATGGCAAGGCTACGAAGACAGGCTTGTGCCATTCAAGTTACAGAGGTGCGTGGCGAAGAAGCTGCCATGGATCAAGTACCATGAAGTCCCAGATGGAGGCCACTTGTTCATCCATGAAGATGTGTTTTGCCAACTCGTTTTTAAATCACTCTTGCTTGGAGAAGACCCTTCTTTCAAATGATCAACCTTCTTATTTCAATCTTTTTAATTCGCTTCTTCTAAATGGGGTTCTTTTTCGTACTTGGTTCAAGTACATGCCAGATGATCTAGTGAACGATTGATTTTATATTTACAATATACTCCGTATGTCTCAGTGTGAAGAGGATGAATGTAATATTGTGTAATAGTGTTCTTTTTCCCCTTATATTTGAATTCAGAAAATACTGTATTACTTAAAGTGTGTACATATGTTCGCCGTTTGGATAATGTGGTAGCTTTTTTGGACAGTAATACTACTCTTGTTTCGGGGTCTGGAACAATTAATTGTTTGCAAGTTTGATTCCCCAAAACATTCTAGCTTGGGTGAAAGCTAACATCTAAATATAATATGTTGTTTCCTTATAAAAAAATATTACTCAAGCAAGAAAATTAAGACCTTATTAATAACAGTTTTTCTAACTTATGCTTAGGTCATAGGTTAAGTATTTATATTTTAAAAACAAACCTATTTGGAAATAAATGAAAAATAAAATTGTCCTATATAATAAAAAGTAACAAATTCTTTTTATTTCAAGAGCCTTAATCCAAGGACACGATTAAGGACACATGTTAGAACAATCATAATAATAATAGTTGACTATTCAAATCATCTAATATTATCTTACCATAATAAATAATTTAAGTTGTACTTAAAGAAGCCGTTAACCTGATATTATAATTGTTCACACTTTTTTTATTAAATTAGGATAAAAATATAAATTAGGATTGTTCACATTCAAGACATGTACTATGTATTAACCATAATAAAAATATTGTCCATGTTTAGATTATAGGCCGAATACATAGATAGACCCCTGAACTTACAATTTTTGTTCGCTCAGACCCCCCAACTAAAAAACTGACTATTAGACACCTATACTGTAACGATTTTGTTCAACGAGACACTTCCAATTTTCTTGAAAATGACGCGCGCTACATAAGCGCCACATAATCCAACTCTTGTTAAAATTTTGCCACATAAGCACCCCTCTCATTAAAATAACCAAAATCATTAAATTATCCCTATTATTTTTATAAAACTATTCTTTACTATTATACCCTTATCATTTTTTAACAAATTACTCCCAATGCCCTCATCTTCTACCTCCCTTTTCTTTCTCTACCAAGAGCGAATGAGCGAATATGAAGCATTGAAGCTTTGAGCCAAATTGGGGGAAATTGCTACCCTAGTTCAACGCTGAAATTTGATATGAGAAGTCTACAAATTCATCAAATTCATCAAACTCTACAAATTTGTGATATGAGAAGTCTACAAATTCACCAAAGTCTACAAATTCTCCGCCTCATCAATGCCTCCGCTCCATTGTTGGCGGCTCTTGTGCGCCCGAATCGGGTCGGATTGGAGGAAGCTCGAAATCCACCCCATGAGATCTACAAATTCGTCTCCCTCACCTCCTCTCCCTCGCCTCTGAGCAAAACTCGCCTCCTCTCCCTCGCCCAGAACACCAAGCTCTGAGCAAACTCGCCTCTTTGGATAGTCGGTGGCTCAATCTCTGAGCAAAATCGTCTCCCTCGCTTCCTCTCCCTCGCCCAGAACACCAAGCTCGTCAAAGTCTAGAGATTCGTCAACAAAATTGGTCGGCAAACAATCCAAATCTAGATCTGGATTTTGTGATTCGATTTTGGGGTTTATTTGATATTGGTTGAATCAGCAAAATCCGCTCCCCTCCAAAAGTGAAATCAACCGCATAATTGAGAGAGAGCGGAACTGATGTCGATTCTGATCTATTGTACCAGAGAAAGAAAAATTCCAAACACGAGGAAGAAGAAGAAGAAAGAAAAAGAATTAAAAAAAAGAGAAAAAATCGGATATATGATATATCAGCAAAAAGTGGTTACATTAATTTTATTTGATTATTATGTAATTTTATTTTTTATTTATTTTTTATTATAGTCCATGTCAAAGAATTTAGGTCAAATAACTCGCATGTCACTCAAGTAACAATCACACGCCATGCCACATCAGCAAAATGGGTTCAATGGAACAAAAATGTCAAGTTCGGGGGTTTAAAAATAGATTTTTTAGTAGAGGGGTCTGAGCGAACAAAAGTTTCAAGTACAGGGGTCCATACATGTATTCGGCCTTAGATTATATTGTTTAAGATCTTTATTATTATCTTCTATAATATCTTTTATATGCTTAATTTACATAATTGGTTTCCTTAGTTAGTCTCTTATGCATGTATAAGAAGACTACTATCATCATTAATGAATTACAACATCTTTTCTTCTTCAATACAAACTCCCATTATGGTATCGGAGCGTTTTGCCTAACGGCATTTCGATCCTCAATTTTTTGTCCTCTCATGGCTGCCGATATCAATAATCAGTCACCAACAATCACCACAAAATAACTTCCGCTGCTTAAAAAAAAAAGCGTCTCCAACGAAATCGAGATCGCCTTTGGCATCTCCGACGACATCGGGATTGCCTTTGGGCATCTTATACAAAACCGGGATAGCCTTCGGGCGTCTCATACAAAATCGAGATCGCCTTCGGGCGTCTCATACAAAACCGGGATCGCCTTCGGGCGTCTCATACAAAACCGGGATTGCCTTCAGGCGTCTCATACAAAACCGAGATCGCCTTGTAGTGTTAGGGGTGTCAATCGGGCGGGTCGGGTCGGGTTTGGGTCGGGTCAATTCAATTTCGGGTAAGTTCGGATTCGGGTCAAATTCGGATATTTTGAAAATCGGGTCAAATTGAGTTGGATCACTTCGGGTCGGGTGCTCAATTAATCGGGCAAAGTCGGGTTTCGGGTCAATTTCGGTCGGGTCATTCGGTTTTCGGTCCAACTTGATTTCGGATAAGTTCGGTTTCGGGTTTAGTTCGGTTTCGGGTTTAGTCGGATTTCGGGTAAGTCGGATTTCGGGTTTTTCGGATTTTGGGTGAATCGGTTTTCGACTTTGGCCGAATTTCGGGTTAATATGATTTCGAGTAAGCCGAATTTTGATTCAGACCACATATCGCATGATTATTTTTTGTAGTTTAACTACTCTAGGGTCTAAATATTTAATGTAACATTTAATTTAAACATAATTATAATAAATATTCACTATTATTAATATTTTATAACATAATGTAATTTTCGGATGGTTTCGGGTCGGGTAACTTCGGATTTTCGGATGGTTTCGGGTCGGGTAACTTCGGATTTTCGGATGACTTCGGGTCGGGTAGAATCGGATATCGGATTGCATCAGGCTAGTCCATTCGGGTATAATCGGTTTTGGGTTAATCTCGAGTTCGGGTTTTTTCAGATTCGGGTCAAATCAGTTCGGGTCAAACATGTCTCGGGTATAAATTTTTTTTATTGTTTTCTCGGGTCGAGTCGGGCGGGTCGGGCGGGTTTTTCGGGTCGGGTCAAGTTTTGACAGCCCTATCTAGTGTCTCATACAAAACCGAGATCGCCTTCGGGCGTCTCATACAAAACCGGGATCGCATTCGTGCATCTCATACAAAATCGAGATCGCCTTCGGGTGTCTCATACAAAACCAAGATCGGCCTTGTCCGACTCCAACAACACGAGATCAGCCTTGTCCGACTCCAACAACACGAGATCGGCTTCGCCTTTAAGAAATTGTCTTTCACTCACGTATGAAATACATTGCCTTGGCTTTCCATTTCATGCGTGAGCAAGTTCAGCTTGGCACCCTACGTGTGGCGCATGTCTCCACACATGAGCAGCTCACGGATGTCTTTACAAAGCCTCTACTCAGACCACGGTTTGAAGAACTCGTCTCCAAGCTTGGCCTCTCTTCAAAGATTGTCCAACTTGAGGGAGGATATTTACCATAATAAAAATATTGTCCATGTTTAGATTATATTGTTTAAGATCTTTATTATTATCTTCTATAATATCTTTTATATGCCTAATTTACATAATTGGTTTCCTTAGTTAGTCTCTTATGCATGTATAAGAAGACTACTATCATCATTAATGAATTACAACATCTTTTCTTCTTCAATACAAACTCCCATTACTATGCTCCAACATCCTTCTGAATGGGGGATACTTGAGATCCTAACTAAAGAATAGTTGACACTAGTAACTCAAGTTAGCAAATTATTAGTCACTCTATGTCCTAAGAACCCTAACTCTTATTATTGTTTTTTGATTGCTTGTTTTCACATTAAATCACTGCCACCAAACCACCACAAATTACAGCTGCCCTTCCCCTCACACCAAACCCTAATCAGTGTTTTTTGATTTTATATAAAAAAGACATAGAATTTTGCTTTAAGAAAGGGAGTTTTGCTTTGCCTTGTCGTTTTGTTATTATTGCTTGAAATTTTAAATTCACATCTTCATCAACGTCAGGATCTATTTGTCTTTGTGTCTTATATGTTGCACTCTGCTGTTTATTACAATGTTTCAAGCCCATGTTGAAGTTCCTATGGAAGATGTTGATCGTCTAGAGACACTACGAGATGTGAAGCAATACATGACTATCTTATTTCTCGAGTTGCCAATTAACTAAGTTTTGGTTTGATTTGCTGTCTTTTCTCCTTCTGACGAGAAGGATGAGATTCATGATGAGTCAATCTCAAGTGTTACATCTTTTTTATGATAACTTTAAAGTCTTAGAAGGTCCGGCAATTTGGGATGAGCCCGTATATGAAAAGGAGAATATGACTCAAGACGAGCCATTATTCAATGTTGCCTCTCTTTCTGATGAAGGCCTCAAGGATTTTGATTGTCCTGCAATCTAGGATGAATTGCTCGGTGCTTATGACTATATATAGTCCGTTAATGATGCCTTTCCCATTGAGGAGGAAGTTCACACCAAACTAGAAGGCAAGCCAATTATTTTTTCTATTTACTGTATTATGCTCACACAACAGAAGGATGGCAACCCTATATTAATCTGTCGTTTTACATGAGCGTCATTGGAGCATTGCAATATGTTACCATCACCCATCCTTAAATCTCATATTCTCTAAATCGGGTTTGCCAGTTCATGCATTCTCCCACTGAGACCCACTGGTCTACTGTTAAGAGGATTCTCCGCTATCTCAAAGGTACTTTCTCCACGGGTCTTATTATTCGACCTACTACAGATAATCGTTTGGTGGCTTTTTCTAATGATGGTTGGGCATCTGATGGAGACGATTATTGTAGATCTCAACATGGTTTCGCTATTTATTATGGTGGTAATTTAATTAGTTGGGCTTCCAAAAAGCAAACGGTTGTTGCAAAATCTAGTTATGAAGCTGAGTATTGTGCTATTGCTTTTATTGCTGCTGAATTAATATGGATTCAACAACTTCTTCTTGAGTTGCACGTCCCTCTGATTCGTCCACACATTGTGCTCTGTGATAATTTGAGCGCCACTTTTATGTCAGCCAATCCTGTTTTTTATCAGTGTTCCAAACACATCAAGATTGATTATTATTTTGTCCGGGAGCAAGTTGAGGATGGTTCTTTGATTGTTCGGTATGTTCGAGCTCAATATCAGATTGCTGACATATTTACTAAGGTTGTTGGTACAACACGATTTCTACAACTTTTTTCCAAGCTTCATGTCACAAATCTTTAATGAGCTTGTAGGGGGTTTTAGGATAATATTGTTGTTAATATAATATGTATTATCTTTTGGATACTTTTATCCATATGTAAATTTATATTATCTTTGTATATCTTTATCCTTGAGGCTCAAGGAACACTTTGTATAAATACCCTTTTTTATGATCAATGAAAATCAAGGAAACAGTTTACAAAATCAAAACAATATCTTATATTGTTACTACAATGTTTCGTGAAGAAATGTATCAGATTAGGGAGGTTCCAACGCAAGATAGGGATGAGACACGTCATAGATTGGGCAAATTAAATAGGTTGATTAGAGAAAGCGTTGTTATATGAAAAAATGAGCTTCATTTTAATAGACAAACTTTTGGAGTGCTTTGTGAGATGGTCCAAGATATTGGAGAGCTAAGAAGAAAAAAAAACATGGAGGTGGATGAAACGGGTACTATAGCAAATGCTTTGAAAGTGGCTCAACAATGTGAGCATGATATATGGAGCAAAAGAATAATTTTCTATCCGAGATTGCTTCCATAAATGGAATTTCTCCAATTGATGTTATTGATGCTACTAGCTTTCTTTCAAGGACACCAAGTGAGCTTGATGGATTCTATAATTGTCCAAATGATGAATGGAAGAAATTGTATATAGGGAGGCTTATTGATCGGCTTAGCCTTCAAGAGTAGAGAGTTTGTTGGGATGAATATGTTTCTCTTTGTTGTGATTGCAAGGTCAATTTGATGGTGTAATTTTTGGAAACTAGACATTACTTATTTGTCAAACATTTCTCCTTAACTAACTTTCTAGGAGTTTTTGCACATTTGTGAATGTGATGATTTAATGTTGATAGGTTGAAAATGTAATGTTTAATGGCACTTGAAAAACACTAATGATATTTATTTTTATTTAAAATACAATGTGTGAAATTCATTTTATTTTTTTGATTAAATATATGTAATTAAATGTAATGAGAAGTTGATAGGTAGACAAAGAACAACAAAAAAAATTTGAACTCAATAAAATAGTACTATGCAAATGCTTTTTTTTTCAATATATCGATTCGCTAAAGCTAATTTGCATCAATATTATATTAAAGTGAAAAAATAACTTAATTTTACTGAAACAAGATTTGATATTTCATATCAGAATAATTCCTACCAATAATAAATATCAACAAATATTAGATATCAACCGATATTGACAACATACTAAACAATAATATCATATCCATATCTAATATCCCATACCAATACAAACTCCACACTCATAGCGGTTTTTCTCCCTAGGGCAATAGAGAGTGTTTTCTTCTGGCAACTGCCTTTGTGACAGTTACTGGACGTCTTCTCCGCCTCTCTCCGGTCATTGGTTGTGAGAGCTAGGGTCGTTCCCGTCGGCGACGTGTGGGAGTCACCGTGTTGGGTGTGCGTTTGAGATAGGTTACTGAGTTCTGATAAATGGAAAAAGGGCAGCGGATTTTGCTATTAAAAGAGGATGAATGTGTAGAATTTGAGGGTTGTGTGGATGGATATGAGAAAGGCCGTTCCCTGGAATCGTTGACGCTGGTGGGGAAGGTACTCACAAATCGTCCCTTCAACTCCTACGCGTTGAAAATCACGATGAAAGGAGCCTGGAAACTACCAAATGGCTTTATATTTCGTGAGTTACGTCCAAACTTGTTTATGTTTAAATTCGCAAATCAAGAAGACAAGAATCGTGTGTTAGAAGGAGGGCCTTGGACCTTCGATCGGGCGTTACTGGCGCTAAAGGATCCTGGAGTCGAACAACTGTCCAAGATCATCATTGATACGGTTTCTTTCTGGATTAGGGTTTATGATCTCCCGTTGGATGTGATGAATGTGACTACAACGAAAACTATTGGCAGATGTTTTAAGGGTTTGGAAGCCATCGACGAAATGGAATGGTTGGGTTGTGCTAAATTTCTTCAACTCAGAGTAAGGACAGACATCACAAGGCCACTACGAAGAGGGTTAATGATGAAAGTAAATGGGAAGCAACTGTGGGTCGAAATAAAGTATGAAAGACTCCCGAACTTTTGCTATGCATGTGGAATGATCAGCCATGTTGAAATGGATTGTGCGGACACAGTTGCAAAGGAGGTACATGGGGAATATGGCGACTAGCTTAGGGATACCCTGATGAAGCCTTTACATTCAAGAGAATTGGCTGAACGAGAGACTAAAAAGATTATTCTTCAAAGAAAAACAGATCAGAAAGAAGCTGCGTCATCCAAGTCAGGAAATGAAAAAGTCAGGAAATCTCTTCTCGAACTTCTGGAGGATAAAAACATAGAAGAAGGGGAGGGAGAAAATAGGGATAGTGTTGATACAGATGAGGTGGGACAAAAGGTGAAGGGCCTATCCTTAGGAGATGAGAAATTGGAAGGGAGTGAAACAAACAAAACAAAAGAAGGAATGGATGGTGCAGGGAAAAAAGAAAAAGAAGGGGCCAAAATACTGGGTGATGATGGAGGAAAAGCTAGTCAACATGTTGAAAAAGCTGCAACAGAAGAAAAAGGAAAAGGGGTAAATGATAATCACAATGAGATCGAGCAATCAGTATGTTTGGGACAAGAGATTAGCAGATCCGAGGAAGCTACAAGTAAGAAGAAAGGCTGGAAAAGACGTGATAGGTCAGGTAAAAATAAAGATAGTGAAACAACTGAATTGCACTGTAAAAGAAAAACTTCAGATGAAGAACCTATGCGGATTGATGTGCTTGTTGTGGAAAAACGTCAAACAATTAATGTATCGGCGGGAGAGACGAGAAGTCTCTCTTGCTTACAATTGCCGGGGATTGGGGACGGCCTGAGCAATTGGTAGGCTCACTAGTTTAGTGAGAAGGGAGACCCCGAAAATGTTTTTTCTTATGGAGACTAGGTGTGATCGTAAGAAAATTGAGGAGGTTCGTAACAGATTAAGCTTTGAGGGATGCTTTGTTGTAGATAGTATTGGCAAGTCGGGAGGGCTTTGTTTGCTTCGGGAAGGTAGCTTGAATGTCACTCTAAGATCTTTCACAAGTCATCATATAGACGTATTCATAGAGGAAAAAGTTGAAGATAGAAAATGGAGGTTCACCGGCTTGTATGGTTAGCCTCGAAAGGAGGATAAACATCAATCTTGGAGGTTTTTGAATCATTTTGCCGAAGAGGATTATGTTGCATGACTTTGTATGGGGGATTTTAATCAAATCTTGCGAAGGGAAGAAAAAGAAGATGGCAATGAACCTTGCTGGGCTGATATCATGGCTTTTAGCCAAACACTGGATACTTGTGGTTTGATGGAAATCAATTGGGAGGGGGCACGCTACACTTAGGATAATGGCAGAGATGAGCATGACTTTATTCAAGAACGACTTGATAGAGTGGTTGCAACTAAAAAATGGTTTGATCTCTTTCCCAACAGCATGGTGCGCCACCTGGAACGTTTCGGATCAGTCCATATCCCCATAATCATGGAATCCTTTCGATCAATGGACTGTGAGGACACTTCTGCTAAAGGTCCTCGTCCGTTCCGGTTTGAAGCTTTATGGGCAAAACATGAAGGGTGTGAACATGTGGTGAAGAATGCTGGGTGTAATTCTACAGTGCGTAATTTGGAGGGAGGAGTGATGGGAAAATTCAGTTTGTGTGCAGAAGAGCTGAAAGAATGGAATCGACAGGTCTTTGGCAACATCTTTATCAAACTTGCGGAGGTCCGAGAGGAATTAAGACGTTTGAATAAGGCTAGAATGCGAGAGAAGTGGGTCATGAAAGGAAGAGCGCTTGAAAAGAGAGAAAGGGAACTTATGGAAGAAGAGGAAATGATTTGGTTCCAATGAGCTAAGGCGAATGAATTCAAGTGGGGTGACCAAAATCCGTCGTTTTTTCATAAAAAGGCGAGTGGAAGAAGAAGAGGAAATAAATTGAAAAGGCTAGTTGATGAGGGTGGCATGGAGTGGAAAAGTAGAGATAATATGTCGAGAGTGGCTGTGGAGTATTTCTTGGAACTCTTTAAAACCGATCTTAACGCACACTCTAACACGGTTCCTCAAGGACTCTCGCCTCTTTTGACCGATGAGGACAACTCGATGCTCTCACGACCATTCTCCGGTGAAGAGGTACGTTTATATCTCTTTTCCATGCATCCAACCAAATCCCCGGACCTCGACGGTATGTCAGCGCTGTTCTTCCAACAACACTGGCATATCATCGGTCCCGATGTCACTTCCTTTGTGCTTAATATTCTCAAAGGTGCTCCCTTTTCGGAGTATCTTAACCACACTTATATTTCTTTGATTCCTAAAGTTACTAACCCATTTCATATGAAGGATCTTAGACCCATCAGCTTGTGCAACATGCTTTACAAAATTGTGTCCTAGGTTCTTGTTAGCAGATTAAAGATGGTCCTCAACAAGATGATTTCTGAAACGCAAAGCGCCTTTTGTTCCGTGTAGATTAATCACGGATAATGTATTGTCAGCTTTCGAGCTCTTTCATTTCATGAAGAAAAAGAGGTCGGGGAAAAAAGGCTTTATGGCACTTAAGTTGGACATGGCTAAGGCGTATGATCGTGTTGAATGGTCATTTCTTGAAAATAGCATGCGCTGTTTGGGCCTCAATGAAAGCTGGATTCGTCTCATCATGCGGTGCGTCTCAAGTGTTACCTTCTCTGTTCTGATGGATGGACGACCTTCTCAAGAGTTTGCTCCACAACGAGGCCTTAGGCAAGGTGACCCGCTCTCTCCGTTCTTGTTTCTCTTTGGGGAAGAAGGCTTCTCAGCGTTGCTGCGACGAAGTGAAATGGAAGAAAAGTTGAAAGGCATTCGCATTGTTCGAAGTGCCCCATCAATATCTCACTTATTTTTTTGGATGACAGCATAATGTTTGCTCAAGCAACTTGTCAATAGGTGACGGAAATAGTACATATTCTCCAATCATACGGAGTAGCTTCGGGTCAACAAGTGAATTTGAGCAAGTCCGAATTGTCTTTCAACAAAAATGTGAGTCAAGAGAAACGGGAGTCGCTTAAAGGACTGTTGAATATTCAAGAAGTTGAGAAACATGAGAAGTATTTGGGTTTGCCCACTACGGTAGGCCGATCGAAGAAAGTTATTTTCTCCAATATGAAAGAGAAAGTCTGGAAAAAAGTGAAAGGGTGGAAGGCCGATTCTTTATCAAGAGCAGGAAAGGAAATCTTAATTCGGTCCGTTCTACAAACCATACCAATGTATACCATGTCATGCTTTTTACTTCCAACAAGTCTGATCAAAGAGATAGAACAACTTCTATGTAACTTCTTCTGGAAAGGAACAAGCTCTACTAGACACTACAAATAGATTAATTGGAAGAAAATGTGTCGTCCAAAGGCTGAAGGGGGATTGGGGTTTCGCGATTTGAAAATCTTCAATCTTGCTCTTTTAGGACGTCAATGCTGGCGCATCATCCAAAATCCAGATTCCTTAATTGCAAAACTGTATAAAGCTTGATACTTTTCAAGGTCGAGTTTTATGGAGGCAAAAGTTGGGTACAATCCTAGCTTCAGTTGGAGGAGCATTCATAAGGCCTGCAACATCATTAGTCAGGGTTCATGTTGGCAGGTGGGAAATGGTTCTTCCCTCAGAGTTTGGCACGACTGTTGGATTCCTAGACCAAATCTATTTCGACCTATCGCTAACTTGAAAGGTGCTCCTGCAAATATGCTGGTGTTTGAATTAATTGATTGGAACATAGGAACTTGGGATGACGACTTGGTGCGCCACTTCTTTATCACTGATGACGCAGAGCAAATTCTGAAAATTCATTTGGTTGATGCACAAGTGGTGGATAGCTTATTCTGGTTTTTCACCAAGGATGGAAACTTCTCCGTTAAATCAGCATACAGGTTATGGGAAGCAAAGTTGAAGTTGGAATCAGGCCAAGGGGAATCAACAGACACCACCAGACTCAACAAGTTGTGGCGAGATGTGTGGCGAATTCAGGTTCAGCCAAAAGTTCGTTCATTCCTTTGGCGATCAGGCAAGGAAGTTCTCCCTTGTAAGCAGAGTTTGTGTAATCGAAAAATTATTGAGAATTCAGACTGTGTTGTTTGTGGAAATGAGGTATCAATTATCTATGCCTTGTACAAATGTCAGACTCCGTCTATGGTGTGGGAACACTTTCCCGTCTTTTCTTAATTGGCAGAGCAAGCAACTTCCTTTCTGGATTGGATGGAACTCATATTAGAGCTAACTCCGGGGGAATGCAGCTTATGGGCTTACTTATGCTGGAATTTATGGAAATCTCGTAACCAGGCTCTTTTTGAGGGTAGACCTTTGGATGTCAGTGATATAATACATGACAGTCTATCTGTTGTCGAAGAATTCCAGAAAGCTAATGCCAACAAGGAAGTGCCTAAACCAGCTGTTACTACTAGGACTGGTTGGACAAGACCCCCTGCTGAATGGATTAAGGTAAATGTTGATGCTTCAGTCAAACATCACGAATGTGGAATTGGTGTTATTGCAAGAGATGCTATTGGTGATGTGGTGTTCGCTGGAGCAAAACGCATTCAAGATAATACAGAGATCAAGGTTGCTGAAGCTGAGGCTGCTCTTTGGGGAATCCAACTCGCACGCACAATGGGACTGGAGAATTTTTTTTTTGAATCGGACTCTTATGAGGTCATACAACTAGCTCTTCATGGTTCAATTCCGAACACTGTGTTTGGGACTATTACGACCCTTGCTATTGAGCAGAGTGCACAAGTTCTTCTGTGTGAGTGGATCAAATGTAGAAGTGAAGCCAACAGTGCTGCTGACTGGTTAAGTCGTTGGAAACCGTTAGCTCATTTCTTTGTTTCTAGTAATCCTTACTTTCCGTTAGATTTCTATGATGTACTCGAACATGATCTCAAGTAATATATCTATGGTTTCTATAAAAAAAAATCCCATACCAATGATATCATATCTAAGATATTGATAGCAAATCTACCTAATACATTATAAGACAGAAACCATATATGTTGAAAAAGTTGTGCCACATAGCATTTCTTGAATAAAATAATGTTATGTTTTTTAGAGTTTGGTTCCCATAAAACACTCCTTTAACATGAAACGGAAGGAGCATTCTGGGCCCTTGGATCAAGGAGATCCAAGGACTGATGTTCAATTGAAGAGGAGGGAGACGAGCAGAAACGGGATGATGATGAAGGCGCAGGATATGGCGGTCGCGATTGAAGGAGCGTATTTATTGCCGACGTACGGCTTGAATCCCTTCGTCATCTCCTTGTTCGCCTTTGAGAAGTAGATCTACGATGACGACGAGATTCGTCGGAGGTTTCGGGATGAAGGTTTTCTGGAACTTTGTAGGTAGATCTCTAAACTCGGATACCAGATCTTCGTCTTCGTCGGAGTTGTAGAGCCAGGTTGGTGGCGAGAGCTTCTTCTTATTCTGATCAGGATTGCTCTTCTCCGAAGTGATCTCCTTCTTCACTTTTGAAAATGCACTTTTGAAACTTTTCACTGCACTTTTGGAACTTTTCAATGCACTTTTTCAATCAGATGATGCACTTTTCTTATGCCATTTATCAATGCACTTTTCTTATGTCACAATGCACTTTTGAAACTTTTCAATGCACTTTTGTAATTAGATGATGCACTTTTCATATGTCATTTATCAATGTACTTTTCCTATGTCACAATGCACTTTTGAAACTTTTCACTGCACTTTTGAAACTTTTCAATGCACTTTTTCAATCAGATGATGCACTTTTCTTATGCCATTTATCAATGCACTTTTCTTATGTCACAATGTGTAACACCCCCTTCCTACCCTGGAGGTATTACCGCCAGTAACCTCGATTAAGACTAAACCGAAGCTACCTAAGGCTTTAAACTGACTGAACAAACTGAAACAAACATTACAGCGGAATAAATACAATTGGTCTTATACAAACCTTAATCCAAAAAGATTAAATAAATAGCACAACCTTCTATTTAAACAAAATCTTCATCCAGTCTTCCATAAGCTCTTATTTCTGAAACTCAGCTTCACTTTGAAGTAGTTCAACCATGATCTTCACTCAAGTATAACCATTGAAAATCTTTCTTCAACTTTTGGAGCTTCAAACATCTGAATCCGCCTCTTGAATCAACTTCTAAGAAGAACCTGATGTATCGTATACAACGGTGGACACCAGCCGACCATATAAAAGAAAAGAAGATGGACGGGTTAGTCTAATGATAGACTAGCAAGCGGAGAATCTAACTTGGTTCTTATGGTTGTAACTAAACATATTGGCATCCAAATCCGAATAGACTTGGATTATGATCCAACAGTTAGCAATCTTATCGAGAATAAGAAGGAGACTCGCATAATCAAGAGAGAGAACACCACCGCTTGTGGTTTCTTTTATAAAATATAAACAATAGTTGGGAACTCATATTATTCACATCACATTTTGAAAAGCCTCCGTCGACTAATCAGATTGACTTAATCAAAGTTTGATTAAGAATTATTCATAACCGGGAGCAAGAATGGTTATCGAATAGACTAACCATTCGGGTACATTAATGTGCCTAACGCACTCATCTTGTATTACTTTCAAAACTTTTCACAAACAAGTTGACAACTTTTAATCGGCTCGAACTACTGCCGGTGGAACACAATACTATCGAGGTCAGAGGGCCTGTTTCATCCTTGAACAACGAATAGCTCGGGTCCCAATGATGGAGAGATTAGAGGGCCTGTTTCATCCATAATCCACTACCAACACATATTGAATAGAACACAATACTATCGAGGTCAGAGGGCATGTTTCATCCTTGAACAACGAATAGTACGGGTCCCAATGATGGAGAGATTAGAGGGCCTGTTTCATCCATAATCCACTACCAACACATATTGAATAGTCACCCCTCAAGCGTAGAGAGGGCCAATGGTCATGACCTAAGTATTAGGGGATAAATATTGATACTACCTAATACGAGTTTTAAAGAGATGCTTCCGAGACTAAGCTTCCC
Organism: Fallopia convolvulus; assembly: GCA_964016875.1. Taxonomy (NCBI): domain Eukaryota; kingdom Viridiplantae; phylum Streptophyta; class Magnoliopsida; order Caryophyllales; family Polygonaceae; genus Fallopia; species Fallopia convolvulus. The sequence continues at coordinate 38,398,949 of OZ024727.1, forward strand.
TGAACTAAGTTAATCCATACCAATGTCTCAACATGAGACAACTAAACATACGAGGTCACATACAACGGACCTAAATCCAGTTCTAGCGCGAAACTGAACGAATAACAATACGGTCATTATTTCTAACAAAACAACAACCTATCATATTTTATTAATCATACAAGTTGTTCCCAACGAAAATATTAAATGAGATTCAATTCCTCATTTAATAACAATAACGCAAGAGAGAATCGTCCACTTGCCTTATAAGGCGTGCTCGACGTCCTTGGCAATTCCAACAGTAATCTGTATCATCCCTCTGACAATATAACAAAAAGATTTCTCAGCAACGAGCTCACAGAAACACTTCTTAGTTGTATTCTCAACTCCTACAACTTCCTAATCGATAAACGATTTAATTTCCGAATATCGATATATAATAAATCCTTAGTTATCATGCTTCAAGGAGCCATCTTGGCGGAATTATAACTAATTATCCGCTTCACTTTTGAAACAATTTTCTAAATAAAAATTGTTCATCAGCAACAATTCTTAAAGATTACCAAATATCAGATCAAACGGATTAACAACGAATCCTGAGTAATTATCCGAAGTCCTTTACCTGCCAATCGGTAACCAAAACTTGTCTTCGCTATAACGGAAGATCTGGACGTCCGTTTCACGAGCGGTTTGAACCTGTGGAACCGTATCAACGTCAAGATTATAAAAACTATAAATTTAGTTAGCAAAGCGGAGTCGAAGGACCCTTACGGTGGCTCCGTAATCAACCCGCTAATTAATTTCGATCGTATATACCTTCACTCGAACCCATGGCTCGTTTGGCTCGATCCCCGAGCCCGAGGGTGGCTGGGCGTTGCCCGACAGCAGCCCTTGCAGTGGGTGGTGGTCGGACGAGCTAGCGATCGCCGGCGGCGACGTACGGCGAGGCGAGAAGCTAACCGACGGTGTAGACTTGAATTCTTTCTTCCCGATTGTTGTTCCGCTTGATTTCTCTCATGGTTCTGCTGCAGCCAGCACAAAGGGGAGGAAGAAGAAGATGAGAGGTGGAGGAGCTATGGTGGACGGATGGGGCAGAGAAGGCGGCCGACAGTGAATCCTTTCCCCTCAATCCGTTCGTTCCGCCAAACTCTCTCGGTTCACTTTGACGAGGCAAGAATATAAGTGTGCTGGTGGATAAGAACGAGCCCTCCCAATTCTATCTCTTAATTTCCTTCAACACTAAGGGAAGAAAAGGGTGGTTTAAAAACAAAAATCCGTCTCGAAATGGGACTCGCGTTAAATCGGTAAAATTATGTACCTTGGGTGGAAAAACTCACTAAACGAAAAACGTCCCGTAAATTATGTAGACCAATAAAATCAATTTTCCATGATTTTATCACGCTACCTTCAATTTTTAAGGCTTCTGTTTCGTATTTTAAATCCTTTTCGGTACATAATTAAAAAGACGGCTTATCCAATAAATATTCTTTTTCCACTGAAAAATCCTAGAATTCACACTGATCCATAAAATCATTTCTTTGTGATTTTAGGATGTCACCAACAATTTTCTAGGATTTAATCTCCAACAAAATATTGGATTAAGCGTTAAAACGGACAAAGAGGTTAAAAAGGATATCCGATAAAAATTCAAAAATATCCTCAAAAACCGCAGTTATTACACAATGCACTTTTGAAACTTTTCAATGCACTTTTGTAATCAGATGATGCACTTTTCATATGCCATTTATCAATGCATTTTTCCTATGTCACAATGCACTTTTGAAACTTTTCAATGCACTTTTTTCAATCAAATGCTGCACTTTTCTAATGTCATTTATCAATGCACTTTTCCTATGTCACAATGCACTTTTGAAATTTTTCAATGCACTTTTGAAACTTTTCAATGCACTTTTTCAATTAGATGGTGCACTTTTATTATGACATTTATCAATGCACTTTTTCTTATATTATAATGCACTTTTGAAACTTTTCAATGCACTTTTCACCTCAACTTTGCTAATCTTATTTGATTGAATAGAAAAAGTCTCCCTATTTTCAGCGAACATTAGAACTCTGGTTACATATGGATCAACAACAGTGTTGTAGCACATATAAAAATCAACATCAGTACGAAGTAAACAGACAATCACGCCAACGTTATGGAAGTTCCTGGATCGACAAACTAAGCGCGAGCAGTAGCCTTGATCGAGAAGGTGAGCGATCGAAGTTGGGAGCCTATGAAATCGTCCGTCGATTGAAGTTGGGAGCCTTCGATCGAAGTTTGGAATCGTCCGTCGAGAGCTTTCGGGCGTTTAGGCGATTGGAATCCTCGCGTGCGTCCCCGTCTGGTTAGTACTGTACGATTGGTTTGAGCGATCGAAGTTAGGCTTTTTTTTGATATTTTAAGTTAAGGGTATAGAAGTTGGTTTATTTACAAAATTGCCACCTTGCTGATTTGTTTAATTTATTTTTTCAAAAACACAGGAGTAATCTGAGCCATTGGATCATGTGATCCGACGGCTGACAACTCTCCTTCCGTTTCATGTTAAGAGTTGGTTTCATTTGAACCAAACTCATGTTTTTTAATAATAAATATTATAATTACTTGTATAATTATTTCTATATATTAAATTTTTATAATATAATAACTTGATCTATATGTTGAAAATTTTTATGCATAATTTTTTTATCTTGTAACAAGATTTGGGATCTAAGTATATAATTTTTTTATCCATATGTTGATAATAACTTGATGCAATTTTTTATTTTAATTTTATGCATAACAATTTTTTTAAATATTTAACAAGACTTGGGCTTCAAGAATATAATTTTTATCTATATGTTGATAAAATATGGGACACAATCTTAAAGATTTTTTTTATAAATTGTATATTTTTTATAATATTATATACACATGTTTTAAATTTTATATTAATATCATAATATTATATAATCTTTAGTAAAATTATCATGTGAGTATCACGGAGATTCAACTAGTTAGCCTTAATAACTAGGTCGAAAGCTGCAAGAAAACAAAAGAATATGATGGGCTGCTGGCATATTTGTGGGGTATGATCCCATAACGACTAGGCATGGCAATGGGTCGAGTCGGGTGCGGGTGGACGACTTCCACTACCCGACCTGCGGTTGTAAACCGCCCACCCGATCCAGTATTTTTACGTGACGGGTTTCACCCGAAAGTGACCCACCGTCGGTTTTTGGGTCGGGTCAATTTTTTTCGGGTGTTATAAAAAGTTGAAATTTTCAATTTTCAATCATAAATTAACCTTAATAAAACTTTAAACCTAATACAACTTAACTTTAAATTAATCCATCTAATAAAACTTTAAATTTTAAACTAAAATTTAAACCTATTTATAATGGGCCTACCCATTAGCAAAAACACTTAAACTAAAATTCAAAGCCTATCTCTATGGTTAGGCTTAAAACACTTAAGTCTCTTCTCCTTATCTTCCCTTTTTTATAAGCTCATATTCACCTCTTCTTCTACCAATTTTTCGATGTGGGACAAAAAATCGAGTGATCGGATCGGGTCGGGTCGGGTGGGGTCATACCCGAAATCGTAACGTTTTATCGCCCGAAATCCATTTTCACCCATTTTTTTTATCGGTTTTTCCGGATCGATTTTTCGTGTACCAATCTCGAGTGCAGGTGAAATTGCCAAGCATAATAACGACATCCATCAATCCTTCCATTAATGTTGGATTCGTGGCAATAATAACAATATGTCAATATCACATACGGCCGGAACCGGACCGGTCCGGTCCGATCTTCGTTCAATCATATAGCGGGATCCCGGTTCCGGTCCGGTTTCCAGATCAAATTTGTTTCCTCTTCCAGGTGCCCTTCGCAGTGATTGAACGAAGAGCATCACCTACCAGTCCAAAGGGGTGAAGACAGGAAGATAAGGACTTATTAGCACTCTTTCTTCTTCCCATGTTTCTCTACTTGAAGATCTAAGAAGTCCGGGCTCTTCTGAAGGGTTTTGCTGAGGTGATATCATCTAATTCGTAATCCTTCCACTTCTTTATCTACCCAGAAAAGAAAAAAGAAAAAATTCAAAATTTGACCAATTGATATTTGAAAATTTGCTTCTTCTTTCTTGCTCTTTTATAAATGCCCTTTTGAATACTTCGATGATGGTTATCGAGGTGACAGATTTGTGTGATTTTGCAGATGGGTAACATTTCTTCGCCGGGGACAGCCTCAAAATCCGCCATTGAAGAGCCTCTGATTACTTCACCCAGAATCAAGCTGAGTGATGGCAGGTTCTTGGCTTATAGAGAGACTGGAGTGCCCAAGGAGGCGGCCAAGTTCAGGATTATTATTTCTCATGGATTTGGGAGCTCCAAGGACATGAGTTTTCTGGCACCCATTGTAAAAATCTTCGAACCCTCATTTCTTGTTGGAAAATTTCTAAATTTTTATATTCCTTGATCTAAATCGTATTTTAATGTTGAAATGCCCATGTGGGTTTTATTTTGTGGGAGGATCTAGAGGTGTAGTAAGAGGTGAAAGTGCTTGTGATGGGAATTAAGTGTTTGGATGCACTAGGTTTTGGATTCTGAAAATTTGGATCCTGATGTGATGCTAAAGAATGAGAAGATGCACATGAATTTTGATTTTGTAGCTCCCTATCTTATTTTGATACCACCTATGAGTTAAGGAGGGGAATCTATATGATAACTTTTCATTGAACTTGAGAACTTTTGATTTCTAGGAATAAACTTATTTCGGTTTCCTCTTTTTCTTGGTTTCCTTCTGATTAGATTTTATGGCATGCTGATTTATATTGAGCAGCTTTTATAAAAGCTTTCCATAAATCACAGAATTTTAAGTTTCCAGGAGCTAATAGAGAGCTTAAGGATACACATCCTACTATATGATCGAGCAGGCTATGGAGAGAGTGATCCAAACCCGAAAAGGTCAGTAAAGAGTGAAGCTCAAGACATTGAAGAACTTGCTGATCAGTTACAGTTGGGCGCCAAATTCTATGTGATCGGAGTGTCAATGGGATCATATCCTATTTGGAGCTGTCTCTACTATATACCACACAGGTAAAGTGCTCTTGTACCTTATCAGCATATTCAATTGTGCAAATGCTAGATTCATTGTATTCGTGTTCTGTTTTGACATGGAATTTGGTGATTTGATTCTTGAGCACGACTGAAATAGGTCTTTGCAGGTTACAAGGGGCTGCTTTAGTGGCTCCAGTTGTGAATTACCGTTGGCACTCTCTCCCAAACACACTGACAAAGGATGACTTCAGGAAGAATCTTGTGAAGCTGGCATTATGGTTCTTAAAGCACTTGCCCGGTTTGCTCTTCTGGTGGATGACACAGAAGCTGTTTCCTTCTACAGGTGTGATGGAGAAAAATCCTGTCTTCTTCAATGACAGAGACCAAGAAGTCCTGAAGAAGACACCCGGATTCGAATTACTCAGTGAGGTGAATACTTCCATCTGGCACTATGTCTGTGTGTGAGTGTTTGGTTTTGAGAGTTCTGCATTTGCAAAAATTGAATTAACCATAGAAGGCACAATACAAAATAACTCCTATTTCCTCCACATGAAAAATGATTAGGGAAAATTGCTGGCAAACACCAACTATGGGGGTTAGTGGCTAAAGATTCAAAACAGCTCCTATTTTCTTTTGTTTTCAACTCTCAAAGATTCAAAAAGGGTGGTCTAATGCATCATTCCAATCCTATAGTATTATTAATGCACATAATGTCATAGTTTGTGTTTATATTTTCTCGCAATGTCCTCTTTTTTTTTTTTCTTTAAACATTGCATAGGTGACATCTGAATGAACTTCATTTGACTAATGATTTCCTAACCAGAACAAACTGGAGAACAAGAGCGTCTTTGAGAATCTTCGTTGCGACTTCATGTTAGGTTTTAGCAAATGGGAATTTGATCCTTTGAAGCTGAACAATCCGTTCCCAGAAATGGATAGATCCGTTCACCTCTGGGCAGGATTTGAAGATAGAGTAGTACCAGTTGAGCTACAAAGGCATGTTAGTGGATCCTTGCCATGGATTAAGCATCATGAAGTTCCTCATGGAGGACACTTGATTGTTTATGATAGTGAGGTTTGTGAATCCATTCTAAGGGCTCTTCTTCTAGACGAAGAGCCTGCTTCGTTTGTACCCAATTCAGCCTTATTGGTATCCGGATGATGCCACGCAGCGTTGTTTCAGGATCAGTTCAATTTATTGCCTCTATCTCAGCACTTGGTTTGGGGGTTCTTGTAAATGAAATTGGGAAGTGCAAAGCAGACATCAACTGTTCTTGTTCAATAGTGTATTGTTTGTTGGATTTCAGGGCTGCCATTATTTTTTTTTTCCCTCTTGTTGTGTTTAGTTTCTAATTCTTGTACTTTCTTGTTCATATATATTTATATAATTATAATTAAACAAGGCAGATTATCTTTATATATTTTGCATATTCGTTTTATTTTTATTCTCCAAAAGTCCTTTAGCAGACGAGAACCAAGACCTCAAGATATTACATTGAAGCCCAAAAGCCTTCAAAAGTCTTTCTTGTTTAGTTGTTTGGTTTAGACACGACATACATTGCTCCTTGCTTTACCAACTATCGTTGTATGTTATCTGAAAGTACATTCAATGTGTGTAAGATTACCGATCGATCAATTGGGATATCAAACTCTCTCAATGAGCGACGGAAAAACTACTACTGACACTCCAGCCAACTCGGCTATGCAACTGGATGATACTTCCGGTGGCAGACCGTCGGAGAAACCGCCTGACCCTGGTTCTTCTTGGAAGGCTGTTGTGGTTTCGGGGGGCGTACATCAGCACAAAACAGTTATTGACAAAAATTTCCTTGAAGGCAAAATCAACGTATGTTTCCCAGATGGAGAAGATGGGGACCCGGCAATCTCGATTGCCAATGAGGTGATGGATGCTCTCGCCTTTGTTTGGGAAAGCTCGGTGGTGGTAAAGCTTCTTGGCCACCCTGTAGCTTTCCCTATCATGGAGAAAAAAATAAAGGAAATGTGGCGCTTTTCCCCTCGAATGCAGATTATTGATCTTACGCATGGATGCTTCCTTGTTCGCTTCGAAAGGGACGCAGAGTTCATAACAACAATGACAACTGGCCCTTGGTCAGTCTTTGGCCCCTGTATGATTGTTCGCAAATGGACTCCAAATTTGAGAACCACTACACCTATCAAGACCACTCCCACTTGGATCAGAATCTCTGATCTCTCTGTTACTCTTTACGAGGAGCAAGTGCTCTTGAAAATTGCTGCAGGCATCGGCAATCCGATCCGAGTAGACCCCAGAACTTTATTCACGAATAGAGGCAAATACGCAAGAATCTGTGCCGAGGTAGATTTGGAGAAGCCACTCAAAGGGTCTATCAGCATCAATGGAGATCGTTTTCTTGTTGAGTACGAAGGCCTCCCGACAATATGTTTTGATTGTGGTAGATTTGGGCACATCAAAACTGGTTGCCCCTTCCGGCCGCCGGTGCAACCTCCAACGGAAACAAATACCCTAAATCTCCCTGCTACCAGCCCTTCGTCTACCACTCCCATTCCGATGCCAATCACGGCTCATGAAGCAGCTAGAACCGGTAAAGGATTATATGGTGAGTGGATGAAACCGACAAGGGCCAATAAGCCAAAGAAGCAGCCACAGAAGTCAACGAGCGACACTAGAGAGAACAAAGAAGTGCCTGCTAAACCAATCGCGTCTGACAGTAGCCAGCCCAAATCCACAAAATCAAAAGAAATTTCGTTCCCCCCGATGATTCTAGCTCGATCAAAGAAAACTGCTAGTGTAAGTGGATCTCGATTTGCAATTTTGGAAGATGAGACCTATGTCTCAGAACAAATTTCCGGTGAGACAATGCAAACCGACGGTAACCCTGTTCAACCTCCGGCGGCGGCTGCAAATTCGGCGGGAGGTAGTTCGAATTAAAATTCCATGCCTATGCAAATCGTAGCGTCAATCCCGGTAAATACGGAAGTTTTCCAAAACAGCAAAGGAGTATCCTATGAACAGAATCCCAAGATAAGGCAAATTAAAGATTATGGCAAAAAAATTACGGTAACAGATAAACGCAAAGCCAGAAGAAGCTCTATGCACTCTTTGGTTACTCGTAATCCGGCAAAACCAGCTTCCAAATCTTCGGGGGTAGCACTTAAAAAATCTTCTCTAATTTCGGTTAGGGCTGTTCATCGGTCCAAAACCAAACCGAACCAAGGAAAATTGAAAACCGAATTTCAGAATTTTCGAAACCGAGGACCGAACCGAATAAGTTCGGCTTGGTTCGGTTCGGTTTGGTTTAGGTAGGAACCGAAGTAGATTATTAGGTACAAAGTCGATCCAATATATAGAGCATAACACCCTAAACCAAACTAGAATCGAACTAAACCGAACCAATTTTGACCGAACCGAACTACAACCGAAAAAACCGAACTAAGATATGCTATTTTTATCATTTTGAACTAAAATCATTCAAACCATTCGAACTAAAACTTGCAAAATGATAAACAAAGCAATACAAAACTTGCAAGATGGGATTTAGGGTTACATGGGTAAGGCTTAGTAAGGGTATTTTTTAATTTTATATTTTTATATTAAAATATATCGGTTTACCCGAACCGAACCGAACCGAAAACCGAACTAGTCAAAATCTTGAACCGAGGACCGAATCGAAGTACCTTGGATCGGTTCGGTTTTCAGGTAAAAACCGAATTACCCGAACCAATGAATAACCCTAATTTCAGTTGAGATTCCTTCCAATTCGGTTGATGAAAATATCCCTGCTGCTGCGGGGGCCCCTTCTTGCCCAATTCTACCTTTTGACGCTAATTCAATTGTTATCCCATCAATTCCTAAAGTTACGGCCAGTGTTTCTGAACTAAAGTTGACTCCTAGTTCATCGCTCACCACCAGTACCACTCCCTACCCTACTGCGTCCGATGACAAGGGGACCGAATCGATCACTCCCACTGGTGATTCACTCGATCACCAACTCCAGGCAGAGCATCATGTTATCCCAGGATCGGAGAGGTCCATTCATGCCATCTCTGCCTCAGCTAGCGAACAGGAATAATAATCGACTTCATACCACTAATGATGGAGGAAAGTGCTCTACTTTGCCGTGTGTCGATGCCTCCGCTCTAGCTAGTGCCATCGCACGCCTTGCCGAATTCCCGGTTTTCCGCTCTTTACTTAATACTGGTTCTTTTATGGATTGTTTAAGTCTAATGGTATGGAATGTCCGTGGAGCAGGAAATTCAAGATTTCAAAATTCGCTTCGGGAATTGACTCGTTTGCACCGACCTAGTGTTCTTGCGCTCGTTGAACCTCGCATTAGCGGGGAGCGAGCTGACATTGTGTGTCAACGTATTCAATACGATGGTTTGCTAAGAGTTGAGGCGGATGGTTTCGCCGGTGGGATTTGGCTTTTTTGGAAGACCTCCGAGGTCACTGTCACACCCATCTCCATCCACCGACAACACATCACCATTGAAGTCTCTAGACGCGAAGATGAACCATGGCTACTCTCGGCCATTTATGCAGCTCCAAACCCTGCTCGTAGACTGGAATTATGGGATCACCTAGAGGATTTTGCTCGCATCAATAACAGACCCTAGCTTCTCACTGGCGACTTTAATGCTACAGTTGGTATTCATGAGCGTATCAGGCACTCGGAACCACAACTCAGTCCTCAATAGCTTTTGCGGAGAAAGTTGACAACCTCCAACTGATTGATTTTGGCTTTTCTGGCCCGCCTTTCACCTGGACCTGCGGAAGAACTGAAGATACATACAATGCGGCTAGACTTGATCGAGGCCTTCGCAATGAGGAATGGCGTCTAAAATTTCTGTTATACACTTAGTTGAACCGTACTCTGATCATTTACCTATTCTGATACAGACGTCGCCAAAGATAACCCCGAGCACATCTCAAAAACCGTTCCGATTCCAAGCAGCCTGGCTACTTCACTCTGATTTCGAACAATTCTTGTCTGGCTCATGGCATTCAGAGATGGATTTATTTTCCTCTCTTGCATCTCTTACTGGGGATCTTCAAAAAGCTAGAACCGCAATATATTTGGCAATATTTTCCACAATAAACGCTGTCTCGGGGCTCGATTGGAAGGCATTGCCAAGGCGATTACTAATCGCCCCTCTCAGCGCTTGATTGATCTTGACAAGAAACTCAGGCAAGAACTCAATATTGTTCTACACCAAGAGCAAGCTCTCTGGTTTCAAAAGTCGAGAGCAAGCTTCCTTCTTGAAGGCGATCTTAATACTCGTTTTTATCACTTGTCTACGGTAGTGCGTCGAAATGCTAATCGAGTTCTATCTCTTAAAAATTCTAATGGTGATTGGACTACTGATAGCATGGAGATTCAAGGCCTGGTTCGTGAATTCTTTGCAAGGCTCTTTACTGATGAACAAAGGCCTGCTACAGCAGCGCCTCCTTGTGCCATTTCATTTCCTCCTCTTGATAACATCCAGCTTGATCTCCTTGCTTGTCCGTTCTCTCAAGATGATGTGTGGATGGCATTGAGAATGATGCACCCGTACAAGGCCCCGGGACCGGATGGATACCCCACTATTTTCTTCCAAAGGCAATGGGATAAAGTAGGTGATAAAAACGACAAAAGCTGTCTTATATATCCTCAATTCTGGTCATTTTCTTCCCAACATTGCAGATGCTCTGATCACTCTTATTTCCAATGAAGAAACTCCCTCTACGCCTGCAGATTTCAGACCGATATCTCTTCTCAATGTTGTGTTCAAAATTGCCACAAAAGCTATTGTGAATCGTCTCAAAGCTATCCTTCCTAATCTTGTCTCGCCGACCCAAGGTAGCTTCATTCCGGGTAGACAGATTATTGACAATGTTGTTATTGTTCAAGAAGTACTTCATACTATGTCTGCTAGAAATGGAACAGCTATATGGATGATGCTTAAAGTTGACTTGGAAAAGGCTTATGATCGCGTTCGATGGAGTTTCTTACACGAAACGCTGTTGAATGCTCATCTTCCAGTACATTTAGTTGATATTATCATGAAGACTCAAATAGAAGGGAAAATGGAAATTCTTTGGCAAGGAGCTCGCATTGAATCCTTCAAACCTTCCCGAGGAGTTCGCCAAGGAGATCCGCTCTCTCCGTACCTATTTGTTTTATGTATGGAAAGGCTTTCGCATATCATCCAAGAAGTTGTCTCTACTTCTCGTTGGAAACCTGTTGAAATTGGAGGTGTGGATCTCTCCCACCTTTTCTTCGCTGATGATTTAGTTTTATTTGGAGAAGCCTCTCTTGAACAAGCTTCTATTATTAAAGAGTGCCTCGATCGCTTTTGCAACATCTCTGGTGAACTGGTGAATTTTTATAAAAGTTCGGTTGTATTCTCCAAGAAGGTTCGAGCTTCTGTTCAAGCTGAAATTAGCTCTTCTCTCGCTATGTCAATCGCTGACGACATGGGCAACAATTCAGGTGTTCCATCTATATGTGGGAAAATGACTACAGAACGTTATACTTTTCTTCTTGACAAGGTGTCTTCATGCCTTTGGGGCTGACAATCTAAATGCCTTTCTATGGCAAGTAGAACAACTCTCGCTATTTCGGTCCTCACGAGCCTCCCTATGTATGTGATGCAATCCACTCTTATTCCTCATACTATTTGTGATGATATCGATAGACTTATTTGTGACTTTATTTGGGGCTCAACTTCGGAGTCCAAACAAATGCATCTGATGTCTAGAGAAAGAATCTCCCGGCCAAAGTCTGAAGGGGGTTTGGGAGTCCGATCTATGAGACATGCGAACGCTGCAATTCTTGCCAAACTTGGCTGGCGAATTCTCACTGAACCGGATACAATGTGGTGCAAGCTATTGCGTGGCAAGTACTGCCATGGTAGAAAGGATATTGATATGTTCAATTCGAGCCCACGATCCTCCCATATGTGGAAAGGTGTTATTCATGGAGCTGCCATTCTCTCAAAAGGCGTTCGAATTTCAATTAGGAATGGCAACTCTACTCTTTTCTGGCTACATCCTTGGCTCATCGAGATTCTTCTTATGGACGCTGCTATTGCCCCAATCCCTGATGAACTACTTGGCTCTACAGTTGCTGAACTCTGGACTGGTTCAACCTGGAATTGGCATATCCTTGACTCTTATCTTCCGGCCTCGATTAAACACTCGTTGTTATCTTACACTGTCAGTGCTGATCCATCGGTGTATGACAGCATTTTTTGGGGTCCAACTTCGTCAGGCATATTCTCTACGAAGACTGCAATGGCAATCGTTTGTAACCAAGATGCTCAAACCCCTGTTCCGAATTTCAATTGGGGTATTGTGTGGAAAATCCCAGTGCAACAAAGGATCCAGAACTTTATCTTTTTGCTACTTCATAATTGCTTAATGTGCAATTACAATAGATACCGAAGACATCTCGCTTCTTCTTCGGCTTGTCCTCGATGCAATATGGAGGAAACAGAGCTACATCTCCTACGTGATTGCAGCCAAATTCGACTTGTGTGGCTCGCCATCTATGGTAACTCTACCCCTGCTAATTTCTTTTCACATAACTTAGCAGATTGGGTTAATACGAATATTAAATCAAGTGACAAGGCAGCTAGCATCTTTGCTAATATGCTTTGGTATTCTTGGAAATGCCGTAACTCAAATCGTTTTCAATGGCACTGACATGATAGAAAGCCTCTCTTCTACTGTTATTTCTGTTTCTGAAGTCTACTGGAGCTGCAAAGACCAAATCTCGCTGAATGGTGCAGCTCATTCGATCAGCAACGCTAGCTTAATTAAATCCTGGACTCCTCCTCTGTTGGGCTGGACGAAGCTCAATGTTGATGGCATCTCCAAAGGCAATCCCGGGATTGGAGGAGGTGGTGGCCTCTTTAGAAACCATGAAGGTACTTTTCTTCATGGGTTTAGCTTTCAATGTGGTACCTGTACAGCTCTGAGGGCTGAGCTCTGGGCACTGCTATATGGCATCAAAGAGAGCTTGTCCCTTGGTATAACACACTTGTTGATTGAGTCTGACTCCTTAATTGTTGTTCCTCTCTTGAAGGCAAGCTTGCCTGTTGCCCATCCTGATTTGAACCTGATTCGCCAATGCAAGCAGCTGTTGAATAGCGCCAATATGGAGTTTCGGATTGATTATGTGGCTCGAGTAGCAAATGCTGCAGCTGATCGATTAGCAAACCTATCTTTAACTAGCAATTTATCTTTCAATAATTTTGATGTTCCACCTACGTCTTTGTCTTGTGTTTTGTCTAATGACAATGTTGCTACGATGTAAACGTTGGTTGTTTAGCTTTAATCTATTCAGGGCTTAGCCCCTCCCTTTCTGATTAAAAAAAATCCTTGTATGTTATCTTCGAGGAGGCATATCTCACCACTGGTTACCGCCTCAGGCTATAATACCCAAATCTAGAATTGTAATTTGATCCACACTAAATTTGAAATTTTATCTGCAATCCAATAGACTTGTTTGTAAATGTGTATTAGAAACACAAATTGAGTTTGAAGTTTAGCAATTTAACAGTGTACGTGAAGTTTAGCAATATGGTGTTAAGAACAACTCCCTTGAGTACATTTAAAAGTAAAGTTCAAGATGACCAAATCTTTAAAATATATTCTTCTTTAAAAATTAGTCACTAGAAAGTAAATGACAATTTGCATTGCTAAACTAATCCCTATGATAGAGTGGTGCGTAGCATTCGTAGTATCTATACGAGGTACATAGAAAGATCTAAACATAGAAATACTTGAGTTGAAACTCTTAGCTATTACTCCGTAGTATGCATATTCCTAACAATAGAACATGACTTCCTGAACATTACTCTTTATAGCAGGAAGAACATCCCTGGCAATATTAGCATCATCATTAGCCTGTCTTGACCCCCCGCTTCTTATCGAGCCTACATCGAGGAATCCGTCCCCTTCAATGTAGTAGCGAGCTCGAAAAGCCGCCAGATGAGCATAGTAAGCAGGTGGCACTACAACAACAAAAATTGAAATTAAACAAAAACTTGTAAGAATCATAAAATGGATAAGGAGTAAGAGAAAAATGGTTTTGCTACTTACCAACAGATACAGATCTTGTGCAACGAGCGAATCTGAAAGCCAGAAAAACATAGAAGCAAAATTTAGCATTCAAAACAAACTACGTAGAGTATGAGAATGGGCAATTGTAACTTACGTGTAGCACAAGCTATTGGTGAAGAGCTGCAATAGATCTGCAGAGAAATGGTTTTCATCAAACAAGACATGGTAATGTGTTGGACGGTTGGTACCCTGCAATCATTTTGATTCAAATATCAAGTACAAGTAATCATATTAGAAGACTATTAGTTGGTTAATGAGACTCAATTTGGTTATAGGAATTATGAAATCTTGGCCTGTATGCCAGCATGACTGCTGAGGTAGAAATCATATTGGGAAGGATGGCAAATTTTTGTGTCTACAACAGTTCCTGAGAAACAAAAACTCTAATGAGAACTGATAAACCGAAAATTTTATAAAGCCTTAATAAGAATTTGAGACTCTACCTGGAAGCACATTTCCTTTTCGATCCTGCATCTCTGGATCAGCCGGGAACAAACGCGTGTGGTGCCTCTTTTGCACTACGATAAACGTAACATATGGCAGATACCCTTTCTTCATTAATTCACAAGCCTATACAAATGACACAGATGAACATGAAAAAGAAGATGAACATGAAACTATGAAAGAATGATTTGTTGTTTTAGTTAAGAGGCAGAGTTTCACAAAAGAAAGTGGAATTACCGTTCTAATAGCATCCATCTCGAACATCAATACTTGAGCAAATTGACCATCGCTAACACCATCCCTACAACAACCATAATTAATAGACATGTTGTTATAGAATCAATCATTCACAATAAACACTTTGAAAGTATATACGCTTTGGACAAAATAATAATTTTTTTACCTATAGAAGATGATTGACTCGGGGAATTGTTGGTGATTCGCATTAGCAAAGGATGTGAGTAGTTCCCTGTAATTCCGAGAATTCAAAACCAAGCTTTAATAAGAGAACAACAAGCAAAGGCAAATAACATAATAAGGGAGTAGAATGAGTGTATAGAAAAAACTAAGTACCTGACCATCCTAGAAAGATCTTGGATCATCTCCACTCTAGGAGGTTGAGCAGAGATCAATCCTTTGTACTTGGTTATCTCTGGAAAGTCCATTGAAGCTACAACCTATAATATATTTCCCGTTTGCAACATTTTAATAAAAGATTTAAAAACTTACTTGTACACAATAAAGCAAAAGGTATATATGCAGTTTAGAAAGAAGTTAGAGATACCGCTGCAATAGATGGGGCGGAATCCTCTCCTGGAGAAGGATGTGTAACATCAGCTCCAAATACTATTGTCCTCTGATCAGTCACAAGAGGAATCTTCCTTGTGGCAGCGTCTTTCAACACAGCGTTGCATCCACCAGCCTAAAAAATATCAAGTAACAGTTAATAATCCGAGGTGAAAAGTATTCGTGTAAGGATGCAACGAAAATGCCAGAGTAATCAGAGATCATCAGCCAACAAACCTTGACATTGATTTTCAGGGCAACGTTTTCAAGGTACTGTTTCTGGATTTGGATGAGATGTTTTGGCCTACAACACTGGGACACAATGCCAAGCTTTGTCTCGCATATTCGCTTAATTTTACCTGTGCAAATATATTAGGCGAATGAGGGAATAATAAACAAGACTTACACTGAACTCTGAATACCATACATACATGTATTTAATCAACTACTAACCATATTGTGTGTCTCCGTCAGGAAGAATAATAACCAGCAGGTCTATTTGTCGCCTCTCGGATTTAGAGTTAGCATGGACTTGCTCAAGAGCATTCTCAACGAGGTCAGGGGGGAAAGTAAGTGGGCCGTGAGTAGGGTTTTGAGCAAAGTCCTTCACCACCAATAAGATGAGAAATAATTAATTAATTAGGAAATCAAGTAAGAATAAATAGTTTTTTTTATATAATAGGTATGAAAGAATGCAAGAAGTAGTAGCTAACCATTCCTTTGTTTGAACACATGTCAGCCAATTCATAGCAAAATTGCTCTACTCTCCCAGCAGCTGATCTAGAGAAGTTAATGCATCTCCAATTTCTAACACTTCCGCCTTGATACATTTGCTGCATTTACATAGAAAAATGCCGCTGTCACAAATTGTAACACAGACAACAAAACTTGTATTGAAAAAGAGTCGAATTTTACCTTGTTAATCATGTTCCAAGCCCCAAATTTAGGAGCAATGCTGGCATTATGACCATAATTAAGCTGAAATAGAACAAAAGAATTTGTTATAAAACTATGTATGATGAATATAACATTCCAAGCCTATAATAGATGTGGTGGGCATGAATTATACGTATGTACCATAGGCGGTGGTAACACTCGAGCTTCAATTGTTGTCATGTTATCAGCATCTACTTGTAGCTTGAATTCACGATTCACAAGTTCATCTGCATTGTAATTGGTACTCCTGACCATCTGTAATAATAATACAAGGAAGAACATTATAAGAAATTGGAAAAATAAAACATTTGAGAGTAAGTAGTATACATAAATTACAAGAGTGAATCTAACTAACATCTTTGATACTCTTTTCTCTTTCAGATGGTCGTTGGCACGTCGCCTTCAAGAGCGCAGTCACCTGATTCATATTCAACTTCCTAGAGTACTTTTGCTCTTCTATGATGCGGCAAACCTGTTGTTGCACGTCAAACAATTAATAAGTGTTTACATTGCAACTAGATTATGACCATATGATCAAATGGTGCTATACCTCCATAGGCAATGAAATAGGTTTTTTGCTACTTCCACATTGCAAGCAAGGAAGGGAGGGATATATAAGCGTTATGTTATACTTTTCTCTGAAATACTGAGCAACAGATTTTGTCTCCCTTCCGTGAAGAGAGAACCTGCAAAAATAGTAGTATCATTAATTAATACCACTATATATATATATAACCAAGAAAATCAATTAATCACTCTCCTTACATCTCCCTATGTGAAGGTAAAGTGGACAGCCCAATGACTTTTTCATCTCTTTGGCGGCCACTGTGAACTGTGCGTACTCTGAGTCCTTTCAATGCCTTTTTAAGCTGGGACGCAACAAAACAAGTTTTGTAAGTAACAAACAATTGATCCGTGAATATAGACACTTCATCCATAATAATAATAATATATTAGGGGATGAAAATTACACCCTAAACTCAAATCCAAACCAACCCGATTCACAATTTTAGTCATAGGTGGTTTGTTTTATTCATGTGTTTACTCACATGACAATATTAGGTGGGTCATAAAAAAAAAAGAAAACTCAACCATAGGAAAGAAAACTTCCCAAAAGCTTCCAATCTTAGCAAACCAATAGAAAGAGGAACATCTCATATGTGTTGCATCCATACCAAGCATCAATATCCTTTTTCTACTTTAATATTTTTATAATCCAAATATCACACTTTCTCTCACTATTGATAAACATGCCCTAAACATCTACCAAACTCAACCATAAGTAGGTAATGAGATGTTTCAAATTAAATTTTCCAGTCACCCATGGATGATCTATTTTCTATTAAATGTAACCACTCTAAATTTCATGCAAGGCTAATAGCAAGTCCTAATTCCATAATGACTCCGAATTCTATCCAACTTCCAACCCGAAATTTGAAATAGTATCAAATGTGCTCGAAAACCGTGCCCAATGTTCAAAAAA
This sequence comes from Fallopia convolvulus, assembly GCA_964016875.1. Lineage (NCBI taxonomy): Eukaryota > Viridiplantae > Streptophyta > Magnoliopsida > Caryophyllales > Polygonaceae > Fallopia > Fallopia convolvulus. The sequence continues at coordinate 38,416,722 of OZ024727.1, forward strand.
ATGCTAGGCGGCAAGGTCCGCCTAGCGCCCATACGGCCTAAACGATTGCCTAGGCGAGATAGGACCTTTTAGGACTTAGATTTTTAGAACAATGACTGTGCCAAATGAATATTTAAAGTTGATAGCAGTTCTAGATATCCCACAAGGATGAAGATATAATAGAATGCACCTTAAGACGATCTTGGTCACTTAATTGGACTGTTGGGGTGAGATTTCTTCCCAAGTGCTGCGACAGAAAAGCTGTCACATCCAATTCTTTATGGAATGCTGTAGCGGATGCATCTGCAAACATATATAATATATATAATATGTGCGTGAATTTTATAAACAAGGCTAGTAAGTTAAAAGGAAGATCGAGTGAATTAAAAAAGCACGAGTTTTACCAATGTTAAGGGAGAGTCCCATTTGAGTTGGACGTATACTCTGGTAAAGGCCTCTCCAGAATTCAAGTCCTTTCTCAAGTGGGCCTTGGCCCAAATCTTTTGAGAAGAATGATCTCCCAACAAGAGTATACCTATATATAGCAATTATTAAAACTCTTTTGAAAGGTTGATGGTAGAGACAATTTAATTGATCTAATTACCCATTCAAACTTTGTGTTGATCTCAAAACAATGTCTAGAACTTGGATGATCTCTTGGGGAGAATCAGAGACGTTTCCAGCTATGAACTCCCTGAGAAGTTCATGACCCACTCTGGCAACAAGTTTTAGTTCAACCTTGTATTCTAGTTCATTATTGCTTCTGGAGCTTGAAAGCTTAACAGGAAAAGTTTTACTGTCTTCAAAAGGGAGAGGGCCGGCTGTGTACAGGCTCTTACGGCCATCATATGCGGGCAATCGGTTTTCCAGGTCAGAAGATCCATAAACCTTAACGAGTTGGCTTATGATTTGCCTGGAATACTTGTTTAAACCAATGTCCGGCGTGATTGTAACCTGCAACAACACAACAATTAGAGCAATCCAGTAAAAAAAGAAATTGGTGCTTTATAGTATAGCAAAACAAAGCGTATAGGGATCGTAATTTATACATCGTAATGATAGAAGTCTAGATCAGCCGCTTTCACCAGAAAGTGATTCGCGCAATGGCAATCAGTTGGGATAGAGGATAAGATCCATATCTGCAACTTTCTTGTTATAAAAGATCTCCAAGATAGAGGATAAAATCCATATCTTTGAAATTTCATCCATATAGAAAAAACATATATTTTCATATTTGATAGAGGATAAAATCCATATTACATCAAAACAAAAAGATATCGACCGAATTTAAAAAAACGAATCTCAACCATATCCCTTCTCTCTCATATCTTGGATATTTTTGTCAACTACCACATCATAGCCGAGCATGTCTTTTCTTTCTCTCTTTGCATCTCATTGCTTTGATTGCATATTGTTTGATCCATATTTCTTGCATAATATTCGAGTGACCTTTAAGCCAGCCATACCTACCTTGTTTGTGTGACTTGAACATATAGGGTTGGCCCGACTTAAACGTTCTTGAACTCTTGGTCTGTTGTTGTGAACATCTAACTGCGCCATGATTGGAATTACCATAGGTACACTCTCGGAGTCGGGAAACAATGAAAGACGAGAGCAAGGAGGAAAATGGGATCCACCGCCGATACCATAGGCCAATCAATACGACGCGCAACTTGCGGCGCGGGACACTCGGATTGCGAAACTCAAACGCCTCTTGGCCGAGAGTCAAACGCAGTCCAAGGGAACCGCTCCACCAGCCCTGGTCATCGCGTCGGAAGTCCAAGCTCAAGCGGACTAGGCTAGTGCCAAGGGCAAGCAACAAGCGCAACCCTCGTCCTAACATGGAACAATTCAGTGTTTGGAGTCAATCGATTAAAGTCAACCGCTCTTGGCGATTGTTGAAATGATTGCCCGTTTGCAAGGCTTCACTTAACGTGAGGCTAAGCGGTTGGAAGCGGATCAACGAGCTGAAGCTGAGAGGGCTCGACTTCCAACACAGCCCACCACTCTTGGAGAGTACATGATGCCCGTTAAGCGCGGCCTAATCTCTGGGGTCGTGTTTCCACATGTTACAGCTCATCACTTTGAGTTGAAATTTGGCCTGATCGGCATCATTCAGGCAAATCAATTTGGGGGTCTACCTTCTGAAAATCCCCACCAACACATTGAAACCTTCATGGAGTTGATGAACACAATGCATATTCATAATGTGCCTAAGGAAGCTATGCGTCTACTTGCCTTTCACTTCTCTCTAACGGGCAAGGCGGAAGACGTGGTACCGGTCTCTTCCGGTGAACTGTATCGCCACATGGGACGAGCTCTATGAGTCTTTTATGGCCAAATTCTTTCCTCCCAAAACTGATGAGATGAGAGCTCAAATAAGCTCAGTTTCCATGGCTATTGGTGAAACTTACTTTGAAGCATGGGAGAGGTTCAAGGACCTCCTTATTCAATGTCCTCATCATGGGTTCTCTAAGTATGTACTTCTCCAAATCTTCTACAGTGCCATTGATGATGCTACAAGATTGCATATTGATACATCTTCATTGAGAAATTTTATGGAGATGCTAATTGATGATGCTTGGGCTCTAATTGAGAAGACCGCCCACCATGCTCAATGGTTTTCCAATTACCGCTCTTCTTCTTCCTCTATTGCTAAGAAGAGTGTAAGACCTGAGGCCCTAGAAGCGTTATCCCATGTCAACGCAAGGACTTCCCAGGAGGTCACCCATCCTGGTACTACTCTCGCCCTTGCATGCTTAACTTTTGAAATCGTTGTCCTCACTCGAACTCAGAAAAGGAAGAGCTCTTGTTGACATGGGGAGCACCCCAATACCTTATAAATTATCAGGGTGTTACAATCTTCCCCACTTAAACACTTGACGTCCTCGTCAAGGCCCAAGGACCACCCTCTATATCGAGTAACTGCCCTCCGAGCCAAGCCAACTCGTCACCAAGAGTAGGCTCTGATACCATTTGTAAGACCCGAGACCCTAGAAGCGCTATCTCATGCCAACGCGAGGACTTCCCAGGAGGTCACCCATCTTGGTACTACTCTCGCCCTTGCACGCTTAACTTCTGAGTTCTTTGTCCTCACTTGAACTCAGAAAAGGAAGAGCTCTTGTTGATACGGGGAGCACCTCAATACCTTATAAATTATCGAGATGTTACAAATACAATGGAAGTATACATCAACGAAATGTTAGTCATATCCTTGAAGGCAAAAGATCACATCTGGCATGTGTAGGATGCCTTCCAAATTCTACGGAGTTATCGGATGAAGTTAAACCCGACCAAGTGCTCCTTTGGAGTTACGTCGGGTAAATTCTTTGGTTGCATAGTGACGTAGAAAGGAATCGAAGCAAGTTTGGACCAGATCAAGGTGATAATGGAGTTACAATCACCAAGATACGTCAAAGACGTCCAGAAGTTGACATGACGAGTAACAACACTCAACTGGTTAATATCCAGGTCATCAAACAGAAACAAGTTATTTTACGACATCCTGAAGAAAAACAAGTCGTTCGAGTGGACAGAGGCACATGAAGAAGCTTTCAAAGAATTGAAGGAATATTTATCTCAACCACAAATACTATCCAAACCCAAACAAGGAGAAATGTTGTGCGTAGACCTGGCAGTCACAAAAGCAGCCGTAAGTACCGTCTTTATTCGAGAAGAAGAGGGGAACCAGTTACCCATTTACTATGTAAGTATAACCCTACTTGATGCGGAGACCAGGTATTCACCCGTTGAAAAACTCATACTATTTTTGGTAATGACTTCTATCAAGTTACGTCCTTATTTTAAAAGTCATTCTATTATTGTAAGGACTAACTTTCCAATGAAGAGTGTTATGTCGAAAACTGGAACTATCAAGTTGCTTGATGATGTGGTTAATTCACCTCAACGAGTATGATATCACTTACGAGCTACGAACAACAATGAAGTCTCAAGCTTTGGCGAATTTTGTGCCTGACTTCACTCCTACCCTGCCAGAAGGAGAAAATTAAGAAATATTATAGGTGGAAAGATTGTTGAGTAACGACAAATGGTTGATTCACACCGATGAAGTGTCGAATCAAGTAGGCGTAGGGCTGGGGGTAGTCCTGAAGTCGCCACAGGGGGATAGGATAGGCCAGGCTATTCGATGCACGTTCAAAGCTACTAACAATGAAGCAAAATATAAGGCACTCATTGCAAGATTAATTATCGCCAAGGAGTTGAATGTGCAAGAAATCGAGGTAATATGTGATTCGTTATTTATTGTCAATCAAGTCACAAATTTGTATGTTGTTAAAGATTCAAAAATGAAGGCGTACTTGGAGAAAGTTCAAGAAATTATCAAGGGGTTTAAGCATTTTGAGATATATGAAGTAAGTGCCTCGAGATGCTAATGCGTAAGCCGACGCCTTAGCAAATCTTGGATCTGTGATTGACCCGAGAGAATACCACAGTGTAATAACTGCGGTTTTTGAGAATATTTTTGAATTTTTCTCGGATATCCTTTTAACCTCCTTGTCCGTTTTAACACTTAATCCAATATTTTTGTTGGAATTTAAATCCTTGAAAATTGTTGGTGATATCCTAAAATCATAAAGAAATGATTTTATGGATCAGTATGAATTCTAGGATTTTTCAGTGGAAAAAGAATATTTATTTGATAAGCCGTCTTTTAAATTATGTACTGTAAAGGATTTAAAATACGAAACGGAAGCCTTAAAAATTGAAGGCAGCCAGATAAAATCATGGAAAATTGGTTTTATTGGTCTACATAATTTACGGGACGTTTTTCGTTTAGTAAGTTTTTCCACCCGAGGTACATAATTTTACCGCTTTAACGTGAGTCCCGTTCCGAGACGGGTTTGGTTTTGTAAACCGCCTTTCTATGCCTTAATATGGAAGGAACCGAAAGAGATAAGGGGTGGGACTTTTGTTTGGTTCGTATTATCACAACACTGAGAGAGTGAGATAAGAGTGCGAGAGAGTTTGGACGAGAACGACGGACTCGTTGAGCCTCTCCACCGCCGACAATCTTGTCCACCCCGTCCACCTCCATCTCCTCCACCACCTCTTCTTCTTCTTCCTCCCTTTGGGCTGCTGCAAAAGAGGAACCGAGCCAGAGAAGAATCAAGGAGGACGACGGTTTCGGGAGAAAGAATCTTCACCGCCGGCTACTTCTTTTGCCTTGCTACGCCACGCCGCCGGCGACCACTGGTCCCTCCGACCACCAACCACCGCAAGGGTTACTCCTGGGCAACGCCCAGCCACCCTCGAGCTCGAGGATCGAGCCACTATCGAGCTAAACGAGCCATGGGCTCGAGTGAAGGTGTTTACGATCGAAATTAATTAGCATGTTGATTACGGAGCCACCTTAAGGACCTTTCGGTTCCGCTTTGCTAATTAAATTTATGGTTTTTATAATCTTGACGTTGATACGGTCTCACAGGTTCAAACCACTCGAGAAACGGACGTCAGGATCTTCAGTTATAGCGAATACAAGTTTTGACACCGTTTGGCAGGTAAAGGACTTCAGATAATTACTCGGGATTCGTTGTTAATCCGTTTGATCCGAGATTTGGTCACCTTTAAGAACTGTTACTAATGAACAATTTTTATTTAGAAAATTGTTTGAAAAGTGAAGCAGATAATTAGTTATAATTCCGCCAAGATGGCTCCTTAAAGCATGATAACTAAGGATTTATTATGTATCGATATTCGGAAATTAAATCGTTTATCGACTAGGAAGTTGTAGGAGTTGAGTATACAAATAAGAAGTGTATCCATGAGCTCGTTGTTGAGAAATCCTTTTGTTATATTTGGCAGAAGGGTGACAAATATTACTGTAGGAATTGCTAAGGACGTTGAGCACGCCTTCTAAGGCAAGTGGACGGTTCTCTCTTGCATTATGGTTATTAAATGAGGAATTGAATCCCATTTAATATTTGTGTTGGGAAAAACTTGTGTGCTTAATAAAATATGATAGGTCGTTATATTTGTTAGAAATAATGACCATGTTATTTATTAAGTTTCGCGATAGAACTGGATTTAGGTGCGTTATGTGTGACCTTGTATGTGGTCTTATGCTGAGACATTATTGTGAAGTAAGTTAGTTTTCAGGGGTAGGAGGCGAGTCTCCGATGACCTCTTTATAACACAGTCTATATTGGGAGGTTTAGTTCGCTATCATATCCCAATATTCAGGTCATGACTCATACCTCGCTCAACGCTGGAGGAGGTGTTATGCACTCTAGCTAAGTGCAATTGGTACTAGTTGTTCGTCAATGATCATGGATGGAATAATCCCTCTCATCTTGACGTCACATGTACATGTGGATTCTCGGCGGTTTCCGTCGATTAAAAGTTACCAATATGTTTATAAAAAGTTTTGAAAGTGATATATAAGACAAGTGCGTTAGGCACATTAATGTACCCGGATGGTTAGTCTATTCGATAACCATTCTTACTCCCGGTTATGAATGATTCTTAATCAAACTTTGATTAAGTCAATCTGATTAGTCGATGGAGACTTTTCAAGATGTTATGTGATTAATATAAGTTCCCAACAATTGTTTATGCTTCTTAAAGAAACCACAAGCGGTGGTGTTCTCTCTCTTGATTATGCGAGTCTCCTTCTTATTCTCTATAAGACTGCTAACTATTGGATCATAATCCGAGTCTAATTGGATTTGGATGCCAATATGTTTAGTTACAACCATAAGAACCAAGTTAGTTTCTCCGCTTGCTTAGTTTTTCATTAGACTAACCCGTCCATCTTCTTTTCTTTTATATGGTCGGCTGGTGCCCACCGTTGGTTTACGACACATCAGGTTCTTCTTGGAAGTTGATTGAAGAGGCGAATTTAGAGGTTTAAAGCTCCAGAAGTTGAAGGAAGGTTTCCAATGGATATACTTGAGTGAAGATCATGGTTGAACTACTTCAAAACGAAGCTGAGTTTCAGAAATAAGAACTTAAGGAAGACTTGATGAAGATTTTGTTCAAATGGAAGGTTGTTCTATTTATTTACTAATTCTTTTTAAGTTAAGGCTTGCATAAGACCTTTTATTCTCTTTTCCGCTGTAAAGTTGTACTTAATTTTGTTAGGTTTTAAATGGTTTCTTTTACCTTGTTCTAGTATGTTCTGTCAGGTTAAAGCCTTAGGTAGCTTCGGCTTAGTCTTAATCGGGGTTACTGGCGGTAATACCTCTAGGGTAGGAAAGGGGGTGTTACAAGAACAATGGCATTCCTGACATGACAAGCTATATACGAAACCAAATTAAAAATTGGGAAAGGGCAAAATAGTGGACGGAAGATGAGGAAATCAATAGAGTGAACAAACCCAGTAAAACGAACCAACAAAACGTAAGAAGGAAGAAATGGAAAAAGACCAAACAAGACCAAGTGAAAATCAATTTTGATGCATCTAGACTTCCTAACAGCCAAGCAATGGGAGGAATTGTAATAAAAAATCACATGGGCCAGATAATTGACTTGAGAACGTGTAACTTTGGAAAGATCTCTGTCATGAAGGCGGAAGCCCTAGCCTTTCGAGAGGCTATTCGAGAAATCAAAAACAGAAACCTTAGGAAGGTTGAAATTGAAGGAGACAATCTCCGGGTAATTAATGCAGTTAAAGGGATAATTAAGTGCCCTTGAGAGATTGAACTAATAATCCTCGATATCCTTGTCTCCATTGCAGGAGCCCACGATATAGTAATCAATCATATTCCTAGGGTGTGTAATGATGTGACCGATAAAATTGCTAAATTGGGTCATAGTCTCCCAGTCGAGTTCGTCAAGACTCATTCAGAACTTAATGTTCTCATCCGAAAGGATGCTCTAGGACGCCCTCCGTGAAGGAGTGCTTCCTAATCCTTACCTAATCAAAAAAAAAAATTGGAAACTTACTATATAAGTAAAGGACTAGTATAAATATATTAATATATTATCTTAATGCCTTTTATAACATAAAAGGGATTGCATGTCTTATTATAAGAAATAAGTTAAGAGGAAAATATAATAATAAAATATGTTAGTCTTAAAAAGATATTTTATAATCAAGTTGGATAAAAAGATAATAATAAGGAAAAATAAAGGATATCTTTATGACAAGGGCATTTTAGACTTTTCACATTGAGAAGATTAATGCCAAACTTAAGGGCTGGCAGGAAATAACTTTATAAACTCAAACTTAAGTTGAATCTTAAGGGCATTTTAGACTCATTGAGAAGATTAATGCCAAAATTAAGGGCTGGCAGGGCCGTTTCCTTAGCATGGCGGGTCGGGTTACGCTTGCTAAGTCAGTTCTGTCATCGATTCTGGTTTATTCTATGGCTACAGTTATGCTGCCAAATGAAGTTTGTTCCAAAATTGATGCCATTACTAGAAATTTTGTTTGGGGAGGAGTTGAGAACCGTCGCCGTATTCATTTGGTGAGTTGGGAAGAGTTGTGTCGACCAAAGGAGAATGGTGGTCTGGGCTTTCGATCCATGACAGAGTTGAATCTTTCTCTTGTGGGTAAACTTGGTTGGCGCTTTCTTACGGAGAAGGATAAATTATGGGTTGACGTGTTACGGGCTAAGTATGTTCGACCAAATCTAGTGGAGTGGGCTAATACCTCTAATGTGTGGAAGAGTGTTAAAAATGGCGTGAATCGGGTTGTTTTTCCTGGGACTCGATGGTGCGTTGGGAACGCATGTCTTATTATAACTTTATAAACTCAATTTAGGATATAGTTTCCACATTTATATGAAATATTGTTTATAGAAACTCTTCTTAGGATGTGAAAAGTCTAAAATGCCCTTGTCATAAAGATATCCTTTATTTTTCCTTATTATTATCTTTTTATCCAACTTGATTATAAAATATATTTTTAAGACTAACATATTTTATTATTATATTTTCCTCTTAACTTATTTCTTATAATAAGACATGCAATCCCTTTTATGTTATAAAAGGCATTAAGATAATATATTAATATATTTATACTAGTCCTTTACTTATATAGTAAGTTTCCAATATTTTTTTTTGATTAGGTAAGGATTAGGAAGCACTCCTTCACGGAGGGCGTCCTAGAACATCCTTTCGGATGAGAACATTAAGTTCTGAATGAGTCTTGACGGACTCGATTGGGAGACTATGACCCAATTTAGCAATTTTATCGGTCACATCATTACACACCCTAGGAATATGATTGATTACTATATCGTGGGCTCCTGCAATGGAGACAAGGATATCGAAGATTATTAGTTCAATCTCTCAAGGACACTTAATTATCCCTTTAACTGCATTAATTACCCGGAGATTGTCTCCTTCAATTTCAACCTTCCTAAGGTTTCTGTTTTTGATTTCTCGAATAGCCTCTCGAAAGGCTAGGGCTTCCGCCTTCATGACAGAGATCTTTCCAAAGTTACACGTTCTCAAGTCAATTATCTGGCCCATGTGATTTTTTATTACAATTCCTCCCATTGCTTGGCTGTTAGGAAGTCTAGATGCATCAAAATTGATTTTCACTTGGTCTTGTTTGGGCTTTTTCCATTTCTTCCTTCTTACGTTTTGTTGGTTCGTTTTACTGGGTTTGTTCACTCTATTGATTTCCTCATCTTCCGTCCACTATTTTGCCCTTTCCCAGTTTTTAATTTGGTTTCGTATATAGCTTGTCATGTCAAGAATGCCATTGCACTTGTAACACCCCCTTACTTACCTTGGAGGTATTACCGCCAGTAACCCTGATTAGGACTAAACCAGAATTACCCAAGGCTTTAACCTGACAGAACATACTAGAACAAGGTAAAAGAAACCATTTAAAACCTAACAAACTTAAGTTAAATATTGCAGCGGAAAAACACGTAAAAGGTCTTATACAAACCTTAACTTAAAAGAATAAATAAATAGAACAACCTTCTATTTAAACAAAATCTTCATCAAGTCTTCCTTAAGTTCTTATTTCTGAAACTCAGTTTCGCTTTGAAGTAGTTCAACCATGATCTTCACTCAAGTATAGCCATTGGAACCCTTTCTTCAACTTCTGGAGCTTCAAACTTCTGAATCCGCCTCTTGAATCAACTTCCAAGAAGAACCTGATGTGTTGTAAACCAACGGTGGACACCAGCCGACCATATAAAAGAAAAGAAGATGGACGGGTTAGTCTAATGAAGGATTAAGCAAGCGGAGAAACTAACTTGGTTCTTATGGTTGTAACTAAACATATTGACATCCAAATCCGATTTGACTCGGATTATGATCCAACAGTTAGTAGTCTTATAAAGAATAAGAAGGAGACTTGCATAAACAAGAGAGAGAACACCACAGCTTGTGGTTCCTTTAAGAAGCATAAACAATTGTTGGGAACTCATATTAATCACATAACATCTTGAAAAGTCTCCATCGACTAATCAGATTGACTTAATCAAAGTTTGATTAAGAATCATTCGTAACCGGGAGCAAGATTGGTTATTGAATAGACTAACCATTCGGGTACATTAATGTGCCTAACACACTTATCTTGTATTACTTTCAAAACTTTTCACAAACAAGTTGGCAACTTTTAATCGGCTCGAACTACTGCCGGTGGAACACAATACTATCGAGGTCAGAAGGCCTGTTTCATCCTTGAACAACGAATATCACGGGTCCCAATGATGGAGAGATTAGAGGGCCTGTTTCATCCATAATCCACTACCAACACATATTGAATGGAACACAATACTATCGAGGTCAGCGGGCATGTTTCATCCTTGAACAATGAATAGTACGGGTCCCAATGATAGAGAGATTAGAGGGCCTGTTTCATCTATAATCCTCTACCAACACATATTAATAAATGCACTTAGCTAGAGTGCATAGTCACCCCTCAAGCGTAGAGCGGGCCATGGTCATGACCTAAGTATTAGGGGATCAATATTGATACTGCCTAATACGAGTTTTAAAGAGATGCTTCCAAGACTAAGCTCACATCCCTGAACTAAGTTAATCCATATCAATGTCTCAGCATGAGACAACTAAACATACAAGGTCACATACAACGGACCTAAATCCAGTTCTAGCGCGAAACTGAATGAATAACAATATGGTCATTATTTCTAACAAAACAACAACCTATCATATTTTATTAATCATACAAGTTGTTCCCAATGAAAATATTAAATAGGATTCAATTCCTCATTTAATAACAATAACGCAAGAGAGAATCGTCCACTTGCCTTAGAAGGCGTGCTCAACGTCTTTAGCAATTCCAACAATAATCTTTATCACCCTTCTGTCAAATATAACAAAAGATTTCTCAACAATGAGCTCATGGATACACTTCTTAGTTGTATTCTCAACTCCTACAACTTTCTAATCGATAAACGATTTGATTTCCGAATATCGATTCGTAATAAATCCTTAGTTATCATGCTTTAAGGACCCATCTTGGCGGAATTATAACTAATTATCCGCTTCACTTTTGAAACAATTTTCTAAATAAAAATTGTTCATTAGTAACAGTTCTTAAAGGTGACCAAATCTCGGATCAAACGGATTAGCAACGAATCCCGAGTAATTATCCGAAGTTCTTTACCTGCCAATCGGTATCAAAACTTGTATTCTCTATAACTGAAGATCCTGATGTCCGTTTCTCGAGCGGTTTGAACCTGTGGAACCATATCAACGTCAAGATATAAAAACCATAAATTTAATTAGCAAAGCGGAACCGAAAGGCCCTTACGGTGGCTCCGCAATCAACCCGCTAATTAATTTCGATCGTATATACCTTCACTCGAGCCCATGGCTCGTTTGGCTCGATAGTGGCTCGATCCCCGAGCTCGAGGGTGGTCGAGTATTTCCCGGCGGCGGCCCTTGTGGTGGGTGGTGGTCGAACAAGCTAGTGGTCGCCGGTGGCGACGCAATCGAGGTAGAAAGATAGCCGGCGGTGAAGCGTTCTCTCGCTTGAGCCCGTCGCTCCGCCTGATTCTTGCTGGTTTCGCCTCCTCTTGCAGCAGCTCAAGCCCAAGAGAGGAAGAAAAAGAAGAGGTGGAGGAGGAGGAGGTAAGGTGGTGGCGGGGGATGGAGAAGGTAGCCGGCGGTGAAGATGGATTCTTCCGCCCGAGCCGGTCGTTCCGTCCTATTCTACCTCTCTCTCCTTCCTTTGTTAAAAAATTCAAGCCCCCCCCCCCTTTTGATTCTATCTTTTTGGTTCCTTCACTATTAAGGCAGAGAAGGTCGGCAATAAAGGAATTTCCCGTCTCGGAACGGGACTCGCGTCAAAGCGGTAAAATTATGTACCTTGGATGGAAAAACTTACTAAATACAAAACGTCCCGTAAATTATGTAGACCAATAAAACCAATATTCCATGATTTTATCACGCTACCTTCAATTTTAAGGCTTCCGTTTCGTATTTTAAATCATTTCCGGTACATAATTAAAAAGACGGCTTATCCAATAAATATTCTTTTTCCACTGAAAAATCCTAGAATTCACCCCGATCCATAAAATCATTTCTTTGTGATTTTAGGATATCACCAAGAATTTTCTAGGATTTAATCTCCAACAAAATATCGGATTAAGCGTTAAAACTGACAAGGAGATTAAAAAGGATATCCGAGAAAAATTCAAAAATATCCTTAAAAACCGCAGTTATTACAACACTGATCTTGTTGGAAAGTTAATTTATTTTGTTGATGCCAAACACTCCACGAGATAACTGCCAGTTCCGTGATCTCCTATTTCCCTAGTAATTGTTTAATTTCATTAAGAATTTCACGTGGTGATTTATTGTAAGATCAAATCCCCTAATCATTTGAGCAATTCTTGGATTTACTTTATTTGCTATATGTATGATGTACGGGCATTTAACGAGAATATGATTTGTGTCTTCGGTTGTACTATCACACAAAATGCATCCTCCTGGTGTAACGTGTTTCTCTCGTAGTCGTGCTTTTGTGGGGAGGCCGTTGTTATCAATTTTCCATAAAAAAATTTTTACTTTCGGATATATGTCAAGTTTCCATATCCAATTATTAAGGCTTGAAGTTTGTCCTTCTATGTTAGTGATCAGATCAACAGCCGAAGCAGTGGAGAACCAATAAGTTTGCAATATTATGTTAAAACTAATTATATCATACTTTCCATATAACATTATCAAGAGAAATTCATTATTTTATTAAAAAGGGTGTTCCATGTCACATGATTTACAAATATTTTATTTGTATGAATATTATAATATTGCTAGTGTGTCTTTTCTAACAACTTAGGTCTTTTTTGTTATAATAACTTTAAATAGATTATATTTATTATTTATATTATACTTTTCAAGTATATAAACTTATATTTTAAATACCATGATTTTATTTTAAAAAAATCTTCCATGTCTATTATAATGTATTTCCTTATAAAAACACGTACAAAATTATTTAGTATATCCTTTTAGTCTTCAAATTAATCATATAAAATTATCTTATGATAAGAATATCTTACCCATATTATATATAAGTTTATAATATGATTTTGAAAGACATGTTAGTATTTTTCAATTAATAAAGTCTTAACTTAATAAATCCCTTTATCTAGTTCTATTTTCTTTAATCATAAAAATAAAAAATACAACCAAGTTAATATATTTTTAAAATTCAGAATTTATGTGCTCAAAATCACTATTATAATCCCTACAATTTGTTAGTATTTATTTTATAATTTATAAAATTTATTTTCCTCTAAAATCATACATGCATGTTTATTTTTATTAAAAACTATGTACAAGCACTTAAAATTCTCTAAATCTGATTTTTAATGTTTAAGAAATTAATGTGAGTAAAATCTGATTTTAGTTAACATTTTGGGCCTTAAAAAAACTCAACCCAAACTAAATTAATGTAAAACCCGAGATTCCGTTCGCTAGTTCATTTTAAATTCCCACCCCTTTATTCAATCTACCTCTCTTTAAAAGTGTTGGGCTGAAAATCCCAATAAATGTTGGGATCCAAAACCCGAACCCGTCCCTTCTCACTTCTCTTTTACTCTCTCACGCCACTCCCCCTCTATCCTTCTCCCATTTTCAACCCTAGCTGCCGCTCATCACTGTTCAAGGGAGGAAGCCCCAAACCCTAGCGTCGCTCTCGCTGTTCGGAGAAGGAGACGATCGAGCTCGTCCTTGTCGTCGCCGACGCGCTCGCGAACAGCACGTTGCTTGCGTCCTCGCCTAACGCCGGAGCCGTCAGCCTGGTTCGAACCGCAACAAGGATACCCTCGATCTTGAAGTCAATCGAGTCAGCGCCGTCACCTCCGCTCTCTTCGAGCCGTTGCACCGCCGTCGACACCTTGGCACTATCGTCGGCGCCCTAATCCTCACGCACCACAAGTGTTCTGGCTCGCTACTGTTCACCGCCAGTAAGGGCGCATCTTAAGCCCCACCTTTCTTCTTCCCCTTTTTCTTTCCTTCGATATTCTCGGCACTCTTTCTAAACCATACTAGTCGGGCAAATCCGAGCTTGAACCGCAGGTCCGATGCTGATTCAGTTAGTCCTGAGGTTGATTCGACTCCAAGTGCACTCCCCATCTCGTAGCCGCCAATCCTTTCGTGAACTCGCAGACCCGAGTGGTTCGATCCTGTCTTGAACTCAAAGTGTTCTTTGGATATTGAATATGATGAAATGTTGCCTTGTAATTTTAGTAGATGGTGAATTCTAGTTCAAACTTGGGATCTGCTATTTTAATTCTGCATTGTATTGAATTAGAAGGCTGTTGTAATATTGTTGGTGAATGAATTTAATTCTATTGATGTTGGATGTGTGACCGTGTGTTTTAATCTTTGCCTTGTTGTGACAACAATTAATGTTGCATTTTGGCCATCTACGATTAGTTTCGAGTGAATTTCTGATGTGTGCAAATAGGAATTGATCTTGAGGAGAATGTGGGACTCGGTTTGTTTGGTATGAGGGCTTTTGATCGGGTTCTAGTGTGGTGACCCTCCTTGTCATAGGAAATTTTTGAATTGGGTATATTGAATTATAATTGTGAATGTTTCTGTGTGTGTTTGAGTTTGAGGTTGGACGTCCCCACCTTGAAACTTGGACTTCGTATTTGTTACCTTGAGTTTTGATTTCGTGTCGTTAAGACTAGGTTGTGAAATACTAGTTGTTGAGAAAAGTCGATATTGGTCCGTTAGTTCGTTGCACCTAAACTTTAGTAATAAATAATAAAGTCGAGTCAAACCGCATTGTTTGGATACCATGAAAATGTGGTAGCTCACACGTGACGAAACCATTATAGTTGTGCTTGCTTAGAATCGAAAGCTACTTCTCGCGGTTAGTCGATTAACCGTGAACGTTATGATTCGTAGGTCCTTCGTATCGACGTGTTTCTTACTTCATTCCAGGATCGCCTTCCAGGTAAGTCGTTCTCGACTTGCTCGACTATATTCTAGTCTTGTTAGATTTCATGCCGTGATTGTGAGATTGGTTTTGGGAGTTAGTGATAGAGCATATAGATGTAGTGGTTAGAGCATGTTTTTATTTCCGTTT
Organism: Fallopia convolvulus; assembly: GCA_964016875.1. Classification (NCBI taxonomy): domain Eukaryota; kingdom Viridiplantae; phylum Streptophyta; class Magnoliopsida; order Caryophyllales; family Polygonaceae; genus Fallopia; species Fallopia convolvulus. The sequence goes on from OZ024727.1 coordinate 38,432,197, forward strand.
TATGCATTTTTAGCTAGGATTTCGTTCTAAGTTTTAGTTTAGGTTCTATTTTCGTTTAGTTCGGAATCTACGCGTCTTTGTGCATAATTGTAGGTCGGAAGGTGGAAGATGGTAGATGGAAGGCTTAGGACGGAACTCGGGATGCATAAGAAGCGTTGAAGTGAAGACCCGATGCGAGAACTACAAGACATGAATGAAGGGACCAAACCGCGGAGCCAAGCCAAGACCGCGCCGAGAGGAAGAACTTGCTGCGGCATCAGCGCGGGCAGACCTGGGAGAGCGCGACCGCGCTCTGGGGAGGAGCAAACCGCGCTCCGGCGCGTTGCGGCGACGCCAACTTGGGCTTTGCGAGATCTTGTGGGCCGACTTAGTATTGCTTTTATGATATTTTTAGACTTAAATATAAATACTTTCTTTAGATTTTATTTTGAGGATTATGCTATGCTATCTATTGCTTGTGTTCTAAGTTTGAAGAATTTGGAGATTTGTGGGAGACAAAACCCTAACTTTGCAATTGAAGATCAATTCAATTCTTGTAAGTTTTATTTTTCTTCAATGACAATGTCTAGCTAATTTTCTCATGTCCAACTAGTTAGTTGAAGTTGTATGCATGATTGTTTGTGAGATTTGAATTATTTTAGTTTGCCTTTACTAGATTGAATCTCTCCGTGCTTAATCGATTAAATTCACTTAGGATTATAATAGCTTGATCACCTATTCTACTTCTAGGTTGAATTACAACTAGAATAATTAAATAGACGGTGGAATTTGATTATTCATGGATGAATCCTTTGATTAAACTTATAGACGGTGGAATAAGGTTAATCAAAGGCGGAGAATTTAATCACAAGACGTCATGAATAGACGGTGGAATTCATGAATTATTGTTTCTATTGAATGCTTTGAACTTAATTGCATGATCAACTTGACATAGAAGGTTTTCTAGGTTAATTGATTAAAAGGTTGTTAAAGACGGTGTATATTAACAACCACCTTAAGCTTGAATTTATAAATTCACAATAGATTAGTCAAGGGAAATTGAAATAAGGATAATCGAGGATCAAAACTCATGTATGCAATGGATACGAAACTAGTTGGACGCTTCTCTCCATATTTGAATCTTAAATCATATTTACTTGCTTTGTTCTAGTTAGTTTTAATAGTTTAGATCTTAGTTTACAATCACAAAATCCCCCTTTAATTTAGTAATATTACTTAAATACAAATATTCCGAGTCTCTGTGGGTTCGACCCTTACTTCCACTTTGCTAAGGTTAAGGAGGTTAGGAATTTTCTTTGATAGTGCCTTTATAGCGACGTAAAAGTGCTCGTCAAATTTGGCGCCGTTGCCGGGGACTCGACAAATTATTTGTGTTTATCTAGTGTTACTTTTATTTTTATTTTTGGGTGTGAACCATTTGCATGGTTCAGACCCGTGCTACTAATCCATCTCTTGTTGAATTTGATTCAGAAATCGAAAGAACAATCTCTAGGTTGCGCAGGCAAGCTCGTGCGATTTCTCGGGAACTACCGTTCAACCTGGCACCTTCTTCTTCTTCTGGTTCTGATTCTGATTCTGGTTCTGATAGCGTTCTTGAAATACCAGAGATGGCTCAGACACTGAGACAGTTGACTGCACCTGATTTGGCCCAACAACCATTGGCGGTGAAGATACATGCACTCCCTGACGGTGTCCAATTTGAACTAAAATCAGGACTGATTCACCTTCTTCCTCAATTCTATGGGAAGGCAGGTGAAGACCCCAACAAACATCTATCGGATTTTAATGCTGTCTGCACTAACATGAAACCGAATGGTGTCACTGATGAACAAATCACGCTGAGAGCTTTCACTTTCTCTTTGAAAGATGCAGCAAGTGACTGGCTCTATTATCTAGCTCCAGGCAGTATTGAGACTTGGGAGGAACTGAAAAAGGCTTTTCTTGAGAAGTATTTCCCAACCACAAAGCTCTCAAGTATGAAAAAGAGCATTAGCAACATTGAACAGCTCCCGAACGAATCGCTTTACGAGTATTATGAGAGGTTCAAAAAGCTAATCTCAAGCTGCCCCTATCATGGTTATTCTCGGATGGATCTTGTTATGTACCTTCATGAGGGCTTATTGGATGAAGAACGCCGACATGTTAATGCAGCCTGTGGAGGAAATATCCTGAACAAGACTCTTGATGAAGCTTTTGATCTATTTCATGAACTTTCTAAAGGCTCCCGTCAATTCAGCAAACGAGCTTCAGCAAAGCCAGCTCATTCTATCGATGTTACAACTTTACATGAAGAGGTGAATGAGTTGAAGACAATGTTCAGGCAGTTCATGCTGAAAGGACAACCACAAGTCAAGCCTTGCGGTTTCTGCTCTGATGTGACTCATAAGACGGATGCTTGTCCTACTCTTCATGCTCAAGAGGAGGAAGTTAATGCACTTGGAGGCTATGGGCCAAGGAAACCAGCATATGATCCTTATTCAAACTCATACAATCCGGGCTGGAAGGATCATCACAATTTGAGGTATGGAAACCAAAATCAACAGTATGTACCTCCAAACGGGCCTCCAGGTTTTAGACCTCCTTTTCAACCCCAACCTCAGCCTCAAGCACCGACTCAAGGGCCATCCTTATCCACAAATGAAATGATCCGTGCTCTTACTCAAAATATGAATCTGATGCATCAGTCTGTGGGGCAATTCCAGCAAGATACCAAGTCAAACATCACCAACTTGGAAAATCAGATGAGCCAACTTGCCAAGGCAATGAGCAAACTTGAAGCTAAAGATTCCAACAGGTTACCCTCTCAAACGGAACTCAATCCGAAACAGAATGTGAATGCAATATCGCTCCGTAGTGGTAAAGTGTTGGAAACCAAAGCCGACAAGCAACAGAACTTGCATGATGATGAAACGGAGGAGGGAAAAATTTCGGAGTTCGAATCACCTTCTGACCGCGGGCAAACCAGCCAGAGCGCCCCCGCGCCACCAAGCCATCAACCGCGCTCCGAGGGGCCAAGTTTCTGCGGCCAAAGCGCGGTCAAAACCGGCCAGAGCGCGGTCGCGCTCCGGGGCGGCCAAACCGCGCCGGCGGTGATCTTCGATGATCCCTTGATTCCTTCTACTTCGGCACTCAAACCTCTTCCACCTTTTCCCGAAGCCTTAAAGGAAACCCGTAAGATCGAGAACGACAAAGAGATCTTCGAGACATTTTGCAATTGCAAGGTGAACATTCCACTTCTCAAGCTTATCAAGAGCATTCCTCGCTACGCTAAATTCTTGAAGGAGTTATGTACGGTCAAGCGGAATCAAAAGCAAAAAGGGAAGCAAAAGATCAAGGTTAGTGAGCAAATCTCAGCGGTCTTCCAAAGACGAATGCCTCAAAAATGCGAAGATCCAGGTATGTTTACTATCCCTTGTATCATAGGTGAGACTAAATTTGAAAAGGCTATGCTAGACTTAGGTACTTCTATCAATGTTTTGCCTTATTCAATTTATGAGTCTCTTGGACTGGGTCCATTGCATGCAACAAGTGTAGTCATTCAATTGGCTGATAGGTCTAACGTTTACCCAAAGGGGATTATAGAAGATGTGCTTGTTATGGTTGATAAAATGATTTTCCCTGCTGATTTTTACGTACTTGAAATGGGACATGACAAGCATGCAGCTCCAATTCTCTTAGGTAGACCATTCTTAAAGACAGCCAAAACAAAAATCGATGTGTGTAGTGGTTCATTAACCATGGAGTTTGATGGGGAAAAAGTGGAATACAATATCTATGATGCTATGAAATTCCCCTATGATGTTCATTCTTTATGTTCAATTGATGTGTTAGATACTCTTGTTCAAGACTTCTTTGACATTAATGATCATGATGAATTGCAATCTACTCTTGAAAATTCTGTGGTTGATAAAGATGAAGTGGAATTTATGCTGAATGATAATATGCAAGAAATTGTAGCCGAGTTGAAAGCTCACTTTGAGCGACCACTCTTGCTATCGGGCTTGAAGCCCATTCCACTAACATTGCCAAGCGAGAAGCTTGTTCCTTCTATTGTGCAGGCCCCAAAGATAGAGCTTAAGCAACTACCGACCACCTCAAGTACGCTTTCCTAGGCGATGGAGATACCTTACCGGTGATAATCTCAAACAAGCTGACTCAAGATCAAGAAAACCGGTTGTTGGATGTTTTAAGGGAGCATAAATCCGCTATAGGGTGGACTATTGCCGACATTAGAGGAATAAGCCCCTCTACATGTATGCATAGAATCTTATTGGAGGATGAAGCAAAGCCCTCAAGACAACCACAAAGGAGATTGAATCCGCCTATGATGGAAGTTGTGAAGAAGGAGGTCCTGAAACTTCTCCAAGCAGGTATGATCTTTCCTATATCGGATAGCAAATGGGTAAGTCCTACTCAGGTCGTTCCCAAGAAAGGTGGAATCACGGTGAAGGAGAATCAAGATGGGGAGCTTATCCCAACAAGGGTTCAAACCGGGTGGCGTGTATGCATCGATTATAGGAAGCTCAACACGGTAACCTGTAAAGACCATTTTCCTTTACCATTTATTGACCAAATGCTTGAGCGAATTGTGGGTCGTTCCTTCCATTGTTTCTTGGATGGGTATTCAGGTTATTTTCAGATAGCAATTGCACCCGAGGATCAATAGAAGACAACATTTACTTGCCCATTTGGCACATTCGCATACCGAAGAATGCCATTTGGTCTATGTAATGCACCCGCAACATTTCAAAGATGTATGGTCAGTATATTCTCCGAGTACATAGAGAACTTCATTGAAGTCTTTATGGATGATTTTACCGTTCATGGCAATGATTTTGATTCTTGTTTAACTCACTTGACACTTGTGCTAAAACGTTGTGAGGAAACTAACCTTTGTCTTAATTCTGAAAAATGCCATTTTATGGTAGAACAGGGCATAGTGTTAGGTCATATAGTGTCATCTAAAGGGATTGAGGTTGATAAGGCAAAGGTTGAAGTAATTCAATCCTTGTCTTATCCTACTAATGTTTGGGAAGTACGCTCTTTTCTTGGTCATGCAGGTTTTTACCGCAGGTTTATCAAAGACTTCTCCAAGATCGCTTCACCCCTTTGTGAGTTACTCAAGAAGGATGTCACCTTTGACTTTAATGAAGCTTGTAAAAGAGCTTTTGATGAGTTGAAGGCTCGCCTCACCACTGCACCAATAATTCAACCCCCAGATTGGTCCCTACCATTTGAGCTGATGTGTGATGCAAGCGACTATGCGGTAGGAGCAGTTTTGGGCCAAAAGATTGGTAAGGCTTCTCATGTTATCCATTATGCTTCTATGACTTTGAATGAAGCACAGAAAAATTATTACACCACCGAGAAGGAACTCTTGGCGGTGGTTTTTGCTTTGGAAAAGTTTCGGTCTTATTTGCTAGGTACAAAGGTGATTGTCTACACGGATCATGCAGCCCTTCGTTACTTGTTGACGAAGAAGGAGGCAAAGCCCAGGTTAATTAGATGGATCTTGTTGTTGAGTGAATTCAACATTGAGATCAAAGATAAAAGGGGGGCGGAAAACGTGGTAGCGGATCATCTTAGCCGCTTAGTTCATGGGGAGGAACGATGTGCTCAAGTCACACCGATTAGAGAAGAATTTCCAGATGATACTTTGTTTTCGGTACGTGTACTTCAACCTTGGTATGCTCATTTGGTTAATTTTCTCGTTTCGAGTGTGTTTCCTCCTAGCTTCAGCAAGGCCCAAAGGGATAAACTCAACAGTGAAGCACACTATTATGTGTGGGACGATCCATATCTTTGGAAACATTGTTCCGATCAGGTAATCCGGCGTTGTCTTCCGGATAATGAGGTAACTTCAGTTTTATCGTTTTGTCATTCTTATGCTTGTGGGGGGCACTTTAGTGCTAGGAAAACCGCTAGGAAAGTGTTGGATGCAGGATTCTTTTGACCTACCATCTTTCGGGATGCGTATGCTTTTTGCAAATCTTGTGACCGATGCCAAAGGGTCGGAAATATATCCCGAAGGGATGAAATGCCTCAAACTTCAATTATCTTTTGTGAGGTATTTGATGTTTGGGGTATAGACTTCATGGGCCCCTTTCCTAGCTCTTACGGGAATATTTATATTTTATTAGCGGTGGACTACGTTTCCAAATGGGTGGAAGCGAAGGCCACCCGGACTGATGATTCCCGAGTTGTGGCAGATTTTTTGAAGGGGCATATATTCTCAAGATTTGGGATTCCTAGAGCTTTAATTAGTGACAAGGGATCCCATTTTTGCAACAAAACGGTTAGTGCACTCTTGAAGAAATATCATGTCACACACAGGATTTCCACGGCCTACCACCCACAAACGAATGGACAAGCGGAAGTGTCTAATAGGGAGATCAAAACCATTCTTGAGAAGACGGTGTCACCAAACCGGAAGGATTGGAGTACTCGCTTAGACGATGCTCTATGGGTGTATAGGACAGCTTACAAAACACCGATTGGAATGTCGCCATTTCGGTTGGTGTTTGGTAAAGCTTGTCATCTTCCGGTGGAGATCCAACACCGAGCTTATTGGGCTGTGAAGAACTGTAGTCTATAGATGGATGAGGCCGGTGTGTTGAGGAAGCTACAATTGCAAGAGCTTGAGGAATTACGTTTGGAAGCTTATGACAATGCGGCCATATACAAGGAGAAGACCAAAGCTTGGCATGACAAGAAAATATGGAGGAAACGTTTTAAGGTAGGTGATAAAGTTTTGTTATATCAATCTAGACTTAAACTTTTTTTAGGTAAGCTAAGGTTGAGATGGACGGGGCCGTTCATAGTAGCTAAGACGTTTCCTCATGGAGTGGTGGAAATTTATGATGGAGCAACTCATTCATTGCAAAAGGTGAATGGCCAGCGTTTAAAACCGTATTTTGAAGGATTTAGCAATGCTATTCTTGAAGAAACGGTTTTGAACGAACCAAACACATGAGCGGTAATGCATCAAGCTAATGACGTTAAACAAGCGCTTCTTGGGAGGCAACCCAAGCTTACTTTTTAATTTTTATTTTGGTTTCTAGATTTAGTTTTGTTTTTGGTGTGCTTTTGTGTGGTTTTCGGTTTGTTTTGTTTTTCTTAGTTGTAGGAAAAGTCGGAAAACAGGTACACGCGGTTCGAGGAAGCCGAGACGCCTTGCATTCATGGCCCGGGGACAAGCCAATCGAGGCCGAGTTTAAACGACCAGAACGCGGTTAAACAGGCAAGAGCGCCCCCGCGCCATGACATTGAAACCGCGCCCCGAAGGGCCGAGTTTCTGCGGCCAGAGCGTGGGTAAACCCGGGAGAGCGCGACGACGCTCTGACCGGGCCCAAACCGCGCTCTAGGCCGTTTCGGCGCAATAAACCCCGATTTTCCAGCTTTGCCCATTCCATCTACCTCCTTCAACCCAGCCGCCGAGCACCTTTCTCCCCTCCTCCTCCATTAAAGCCTCTCATTCAAGCTCCATTGAAGATCAAAACCACAAATCAAGCCCGGATTTGCACTCTAAATCATCAAACAAGTAAGAATTCTCACTCCTCTCTTCAAATTTCACAAAAAAAATTGAAGATCTCACCCAAAAATTTTCTAAATTAGGTTTTGCATAAAAACCTCAATTTTAGGGATTTTTAGGTCTAATTTCTTCAATTTGAGTCTAGATTCATCAATATTAGCATGATTATGAGTTAGTTTCATGTGTAGAACTTGAAAACTTCATAATTTCGAAATTAATTAATTTTCATGCTAATTAATCTAGGTTAGTGGGGGAAGAGAGTGTTTTGAGAGCTATTATTGTCTATTATTACTTGTTTGGTGGATTGCTCTTGCCGGGGCAATCGAATTGTGCTTGCTTGTGGTGTTTTTGATTGTTGTGTAGGTAATATCTACAATGGGTAGAACTAAAGCACCGGCTAATGCTCCGTCAAGCTCGAGTCGTCCTCCAAGAGCAGCCCGAGCGGCATCTTCTAGGGCCCAAACTGTTGTGCCTTCTTCATCTAGGCCTCGAGCTCCACCTAGAGCTTCTTCCTCAAGCAACAATATCACACCGGCGACTTTTGGAATTCAATTCCGAGACATGAGGCATCTAGACCGGTTCAATGACTTGAAGGAGCGTGAAATCCAAGCCCCGAGGTATATTGATTGGGATTTGATGGCGGACTTGGGTTTGGCTGATGAGTTGAGGAAGTTTGAGTCTAGTCACAATTTGATTGGGCTATTGAGTATGAGATTGCCAGTGTACCGCGGCCCAGTATTGGAGTTTTTGAGCACATTGGCGGCTCATATCTTAGAGGGCCGGTTTGCTAACGAAGGACGGTGCACGTTTCAGTTAGGAGGGGTGATGAGATGCATGACTCTTACCGATATCAACAAGCTTTTCAGATTTACTAGACACCAAACGAATGTTGATAGATGGGAGTCTAGGACCACATGGATGAACAACGAACAGTGGGTCCGACTTTCTGGGACCGATGTGTACCAGGCTTCTAGAACAAAGGCATCGGGTATTACTCATCCAATAATTCGGATTGTCCAGCGCTTCTTTGCTCATTCTATCACGGGTAGAGGAGAGGGTGAGAATAACTGCCCTAGGAAGGATATCTTTCTCCTTAGAGGTATTTTGGAGGGGCATTCGATTGACATGGGTGCCGCTATGATGCATAACATGGATCTCATGGCTAAGAGAAGCAAACGTCGGATCGCTGTGGGTGGTATCATTACCCGGTTTGCCCAACACTTTGGTATTGATTTGGAGAAGTGTATGGGTCGGATTGATCCTCTTCCTATGAACTTGTCTTTCTTCAACAAAATGAAAGTGCTCTATGTGAAGAACAACCAGTTTTATTGGGTGCTTGGCAATAGTTCTTTTGCTATGAGGTTGCCTAATCCAAGAAGGGTGAAGTTGAAGACTGGATTGCAAAATGCTGAGACATGGCTCATTCAACCTCAAGATGATGATCTACCGGTTCAAGAGGTTGTTGGAGGGACAAAGAGGAGGAGGCAATCTAGGAGGCAAGTTGAGGAGCCTAGTGCTTCTATGGATTTGGATGATGAGGAAGAGGAAGATGAGGAGTTTGTAGCTGCTGCAGAAGATGTTGAGGCGGTTGATGAGGATGAGTATGAAGAAGAGGATGGTGATGATGAGCACACTGAAGTGCCACCAGTTCAAGAGTTTGAGCAACAAGGACAAGGTGGTAACATGTCTACCACCCAATACAACCATTTGGTGGAGTTGATGGGAGGCTTGTCTACACAGGTGAGTGGCTTGCACACTCGTATGGATGGCATGACAGCTGATTTCAACCATTTCCGGGGTTATGCGACGAGTCGTTTTGATTATGTTGATGAGCAGACCCGGTATTTGCATCAGCGGATGGACACATACACGTCCGAGCAGGGTTATCAACCGTTTGCTTATCAGCCTTATCCCGGATATCCAGCTCCTGAGTATCCATACCCGGGATATCCACCACCACCACCGCCCGAGGAGTAGATTCCTGAGTTTGACAAGTTCTTGTGATGAGGTCAGTGTTCTTTTTCTCTTCTGTTTTTTTTTTTTACTTTGGGGACAAAGTAATGTTTAAGCATGGGGAAAGGGGATTATTTATTTTGTCATGAGAGCTTGGTTTTAGTTAGATCATGTAGTTGCATGTGCATGTTTATGTTTTTGTATGCATTGATTAAAAGCTTGAAAAATCCATAAAAATTTTAAAAATTCAGAAAATTTGAAAAAAATGGTTTGGTTGCATTTAGGATTCATTTTCCCCTTGGAACCACTTGTTTAAATAGTGAGCATGATTTCATATCCCATGACTTGTTAAGTTTATGATGGAGGTTCTAAATAAGAATTACTTAGTTATGAAGGAGTGTACATGAAAGCGAAAACTTGAGCTAGTTATGAAGTTCTAACCAAAAATTTGCCTTGTGAGAATTCTTTTTGAGCCTTTACATGCCAATTTTGCATGCAATTCTTGAGTGTATCTCTTTGTTTGTTTTAACTCTAGAACTTGCGTTTAGATTCTTTGTCAAGGCCACATTATATGATTTGAATGCATGATGTAAAAGTGATTGAGGCAAAATTTTCTTTAGCTCATTTATATCCTTATCCACCCTACATTATACCTTTGTTTTTGTAGCCCCATTGTTTTTGAGCTTTAGCCTTGTTTATTAGCTCCACAAAAATTAATCCTAGCCGAATAAGCTTGACCCTCATCCGGGAATTAGGATTTGACTAGGGGAATTTTGTGGGTTATTTGTGTACTTTGGGGTTGTGAGAAAGTGTGAAAGGTGTAATAGAAGGGAATGTCCAAAGTGAAAAGTGTTGGAAAAGTTTAAGGATGATGGGGATGTTTATTGAAAAATCTTTAAGTTAAGTTGGTTTGAAAGGTTGATTGAGATGAATTCTATGTGTAAATTGCAAAGTGTTCTTGTGAGAGAGGAATGAAAAAGAAAGAATGAATCTCAATTGGGTTTGTGGAAAGAAAAATCAAAAGTTGAGCAAAAGAAAGAAGTGCTTAAAAGTAAGTAATGGAAGAAAAGGGAAGTATAAGTTGGGAGGAAGTTTTGAGAGTGAGTGTTGATGTAATTCGGGTTTTTGGTTGATTCTAGTTCCCGGATTTAGCACCACATGGCCATATGATGATCCCCTCCTACTTGTCTATACCTTGGCCCCATTACAACCTTGAAAAAGACCTCATGATTTATGTTGTGCATTTGAACATTCGTGGTGGAGATTTAGTGCACTGATGCAAGCATATGGTAGTTAGCATTCAAAGATGGCTTTGAGCGAAAACACATACCTTTAAACACTTGAGTGTTGAGTGCAAACACATATACCTTGGTGAGGGTTAGAATGGATTAATAGCTGGTTTGAAACTTTCGTTGAATGTATGCAAAGATTTCATAGTTAAGTTTGTGCTTCTTGAAAATGAATTGAATTCATAGCTTGCTAGTTTGTGGTGAGGTTGATTTTCTATGTCTTGCTTGAGAACAATCAAGGTTCAAGCATGGGGGAATTTGATAGAGCATATAGATGTAGTGGTTAGAGCATGTTTTTATTTCCGTTTTATGCATTTTTAGCTAGGATTTCGTTCTAAGTTTTAGTTTAGGTTTTATTTTCGTTTAGTTCGGAATCTACGCGTCTTTGTGCATAATTGTAGGTCAGAAGGTGGAAGATGGTAGATGGAAGGCTTAGGACGGAACTCGGGATGCATAGGAAGCGTTGAAGTGAAGACCCAAGGCGAGAACTAAAAGACATGAATGAAGGGACCAAACCGCGGAGCCAAGCCAAGACCGCGCCGAGAGGAAGAACTTGCTGCGGCGTCAGCGCGGGCAGACCTGGGAGAGCGCGACCACGCTCTGGGGAGGAGCAAACCGCGCTTCGGCGCGTTGCGGCGACGCCAACTTGGGCTTTGCGAGATCTTGTGGGCCGACTTAGTATTGCTTTTTAGATATTTTTAGACTTAAATATAAATACTTTCTTTAGATTTTATTTTGAGGATTATGCTATGCTATCTATTGCTTGTGTTCTAAGTTTGAAGAATTTGGAGATTTGTGGGAGACAATACCCTAACTTTGCAATTGAAGATCAATTCAACTCTTGTAAGTTTTATTTTTCTTCAATGACAATGTCTAGCTAATTTTCTCATGTCCAACTAGTTAGTTGAAGTTGTATGCATGATTGTTTGTGAGATTTGAATTATTTTAGTTTGCCTTGACTAGATTGAATCTCTCCATGCTTAATCGATTAAATTCACTTAGGATTATAATAGCTTGATCACCTATTCTACTTCTAGGTTGAATTACAACTAGAATAATTAAATATACGGTGGAATTTGATTATTCATGGATGAATCCTTTGATTAAACTTATAGACGGTGGAATAAGGTTAATCAAAGGCGGAGAATTTAATCACAAGACGTCATGAATAGACGGTGGAATTCATGAATTATTGTTTCTATTGAATGCTTTGAACTTAATTGCATGATCAACTTGACATAGAAGGTTTTCTAGGTTAATTGATTAAAAGGTTGTTAAAGACAGTGTATATTAACAACCACCTTAAGCTTGAATTCATAAATTCACAATAGATTGGTCAAGGGAAATTGAAATAAGGATAATCGAGGATCAAAACTCATGTATGCAATGGATACGAAACTAGTTGGACGCTTCTCTCCATATTTGAATCTTAAATCATATTTACTTGCTTTGTTCTAGTTAGTTTTAATAGTTTAGATCTTAGTTTACAATCACAAAATCCCCCTTTAATTTAGTAATATTACTTAAATACAAATATTCCGAGTCTCTGTGGGTTCGACCCTTACTTCCACTTTGCTAAGGTTAAGGAGGTTAGGAATTTTCTTTGATAGTGCTTTTATAGCGACGTAAAAGTGCTCGTCAGTTAGTCCCGAACGTATGTTTTCCATGTGAAATGTTTTCATACCTGATGTGATGCGTTTTCCATTTCAAACGTTTTCTCGTAAAGAAATAGTATCGCTTTCTCTGTGCTGGCAGCGTAACCGGCACGATCATGTGCGACGATTGTCGGTGGCGAAGAGGCGTCTAGCCATGGTCGTGTGTCGGCCGGGCCCCTTTAAAAATAAAAATTGATTGCTTGTTTTTGGCAAGTGCTCCGGTGGAGGCTTGACCAGGGGTTGGAAGGATTACGTATATGGAAAGTGGGAGGGCCTGCCTCTGCACTCGGGCGCAGGTGAGTTAGCGCCGTAGATGGGAATGCGGTGGAGGAAGGGAGAATTGCATTTCCCAATAGGATTGTGAATGGTTTTGTTGTGTGTGTGTGTGATTACTTAGTTGGTTTCCGACCTTGTGAGTTTTTGTTACGCTTGATGAATTGCTTATTTTGTTGTATTTCCCTTTATTTGTTGAATGTCGAACTGTTGGTTATTATTACGAATGCTTCACCTTTGTGCTTGTTAGTTTGATTGTGGTAAGTCTCGTTGCCTTTCCTTTCACATATTCTCTATGTTGTGGAAATGTGTGTTGGCCTATGATGTTTGTTCAATTCACTTGTTAAAGGTTATGTTGTTGGCTAATTGTTGTTTTTCAAACGTCTTACCGTTGCCGCTTGTTATCTAGCTTGCCTAGGATAATAGCTGACCCCTCGGGGACTTATTTTTCAGTTCCAGGTACTCATACAGGTCCCGTGTTGGAGCCTAGGCCAGATGCTGCAGCGGATCGTTGACGTGTGTCATTAGGTCTCAGAGTGGGTCGAGAGTTCTGTTTAGCTTTGTTATTTGTTTTGGATATTGCACCCTTTTGTTGACTTTAGCGGATTTTGGTGTCGGATGTGATTTGACTAGACGTTTGGGATCCCATGCATGACATTATTGAAAGTGTGTTTGTTAAACGACAATTGGATGTTTTAACTAGTTTTCTTGTCGTGCCCGAGTTGCAAGGTCCAGGTATTCTAGTTGTCAACCAGTTCAGGTAGGAACCGTTAGGGTCAAACTACCAAGTAATGCCCTGATGTTAAGTCGGGGTGTTACAATTAAACCTTACCCAAATATAATTAGCCCAAATCTCCTTTTAACCTCCTTCTTCTCCGTACACCAAGGAGACCAATCAGACGGAACAACGATGGCCGCAAGCGAGGCACCAGTGCAGGGGCGGAGCGCCTGGTTACCGGTGGTGGTGCGCCCGAGTGGTGGTGGTGACCGACCGTCGGTCCCGTGGTGGTCCGGTGGGCTAGGGTTCTAATTTAGGGTTTTTTTAATGGTGTTTGTGAAAAAAATTAGCAAGTAAAATAAATTGTTTTTGGCTGAAAATTCACTTGAATGAGAGTGAATTTGGTAGAGGAAGATGAGAGGATTTTATTGTGTGAAATTCCTATGGAGTTTTAGCCCTTTTTATAGCCAAAATTGGAGCTTTCCTTGATCCTCCATTGATGAAATTGCCCAATGGATGAGAGGAGGATCAAAGGGGATTGTGTTTGTTGAAGATGACATAGGATGATGTTGATTTTGGGTAGTCCTTGAAGCAACAATGGATACTGGGAGGCAATTTGAGCATGCACTGGTTTACGTCAAATCCATCAAGCGTCAAATCCATCAGGCACAAATCAATTCTGATGTGCTCTTGGAAGAAGAAGATAGGATTGTTTCAAAATTAAAATAGGTGTAATATGGGTAGTCAAGTTATAATGGTCCAGCGGAAGAGAAGTGTGTGGGTGTTTGTGAGAAAATGCAAGAGGTCTCGGGTTTGAGTTCCCACCTCTTGCGTTTTTATTTTTGTCCCATTCTTCTTATTTTTATTAGCTTTGTAATTTAATACCCAATTAAATCCGAATTTATTATTAATTGTATTTGCTTCAATATTATTTGCCAATTTGATAACCTTTTATAAAAAATTTATTATTTATTAAGAAAATTATAAAAAATATTTAAACTCTCTTTTTAAGAGAAAAATATTTAAATAATTGCCCGACTTTGCTTAATATATTTAATTAATTATTAATTGTCATTGTAGTAAACTTTTATGACCTTTCATAATATAATATGAAATTATAAAGATTATTAAATTCTCCATTTTAGAGAAAAAAAATTTATTGAGATAATTACCCATTTTATTTTATTTAGAATTTCGCGGATATTGCATCACATGCAAAATAGGTACACAAATGGAATACCATACAAACACAACCAACATTAACAAAAAGCCCCTAAAAGCATAATACTAAGGGTTAGAAAGATTGTTCGCACAAACGGTCCTATAACAAGCGGCCCCAGGAAAAAGTAAATGTTTTAAACCCCGACATGTCGGGGGTACCAGAAAACTTAAAAGTTCAGAAATAGGAGTAATAAGGTGATTCCTTAGAAACATCTTAGGAAGCCTTCAGATTCTCCGCAAGCTCCTCCTGAGCTACTTCCTTGGCAATATGAGCAATGTCTTCTACCAGTGAGGATTTCTTGATTGCGACCACTTCATTAGAGAACAAACTCTAAAATTGCTCTCTCTCTTTCACGGCATCCCATGAGGTATGTTTTCCTGCGGCGAACTCCTCTATCGTCTCCACACGAGCCCTGTACGACCAATAATCAACAGTTTCCTCGATCTCCTTTGCGAGAGCAGCTTCCTTCCTTGATGCAACTATGAATCTCTCCTCCCATTCCTTGGAAATCTCTGATGCCTTCTCGAGAGCATCCGTCAACTCTTTAACTTTCTTCTCTAGAGCACTCTTTTCTTGTCCCAGAAGAGTACTCCTGTCCTTCTCAAGCTGAACATTGATCTTGCTCTGAGCAAGTTGACCAGGTTGGTCCTTGAAGGCTTCAAAATCCGAGAGCGTAAGCTGGAAGCTCAGGAAAAGTTAACGCGTTAAATCGTGGGCAAGAGGCAAGACACGTAAATCAAAGCACAACGAGTCACTAGAAATCAGTAGCCATACCTGCCATTGGACTGCCAACATTTCCCCAAAGAACTCCGGAATGAAAGATCGACTTTTTGCACTTTGAGAACAGTTCACGTGGAGAGGTATCAAGGAGTTTAGACACTTCTCTGCCTCCATATCAAGTGACATCATGGTGCCAAGGAGATCAGTCAAACATGAGGTGGCATTCTTCTTTGAAGAGGAAGTCTTGGGAGTAGTGTCATCAACCTTCGGAGGAAGGCACACCGCTAGAGAGGTATCTGTTGTAGAAGCTGTCTCGACTTTTCTCTTCTTCGGAGCCTCGGCTCTTTCCATGGTCGAAAGGGAAGCAGTAGATCGAGTAGTTCTTGAGCCTGAAAAAATGCAAGTAAAAAGAATTACGCAAGTACCGCGTGTTAGCACAAATAAAAAGGAAATGTGTCGGAACTCACTCGACATTTCTGAATCTTCAAAACTAGCAAGATATATCTTCACAAGCTTTGTATAATACCTCTCCTCCGCTGAAAGAGCCTCGATTCGGGAAATAAATTGAGGTGACACCTTCCGAGGTTGAAAAGAAGTAAAGTTTACTACATCCAAAAACAAATACAGTTAAGAGTTAACACCATCTGGAAGAGGGTAGAAGAACGGGTGGAGGAAATACTACCTGACGCACGCCAGTGAGGTTTTAGAAAAGAGGTATCAACCCTAGAGAAGACAATTTTACAAAGAAGAACTTATCGGCCCAGCCACGATCCGACTTCGATACGTCATAAATTAGGTCAGATTTTCCCTTAGGGCTTTCAAAGTAAAACGGCCAAGGCCACCTTTGGAAAAACGGTAGTTGTAGAGAAAATCAACGGTTTTGAAGGGGATGTCATGAGAAGAACAAAGAAGGTCAATAGCCAGCAAAAGTCTCCAGACTTGAGGGAGTATTTGGCCGGGAGATAAGTTAAGAGTGGTAAGAAATTCGACTACTAAAGGGGAAAACGGAAAACGGTGGCCAATGCGGAAAGGGTACTCATACAAACATACCCAGTCCTCATGAAACGAGTCGGCCCAGACACCTGAAGGAGGAAGAAAGATCGCCGCATAGGAGGTAAATTCAACAGAATAGGCGAAAGAAGATGATTCAAAGGAGGTACTATCTTTTTGATGGTAAGGCGTAAGGATGTTGGCAGAAGCGAACAAAGGAGGATCGATTGGATCAAGACATTAAGGGAGAGATTCGAAAGACGAAGCAGAATCAGCCATGGAAAACGGAAAGGAAAAAGAAGAATTGGAGAGCAAAAGAAACATACCTGGAAACCAAAAGAAGCAGACAATGTCGTAATAATAATCTGTAAGGCTTTAAATAGGAAGTGATGGGACGTGCTCTGCGTGCTACAAATTCCAAGGCGAAAATAAAAAACCCTAAAATTTTCGGAGGGAACTTTCATGGGTTTTTGAGGGGGTATTGTTGCCCCCCCCCCCCAAACCAAGCCCAAAACCATATGGCGCGGAGGAGACAAGGCCCACATCAGTAAGTGTTAACGGGCAAGGGACGATTGAGAGGGTCAAGGCCGTTAAAGAAGTAATGGCGAAGATCGTGGCATCAATAGGATCTCCGAGTAACGACCATGCCATTAATGACCTTAGCGACATCCACGGGATCCGGTGGTGCTTGGCGAACTTGGCAACGGTCATGAGAAGGAGAGACGTATAAAAGCACATAAAGATAGGAAGAGAGGGGAGATCGAAAACAAGCCATCGTACTGTCACTCTCAAAAGTATCAATCTTTTTTAGTACTAGAAAACACAATCGATCAGTCTATTGATTCTCTCGTAATCGGGAGGAAGCTTGCATCAGACCGACTATCGTCCCAATCATATTATCAATTTCACTTTCTTTCCTACTTTTTCTATCAAGTTTCATCTTATTTAAATGGTTTAACACATTAAGATTGCTTTTTGGTTAAGTTTCCGTCATTATAGCAGGTAACACGTTTACGTGGTAAATCTGCCCAAAACAATCAGCATTTATGATTAGATTTCGTCCTTTTCTAGCTTAGGTTTTGCATTTTGTGTTGATTTCTAGTATTATTCGTAGTATGGATATCTACACAAGCTTTGTTTGCATTTTCAGGTTTTTGGATGTGTTTTCGAGTCTTAAAGATGATTAAGGAGCTTAATGGTGTTAGAGGAGTCAAAGAGAGGTGAAACAAACCTTTGAGGATGCTTATGGGACAAGAATATGAGGTTAAAGAGGTGCTAGAAACGAGCCAACAAGAAAGAGATGAGGGTCGTGACGAGAAAAGAGGAGAAAATTGACTAAGACTGGTCTCGGTCGAGACCGTGGGTCGTCTCGGTCGAGACGGCGGTTCGGCAGCTCATCTCGATAGAGACGAGGCTCGTCTTGGTCGAGACGGCGACAGGCAGCCGCGAGGCCTTCTTTTCTTCCGCATAGAGCGTTGTATTTTTGGATATTTTTAGCCTTTTAATATAAATAGTTTTTAGAAAACTCTTTTAGAGGGACTTTTATGCATTATCATTATTTCTAATTTCAAGTTGAGAGAGAAGACAATTTCTAGGGTTTTAGTTCTACGTTCTTTCAAGTTGGGATTCTTACACTCTTGGATCTGCTTTACATCTTTCAATTGAATCTCTAGTAAGTTTCTCTTTCAATTATTGTTCTTATTCCAAATTCCATGTTTAAATTTATTGCTTTGATCATGAATTCAATTATGCTAGGATAAACTCTATAGTTCTAAGGTTTGGTGGATCCCAACGATGTGAAGCGGAGTAAAATCAATATCTTTTGCTTAATCTAATAGGTTTAGGAGCTTAATCTAATAGGTTTAAACTAATATGATTTGAAAGAGAAACTTGTTAGAGTCTTGTTTATTTGAATCTTTTGCTTAATCTAATTGAGTTGGAAAACTAATAAGATTTGATTCTACGGGCTTAATCTAATAGGTTTAAACTTGTTATAGTCTTGTTTAGGATGCGCATCAAGAGGTGGTAGTATAAGTAAGTAAACAAAATAGAGAGAAAACATCAAGAGGTGGTTCTATCTATTTGGAAAAACTAGAATTGAACTTGAGAATTAGTTTCTCATGTGGTTAATTGTCATAGAACTTCTAGATGTTTGAGTCAAGTTTGATGTATCACGAGAGTGGGGCAAGTTTGGTTTACCATCTAGATTTCTAAGTGCTTAAAGGGTTTCTATCGGTTTTGTTTTGTCACGAAAGTGGGTTCTTAATTTGATAGACATACATTGAGTTATACTTTGAGAAAAAATAATTTATGACTTTAGACAATAACCTTCATAACAAAATTATCCAACTTGGTTGAGGTAGAAGTGAGATTCAAACTCCGTGGATCAAAGTTGTGGGGATTTCTTGCCTTGAAACTTTGCTTTCTCATACACTTTTCATTCTCATAATTTAATCGTTTTAATTGCTTTTAGTAGTTAGAATTACACTACAAATCATTATAGTTTGACTTAGAAATTAGTTCTAGAATTAGCTAAATCAAACAATCCCCGTGATTCGATCCTGATCTACTACTACAATAGATCTCGTATTGTTGCGAGTGTGTGGGAAACCATCACAGCAGAGACCGCGGATTATCGGCGCTTGGTGCGCGGCTATAGGGACGAACAAGTCTTTGAAGTTTATTCCGATGACGAGTACGGCTTGGAGGAATATCGACATCAACATATATACTAGTGACTCCAAAAAGAAGAAACATAAGTCCTCGACACCTAAGTACTCGACCCCGAAACAAAAGTGAGGTAAAAATTACTAGTATGACGCCGATGACTATCAGGTTGAAGATTTTTATGAGCATCAAAGTGCTTGTAGCCCCTATTTGGATCCCGAGGATTCCTATGAGAAGTTCGAGGAGGGATCCAATGTTGATAGATATGATAACCCACAGGTTTGAGATCCCGAGAAGCATGAGGACCGTCCCAAAAATTGGATTCCCCTACCAAAATTGGCAAAGAATCGCGCCGAGTACAATTGTGTCTATGGCACACCAAGGACGCCAACGTTGTGCATAGGCGTGACCATGGTCGAGACGGCGACAGGCAGCCGCGAGGCCTTCTTTTCTTGCGCGTAGATCATTGTTTTTTTTATATTTTTAGCCTTTTAATATAAATAGGTTTTAGAAAACTCTTTTAGGGGGGCTTTTATGCATTATTATTATTTCTAATTTCAAGTTGAGAGAGAAGACAATTTCTAGGGTTTTAGTTCTACGCTCTTTCAAGTTGGGATTCTTACACTCTTGGATCTACTTTCTTTCTTTCAATTGAATCTCTAGTAAGTTTCTCTTTCAATTATTGTTCTTATTCCAAATTCCATGTTTAAATTTATTGCTTTGATCATGAATTCAATTATGCTAGGATAAACTCTGTAGTTCTAGGGTTTGGTTGATCTCAACGATGTGAAGCGGAGTAAAATCAATATCTTTTTCTTAATCTAATAGGTTTAGGGGCTTAATCTAATAGGTTTAAACTAATATGATTTGAAAGAGAAACTTGTTAGAGTCTTGTTTAATTGAATCTTTAGCTTAATCTAATTGAGTTGGAAAACTAATATGATTTGATTATAGGGGCTTAATCTAATAGGTTTAAACTTGTTAGAGTCTTGTTTAGGTTGCGCATCGAGAGGTGGTAGTATAAGTAAGTAAACAAAATACATAGAAAACATTGAGAGGTGGTTCTATCTATTTGGAAAAACTAGAATTGAACTTGAGAATTAGTTTCTCATGTGGTTAATTGTCATAGAACTTCTAGATATTTGAGTCAAGTTTGATGTATCATGAGAGTGGGGCAAGTTTGGTTTACCATCTAGATTTCTAAGTGCTTAAAGGGTTTCTATCGGTTTTGTTTCATCACGATAGTGGGTTCTTAATTTGATAGACATACATTGAGTTATACTTTGAGAAAAAATAATTTATGAATTTAGACAATAACCTTCATAACAAAATTATCCAACTCAGTTCACATAGAAGTGAGATTCAAACTCCGTGGATAAAAGTTGTGGGGATTTTTTCCTTGGAACTTTGCTTTCTCATATACTTTTCATTCTCATAATTTACTTGTTTTAATTGCTCTTAGTAGTTAGATTTACACTACAAATCATTATACTTTGACTTAGAAATTAGTTCTAGAATTAGCTAAAGTAGACACAATCCTCGTGATTCGATCCTGCTCTACTACTACAATAGATCTCGTATTCTTGCGAGTGTGTGGAAAACCATCACAACAGAGACCGCGGATTATCGGCGATTGGTGCGCAGCTATAGGGACGAACAAGTCTATGAAGTTTATTCCGATGACGAATACGGCTTGGAGGAATATCGACATCAACATATATACTAGTGGCTCCAAAAAGAAGAAGCATAAGTCTTGACACCTAAGTACTCGACCCCGAAACAAAAGTGTGGGAAAGATTACTAGTATGACGTCGATGACTATCAGGTTGAAGATTTTTATGAGCATCAAAGTGCTCGTAGCCCCTATTTGGATCCCGAGGATTCCTATGAGAAGTTCGAGGAGGGATCCAATGTTGATAGATATGATCACCCACAGGTTTGAGATCCCGAGGAGCATGAGGACCGTCCCAAAAATTGGATTCCCCTACCAAAATTGGCAAAGAATCGCGTTGAGTACAATTGTGTCTATGGCACACCAAGGACGCCAACGTTATGCCATAGGCGTGACCATGATCGAGACGATGATTGGTGTCCTAGGCATCGGCATGGAGACAATGACCCGGATTATGATCATGATGGCCACAGTCGATGTCCTTGTCGCGACCGACGCCAATGCCGCATTCCATCTCCGAGCTAGACTCCAAAACCCCAACGCCAACCGTGATCATCGGCGCAATGAAACCATATTTGACTCACCTTAACGATTTTGACTCTGTATAAATTTTACATTATATTTTCTATATTAATATCCAATTTATAATATGTTGAAAAATAATTTTAAATTTTGAGTCGTGCTTATGTATGACACGACGGGTATAATTACTACTTTGGTAAATAACATGAAGTTGGATCATCTGATATGTTAAATACACAGTTTTACTTTGGTAGAGTAAAGAAGTGGTTTAAATTACTTCAACCAAAAAAAAGAAGTGTTTTAACTTACATTAAGAATTAATGCACATGCTATCCCTATGATATGTTTCATCCAATTTAATGAGACATATTACATATCATATAAGTAGCAGTTGCATGTAATCAATCTCCTGTTTGAATTAATTTCACCATTCAGCACTTTAACAAAAACTTAAATCTAAAGCTAATTAAGCACATTTGTTTTGAAGAGGAACCTAAGTATAATGGGAGAGGATAAGCACAGATCCACAGATCACAACCGATTATCGTATAAAGATACTTTAGACTGCTAATCTGCACCCGTTACGTACTTTGAATTTGCTAAACCTATCTTCTGTTTAGGTCTATTTAATAATATCAACCAAAAGCTAACTAAATTCCTTGTGATTAATGTACATGTAGACCCCATCAATAAGTCAATAACCTCATAATCAAGTAAAAAAAAAACCCATCGTCAAGTTCAATTTAAGCCTCAGCTGATATTTGTTTAGAAGGTTGGGAATTGGTTCTGTGAAGCAGGATGCACCATTTGCAGATCAGTTGTTGTTGGTGTTTGACAGTTAATGCTATCACTGCCACCCATCATGATCATGCTCCTGCACACAAAGATTTAAGGACGTTAAAGAAGAGATGGATCAAGATTTTGTACTAATTAATTGCAATTGTAATAATAAGAAGAAGAAGAAAACGTAACGTACTCTCTAGGACGAGATGCCCAAAGGTGACTTAATGCGCGTAAGCGAGTGTAGTACTCTCCGATCACAAGGAAACATGTTGCTGCTTGTCCAACTGTCAATATGCGGCACAATTGGTGGAGGGTTTGTTGTCTCAGATAATCAGCCTATAAACCAAATTTATTGACCAAACCTTAATTAATTAGAACATGCATGATATCGATCATATGTAACAATTCCAGTGGTATCAAATTTTGCAATCAACATATATCATTGATCAATAATGGATTTTCAAACTTAATTTTGAACTAGTGTTAGTGTCTACTCTCTGGATTTGGACTTCTCACATCCATGTTTTCTACTTTGTATTTGTCCAACTTATTCCAATAATTAATGCAAGAAAGGACATACATACCCTTGTAGAATCTCTTAGTAATGATAAGGACTTTGTTTCACAGAAATAGGTAGTGTTATCATTTTCAAAAACCTACCAACCCCTTGACACAGACAAAGAAGGCTTATTATTCATTTGTATATCCTCAGCTATTTGGATTTTCTTTGGCACATCAATGCATGCAATGTATTTATCTAGCTCATTGAGTCAAAGGGTGTTTCTAGTGTGAGCACATACTAAGGGGTTAAAAGCTGAAAACTACTATTCTCTATGTTAGAATGGATTACCACTTTTGAAAAAAGTCAATTGCATGTGTTATATAGTGGCTAGGTGATACGGGAGAAATATCCGTTACCAGACCATCACGAGTTCGGCGTCGTCCAAGACGATACGAGGATTAGTTTTAATTATTTATGTTAGTAATTATCAAGTCTTTTTTGAACATTAATTTATAATCTTAGAATTATATTCAATTTATGTAATTTTTATAAACTAGAGCTTTGCTCTCTTCTCGGGTTTTCTTTACGGTTCTTTCCCGGGACGCCTTTTTTGAACCGTTCGGGCTTAGGTATAAATACTCTTGGTGTCATTCTCATAATTTATCCAAGAATTAGTTTTGCCCTAAATTTCTCTTAATTTGTCTGTTCTCTCCCGTGGCTACCAAACACGTATATCCTGAGTCGGAATCCACACCGGATTAGGCTCAACCCCCTTGACCAACAAGGGTTCGATACGCGGTCCACACCGGGTCCGTATCATCTGGTGCTTTCATCTGAACCATCATGTCGAAGTCACCCGTAGAAACGTCCGAACCACAGCCCGGCGAGAAGCCGGATCTTCACGATCTGATGTTGCAGATTCACGATGATCTCCAACAACTCCGTCACGATGTTGACGTTGAGCGAGCCCGCAACAATGAGTTTCGCACCTCGTGGCGACAACCACCACAACCGTTGGTCGCTTCAACCATCGCACCAGCGTCGACAGTGCCAACCAGCACCGTCTGGCCAGTGCTCGCGTCGCCGGTAGTAACGCAGCCAATGCCCGTCGCAAGTCTTCACCACGCGGCAACAAACCCTAATCCTGCCGCCTTTATGACCACGGGCCTTGAGCAGCCTCCACAGAACCCTAATGCACCAACGTCCGGATTCGCAGGTTGGGGTCCTAGCGCTCCCAGCCCTAGCGCTGCACCGCCCTTTGCATATCCTAATTCGGGTTGGCCACCGCCGGTACCAAACTCGCAGACAGTGCTGAGCCCTAGCCCGATCGCGGGGTACACACCACCGCACGGCCATGTTGATCCGACCATGTTCCGCCCCTCCGATTACCGAAATTTGGCTATTCAACCACAGCTAGAAGGGGCCAACATCATGCCCTACACAGCCGTAGTTCCACATGAGCAGCGCACCGTCGGCCGGCCACAGGGACCGCCGGACGCGATCCCAAAACTGCGAGTCGATCCACCCCGTTTCAATGGATCAAACCCGAACGGTTGGATCTTTCGCGTGCAAGCATATTTTGACTACTTCCAGACATCGGAATTTGATCGCCTGCGTTTGGTCGGAACATTAATCGATCATCCGGCATCAGACTGGTTTCGTTATCAACGCCGGAACAATTGCGGCGAAACTTGGGCAGCCTTCTTATTATCCGTTCAACAACGGTTTGATCCGACATACTACGAGGATTACACTGGTCTTTTGGCTAACTTGAAACAAAAAACGTCAGTGCTGGATTATCAGACGGAATTTGAGGGCTTGTTGAACAAAGTGACTGGCTTATCTGAATCAACCCTGATCTCTCTATTCAAGGCAGGATTGAAACAACCTGTGCGTCGGGAATTGAATCTGCGGAATCCGACGTCGTTAGCACAAGCTTTTGCATTGGCACGTGAATTGGCCACCTCTTATACTGAAATCACGTCGTCCTGGCTTGCAAATAAACGGCCATGGACCTCCTCCGGCTCGCGTCAAACACCGACCCAACCGAAAGCCACCACCTCAACGCCAGCGGGTTCGGCCGAACCTACACCGTCGGCACCTACCTCTAACGGTAATCTTTCTTCTCTTCCTATTCGTCGTCTAGAGCTGAACGTGATGAACGTACTAAAAAAGGCTTATGTTGGAATTGTGACGAGAGGTACATTCGGGGACATCGCTGCACGCCCCGTTTCCTGGCCTTATTGAGCTGTGAAGATACCGATGACGAGGTTGAGGATGGTAACTCGGACGAGCTAGCTGTTCAGGGCGATATTTCTAGCCTGAATTCTATGGAGGGACTACCCAATCCGCGCTCATTGCGCCTTTCTGGATCGATTAATGATGCACCGATTCAGGTTCTAATTGATGGAGGTAGTACTCACAACTTTATTCATCCTGATTTGGCCGAGAAATTACAATTGCCATTGTTGCACATACCACCTTTCCGTGTTTTTGTCGGCAACGGAGCGTATTTACTATGCTCCCATCAGTGCCCAGCCACTCGTGTTGCCTTGCAAGGTCACATTTTTGCTATTGATCTATTTGTTCTAGCGGTACATGGTCCGCACGTGGTTCTTGGTGTGCAGTGGTTACAGACTCTGGGCACTGTGTCCCATGATTATGCTAAGCTGACTATGCAATTTACTTGGAATGATAAGTCCGTCTTTTTGAAAGGCGATCGGCAATCGCCGAAGCCCATTACTATGTCCGCACTTCACTTGCTATATGCTTCTGATAACATTCTGGACTGTTTTGAAATTCTCACCCTGGCGCCTAACGAGGCCTCTGAAACTGTCGATTGGCCGCCGGAAGTCGCACCGGAAATCCGGCGTGTATTAGAGCAACATGGCGCGGTTTTTGCACTCCCATCAGGACTTCCCCCGCCGCGGACGTGGGATCATCGTATACATTTACAACCCGGCTCTAAACCGGTCAATGTCCGACCGTACCGATATCCCTACTTTCAGAAATCTGAAATTGAGCGACAAGTTAAATCTATGATGGATCACGGCATCATTCAGCACAGTACGAGTCCGTTTTCATCCCCAGCTCTCCTTGTTAAGAAGAAAGACAGCAGTTTCCGCTTTTGCATTGATTACAGGGCTCTGAATGGAATCACGGTTGCAGATAAGTTTCCTATTCCCACTGCTGATGAATTATTTGATGAATTAGGGAATGCGGTTATTTTCACTAAACTTGATCTGCGCTCGGGTTATCATCAGATTCGGATGCATTCTTCTGACATCTATAAAACTGCTTTTCGGACGCATGACGGACATTTTGAATTTTTAGTTATGCCTTTTGGCCTGACTAATGCACCGTCCACATTTCAGGCTGCCATGAATTCTCTATTTGCTCAGTATTTGCGTCAATTCGTCATTGTATTTTTCGATGATATCCTGATTTACAACCCTTCGGTTATTGCTCATGCTTCGCATTTAGAGACTGTTTTGCAGATTCTTCAGGATAATCATTTCTATGTGAAGGGGTCCAAATGTTCTTTTGGCACTTCTCAAGTCGAGTACCTGGGACACATTGTCACAGCTGGCCAGTTGATAGCCGATCCGGCCAAGTTGTCCGCCATGGCCGATTGGCCCACTCCAAAATCAGTTAAGCAGTTGCGGGGATTTTTGGGTCTGACAGGCTATTATCGCAAGTTTATTCGTCACTATGCCCTGCTAGCCGCACCTTTGACTGATTTGCTACAAAAAGATAAGTTTGAATGGTCTCCAATAGCTGATTCTGCATTTCAGAAATTGAAAACGACTATGATGCAACCGCCTATTCTACAGCTCCCTGATTTCTCTAAACTGTTACAGGATGAGAGACCTCTCTCGTTTTTCAGTAAGAAGTTGGGTCTTCGTCGACGCGGATCTTCCGCATACCACAGGGAACTATTTGCTATTGTTTCCGCTGTTCAGAAATGGCGCCAGTACTTGTTAGGGCGGGAGTTTGTGATCCGAAGCGATCAGAAAAGTTTGAAAGAGCTTCTTACTCAAGTAATTCAGACACCCGACCAACAATTTTTTATGCGTAAACTCATGGGTTATAAGTTTCGAATTGAGTACAAGTCAGGTGCCAGTAACCGGGTTGCCGATGCGTTATCTCGCTGCATGATTGATGATGAGATGACGTCAAAGCAATTTCTGTCATTTGCGACCCCATTGCCGGATATATTACAATGACTTCGGGCCGAAAATTCGGCACTGGAGGATCTCCAGGCGTGGCATGCGGCGGCTGCGGCAGGCACTCTCGCCGCGCCTCTTCGGGTGCACGACGGTATTTTATATTCTGGCCACCGATTGGTTGTAGGCGCAGCTTCTCCGCTTAAGGCTGATATTCTGAAGGAGTTTCACTCCTCACCTAGTGCTGGCCATCCGGGCATTGACCGTACATTTCGCCGTGTAGCGGAGGTATTTTATTGGAAAGGTATGCGCGCTGATGTTAAGCGCTTCGTTGACTCTTGCTTGATATGTCAGTCAACGAAATACAGCACCGCCAAGCCTGCCGGTCTAATTCAACCTCTACCAGTGCCACAGCAAGTTTGGGACGATGTGTCTATGGATTTTATTACGGGGTTGCCGCCATCCCGGGGCCACACGACGATTCTAGTTGTGGTTGACAGATTGTCGAAATATGCACATTTCGGTGGCCTTGGGTCTTCGTTTGACGCACCTCGGGTCGCGTCGCTGTTCATCGATATGGTCGTCAAGCTCCATGGTATCCCAGCTACTATTGTATCCGACAGGGACCCTATTTTTCGCAGCACATTCTGGTCCGAGTTGCATCGCCTGAGCGGTACAAAACTACATCATAGTATGGCTTACCATCCTCAATCTGATGGACAGACGGAGGTCAACAATCGGAGTTTGGAGCAGTATCTGCGTGTCGTGACTCAAGGTCGGCCGCGTCGCTGGTTTGATTTCTTGCCTTGGGCTGAACTAGCCTTAAATTCTATGTATCATGAAGGCCTCGGCATGTCGCCATTCAAAGCTTTATACGGCCGAGAGGCGCCCCCGATTGCTCGAGTCACAATTCCGAGCGGTCCGCCGACTCCGGCATCGGAAGCCATGCGCGATCGAGAGCTCGTTTTGGACCTCATCCGTCGCAATCTTTCCAAAATGCAACAACGGATGGCGAGTCAGGCAAACAAACACAGGAAAGATGTGGAATTTAATGTGGGAGATCAAGTCCTGTTGAAATTGCAACCGTATCGTCAGCATTCGGTCAGTCGGCCTCTATCTGCTAAGCTAGCTCGCCGCTTCTATGGGCCATTTACGATTCTTGAGCGTATTGGTCCTGCCGCATACCGCCTTGAGCTGCCGGCTACAGCACGTATACACAACGTGTTTCATGTCTCATTGCTGCGATCGTTTAATCCGGATGGGACGACAGTTACGCCTGCTTCATTACCCGCGGAATTCTTGTATGACCGCCCGATTTCACGGCCAAAGCGTGCCACTGCCGAGCGCGAGGTAATTGTGGACGGTCTCCCCAGGACTGAGTGGCTAATTGAATGGTCTGATGGGGCGCCAGCAGAAACAACTTGGGAACCCGTTGATGTCATTTCCCGCTCATTTCCAGATTTACGGCTTGAGGACAAGCCTATGCTCATCGGGGAGAGAATGATACGGGAGAAATATCTGTTACCAGACCATCACGAGTTCGGCGTCGTCCAAGACGATACGAGGATTAGTTTTAATTATTTATGTTAGTAATTATCAAGTCTTTTTAGAACATTAATTTATAATCTTAGCATTATATTCAATTTATGTAATTTTTATAAACTAGAGCTTTGCTCTCTTCTCGGGTTTTCTTTACGGTTCTTTCCCGGGACGCCTTTTTTGAACCGTTAGCGCTTAGGTATAAATACTCTTGGTGTCATTCTCATAATTTATCCAAGAATTAGTTTTGCCCTAAATTTCTCTTAATTTGTCTGTTCTCTCCCGTGGCTACCAACCACGTATATCCTGAGTCGGAATCCACACCGGATTAGGCTCAACCTCCTTGACCAACAAGGGTTCAATACGCGGTCCACACCGGGTCCGTATCACTAGGATATGTGTTCAAGAAGATGTACACCTTATGAACTAGTAAGTGAAAGTAAATAGAAGTGAAGTGTAGTTAAAGTGGTGCTATAACCTGGCAAACAAAGCCTTGGAGGTCGGAGATCTTGGCAAGAGCAACTGCCATTTGGTGCATACCATCAGCCACAGTGATTCCAGCGACGGTGTCAACAAGGGAGTGGTGAAGCTGATCCAAGCCTTGGCTCAGCGCGTCTTCTGCCAGCTGGGACGACTGCTGGAGGCTGCACAACCCCATCACCTGCTGCTCTGTCAATGTGTCCACCACCTGTGACAAAACCAGCTGAACATGCATGTGGAAACCCCGGTTTGAATTAATTAATCATATGTTACTCATTCCATCTAGCTAATTATATTGACCAAGCTAGGTAGGCACGTACGTACGTACCTTGATGATGTCTGAAGGGCGAAAGCCGGCCATCCAGAGGAAGCAGCGTTCTGCTGGAGACGCCCACATCCCCGTGATGAGGTGGAAGACGTCTGACCTGGCTGCCACGTCCTTGAGCCGAAACACCTGGTCGAAGTGGGCCACGTACCCATCTACCATCGCTCTAAGCTCTGCTTCCGATACATGGGATTGCAGGGCGCCTCGTAGCTCCCTCATGTGCCTTTCATCATCCTCTACCCATCTTCCATATTCCATGTCAAATATTGCTGCTCCTACTTATGTTCACAACCATGGATTCCAAAAATCAAATCAATACTATTCAGTGTTAATTTATTGTGTAGGTAATTTTTAATCTACAAAAAGTCAACCATCAAAATATTTGATACACAATAAATTAAAGGTTGTCATTTGATTGTTCTATATTTGACCTTCATATCTGAATTAATTTAGAATCCCACATTTGTTGATTAATTACAATTAAGAATAACATTCTTGCCTCTGCTACACATCTTCTTAGGTGGAAATCTATTGTTGTTCAACAAACCAATCCATGGAATTATAATAATCAAACAAAACCAATTCAATATATGCGCCACTTGGAAATTAAATAGACACTATCGGCCACAACTTAATTAAAATATGGGACATATGTGACTAGTTACATCCCTTAAAATATGAATTATCTAAAATTCTATTCATTTAATCAACCTAACTCAAAACCACTGTTTTAATTAATAAACAGATGAGATAAACTCATCTCAAATAAGAATTAAAATACTTATAATGAGAGAATTGTCAAAATCAAAACCCACCTAATTATATAATTTATTTAAATCTGTGTGGAAGTTCTTAGATAAATATCAAACAAAGTTTTGCCTTTGAATAGTACGGATGTCAATTTGGCATATTTGACCTAAATGTATATAAAAGACACATACTATGTAGCTACCGTATAATTACATTCTGAAAATCACATACTTCCTCAATAAAGCGTTTGAATTTTTTTATTAAACGTGTCATATCTTATAATCATAAACTTGTTTTCACTAACAAACCTACTAATTGTAAAATACCATTGCACATTATTGAACATGATATGTTGATTTATGCTCTAAACATCCATTTACCTGAACTAATGTTTCCAGGTGCACCACCAGCTCCACCCAATAAAAGTCCCTGCTAAACGCACAGACCAGTGCAAATAAGTAATTTAGATGAGACATTCTTTTTTTATCTTACAAATCTGGAATGGAATCAACTTTACAATTGTTGAATGAAGACATGAAATAACCTGAGCTCGAGCCCTTTGAAGATCTTGCTCCAGCTGAGCAAGCCTAATCCTGCTTGTTTCTAGCTGTTGTACATATGCCTGGTGCAAATATATATGTAACCGATAACAAATCCTCCCAACTAAATATCATATATTGTGTTGATAATGTAAAATACCTTCTTCCTAATCCGGCATTTTCTTGCAGCTTCTCTGTTCTGTGCTAAACGTCTCAATGTCTGAAATCAGAAAAACGAAACAAAAAAATAAAATAAAATATCTCCTCTTAAAGCTTTAATGAATGCAAAAATACAAGTAGCATATTTTCATTTGATATAACCTTGGCATCAGACACCTTCTCTGATCCACTAGTACCACCCTGTCTCAAAAACAAAGTAAGAAGGTCAGAATTCTAGTACCACTATAAAATGATCTTGAATGAGAAACAGAAAAAAGCCAGTAATTTTGTCATCCATACGACTATTCAAACATCAGAAAAATATACAGGTAAAGAAAAACTCTTAACCCAAAGTCATAGAAATATTATATACAGGGCAACGTTGACAAATTACAAGTGTTTCTTTGAAGATAAAGATGAAGAAAGATCAGAAGTCAATGAAAAGGATTTTAAGTTTTCTGTGCAAACATCTCTAGAATTGAGATTGTAGTGCTAGCGTGAGCAGATTGTTTCCAACAAGGAAGATGATGATGGGTTTGAAGGTGAGAAACTGATATGCATATGGGTACTTATAAAATTATAACAATAGAAGGGGAAATGATTTATCCTAAAGCATCCTCGTTTAACTTGTGTTTTGGGGATAAGAGCACACCCTTTTCAGCTTTTCTGGCTGGTATAGAATAGAAGTTCAAGATGCAACTTGCAAGGGGAAATACTCTAGGATTCTATCTTTTGTTTTGTTTTCTGGTAAGGTTTTGAGATTTTTAAAGGAAGAAAAATCATTAATGAATGTGAGAGTTGTTGGGATCTGTGTGCCTTGGGAAAAAAGATCAAAAGAACATCAAGAAAAGAGCACTAACTAATGCCCAAATAAACCAGGGAAAAAAAATCACCTTTTGTCTTAGAATTGTGAAAATATTCATCAATCAATCAATCTTATCAAGTTAGTTGTAAAACAATACTGGTATTTGTTTGCAAGATGAAGAACCTTTTGAAGAGGTTGTTTGGGTGGTTGATTTTGTGAAGGACCTGTTTTGAAGATGCCACTTGCCATTTGCTGCTGTTGTTGTTGATGATGGGTCTCAGTTTTACTGCTAGAAAATGTGTTCAAGGCTGATCCTGAATCACTACTCTCTCCTTCTGACTTTGAACTTCCCTGCAACAGCTTGTTACAACAAAACTTCAATTCAAAATGTGTATACAACAAAAAGGGTTATATTGTGTTACTCAAGACAACAAAAAGGGTAGAATAGTTTTTTTAACAATTTTTATAAAGTGAAAACAGATTGGAGGAGATGAAGCAAGTAGCCAAGTACGGTGTGGGGTTGTTGAAATTTAATTGGGCATGAAGGGAACATCTCCAGTGTAGTAGCTCTTGCAGGTCTGGCTGCTGTTGCTGCATATAAAGCTGCACAGGAATCACCAAAAAATGCCAAAATTCAGACAACCTCAAAAGCACTCCTTTTCTTTTAATCATTCAAAATCAATCATAAAATCAAAAAAGATACTCTAAAATAAAAAGTACTAGAAACACAGCTAATCCAATCTTTTGGTCTTTTATGACAGTTTCAGAAGCACTCCTTTTCTTTTTCCTCATTTGCTTGGAATGGGTCTTGCTTTGCTTTGTTTTGCTGATGAAAAATCATCAAAAGGGCAGGTAAAAAGAGAGGAGTCTTTACATGCTTTGATACCATCATGACCCATCATCTTAACTCCTTGATGATGGACTCTTATAGCTTCTTCTAGCTCTCCATAATCAAAATCAGATCCTCCTTGGTTGCTGTGAATGAAATATTGTTTTTGTAAGAGTAATGAATGGATATTAGTAAGAAGAAGATAGACCCACTATTTAAAATTGAACTGATTACTTTAGAATCTTAAAGATAAGACAAAGAAGATAGATATACATAAAAGAGGTAGGTGCTGGATTGATTCCATGGAAGATGTTGTGATTTGAAGGCCCAGATGATTCTACACAATTGGTCACTCCAAACTCATGAGTTGCCATGGCTACTAAACCATTCTCTTCTCTTGCAGTTGCAAAACAGAAACAAACAGCTCTGTAATTTAAAAATAGAACCCAGCTCTACTACTTGAAGGAGAAGGAACAGAAAGTTTTTTTTATTGAAAATGAAAGAAAAAGAGCTTTTGCATCAAGCTTTGGCCCAAAATTTGTGTTGGCTCTACAAGTATAAAAAACAAGAGGGGGTCAAAGTTTTTTTCTTATGAGACTTTTCCTATTAATATATTTTTGTATTTTTGGCCTCCTCTTACTTCTTTTCTGTTCTGGGCCTCTCTATCTGATCTTCGCTCTCTTTTCAGGGCTCGCCTTCTCTACTAAGAAAGCTGCAAGTAGGATGTGAGCTTTTAAAGATTATATAGATCACACCCAAAAAAAAGCAACAGAAATTTTTAGTAAAATGTAACGTTCAACTAGTGATTATAAATGTCTATAGTACGTACGTGTAAAGACTAATAATGTGCATGTCAAGAGATGCACCAACAAAGGTGTATGTCAAGAGAAGATAGATTTGCTTGAGCACCTCCGGTCGAGATTATGTCACATGGTATACTTATACCGAAAAATGTCAATTATATTTGAGATGACCCCAACTTTCAATGAATAGGGGTTATTAAACCCTCAAAATCTCATGTTTGACCACCGCCTTGATGTTACATCTAAGGAAGCTCCTTGCTTGAGCTCATATGTGAGATTGAATTGATTCTTGTGTAGGGATGGCAATGGGTCGAGTTCGGATTCAGATTAGATTTATTATTGTCCGTTAATTTATTTGGGTGCATCGATGATAATGGGTTAGGTTCGGATTTGGGTCTGTGGGTCATAACAAAGGGTCGTGTGTACGTAAGTCCATAAATGTTAAATAACATAATTCATACATCATATAATGCACAATTAATTAGTTTATTTTGACACATATAATACAAAATTCTTATTTGTATCACACATCTATCTATCTATCTATAGAACATATAAAGTTGTCCCTCTCAAGTCAAATAAATGCTTCACATTTATGTTGATTTTTCTCAATATTAAAACACAATAAGTATTTAAAAATTTATTTGAAAGACTATATTTAAAGATCACAATATCAAATGACAAAATACCAATTGACCTAAAATGACAAAATACCAAAGACTATATTTATTTGAAAATTTTGGACAAAATACCTAAAATGACAAATAGAACTAAACAAAAAATTAAATTTAAAAGGATAAATAGAACTAAAGGGAGGGAGTATGTTATAATTTCCAAAAACCTATTCATTTGAAATAATAATTAAAATAAAATATAACCTTTGTCCCGTCCAACGGGCGGGGTTAGCACTCTAGTAATATTATATAAATAAGAGATTTTAATATATAATTAATGACATTTAAATGTAAAATTGGAACAATATCTACAAATTAAGGGCCTATTTGACACCATACCCACGATATAGGGAATCGATTTCGGAATCACTAAACGTAAAATTGATGTCTGGTTAGAATTTTTTCTGGAACGAGTGATACTTTGGAATCACGCACCCATTCCCAATTTTTACACATAACTCCATACCCACCTCCACACCAAGGTATCACCATACCTAAAACAACACATTCTTTATCCCAACCCAAATCCCTGATTCCCTATCCTAACTCGATTCCCGATATGGAATCAAATAAGTCCTAATGTTTCAATATTAGATATTAATATAAATATCTTACACAAGTGGGTAATGGATGAAGGCCTTCACCCGTACTCATCCATAAACCTAATTTATTACTTTTTTAAGACTGGTGAATCCGATATCTATCGAATACGGGTGAGATTATCATCCTATCTTGTGCATTGCACTTAGAATTTATTCAAAATATACCTTAAAGTACTGACCCAACACACAAAAAAAAAGAGGACAAGATACCATGAAGGAAATTATATGCATGAGCGGTAGTGTGTTGCAACTTTATCCAAGGAAAGGATTTTCACTAAAATTCAACATCTTTATAAAAATGAGCATTCTATATAACGACTTATGTGTAGGTCCATACAAAGAAAGAGATAGTGACAGTTTTTAGGTGATTGGTCCTAAATTTTGTTATACTTCGATCTCTTATATATACATTTCATTATGCTAAAGATGCTCAATCAGCTTTGTTGGAACAATGGTTGTTCCATGGTTTTCTCTTAGTTTTGATGATAACAAACTTAGTTGATATAACTTGCTTTTACATGTAAGTGTTTCAGGAAAACAGGTACATGGTCACGAGTCACGGAACATTGTAAGGAACGATGGAGGGAACGAGTGACAGATTTAGGAAGCGCGTCTCAGAAGGAACGCGACTTTCTATAAATGGCAAGTTACCATATCTTCTGCGAG
The DNA here is from genome assembly GCA_964016875.1 of Fallopia convolvulus. Lineage (NCBI taxonomy): Eukaryota > Viridiplantae > Streptophyta > Magnoliopsida > Caryophyllales > Polygonaceae > Fallopia > Fallopia convolvulus. The sequence continues at coordinate 38,467,031 of OZ024727.1, forward strand.
CAATCTTCTACGAAGATCTACAGCTGTAGGTGGTTGCTTAAGGAGATAAAAGATAAGATAAGATCAATCTTCACACGATCTTATCTAGGGAAATCCGAGATCATTCGGTTTTGGGAAGAATCGGCATGGTTGAGGATCCGAAATCACAAACAATACTTTTCCTTATTGTGTGGGATTTGTTAAGCGGAATATCAGTGTAATTAGGCAAGAATTACGTGTGAGATCAGACTTAACTTATCTTATAAATAGATAGGTTTAGCTAGGGTAAAAAGGTGTGGTTTTCGAGTGGTTGAAGAAGATGAACTTGGAGAGAGAGCTTTTCAAGTGTACGAGTGTGTGGCTTTTTCTGGTGAAGAATCCACGAGTAAGTCAGTAGTTTACTTAATTTGCCTTAGGTTTACGCTTAGGGTTGTAGAAGTCTAGTTGGTTGAACTTTGGTCGGTGCCTTAGTTACCAGGGAACTTGACTTGCCTTGTAATCGTTGAAACTTAATAAAAGTATTCTATTGAATGATGATGCTCAAAACGGTAAAGTAAGAAGTGGGCCCGGGGTACGAGGAACATACAGACCCAATGGGCCTCCCGAGGATGATCTTGGGGCCCACAACCATATCCACCTTTTATTTTAACAAAATTCCTACCCCCGCAAGGTCCTCCGAAACCTTGGAACGAGGTCTACACCTCGTAACCGACTCTACCAACACGCCCGCCCACCAGAACCACTCAGCTAGCGCCACTCTCCCGAGCCAATCACAAGCTGCCTCGCCGCTAGACCAATCAGAGCCCTTGATCTCGGGCGTCCCACATCGGACAATGATCAGAACTCGACTCCCCAATCCTCTATAAATAGAGGAGAATCTCGTATGGAAAAGGGGTCGAAAAACATCTTGAACTCAAGAACTATCTTGCTCGTTGAAGATCGACGTGATTGAAACATCGTCAAAAGGCCTCGCTATAGACAAGTGAAGTCCACAAAAAGACTTCAAGTCTCACAGAGTTTCTGCCCACACCAAAGACCCCGCTACACTATCCCACAAACCGTCTACACCTCACTCTCGTTCACTTCAAGGACTTCGCTGCCCAATCTCGCAAGTCATCAACATCGCCCTGCCGGATCAACCTCGCTCAAAAGGTCAAACAAGCTATACTTAGAATTGTCTAGCAATTAGGAGATCTCGGACATTGTTAGGTCGAGATCTCGGACAATCGTAGGGGGTCTAGGGTGTAAACTTCAAGTGTTTGTAACCTCGTCAGTTTGTAATCTCGTTGGCTTGTGACTTCGCAATCATGCAACCTCGTTGTAAAGAAAATCATAAATAAAGAAGCAAGTGTTCGCACGATCGAATATAATAATCTCGTATCTTGTCTTTTAGCGAACGGTTTATTTCAGGTTTCATCACTGGCGCCGTCTGTGGGAACTTCTTCATCCTAAGTAGTTCCTCGATTCGTGCGAACTCTAGCTTCGATCCCCTCAAAATGGCTTGCCCAAATAATTTCTTCCCTCAACACCCCGACAACATGCCCGAAACTACGCAATGGACAGCTGCGGGGCCTCCGGGCTGCCCGTTCATGGTCCCTCCGGGATGGACGTACGCCGCCCCGCAAAACCCATTCCCATTCCAAGGCTTCGAGCAGGACGGCGCGCCCCCGAACCCATATCCCTACCCGGCTTATGGGCAATACCAGCAGGGCTTCGCCCCTTCGTATGTCCCCGTTCCCCCCCAGGGTGAGCCTCACTCCGAGTACGTACCTGCGTACGTCCCTAGGCGTGTGCCGGAGCCCGAGACCTCCACCAACGGCTCGTCAACGGAGAGGCCTCCCCGAGATCCCATGCAGATCTCGCGGTCTCGATCGCGACGATCGAGGTTGCAGGAGCCAGACTTGTCCGAGACAGCGGGGAGCGCGATGCACTACCCGAGGTCTCGATCGCACAATTCAAGGCCACCGCCCCGAAATCAAGAGGAGGCCAAGATCACCTCTCCATTCATGGACGCGGTCCGGAACGCGCCCATGCCCAAGGGCTTCTTGAGGCCACAAATGGGGCTTTATGACGGCTCGGCGGACCCCGAGGAGCACGTAAAACACTTCGCGGTCCAGATGAACGTCAATGCCTATAATGACGCGATATTCTGCCGGGTTTTCCCAACCACCCAGGAAAAGGCCGCATTAACATGGTTCTCAAGCATGAAGGTCGGCTCCGTGACCTCGTTCGCCCAGCTGTGTGACTCCTTTGTCACTCACTTCAGCGGCTCCAGAAAGCGCAAGAAGAACATGCGGGATCTCCGCGGAATCGAGCAGGGGGAGAGCGAGTCTTTGGGCGCCTTCTTCACGAGGTTCACGACCGCTGTGGCGGAGATCGCGCACGTCGACGAGTCGTCGGTGCGCGACACCCTCATGGGCAACCTGCGCATCGGGGATTTCAAGAACCGTATTTTCTTGAAGAATCCAGAGACGTACGAAAGCCTGTGCGCCCGGATCACGGCCCAAGTATACGCCGAGGATGCCGCCAACCAGAGCTCGCGACCATGAACTGACAAAGGGATCGTCGCCGAGGCCAAGAGGAAGGCAAAGGCGGCCGCGCCAGCTGCGCGCGATGCGTATGTGACGCATGCACATAACCCCAACAACAACAACAACAACAACAGAAACAACAATAACAACCGGAACAACAACAACAACAACAATAACCGGAACAACAACCGCGGAGGTGGCGGCGGAGGTTGGAACTGCTTTGGCGGGAAACCGCGGGGTTACCGAGGCAAGGGAGGTCCCGCGTACAACCCAAATGAAAAGGGTCGCGCCAACCCCGCGTCAGGAGCCAACCTCGAGCCGCAAGGCCCGAGTCGGGCTCAGGCTAACAACAACAACAACGTCGAGCAACAAGCGCTCGCGAAGCAGGCCCGGTCTGGACAAGCGACGGCGCCCGATGAGTACATCCATACCATCTCGGGCGGACCATCACCGGCTGGGTCAAGCCAGGCAGAGCGGAAGAGATACGCGAGGGAAAGCCATCATGAGCCCTCGGTATTTAGCGTCGCACAAACCTCGCGGGCCCACGTAGGTTTATCCTTCTCGTCCGAAGATGCCGAGGGGCTTCACATGCCACACTCCGACCCCTTGGTGGTCCACGCTCAAATGGGCTCGAAGATGGTTAAGCGAGTGTTGGTGGACACGGGATCCTCCGTGGACATCATGTACTATGGCGCGTTCGAGCAATTGGGCATCTCCGAGACATCCTTGAAGCCCTACGCTGGGAAACTCACGTCCTTATCGGGAGACGAAGTCGACGTGGCAGGTCTCATCGACCTCTGGATGACGCTAGGCACCGGCTCCACCAGGAGGACCGAGATGGTGGAGTTCATGATGGTACGCCTGCCTTCGGTGTGGAATGCAATCATTGGGAGAGTCTCCCTGATGAAGTTCCAGGCGGTAGTTTCTATCTATCACCTGAAGATGAAGTTCCCCGTCGATGGCGGGGTTGGAGAAGTTAAAGGCAATCAGGAGGAGGGTCGTGTTTGCTACGCGACCTCTGCAAAACAGAAGTGTCCGGTGTTCATGGTGGAATCTCCCGGCGAAGCCGACCTCGAAGTCCGAGATTTCACGGTCCCCACTCCAGAGCTAGAAAGAAGGGTGATATCCCCTTTCGAGAGCGAGTCTGAGAAGATCTACCTCAGAGAATGCCTCTCGGGGGCGTCGGCGACGTCTTTAGAAGCCCTGCTCGCCGGGTCCCGCGACGTGTTCGCTTGGACTGCGAAGGATCTCCGAGGTGTCCCGCGGACCGTGGCCCAGCACTCTTTGAACGTCGATGTCACCACTCGCCCCGTGGTGCAGCGACGAAGAAAAATGAATGAAGAAAGGGCGAGCGCCGCAAATGACGAGGTGGCAAAATTGCTGGTTGCTGGGTTCATCCGCGAGGTTCAATACCCCCGGTGGTTGTCCAACGTCGTGCTTGTCAAAAAAGCCAGCGGATGTGCGTCAATTTCAAAGACCTCAACAAAGCATGTCCCAAAGACAGTTACCCCTTGCCCTTGATCGACGAGCTCGTTGACTCAACCGCAGGTCACGGGGTTTTAAGCTTCCTCGACGCATACTCAGGGTACAATCAAGTCCTGATGAATCCGCGAGAAGAGGAGGAAACATCCTTCATCACCCAGCGAGGCACTTATTGCTACAAAGTCATGCCGTTTGGGCTGAAGAACGCGGGGGCCACCTTTCAGCGCCTCGTCGACCGCGTCTTTAAGAACCATCTCGGACGGAACGTGTCAGCTTATGTTGACGATATTGTTGTCCGGAGCAAGACCCCTGAGGAGCATCTGGTCGACCTCGGTGAGGTCTTCGCCACTCTCAGGCACAACCGTCTCAGCCTGAACCCAGAGAAGTGCGTCTTCGGCGTGTCATCAGGAAAATTTTTATGCTTTATGATTAGTGAGCGCGGCATCGACGTAAACCCTGCCAAGGTCGAGTCGATCCTCTCAATGAGGTCACCACGGTCCCGCACTGAGGTGCAACGGCTCAACGGTGCCGTAAACTACCTGGGGAGGTTTTGCTCCCGCTTGGCGGAGAGGTCCCTGCCCTTTTTCGCGGCTCTCAAGCAGAATGACAAGTTCGTATGGGATGAGAGGATTGAGGTCGCCTTCTCTGAGCTAAAGGCCTTCCTCAAAGCTCCCCACACTGTCGCCCCCGATGGCGGGCAAAGACTTGCAACTTTATGTGGTCGTCAGCCCCGAGACGGTCAGCGCGGTGCTGACCAGAAAGGCCACGCACCCAGTTTACTTCGTGAGTCGCGTGCTCCAGCCCGCGGAGCAGCGCTATTCCCCAGCAGAGAAGATGGCACTGGCAGTTGTGACCGCCGCAAGGCGTCTGCGCCCTTACTTCCATGCGCACCCCATCCAGGTCCTGTCTGACCTCCCACTTCGGCAAATCCTCCACCAGCCCACCCTCTCCGGGCGAATGACGAAGTGGGCAGTCGAGCTCTCCGAGTTCGACATCAGCTACCTCCCAAGGACCGCCATGAAGGGGCAGGCCCTCGCTGACTTCATGGTGGAGGTCACCTTCCCTGAGACAGAAACGAGCTCGGAAGAATGGAAGGTGTTCGTTGACGGCTCGCGATGTGACGTCGGTGGTGGGGCTGGCGTATTCCTCGATGGGCCCTCGATCGAGACGGAGTATTCCCTTAACTTCGCCTTCGAAGCCACCAATAACGAGGCCGAGTATGAGGCCATGATCGCCGGGATCGAGATGGCGCTCCTCAGTGGTGCCCGGAAAATCAGGGTCTACACCGACTCGAGCTGGTGGCGCGCCAACTCAACGGCCAGTACGACACTAGAACGGGGTTCCTTCCCGCGTACCGAGAGAAGGTCAAAGCCTTGGTGTCGTGCCTGGAGACCTTCGCGGTTGAGTCCATCCCGCGAACCTCGAACACCAAAGCAGATGCGCTAGCAAGGTTAGGATCCGCCCTCCCCCTTGAAGTCGGGAACCGCGTGATGGTAGAAAGAAAACTCTCGCGGAATGTGAACAACGAGGTTCTATCTATCACCGCGGGGGATTGGAGGATCCCGATAACGCGGTATGTGGAGAGTGGGGTCCTCCCAGAGGACCCCGCACAGGCCAGGAAGCTGAAAATGCAGGCAGCACGGTATTGCGTAGTAGGTGGCTGCCTATATCGCCGAGGCTATACTAAGCCCAACCTATTGTGCGTCCCAACCGAGTCTACGGAGCACATCCTTTATGAGGCCCACGAAGGGGTCTGTGGCGGCCACCGAGGGTGGCGAACCCTTTCGCATAAGATCGCCCACTTGGGGTACTTCTGGCCCACCCTCCGGCAAGACGCAAGGGCCTATGTCCAGCGATGTGACGGATGTCAGAAGCACGGTAACCTCTTGCACGCCCCGACCTCGCAGCGTCGCTCCATCCACGCGCCGTGCCCCTTCGCGATGTGGGAGATGGACATCCTCGGCCCCTTCCCCAAGGCCGTTGGTCAGGTGCGGTATATCCTGGTCATTGTCGACTACTTCACAAAGTGGGTTGAGGCACAAGCAATGGTGAAGATCACGGGGACTAAGGTCTGCGACTTTCTGTGGAAGAACCTTGTCTGCCGCTTCGGCGTTCCCATGACCATCATGACCGACCATGGCCCCCAATTCGATTGCGAAGAGACTCGGACATTCTGCTCGGACCTGGGCATAACCCTCAAGTTCTCCTCCGTGGCCCATCCTCAGTCCAACGGCCAGGTAGAGAACGTCAACGCCCGCATCCTGTCCGATCTGAAGAAACGGCTGGGCATGGCACAAGGTCGTTGGGCAGAGCTTCTCCCACTCGTCCTATGGACGTACCGCACCACCGCGCGCCGCGCGACCGGAGAGACGCCTTTCGCCCTAACCTATGGGGCGGAGGCCCTAGTCCCGGTAGAAACCCTGGTCCCGTCAGCAAGGGTGTTTGATTTCAATGAAAAAGAGAACGAGGCCAATCTCAGGGTCGAGTTGCTCTTCCGTGACGAGCTACGCGAAGTGGCCGACCATCGCTCCAGGGAATACAAGCGCCGCGTGGCCGTCTACCACAACAAGAGGGTGAGACCTCGGTTCCTGGCCACAGGCAATCTCGTCCTGAGGCGAACCCAAGGTGGCAAACTGGACCCCAACTGGGAGGGGCCGTACATCCTTGGCGAGGAGGTCGCTCCCGGAGCTTTTAAGCTCAAAGACAACGAGGGGCGTACCCTCAGCAAGACATGGAACGTCGACCGATTAAAGAAATATTTCGTGTAAACTCTCTGAACTCCGTTACTTCTTTTTTGTGAATAAGGGTTGTGGAACTTTCAAAGTCTCTCTCAAAAAATAAAAACTTCGGGTTTTAAAGTCCAAACCTCACTCCCCGCTTGGTGTTGGAAAATCTTGTTAAGTCCAAACCTCGCTTCCCGCTTGGTGTTGGAGAATCGCGTTAAGTCCAAACCTCGCTTCCCGCTTGGTGTTGGAGAATCTCGTTAAGTCCAAACCTCGCTTCCCGCTTGGTGTTGGAGAATCTCGTTAAGTCCAAACCTCGCTTCCCGCTTGGTGTTGGAGAATCTCGTTAAGTCCAAACCTCGCTCCCAGCTTGGTGTTGGAGAATCTCGATAAATCAATCCCTCGCTTCCCGCTTGGGGTTGGAAAATCTCGGTAAATCCATCCCTCGCTTCCCGCTAGGGGTTGGAAAATCTCGGTAAATCCATCCCTCTCTTCCCGCTTGGGGTTGGAGAATCTCGTTAAGTCCAAACCTCGCTTCCCGCTTGGTGTTGGAGAATCTCGTTAAGTCCAAACCTCGCTTCCCGCTTGGTGTTGGAGAATCTCGTTAAGTCCAAACCTCACTCCCAGCTTGGTGTTGGAGAATCTCGATAAATCCATCCCTCGCTTCCCGCTTGGGGTTGGAAAATCTCGGTAAATCCATCCCTCGCTTCCCGCTTGGGGTTGGAGAATCTCGTTAAGTCCAAACCTCGCTTCCCGCTTGGTGTTGGAGAATCTCGTTAAGTCCAAACCTCTCTCCCAGCTTGGTGTTGGAGAATCTCGATAAATCCATCCCTCGCTTCCCGCTTAGGGTTGGAAAATATCGGTAAATCCATCCCTCGCTTCCCGCTTGGGGTTGGAGAATCTCGTTAAGTCCAAACCTCGCTTCCCGCTTGGTGTTCGAGAATCTCGTTAAGTCCAAACCTCGCTCCCAGCTTGGTGTTGGAAAATCTCGTTAAGTCCAAACCTCGCTCCCAGCTTGGTGTTGGAGAATCTCGATAAATCCATCTCTCGCTTCCCGCTTGGGTTGGAAAATCTCGGTAAATCCATCCCTCGCTTCCCGCTTGGGGTTGGAAAATCTCGGTAAATCCATCCCTCGCTTCCCGCTTGGGGTTGGAGAATCTCGTTAAGTCCAAACCTCGCTCCCAGCTTGGTGTTGGAGAATCTCGATAAATCCACCCCTCGCTTCCCGCTTGGGGTTGGAAAATCTCGGTAAATCCATCCCTCGCTTCCCGCTTGGGGTTGGAGAATCTCGTTAAGTCCAAACCTCGCTTCCCGCTTGGTGTTGGAGAATCTCGTTAAGTCCAAACCTCGCTCCCAGCTTGGTGTTGGAGGATCTCGATAAATCCATCCCTCGCTTCCCGCTTGGGGTTGGAAAAACTCGAACAAAATATGCGAGGTCCGAGCAAGGCTCATGACCTCGGGGAATGGGGGCCGTAGAAGCAGAAGTCACAGGCCTTTTTCCCTGCGACTTCGAGGTAAGAGCGCTAAGTAGGTCCACTTTCAAAACAAAAAAGGCATAAGAGTTAAAAAAAGGGGCGAATTAGCAAGGTTTATGCCCTCGTAGCCTAGAGACGACTATAAAACAAAAACGGGCGGGCGAGGTTTATAACCTCGCTTCCCAGCAGCAGGAAAAAAGAGAATAAGAAAATCAGGAAAGAGGTTGAATACCCTCTTTGCCCTCGCTAGGAGGGAGGCTGAGACTCAGGCCAGCCCGCTCAAGCTGGTCTTGAGAGAGATACACCTGGTACGGTGCCTGACTCGCTGTGGCGTATCGGGCCTTGAGGGCTTTAAGCTCGTCAACCGTATGCGGGCACACGCACCGAACAAAGGTGCCCGACACCACGGGAAAATTGAGATATCTCCCGGTGGGATCTCGGACCAAAAACCAATTCGGTTTCCACGGCCCGACGTTCGATTGGGCCGTGGTGATTTTAACGTTCGGCGTGCTGAGGTTGATGAGGCAGGACCGCGGTTCCCTCCTCGCTAGGAATAAAGCCGACAAGATGTCACGATTCGGCCCGTCCCCGAGTTCACGACTGCGATTCGTGTAGGCGCACAACAGTCGCCAAGCGTTCGGGAACAACTGTGCGGGACAGATCCGCATGGCCCACAGGTACTCGACAATGTACTGGGCCAGAGGCAGCCTGAAACCCGCCTGAAGACTGAAGAGGTGCACGACCACACACCTTTCGTAGGACGCCAAGGGCCGGCCCCCCTCTTCGGGAAGTGCCAGCTCAACTCCCTCGGGCCAGGCGAAGTCTTTGGCAATCTTCGCGAGATCCTCACGCTTGAGTTCGGTGGCCATTCCCTCGGACAGATAGGCCTTAGGGGTACCAGGGGTCATGGGAATCCGTTCTTCGAGGACAGGCGGAACGCGAGACACGGCATCAGTAATATATGCCGCAGGAAAGCTCGGGGGCACGTAAGGGGGAGGCGCCGAGGTCGCTCCCGCATCCGGTCGCACCTCCACCTCAGTAACAACCTCGTCTGGGGTAGAAGGCGAGACCATTTCAACACCCGACGACGTTCGAAGGTGGGAGAAGCGCGAATTGATAGAGGCCTCGGAGTCGCTTGAAGAAGGCTCGCTGAAAACCAGCGAAGGGGACCTCGGGTTCTGGGAGTCGCTAAGTTCTAGGCTTCCCGCGGACTCCGAAACCTCCGCGTAAAAACCCTCTTGAACTCTGAAAGCGAAGCCGGGCGGAGGGCTCGCAGAGGCTCTCCTAGGCATGAAAAGAACGACGTCCAGGCCGCGGAAGGCTAGCACCTGGAAAAGAAAGAAGTGTTGAAACATCGGGCAAAATAACCAAGGAAAAACAATGCGAGGTCCAGACCTCGGAAGAAAGAGAACGCGAGGTCATGACAGCGTCTGGGAGGAAGAGAATTCGAGGTCACAAGAGACGAAAAGACACGTGGCACCCTAGAGGCTATTCTGACAAGATAGGACGGCGATAGAGAAGTCGAAGCGCCAAAAAGAGGAAAGAGAAGGAGAAATGGAGGCCAACGGTGGAAAACAGCGGCGGAGACCCTAACGTCCCATCAATCAGCCGTCGAGACGTTTGGGTTCCCAAGGGTCTCAAAGTTCAAAACCGCCGAAAGAAAGCGCAGAGACCCGGCCGTCGGTTGGAGGGCGAGGGGTTCGAGTGCATGGCGATCGCCACCCTCACCCCACCATCCCGCCACCATGGCGCTGGCGCAAAACACCAAGAAGCGACCTTTACCCGCTAGGGCACAAGGCCGAACACAAAAAAGGAAAAAAAGGGGGAAAAAGAGCAGCGAAAGATGGCGGAGAAGGCGCGCAGACATTCACGCCAACGTCACCACCACCGTTTCACCGCCGTGACACCGGAGCGAAACGCCAGGCGGTACGCCATCGCCCCTCCAGGGCACAGAACAGAAAGGGAAGATCAAAAGCAAAAAATACCGAAAAACAGGAAGGAGGAGGACGAGAGCTTACTTGTTAAAAACCGGCGAAGAAAGGGCGGTGGTGCAGACTGGCAAGAGGCGAAGGCTCGTCGGAAACCGTCTGGAGAACCACTAGCAAGAAACCGAAAAGGCGAAAAAAGAGGGCGAAAATGTTGAGAGAGAAGATGAAAGGGAAGCGTGTGAAATGCGCTCTTATAAAGAGCAGGCTTGGGCCTCCCCTGCCCAGAGAGGCTTATTGGGCCTATCCCTCCTGAACGGCCCATTAAGCAAGATATGAAGAGCAAGCCCAAAAAAGCTTCACCCTTGCAAACAAAAAAAAGCTAAGGGTAGAGCCTCACAAAAAGAGGGCTTCGCGGGATGCCCCCCATGAACCTCGGAACCCTTGAAACCTCGCAAAATGCCTACCCACCTCTCAGAACCTCGCACCCCGTGATCTTTGAGAACTTATGCCCTGCGGCCCTCGGGGCGAGATCCCTAGGCCATGGAGTTGTGATGATGCTCAAAACGGTAAAGTAAGAAGTGGGCCCGGGGTACGAGGAACATACAGACCCAACGGGCCTCCCGAGGATGATCCTGGGGCCCACAACCATATCCACCTTTTATTTTAACAAAATTCCTACCCCTGCGAGGTCCTCCGAAACCTTGGAACGAGGTCTACACCTCGTAACCGACTCTACCAACACGCCCGCCCACCAGAACCACTCAGCTAGCGCCACTCTCCTGAGCGAATCACAAGCTGCCTCGCCGCTAGACCAATCAGAGCCCTTGATCTCGGGCGTCCCACATCGGACAATGATCAGAACTCGACTCCCCAATCCTCTATAAATAGAGGAGAATCTCGTATGGAAAAGGGGTCGAAAAACATCTTGAACTCAAGAACTATCTTGCTCGTTGAAGATCGACGTGATTGAAACATCGTCAAAAGGCCTCGCTATAGACAAGTAAAGTCCACAAAAAGACTTCAAGTCTCACAGAGTTTCTGCCCACACCAAAGACCCCGCTACACTATCCCGCAAACCGTCTACACCTCACTCTCGTTCACTTCAAGGACTTCGCTGCCTAATCTCGCAAGTCATCAACATCGCCCTGCCGGATCAACCTCGCTCAAAAGGTCAAACAAGCTATACTTAGAATTGTCTAGCAATTAGGAGATCTCGGACATTGTTAGGTCGAGATCTCGGACAATCGTAGGGGGTCTAGGGTGTAAACTTCAAGTGTTTGTAACCTCGTCAGTTTGTAATCTCGTTGGCTTGTGACTTCGCAATAACGCAACCTCGTTGTAAAGAAAATCATAAATAAAGAAGCAAGTGTTCGCACGATCGAATATAATAATCCCGTATCTTGTCTTTTAGCGAACGGTTTATTTCGGGTTTCATCATTGAAAATCCTCTGAGAAGGAGTCTCAGAGGTAGAGGTTTTTCTTTCTACGACTTGGTTGGTCGGACAGAAAGTTTTGCTCTATTGTTTATTTCCGCTGCCCAGGGAACATTACTAGTTCCCTGACTTGTTACTAACGCGTCACGATCCAATAATTGGTATCAGAGCAGGTTTGCTCTAGATTGTGTGTTAGTGCAGGAATACAAAATGACTTCAAACAACACTCACAACGTCGGGATTGGAAACAACAAGCCTCCACTTCTTGTTCCTGGAGAGTACGACCACTTGAGAATCCTCTTTGCCACTTGGCTCAAGAGCAATGACTACCAAGCATGGACAGTCATTGAGGATCGAGACTATGTCATTCCTGAAGCCAAGAAGGACAAAAAATCCGAATGGGGACCAACTGAGTGGTCAGGAATTGAGAAGAACTACAAGGCACAAATTGAGACAAGATTTGAAGAATTCGTGTGGTTTTAATGTTCAAGCCCTTCACTTTGAATTATCTATACAATTGAGACTAAGTTTTCTTATTCCCTAATTTTATTGCATAACTCATATTTGTTGGTGGCTAGATTATATATTATGATTATGTCTTCAATCATGCTTGGCTAAATTCCTAGTTCTAGGGTTTTGGTGATCTATTCAATGTGTATTTAATTAAAGTTATATTTTTTTGTCTGAATTGAAATATTTTTGATTCAATCCTAGATGCTTTATGCCTTAGTAACTTTTGTGAATGGGAACTTGTTAAAGTTTGAGACTGAAAGGTGAAAACTTTAATAAGTAGTCAGACAGGGAACTGAGACTGAAAGGTACTTTTTCCTGTCGGAACCCTAGGATTTGAACCTGAGATTTCTTTATTGCGAAAGTGTTTTGATTTCTCTTGTGGATTAATAGTTGTCATAGAAACCTTAAGTTTGGGTTGAGTTAGCAAGTCGCGAAAGCGGATGTTGATTCAATTTAATCTTAAATTCTAAGTGCTTATTGGTCTAGATTTCAATTGGCAAGTCGCGAAAACGGATGTTTATTGGGTTTAGGCACGTTGCTATCATTCGAAAGAACTTAGTGATTACCTTAGATAACTACCTTCAAATAATCGGAAATAAATTCAGGCAGAGTATAATTTTATTTATTGAAACATTATTGTGGTGATCCTTAACCTTAGACACATCTATCCCGTTGATTTTATCCTTATTTTATAATTGATTGTTATCTTAGATATTAGATTTTCTCAATTTCTTATATTTTGACCTAATTTACTAGTAGAGTTCCAATTGGTATTACATTGGTCCTTGTGGGATCGACACTTGAGGTACTACGATTGATCTCGTTTGCTTGCGGGTTAGTTTTGGCTGCATCAGCATGGGCGGCCATTGAGCAGATGCACATTGGGAGTACGGATCTGAAGGAAAGCCATCAAAAAGAGGCTAAGAGGGAATTCTACAACTTCAAGATGGAGGATGGAGAAACCATTGCAACATACCAATCTCGGTTTGAGGCTTTGGTGAATCGCATCAATCATCTGGGTATCGAGAAAACCATCACACATTCAGAGAAGGTTTCTGCGATTGTTGATGGTCTCGGTCCTAAGTATGTTGTTACCTGAGGCTTGCTAAGAGAAAATCCAACTCGATTCCCTATCCTAACTCGATTCCTGATATGGAATCAAATAAGTCCTAATGTTTCAATATTAGATATTAATATACATATCTTACACAAGTGGGTAATGGATGAAGGCATATTAATATACTCATCCATAAACCTAATTTATTACTTTTTTAAGACTGGTGAATCCGATATCTATCGTATACGGGTGAGATTATCATCCTATCTTGTGCATTGCACTTAGAATTTATTCAAAATATACCTTAAAAGTACTGACCCAACACACAAAAAAAAAGAGGAATCACGCACCCATGAAGGAAATTATATGCATGAGCGGTAGTGTGTTGCAACTTTATCCAAGGAAAGGATTTTCACTAAAATTCAACATCTTTATAAAAATGAGCATTCTATATAACGACTTATGTGTAGGTCCATACAAAGAAAGAGATAGTGATAGTTTTTAGGTGATTGGCCCTAAATTTTGTTATACTTCGATCTCTTATATATACATTTCATTATTCTAAAGATGCTCAATCAGCTCACAACACATAACCAACTTATGTGAATTTATAATGGCCATGCTAATAAATTGATACTAAACCTTTATTGGTATCAACTTTTTTTTGGGGGGGGGGGGTTAATTTTGATCCATGCCTGAGCTTGAAGGGCAAATCAGTTCACCTTAATCTTAAAATGGACAAATAGGTAGGTATGTAGACACTAACGGATGCAAAACAAATTTCAGGGGTACGACTTCTCTTATGAAGTCAATAATTCAGGAATTATCGATTAGTTTAGTTAGTCAATATTCTTAAATCATGGATTGTTTTGGCGATCATGCTATCCACTGTGGAAATGATATTGGTCTTAAGTTTCGCCATAACCTAGTCCGGGACGTGTTGGGTGATATATGTACTCAGGCTGGTGTCTTTGTGCAAAAGGAGGTACCTCTTAAATTTCTGTCCAAGTAAGGTAGAGATCTTCGACATGTGGATCTTCTGGTTTACTCTTGGGATAGAGGGAGGAACATCTTCTTAGATGTCACATGTATCTCTCACTCTCTCCCTTCACGGGGGCGGGAGTTGATGCTTTTGTCCATTGTGCTGCTGTTTCTAATGATGTTTTCCGAAAGAAGAGGAAGTATGAATTAAAGTGCACAAACAATGGATATAGTTTTATTACTTTTTCATTCTCTACTTTTAGAAAGCTAGGGAGTGATGTCTTTGAGTTTTTGTCTAGGGTCACGCGGGCTGCTCATAGTAACATGGCCAACGTTAATATTCGTTCCTTTATTTTCAGCGCATGTGCTTTGCCTTGAATAAGGGTGTCGGAGGCCAGTTAGTTGCTAGGCTCCCATCCAACTTTATGGAAATTGAACTTGATACATATAAAATTTGAATATTCTTAAATATGAAAAATTTAAACTTATTTAATTATAAAATTGTATTTTAGGGAGTAACGTATTAAATGTGAATGGAAAAAAAACTAAATAGAACAATAATTCGAGAATTATCAACGAGTTTAGTTGCTCAATATTTTTAAATATGAAAAATTTATACTTATTTAATAATAAAATTTTATTTTATTGAGGAAAACATTAAAATGTGAATGAAAAAATACTAAAATAAAACTATAGGGAATTTTTTTTTGATTAGGTAAGGATTAGGAGGGACCCCCATTAAGGGGGGCGTCCTAGAGCATCCTTGCGGATGAGAACTATAAGTTCTGGATGACTCTAAATATCGTGAATAGGGAGACTGTGGCTCAGTCTAGCGATTTTATCAGCCACAGTGTTAGCGCCCCTAGGCACATGAGAGACATGAGCAGTCTGGAATCCAAGGAGAGAGACCAGAATATGAGTCATAATGATTTCAATTTCCCAAGGGCAATTTTTCTCACCTTGAGCTGCTTTAACTACTTGTATGTTGTCACCTTCAAATTCAATTTTTTCATACCCGTGGATTTTGGCCAATCTAATTCCATCTCTTAGTGCTAGAGCTTCCGCTTTAAGTGCTGAAATACGTCCATAGTTTTGTGCTGAGATGTGTACTACATTCCCATTATGATCTCTTAGCACCACACCTCCCGAGGCATTTCCATTTGCTAGTTTTGATCCATCGAAGTTGCACTTAGTGAATCCGTAATTAGGCTTTTTCCAGTGTTTATATTTGGTTTTCCTCATTTTCCTTCTCTCCTGGTTCATAGCGATAATTTCTTCATCTTCATTCCAGTTTTTGGCTACCTCCCATTGTTGTAAATGCAGTCTAACATATTGAGGTAGGTCTTGTATAAATTCATTCGAGGCTTGTTGGAAAACCAGTTTATTCCTTTGGTGCTAGATGCACCACCAAGCAGTAGCCACAGTGATAAATTCTTTAGTTTCAAGGAGTTGGTATAACTCATTAACTGCGATTTTTACTGATTTATTGTGAACGTTAATCCCTCTCAAGATTTGCTCACTTTTTATATTTAGCTTTCTGATAATTTGAAGTGTGTGTGGACATGTAAAGAATAAATGTATTGTGTCTTCTTGTGTACAGTTGCACATAATACAGCCTCCCGGGGTGGGAATATGTTTTTCTTGTAATCTTACTTTAGTGGGAAGGCCGTTATTGCTCATTTTCCATAGGAAATTTTTGACTTTTGGTAGAATGTTCTATTTCCATATCCATTTAATGATACTTGGTTCTTGGTTTGTCGTTTTTATGATTAAATTTATCGCTGAGTGTGTTGAAAACCAATCATTCTTGCTTGGTTCCCAATAAGGACGGTCTTGAATAGAATTATCTGGTATCGGAATCGCTTTTATGATATCAACTTTCTCTTATGGGAGTATTTGCTTCAATTCATCTATTTTCCAATGTTTTTCCTGATTAATGAATTCTGAGACTTTTACTTCTTCGACTATGTTTAGAGGGGATGTCGCAAACATCCTTAATGGTTGTGCTATTGCCCAATTATCTCTCCAGAAATTTATTGTTTGACCATTTCCAACTTGCCACATAAGGCCTTTTTCAAATTCAGTTCGGAGTCCTATAAGTTTTTTCCATTGCCATGAAGTGTTGGATTTAATCTTATAGGAAAAGAGTGTGTCATTTCTAATGTATTTTTCTTTAATTACCCGGACCCAGATGTTGTCTGGTTCCGCTAGGATTTTCCAGAGTAATTTCAATTGTAGTGTTTTGTTCATATGTTCTGTTTTTCTTATTCCTAATCCTCCGTGTGATTTTGGTTTGCATATCTTATCCCACCCTATAAGAGGCTTGTGGTTTTAATCTTTATTCAAGAAAAAAGGTTCTATTTATTCTATCCAAGTCTTCATGTATCTTTTTTGGCATCATAAAACTTTGCATCACATAATTTGGTTTCATGGCTAAATTTGATCTTATTAGTGTTGTACAACCTTCTTGAGATAACGTGTTGGCTTTCCACTTAGAGAGTTGGCCTTGTGTTTTCTCAACTGAGTCTTTGAAAGTTTCTCTATTCACTTTTCCATTAATGATTGGGCATCCAAGATATTTTTCAAGGTTAGTCATGGTTGTTATACTAAGGGATTGTTGTATGTTTTGTCTTTGGTTGGTTCTAACATTTTTTGATGTTTGGAAGGCCGATTTATGGTAATTAATTTTTAGTCCAGATATTTGGGTGTACTCTTCTATGATTTGTTTGACTTTGATACATGCTCCTTGTGTTGCTTTTGTAAAGATGATTATGTCATCAGCAAATGCCAAAAAAGGAACTCTTAATCCTCCGCGGGCTATTGGGAATCCTACTGAGTGGCGGTCATGTTCACATTCCATTTGTAGTTTTCTTGCTAGGATTTCCGCTCCGATGACAAATAGGAATGGAGAAAGGGCCTTGTCTGATACCTCGTTCCGGTGGGAAGGGGTCCGTTGGTCCATTATTGAAAAGAACCGAAAAGGATACCGTACAAACACATTCCCGTATCCACCCAATGAATTTCTCATTGAAACCAAATTTCTCTAGTACTTGGAAAAGAAAACTCCAGTCTAATCCATCATATGCTTTTTCCATATCAAGTTTTATCGCTACCCATCCATCTTTAGCCTTACTTCCTCTAAATGAGTGGAAAATCTCATGGGCAATTAGAACATTATCTTAGATTGCTTTATTACTTACAAATGCTCCTTGTAATGGGTGTATAATTTTATTCATTACCTTTTTAAGTCTTTTTGTTATGATTTTAGAGATTATTTTGTAAATTGTGGAACATAAGCTTATTGGCCTACAATGATTAGTTGTTGTTGGGTTGTCTATTTTCGGAATGAGTGCTATAAAGGTGTGGTTGATCTGCTTTAGAATTTTCCCTGAGTGGAAGAAGCTTTTAACTGCTTTTATAACTGAGGGGCCTACAATATCCCAATATTTTTTTTATAGAATTCCGATGTCATTCCATCAGGACCGGGTGACTTATTTGATCCGATGCTCATGGTAGCTAACTTAATTTCTTCATTTGTGGTTGGTCGTGTAAGAAGGGCATTATCCTCATTCGTTATTTCATTTGTAATTAGTTCTAAATATTCTTGTGTCAGAGCTTGATTTACAAGTTCCTTTGTATATCTTTTTTGAATTCCTTTTTAATCTCTTCTCTAATATTATCTGCCCCAACAATATGAGTTCCATTACTAGTGTGGATTCCTTTGATAATCTTCCTATTTCTTTTTTCCACTTGCAACTTTATGAAAGTATCCTGAATTCGCATCAACTAGTTTTATATGCTTGGTTTTTGCCCTTTGTTTCCAATATACTTTATGGAAATTTAGAATCTTCTCTTTTTGCTTAATTATTCTAAGTTGTTTTTGAATCATATATGGTTGTGGAGATATGAGAATTTGCTTTTGTAGCTCTACAAGCTTACATTCTATTTCTTTTAATTGTTGAAATATGTTTCCTAGAATCCGTTTATTCCAATTTTTTGCACTTGTTTTAAACAATTGAGTTTTCTTTACTAATTGATACATATTGGAGCCTTGAACATCAAGCCTCCAGGCTTGTTTAACCACATTTCTGAAATCTTTTCGTTGCATCCACATCTTTTCTAGTTTAAATGGTAGGCCTTTGGTGATTATGTCATTAATCAGATCAACAGAGATTTTGCAGTGGTCTGATGTTGTGAAAGCATGATTTGTGGTAGAGACACTAGGGTACCATTGGATAATTGTGTTGCTAACAAGTACTCTATCTAATTTTTCATAAATATTATTCTCCTCCGTTCTGTTTTTCCTCCATGTGTACAAGTTGCCACTTGTCGGAATATCTACTAGTTCACATTTATTTTTGAAATTGAGTAGCCTCTCAAAACGATGCGGATCCGGAAAAGCTCCTCCTATTTTTTCACTTGATTCCTGAATCTCATTTAGATCACCAATAATGAGCATGGGTAAGTTTAGTGTAATTAGTATATTTGTCATATTGCGCCAGAATTCTTCCTTCATATCTGCATTTGGTGGGGCATATACAAAGCAAAGGGCAATATTATACTTCGTTGTCATGTTGTAGTATTTTAGTATAATGTATCTTTCTTCATGAATCAGTAACTTAATCTCTTCATTTACTAGTTGATATTCTTTCCACATTACTCCAATGCCTCTTGCTTTTCCATTGGCCGGAGACCAAACAAAGTTATCAAAGCATGCCCTTCTCCATACTTGGTCACTAGGTGTTTTATCCATTTTTGTTTCCGCTATTTCCATTACCTGAATTCTATTTATTTTGCAGTAGGAATCTATTTCCGGGCAAAAGGACTTACGTCCTATCCCTCTACAATTCCAAAATCCTATCTTCATAATAATATTTATGACATAAAGCAGTCCACCTCAAACAGTCTCTTAAAAGTTTATTTTTGCAGTTTTGATCTTTATAATGGATTATTTGATTTACTCATATTCTATTTATTTTGCTTCCCTTAACTAAACAATTTCCATGTTTTCTTATGTGCTTATGTGAGCTATTTTCATTATTTATTTCATCCTTGCATTCAAGCATCATTACAATCCTATATTTGGTGTTTGAATCAAAAGAAGCATCAAACCAGCATATTATTTTCCTTCTCATGTGCGTGCATTTTATTATAAGTGTACTTAATTCATTGGATGTATCCCTCCTTTGTTTTTTATCGTTCCAAACACACCCTTTTCCTCCATAAGAAACAAAAATAGCCATCCACATGTAATCATCATGTTTCATGTCATCACTCTTATAATCATTGTTCAAATGTTTACAGTTTACAACTTCAAAGGTAAGACAATTACATGTTTCTTTATCCTGAAATCCTTCTAAAATTTTCATGGTGATTTGATCACTTTTTTGTGTGTGCCATTCATTTTTCATGTCTTTCTTTTTTTCCTGTTGTTCCCTCAATATGCCAGATTGTGCTTTGTTGCTTCTAACCTTCTAGTTGTGAAAAAACTCCACAAACCACCAGTTGAAATCTTTATTTTCTTCAAGGCCTATCTTTAGTGAAATGTTCCTACATTTTTTCACAACACCAGAGAAAGGACTTAGGCATCCCAATTTCAATTAGAGTTATATCCAAACCAGATAAAACATTAATAAGTTTCAGATGTTTATTTATTGTTCTTGGATTCAACCACTTCTTCATGTAGGACATAGCATACATGGTAAAAAATTTCTTCCTTTTTCTTAGTAGAAGAAGTCTAGATAAACTTATTTTTCCAGGCTTTATTCTATTAATTTCAATCTTACAATTCAGTATATTTTTATCATTTAGTTTCCTCAAAATTATCATCAAGTAGTAAGGTGGGTAATCATCATTGGAATCTAAGCTCCCAGCCCAGCACATACCACGGAAAATGCTTGCATATTTATTGCTCAGTAGCAACAGACAGATCATATATATTAAGTAGCAAACACAATAAATTTCACTTTCCATACTTGTAACATATAGCATCAGATAGTACATAGCAATTTCAGAGTCATTACAGGGAATCATGGTAGAAACACCTCTATGCTTGATTTTCAAATTCAAGACAAGGCAAAATACTTGATGTGGTCTTCCCAACATCCCAATATACCCACAACTCCAAAGATAACAAAGAGACATTTCCAAAGTTATTAACCACATCCTACATTCTTCCACAAACAGGTAGCTATAAACACCAAAGCAAGCATAAATAGTCATATCATTGTATACTTTTCCATGACAAGAATGGTCAATTTGAGGGCTGCAATTCCCATATTTCATAACTTTTGTTGCAGTTCTAGAGAGCCAGAGGTTCACAAAATAGTTTGTCCCCGAGGGATCAAAACTAACTTGGTTCTTTATTGCATTACTCTTTAAGGTCTCATCGACCATAGTAGGCGGATCGTTCTTAATTGCACTACTCTTTAAGGTCTCATCGACCATAGTAGGCGGTTGTTCATGTTCTTCATATGGGTTCAGGTTCTCAGATTGTACAAAGGAGACTTTCTCAATTAAAAACATGACATATTTAAAGGATTTCCTACCAATCCCAGGGGGGCTTAAACAATTTTCTATCCTAATTAGACAATTGAAAATCTCAGCCAGAGTATAAGAATAACAAATTCTGATAATATGTGATTTTTGAGGAGTTGATCAATCCAGATTGACAATTTATATCCATGACTCCAGCAAATAGAGGTCAAATCATTCAAGTTAAAATTAGCAAGAGATAGGTTGGAATAGAACAACCTGTGTGTTCTCGATGTTCGTCGCCCCTCTCAGTTGCTCGAGAGAGGATAGGGAGGATCCTCCCCGTTTTCATCCACATGGCTTCCTCCTATAGAGATCCAGACCGTTCTCTGCCTCACCATCACCCCCATGCTTCCTAGGTTGTATCGGGATGAACAGAAACATAGGGCTATCAACCCTAATCTCCACATCGAGCGCGGCTCCACCAGCAAGAGCCCACGCCTCTTCTTTAGGTGCCTCCTTTGAAGGGAAAAAGGCTTGCCATCATTCCATTCCTTGTCACCGGCGACGACCCATGTCGGAAATTGTCCACCGTTGTTTGCATCGACTCGCACCGGATCGGGATTTTGTGGAAGTTTTCCCCAAATTGGTTCCCAAGGACTACTCTTTTCATCATAGCTATGGATTTGCGGTAGGAAAAATTGGATGATTGTGCCGATTTGGGCTAGAAATTGAGATCTAGGGTTGAGGATTTGGTTTTGCCACTGTTCATTTTTTCGGGGGTTTGGTTTCATTCTTCGGGAGCGTTTTCTTTCTTTCTTACACGTTTATATGTTATAAAACTATAGGGAATTGAACCTTGGTGGCTTGCATATAAAGTTGAGTAATAAATCATTTTAACTAGTTAATTTTCATGTTTTTAATTCACCCATATTCAAATCTAAAATTTACATACATATTATTAACACGTCCGACCGAAGGAGGGGCATGGGCCCACCCATGCCCACCCCTAGGATCATCACTGTATGTAGATATATATGCAGTGGGCAAATACTACTATATCCATTTCTTCATTTTCCTTAGTTTTTTTAGAAGGAGAGATAGTGTAGAGATTGAGAGAAGTGATGATATTATTAAGGAGAATAATCTCAATTATACAATGAGTACATAGAGAAACTCTCATGAATAGCTTAGACCCCAAGACTAATAACCTTAATAGGGAAATATCAAGAAGAAGACAACATTACTCATCAAGATAGAAAATACAATATCTAAAAATATTAAGTATCCTTAACATGCCCCTCAAGCTGGACATCGGTAGAGACAGTCCAAGCTTTGAAAACAAAAGCGAGGACGGAGAAGCGGCTTAGTCAAAATATCGATAAGTTGATCTTCAGTGGAGACATATGCAACCTGAAGAATACCATTCTGCACAAGCTCACGAATGAATGAAAGTAAGAGCAATATGTTTCATTCGAGAATGAAATACCGAATTAGCACTGAGGCTATTTGCCCCATATTATAATAATACAAAACCGGTTGTTGAGAAAGATGAACTCCCAACTCAAAAAGTAAGGACATCAACCAAAGTAACTGAACACCAGAGTCAGTTAACGCCTTATACTTAGCCCCAGTCGACGATCGGGCCATCGTCTTTTGTTTTCTGGAACTCCATGAGATGGGCATGCTCCCTAAATAGATTAAGTAACTTGTAGTGGATGTGTAATCATCTTTTTTGCCCTTTCAATCAACATTAGAAAATCCATGAAGCGACAATGGAGAGCAATCATGAATAAGGATGCCTTGTGTAGACATCCCTTTCAAGTATTGAAGTAAGCGCTTGAGTGCACTCTATTGAACTGAAGTGGGCGAGTGCATTGTTTTGGGCAGATTTAACACGTACACGCGTTATCTGCTATAATGAGGGAACTCTAGTAAAAAACCAGTTTAAACACGTTAATTTGCCAGTAATAAGGGATTCACAAAGAGAAATAGCAAATGAACTAGTAAACAAGTAGAGAAAGAGATATGAATTCAAAATAGTGAAATAAGATTGCAATTGTACTGCTGCGAGTTACTCCTTACGATTATGGATACCAATGGTAAGTCGTAGACACGTTAATTGATAAAATAATAGATATCGAAATAAATAGACAAAAAATAAGATAACGATGATAAACTTCACTATGATTCCATTCAAATGTTAAAGGACGATTGAGGGTACGCCAGAGAGAAAATGAAGAGCAAAATAGCTTTTGAGATCGTGGATGAATAATCGAAAAATAAAGATACAATTGTATGTAGATTGTTTTGTTGTAGAGAGAGATCGTGAGAGAGTGTCCGAGAGAGAGTCCCCTTCGTTGATGTTCTACCTCCCTGGCTCATCTCTTGGTCATTTATGAGTATCAATCCCGAGAATCTCGCCTTGTTATTAATGTCTTCTAACGGCTAGTTTGACCAGTTACCACTTCTGCTGAATCGTCAACGCGTTAGGCATTTAAGGCGTCGTTGATTTTCGCCCATGTAGTTAATGCGTTCCAACAGCTCTTTAATGCTCCTCGATTTCCTCTATGCAGTTTAATGCTCCATTAATGGTGTATAATGTCTTTAATTCATTCCGATCTCTTCATATCTTTGTGGCCCCACCTCATAATTTAGCCCGATATTTTAGGGCCTAACATGAATGAATTGAGAATGCTTGTTTATAACAAAGCCAATGTCAGGCCTGGTCGAAGAAAGATATTGCAGGCTACCAACTATCATACGATACTATGTAGGAGAATCAAGAAGCGAGCTCGACGTCTTCTACAGGACTTGTGAGCAACATATAGGCCTTGAAACAACATTAGACTCAACCATGTTGACCTTGCTTAGCAAATCTTGTATATATTTGTTTTGATATAGAAAAAGACCTTTAGGATGTGGTTGAACTTCAACTCCAAGGAAATAGGACAGATTACCCAAATCCTTGAGAGAAAATCTATGAGAAAGACACTGAAGCATGTCTTCTAAATCATGAGAATTATTACCAATGATGATAGTATCATCCACATACACAAGCAAATAGATGATGGAGTGCAAATGACGATAAACGAAAAGAGAAGAATCATCAACTAAGTTAACAACCCAACCTGAAGCAAAAACAAGTGTAGTTCAGTGCACCACACACTCAGAGCTTGCTTAAAACCATATGTAGCCTTTTTAAGCTTACAAACATGATAAAGAAACAGTTTTTCAACAAAACTTTTTGGTTGAGTCATGAAAACATCCTCTTATAGAGTGCCTTGCAGAAAGGCTTTAGTAACATCCAACTGACATAGCGACCAATCAGAAGACATAAAAATGGACAAGACATTAGCAACTATGACGTGCTTGATGACAAGGCTGAATGTCTCCGTAAAGTCACAACCAGGGTGTTGATGCAAACCCTTTGCAACTAAACGTACGTTGTACTTGTCTAATGAGCCATCTGGGTTGGATTTCATATGGAAGACCCATTTACAACCAACCGTATTCATGTGAGGAGATGATGGGACAAGAACTACATCTGATTCGAATAGAGAGACGAGTATTTTTTATCCATGGCTTGATGTCAATCCGGGTCTTTTAGGGCTTCGGTAATAGTTTGAGGTTCTTTGTGAATATAGGTTTGGGCGAGGAGATTGTGTTTTTAAACAGGTTTAAAAATATTATTTCTGGATCGAGTGGTCCTGCACAGAGTAGGAGGTGGTGGAGGCGAATGATTAGGTGAGGTCACAACGTGGACATGGCAGCAGAACTAGGGGTAGAGGGTGCAACGAAATTATAAGAGGATGCAGAGGGGATAGTAGGGTTTGGGTGAGCAAATAAGGTTGCTTGTGAGGTGGAAAATTACGGTTAGAGTTTTCGGGGGTAGGAGGCGCAGAACGGGTAGTGATTGTGGGTCAGTACCATGGATCCCATGTTCATCGCACATGGATGAACGAATATACGAATATACAAATATACAAATATACGAAGAGGGGACCCGATGACTAATTTGCATGGCCACTTCGAATAAGTCCTAGAGTACTTGAGTCTTATTTGTTACGCAATCGAACATAACCAACATTCAAGAGGGACATTTGTGAGCAGGTTTGTAATATCCGTAATTTTTAGGATAAATTTGAAAATTTTCTAGACGACTTTCTAAGACCCGCTTAGCAAAGTCGTTACCCCTGTTGACCGTAAATTAGGAACCAATGTCTAAAAGTTTACAAGTGACAAAAAGTAATCATATAAATAATTTTCTTAGTTCACATAAATTATAAGACCGCTCGGACAATTTTTAGGATTTTCCGAACAAGTTTCGAAGACCCACTTTATAAACTTGTTACGCGTTACGATCGTATTAATGGGATCTATTCCTAGAAAATTAAAGGTGGGGAAATAAAATCATTTAAGTTGATTTTATCACTAGACATAATTTTAAGGATCATTTCCATGAGAGAAGTTTTCCGATCAGGTGAGGTCTGCTTAAGTAATTATGTACCCGTTAAGATTATTCTGAAACTTACCTCTTAAAATTAAAGGTGATAAAACAAAATCATTCGACTTGATTTTATTAGTTAGCATAGTTTTTAGGACCGTTTCTATAAAAGCAATATTATAATCTGGGGTATATAATTTTACCGCTTTAAATACAATTCCCCATCCAATACGGGTAAAGATACTTAGTTATCAATACCGGCTAAAATCTTTTGATGATTTTTTTTAGATATTGCATGTCAAGTTTAATTATGTGGATTGTGCAAATCAAATTCTTACACTGTACCACACTTGATGCCCACATTTCTTTTGCCTATTTAAATCCCCGTTCGGATTACTTCCCCACTGAGATCTAAGCCATCTCCTATTCTCCTTCATTCCCAAATCTCCCCAGCCAATCATCAGGGACACCAAATTGGTGAGAAGGCCAGCCGGCCCCCACCCCCCTCTCTTAAAAATTTCTTTACTCCCTCCGTTTAAAAATTCTTCACGCCGATAATTTCTTTCTCGGCCTCGTTCGTTCAGCCACCCACCAGCCCGTGCCGCCCCTTGTCATGCCTCCTCATCTGTGTTTTGTTTTCTTCAGTCTACTGTAAACAGAACATAAGGTGAGGAATTTTTTTTCTTGTTGTTTATTTATTTTCCCCTTGTTGATTTAATGATGTGGAAATAAAATCTAAGCATGTTATTGTTCTGTTTTTTTATAAAAAAAAATCAGATTTATACAAGTTAAAGGTTGTACAAGATTTTCATAGAAATCAACATGTATGCATAAGATCTAAAGGAAAATGCTTTTGTAAACTATAAAATAATTTTTTATAAATCTTAAGAGTTATAAAAGTGATTTTAAGTATGAAATTCTAATTTAAAAAATAATATAAACTTAAACATTCTTTCCTTTGTTATAAAAGAAATAGCTTGTTGTAGAGAATTAATTAGAATAAGGTTTTTAAGGAAGAAAATATCTTGCATGTCAACTTAGTCTTAAAATAAATTTTAAATAATTTATATATGACCTTTTAAGTAAAAGTAGACTCCTAAAGAATAATATTTACTTAAGCAAATTTAAATTATTGCAAGTGGAATTTACAAAGTTTTATAAAATTATCCACCCTTGCATGTTAACTTAGAGCTTAGTATATTCTTTTATTATAAAACTATGTATGAGCTTCTTGATAAAAAGGGGACTCACAAAAATAAGTTATACTTCAGTAAAATAAATAAGTAATGCATGTGGAATTAAAAAGGTTTTTATGAAATTATTCATTAATGCATGTCAATTTTTGACCTTACTATAATTTTGTAATAAATTATATACGACATCTAGAAATAATTATACTCATGAGAATAATATTTATAAGTGAAAATGCATAAAAGTGCTTGTGGTTGTAAAAGGATTGTAATTAGTTTTAAAATTACTTTTGCATGTCAAAGTTACCCTTTAATATAATTTTTGGAATAGATATAAGTTATTTTAGAAATAGTAAATTTCATGAAAACAATACTTATTTTATTCCAATTAAATAATTATTGCATGTGATTTCAAAAAGGATTTTTTCATTTGATTAAATCCATCCTTGCATGTTTTTTAAAATTAAGTATTTTGTAATTCTACAATAGTTATTTAAGACATCACTTTGAAAATAATATAAAGGATTATTATTATTATTATTTGTTTTTCCTACCTAAATTATTAAATCAAATAATTTAAAATAACATCCTTTCTCTTAAAAGAAAAAATAATAAAAAGGATTGTTTGAGAAATAAAATAAGAATTTTAATATAAATTCGTTCGTTATCTTAATTCAAATGACTAGGTCAAAGCGTTCGAATTTCACTAAGTCGTTCTAATTCCCGAGCTTCGTAAGCTTACAAAAGAAATTCAAGGCAAGTGGATTTTTCTCTCTTGCATCTGTTTAAACGTGAATTTCCTTTCCGTTTAATGTTCCTTTCTTCCAATGATAATTATTGCTAAATAAATTGACCTAAATTTATTTATGCCTTGTGGAAATTACTGCGAAATCAACCGACTTATGTCTATTTATGCTTTGTGAAAATTACTGCTAAATAAACGAATCTAAGTTTATTTACGCAATAAAAATTAACGACGTTATGCTGTATTAATTATTATATGCGCATACTCGTTAGAAATAAACTAATAGGTCAAATGAGAATGATTCTATCTGTTTCAAATATAAACTCAAGGATGAGAGCTTAGTCTCTTGAAAACATCTCTTTAAAATGTTGTATTAGGATGCACCTATACCCTAATATCGGGTCATGACCTTGCCCTCTTGATTTTTTGGGCTACGCGCTCTAGCTAAGTGCAAAAAGTTCATATACACGAGCATTGAACATTGCCTCTTGTATTTTCGGCATTGGTTTCTTATCAAACTAAAAATCCTTATAAATGAAATCGTACTATTGAGAATTATAGTACAAAGTAATATCCGGAAATTCTGATTCCTCTATTCTGATTCCTCTATTCTTTGGCAAAGTAATACCCATTCACCTTTCTTTTTCTTTTGCACTTTTGCCTGGTGTTTTCCGTCTCTTTCTATTTGGAAACATTAGACAGCAGACGTGTGTTGCTCAGGAACTGAAGATGAAGATCAGACGAAGCGAAGGAAGGAAGGATTCACCTCAGAGCGACGTATTAAAAAAAGTGGTGCCTAGGATCATGTGAAGACTATAGAGGAGATGTTGAATTGAAGGAAGAACTTTATAACATTTTGGTGTTATACCATGTATTTATATGGGTCACCAGTATCATTAAAATTATATTCCACTGTCATTTTCTTTTGTAAACAATCACTCTATAATCAAAGATAATTCTAATATGAATAAATGAATCTTTCATATTTTTGATCGTTTTAAATTGTGTTGTGTAACCTTAGCTTCGGGTGACTTTGGATGGTAAAATCTGAGGTCACTGACGGTAATACCATTGGTTAGAAAATTGGGGGTCTTACAAAATGGTATCAGAGCTAAAAGTATCTTTTTAAAATTTAAAAATCTTTCCTTTATGACTTTAGAACCGAATTCTTACCCAACCTTTTAAAGGTGAGGTTTACATCTGAACGTCACTTTTAAAAGAGATCTCAATTGAGATTTTCTTCTTTAGAAGTAAGAAGTTCCACATCAAAATTCATATATGATTATAATTCTTTTGAGTATTCGAACCTTAGAAAACCATTCTTAGGAAACTTGGTAAGTTAAAGGAAGTAGATTACTAAATATATATATATATATATATTTTAAGAATTGAAACTTTCTACAAGTTTTTAAAGTGATAAGAAATATCAAATGAGAAGAAGTATAGTAAACTTCTAGGATAATTATGGATAAAGAATTTTTATAATCCCTTTTCGGAATTTTCGAGTCTTGAAACCTTGTTTCTTTTCAAAAAATATAAAAGAAATTAGAAAGAAAATTGAATTAAAGTTTTATTCCATGACTATCTAAGACTCAATAATAGATCATAAAGATTTTGAGATAATTTTGAAAAGAAGAGTCGAGTTGAGCAATAATTGTCATAATAAATTTAAGGGTTGATTTTTCTTTATCACCTACTTTTGAGAAGTCCCTTTCAGTAATAAATGGATTTCAAAACTTCCTTCAATAAGATCGTCGTCTCCAAGATATAGAATTACGAATATTCTATATTAAACGTCTATTCTCTTTTTCTTCTTCAAAATGGCGTTGGCAAAGGACAAGGCTCATACTTAGCGAGAAGCAGAAAGAGCGATAGGATTTATTGTGATGCGAACTCCTCCATAGGGTTGATTCTACCTGGACATGTGTCCCGACTTCCAGTTTTGAAGCATTAATGTCAACTATCTATTTTGTTCTATATAGAATGGTTGACTTCTATCAACTTGACCTTTCGAATCTTACTTTAATACCTTTCTCAGAATGGATTGTAACCATCTTTTCATAGTACACTAACGTGTAGCGCCAACCTAAACATTATTTCAATAGGATATTGATTTATGTTTCAAAATGAGTGGCCATTACTCGGGTATAAATGTTGACTATGTCTTGGAATGACGTTTATGGGAACTATAGATGGTGAACACCCAAGGAAATCTTCGAATCAATGAGCCAGGAAATGACGAGTCAACAAACAACGCAGCTGAAAATCAAGTTGGAGGCACTAATGCCATACCCTTGGACGCCGCCACCATTGCAGCCCTAATTGAATTACTCAAGACCATCCAACTAGGAGGGTCATGTGAAGGAAGGAAGGATTCACCTCAGAGCGACGTATAAGAAAAAGTGGTGCCTAGGCTCATGTGAAGACTATAGAGGAGATGTCGAATTGAAGGAAGAACTTTATAACATTTTGGTGTTTTACACCATGTATTTATATAGGTCACCAGTATCATTAAAATTATATTCCGCTGTCATTTTCTTTTCTAAACAATCACTCTATAATCAAAGATAATTCTAATATGAATAGATGAATCTTTCATATTTTTTATCATTTTAAATTGTGTTGTGTTACCTTAGCCTCGGGTGACTTTGGATGGTAAAATCTGAGGTCACTGGCGGTAATACCCTTGGTTAGAAAATTGGGGGTGTTACAGGGTAAATATTTTGTAAGTATCTTTTCAAATACCTTCTTTATTTTCCTTATTAAATTATAATTTTTCTTATCACTATAATGGAAGATTCTATCTTAGTCGAAATATAGAATATCTGCGTGGATTGGGAAGCAAGATACCACTTGCTTGGATGACAAGGCAATTTCGGCCGGCCCTAGGGGAGGATTTTTGCCCCCTACTCCCTTTCTTCAATTATAAATACATGTCTTCGCCATGTATGATAAGCATATTCAAAACTCGCTAAACTCGCTCGCAAGTCTTACCTTTACCTTGACGTTCAATCGACAAACTGTTCTTTTGACTTAGGCATCGGAGGTGGATTAGGGGACTCCACTCCCTATGTCCATTGTTTTACATGTTCTAGGTGGAAGCAGAAGCTTGGAACAGAAGTGATACGGAATTGATGAGCTCGCACACTTCGTTTCCCTTTGTTTTCCAAGTCCTGATCTTGTCAGCTTTAATCCTCTTCTTCTTTCACTTGCCAGATTTAAACTTTGGTTGAGAAGACTCAAACTTTAAGGTTCTCAATCACTCCCTTGGATTCCAAAGCAATAAGGTTTGTAAATTTATTGCTTAAAGAAAAAGTAACAACTCAATTGAATGTGTTTGAAGATTGAATTGTGTTTGAGAATTGAATTGGATGAATGGCACAAGAGAATCTCAAAGTTGTATGGTGTTTGGTGTTGGACGAAATTCAAGAGAAAGCAAGAGAGATAATTAGGTTGAAGGTCCTTGGAATAAGAAACAAGGTTTCTATTCCAAAGATTTAATTCAACATGTCTTGAAAATAAAGATTACAAGGGTTTAAATAGACATAGATATCCAACTATCCTATGCTATTCTTAAAAGATATTGTTTCCTAAAATAAAAACTACCTTATTTAAAAGATATTATTGCAAGACAACTAGTTACTTAGGCTCCAAGTAAGATCCATATTACTTTCCAAATTTGTCCCACCAATCTTGCATGGTCCAAATTGATAAAATAATATGTTTCTTAACTTGAAAAACCATAAGCCCACATAATATGGCCCATAACACATGATCCATATATGTAGAAATTCCTACTAAAAATAAAAGCACAATTAGAAAGCATTATAAATAGTAAGTCTAGGATAAGCATGCAAACAACTCTTGCATGTGAGTGTAAATAACGCACGTATGCACTCTTCATTTTCCAATGTCGACTTGACAATGGAGGGAAGACACAATGTAGATTCTTCAAGACCATTTTATACTTGAAAGCTCTTGATCTCTTGAATGGTCTTGACCTAATATGGCCTTTTATCTTCTTCCATGATTCCTTAGTCTTGATCCTATCTTGATCCATATCATTCTCCTCCACTTGGCCTCGAATCGTCCTCGATTCGACGTTGTGTCTAGGTATGAAAGGAGAAGAAGAAAAATTAGTAGACAAAGGAACTTGAAAAGAAACAAGAAGGTTACCCGTAGTAACATCTTTCCACTTGGAAGGAAACTTCTTCTTCAAGAGCTCAACTTGTTTCGGCAAAGAAGAATATGGAACATAGAATGTCACTTGAAATGATCGCCATGAAGGATGAAATTGCTTGGGCAAGAGACTACATTTTGGAACATCTTCTAATTGACCATCACCATACTCGGGATGGTAATGAATGACCAACTTGGACTCATAAAGCTCAAGAGAACGCTCATGGACATCACGCCGAAGTAGTGGAAGGTAAGGCGCAATGATTAACATTGAAGTGTTGTTGTTCCCTTGAGGAGTGTCATGACTCTTTTCGGAGTAGTCTCGAGTCAAAATGGGGTGTCTTAAAGGCCCGGGAAGGGGGCCACAAGTCGAGACGAAGCACCTAGAAGCTTCAGAGAAGGGGTCACGACTCATGACCTTGGGATCACGGGTCGTGACAAGCTGACTGGGGCAAAGTGCTAGGGCGTGAGGCTCGTCACGGGTCGTGACTTGGTCGTGAAGGGCGTCACGGGTCGTGACCAGGCTGTTGAGAGGCTTAGACGGCTCGTCACGGGTCGTGACGGGGGGGTCACGACCGTGACCGGCCAGCTGAGGGCTTATTTGCTTCGTTGGCCCTTGTTTTGGCATCTTGTCCTTCATTTGTTGGGCTTCCTGAAGTCTCCCTTCAAACTTGTCATTGCACTCGAGCTCCTCCTCCACTTGAGGAGAGCCTACATCTTTGGAGTTTTGAGAAGGTGCCTTGGTGATGTTGGAAACATCCCGTGGCGGAGAAGAAGAAGATGTATTAATAGAAACTGAATTGGAAGAGTAAGAGTTGTACCTTATGTGGCGGGAATGTGCCAAAGCTTCTTCCATTCGTTGAAGTTTGTAATGGAACCTTTGTGCAAGTCGCACCAAAGCATCAAAATCAGTGGTATGCTGACCATCAAGATATTCTTTGATTGATGGTTCCAATCCATCTAAGAAGTGACTACAAAGGCAACTTGGTAATAAAGGAACTCCAGCGGTATCCATCAATTCTTCAAGCTCCATAAAGAAATCGAGTGGAGAACGAGATCCTTGCCTACAATTTGCCATCTTATTCAAACGCTCTTGATGCTCATATGGAACAAATGTGCGACGCATCATGAATCTCAATTGAGGCCATGAGGCAATTGGTGAAAGGCCTTTTTCCCATCGATCTCTTTGAAGTTGTACCAACCAAGTACGATCAGCTCCCACAAAGCGACACGTCACTGCATACAATCGCTCTTTTTCGGTGTGGTAGTAGTATTCTAGGAAAGAAGTTGTGGCTTCTTCCCACTCAAAATATTGTGCAGGGTAAAAGATCCCATCAAAAAGCTCTAATCGGTGTGGAATATATGGTTTAGCCATCCTTCATACTCAAAAAGGAAAATGAGCAACACTAACGAGCAAAAGTGTAATCAAGGGACGAACACCTTAGTTTAGCAAGGAGCTAATCAATTCACAAGTATAAATTAGTTAGTGAAACCTATTAGGCAAGTGAATGAAAGGTGTAGTCCTAAAAGATCAAGTAGAATATCAGCCTCAAAGAATATAGAAAGGAAGATGCAAGTTGACAAGCAAGAAAGTTCCTTATGCAAGCCAAATACTTTAAACAAGTAGCGGGTACTACGAATTCAATGTAAAAGCAAGAAATCAAGACACACAAGGCTTAAAATTTTAGATTTTGGCTAGCAAAGTGCACAAATTGATGAAGCGAATTACTAAGGCGCAAGTGCACGACAAGAAGAGAACAAGGGTGCATGCAAGTTCCAGTTTTAGGCACAACAATGCAATGCACAAGGGGTTCTTTTGTGAAGCTTTAACTAAGTAGGGTGTTATTCTGAGCAAAGCAAGAACAATTTTATATGCCAATGTAAGTAAGGCAAAGCAAGAAGAATGCAAACTACTAGAATGCAAGATGATATTTTTGGTGATCCTTGTTGAAAAATCAATTTTTGGGTTTTTTTTTCTTCAGAATTTTTAAACACCAATGACACTACTTAGAAGCAAAAATAAAGAGGAGGGGAATTGGCTAATTTTTGTGGAAAAGAAAGGGACTTTAATATGTATGAACATGAAAGCAAGCAATTCACCAAATTTTAGTAAACCCACTTATGGAAAGAATAAGTATTTAAGGCAAGCAAATATGGTGGAATTAATGCAAGGAAAGTCAAACATGCAATTAAAGATCCAATCTTTTCAATAAGGAAAGAAAAACTAGCAAGATCTTTAACTAAGGAACGTATGTTCAAACAAACTTGGGCCACAAGGAAAGTAAGTAACTTGGCACACAAGCAAGGGGAGGGGTGTGCACCAAGCCAAGGAGGTAGGGGGTCGTCGGCGGTGGTTTGAAGGTGGCGGCAAGGGGTTGCCTTAGGTTAGGGTTTTGGTGGCTTTTTGAGAGTTTGAACTTGAAAAATTATGAAATCTAAAGGTAAAAAACTGATTATGCAAGTAACATTGAAAAGCAATTAAAACATGACTAAACAAGGAAATCTAATACCACTTGATATGGAATTGATGAGCTCGCGCACTTCGTTTCCGTTTGTTTTTCAGGTCCCGATCTTGTCAGCTTTAATCCTCTTATTCTCTTACTTGCTAGATTTGAACTTTGGTTGAGAAGACTCAAACTTTAAGGTTCTCAATCACTCCCTTGGATTGCAAAGCAACAAGGTTTGTAAATTGATTGCTTAAAGAAAAAGTAACAACTCAATTGAATGTGTTTGAAGATTGAATTGTGTTTGAGAATTGAATTGGATGAATGGCACAAGAGAATCTCAAAGTTGTATGGTGTTTGGTTTTGGACGAAATTCAAGAGAAAGCAAGAGAGATAATTAGGTTGAAGGTCCTTGGAATAAGAAACAAGGCTTCTATTCCAAAGATTTAATTGAACATGTCTTGAAAAATAAAGATTACAAGGGTTTAAATAGACATAGATATCCAACTATCCTATGCTATTCTTAAAAGATATTGTTTCCTAAAATAAAAACTACCTTATTTAAAAGATATTATTGCAATACAACTAGTTACTTAGGCTCCCAGTAAGATCCATATTACTTTCCAAATTTGTCCCACCAATCTTGCATGGTCCAAATTGATAAAATAATATGTTTCTTAACTTGAAAAACCATAAGTCCACATAATATGGCCCATAATACATGGTCCATATATGTAGAAATTCCTATTAAAAATAAAAGCACAATTAGAAAGCACTATAAATAGTAAGTCTAGGATAAGCATGCAAACAACTCTTGCATGTGAGTGTAAATAATGCACGCATGCGTTCTTCATTTTCCAATGTCGACTTGACAATGGAGGGAAGACACAATGTAGATTCTTCAAGACCATTTTATACTTGAAAGCTCTTGATCTCTTGAATGCTATTGACCTAATATGGCCTTTTATCTTCTTCCATGATTCCTTAGTCTTGATCCTATCTTAATCCATATCAAGAAGGTGAAGAGGCAAATCAAGATGAGCATTCATTAGGGCATAAATGCGAATTTTTATGCACTAACATGAAATATAAGATAACAAGTGGATTTGAGACGACACAATGCTTCTTGCGCGATAGGAACAAGTATCCAGTCAAGGTAAGAAGTACTCGGTCGAGTACCTTGCCCATGTACTTCTCTAGGTCGAGTTTCCTTTCTCTTTGTTAGCTCCATTCCGCTCTTAACGCCTTGTCTTCAATCCTTCATCATAAGACTTCCCATTTTGAATTCTTCATCTTGCATCGGCTTAGACATCCATGCACATGATCCATATTCCCCCCGAAAAGACCTTAAATCATGCAAAAACTAGTATAGATTTTGAATCTAATAAATGAACTAAAACTACCATAAAAGTGCAAAATAAACTATCTTGTAAAATCAAGCGCGCTCTAATTCTACCACCTAAATGCATGTTATCAATATACAATCACATGAACAAGTTGTTCGTGTGAACAACTATCTAATTACACTAAATCACAAATTCTAAATCCTAAAACCTAAACCATAAGCCCTAACCCTAATGTTAAATTATAAACCCTAAAAGCTAAACCCTAATTGTTAAACCCCAAGGGATTTAGTGATGCTCTGTTATTCTTGAGCATGTTGATATGGTATTGAGCATGTTGAATGATGGCATTTTTCCTAAGGGAATTGGTGATGCTTTGTTAGTTTTGTTACCTAAAGCTGAATGTCAAACTATTCCTACCCATCTATGTCTTATTGCTCTTCTTAATATCTTTCTTTTAAAATTGCTACTAAGACCATTGTGAATAGACTGAAATCACTTTGCCTCTCTAGGTTTCACCGGTGCAAGACAGATTTATTATGGGGCCCAAAATCATTGATAATGTGGTTATTGTTCAAAGTTATCCAGTTTATGAGAAGTTAGCAAGGTAGCCCCAAATGGATAATGTTGAAAATCGATTTAGCTAAGGCTTATGATCGAATTCAGTGGAATTCTTTCAAGAGATTCTTGGCCAAACTCATCTTACCTTGTATTTGATAGATATTATTATGGGCTGCCAAATGAACGGAAAGTTCAAAATTTTGTGTGAGAATTTCGTTGTTGGGAATTTTCAACCGCCATGGGGTGTTAGGTCGGGTGATCCTCTTTTGTCATACCTTTGTGTGCTCTTCATGAAAAGAATTTCCCACATTATACAACGGTTGTGTCATATGGTTGGTGGAAACCATTTTTTTGTTGTGTGGGGGGGGGGTCCGATTGTCTCATATCTTCTTTGCCGAGGACCTCATTTTGTTTACGGAAACAAATCGAAATCATGTAGTGATTGTAAGGGATTGTCTTTATCATTTTTTTGCTATGTCTAGTGAACGTGTTTGTTTTGAAAAAAGTGGTGTTCTTTTTGCTAAAATGGTTAATGAGAAAACCGATTGTGTTATTAGCCAATGCCTAGCTATTTCGATCTCATTGGATTTTGATAACTACCTTAGTGTTCCCATTGCATGTGGTATCTAGGGTGATCATGGCTCGTTGTTCTTTCCTCATGGACAAGATTTATGCATGTTTGGGTAGTTGGTAAGCTAGGTCTCTCTCACCTGTGAGCTGAGTCATGTTAGCTAATTTTGTTCTTACTAGTCTCCCTATCTATGTTATGCAATCCATGATGCTTCCACGAACTATTTACGATCGCATAAATGAGAATCTCAAAATTTATACGGGGTTCTTATTTTGGACAACGTAAAACTCATTTCTCTCTTTGGAGATGATTACTTGTCCAAGATGTGGGGTGGTCTCGACGTTCGTTCGATGCAACAAGAAAACTCGATTTCGTTTCCCAAGCTTGGTTAGTGTTTAATACAATATCCAAATTTGTTGTGGAGTCGTTTGATAAGGGGAAAGTATTGTAGTTGTCGTCTTGATATTGACTTATTTCAGAATTGTCTCGTTTCTTCTTACACTTGACAAGGGATTTTGCATGTTGCATAGTGTTTGTGAAAGGATGTACATGCAACTATTAGTAATGGGAAAGCTACTCCTTTTGGGTTTCACCTATGGATTCGAGACAAGCCTCTTTTCGACTTAGTAATTACGCCACCACTTGAGGAAAGCCTATGAGCTATTATTGATAACTTATGAGCGATATCTTCTTAGGATTGAGTTGAAATCAACTCATTCCTTCTGATTGACATCCTTAACCAATTGCAACATGTACATGTCTATGATCATGTCAAAGTACAAACTGTCATTATTGGAGCATGTCAATTTCGAGTTCTTTCATCGCAAAGCCTACTTTTTCTCTTGCTCGTGCTAAGTGCGAGTGTTCCATTTGATGCTTTATGGTAAAAGATCTAGACAATTCCTACATGTCAAAGTGTACGCTAGTTCGTGTATTTTTACAATCATTTTCAATTTTTTTTTTCATGTACGGTGTTCTTGTCATGCTTTAAACTTATGTGTTAAAGATGGTTTTTAAGTTTTGTAGTGTTGTTAGATGCATTGTCAAAAGAAATAGAAAAAACTTTATGAAGCATTATATATTCTTCTAAAATAGTACATATAATGTTTGTAATAGCTCGAACATTGTGATGCTTGTGAAATACCCTATAAGCCAAAGCTCGTTTTTGCTTGTAAAAATGATCATCTATAAAATGACATGTAATGCTAATATATGAATGAGTTTGAAAATGGTCACTCTAAATGTCACTGTAAATAGAAACTTTAATATCATTTGTACTAAAAAAATTGAATCAAAGCAAGCTTACATTTTTATATGCTTTTAAACATTTTTTAATCGTCTTTTAAAAATTGGTTGATAAGCAAGTTGTACATGATTAGTCATCCGATCATTAAAATTCACATTTTTGAAAATTCAAATGCTAAATGATCAATACAAATAGATTCACATAAGGCATACATACTACTATCATGATTGTAATGAAGTAAATGAGGATTTTGGGAAGAAGAAGATGCAAACCTGGTTAGTTGTCTTTGTCATTGCATCATGCCAATCTTCTCGGGGTGCACATTCTCTACTAGGAAACTAGTTTTTGAACTTGAGTACGTTAAAACGCCAGTTCTAAACCAGTTGTTTAAAAGGCCAACGACTAGTTGGATCAGTTAGAACTAGCCGAACCGACGATTCCAACGACTTGAACTAGCAGTTTAATCGGTTCAAACTGGCTTATATACTTTTTAATCGAAAAGTAAAAAACCACCAATTTGAACAGTTCTGTTGGATCGAGGACTAGCCGTCCTTAACGGCTTATCAAATGTCAACTAGACCAAGCTAGTTGCACTTGAGGGGGCGTGATGAAATAGAGTTTGGTGGTATTGGAAGTTTCATCCCACCTTGAGAAACCACAAGAAAAAATACCTAGCTAAAGTTTCAAACTGTCGGTTCCGGTATGGTGCGGTCGAGACAGTCCGGTTCTAGTCTGGTTTGCCGGTTCAAAGCTAACTGGACCCATAACGAGACATAAATGTGATATGTTCGTTTAATTACTTCGGTCCGGTCTACATTTGTCAGAAGGCGCTGTTTGGTTTCAACTGCGATTGAAAAGAAAGCGGTGGTTACAAATAAGTCCCAACAGTCAACCCCGAGGTCGAGCAGCCATGGCTATGGGACAGGCCACCAAAAGGAGCATGCCTCTTATGTTCGTGCTGATTACGTTTCTCAGTTTTCCTGGTTTCTCTTCCAGTTCTCCCCCAATTTATCATAGCTACAATGTCGGAGACGAGGTCCCGCTTTTTGCCAATAAAATCGGCCCCTTGAATAATCCCAGGTTGAACTATCAACTCTCCTTCCCCTTCTCATTTGCTCGTTTTTGGCTGATTCGTTTTCAGTTTTGCCCGTATCCTTTCCCTGACTATTGATTCATGACATAAAACAGTTAATTTCCCTTCTGTACGCTCAATTAAAGACCGGTCTTCTATAATTTCGATATATCACGATTTCAATTTGAATCTCTAATTTTATAGTGCCTAGGGAAAAATTGTACATGCTATCCAAGATATTCTTTTGATGGCATGCCATATACATTATATTTGATTTAAAATCTAACAGATCTAACATCTGACCTACTAAAGGATCTTTGATTATCAGGACTGTTCTTGCAATTGTAAGATTAGTTTATGTTACTCCTTTGTTGCTCATTTACTCCAGCAAAGCTTTGCGAAGTATGTGTGGCGTCTTTTAATCTAACTGAATCATTCTTTTATTATTTGCAGTGAAACATACCAATATTTTGACTTGCCCTTCTGCCAACCAGGTTAGTATGTGGAACTCAATCAAGGTCATTTTGATATATTATGGGGAATTTTGAGTAGTGCAAAAACGGCACCACAATCTGTAATTTGTGTCTTGTACGCTGCAATATTAACTTATTCATGAGTAAATATCTGCGAGGTCCATCTACCAAGTGCATCGGTCTGCAAAGTTAGTTAACTTGATGGATTACTGAGCTAGATTTATCAGCAGCTAGCTTTGTTAGCGTAATTTACCAGCTTGTATGTAAATAGATAGTACGTTAAATAGTGGGATAATAGAATTTGAAAACCCGTTCCTCTCCATTATCTCATGCTTGCATTTTCCCCTTCTCAGTTTGTTGTAAAATCTTTGTTCATGATCTTCCGTGGAAATTGGTCAGGATCTTCTTGATATGAGATTGCTCGTCTTTCTACATTTCATTGCCTGATCAGTTCATATTTTCTCTCTTTTCACAGTCCATTTATATTGTGTACTTAATCGTGCTATACTAAACTTATTGTCAAAAACTGAAGATAGGTAGTTTGAAGTTGAGGGTGAGCTTAATTTCTGTGCAGTATACAAGTGTCTTAGGTTTCACATTGTACACGGTTGAAATGTAATGTATACTTTCATGTCACTGCAGATAAACAGATCAAAAAGAGGGAATCACTTGGACAGGTTTTAAATGGTGATCGTTTGACAAATACTCGATACAATGTCAAATTCAAGGAGCAGAAGGTGGAGTTGCTATGCAAGAAAACATTTAGTGTAAATGAAGTTGTACAACTTAGAGATGCTGTTGCTAGCGATTTTTACTTCCAAATGTATTATGATGACCTCCCATTTTGGGGTTTCATTGGGAAGGTTGAAGGGGAAAACATGACCCCTGATAGAGAGGGATATAGGTATCATCTTTTCAGTCATCTTCAGTTTAATGCTCTTTACAATGGCAACCATGTTATTGAAATGCATGCCTTTGGTGACCCAAATCATGTTGTGGACATAACAGAAGATGCTGAAATTGATGTTAAGTTTACTTATTCAGTGAGTTGGAATGCAACGACGGTGCAGTTTCAAAACAGAATGGGAAGATACTTTAGGGCTTCTTCACTGCCTTCACTTCAGTTACTTCACCGGTTCTCTTTTGTTAACTCATTTGTCATAGTTCTTCTTGCCATTGGCTTATTCATGATGCTCCACAGGTCATATGTCAAAAAATTTATACAAAGGTAATTTGCATATGCCATGCTTCAATTTGATTATATAATTGTATAGGTCATATGATGCTTCAATTTGATAACTTGAATGCGTATCATCTTCTTTTGCACATTGTAATAATTTCTGATTTGAGTTTTCAGTGTAGATGATGAAGGTGGACGAGATATTGCTTCGAGTATCAGCACTGGCAATTTGTTCAAAAGTCCAATATCCATGTCAATCTTCTGTGCTCTGATGGGATGTGGGACACAATTGCTGATCTTGTAAGCTTCCCTTCGTTCCATTTGATAAGGTGTTTTCGTATATCTATTAGCAGTTCATATTATATAACAGTAATATATCTGGTTTGGTACTAGTGCGTGATGATGGATTTCAAAATCTACTTCACTTTGTAATTGGAAAGGTGGTATATATCTTCAAGTGTATACCAATATTGTAGCTATTATTTAGCTTGTTCATGTAATGACTCAAATTGCTGTTCCATTACTAATTGACTATATATTGGAGACTTGGAACGAGTAATATGTTGAGTTTTTGGGTAATATGACCTTGTACATTTTAAGCCTCTGAAATTTTGTGGTAGACTCCTAAATATTAGTTTCTAAGTGATCACTTGGTAATAATTTCTCAATTTAGATTCAATTTCTGTTTAAAAGCGCCCTGTAGGTAGATTTCGTTTACCTTGAGAGCTCAAGAGACTGAGCCTCTGGTAAAGGAAAGAAAAAATGAGGTAGGGTGAGGAGGTATTAATTTTCAACTAATCCCATTCTCTATTGGACCCTCAACAGGATGTGCTGTCTGTTCATACTTGCATTCCTTGGGGTTCTTCATCCCTATGCCCATGGAACAGTATGGACGTCTATTGTTGTGCTGTACACTTTGACATCTCCTGTTGCTGGGTATACTGCTGCTTCATTTCACTGTCAATTTTCTGAAACTACATGGGTAATTTATTCTCAACCTAATCCTATATTATTTCACTTGTGCATTTCTAATGATCAACAAGATTCAATATTTTCAGATGCAAAGTGTTACGTTGGCTGGCTTTCTCTATATGGGTCCATTGTCCCTAGTGCTGTTAATCCTTACAACACTATCCAGATCATACGGAATCACTACAGCCCTCCCTTTCAGCACCATAGGGTTGCTTTTTCTTCTATACATTGCTGCTATCATACCATTGCTTTTCCTTGGTGGGTTTGTTGGACATTTGTTTAGTTCCGGAGTTCATACACCATCTACACGGATATCCTCAAGGGAAGTTACATCTTTGAGATGGTACCACAGGACACTCGGTCAGATGTTTCTTGCCGGTTTACTCACTTTCAGCTCCATTGTAGTGGAATATCAGCAGTTTCTGGCAAGCTTGTGGAGCCACAAAACATATACCTTGCCCAGTATTCTCTTCATCACTGTCTCTCTCCTTGTCTTATTGACTGCCATTTTGAGTGCCAGCTTAACCTACGTCCAGCTATGTTCAGGTGACCATCACTGGTGGTGGAGGTAATGTGTTTTTCCCATAGTTTATTTTGAAAAATGCAATAAAAGGACCGTTTCTTTCTCTTTTCTCCTGCACCTTCAAGCCCTCTGCAAGGTTATTTAAATCGTGATTCATAAGAGGCCCTATGGATCAAATTGTAAATTGAATTGATTCGTAAATTCTACAGGATTGTAAAATATGGGTATGTTTTTTTTGTTGAAAAGGGGATAGTTGAAGGGGAATGCCAAAAATACTAAAATAGGGCTTGTACGAATTTGTCTTGATGTAATTAAGTGGTATAAGCTTTTGCTTAGTAACTTTTCATGGATGCAGATCGGTGTTGCGTGGTGGGTCAACTGCGGCTTTTATGTTCCTCTACTCAATATACTACTACGGCAAATCAAACATGAATGGTGTGGTGCAGTTGTCTTTCTTCTTAGGCTACAGCGTCTGCATTTGCTATGCATTTCTCTTGATGCTCGGTGCCATCAGCTTCAGGGCTTCCTTGCTTTTTGTTCACCGGTTCCACCATGCTGTCAAGTACGAATGAGTTTCTGATAACAAGCTAATCGTGTCCATCTGATTACGAAATGCTACTATAGAACGGGGACGGAATTCTGTAATCCTAACTTGAAAATGGAGATTGATCTCTATGGTGCCTTAGACGTGGATGTTATACCTGCAATTTTGTTATCTCTAAAATTCCCAGTTCATCTTTGATCCATAAGAATGGGGCGTTTGCTTCCTTGATTTATCAAAAAACTTGGGTCGGATGGCTTTGGGCGAGTATGGGTTCAGTCGAACCGATTGAGATCTTGCCCGGTCTGGCTGAGCAGTACAAATGTCTTTGGGCAATGTTAAGTTGCTTTCTCATTCATAACCTTTGGGTGAAACAGCCCATTCTATATTTGGGCCATTCCTCTTGGACCGTATTTATAGCTGGTTTCATATTCTATATTTGTAAGAAATATAGGAATAAGTCTAGGTAGAATTTCTTGTGTCATAAACTTGTCAAAATATGACACTCAAATCCAATTCAACCTAACATCGAAACTTGCTTTCTGTTTTGAGCCTGAAGGTTACTAGGCTAAATTATAACTTTAATTCTTGTGCGTGAAACAGCCAATTCTAGGCGTGGTCCAGCTGGTTTCATCTCCGCCCCTAGTATTCCTTCACTCCATCAAGGTTAGTGTGGACAACTAGACTGTGGTTCTACCAAAAAAAAAAAAAAAAAAGACTACTAGTCTGTGGAGCATAGGGTGTAACGTCGAAGAATCTAGAAACAGAAACTTGGAAAAGTGGTTTGGTTGAACCATAATTCTAATTTCCAGTGTGCTGGATTCCTTCTTCTCTGTGGGCATCATCTTTCTTCCCCTTTTTCTTTTCACATTGGAACCCAAATCCCGCACTTGTCTGTCTCATCATTCTCCGCAACCAGAACTTGGTTTTCTTTCCTTTTACCCCGAATTCTTCTCTTCTTCATTCTCTGGTAATTGTTCCTCTCACCTTCTATGACTTTGCTTGATCTAATGCTTAATGTATGTCGTGAGATTGCTCTAATTATTTGATTCCTGTGTTTTTGGCTAGTTTGAGACTCAAGTACCCCAATTCCTTTCGAAATGGTCTTTGATTTGATTTGATTTTTTCTCCCATTTTATGGAATGTATGAATATTAAGTAAGTATAGGAAGGATGGTGTTATAATTTGGTTTCTGGAGTGTCATTTATATGGCAATTTGTTTTATATTGTTTCTCCTTTCAAAAGGGAAGAGAATGGTGTTCTAACGCTTGTATAAAAATCCAGTGATACTGAATGATTCAAATTGGTAATAACTGACTGCTTTCCTCATCCAAATTAGGCCATGATTCTGTTGTGAATTTAGAGAAGCTGTCATGCATGTAGGTTTTTACTCAAAGCGAATTTACTTAAAAATAACAGCAACCTTGAATTGAAAAATGCTTGCTTACATTTGTATTCTTGCTCAATTCTCACGGTTTCAGGACTGAAAAATGTCATCAATCAGGCTTCCTATCCGATGCACAGCTAGAGCCACTACCCAGACCAAAACCCCGGGTTGTATGATCAAGTCTCCACTTTCAATGGGATCATCCAAATCCTTTGGGATAAGATCGGCCTCTTGCTTCAGAGCAAAAGCAATGGCGGTATACAAGGTGAAGCTGATTGGGCCCAATGGAAAAGAAAGCGAGTTTGACGCCCCAGGCGACACTTGCATTCTTGATTCAGCTGAGAATGCAGGAATACGAGACCTTCCGTACTCGTGCAGGGCGGGGGCTTGCTCCACCTGTGCAGCAAAGCTAGCCTCTGGGAGGGTTGACCAGTCAGACGGCTCGTTTCTTGATGAGCAGCAGATGGAGAGCGGTTACATGCTCGCGTGTGTCGCGTACCCGACCTCAGATTGTGTGATCCATACCCACAAAGAAAATGACCTTTATTAGAGTAGCAGATTTTGGGTGTCAAGTGTCCTCCTACCTAGCTAGTCTTTGGTTTTCCTTGATCAACTAGTATGTTTTTGTCCGAGGTTATGCATGTGTAAGCTCTTTCTTCTGAACCTACTGAAAGCATGGGTGTGCTCTGATCATGCATGTTTCTGGTAGGTATGTAGTTGTGTGAGAGACTGAAATTGCAAGAGTATGAACGATATGAAAAACGAGTTTTCATTTTGTAAGGAAGTAAATGTGGGCCATTGGGCTCTCGATGCTTGCCGATAGGCCCAAGATGGGGCATATTTCAGGCCCGTCAGAATAAAAAGGTTGTGGTTGTGGGGTTGGTGGTGGCGCCGCCAAGGAATGAAGCTGAGGCTGCGGGTGGTTGGGGTGGCCCCCTGAAGGCGTCATTCGTTGAGAAATGTGCGTTTGGCGGCCTAATCAAAATATCAAATACGGAGTATTCAAATTCAAAGCATGGTCTCGTACGCCACTCCAAACGGATTTTTCATGTCGATCCACGTCTGAACATACCAAAAGTATAATTTACGCACAAGTACACCTGCATTGGATATTATAAAATATGTTATAGATTTATGTGGTAATGTCAAATGTGACTACCATGTGGTCATATATGATCGCAATGTCGTGACATTGCAATTCTTCTGTTCATCACTGTTGTGGTACCCCATAGCCACAGGATCGAACAGTCATCCCTCGAAATTTCTACAAAAGATAAATCTAACCTTGTTTGCACTTGATTTTGTTCGTAATATCATAAACCATAACACTTAAGAGTATGAACTTGGTTTCCATCAACATGTTCTTCCTTCAACCTCATTGCTTAGTGTGGTCCAAAAATCCCTAAAATTTCAAATTTCTACAGCTATATAGCAAGGAAAAGTCATTTGCTTGGCATGTATGTGGTGTGTGCATTTGTCA
Source organism: Fallopia convolvulus (assembly GCA_964016875.1). Classification (NCBI taxonomy): domain Eukaryota; kingdom Viridiplantae; phylum Streptophyta; class Magnoliopsida; order Caryophyllales; family Polygonaceae; genus Fallopia; species Fallopia convolvulus. Next base: position 38,511,961 of record OZ024727.1, read on the forward strand.
TCTTGGCATCTTACTAGATTTTTTTGATAATCATGTGGTCACATTGTTTAATATCTTAAGATCACAATTAGAGTCTATGTAGCTAGCCAGCCTATTACCATAAGGATGTAACTATATTGAGTTCATTAGAGCTACCAAAAATTGTAGATGTTTCATTGAGTAAGACTCTCTAAAGTTTAGTAGTTTTGTGTAATTTGTTATGTTACAGGTACTTTTTAAAATTCTCCTAATTTATGGATGGTCATTGGTCACACCAATTTTAACCATGCCTGATAATCTACAATGTCAACCCATTGGAGCAATTATTTGGATGGCGCAAGGAAGGGGTGATTGAAGCAATTATTTGGATGGCGGCCAAGGATGTGGTCAGAAAATAGAATGGAAAGTACACGTGGCAGTAGTCAGATCGGTGTCAGCGTCTTGTTTTACATACTAATAACTACGGGTGTCAATCGGGCGGGTCGGGTCGGGTTTAGGTCGGGTCAATTCAGTTTCGGGTAAATTCGGATTCGGGTCAAATTCGGATATTTTGAAAATCGGATCGGGTTTGGGTCGGGTCAAAATTCAATTTCGGGTAAGTTCTGATTCGGGTCAAATTCGGATATTTTGAAAATCGGGTCAAATTGGGTTGGATCATTTCGGCTCGGGTACTCAATTAATCGGGCAAAGTCGGGTTTCGGGTCATTCGGTTTTCGATCCAACTTGATTTTGGATAAGTCCGGTTTCGGGTTTAGTTAGATTTCGGATTTGGTCGGATTTCGGGGTTTTTGGGTGAATCGGATTTCGACTTTGGCCGAATTTCAGGTTAATCTGATTTCGAGTAAGTCGGATTTTTATTTAGACCATATATCGAATGATGATTTTTTGTAGTTTAACTACTCTAGGGTCTAAATATTTAATGTAACATTAAAATTAAAAACATAATTATAATAAATATTCACTATTATTAATATTTTAAAACATAATGTAATTTTCGAATGATTTCGGATCGGGTAACTTCGGATTTTCGGATGGTTTCGAGTCAGTTAACTTCGGATTTTCGAATGACTTCGGGTCGTGTAGCATCGGATATCGGGTTGCATCAGGCTAGTCTATTCGGATATAATCGGTTTTGGGTTAATCTCGGGTTCGGATTTTTTCAAATTCGGGTCAAACATGCCTCGGACATAAAACTTTTTATTTTTTTCTCGGGTCGGATCGACTTCGATGCCAGACGGATTTATCGAATCGGGTCAAGTTTTGACAGCCCTACTAGTTACTATACACTCGTTCGTTTGGAAGATGGTACCATCCGGCCCCCAGTCCCCATCACCACCGCTGCCGCCTCCTCATCCCTGCCCACTCCGGCCAACCGGTATATTTTTTTAGTGTTGTTTTCCCCAATTATAATTGCATACTGATAAAATTTGCAAACTACTTCTAATTATATAATATCAACATCACACACCAATTTAACAAAATTGATTAGCTAGGCTGAAAACAAAAGGCGATTACGATAATCGATTTTGACACCCTACATCATATGGACCCTATCACGATAGAGGTATAACCTCCAACCATGTGAGAATGGTTTAACAATTTTCAGCGTTTGATTTAGAATATTTTTTGTTGGATCGTGACGCGTTAGTAATAAGTCAAGGAACTAGCAATGTTCCCTGGGCAACGGAAATAAATACTTAGAACACAAAATTTATAGAGGAAAACTTTCTGTCCGACCAGAAACTTGTAGAAAAGAAAAACCTCTACCCTGAGACTCCTTCTTAGAGGATTTTCAATAGAATACTTTTATTAAGTTTCAACTATTACAAGACAAGTCAAGTTCTAAATAAGTTTTAATATTTTTAATAGGCTATTAAAAATTAGGAGTATCCTAAACCTTAATTCATTAAATAATAGAGGAGTTATAATTAAATTCAAACCCAACCAACCTCCCTAAGCAGCCCAGACCCCAGCCAGCAGTGTCCAGCTCAGACAGAAAAACGTAACTATAAAGACACCACACAAAAAAGCATCGTAACTGAAAACTCATTATACTAACAACAAACACCCATGAGGAGAACTGGTGGTGGTCCTTTGTCTCGAAACACCAAAAATTCCCTTTCCATGGCCTCCTTCTTCCTCCTCCTCTGCCTCCTCTCTCTCCCAGGTTCAACTCCCCCACAACCCCGCTTCCAATTCCTTCTTCAATTACTCAATTTCATTGCTAATTTTGCGTTGATTAAATTGCAGGTCCGATGTCGGCGCAGCTGGGCATGGGGATCAACTACGGCCAGATCGCCGACAACCTCCCGACGCCGGCGAGGGTCGCCGCCCTGCTCCAGTCCATCGGCGTCAACCGCGTCAAGCTCTACGACGCCAACCCCGACGTCCTCTCGGCGTTCGCCAACACCGGGATCGAGTTCGTCATCGGCCTCGGAAACGAGTACCTCTCCAACATGACCGACATCTCGGCGGCCGTCGAGTGGATCCAGACCCAGGTCCAGCCGTACATCGCCCGGACCCGAATCACCTCCATCGCCGTCGGCAACGAGGTCCTCACTAGCAACGACACCCAGCTCTTCCCCCTCCTCGTCCCGGCAATGCAGACCGTCTACTCGGCGCTCTCCAAGCTCGGGCTGTCGGCCCAAGTAAACGTCACAACGGCCAACTCCGTGGGCATTCTGGGGAACTCTTACCCGCCTTCTTCCGGATCCTTCCGACCCGATCTAGGCGGGTACATCCAGCAGCTCCTCAACTTCCACTCCATGGCCAAATCGCCTTTCCTCATCAACGCCTACCCGTTTTTCGCCTACAAGGGCGACCCGGCCCAGGTCTCGCTCGACTACGTCCTGTTCCGGGCCAACCCGGGGCTGACGGACTCGGGTACGGGTCTCCACTACGACAACATGCTGTACGCGCAGATCGACGCGGTTTACTCGGCCATCCGGGCCATGGGCCACGCTGATATCCAGGTCCAGGTATCCGAAACGGGCTGGCCCTCCAAAGGGGATCCGGATGAGGTCGGCGCCACGCCCCAGAACGCGGCCACTTACAATGGGAATCTGTTGCGGAGGATTCAGAGCAAGGAAGGGACTCCCGCCAAGCCCAATGTGCCCGTCGACGTGTATGTGTTTGCGCTTTTCAACGAGGATCAGAAACCGGGCCCCACTTCGGAGCGCAATTACGGGTTGTTTTACCCGAATGAAACGCCCGTTTATAGTATTGGGTTGCAGGGGAATCTCCCCGAGTTCATTACAACTAATTACTCTGCCGCTGGCCGCAGAAAATTCATGGTATATATGCCTTTTTACGTGGATTATATTTTATTAAATGATCGACTTTGAGTGGTGCTGATTTATTTATTTTATTTTGTTTGCAGGGTTTGTATGTTCGTATGCTTTTGAGCTTGATCACCGTAGCATCCTTACAAATGTGCTCGAGGAAGCTGTAAATGAAGAAACTCTGAGGCAGAAAAGGAAGGCAAATTCGGGGAGAATTAAAGTAATATGGTGTTTAAATTTAAAGAGAACAGTTTTGGATGACATTACTCCACCATTCCATTACATTGCAAAAAGTTTTTGAATTTCAGATTATTAAAATAGGAATAGAAATATTCAGGTGAAGTAGTGATTTTTTAAAAAACTTTTTGGATTTTCTTTATACAAATTATTGTACTTTATTCTCATAAAATTTTCTAGATTTTCTAGAAGTAAAGTAAGGATGGTTTTTTTTTTTTTTTTTGATTTGGTAAGATTTAGGGTAGTCCAAGTACTACTTGTACTAGCCTAGAGCACCCGTAAACGGGTGAAAACTGGTTTACCAACCAATTCTAAGAAAGAAGGGCAAACCGCCGCCCTGGATGCTCGAATCTGAGACCTCTTGCCAATGAGCACTTGCTGATGGTTCTTGATCAAGTTTGTGGTTGGAATATTTCTTTTCAGAATATTTCTTTTCCATATTTCTTTTCGGAATATTTCTTTTCCATTTATGTTTTTTTACTGATTTAATTAATTTTATTAGTTTTATAATACATCATCTATGTGCATAATTACCACATCAACTTATTTTCTCATAATGTAATCTCTTAAGACGTGTTTAGATTTTTCAAGATCATACATTATTATATATTAAAATTAAAATTTTAATATAAAATATTTATTATCTTCGGAAATTCAAATACCATTTTAACTCAAGTCATTATTTAGAAATAATTTTGTTATTTAGGCCTAACAGTGACAAATAGTAGTGACCCGAATGAGTCTTGAATGTGGGTTTGTACATGTCATCGGTGTGCATTCTGATTTGGTGAAATCCCGAACGCAAATCAAGCTTAGAAAACAAAAAAGCGCCTCCTACTCATCAAGGAGATCTTCAAGGAAGGGAATATGATATTTATCCTTGATTGTTTATGAGTTAAGGTCTCTGTAATCAACACATAAACGCCAAGACCCGTCTTTTTTCTTGACAAGGACGACTGGGGAAGCGTAGGGGCTCGAGCTATTTTGGATGACCCCGGTAGTCAGCATATCATTGATAAGGAGTTCGATAGCATCTTTTTGAATGGCAAAGTAGCGGTATGGACGCTTGCTCACCGGGTTTACACCAGCTACGAGAGGAATCTGATGGTCATGTCATGGTCTGAATGGGGACGGGCCTTTAGGCTCTTCGAAAATAGGAGCATAACTATTAATCAACTGTTGCATTTCAAATGGAGGAGGCGAGAGCATATCCATGGAAAATATGTGATGCAAGGATGGGCTAAAAGCAGCTTCAACATCATCAATTGGGCGAATGAATGCTAAATGTGGTCCTTAAAACAACATCTTATTCAGACTTTCACTAGTAATTATCTTGCAAGAAGAGGTAGAGTTTCCCCGGAGAATTTGCTTCTTTCCTTGCACATAGAATTCCATTTTCAATTGATCAAAATCCCATAGGATTGGCCCGAGTGTGGAGAGCTATAGGAGGTCGAGCACCAAATCACAACAACTAAGTGGTAGGGCTACTACATCAGCAGTAAAATAGCTCATTGAAGGCGCTAGGTAAAGCCTTTGCACCAAGCATTGATGCATCTTGTTGCCATTGGCAACTGAAACGGACAAGGAATGAATAGGCTCCATCTTGCAGCCTAAACTGTGTGCCACTTTTGTATCAAGGAAGTTATGTGTGATACCCGAGTTGATTAGAATGTGGAGAGGTCGGCCATTAACATGCCCGGTGACTCGCATTGTATTGAACATAGCAACTCCAGTCAATGCGTGGACAGAAATTTGAAGAGCTGCGCCCTCTGGATTCTCTTTGGGCATAACTTGTTCTACACAATCTTCATCAGAATCCTCATCATTGCCATCCAACCATTGAATTTGTGCATGCTTTTTGTGAGTGTGTCCGGGAGTATATTTTTCATCACAAAAGTAGCAAAGATCTTTCCGAGGTCTTTGGTTACTCATCACACCTTAATGCAAATATACACTTAAAACCAATTCTATAGTAGAGTAGTTTTCGAAGATGTGTAAAAAAAGTAGTTTCAAATATAATTAGCATATTTATAAGGAAAAATGACTCTAAATAATACCAAGTATTTACTTTGAACCAAAAATAATACGAACTTTAAAAATCACCACCAACGATACGAACTATTGCAATCATAACTATAACCTAAAGCGGAGGTTAAAAAAATTATTAAACGACACATGTCACTTTTAGATTGGACCACATCACCTTTTTTTTTTTTTTAAAAAAATATTTTATTTTTGGATATGATTATAACCTGAAGCGGAGGTTAAAAAATTAGTAAACGTCACATGTCACTTTTAGATTGGACCACATCACCTTTTTTTATTAAAAATAATCTTTTATTTTTGGATATGATAAATTCTTATTCATGTTTTTAGAATATAGGATAGAAAATCCCATTATTAAACAATCTTTTATTTTTGGATATGATAGATAGGAAGATCATTAGGATATTTTTTTATGCTATCATACAAATTCTATAATATTTCTTTTATTTTTAGATAGAATCGTTTTTTAACTAAGATATTTTATTTTTGGATATGATAGATAGGAAGATCATTAAGATATTTTTTTATGCTATCATACAAATTCTAGAATATTTCTTTTATTTTTAGATAGAATCGTTTTTTAATTAAGATATCTTAATTGAGTAGTTATTTTTTGTAACCGTATATTAGTAGCAATCTCCTTGCCAATTTGATTATTATAATAATCTAATCGTTTGTTACCCTATATGAAAAAACTTTGATTAGTGATATGATAATTGCCTTATCTTTTTACGCAAATCATAACAAAAATTTATATTTAAGCATTTAGATGACTATTTTTCTCGGATAATAAATATATATAAAAATATTTTATTATTAATATATTATTTAATAAAAACCCGTACAAGGTACGGGAATATATACTAGTATTAACCTAAATCGATATGTAATCATTTTCCGATCAGTTTTCCGGTGGAAGTGATGATGTGGCGATTGGAAATCCTACATGGCAACTTAATATTTTACACTTTTTTTTATTTTCTTTCTTGCCATGTCTTTATAACTAGTCGATCATGTGATTAAAATTACAAAAAAATATTAAACCAATAGAATTTGAAAACTCGTAAATAAACTAAAACTCATAAATCTAAAGTGAGTTATCAGAATGTATCGAAGAAGGAAAAAAAAACCTGTAAATCTTCATGCTTGACATTTTTCTTACATTTTCAATTTTTTAATACTCAGGCCATTATCTTCAACAGTTCAACCTACAATCTTCGGCCATCTATCCCGCCGCCGCCACCGCATCTTTCTAATCGCCACCTTATTTTCTGACCGTTCGCCTACCCTTTGGTCATCGCTGCCGCCTCCGCCCATCACAAAATAAAATTAATTTAGAGATCTCTCTTTTCTTGTTCGTACATAAAATCAGGACTATGGAACTGAGCGAAGAAGCATGAAGCTATTCGAAAGAGTCCTGATAAAATTAATTTAGAGATCTCTCTTTCTTGTTCGTACATGAAATCAGATCTGAGATTTTAATAAGAGCGGTCTTTTCAATAAGAATTGATCAAATTAATTAATTTAGGGATTTGAGTTGAAAGCAATTGGATCTTTGATGCAGGGAATATCAGTAAATAGGAGTATGGTGAGGAATCACAAAGGATTCGATACCTACCCGCCAAATCACGAGGGTTAGCAGGGGATTAGAACACTAACCGATGTAACTCAGCAATTGATGAAATCAAGGGAGCATTAAAGATAATATGCGGCTAATGTTTGATTGATTTTCCATAAGGAGAAAGTTTGGCTTTTATAGCCTTACAAGCAAGGAAACCCTTAAAACGAACCCGGTTCTAACAAGCTCCTAAACCGGTGATATTTAGCAAATAAAAGAGTCCTTAAACCGGAACAACATGACAACAAATAAAGGATGCAGAGGATTCACTCTGTATCAGTACTCCCCCTTCGAAACATCCTTCTCTCAAGGATGAAATTCAAGGAACTTCTTCAAGAGGTTGGGGAGGAACTCCCATGTGGCGTCTTCAGCTGGGGTATCTTGCCACTTCACGAGCACTTGGGTGGCAGCAGCTCTGCCTCGCTTGACCATTTTTCTGTCCAAAATGGACTCAGGAAGGCGAACTGCACCAATATCAGCCAAATATGGAGGTAGGTCGACCCGCTGAGATGATGCTGGATTTGGGCATAGCTTCAATTGGCTCACGTGGAACACGTTGTGGATTTGGGCATTTGAAGGCAGCTGCAGCTGATATGCTACTTTGCCGATTCTGTCAATGATCAGGAATGGCCCATAGTAGCGTGGAGAGAGCTTGTGTGGCCCTTTTGATTTTAGCGAGGTCTGTTTGTAAGGTTGTAATTTGAGATACACCCAATCTCCAATGTTGAAGCTACGGTCAGACCTCTTTCTGTTTGCCATTTGAGTCATGCGATTCTGAGCACGTTGGAGGTTGCACTTGAGAATTGCGATGAGCTCCTCTCGTTTCTGCATTGAGCGGTCTACTGAGATGACTTTTGATTCTCCCGAGAGATATGGCATGTGTACCGGGGACGCTTGCCCATAGAGTATCTCGTATGGGGTGCACTAAGATGTCGTGTGGAACATTGTGTTGTACCAATACTCGGCAAGGGGCATCCAAAAACTCCATGTGTGTGGAGTAGATGAACACATGCAGCGGAGGTAAGTTTCCAGTGTTCGATTAGTTACCTCGGTTTGGCCGTCGCTCTGTGGGTGGTAGGCTGTGGAGAAGTTGAGGTCAACTCCTTGAAGTCTGAAAAACTCAGTCCAGACCTCGCTTAAGAATATCGGGTCCCGATCGCTCACTATGGATTTTGGGAATCCATGGAGCTTGAAAACATTGTCCAGGAATGCTTGAGCTACATCAGTTGCCGTAAAGGGGTGTCTTAGAGCCACAAAGTGAGCATACTTGCTCAATTTGGCAACAACAACAAGGATGGTGGTGAACTTCTTGGTAGAAGGTGGCAGTCCCTCGATGAAATCGAGGCTAATATCCTCCCAAAACGCTTCTGGTATCGGTAGAGGATGGAGTAAGCCTGGAGATGCTGAGTTATCTGATTTGTTTTGTTGACAGATGGTGCAATTGCGCACAAAATCCTTGATGTTTTTATGCATGCCCGGCCAGTAGAAGAGAGAGCGCACTCGCTGAGTGGTGGAGTCCCTACCTGAATGGCCACCAAGAGGCGAGCTGTGCAATCAGTTTAGTATGTTGGTTTTGAGGATGGGGTTATCACCAACAACTAATTTCCCTTTTCGCCGTAATTCTTTGTTCTCAAAAGTATATTTGGGATGGGATGATGGATTGGCTTGTAGGTCTTCAATCAATTTGGATAGCATCATATCTTCCTTCCAAGACTGCTGAATATCCTTGAGAAAATTTTGATTTTCAAAGGTCAACACCATCTGTAAGAGCTGCGAATGAGAGGTACGAGAGAGAGAGTCTGCTGCAACATTGTCATGCCCCTTTTTGTATTGAATTTCATAGTCGAAGCCCATCAATTTAGCCACCCATAAGTGTTGGAATGGGGGAGTCACCGACTCATCAAGGAGGAATTTGAGACTCTTTTGATCGGTACGGATGATAAAGTGTCGTTGAGTGAGATAAGCACTCTATTTTTGCACTGCATAGACGACTGCTAAGAGTTCTCGCTCATAGACGGAGAGGAGTTGATGTCGTGGGCTTAGGGACTTGCTGATGTAGCATATAGGATGAGGGTCTTGCATTAGAACTGCTCCAATACCAGTGCCAGATGCGTCGGTCTCTACTATGAAGGTTTTGGAGAAATCGAGTAAGGCAAGAATTGGGGCTGAGATGAGTGCTTGCTTTAGAGCAGTGAATGCGTTCTTTGCCTCTAGACTCCACTCGAAAGAGTCCTTCTTGAGAAGGTTTGTTAACGGGCTTGAATTATGCCGTAGCCACGAACGAACCTCCTGTAATAGTTTGCGAGGCCAAGAAATCCTCGGAGCTGCTTTAGGGTTTTTGGAGGAGGCCAGTCAGAGATAACCTGAATTTTGGAAGGGTCCGTGCCTACGCCCTCTGCTGAAATGAAGTGTCCGAGATACTCGATCTTGGAGGCGCCAAAGGTGCACTTGGATGGCTTGAGAAATAGTTGGTGCTCTTTGAGAAGTAAGAAGACCTGTTGTAAGTGATCAAGGTGGTCATCCCAGTTTCTGCTAAAGACGAGAATATCATCAAAGAAGACCAAGATAAATTTGCACAAGTGTTCATCAAGCTTTGGAAGGTGCAAGGGGCATTGGAGAGGCTGAATGGCATTACTAGGTACTCATAGTGGCCGGAATGTGTCTTGAAGGCAGTCTTGTGAACATCTTCCGGTGCCATGCGAATTTGATGAAAACCAGCCCTGAGATCGAGTTTTGAAAACAGACTAGAGCCCCCTAACTCGTCAAGCAAATCATCGAGTAATGGTATCGGGTACTTCTCTTTGATGGTTTGGGCGTTCAAGTCTCTGTAGTCGACACAAAGACGCCAAGATCCGTCTTTCTTCTTCACAAGAACGACAAGGGAAGGAAAGGGACTTGCACTGTGCTGAATTACACCCGACTGGAGCATCTCCTTGACCATTGACTCAATAATATCTTTTTGTGCAGATGGGAACCGGTATGGGCGCTTTTCGACCGGGTTAGCACCATGTTGAAGTGGTACGTGGTGGTCAAACTCGGGCCTAAAGGGCGGTAGAGAGTCTGGCTCCTGAAATATCTCAGCTAAGGAATGGAGCAAGCTGTCAAGTTGAGGAGGTGGCTCGGTTGGTTGCATAGCTGAGATGTGGTGGAGGCTAGGGGTGAAGGCCATGTCATGTTGGTTGATGGCTTGGATGAGGTGGAATTGTGGTTTAGCGGCCAGAAGTTTGTTCATAGTGAGCTTTTGACTTGCTTATAATGAGTGTTTACGAGACCTCTCAAAACCGTCTTCTCACTGTTAGTAACAAACTCCATTCAGAGTGTCTCAAAGTCCCAGACTATGGAGCCGAGAGTGGAGAGCCATTGTACCCCCAAGACTAAGTCGTAACAACCAATGGGCAGTGTGACGACATCCGAAACAAATGTAGCTCTCTGCAATTTCCAGGTGAAATCTTTGCAAGCAAACGAAGTGGTGAGTGTGCTGCCGTTTGCAACAGAAACTGAAAGATAACGGATGGTGTCTAGTGGACAGCCGAAGGCTTTAGCCACTTCCAAATCGAGGAAGTTGTGGGTACTTCCCGAATCGATGAGGATGTGAATTGGTCTGTCCTTGTAGTAATCCGTAACTCTCATAGTGTTAAATTGTTCTACTCCAATGAGGGCATGTAGTGAGATTTGAAGGGCTGTGCAATCTTCAGTTTCGTCATTTGCGCCCTCATTCTCGAGATGTGGCTCATCATCATTCTCTGTACCCTCGATCCAGTTGAGATGGCCTCGTTTGTGTTTGGATAGGTGCTCGGGTGTGAAAGGTTCATCACAAAACATGCAAAGACCACGAGCCTTCCTATCTTGCATCTCTGCGTATGTGGATTTCCGGGCTGGTTTCTCTTGTGGTTTTGGTTGAGGATTTGGGTTGGGTAAGAGGGCCATGAGGAGTTGTATGTGTTGTGGTTTTGGTTTGTGGTTGGGCAGGGGTTTGGGTGGGGAATTTGTTTGGGTGCTGGCTTGTATTTCTGTAGAATTGGTTGGGCATAAGTGTAAGTTTGGTTGATGTTTCATGGAGCTTAACAAGACGAGCAGCTTGGTGTATAGTAGTAGGGGCAAACTGACGAGTATGCAGCTGCATCTGTGGGCTCAAGTTGGCAAGAAATATACTGAGAGCATGTGATCCAGGCAACGACAGTTTGGTTAGGTCCCCCTCAAAAGCATCAAGGTACTGGTCAATATCACCATTGTATTTCACATTCACTAGTTCAGCAAGTGGATCCTCAATGAGCTCATAAAACCTAGCCGAGATGTCTATCACATATTCAGACCAGGATGGAAAAATATGGCAACACTCCCTCATGTAGTTGTGGTGCCATTGCAAAGCACGACCATCGAGATGCAACGATGCCAATCGAACTCTGTATTCAGGAAGGGTGTTGTCTAAAGCGAAAAACTATTCACATTTGTAAAGCCAAGGTCTGACGAGGTACCATCAAACTTTGGGAAGTCAACTTTTGTGAGTCGGGAAGACAAGCCACCCGGGAAAATCGAACCGCCGGCCGATGTGGTGATCGGAGCAAAGCCGGTGGGCGATTGGTTGCTGCGCTGCTCTCCTGAGGAGAAGACTCGGTTTGAAGGGAGCTCACTGTTCTGAACCGTAGGTGGGTCGGCTGAGGGAGTTGGGTCTGTAGCTGCCGGGTCTGGTGGTCGAACGAGGTTCGCTAGGGACCCAATCATCCCTTTCAGATCAGCGGTTTCCTTGTTTCGTTGCTCATCCGCCAGCACTTGGGCTTTCTTCATCTCTTCCTTGTGTTCGATCGACTTTGCTTGAGCTGCAGAAAACTCATCGCGCATATCCTGCAACTTTTTGCTCAGCTCAGCGTTGGTAGGCATGGATTCAGGTAGCAGGAAAGAGGAATCTGATACCAATGATGCAGGGAATATCAATAAATAGGAGTATGGTGAGGAATCACAAAGGATTCGATACCTACCCGCCAAATCACGAGGGTTAGCAGGGGATTAGAACACTAACCGATGTAACTTAGTAATTGATGAAATCAAGGGAGAATTAAAGATAAGATGCGACTACTGTTTGATTGATTTTCCAGAAGGAGAAAGTTTGGCTTTTATAGCCTTACAAGCAAGGAAACCCTTAAAACGAACCCGGTTCTAACAAGCTCCTAAACCGGTGATATTTAGCAAATAAAAGAGTCCTTAAACCGGAACATCATGACAACAAATAAAGGATGCAGAGGATTCACTCTGTATCAATCTGTATACACCCCTAAAACTCATTTTTTTGAGCAATTGGATCTGAGTTGAAAGCCACAATTTCAGATGAAAATTACTTTTCCTCCTTTTTCCCGATCGACTTGCGATCTCTCAACCCCTAACCTTTCAACGACACTGGAATTGTTGAGGATGGAGAATTGGAGATGATCGGGGATTAAGGGTGACGAGTAATTTTTTTTATCAAAAATTAAAAAAATTACTTGGAAATATAAACAAAAAAAAAGAAAATGATGTTATGTCATGTGTGTTTCTGGTTGCCACGTCGTCATTTTTGCCGGAAAAGTCATCGGAAAATAGAAAACATATCGATTCTAGTTAATATTACAATAGTTCGTATTATTGGTGGTGATTTTTAAAGTTCGTATTATTTTTAGTTCAAAGTGGATACTTCGTATTAATTAGAGTCATTTTTCCTATTTATAATCATAATTAAAGGTAACAGAAAAGGGAAAGAAAACAATATAATTGTAGAGATCTATCCTAATACATTATAAAGCAGAACCCAAGTCTGTTGTAAAATTTACGCCACGTGGCATTTTTTAATAAATTAATGTCAACTTATATTTTAATAAATTTTGTAACAACTAATAGTATTCTTGTTGTACATACTAAATAGATAACATGTTTATGTAATTTTTTATGTATATAATTTTTTATCTATGGACTATGTATTAGTTTACTACAATAGATAACATATTTATATAATTTTTATATACATAAATTCCTATGAGATGATATTTTCCATATTAATTTAATATTTTTATCCCTTAACAAGATTTAGGGTCTTAATATATTTTTATTTATCTTTTAACAAGGCTTGAGCTCCAAGTATAAAATTTATATCTATATAATGATATAGTTTTAAATAATATATTTTTTTATGTTGATATATTTTTATTTTGAGAAAAGATATAATTTTATGTTGATTAGTGATGACTAAGATTATATGTAAATGTCAAAAAAAAACAAAAATTGGAATTTTAATTTAAATTAATAAAATTAGATTTTCTTTATCTTTTTATGCATTTATATTTCTTAAATCAAAGTTTGATAAAAAAAATTTACAAATCTTGATGAATACTTTCTTAAATTGAATTTTGATAAAAATTTACAATACATTTTTCTTAATTTCCTTTTTATTTTATTTATGTAAATATATAATTTTTTTATCTAGCCCCACCTTACATTTAGATTTTTTATCTCTATGTTTTTTTTGTAATTCAATATGGATGATAGGTTGATTAATACATTGAATTTTGTAAATTTTCATATACATTAATTTCCTTTATATTTTATTGGGATTTTCCTTTTGGTACCCCTGATATTTCGACTTTTCCTTTTGGTAGCAAAAAAATTTCTTATTCCTTTTGATACCCTTATAGTTTTGACAAATTCCTTTCCATAAACTAAAGTTAGTGAAATGCTAATTCCATCTACTTTCCTGTCATTTTCCGTCAAAAAAATTAAATAAAAATAAAATATCCACAATTCTCAATATTCAGAATATTTTACGCGTGAACAAAAACCCAAAAGACCTCTTATTTTCTCTCTCGTTGCTCCTAAAGTGGAGAAGTAACCCTCGCCGTCGCCGGATTCAAGATCTAGGGAGACGTTCGCTACCGGCTTGATCTTCTTAAGCCGAATCCAAGGCAGCCCAAGCGCAAATAAGCGTATCCAAGCTCTTAATTAGTTTGAACAATGAAAATACTGAAGTATATTTTGATTGATGATTACTGAAGTGGATTACAACTATTTATATACAAATCAAAAGAAGCAAAGCTAACTACTGAGATCTAATCTTCACGGCACTAATCTGCACCATCGTGCCGCCAAGATGAAAAATGAGGGGACTACACAGAAATTAATTCTCAGCTGAAAATAATGGATTACAATTTGACCAATTCTCAGCTGACTAACTTAATTCCTATAATTATGCAACAGTGACCTAATTATTTAGGAAGAGGACTGCACAGAAATTGGCCAGCAATTGAAGCGGGGGAGCGAGGTACTCGACCCGAATCAGAACCCATTTCGAATTAACCAATTCAAAGAGGTCCCGGAACCCTAATGGCGCCGAAATTATGTAATGGAGTTGCAAATTGGGAACGCCGAAACGCCAGCCTTTGAAAAAGGTCGCGAATTCGAAACACAACCGGAAAAACGAGAGTGCGAGGATCGCTCTGATGGAGTAGAACCAGGGTTATCAGGCCCTGGCGCACCAGATTCCGGCATCGGTGTGGCCGGACTTGACGCGGTGGTGGACGGCGGCGGCGAGGGAGGACAAGCATCTGGCGGCACGATGGGCTTTGAGGAGGAGAACCCAAGTGAGTTGCTTGGCGTTTTTGCCCCTCAATTTCATCTTGGTGGTCGTAGGGAGCCTCTTCTCCGACGTACACTTCTCTGGCTGTTGGGTTGTTGTTCCCGTCGGGCTAAAATTTGTGGGTAAAGGGAGCTAAGGTCCTAAGGAATATTGAGAAATGAGAATGGTTGGTGTTTTTTTTTTTTTTTGACGGAAATTGGATAGAATTAGCATTTCACTAACTTTGGTCTATGGAAAGGAACTTGTAAAAACTACAAGGGTACCAAAAGGAATAAGAAAATTTTTTGGGCATCAAAAGAAAAAGTCGAAACCTCAGGGGTACCAAAAGGAAAATCCCTATTTTATTTCTTCGTTATGTAAATTTAGTATGGAAAACAACTTTATAGATGGATTGAATTTTGCAAAATAATACATAGATAATTTTCTCTATATTTTATCTCTTAAATCAAGGACAATCTTCTCTTCTATACTAATCTTTATATTGTATTTTTCATATTTACAAACATTCTTATTATTATAGAGTAAAAGATAAGAACCCTAATATATAATTTTAATAAATTAACTTTAAAAAATTATTTTAAAAAATTATATTTTGCTTTGTAGATAACCTATCCTAATTATTATTATCTTTATAAAAAAACCAAGTATTTTATACATATTAGTGTCTAAAAAATAAGAAAATATTATTTAAAAATATTCAATAAAAAGTAAAATCAATATTTTAATAATTTCAATCTAAATTTGGACAAGATCTCGACAAATAATAGAAAAATATTTAAAAATATATTCAATTAAAGTATGGAGTACAATCTAAAAAAATAATTTGCCTATTGCATAATTGATTATGATATTATATAAATATATTTGGTATTTTAAATTAATATCATAGAATTGTATAGTTTATTAGTAAAATTATCCCGTGAATATCAGGGACTTCAACTAATTAGAAGTTTACTTTTAACATCCTAAAAGTATCGCCAATGATAATGGCGAAGAAGAATAATAATTAGGACTAACAAAATTAATGGGCTAAGCATGAGGGCCTTTCAATTATTCTCACCCACTACCCTGGTGATGGATTACAATACACGACTTATGATTATGATCCCCGCGGCTTATAAGAAAGATCACTTCTGACTACTGAGTTTAATTCTATCATTACTTCCTCATTATATCCTAATAATATTGTCAACCTATAACTGCAAGTAGTAAACCATGTTGACTCATTTATGAGTGAAAATGCAATTTCACATAATTTTAATAAATTCGATACTCGGACTTCTAAACCACTAATTTTAGTAGCCATCTCATCTTATTATACTTATTTTTAGCTCAGCCAGAAAACATGGTGATTTGGGCTGAAATACCATACCATTCTTAAGCCCATAACATGTGGGCATTGTAGCCCATAATAAAGCCCAGAGTTTCACTCAACAACTACAAGCTTTGGTAACACATTATCCAGCCAAAACCCATCTGTGGCTCTGTGCAGAGAAGATTATTTAAGCCAGTCATGGAGAATTGGATCATGTCGACAGAAGATGATCATGCAGATTTGGATCAATCAGCAACTCAGGATTCAACAATATCAAACTCAGCTCAAAATATTTAACTGGAATTGAGAACCAAAAAACTACAAATCTACAATTAGAACACTATGAGATTGGGTACAAAACTGAAGTTCATGGTAGGTTGGTTAATATATTACTTGTTGCCATGTACATTGCCCTCTGCCTATTCATTTGTGTTGTGGGGGGGTTAAATCCTTAATGGCTCAACCACCAAGCCTACACATAAGTCAATAAGGTTCTATTCTCAAACCAATTGACATTAGAAGGAGTAACCAACTATCTTATATACCAAGTTTGGATCTTTTAAATTTCCCATGTGAGATTCACAATTGACTCAACTACCAACAATCTCCACCTCACATGTGAAATTCCTCACAAATCCAAGCCACCACGCCCGGAACCGACCAAAAGTCTCCTTAAACTTGCACACTCCACACCGCGTGCTCACTCTCTAAAATTAGACCACCACGCAACATGTCAATGGCTAACCCGTTGATTGGCACTAACGGGTCCATATGAATCCAATGCAATTTTTCTCATGTCGAACCATCGGCCTTGATACCATTTATTGGGCCGAACCACCAAGCCCTAAACATACGCCCAACCGAATTTCATCTTAAAACCAATTAACAATAAGAAAAGTAATCCATCTATCTTATATGCTAGGTCGAATCATTTGAATTCACAATTGAACCAACTCCGAACAATTTACATATCCTTAAATATACTCTATTTGTATGTATTTTTTACGTAGGTCGATATATATTATAATACGGGCCAGCTAAGCGCCCCGGTCAGAACTACTCAGCAGCCTGGGATTGCATTGGTATTTGAAAAATCATTATTTTTCTTGGGTCACTTTGACCGAAGCTTATTATTTTTTTTAAATTTAGTTTTTGGTGGATTTGGTTTTTTATTAAAAATGAGCACTTTGCTTCGGTCACCTTGACCGAAGCTTTTTTTTTAAATTAAATTTTTGGGGGATTTAAATGGAGAATGTTTTAAATCACATTAGAAATTAAGTTTAACATTTTTTATATATAAGGTTTTGATTTTATGATAGATTTGGTATAATTTTGTATTTGTATCTTTAATATAAAATTTTAAAGTTAGCTTTGAGATTTTTATTTGTCTGATTTTGTTAATTTTTGGGTTTATATACATATAAAGGTCTAAGTTATAAATTTTGAAAAGATTTAAGTGCGTTAATATAATTAGTGGAAAAAAAATTGTCTAAAACTGAAAATATATTATTCACCTTACATAACCATAGACTTTTACAAAACATTACAAATTAAAAATATTCAACGACGAGGACCGAAATCACTATGATGAACAGGCTGAATATCAGGGGTGTGAGAGCGGCGAGTGCGCCGAGGTGGCGGGTCTTCCATAAGTGGGAATGGAATGGTGGGCATCGTAAGAAATCTGTGTAGTCCGTCCACAAGTCGTGCCACTTCGCCTCCAAGCTGCTTCAAGTGAGCATACTGGTTCGCCAAGCCTTGTATATGATTCAAGCGCTGTTAAAAAAAAATTCATGAGAAATTAACAAGACCAATTGAAATATATAAATAGCTTAATATATGCAATTAAAAGTTTTCGCACAATTTGAGTATCCAATGAAGCCGATGCTACCGTTTGTTGACTGGCCATGATTTCAGCTGAAACCCTTAGTAGATATGGATGAGTGCGTTGAAAATGCCACTCTTGGTAATTTTCATCCATTGACCAAGGAAAAGTAGGTTGATTTCCCACTGGAAATAGGAAGTTAAAGTGTTGATCCCAATGGTCATTCTCGGAACTGAATTTTAATATGTGACGACTCCTAAGTTTCTCTTTACGGACCATTGTGTGGCCCGTGATGACTGGGAACCTAGGGATGCTCTGACGATAGCGAAATTGGCGAAAACATCTCTCTGGCATATATGGCTCTTGAATGTCTAAGATTGTTAGTAAGCCCCTATACCTAGAGACTAAGAGTTCCCCATCAGTAAAGTTCAGCCCTTGAGGATATTGCACCCACTGGACCTGTACAATTATAGTAGTTGATAGCTCGTATTAGTGTCATGTTTTAAATCTTGTAGTTTATAATTTGATTTAGGGTGTATTACCATATCCATGGTGTATCAGTCCAGAGTGTTACGATATTTCTTCAACTCATTTGCATACCTATTTCTCGATCTAGGGTTTGCTTTGTAATCCTCCCTCGGTCGCAAGTCTATAAATCTGTTCAAATAAACCCTAAACAAAGGAAGGTATCTCCAAATCCAATTCTAAAAAAAATATAAGTTAGTTATGCTAATAATGAGTGAAAAGTTTAAAAATTCATAATTTAAGGAAGCTCACATTTAGGAGATATATACAACCGCCTATTTGTGCAGCTCCAGCGCGACTTGCCATACCTAGTTGCCTATACAAGTAGGCTAAGGCTGCAGGGCCCCAAGCAACCTGACCCGTCAACCCGTGGTTTAGGAGCAAATTCATGAACTTATGGTTCACACGGGTTCCGGTCTTGTCGATGAAAATGGTGCATCCCAAAAACACAAGTAAAAAAGACAGATGCCATGTGGCTCGGATTAGCTCCTTCACGCGTTTTTTGTGAAACAAGCCATTCGTTGAGATCACTAAGAACGAGGCCACCTGAATGGATTTGGTCATTCACTTCTTCAAGGGTCCAACCCAACATTTCACTTATTTGGACGCGCAAGCCATTGTTATCTAAGGGTGATAATGCAAAGTCTGGTCGAATATCATGTTTACGTCGTGGAGGGTGATGGTCATCTCCCCCAAGGAAAATGGAAGCTGTTAGTCTCCGAGTTCAATCTTTCCACCAAAGTAGACACCAAAGCTTCGTCTGTTCCCCTAACGGAAATGTTCAATAACCCAAGTAGGCCGCTTTGTTCGGCCAACATCTTCCACTGTTGACCTGGACCCAAACGGTTCGACTTCGTCCAAAACTCAAACGGGGCAGAACGAACTTGATATTTTAAAACTCTTGCATGCTAACAACATTACAAGCATAATTGAAATTGGAACCGTGTTTAGTAATATACACAAAAAAATTATTCAAATTATCTGTTGATCATCCCAAATTTTATTGGCAATGTGGGTGTTGAAGTCCACGAGGGTTTCCTTGTTAATAGAGCCGCCATCATCCACGATGTCAACTCCTCCTCCAACTTGAGATTGGGTATGGACTTGTGAGGGCCCTGCATCATGATAACTCATTGGTGGGACTTGGGAAGTGTCAAACCTTCATAGTACGTTGGTTGGAATTGGGAGTCCCCCATTGATGGGACTTTAGAAGTCCCGACCTCGGGATAAAACATTGATGGTGGAAACTCTGAGGTCCTAGTTAGGGCTGTAATCGAACCGAGCCGAGCCGAGTTTTGAAATGCTCAGGCTGGGCTCGGTCAATCAAAGTCTTGTTCGGGCTCGAGCTCGAGCTCGGTTCGAGCCCAAAATTTTGTTCGAGCTCGGTTTGTTTAAGGCTCGTCGAGCTCGAGCTCGGCTCGCGAGCCCGCTTGTTTATCTTGTTTACAAGCACAAGCTCGACGATCCTGCTCGTTTATCTTGTTTACTAGCAACAGCTCGACTGCTCGTTTAGTCGTTTGTGAACAAATCAAATATGCTCATAAAACCAGCTCAAATTAATGTATAAAACCTGCTTAAACATACATTACGAATACAAGTGTCTTGCAAACATCAAACCTGCTCAAACAACAACTGATCTATTTACAAAACCCTAACCAAAATCTGATCTATTTACAAAACCCATGAAGCTACATGCTACATTTTAGAGACACTTTAGGAAGCCATTAATAAATGAAAAGGCTTTGAAGAGAGAAGTGGAGAAAAACCATGAAAATTGAAGATACAAACAGGAAGGAAATACAAATTAGATATCAGAATCCACTGGATTTGAAAAATATCCCAAACCTGAACCCGTTACAGCTTTGGAAAGCAAAG
Source organism: Fallopia convolvulus (assembly GCA_964016875.1). Lineage (NCBI taxonomy): Eukaryota > Viridiplantae > Streptophyta > Magnoliopsida > Caryophyllales > Polygonaceae > Fallopia > Fallopia convolvulus. Next base: position 38,532,259 of record OZ024727.1, read on the forward strand.
AGTTCTTCAAAGAGCACACCAACGGATTGTCGAGAGATCTTGGACACCAGATGCACCAGGCGAGCACACCAGCGGATTGTCGGACACCAGAAGCACCAGGCGAGCACACCAGAAGCGTCGGTCGGACAGCAGAACCACCAAGCAAGCACACCAAAAGTGCCGGTCGGACACCAGAAGCGCAAGTCGCACACCAAAGGCCGCCGGCGAGGGATCTCGGATAGGAGAAGAAAGAAGGACGCCGACGAGGGATCTCGGACAAGAGAAGAAAGAAGGACGCCGATGAGAGATATCGGACATGAGAAGAAAGGACGCCGACGAGAGAGAATGACGGAATGAGTGAGATTTCAGAAACGAGCCTCTAGAAAGCTCAGCGGTGGAACGAGTGAATGAGGAGAATGAGTGAATGTCTGAATGATAGGTTTAGGTTAGAAGGAAGGGGAATTTAGGGTTCTCAATTTGTATATTGGGCTAATGGGTTATGGGCCTTATGGCTATTGTGTTTATTTTGAAAAATATAAAAAGAATAGAAATAATATATGTTATTGTATATTTTTATTTTATACATATTAAATTTGTTTGCAAACATATAATCGAATATGTTCATGAACATAAAATCGAACGTGTTCACGAATATATAATCGAGCTTGTTCATGAACATATAATCGAGCTTGTTCACGAACGAACGAGCCGAATTCTCTTGTTTTCAAGTTCAGTTCATTTATCTTTCGAGCTTGCTCGTGTTCGGTTCGTTATAAATCGAGCCGAACACGAACGGACTTTAACCGAACCGAACACCGAATTTCTCGTGAACGGCTCGGTTCGCTTACATCCCTAGTCCTAGTCCCGACATTTGGCATTGGAAAGTTCGAACTGTAATTTTCAAACGCATTCCAAATTTCATTTCCGAACGAGTGCTCAGACAACTGGTTTGGAGAGGGAACGGGGCGATAGCCTTCCATAATGTCTTCCCTGGGGATACCAGTCGGGATATGAGGTGGCATTGTTACTTCAGCCTCGTCTTCGGAGGACACTAAATTGCCCCTATCTTGCATGGTGGTGGGATTGGTTCGATTTAAATTAATTTGTTGGGGCCGAGAAGACCGAGATGAAGACGAACCAAGGCTCTCTACATAAATTAATCAAATAAAAGAGAACAAATATTTTTGACATAAACGTAAGATTCTCTACACTAATAGCAAACTAATTGTATATATAAAGTTAACATGCAATATTAATCAAATAAAAAAAGATCAAATATTTTTCACATAAACGTAAGTTCGCTTAGTTGTCAGTACAGTTCGCTCAGTTGGCCTAACACCCATTCATAATGATCTTGGTTTTCGCTGACCATAAAAGCAAAAGCGATACTGTATGTATGATTTGTACAAGTAAAACCCACCATTTCACTCAATGGCATATTGTACCTGTCATTCAATTCAATTTAGTTAGTATGAGAAATTGATAATTTAATATATAAAAGACGATTAATAAATACTTACATGTTTGTCTTGTATGTCGTGTCCATAATTACGACATATGGGAATAGCTTTAATAATTGTAGTGACTTTGGGTGGGCAAAGAACAAAATCTTGTATCTCCTCACTTCCCGACACAGTTCAATAATCAACATATTAACCATTACACTTCAAGTAATAAAGACTAAACTGGGTTACTGTCATTGAGCCCATCTCCACTTTTAGAATTTGTTGCCGGTAATTGTAGATTTGCTTCATTGATGTAGTGTTTCCAAGGTACTTTTGCCGTATAAAGGACATAATATTCACGGGTTCGTGTTGTCCCGACCTAATATCCTCAAGTCCTCCAATTCATCTGCGGTCATCCGGCCAGTATAAGGATGTCCTTCGAGTGTGGTAGAGATGGCATGGTTGTGTCACCCACATTTAATTGTTAACCCTCATTTATGGCTCTTCCTTTGCCTACTCCCAATCAACTCGAATGGACAATCCATCTTCCTAGTCTTCGGTTCTAGCTTTAGATCCCAAAAGTTTTCACTTTCGACTATAGTGCATGATTTCCCCTTCTTCTTCGGCTTATACACACCCGAAAACTCACATGCCAATAACACTTTTGAGTCCCATGAATTTTTTATGACTACTCACAATGTATAGTCTTCGCCCTACCTCACGAGCCCATTTTGTCATTTTTTCTCGATCTGGCCATTCCTCATCGGTTTCAAAATGGCTAGAATAATTTGTAAACTATAGACAATACAACGTCATCAAATAAATTATTCTATTATTTAATCATAACGTCTACCATAAAAATAAATTGAAATTGTCATTGATATCAATAAACTTGATTGATAATATAAAATTTCGTTTTTTATACTTTATAATTAAAAGATAGGATTTATGTACCGAATGATCAAATTAATCAAATCAATTAAATTCATATGTAGAATTTACATAGATAGTGGATAAAATATTTTACAAAAAAAATTATATATAATGCATAATAAATTTTAAAAATAGGATTTATGTATATGTATATATATATTGATTTATATATATATATATAAATTGTAATTGTAACAAAAAATCCTAATATAATATTTTTCTAGTTTTTGTAATTTATCTTGAAATATGATTATTAGTGTAATGTAATAGTGAAGTTTAGTAATCAAGTGTGAAGAATAGCATTTCCAATTATATACTTCCTCCGACTAAAATTAAGTGGGGTTTTAACAAGTTGCACATAAATTAAGAAACTCATAATTAACCTCTAAACTCCTATCCAACCCATAAAAAACGAACCTACTAGTTAAATATTAATTCTTAATTCACCAAATTAACAGCATGCGTGACTTGTATTTCAATTGTGATTGGGCAAAACATGCAATTGTTAATTAATGTAATCAATTCTGATCGAGTTCACCATCATATAATACGAAAAAGTAAAAGGGAAATAGTGGGCTATAACCTCAAATAACAGTTAATTTTGATCAAGAATAGTGGGCTATAACCTCAAATAATTCCGATCGGATGGAATATAAGTTACCTCTTCCAACAACATGTTAAAATTACTCTCATGTTGATACTCTTCTTCGTCCACGTTTACATCTAATGGAGTTATTTGTAAAGATAGAATTGAGTGCTGATAAGGATCGTTGTTGGGGGTTTTTGCTTTCGACCCCTTTTTAAACTGCATACAACATTAATTTATCAAAAATACAACATAATAATATTAGAATTAAATACAAGAGTAGAATAAATTTAAATTTATCAAAAATATAAAATAATATAACATCAATACCTTAAATAGATCGAAAAACGAAGACATTTTGCTTGTAGTGAATACAATAATTTTCTCTTAATTTCTTGATAAAAAATAATCCTGATTTTTTGTGTTTGGGAATGGGGAGACAAAACCTTTACAATAAAAAAAATGGATGAATGAGAGGCACAATCTGAAACTGAATAGGTGATTCGGACTTTTATAAGCGGAGGTCTGAATTTATTTATTTTTCATTTTTTTTTTACTTCGGTCAATCTGGCCGAAGCAAATTAAAAATATTATTTCACTTTTTACTTCGGTCGGCCCGACCGAAGTAAAAAGCCCCTTTTTCCAAAGCATTTGAAAAGACTTTATAATTTTCTTTTTTTTAACTTCGGTCGGCTAGAACGAAGTGACGTGACCGGGCCACTGAGAAACTCTGCCCGGGGCGTTGAGCATTCGCCATTATAATATGAAAAAAGAGGTGTGGTTAGTGACCCGTGGCTTTTTGCTCAGCCGCCCGGGTTTTGTTTTTGTTCTTTCCCTTTTATTTGTAGTATTTATATTTCATTCCGTTATTCTTAGTTAATTACAAAATTAATTAGTAAGTTTTAAAAATATTAAAAAAAATCCTTAGGTTTAAAAATATTAAGCATCTTTTATCTTAAGTTTAGCTTGGTACCTTTTAAATTAATATAGGTCCTGTAATTTGGTATCAGAGCCATACTAAAAAGTTGACAAGCTGGAAATTATCAAGTTGACAAGCTGAAAATTTCCGATAAGTGTCCTAATGGAGAATCTCCACATATTAAACATCTAAAAATTTGTGAAAAACATTATGAAGCCATACTAAACACCATTGTCGACGACATCGCAGATTTAAAAAGTTGTATTTTTAGATTAAGTGAGAAAATCAAAATAATTAAAGAAGAACTTACTTTAGTCCAACGAATCCACCTGGAAGAAAACCAAAAAATTGTTGTTGCACTTACTAACGAAATTAGACACCAAGGTGTTATTACTAAAACAGTAGTAGGTAAAAGATCGACTCAGTTTCCACATAAATATCCTTTTCAAAATCAAACCCATTAAAAACGTTCTCAGTCCCCAACTTAAAAATTGAAAAGAAAACCGAACCTGAAGATGAAGACTCATGAAATAGAGAATTAACTCTAAGTTACTAGAAAATATCATGGAAGAATCGGGTATATCGAGTAGCGAAGAATCTGAATATGGTACTGAAGAAGAAGAGATGTATCAACAAATGGGATTAATAAAATTAAAAGATATGGAAACAATACCCATTAACGAAATCAAAAGAAGAGTAGATAAAATTGTTGGTAAAAAGGTGTTAGATTTTAATGAAGTTGAAGAAGAGGTAACATCTATAATATTAGAAGAGACAAATGAGGCAAACTGATCCTACTATAAAAAATATGAAGAAGGATCATGTAGCTATCAAAGGCCCAATATTAAACCTAAAGAGTTTTTAGAAAAAAACGGCTAAATTTGGAGTAAGGGTTATGCCAAACCATCGACCTAATAAAAAAGAACTCACTTTAGAACCAATAAGTGAAACTGGATATAAGTTAAATCTAGATGGCGTAAGAAGACGAGAAGAAGTATTGGATTTCTGGAAGAAAAGCTTGATGAGTGTCTTAAACTTAAATACAGATTGGAGATCCTCGAACTTTTTAAACTACATAGAACATAGTCTGTATGGTATAGTAGCTGATTGGTATGAAGGAATACCTGAAGAGTATAAAGAAAGTTTAAGAACGAAAGAATCTCCATCAGAAATGTTTACCACATTATGTGAAGCTATAGACGAAGAGTTTGTTGGAGAAAGAGATGAAATTGACAAAAAGTTTATCGAGTGGCAAAGAAAGTTAAACACTCTTGAAATCTGTAATATGAGATATTTGGACAACTATGTCTCTGAATTCGAACATTACTATTATAAGATAGGAGAAAATCAAACTAATCTTCAAATGCTCTTTGACAAATTCCCAAAACCTATTAATGAAGAAATTAGTGATGGATACCATGAATGGAAAAATAGGTATAATTCTAGAGATACTTTGGGTAATAGAACGAAATTCATAAAAAGATGGGTAGAAAAGAAATGTCGAGAAGTAATAGGAACACAACAAATGAAAAGTTAATTTCTACCGTGGTGGGATTTACCAAATAAATGGGGATGTGATAGAAGAGATAATCAAAAAAGAAAGAATTATAGAAAGAAAAGCTTCAACAAGCAAAGAGGAGAGAAATATCATAAGAAATATTATAAGAAACCTTTTATTAAGAAAAGAAGGTTTTTCTGGAAAGCCTCTTACTGCCCTGAAAAGAAAAGAAATTGCAAGTGTTGGGCATGTGGAGAAACGTGACATTATGCTAATGAATGCAAAAATAGGAAAAAGAATAATTTAGCAAAAGCACTAGGGAGTATGGATTACATTGAAATATCCGAAGACGAAGCTATTGAATTAGCTCTAAACAACAACAAAGGAGTTGTTGAAGTAGTTGAGGAAGAAGAAGGTGAGGAGTCAGATTATGAGAAAGTCAATGAGATGATGCAAGGAGAGGGAATAGATTCTTCAGATTTCACCGAAGAAGCCTTCGATTCAGGTGGAGAAATGACCACTCTTGCTCAAATCCAAGAAGCAGAATCATCCATAGATGAAGAACAAATAGAAAGCATGCGAAAATCAAGGGTCGAATTCCCGATTATCGCTAAAGAACAGTTCTTCAAGAGACATTTCTTCCCAGCATTCTCTAAATTCGTGTGCGAAGAAATGCTAAGAGATATAGTAATAAAAAATAACGAGAATCAAGCTACTGAAATCAACCTAATTAATTAGAAAAATATTAAAAAACACAACAAGGATAAAAAGTAAAAATATATTTATGTGTGTGGAATCCAAATATTCATCACTCCTCTACAAGATTTTGGTAAAAATGTGCACTGTATTAACTTTGTTTGTGACACTAGGCAAAAGAAATTTAGTGACCAAACTATTAGTGGAGTAGTGTGTAACTTGAGTCAAGGACCAGTGTCTTGTATATGTAGGCCAAACTATTATGTTAGTTTAGAAGACCAATTTGCATCTAAGTTTTTATCGTTAAAACTGTTAACTGAAGGGATTAATATGCATAAGGGAACTTGTCCTCTACAGTTAAAGTGGAAGTAGTATATAAGTTATAAAATACCACCAATCCTCCACTTAGAACCCAAATGGTAGAAGCTAATAAATATGAGATTAGTGGACCAGGACAATTAGCAGTACCCGTTAAGGTAAAGCCGGAGCAAATTAATTTAAAAACAGTTTGGGTAAATGCCTTTGAAAACCCTCCAACCACTAAGCATGAAAAAGTTTTAACAATTGATGAGGAAGGAAAAGTCCATACAAACTCACAACCTCCAGCAAGTTTAATAAGAAACAGGAGTCTTTCTAGAAGTCAAAGTTCTAGGTTCAATCCTAGTCTTAATCTTGCTCAAAGAAACCAGTTATCCCCTTCAATCAGAAGTGTTAAGGAAGAGAGTCCATTCCGAGTAGATGAAGATATTGCTAGTCTTCTAGCAGCATTAAATAGGAAGTTAGAACTTAACAGCCTTGGAAGAACACTTCATGAACCAGCTAGACATAGTATAGATCTAGGATCAACATCAGTTTCTAGTTCTAGTTCTAGCACTAGCTCAAACCCCACATTTCTTCCAGCAGCACAGGAGAAGCGTCTACTTCTAGAGCTGATAAAAGGTTAATAGGGTTTAAAACAAAAACTATTAGTGAACCTGTCTATGAAGGAGACGAGGAATCAAATATGCAGATAGAAACGTTAATGAGAGTCACTAACCCAAATAGCATCTACATCCCTATAACTATGCATTGAAGGATTTAATGATTATGAATTATGTGCTTTCGTAGATAGTGGATGTTCTGTGTGTTTTGGAAAGAAATCTTTATTCCCAGAATTTATGTGGAAATCAGCATCCAAACCTATTCGGGTCAGAATAGCTAATAATAGTATCATGACTCACTTAGAAGTCATTCTAGATATACCAATTATGCTAGGGGGTTACCCATGTATAATTCCTATATTATGGGCTACTGAACAAACATCTCATGACCTGATATTAGGAAATGATTTCCAAAGGTTATATTCTCCATGTACCCAGAGTTTAGATAAAATGATAATTACTGTTAATGGAGAATTAGCTTGGGTAAGAAAAATGAAAGAGGCCTATACGCATCAAAAGATTGAATTCACGCGCAGTAAGCGTGGTGAGGAGCATATTGTTCCTACACAAAGAGAATTTGCACTACTAATAGATGAGATAACTATAAAAGAACAAATTATTAGTCAACAAAAGGATTTGTGTAAGGAGTTATACTCTGAAGACCCTTTAAAGTTTTGGGATAAAGATAAGTCATTTGCTAAGATAGAATTAATAGATCCTAAGACAGTTATTAGAGTAAAGAAGATGGTTTACACCTTTAAAGACCAACAAGAATTTAAGGAGCAAATTGATGATTTACTAAAAAAGGGTTTAATTAGAGAAAGTAAAAGCCCTCATTCTAGTCCTGCTTTTATGGTTAGAAATCATGCTGAAGAAAAAAGAGGAAAGGCTAGGATGGTTATCAATTATAAGAAATTAAATGATAATACTGTCTTTGATGGATATTATATCCCTAATAAAACAATTCTATTTAATAGAATACTGGGAGCCACATGGTTCTCAAAAATGGACTGTAAAAGTGGATATTGGCAAATTAAGATGGAAGAAGACAATATACCATTAACGGCTTTTAGTGCACCACAAGGTCATTATGAATGGGTAGTTATGCCATTTGGTCTAAAAAATGCACCACAAATATTTCAAAGGAGAATGGATAAAATCTTTAAAAACCTTAAGCAATGTTGCCTTGTCTACATTGATGCTTGATACGCTGGTTTTAGTACAGCGTAATTCTGTATTTTTATTAGGATTTCTGAGTGTTTTAGGCTAGATTAGGGTGTTTATTTGTAATATCAGAAAAGCCTACAGTTGAAGATTTTGAAGACAGAAGTCCTAAGTTCAAGTTGAAGATTTTACGGAGACCAAGACCCGCGCCCTCGGGTATGGACCCGAGACTGCGGTGAAGAGAAGATTCGAGGGGCGAGAAGAAACAGGAGCCGCGCTCGCGAGTCGGGAGCCGCGCTCGCGGTTTGACGAGGATCCACGGCCGAGGGAAGATGACTGGACCCGCGCTCGCGGGTTTGGACCCGCGCTCGCGGGTGGCTATGTTTCAGCGCCGACTCGGTTTTATTTTATCTTTTATTTATATTTATATCTTTAGGTTTTCGGATATTGTTTTCTACTATTTAAGCCTAGTTTCGTAGCAGACTTTAGAGACTGGAATTTCTAGATTTTATTTCAGTTTTTATTTCTATTATGTAGAACTAATTTCCCTTGGAGTTTGTTTGATCAAGGAAACCTTTTTATGAATTTGTGAGATTCTGGTAACTTTTCTATCCCTTGGTTAATATCAAAACTCTTGTTTTTATTTATATGATCTATGTTTGATTTTATGAGCCTGATCAACTTGTTTGATTGACTTAGATCTACTGTTTGGATTAGGTTTGATTGTTGTCTGTGCAATCTTATTTATCCTTGAACCAACTCTTTTTCAGGACCGTGGACTGGAATTGAGAAAGAGTATTTGATGGTTATTTTACGCATGAAACTCGTGGCTTGATTGCATAAATTGATTTCCTTTTATCCTTAATGTCCTGCATGATTTGAATTAAGCGTTCTTGTTCATATCATCATTTCGCTTGGACCGTGGACAAGCGAAAATCTTTTATAAGAATTGGAATTAACCTGGGAATTATAGTAAAGTGGATCTGATCGAATGATTAAAAAGGTGGAATTGATTGAATAAACTCTGCTTTTCTTTAATTGATTTGAATCCTAATATTGTTTGCTTGCTTAAACTCTCAAAACCCCTGTTTTGTCCTTTGCTGATTGTTCAGAAAACCGATTCTCTTGGGTTCGATCCCTTACTTGCTTTGTAATTTAGGGTAATTTATTTATCTTAATATTTTCCAAAACATTAGAACAACATATGCACGACCTTAGGGCTATAACTCAAGAATGTGTTAATCATGACATCATCTTAGGACAAAAAAAATGTATTTATGCTATGCCAAAGATTGAATTTCTTGGGTTGAAGATTAAAGCTGGACAAATAGTATTACAAGATCATATCCTAGAATAGGTAGAAAAATTTCCTGATAAAATAGAGGATAGGAAGCAATTAGAAAGATTTTTAGGATGTCTTACTTATGCATCTGATTTCATAAAGAATTTAGCAAAATTAAGAAAGTCTTTACAAGTCAAGTTGAAAAAAAAAGAAGTTTGGAACTGGACTAATCAAGATACAAAGGTAGTCCAAGAACTTAAAAAATGTTGCATGAATCTGCCAGTATTAACTCTACCCAATGAGGAGGATGAACTTGTTCTTGAAACTGATGCTAGTAATTATCATTGGGGTGCTGTTTTGAAATTAAAGAAAGATAACAAGCTTTGCAGGTACAACAATGGAAGTTTCAACAAAGCCGAATGTAATTACACTGTAATGGAGAAGGAGATTCTTGCTATCTTTAAAGGAATTAATAAATTCATAATTTTTCTTGCTCTAGAACCCTTTACAGTGAGAACTGATTGTAAAGGAATATTGGGATTCATCCATAATAATTTGGATAATATGAAAGCGCAAGGGAGGCTCCTGCATTGGCAATTAGCCCTTAAGCAGTTTTCCTTTAATATTGAACATGTGCAGGGATCAAAGAACTCATTAGCAGACAACTTGACAAGAGAACTTGCAAGTGAGAAGAATGGTGAACAGAGTACCACCTCCACAAGAAATTTTAAGATTGTATCAGGATTATGGATACGAGAATTTCTCTCTAGAAGAAATGGTCGAAATAGTCCACAATTCCCTATCTCAGTGTCCATCAAACGCAGAGAGGCGGGAACTTGAGGAGAAAGAAAAGTTCCACAAGGGATGGGTGTCACCTCCCAGTCAGTTTAAAATTTCAATAATGGAAGAAGTTAGTAAGAGTAGGTGTCATTATGGATCAATTGGTGAACCATTTGATGACCTTCCGAGTGTTAGAATTGGAAATAACCAATAAAATACTTCAGCTCCCTTGGGAGCTCCAAGAAAAGCTGAAGGGTTATTGGAAGTATAAAGAGTTTCCACAATGGTATTCTTACGTGATGAGCAGAGATAGATGTCCATATTATGATATTTGGGAAGAATGGGGAACTCTAGTTCTTTTTCATGATAATTCTAGAATTGTAGGAATAAACCTTAATGCTAATCCTTCTGAAGATATGGGAATATTAAAGGCATGGGATTATGGAATGTGCAGCGGCGTATATGGAAAATGCCCTTATAAATGGAGTCCGGTCAGGAAGCATTTCACCAAGTTTCAGAATTATGTGTTCAACAGAGTCAAGCAATCTGAGATAGAAGATACGATAATTTGTTTTGTGCATGGAGCAAACATGAAGACAGAAGGAGGAAAATCAAGAGCACCTCACTACTTGATTAGGTTTGTTATGGACCAGTTCTCTACAGATCTAATAACAATAAGGCAACCGATCCTAAAAAATGCCACTGAAGCCAGAGCTATGAGACTTTTCTACATCTATGAATACATCAAGCAGTATCAAAAAACTGACATGCTGATATTCAAACTAGGATTCACCACTGTTATAATTTCGAAAGAGTTACAACCATATTTTTCGGAAGCAATAGAGTCATCTGATTCAATCCAGGATTACTTATCATCAATAGAATTTGGGAGATATTTATCGCCCAAAGGTCAAGACTTTATATGGGATAAGCTGATGGATTGGGATCCAGAATATTCAGAAAATTTGATGAAGCAATTAGAGCTCGACTTAGATGAAGATGTTGCGGCAGGTTGGGAGGATAATGTTGGAGAAGAAGGCATGTACATCATCGAATATTGCATGGATTATTAACCATCAAAGACCACATCATGATGCCAAGCCACGTGGACCACCAGAAGGAATCTCTTTAGTGTGTTGTCTTTTTATTACTGTTCAGTGTGCTTTTTCTTTTCAGAGTGGTGTCGCTGTTTGCCATGTGAGTGGATTCCCTGAGACTTTGTCGGTAGTAAATTGTAAAGAGCATTGATAGAGCATCCAATGCTCTCCAAGGCTCTATAAATAGGACCCTTGTAAGCTGAAGGAAGGGCACCGAAAATCAGAAAACAAAGTCTGAATCTAGAGAAAGAGAAAACTTTGAACTTGAAAGTGAAGTGGTGTTCCCTCACTCTAAGAGTTCAAATCCTTCTATGGATCTTTCTAGTTTGAGTGTTTGAGTGTTTTCAGTGTGTTTGTGTGCTTGTAGTCCTTTCAAATTCAATAAAAGTTTGTTTTTAAGTAAGGGAAAGCTACTTAATCGAAAATTATGTCTTGAATAAACCTCTTTCTTGATTACAAATCCTCCATCCACTAAAATTGAGAGATTTTAAGTTAGAGACTACGGTCTGAGGTAGGAAACGAAACAGATCTGTGTTGTGCTTGAGCTAAGGGAGTCTTGGTTGAGGATTAGCAACCCCTAGAAAACAAACATACTGCGTAGTTACCATAGTTACCTAGAAAACAAACATAGTGTTGTGATGTGCATTTGTGAACGGGTAAAACAAACATAGTTACCATAGTTATTTTCGCTATTAAAAAGGTATTTCTAAAACTACTGCGCAGTTATTATTATTTTCATTATTTTCCATATTATAAAATATATGGTGGTTATGCAACTTAATGGAAGATCTATCCTGCAAATATGATAAGATTAAATCCGGAGAAGGTGGGAATATTCCTAGCTTGGGCTTTAAGAAACCCTAGGAAATAATTAAATAAGGCCCCCTAATCTTCTTCTTCCATTATAAATACACGCCCTAGGCGTGTAGGGAGAGACACGTGTGCATATCGGCATATTCAGAAACTCTGGATAGGCTAATACTCGATTAGCTCGACTGTTCAGGGATTCACCGCTTTCTTGTTGTACCTCGTCGCTCAAAACGACAATTGCTCTTCTAACTTAGGCATCGGAGGTGGATTAGGGGGTCCCCGCCCCCCTGTGTCCATTGTTTTGCAGGTTTCTAGGTCAAGAGATCGAAGGAGGAACGGAAGAGGAGGAGTTTATAATTAGTGCATTAAAGACGAATTAAAGGCGAAATTTTTGTGCACTAACAATATACAAGGATGGACGCATAATGAAATGAAGGGGAAGGGAAGGAGAACATAATTGTTTATGAAACTACCAAACAAAAACACGTGAAAGCTGAAACCAAATTGATCAAATAGGAAATTCCATACGCAACCAGAATTTCCCAACGAATTCAACACGTGACTGATGCTATAACTACTAGTAGTATTAAAAAACACACTACTTATTTATAATAAGCTTGGATCTAGCATTCCCCTGAGTAATCCTAAACTGCTTCCCAAGCCCCAAATGCACCATCATGAGCCACACCAGGGTCAGAAGCTCCCCACCTTGCTTAAGCTGCGCAGCATGAGCACTCGCCCTCGTATGCGTAGCCGAGTAACTAACCAGCTCCAGCCACACCTTCGCCGTCAACTCCCACATCCCCACTGTCTTCGTATCCTTCCTCACCTTCTTCAACGCCTTGGCCAGCTGGACCGCGTCAAACAACACCGACTTACTCCTATCCCCCTTTATATCTCTCGGGCTCGTCTCCGTGTTCACATCCATCATCCTCTTACAGGCCATCTCAATCTTCTCCTCCTTGGTCTTCTTCTTGATCGACTTGGGCAGCACCCGGTCGAAGAAGATGGTCGCCTCCGAACACGTGTCGCGGAATCGAACTTCGTTTATACCCGCAACCGCAAACATCATCACCGGCTGTCGGTTGAGGAGATACATCATGTAATCCGACAGCGTCTTGGCCAAATTGCGGTACTTGTTTTCATTCCCTAAACAATTTTCAGGGTCGTTTTCTTGGTAGAGCAGCTCAGTGGCGATGTGCCAGAGGAGCACGCACTCGTCGTACTCCACGTCAGCAGTCCACCTGTAAAACTGATAAGGTTCGAAATCCAACGCCGCTAGAGATCGGAGTACCCAATCGCCCTTGGACTCACAAATCTCCTCTGCGTCTTTAGGGTCTTCTGCGATCTCGGCCTTGTACTTGAGCTCCTGGAAGATGAAATTCCTCAAGTCATCTGCGAACCACTTCTTGGAAACGTACTTGAATCCTTCGAACTTCTCCCTTAGAGGCGGTAAGATCTTGAAGAAGATTCTAACACCTGTTGACCACGGGTCAACGCAGTAGTGTATGAGGCTGAACTGGAAGACCGACTCCGACCACCTCCGGAATAACACGCGCCGGAACCACGGGATGAACGGCGCCTCGTTCCGCCCCCAGTAGCGTCCCCATGTCCGTTTGCGAGCCGACAACAGCTTGTCGTAAAAAGAGGCTCGCCTTTCGGATTCTTTGCTGAGCATCGCCAGCTGCCAATCAGAGACGACCACCATAAGGAAGGCGATTGAGTCAATGATAATGGCGCCCACGAGGAGTACGTATGTGATCCAGATGTCGAACCCGTGGAAAGGGCGTTTGTCGATGAACAAGATCCAGATCAGAAGCGAGAAAACCTCGAGGGCGAAAGAGATGGAGCGAATCGAAGTCCCGAACATCTGGTGGATGACAATCATTTTGGTGAAGAACACCTCGTAGGTGAAATTGAGCTCGATCTCCAGCACAGTGAAGGCCTCTTCGGGTGTTCTAGACCGCTCGAGGAAGTAGGCCCGGCTCTTGTTCCGGTCATGGAAGGTGAAGATCAGATCCACGTAGAGCCCCTTGTACTTCTCGAAGAACTCGAAAGCGTCTCTCACAAGCTTCACGTTTCTCAGCCTCTGTTTATCCCGCTTGCTCTTGTCGGCTCTAGAAAAGAAAGAAACCAACCATTCCCAGGTGCAGATCTTGAGATTACGGCCGGATCCTTCGTTATGGTGGCTCTGCTCCTCCTCCTCATCGTCGTCGTCGTCTAATTCGACAGTCTTTGACTGGTCAATTGAGAAGGCGGCGAATGTGCGCTGACCGGGCTCGGGATTGGTGTCGAATCGGGCGGGGAGAGCGGACTTCAAGTAGGAGTCGTAGGACTCCATGAGCTTGGCGTAATTGGGGCCCGGATCCGGCTCCGTGAGCATGGACGACTTGAATTGGGTGAGCCTTGCGTTGTAGAGGGAGAGAGTACGCTCCAGGTACTTGAGGATTCCGGCGAGGAACATGAAAATGGTGGGAATGGAGAGGATGTTGGTGGGGAGTGACTGGAAGAAGACGCGGCCGGTGGCGGAGGCGTAGGTGAAGAGATGGAGGGCCGTACGCATCCAGAGCTCGTTGTCTTCGAGGGCGAGGGCGGTGATGGGGTCGGGACCGCCGAGGTGGACGAGGAGGAAGGGCGCCCAGAAGGCGAGGAGGTCGGAGTGGGGGGCGTAGGCGGGGTTTTGGCCGGCGTGCCTGGTGTTGTAGTTGGGGATGAGGCCGACGGCCTGGACGGCGATGTAGTCGGCGAGAAGGTAGGCGAGCCAGACGGCGACGATGACGAGGGTGTTGGCGGTTTTCTTGCGGAATGGGGCGAGGAAGATGAGGAGGACTTGGAGGGCCAGACTGAGGAGGATGAACGACCGGAGGTCCCATATAGTCCACAGGACTTTGAGGTGGGCGAGTCCGGTCAGGATTTTGACTTTGGCCTTTGTTATCCACCACGGGAAGTGGGTTTTTAGGGGTAGCATCGCCGGAGTTGAGTGGTTGTGCTCCTGGTGGTGTTGAGTGGTGGCTTGCTCAAGATGATGACGCTCGGCTCGTCTTGATTGGTGATTTTTGCTTTATATTAATGATTTATCTTCTTATTCTTCTTTTTTTTAGCAATTTATTTATCTTCTTTTTAGAAAGAAAAAGAGTCTCAGTTGGCCATATATTCTCATATGATTGAGAATTTGAGATTATAAAAGGTCACATAAGATATTGCTTCAATCGGCTTTTTATAAAGTTTTGTCGGTTTCGGAGTATGTTCAGATGTGTATTATTACGAACGTGTACAGTGTACTCGTTTTATATATACCAAACACAATTACACGAAATCATCCTTTAATCCTTTATGCTCAAATAACTACATCCAAGTGGACTTAGTGGAGTATGCTTTTACTAGTAAAACAACTTAAAAAAATGAAAATTCCTAATTCAATTTTCACTGCCCATGATGGGTGGACTATATATATCTTGTTATTACATACATTAAAATAGGTAAAATATAATAAAAAAATTCCTTTCAAATTGTTCATTGTTTTTATATCTTTTTTATGCAAAAAAGAACCCATTTTAATATAGAGAAAAAACATCTTATTTAATATAGACTAAACTAATATAAAACTTAAAAATGTTAAACCAACATATCTATCTTATGTGCAAAAAATTTTACGAGACAAAGTAGGGACAAAAGTTTTCGTTAGCGGATAGTTGGGTCGTAATTGTTGGATTGTAGGGTGTTAGTAGAGAGTTGGGAACAATAGTTAATTTGTTCCCAAGGCAGTGGAATAACGGTAACAAGCAGGCAAGAAAACAGAAGTATTGGGACGCAGTTTCTCATAGAGGAACCCCACGACAACTAACTAGTTGTGTGTATACCTCTACCTCCGTTGGATGATTTCGAATGACTTTCTTATGTTATTGATTATTCCTTAATTACAATAGACAAGACTCAAACTTTTCTATTTCTAGTAGTCTTCGAACTCTAGAAAGACTAATGGGTCTTCTCAACCTAGTTACTAAACAAACACGTCAACTAAAACAAGAAACTCAAACCTTACACCAAGAATTGACAAACACAGTTCTCTTGCTCGTGGGAACTCCTTTCTTCCCGTCTTCGAGATCGTACACTCATCGTCATTGGTGACTTCTCATGATCTTCCTTCTTTCTTTCTCAGCTCACTCTAGGGTTTGAATGTTTTGCTTGAAGGGAAGTCCTTGCAAGCTCATTATTCATTTGTATTTATAGACACTTCAACCTTGGAGCCCAATCCTTATCCTTTGGTCATTTGTCCGAGATGCCCTTGTCTTGCCTTCAAGGACGTGTACTTTCTTCATATGTGACTTGATTCAAATATTGTTAACTTTAGAAGCTCGTCAAGCCGTTGGATGCATGAGATTAGTCCAATCCACAGGCTATCCCTCTGATATGTCTGGAACAGGCCTCTGTATGTCACGATGGTTTGTCTTTTCACTAACTTGAGAAGTAAAACAAAACGAGGGCGGGAGTTAAACTCGAAACTCCTATTTTTTATGATATAATTTTCTTTTTATTACAAGAAAAATATAGATATTAATCCTCCTCTGGAATCAAAGAAAGATAGTGAAAGGGTTTTTTATGTTGTGGTTTAGAATAAACTTTTTCCCTTACTCCATAAAGAAGGAAGAAAATACCCAAATTATTCTTGTGGAATATCTAGGGATACAAAAATTTAACCGAAAATATCGACAAATTTGTACGCAGTCCAAAGAAATGAAATAGGGGGGGGGGTTCAACCGTTCCAATTTCATATCTATCTAATTTTTGGTCAAGGGAACATGGCGACACTTGAGTTACCTTAATGGGAACGTTTGCATATGGTTTTGTAGTTCCTGTTTGACCTATATATAGTTTTTTTGAAATACTTGGATAAAACACGTTATTTTCTAATGGTGTTTATGAGTTTATCATTATCAAAACCGGAGAAAGCAATTTTTGATCCAGTGTTGTAGAATATGAGTTCTCAACACTATTCTAACAATAATATTATCCATGTATGTACTTGTGTAGAATTATATTTTGCCTACCAGTTTAATAGTTTTAAAATTTTGTAGTATTGTGTCTGTAGATACTTGTTTGGATTATATTTATGTGTGTTTCCTTAATTAAAAGGGATTTTTGCATTAACAAAAGCTTAAAACAATGAAAAAAGAGTTAAATAGAGATGATTTGTTTTTGGTTTCTTACTTCAAACACAAAAAAGGACATGGATGGTACTTTACAAATAATTTAATATGAAGGGTAATTCTGTGATTTTTTTTTATAAAGGGTAGTTTTGTGAAAATAAGGTGATATATAGAGTGGCTTTGTGCTTTTACCCCCTTTATGTATTAATAAAGGATACGAAAGGAAATAGGTTTAAGCATCAAAAGAAAAAATGAGGAGAAATTTGCACTAAACCACCCGTTAAATAGGCGAATTTATACTTAACAACCCGTTATATACGAATTTGTTTTAAACCACCCAAAACTTCGATTCCGTTAACAAATAGCCACCCATGGCGTTATTCCGTCAAAAATGCCGTTAGATCGTGTACAATTACTACTTTTTCCTCAACTGTTCCAAACATTTACATGTTAACCAGGCAGTCTGGGCGTGTTTTTTGATAAAATTTAAAACCGCTCGGTTCAAACGCGACCAAAACGGGGCTCTTCTATTGCTGTGGCGACCCCAATTGAGAATCAGTTCAGAAGTGGGCGATTTCAGAGACGAATCGAGGAGCACGAAAACCCTTTGGAAATTTCTGAGGCGATTTGTGAGGCGATTTTTGTTGGTGTTGACGACGCAAGGTGGATTGAAGCTCCATTGCAAGGTAGAGTGGCTTTTTCCAAGCTCAGTGCATGGTAACAATGAAAGATTCCTGACATTGTGCTTTAAGCTTTTTGTCTTGTTGAATGGACTACTCTGGCACAATTTGCTACTGCATAAGATGCTTTGCTAGTATAATATAATAGGTTAGTATGCGTATTTGAATATTGTTGTGGTGGGGCCAAATTTAATTCGTGACACATGCTTGTTTAATGTAGATGGAAATATCTATAAGATATCTGTATGGGGGTATTTTACAAGATTCCAAATGGTGATCACCTGACCTATAAGAAAAATACAGTGTTCTGTAAAAGAGGTGTTGATCCAGACTTAGTGTCCTTGATGGAGTTAAAGGTTATGCTATTGGAGTGTGTTAGTATAGGAAACATAACAAAGCTGTGGTGGCTTAAGCCTGGGTTGATTTTGCATGATGGCCTTAGGCAAATAATTGCTGACAAAGACATTAGGGAGATGTGTGAGAATATTGTTAAGGATAGGATGCTGCATATTTATGTGGTCCAAGAAAATGAGGTGAGCCCAAGTGCAATTCGGGCTTCATTACATGGAAGTCCATCTGTGACTAAAAGCCCATTCAATGCTGGAAGATTTCTCCTAAGTCAAACTGGTGAGACTACAGACCAACTCAGCCAACAGTCCTAAGCATTAAATGTTGTAGCTCCCTCAACTAAGGCCATAGAAAACCCTAGAAACTCCACAAAGCCTTCTAAATTGCCTGTATTCAAGGAATTATTCACAGAAGATGCAAGTGAGCCATCTGAAGATGAGGTATTAATTTCAGAATCCTCTTCATCTAATGATGAGTTTGCTCATCATGAGAATGTATTTGGTGAGGAAGAAGATGATGATGTGTTATTTGAGCAGAATGTAGATCTTGATGTTGTTGAGGTAGTCAATGAAGATGTTGAGCCAGATGTGTTTCAAACAATTCCTGGAGATGATGGTTATCTAAGCTATAGTGGGTCTGATGGTCATGGTCATGCAAGGTACCCAGAATTCAATCCGTTGGTTGATTTTGGATCTCCAATATGTTTCAAGAAAGGTATGAGATTCTGCTCTAATGAGGTTTTCAGAAAGGCACTTAGACAGTTTGCATTGGAGAATGGATTTGACTATTATTATCTACACAATGATAAGTCTAAAGTCTCTGCTTATTGTAGAAATAAATGTGGTTGTCCTATGATTAGAGCTAGGAAGAAGTGTCATTGTGGAAAATCTAGT
Source organism: Fallopia convolvulus (assembly GCA_964016875.1). Classification (NCBI taxonomy): domain Eukaryota; kingdom Viridiplantae; phylum Streptophyta; class Magnoliopsida; order Caryophyllales; family Polygonaceae; genus Fallopia; species Fallopia convolvulus. The sequence continues at coordinate 38,551,436 of OZ024727.1, forward strand.
TGTGAGTTCAGGGCTGTGGCTAGGAGAATGGGTACTGATGGCAGTTTTTAGTTGAAGCGATTTAATGGAAAACACACCTGTGGTTGGCAAGATGTGAACACCAAAGCCACTTCTGTTTGGTTAGCTGAAAAGTATCTGGAGCATTATAAGGAGGATGCACAGTGGAGGATCAAGAGCTTCATTCTAACAGTGAAGAGCGAGCATGGTATAGTTATAACATATCACCAAGCTTGGAGGGCAAGGTTGAGAGCCATGTTAATGACATATGGCCATGCACCTGATCAGTATGCAAAGGTTTGGAGGTATGCAACAACTGTTGTGAAGTGGAACCTAGGCAGCTCAACATTTGTGAAATGCTTACAAGAATTACCTCCACCAGAGAAGCCAATCTTTCAAAGGCTGTATATTTGTTTAGGTGCTTGTAAAAATGGGTTTTTGGCTGGTTGTAGACCCATTGTTGGGCTGGATGGATGTCATTTGAAGGGTGCTTATACAAGGCAAGTGCTTTCTGCTGTGGGGATGGATGGAAATGATAATATTTTCCCAATTGCTTTTGCTGTGGTTGAGGCTGAGAGGAAGGAGACGTGGTGTTGGTTCTTGGAAATTTTGCTTCAGGATGTGGGCTCTCAACACTTGACATTCATGTCTGATAGGCAGAAGGTCTGTTGTATTACACACTTAATCAATAGTTATTGTTTAGTAGCATTTATTGAGTACTGACATGTGCTTGCCATTTTTGCAGGGTTCGATTGAAGCTTTAAACATCGTGGCACCAACTTCTGACACCAGAGTGTGTCTTAGACACCTTCACAACCACTTCAAGGTGAAGTGGCCAGGCAAGGCTTTCAAGGATGCAGTCTGGGCTGATGGGAATGCCATGACAGTGCATGATTTTGGGGTGCGCATGGAGGTGATTAAGAATATGGATGTCAATGCATGGAAGTATCTCATGGATGCAAACCCTTCCACTTGGTCAATGCATGCATTTACTCATCACTGTAAGTCAGACATGCTGCTTAATAATTGTTGTGAATCTTTCAACAGTTGTATTAAGGAGGCAAGAGAGATGCCTATTCTGTCAATGTGTGAGTGGATCAGAAGAAAGCTCATGCATATGTTTATCAATAAGAGGGAGAAAATGAGAGAGCACAATGGTTATCTAACACCAAAAGTAGTGAAGAAGGTAGAGCTTGCTAAACAGGAAGGGCTTAGGAAGTGTAAATGCCATGGAGCAGATGATATGTATGAGGTTGACTATGGCACAAAGAGGTTTGTGGTGAATTTGGTCCAGAGAACATGTGTCTGCAACCAATGGGATCTAACTGGAATACCTTACCCACATGCTATGTGTTGTATTTTAAAGAGGAGAGGGGACCCTCAACAATAAGTGCATCCATTCTTCAGAAAGGAAACATACATGTTGGCTTATGGTGAGGGTGTGCATCCAATGCCAGGAGAGGATCAATGGGAGACAACTGACTATGTTGAGCCACTCCCACCTTCTTTTATAATCAAACCTAGTAGGCCAAGGAAGAGTAGGAGAGAGGAACCTGGAGAAGGGACAAGCACCAACACAAGGACAAGGCAAGGGAAGAACAAGTGTAGTAACTGTGGCCAAGAGGGTCACTACAAGAACAAATGCACCAATCCTGCCAAAGAACATATGCAATCAACAAATCATAACAAAGGAGGGAGACCGCCAAAGGAAGCTAGCACTGTCATTCCTTGTAGGAAAAGGAAATACACTAAAAGGGTAAGAATTTTTCCCTCTTGTATATGTGTCTCATAAGCAATTTATAAATCACTAATTGATTTGTTATTTCTGTATTGCAAGATGCCTATAAGAAATTTCAACTCAGGACAAACTGCTACTGAGAATGCTAAGGCCAATGTGGAAGATGAAAAGTTGCACATATCAATGCTTCATAGGATTCAAGATGAGGAGAATCAAGATGCTCAAGACATTCCAACTCAGGGGTCAACTGCAAGACCCAGTGGTCAAGGAATTCCAACTCAGGGGTCATCTGCACAACTCCATCCTACCATTGCTCAAGAAATTCCAATTCAAGTCTCTAATACTCAAGTTCATTTCTTTGAAATGCTCATTAAATTATACATCATCACTATTCAAATTCCCTTATACTCTCTTTTATGTTGAATTTGTTTAGGTGCAAGTGAGCCAAGATCACTCTAGGATACCATCTACACTATATAGTGGAACATCTGTTGGCGTGGCTACATCTGCCTCCAATGCAACAAAGCAACCCAGGAGAAAAGCCATTGCCTCAAAAAAGAATTTGGAGTTAGTTCTCAGGACAAGCAACATGCTCAGGGAAAAGCGTCTGTAGGGTAGCAGAAATCTTAGGGTAGTTTTTTGGGGAATGTCTTCTTGTGGCATCATGATTTGTATGCCTGTCTTAATACTACTGTGATGACATAATGTGACTATGGAATTTCTGACATACTTTAGGATCTAAGCTATGTTGTTTTTAATGCTACTGTGATGATGAAAACAACTATGACAGTGCATTCTATGCACCACTTTTGGTATGAATTGTGTGTTGATATTGCAGCTATGCTTATTCCTCCTGACAGATGAATTTTGCTGTGGCATATGAATTGTGCGTTTTAATGCTATTGCACGTGTGCAGAACATGTGACAGATGAATTTTGCTGTGTTTATACCTCATGACAGATGCGTTTTGTTGTGGCATTATGCTCAAATTTTTACTAAAAACTCAAATGTTACATTGTTACCATTCATCCATATGCTCAGATTTCTAATAAACCATTCATTCATATGCTGAAATTTCTAGTAAACCATTTCATTCATATGCGAGAAAGAAGATGATACAAAGACAAACAGTGAACAAATGTCATATTGTCTTAGCACAAAACATTTCACCATGTCAAATTGCCTTACAAAACAACATCATCACAAATGTGAAACTGCCTTAGAACACAACATTAGCTACTATTGCAACTACTACAACAACTACCATTATCATATTGCTGAATTTGGAATGAGCTTGTAGGATGGCAAGTTCTTTTTCCTTGGATGCAACCTGGATTTCCAACTCATGGCACCTTGTTTCCAATCCATGGTATTTTGTTTCCCACTCGTTTTTCTGGTGCACGAGCCTCTTAATTATGTTTGTTGCCTTCGCCTCGAATGGGACATCGATCCATGCAAAGAACCCACAGCCGCGGTTCACAGACGGTGCATATCTTGGACAATTGAAAAAATGTCTTCCATAGTTGTTAGGAGTATAGGCAGTGGAGATTCTTGCAACCAAATCGCAATTGCAATGCACCTGCTTGTTTGACCAACATCCACTACTCGAAGACATCCTTGCAACCAAATCAATTCCACACCATAAGTCGCATATATGCCAATTAAATCGATAAAAATCAAAGGAGATAGATAGAAGATTACCTTTATTTGCAATATACAACACAGGAAATGGAGCCGTATTATTTTGATGCCGAAGTGTAAATGCCGCACAAATTGGAGCCCTAAATCTGCCCGAAAACGAGTCCTCCACACCCCAATCTCCCAACTCAATCTCCACAGCTCAATCTCCCACTGAAATTGCCCCAGAAGTAGGCCCAGAAATCGCCAATTTGAGCTCTCACAAAATCTCCCAGCTCAATTTGAGCGATGAACCCTAGAAATCAAACGATGGATTTGGGGGAAAATTTTTGTGTTTTTATTTCGGTTTTCACACTATATTGAACGTGAATCGGGGGGTTTTAAATTTTATCAAAAAACATGCCCAGACCGCCTGGTTAACATGTAAATGTTTGGAACAGTTGAGGGTAAAGTAGTAATTGTACACGATCTAACGACATTTTTGACGGAATAACGCCATGGGTGGCTATTTGTTAACGGAATCGAAGTTTTGGGTGGTTTAAAACAAATTCGTGTATAACGGGTGATTAAGTGTAAATTCGCCTATTTAACGGGTGGTTTAGTGTAAATTTCTCAAAAATGAGAGACTAGAGAATAAACCACTCTATCAGCTTTATACTAGTTTCATGCTATGTAGGATGGTTGATGGATAAAGAACACCTAAGATTTTTGCATATGGAATTCTAGCCTTTTACACCAAACTATTAATAGTGTTATATTTTCACGCTATTAAATGACATGAGGTTTAAAAATAATTAAAAAACGATTTAACCCAATTTTAATAGTTTAGCATAATATCACATCATTTACTTGAGACATAAGACTTTTAGATTCAGAAAATAGAACCCATATTGTATTTCATGCTAGGAACTCATGTCATACGACTCTATTCACGCCACCAATCAGTCAAGAGTTTGGCATTACATTTTACTGAGTGCCGACAAGTTGGCGGCAACTTATGTTAATTATTACTAAGTATTTCTCAAAGCCTAAACGTTTTTTACTTGCACCTAACTCCCGAAGTGTAACTGCCTAATTTAGTTAGTTGAGCGCCCGACAAGATATAATCAAAAATGAACTTCGGAGGTGAAGTTCGATGTGTATAACTATGAGCTTTGTATCAATTTCCTTGGACATTCATATGTTGGCTTAATGAACCTGGTGCATTGGGGGATGCAGGTGGTGTGGGCGGGCGGCAACCCCCCCCCCCCCACCGACCTAGAGTAGTAACGTGGAGGCAAGGAGCAGGGTGGCACATGCATCAAGGCTGGCGGGAAAACTGCAGTCAGATGGAGGCGGGCATGAGGTGTCTAAATGAATCAAAGATGGTCATTGATAGGCTGAAAGTTGCCATCATGCCATGTCTTATATATAAAAAATAAATCCCTATTACTAAAGTGAATATAGCTAGTAAGTCGAGGTTTAACCCAAAGGAATCTTATATTCCAAAGTTAATATTTTTACCCACTAGGAATGTAAAAGGGGGTTTTGATTGAATTTATAATTCTAAGCAATGCAGTAAACAAACAATTAAACAATTGAACAAGTTGGTTGAATCAAATAGAGAAAACATTTTCATTAACAAGTATCCACTTTTGGTTTAAGTTCATTGATCATTGATTATTCATCAAGTATTTCAAACCTTTGATTATTCCTATCATGATCTAATGTAATTAACAAGTCAACAAGTCTTGCAAAAAATTAATATCGAATAATCATGAAACGATCATAAATCAATTCAATACTAGAATAAGGATAATTTAGGATGCATACAACACAAAACAACGAGTTAAACATTCACATGCAATCAATTCTCTTTCTCAACTATCTTAGTCCAATGAATCCTAAGACAATGAGTTTGCTACCAAGGATGAAGTTTTTCAACAAGAAAATCTAAAGCCTAGCAATAGAACACAATCAATGTCAACCAGTTGACCAAACAAGGAGAAATCAATAACATTCAATGATAATTAAGCACAAGAGAAATTGATATATTCAAAAGAACAATACTTAGAATAAATCATGCAACTTTGTTCAAAAGCTTCAACTTATGAATGAAACATTGGAGTTTAGTTCTTTGTAGGAATATGAAAATCTCTCTAAGATTTCTTCAAAGAAGAATAGAAAATATGATAATAGATAACAAAACTTAACCTAGAAGGAAAAGTCTTAAAGAAGCTAAAACAAATGAAAATATCCAAAAATAAAACAAATGAACTCGTAAATCTCGTCTTGCATGGCCCAACAGTCCCGGGATTGCGGTTTGACACCCGAGGTCATGGTACTGTTCGACCTCCAAATTCTTGAGTCGGTTTCACATGCGCTCGCAAAAGTCATGGTACTTTTAGTGGCTGTTTTCACCCCATAGAGTGGGAATTTAGACTCAGAGTAAATACATGAATTATAGATCTTCGAGTTAGCTTTCCAATGATACCAAAATAAGCTCCAAACGACCATCAAATCTCCTGAACAAAGCGGCGTAAGACAGAGGTGTCGAAACAACAACTCCAAATCAGCACTTCAAGTCTAGTCTTGTCTTGAATCATCCTTATAACTCTTGATTTCTTCCATTAAGATCTTGACTTTGACTTTCACAACATACTTGTGATAAAAATCCTAAAATACTAATAAATAATGCTAAAAAATCATAGTTACACTCTACAAACTAAAGTGTATCATTTATCGATGTCGGAGACAAAGAATTGGGGTTCAAAGATGGTCATTGCGGCACCACCTCACTCATCATTGCTAATTGAAAGAATGGGGAAGAAAGGAAGAAGCCCCAAAAGTAGCTCGAGAAGACATCATCCGTATTTTTTATTCCACCATGTCTTTTCACGTCTTTTCTTTATTAATTTTATTTCTTTTTCTATTGTATGTTGCAAACTTGCAATATGGATAATTTGATATTTTTAAAAAATCGAGAAAAAGATTATATTTAAATGGTATCGTATATTAATTGGGTATGTTTTTTCAAGTTTAGATTTTTAAACTTTCACATGATTATTAAGAATAGTTACTTTAATACATTAAATAGATGATTTTTATATAAATAAATATTTAATAAATAATAAATCAATATAGTGAAGATGATTATTAAGAGTATCTTCAATGGTGATACTAAGTAGTAAGTATCATAACTTAAAATAAATAAAAGAAAATGTTAGAAAATTAAAAAAATGTCAGATTTTTTTAAAGGTTCAATGCACTCATTGTGAGAGAGTATCTTAAAGAAGAAACTCTCTTTATTGAACCACACCCACTTTACTGACCTTTTTTCATTTTTTTAATAGTTAAGAAACCCATATTAAGTTTCACCATTGTAGATGCTCTAATTAGGTATGTCGAAGGTGATGACGTTTGGTCTTGATTGTAGATTTTTGCTTTATAAATTGATGATTTATCTTCTTCTTTTTTTTATAGCAATTTATCTTCTTTATAGAAAGAGAGATAGTATCAGTTGGCCATATATTCTCGTACAATTGAGATTGTAAAAGGTGACAAGATATTGTTTCAAGCACCTTTGGCATCTAGTCAAGTTATGGGTGTCCAACCCACTTAACCGTAATTTCGGTAAATCTAAGTTCGGTTAAACATAATTTCGGTCAATCAAAATCATTAACTATAACCAATCTGTTAATCTTTGTTAACTAGTGATCGGTTAATCAAATTTTCCGGTTCGGTTTTCTCTATTAACTAATAATTATTTATGTAATTTCAGATTATAATAACACACTTAAACAGTAATAAAATTTTCAAATTTATATAAAAACCTTATCACTTGTTAGAATTTTAAAATAAATAATTATGTCTTAAATTTTCTTTATAGTATGTATATCATATATATATCCATTTTTTGTAGTAAAATATGTTTAAAAGCATAATTTATTAATAATGATGTTAATAAAAAATAATATTATAGAGAATCGAATATATTGCCATCCAAGAATGATTGACAAAGGAGAGGAGAAACTCTGAGGCCACTCTCAGGGGCGACAACAAGAAACATGTTGGGGCCACCCCCTCAAATATAAAAGATGGGGGCGCCACCCCAAGAAATCTAACACGATGGAAAAAAGAGCTCGAAACCTTTGCTAGAAAACCATAACCTAAAACGCATAAAAAAAGAGAAAAAAGAGAAAAAAGAGAGGAGAAAACTCAGCCCTCACCACGATGGAGAGGGAGGACGCTACTAGAAGTCCTCCTCTCCGATGGCCATGGTAACGTGAAGATGAATATCCAAACATCGCCAAAAATTAGGTCACTTTCATCATACTAGAAAACATAGTGCAAATTAAAAGAGAAAGAAACTTACTTGGTAGTTCGAAGGAGAGAAGATCAAAAACTCCAAAAGCAGCGAAATAAGAAATGGAACTATTGACAAACGAAGAAGCGTTTAGGGCAAATTCTAAAGGCGGGAAAAAAGAGACCGACATTAATGATGAGAATAATGAAAAAGACGACAGATAAAACGTTTTTTATAAGCCTCCTTAATGGGCCAAAGCACGTAGAGCAAGGCCCAATAAGAAATTTCACCACAAAAATCACACCGATTAACTATTGACTAAGAACCAGAAAGCCCCATATCGATCCATCAAAAAGGGCTTCCTCAAGACGCCGAACCAAGGGAAATCAGAGGCCAATCACTGCTAGAAAACGCGTTTGTAGCTAGGAAAATATCCACGACTTCAGCCACAAAAATAACCACGAAATCACGTTAGCCACAACATCCCCAACAGATTGCCCTACGAAAGGTGCCCTGGGGCTAAAACGGCCGATGCTAAATATCACTCTGGAAAAGAACCACAAAATTCTAGTTTTGTGGCTATATAGCTACAAATAATAGCCACGAACTAGTTCATTGCTAAATGTGTGGCTATTGGCCACGAAAGTCACGTTCAACCACATTAGCCAAAATTGAATTTCGTGGTTGGTTTTGAGTGCATCACCATCAAATTTTAGCCACAAATGTATTTTGCATCTAAACTCGAGTCGAATTTGAACTCATTATCGCCCCTAATTCGTGGCTATTTAGCCTTGAAATTTGCATTGAATCTATTTTGTTTCAAATTTTGTGGTTAAAAAATTAGGCATTTAAAAAAAATCAAATAAATTTTATACCATAATATTGCTTATTTCCAAACAGTAGAGATCCAAAGACATTAAACATCAGGCATCATCTTAACATAGACCTTAACATTACATCAAACATTCACAAACCAAATAGATCTTAACAATACATCAAACATTCACAAACCAAGTCAGTAGAGAACCAAAAAGTATAATGCACAACATCTACAAGATCTTAAAGGTAGCAACTATGAGAACAAGTAAAAGTCTCTACAAATGCAAGTCACAATTTGGGGGACGGCTCATTTGGCATAATCCTTGTCCAATCCACTCCCATCCTAAAGACACCAACGCTAGTGTTCTTAGCAAGCTTCAGTTCTGTGTCAAGATCAGACCAAAACCTCAACCTCTCCTCCCTAAAATAAATGCCAAGACATTACAAAAAGTTTCAATGTCAACGATAAGCAGTGTAATAACCATATGCAGCCCGCCCAAAATTTCTTTAAACCAAAATTTCCCTCCTTGTGATATTTGCAGCCCGCCCAAAATTTCTTTAAACCAAATTTTCCCTCCTTGTGATATTTTCAGCCCGCCCAAAATTTTTTTAATAAAATATTTCCTTCTTTTTCCCTCCTAAACCAAATGTTTTAGATGATTAAATTAGTAATTATTTTTTTAAAAAAATCTTTAACCAAATACACTTTTCTATATACAAATAATCAAAACAATTAAAACACCTTCCTATTAGAGGTGTCAAACGGGTCGGTCGGGTCGGTCGGGTCGGGTTCGGGTTCGGTTATTTCGGGTTCGGGTTGAGTCGGGTTCAGGTCGTAACGGGTCATCGGTCAAATCGGGGCGGGTCATTGTGGGTTGTCGGGCGGGTCGGGTCGACCTAACAGGTGAAGAAAATTGATTTTTTTACAATTATTAAAATATTTTTTGTTTAAAAAAATGATATTTAATAATAACTCTATTATTTTTATATATTTTAATAATAAAATATATTATAATTTTCAAAATATATTATAATTTTCAAAATATATTATATATAACCCAACTGTTTTTTCGGGTTTGAACCCAACGGGTTTCGGGTCTATCGGGTTCGGTTTATTTTGGGTTTCGGGTTCAAATTTTCGGGTCTTAACCCTAAATTTTTCGGGCGGTTCGGGCCGGTTTTTCGGGTCGGGTCAGCTTTTGACAGGTCTACTTCCTATATATACACTTTCCTATTTGGAAAGTACAATAATTAAAAGTGTGAAATTGAAAACTTTATATATAAACCGATATTAATCTAACATGATAATAAAATAAATCTTCAATATAGAAAACATTGTATACCTAATGTTTATGTTTTTGGTCTAGTTTTTAGTATGTTTCTTAGTTTGGTTAGTTTAGTTTTAGTAGTTTTTAGAGTTAGTTTTGTGTGTTTTTAATTAAGTTTGCATATTTTGTGAGAAGTATGGAAGCTACTCCGTTTTGTGTCTTTTTGTAGGTTTTGAGCAAGAAAGAGAGCGTTTTAAGCTGGATTAGAATGTTGTGGTGAAGGATGGAGAACATGAAGATGAAGAGGAAGATTGCATAAGAAGAGCGAAGAGAAGTTCAAGTTTAAGTGAAGAAAAGTTGGAGAAAAAGCCGAAACCCAGGCTCGTTAAGGAAGCTGTGAAGGGTCATTAATGAGGCTTAGAGATAGAATTTTCTGGTGGTTTTTGTGATTTCTACCGACCCTGTGCGGAGGTCGTTAACGATGATTCTGTGTCGGAAGAGTTTTAACTGATTTTAGGGTTGTTATATCTTATATCTTATATCTTGTTATCTTTAGTAGAGTAAGTTTTTATCTTTTAGGGTTTTTAATAGATAGCTTTCTTAGTATAAATACCCTTCTTTCTAGCCTAGGGGAGGGGGGGGGGACGATTTTAGAGGACGAGTTTTATTTGTTTTTGGAGAGCCGAGAATTGACGAGAGACGAGGAGAAGAATAACGAGCTGGTTCGTTCGAGAGAAGAGCTAGGGTCGTTAGTCGGAGTTGCTCGGGTTTTGTTCTGTATTTTCGGTTTCTTCAGGATATTGTAAGACGATATTTTTCTTATTAATTTCAAGTAAGTTTGTTTTGTTTTCAATGTTTTCACTTGTTAAAGTTGTTAGCTTTGTTACTATGAGTAGTGAGTAGTTTTCTTATCTAGGGTCGGGGTTGAAACCCGACATAGTTATGCATGTTTGATGAGTGAGTTGATGTTTTGAATGTCTTTTATCTATTTTAGATTGCTTGTTATGTTTATGCTTAGACGATAGTCGAGGTAATTTGAGTTTGCAAATTTGATCGAAAGAGAAAGTTGTTAACTTGAATGTTGATATTGTTCGATTACGAAAGTTTCGAGCTTTGGATCCAAAACAAGTGATTGAGTGAATTAATTTATGAGAATTGATTGATTTACTTGCTAGTCAGCGAAAGTTGATAAATTTATCTATTTAAAGGCATGATCTTTATCTTCTTATGAGTTTATATGCTTGACTGTGTTGTGGTAACTCTTGTCCTAGATTTTTATTCTTAATTGAGTTTGCTTCCATTATATTCGTTATCGAGTTAGTTGCCTCGGTACCGAACCTGCATTTTAGGTCGTTATATCTGTGTTCGTAATATTATCCAGGTTCGTTAATGACCTTGACAAAGTCGTTAACGAGGTTGGTCGTAGGGTGTTTTGTTTTGTTTTGCTTTGTTTTACTTTTAGTAGTTGATAGATAAACAACTGTGCTTCCCGTGGAAGATCCTGACTTCGCTATACTCAGTGGGGTCTTGACTTATAAATTTATTTGTTGTCAAGAGTACCCTATCAACAATACCTTTTTTTTCGGGGCACTGCCCCCAACCCCGCCAGGGGCGCGTTGCCCCCTGGACCCCCAACACGCTGACCAGTCAGTGAGACCACCGTCGTGGAGCGTTGCCCCCCGAACCCCCTACTAGGGGGCTCCGCCCCTAAGACCCCTGGTGTTGTCGGGGGCTCCCCCGAACCCCTGGCGAGTACTTATCAACATCAAGCATATGAAGATCATCATAGATGTTTAGGTATTGTTAATCTTAAAGAAATATAATGGTTTCTTATAAGAATGAACGACTCTAAAGAAATATAACGTTTTCTTATAAGAATGAACAACTCTAAAGAAATATAATGGTTTCTTATTACAACGAACGATTCTAAAGAAATATAACGTTTTATTATAAGAATGAACGACTCTAAAGGAATAAAATGGTTTCTTATAAGAATGAACGACTCTAAAGGAATATAATGATTTCTTATAAAAATGAACGACTATAAAGGAATATAATGATTTCTTATAAGAATGAACGACTCTAAAGGAATATAATGGTTTCTTATAAGAATGAACGACTCTAAATAAATATAATGGCTTCTTATAAGAATGAACGGTTCTAAATGAATAAAACATTTTCTTATAAGAATAAACGATTCTAAAGGAATGTAATGATTTCTTATAAGAATGAACGATCCTAAATGAATGTAATGATATCTTGTAAGAATGAACGATTCTAAAGGAATATAGCGATTTCTTATAAGAATGAACCATTCTAAATAAATATAACGATTTCTTATAAGAATGAATGACTCTAAAGGAATATAACGATCCCTTAGAATGAATGATTCTAAGGGAGGTTTATTATCACGACCTTAATTACCCTTAAATTATAATTAAATTGGTGAAACTTGAGCATCAAGGCTCTCCAAATTTCAATAATTGAATAATTAATTGAAATACTATATAAGAGGAGGCCTGATTTTAATCAACTCCTCTCAAAAATTAAAGAGGTGGAATGTACAAAGGCCTAAATACCCACGTTACTTCCAATGTTGACATCATCACTTTGCTGTTATAATTACCTCTCTAATTTATCGTATTGGTAATCATAAATGCAATTAATTAAGGCCTTGAGGCGGAGTTTTCACAAGGTTGAACGGCTGCATATGGGCACCGTTAATATTTGAGTAATTGATGGGCAATAAATTTTTTTATCCACTTTATATAACAAAGTGGATGGATGGAAGGTTGAATTCTGAGAGGGCCGGTCTTGTAGGTTATCTCAAAATCAATTTTGCCTACAATCAAGTCCTCATCAAGACATTCTGTAACGTCCAAATAAAGTGCCCATGGTGCAATGTTCAAAATAAAGATGGAGTAACTCCCAAAATTAAACCCCCGTTTGATTAGTTTGGGTTGAAAGTCTCGTAATTAATCTTTACTATATAAGGGGTGGAAGGACAAGAAGGCCGAAAAAAGGGTACGGGGACTTTGGCAAGTGTGAAAATCAGAGAGCACACAAATAAATACCCATATGTGAAAAACCAATGGGGCAGGGAGAAGAATTTTCTTTGTTAATTTGATCCAAGCTCCAAGATGAAAGTTTCCCGCAATCAACCTCGATAAATACCATGGTTGGGAGGATTTTGAACAGATCCAACTATCTAGGCACTACACACAACTGCCCAAGATCGGATAGTCTCGACGCCATATCGAAGGCTCACCAAGGGTTTGTTTCAATACCACCTCAGAGGCCCGCCTCGTAGCAACTATCAATTCTGGTTAGTTTTGCCGCTACAATGGAGGTTGTTCATCCCACCGCAACAAGGTAGCCATGGAGGAGGTCAGTGACTCGTCGGAGAAGCCCTTGCCACAAATTACCCTCGAAGCCCACCGAAGAGGATTGATGGTCATCCGTTTCGAGGAGAAACATTCCGTTTTGAGCCTCTTGCGGGTGATTGCATCTATAACCCTCAAAGCCCATCGGAGATGACCGTTTCGAGGAGAAACATTCCGTTTTGAGCCTCTTGCAGGTGATTGCATCTACAACCCTCAAAGTCCATCGGAGACGACCGTTTCGAGGAGAAACATTCTGTTTCGAGCCTCTTACGGGTGATGGCATCGTCTACAATGATTGCTCATGCTAGGCCCAAGATGGATCACTTTGCATTAAGGCCAGGCGGATATCTTGGCTATATTGGCGGACTGCCATTCGAAGTACAAGGTGTCATTGTCCATGCCGATTTGCTCCCATGAAGAAGTCAAAACAAGGGACCCATGGGAATTCATGTCAAAGTGGAAGAATTAAGTCCAAGTTGCATGTTGTTATGAATGCGCGCGGTGGATATGCCCATGAGACAAGAGTTCAAGTGATGGGCCAACGAAAAGCTAAAGGCACACAAAAACAAAAAAGAAAGTGTACGTACAATGCACAAATTTGGAGATGAAGCAACAACCAACAACAAGTTGGAGATCTTTTGTTTCAAGATCAAGACCACAAATTAGTTGAGTTTTAATTCAAAGATCCATTGTCGGAGCAAAATCGATCGATTTGATGCCATCTCCAAGGGCTCGTGATCGGTTAGTCTCAATACCGTCCCAAGGGCTCGTTTCATGAATACAACGCGGGTTCACTTCATGACTACCATCGAAGGCCACCGAAGGTGATGACATTCATCCGTTTTGAGGAGAAACAATCCATTTCAAGCCTCTTACGGATCTACAACGAGTTTACAAAGATGGCTCATTCTATGTCCATGATGATCGCGTTGCACCAAGATGGATATTGTGGCTATATTAGTGGACTTTTTGTGGCACAGAACGGAATGTTTTGTCACCGGAATCCAAAGAATGAAGAGTGTCATCCACGCCGAGTTGATCGATAGGAGTCATACGTGGTGTATCCCGTGAAGATAAAGCAAGCAAACCATGGAAAGACAAGCTGTAATAGCTCTTTCAGGACAAGAATATATATGTACTATTTAGTATATATTGTAAGTTGTCATTTGCATACATAAATCACAAAGGAGGGGCCATGAATTCAGCCCAGGTTATTCATGAATACCTACTGCTAAATATTATAATGATGGTCATAGCTACAAAAAGAAAGTAGCTGGGATGGAAGACATTATTACCAAGTCACCATCAATTTAACAACATGGGCAACGTATAAGAAACAAGAGTCTAGCATTCTAGTTTGTCAAAATTCAGCAAAAGAAAAAGTGAAGGTGTACGTATACAAGCAGGCTTACTAAATGAATGGAAGTGTTCGATCAAACAAAGACTAGAAAAGGTGATTCGGTCGATGCTAAGCCATAAAATGAGCCTCTTGCATGATTTAGCCCATATAAAGCCCATACACATTTTGGATTACATTCAAATGGGTCCATTAATTGTTTTTGCGGAACTACGACGATTTGATCCCATCAAGGGTACGTAGGAAGCTCGACATATAGCGCAGATGCTCGCCGAGTTCAATCGCAACCTCAAATTATAAAAGACCAAACAATCTTAATTGAAGAACTACGTAGACTTGATCCCTTCGACGGGTACGTAGGAAATTCGGCACTAAATCCAAACGGGCCTCGAATTCAGTCACAATTCAAAAAAGCACAAAATCAACACTCAAAGTGTTCTTGGAGAACTACGTAAAGACTTGGTGCCTATAAGAGGCTACGTAGGTAACTCGACATTAAATCCAACCGAGTATAGTCTCCAAATCCCAAATTCAAATCCAAAACTTTTTGAACTACGATGATTTAATCCCATCAAGGGTACGTAGGAAGATTGACATATAGCGCAAATGCTCGTCGAGCTCAATCACAACCATAAACCAAAAAATCAAACCCAAGTCCTAGTGGAAGATTTAGACAACCCTTCCTAGAAGGTGGGTCTAGTTTTCTCCATACCATGCAAATGATAGTTGAACCGAGCTTAGGCAACCCTTCCTAGAAGGTGGGTTTAGGCTCGTTTCTCAAATGCATGAAAATCCAACCAAAAATCAAAACCCTTGAACTACGTAAAGCTTGATTCTCTTTAAAGAGATACGTAGGCAACCCGTTATAATTCGGGTGCAACTCAAATTAAAAAACAAACTCAAAAGTCTCAGCGTGTCTATATTATTAGTAGAGTTGTAAAGATGTACAGATAAGGGTCGAACTTAAAAATTAAATTAGATGTGTTTGTACAAAGTTGTTTTCCTTTAACAAATTTTGTCTAACAATAGCCATTTCTTATAAGAATGAACGGTTCTAAATGAATATAATGATTTCTTATAAGAATGAACGATTCTAAATGAATATAACGATTTCTTAGAAGAATGAACGATTCTAAATGAATATAACGATTTCTTATAAGAATGAACGATTCTAAAGGAATATAATGATTTCTTATAAGAATAAACGATTCTAAAGAATTATAAGAATGAATGATTCTAGAGGATTGTAATGATTTCTTATAAGAATGAATGATTCTAAAGGAATATAGCGATTTCTTATAAGAATGAACAGTTCTAAAGGAATATAACGATTTCTTATAAGAATGAACGATTCTAAATGAATATAACGTTTTCTTATAAGAATGAACGATTCTAAAGGAATATAACGATTTCTTGTAAGAATGAACGATTCTAAGTGAGTATAATGTTTTCTTACAACAATGAACGACTCTAAAGGAATAAAAAGTTTTCTTATAAGAATGAACAGTTCTAAAGGGATATATTGATTTCTTATAAGAATGAACGATTCTAAAAGGATATAACGTTTTCTTATAAGAATGAACGATTCTAAAGAATTATAAGAATGAATGATTCTAAAGGATTGTAATGATTTCTTATAAGAATGAACGATTCTAAAGAAATATAGTGATTTCTTATAAGAATGAACGGTTCTAAAGGAATACAACGATTTCTTATAAAAATGAACGATTCTAAGTGAATATAATGTTTTCTTATAAGAATGAACGGTTCAAAAGGAATATAACATTTTCTTATAAGAATGAACGATTCTAAAAGAATATAACGATTTATTATAAGAATGAACGATTATAAGTGAATATAATGTTTTCTTATAAGAATGAACGATTATAAGTGCATATAACATTTTCTTATTAGAATGAAAGATTCTAAAGGAATATATTGATTTCTTATAAGAATGAATGATTATAACAGAATTTAACGATTTCTTATAAGAATGAACGATTCTAAAGGAATATAACGATTTCTTATAAGAATGAATGAGTCTAAAGGAATATAACGTTTTCTTACAGCAATGAACGACTCTATGTGAATATACTGTTTTTTATAAGAATGAATGGTTCAAAAAGAATATAATGTTTTCTTATAAGAATGAACGATTCTAAGTGAAAATAACGATTTCTTATAAGAATGAACGATTCTAAAGGAATATAACATTTTCTTATATGAATGAAAGGTTCTAAAGGAATATAATGATTTCTTATAAGAATGAACGATTCTAAAGGAATATAACGATGGATAATATTATTATTCTAGGAAGTCATTTATAATTTATTAAAAATTATAAATTTCTTAGGTGAGCATGATTGATATTTTATTTTAATAAATATTCTTTATAAAGGTCTATGGATAATATTTCTTAAAATTCTAATATAATTGTTATTTATAGTGGAAATAATTTTACAAATAATAAGAATTAAATAGAAATGGGCTTGGGAGCCAAAAGAACATCTGATGGGCTTGGGAATCAAAAGAAATGGGCCTGTTTTTGAATGACCCTACTCGGCCCAGATGGAGGAGGAGCCCAATCCAAACTCTTCTCCCTTTCGTTTTAAATCTTGTGGTTATTTCTGCATTTACCACAAAATAAAGAACTCGTGGCTAATCTCGTGACTGTTTCTGCAGATTTTTCCAAACAAACAAAGTTAGACACGAAATGAAGAACTTGTGACTAGTCTCCTGGTTATTTCTACAGATTTCTCACGAAATAAAGAACTTGTGGCTAATCTTGCGACTGTTATCATAGATTTTTCCAACCAAACTAAGTTAGACACGAAAATAAGAACTCGTGGCTAGTCTTGTGGTTATTTATAAAAATTCTAACGAAATCAAGGACCATTTATTAATCAATGGTTCAAATTACCCACACAAATAACCACAAACCTAGCCACGAATATTATGTGGGTACTTAGTTGCAGACTTTGCCTGTTTTCATGACAATATGACCATAAATCTACAACCAAATCTAGCCGCACTCTCTTTTCGCGGCTATTCGGCCCTAAAAATAGCCACAATTATATATTTCATGGCCATATAACCGTAAACTTAAATATTTGTGGTTAAACTTATGGTCGTTGCCACCAAAATTAACCTCGAAAAAATTTGTGGCTAAATATTTTCTGGCTACGGACGCGTTTTCAAGCAGTGAATAAGCTCACACCTTTGGATAAGAAGAACACCGCATGTCTTCCTCAAGGTTTCCATAAGCAAAAACATCACATCATGGGGTAATGAGGGAGCCCGAAAATCTGAGCAGTAAATGACAAGATGAGTGACTAAGGCAAAGGGAGAAATTGAGGGAGTGTAACATCTACAAACTCCATATTTAAGGTAACTAAATAATGATACTTGTGATAAACCACGTACCCAAAAAAATTATGAGGTCAGACGCTCCATGCCCACAAGCAAGCTCGATTGAGCAATATGGCCTCACCGCTATGTGAACATAGCGCGGAATCAACTAAAGCCCCAAGGATCCCAAGGCGGATGAATATCTACAACAAAGCCCAAGTGCAAACTACGCGCCCATTCCACTTGTTGTCTAGCTACTCTTCCTAAACATCGCGTCGAGTCTACAAGGGCTCCAATCAGATATGACGATCAATGACATCGCACACCGTTCGTTCCTCCAGTCAATGACCATCACTTCGAGGATCTAATAAATATTTCCCACATCGGAAGATCCCGAAACTCCAACTAGAGTCGCACCTTCAACTAATGGAAAGGTCGCACATCACACATCTCTCATTCCACCAATTAACGACCAACACCTTAAAGATCCAACAATCTTTCCCACATCAGATGGTCCTAAGACTTCAACCAAGGCCACAAATTCCATCAATAACAACGAAACACATCGCAAATCTCACACTCCACCAATAAAAAATGACACCTTGAAGATCAAAAAGGTTCTCCCGCATGGAGAAATCTCAACTTTTGGTCTCCCCAACATCTATAAGTAGCAAGAGAAGGCGAATGTTGCAAGGGTTGAAAAACATCTCTAACTTAATATCTTTTCTTATTAAATAGAGATTCGACATATTGCAACTTTCTCGAGAACTTTGTTATTTACAAGGGGGAATCCTAAAAGGTTCTATGTCTCACATTTAGAGTAAGAAACATCGAGAGTTGTAAGAATGCGCAATTTCGGAAGACAAATAATCTCAAATTGTATAAATCACTTTTAAATCGTGTGTGGTGGCGGATCCAGAATCGAGTGATTGGGGAGGCGGATGTTAAGCCTAATAGTAAAAAAATTCAAACAAATTAAACAGTTAAAAGTACATAAAACAATAGAGGGACGCTCAGGTACAATAGGTTTTATAGTGTAATGTGTGGTTGAATGATGATCGTTGGATTACACCTAATCAATGGCTGAAAAGTAGGACGCATTATAATTACAATAGGGAAGGAGGGATGGGAATATCACACAATCGGTTTAGATATGGAAACAACAGAAATTAGGGGGGAATTATTTTCAAAATGAGAAAAATTATATACCAGAATCTTAGAAAATCTTGTATACCACGATTGAATAATCCATGCTCCAAAACTGTCGTTCCTGCTAAACCGTCATTCTTCATCCAATCCTCTTTCTTCCTCAGCAGTCAAACACCATTTCATTCAATCGAACTATTTTGGTTTGAAGATTTCGGCGTCTGTTAGAAGCAAGTTTTGCAAATGGAAAGAGGTTAGTTATACGAATTTTGATTATTGATTTAGTGTGTTCATCATTGTTTTAAAAATTATTAGATTCAAATAGGAACGATTTAGTTCTTGAATCTGAATGTGTTGATAACATTTCTTTCGTTAGTTATTTTTGATAATGAGTGTTGAATAATAATCGGTTTAGTATTTGCGCAAAGGATAAAATCTAACAACTATATACTGCATTAAAGTTGTCTTTGTTGGGTGAAAAACATCAACCAATATGTTGAATAATTTGTGATTATTAGTTGAATCTTATACTAAATAAGAATCTGTTGAATAATAGAAAACTAAAAGTTGAATAAGTATTTTGATATAGGTAAAAATGAATAAGTATGAATAACATTAGTGTACCAGTTGAATAATTTAATCATTGTGCTATGAATAATACGAAACTAATTCGTACTACAGTCATGATGATGACAAATATCCGCCAATTTGTTGAATAATTTGGTATAATTAGTGGAATATTATTAATCAACCTATTATGTTGAATAATAAAAACAACCCGATTGAACAATTGTATCGAAATAAATAGATATGTAATTTATAGGTTATTTTAAAATATTGTATTGAATAATATTTATATAATACTTGAAAAAGTTATTACCGTTTAAAGAATAATATGAATCTAAATCATTGATTTAACAATATCACTACTTGAATAATAGTTATTCATAAATTGAATAATAGTTCTTATAAGTGTTGAAAAATAGTTCTTTAATGTGTCGAATAATAATACTTAATGTGTTGAATAATAGTTATATGTCAATTGAATAAGTTATCGTCAACTAATGCATAGTGAAAAACATCTTGCGTGTATTGAATCATTTTGAACTAAGTTGTGCAACAGTTCAAATTTATTGTCTTGCAATTTGATATATTGAATGTCTTTTGTTTCAGTTGGAAACAGTAAGTGGGAAGAATATGTGTTCAACAATGAATCCGAATTTCCAGAATCAGAACATGATGCCACTGTTGAAGAGTATGCAGAAGAAGACATTAGTGAATTTAATTACGGGTCTGATTGTGTTGTGGATAAAAATGATAATCATACAAAGCATTGGATACCTCGGTGTCCTACCAGTTTAAAACCCGTAGAGGGTTTGAGATTTCATTCTCTCGAAGAAGCTGAAGCATTTTACTTCAAGTATGCAGCAACTGTTGGGTTTGTTGTTCGCAAGAGTTCGAAACGTAAATTCAGCCATTCAGAAGAAATATCAACCAGATATCTTTGCTGCAATAGATCAGGCTTCAAGAACATCGGCAATAGCACAGGAAAACGAAATACAATTACTACTAGGGTTGGATGTAAAGCATGTGTCAGCTTCAAATATGCCGGAAAAGGTGAATATGTTGTTACAAATTTCTTTGAACAACACAATCACGAAATGATAGAGCCAAACGCAAGGCACTTGATGAAGAGTAACAAGAAGATGGAAATAGGGCACAAAAAATTTATCCTTAGTTGTGCAAAGGCGAATTTGGGACAGGTTGGCGCGCACAATCTATTGAAACATATTATTGGTGGATATAGCAATCTGAATGTAACGTCAAGACAATGCAGAAACTACAAAAGGGACCTGATGACATGTATTTCTAGAGCCGATGCACAAATGACAATTGACAAGTTCAAAAATAAGAAAGACATATGCAGTGAATTCTATTTTGAATATACTGTGAATGAGGCCAACCAACTAACAAAGATATTTTGGAGTGATCCATTGTGTCGTCGCAACTATTCTGCATTTGGACAAGTTGTGTCCTTTGAATCAACCTACGGCACAAACAGGTACGCGAATATATTGTTGAACATAATACGTATTGTTATTTATTATTATTATTATTCAAAATGCAAAAACAACTTATTCAATGCGTTTTAAAAAATTCAAATAAAATTATATGTTATTCAACATAGTCAACAATATTATTCAACTCATATTAAGTTTATTGTTGTAACAACAATATGTTTCAAACATTGTAAGATAATTATTCATTAAATTGTCCTTTGTTATTCGAAATAAAATAAATTAACTTTCATGCATTCAGAAGGTGTAATTCATGTCCTGTAATGATACCTATTAATACAAAATTTATGTATCCGAATGTTAGGCACAACATGGTATTTGCACCATTCACTGGTTTGGACAACCACAGGAGGTCCGTCCACTTTGCATGTGGTTTGTTGATGAAGGAAGATATCGAATCATACACATGGCTTTTTCAACAATTCAAGAAATTAATGCATACATAACCAACAATTATAGTGACAGACAAAGATTGTGCTATGAAGGTTGCAATAGAAAATGTTTTTGAGCACACTAGACATCGTTTGTGCATGTGGCATATCATGGACAAGGTCCCTACGAAGATTGGTGCGAAAAAATTAAATGAACCAAGATTGAGAATGTAACTGGGCAATCTGGTTTGGAGAGATCAGTTAACTACATTTCAATTTGAAGAAGGATGGGATTCTTTTACAACCGACCATAACCTACGGGATAATCCATGGCTTAATGATATGTACAAGCTTCGGGCATTTTGGATACCATCTTACTTTAGAGACATCGTGATAGGTGGTTTGATTAGAACCACATCCATTTCTGAGTCACAAAACAACTTCTTTGGAAAGTATTCGAACAAGACTTACAGCCTTGTAGAATTGATGGTTCATTTTGATATTGCGCTTGAAAAACAAAGGCATGATCAAGTGAAGAATGATGTAGAATCGGATACAAGTTCATATGAACTCAAGACACCATTGGACATTGAGAAACATGCATCCGAGATATTCACTTTGAAGGTATTTTCACAAATACAAGAAGAAATAAATGATGCGTGTTTCTATTGTTGTGTTGTCAGCGAAGATAAAGGTATGATCATTTGCATTATTATGTATAAATTCATATTGAATAATATTATTGATGGTATTGAATCAGTTTGTAATACCTCAAAAACTAACATTTATATTTAATTTGATAGGTGAATCATTTGTTGATTATACTATAAGAGAGGGTAGCAATGATCTGTTTGAAGTCAGATACATGGTTAATGATGGATTCACCACATGTACTTGCATGATGTTCAATCGAATTGGCTTGCCTTGTTGCCACATCTTTGAAGCATTGAAGTCAATTAATTGTAAAAAGATTCCTGATTCGTTGATTATTCCACAATGGCTGAAGGGTGCTACTCGGACCCTTAACACGTCTGAGTTGGGCGACGTATTTAAGCAAAGTGCACAGATGGAAAGGATGGGATCTAAGAAGATCGAGCTTTGGTCAACAATATATGCTTGTGTGGATCTTGCAGACAATGATGAGATGAAGTTGGACACTGTGTTGGATGAATTAAAGAGATTAAAATCTCGTTTAGAAGGAAATGAGGATGATGCAACAATAGCGAATACAAGCATAGCTGATATGGAGGAATTTGTGGGAATAGTGGTGCCTGATGAAGTCGTTGTCCTACCACGAAGTAAGGCAAAGAACAAAGGGAGCGAAAAAGGTGGAGGAAAAAAAGGAGGAAAGGAGATATCAATAGAGGCACAAAAAAAGGCTGCTAAAAAAGGCAAGAGAAAATGTAGGAAATGTGGCCAAAGCACTGGACATGATAGCCGTAATTACAAAGAGATTCAACTTCATTAAATTTAATTTGTTACAATTCTATGAATTTTGCTTTATTGCACTATTATGATATATTTTTTTTCCAAATGACGAATTGTCATATCATTTAGACTTATAACACCTTATCATACATTATGGCATCTATTGAATAGATTTGATGAGGTCAAATTATATGACATCGAAAAAATTCGTTTTTATTAGTCAGTTACACATTATTATATTGTTATTCAAATACCGTTGATATGTTATTCAAATACGATTGATTTATTATTCAATATCAAAATGTATTATATGTTGAATAATAATTCATAACGAATTGAATAACGCTTCAGAAAAATATATGTAATGTAAGTCTTTTAAGTCACACAAGCAGCCATGCAAAAATCAATAGGAAAACCTATTGTACCTGAGATTCCCTGTATACTTATTTGAGGTTTAATGTTCAATAACGCATTATAATATTGTTCAAACGTATGTTAATACTTATTCAACATGTTCTGAGTCATTATTCATTTAATTACAAATTATTATTCAAAAGCGAAAATTGATTGATATGTATTAACTATCTATAACGAATTGAAATCCATTCCATTATCCAAAATAACATTAAACCTTGCTATCATTAAAGTTGAAAATTGTATGTATCCCAAACAACAAATACGAAGTACAATAAATCCATAATAAATAAGGGTCGTAAACGACATCGTCTATGTGGAAAAAACGGTCGTAAACGGTACTCTAATCATCCTGTTTTATAGAAGCAGCTCAAATATCTGCATTAATTGCTTTCATGTCTTCTATTGTTTTCTTCTTGAATTGTCTAGACAACTCATTGAACTCAGAGTAGAGCAACGTATGCAGATATTTAATCCGGAGCAAACGAATAACAGCGACCGAGCGAGCTACCAAACCAGAATCCCATTGTTCCACGTCTTGGCCAAAATATTTCCAGGTGATGCATACAATAGATCCCACAATCAATTTTGTTAGTTCCATCTCGCCAATGCATCTTCAATAGCTTGTAGTTGTTTCTCTTGAATCGTGAACAACGTTTCCTCAAATTCTTGCCTCCCATGTATTGTATGAACATCTGAGCCTGTATTAGTAGTAAATTAAATATCTTCAAATATGAAATGTCCAATGAAATTTAATTAATTTAAATATCGATCGAAATATTACCAATGTTGTCACAACGAAACCATATTTACCCTCTATGTCTCCATCACCAGATGTGGAGTTATCAATGATCTCAATAGTTGCTTTTTGAAAATTAAAGCATATTGAATAGTAATGCGCTTGTTTCAAAATTGTGAAAAATACCTGAAATATGTATTAATCATACTATTAACATAATTTCTTGTAAATAATTAAACATATAATTTATGTACATAATTTAATGTATTCATCATTATGGTAACGTACCAAATCTGCGTCGTCCAGCTTAGTAAACACAGATGATTCAACTAAGAGATCCATATCATCCTGAAACATCCTAAAACTCTCCTCATATGCACGATCCTTCCCATTAACAATTGAGCCAGTCTGCGTACGATCAATAGTTGCATTTGAAAGTTAATAGATAAATAACATATAAATTAGGTTGTCTAATAAATGAAAAAGTGAATAAGTTAATTATATCTTCTTAATTACTAATTATCATTACCGTCGCTGAGGGATGAACAAATAGACGCTTCGGCGTACTTGCACTTCTTTTTTCCTCACCGTCATTCAGATATTTACACCATAAATCAAGGATACTGATTGAAACATGAGTTCCTTCCTTTATAAATTTGAATTCAGTTGCATCAAGCAACCCACCATTTTTCGAAAATATAATCTCACTGTGAAAAAATCACATGTTAGATGTATTTAAATTCAACAACAATCCAATTAAACAAACACACTTTACTTACTTATCATCTAGATAGTCAGTGACAAAATGGTAAAGGTTCCTCTGCTCTTTTGTCATATGAGATGTCACACTTATAGCTCTCATATAAAATGGGCTTTTCTTTGTCTCAGAAATCTTGATATCTCTTTTCCGGATGGCATGTGGTTGTTGAATTGGAGTTTGAAATGAATCATCATCCTTCGCGTGGGAATGAACCTATATATAATATGAATTTTTTATTATCAAATCAAACATAATTGATCACTGTTTTATAAATGTAAACTGAATTACTATACTATTAACATATTCACACCTTTATATGTTGAATATGTTATTAACATTGATTGCAAAATTGTTTATAATTTATTGAATAATACTATATTCTTCTAATGATTGAATAATAGTTCACAAAATCTTGAATAACAACAGAAATTTTAATAAGAAAAAATGTATGTTTCTTTTGCATAACAATCTACTACAATATGACAAATATCCCTCAAATCTTATAGTACATGTTAATAAGGTAATGAAATGTAACTGGAATAATTACTTAGATACATTTGAATAACTATGTAGTTTGTGTTGAATAATGTTAATAAAATAATGAAATGTAACTAGAATAATTACTTACATACATTTGAATAACTATGTAGTCTGTGTTGAATAATATTATATATAATAACCATTAGCATTACATAGCATAAGTTGGTACATTGTTCACAATCAGAATATTATAACCTGTCTAATCAGACCAATATTTTTGGCCATATTATAGTTTACAAAATTATCCCCACTTGTGTACACACAATATAACATGGAGATCTTAAGGGTGGCCTATTTCACATAGAGAGTTCACATATCCATTACATTCAAAAGCAAAAAAACAGAGCATTCTAATATCTAACGTGGTCGTCTAACACGATCACTCCTCCTAACACTTACCGGTGGTTTTTTGGCAGTCTTTTTCACCTTTTTGGGGCTATGCACTGGACGCTTGTTGACTTGTTCATGTGTCTCAGCTTCATATCCTTTCTTTAATTGGCCAACCTCAGCTTCCTCTGGTACAATACTCCTAACAACTTCATCAACCACCTTACT
This sequence comes from Fallopia convolvulus, assembly GCA_964016875.1. Classification (NCBI taxonomy): domain Eukaryota; kingdom Viridiplantae; phylum Streptophyta; class Magnoliopsida; order Caryophyllales; family Polygonaceae; genus Fallopia; species Fallopia convolvulus. Next base: position 38,577,300 of record OZ024727.1, read on the forward strand.
AGGAGATATAACCTACAAACAACAAATATATCCTTGTCATAATAAAATTCAGAAAAACATATTAGTTCATTACTTATGTATAAAAAATATAAAACTCACAACATTCCCGGTATCTGATTCAACAACATTAACACCAAGCTCCAGTTTCTTGGACTGATGACACACATCTATCTTCTCTAAATTCTGATGGTAAAAAAAAGTAGGTTAATCAGACAAAAAATTAATAGTGAACTACAATTTCAAAGGTGATATGTAGTTGATAAGTGAAATTACAAAACAAAACCTATGAACCGCATTATCGTCATTTTCATGCTCGTAATGCTCATTGTTTTTTTTTTTTCTGAATATCATCCGCATTAAGTGTGTCTGTAGCCTAAACTTATACAACAACATTTACTTTTTTAATACTTATAAAATGTGTAAAACATTCAACTTTAGATCTTATGTGAATTTAACTTGCCTCAACATCAAATGCTGATACACTGGCTGTAATTGGATCATCATTCTCATTTGGTACAACATGATGAAATTATTCAAAAAATAATGTAATATTATTCCATCCATCATATATACTTATTCAATTACTAATATCCGAATACATTAAATTTATAGTAAATTTTACTTGCCTCACTATCAACATTGGTATCACTGGTTGTCATTTCATCACCCTTTTCATTAGTTGAAACCTGTTGAAATTGATCAAACAGTTTTGTAATATTATTCAATTCATACATGTACTAATTCAAACACATAAATAAAAACACACCTCGTGAACACCACTATTATGTTTGGGTGTATGAACACCATATTTCTGGGCTTCGGCATTGACCTGGGCTATATTCTGAATAAATAAACAAAATTAAACCATGTGAAATTAATAATGTATTATTCATGAAAAAAAAGAATGGAGGAACCATAAAAAATCTTTTACCTGGTTATCGATCTCGTTGGATTTATCAACAACCGGCATTACAATCTCCTGAGGTGTGTCATGATGGGCAAATGTACCGGTCTTTCTACCAGATTGAAAAGGAGTAAGATCTGGGAAAGCACTAAAAAATGAATCTAGTCCCCAATCAATTATGTACTTCCTCTTACTAAAAGCATCCTCAAATTGGTCCATAACTTTATTGAGTTCTTCATCAGACCAAATAGGTTCTTCAGCTTGGGTTAAAGTCTCCTTTACTCCATTGCCATAGTCATCTCCTTCTTGTGTGAGGTGTTCAATAGGTGAGACTAGAAGAGATCTCGTTGTGTGAACAAGTGCTTTAGACACGCCATTCTCCTTGCATTCTTCAGGGGCGACGTTTGTACTGTCAGCAATCCTTATAATGATATCAGCCAGCTCCCTCAAATCCTTTCCCAATCTTTCATTGAACTCCTTTCATCAGAAAAATCAATCAAATGTAGATGGTGAATAATATAATTATGTCATTTGAATAATTATAAATGACTTATATAAAAACGAATATAGTTATGAATAATTCATAGCTCTGAATTGAATAACTATTGTAATTTTAAAAAACATCTTGAATATTATTAAAAATTAAATTGACAGATTTGTCTCCATTTTTATGTATCATTCACCTACACACTATGCCTCTCATTACATTCTAATAAGGCAGTAAATCCTAAATGAGACTACTTTATGTCATAAAAGGGAGTAATTAAATTGACATTATTACCTTAGCTGTCCTGACCAATTTATCATTTCCAACTTTTGAGATTACTTCCTTTTGATTAGCATCAGCATCATCAACACAAATCTTCATTGGTTGAGGTTCTATCCTTCCTTTTCCAAACCCACCCTTTTCAATCTCAGCATTCTCCCGTGCTAGCACTAACTCATTCGACCATCCAATAAACACGGGGACAGAGTGGGGAATACCTTGACAGTTCCGGTAGTTAACAACTCGGTCCATATATAGCATCTGCATTTAAGGACATTTAAACTTTAAATGCAAAACACAATTTCATATCAAACTACATAAAAAACAGAAAAGTATATACCAGAATTGAAAACTTACAGTCAGGAAAAATATAGGACCAATGAATTGAGAATTGGGATTTGCTTGCCATTTTTCAGCTGCCTCATCCAAAACATTCAATACTAGACCACACCAGTTGTACTCCTTCATCTTATATATCTCACTTAATGGGATCACAAGGTTCTGATTGCACACACCACTTTGAGTTGGTTCAATGATGCAAGAAAAGAATAGCACCAAGAAATCTTGAAGAAACACAGTTGTGTCTGTTGCTTTTTCCATAACTGCAATCACATCATCGTGTCTGATCAAATGGCCATATTGGGCCTGTTTGGTTTCGTCCAAGTTTAGATGGTTCCTCCATTCTGTTATCGTCTCCTTTCTGTATCATGGAGCTGACCTTTCAACATCTACTGATCCACGTCGGATCCCCAGACAAAGCTCCACATCTTCCTCATTAACATCCATCGACTGACCATATTCTAGATTCAGAACCCTCCGCCTAGCATCGTAGTTGCTAATTAGCCAATGACCAAGTTTCCTACATTTTTAATAACACAAATCAAATAATCATATAAGAACAATGGCACATAAAGAATTTTGACTAATACATAACTAGGTAACCAATTGTCAAAATTACATACCTCGGAATATCCATTTTTGGCAGTTCAAGTAAACTACCAAAACTAATTCTCCTGATAGCTGACCGGTGAGATTCATTCTTCATTTTGCCAAGTGCAGTGACGAAATATGATGGCATGCTTCGGTGCTGAATGCTAGGGAAAACAGTTTTACTCTTACGAGACTTAATCTCAATGACATCGTCGATTCCCTTGTCCCGCATCTTCAACTTCTTTGGTTTTTTCGCATGCTCTTGCATTTTGTTGACTTTCTGAGATTCTTTTTTTTTCACCCTCATTTGACGTTTCATCTCTAACCTCTTAGAGATCGTCATGTCATCGGAGTCGGATTCCTCCGAGAACTCATCACTTGAAATGTACTTTTTTCCTATTGATCATGAGTTCAATAAATTAACATAAAATTTACCATAATCCATACAACATAATGCAATCAAAACCTTACCCTTATTGGCATGATGTTATCTGGCATGCTTGACAGTTTTTTTTTTATCTTTTCACAGGTTCATCATGTTCAGATTCAGAAGTTATAGTTCTTTCGTTGTCTTCTGATCCAAGATCAAACAAATCAGCATCATCTTCGCTGATTTCGTATTTCTCCGTGCGACGTTTTTTAAACTGGGCCTTTGAACGCTTTGAACATTCACCTACAACAATCAATACATATTGTTACACATGGGAATTTACTCTCATATTACTTATTAAAAACATCATCATGATTTTTATTATTTAATGTTTTACAACAATATAGTTTGAAAATCTCATTGTGTGTTGTTGAATAACTATATGATGTCATTTTAATCATCTGAGATGAATTCATATAAGCATAATTTTTATGAAACATACTTATATGAATGAATTGAATAACTATTAACACTGTAACAAGCAAATTTACTATATTTGAATAATATTTGTATTAGTGATGAAAAACATTGTAGGGGATAATATTTTCTTTAATCAACTCATAAAAACCAAATTGCTGTTGAAAAATATTGTATTGTGTTTTGCATAATTGTTCATGTACATTTGAATAATCATTCATGTAGTTTACATAAAAGTAATAATCATTTACTTCACATTGAAAAACAATATTAATAACTTTGAATAATATAATACATTATGGTACATACCTTTCTCGTGCTTCCTCTTGTTCTTGCTATCATATTTTGGTGACTTTGCCATTGAAACACACCCAAAGAACTGCAATAGGATGACACACAAAAAGAGACTATAGATTTTTGAACTTGTTTTAGTAGACTAACCGAACATGCAATAGAACACTCGCCGAATGTGTCAAATCTAAAAAACAAACCACATAATATACCCTGATTCCTTGAACTCGATACTACATAAACCCTAAAAATCGAAACTTGTAAATGAATGAGTGTAAGATTGTAACAAATTTAATCATAATCGGCACCAAAGACCAACTTAAAACCTCGAAATAAAACCAATTCAGTGTCACCAACCCCAATCTGTATCGTGTGAAATAAACCGGAAAAATGTGTGTAAATACGGACGATTGTACTAATTTATTATACCATTGACAAGAAATTAGCATCTTAATTAGTCTTGCTTACCGATTATCGAAGATTGAAGTTGAATACGAAGAAGCTTCAGTGAAATCGCCGCCGGTTGCTTCGGTTTCAGAGAGAGAAAGAGCACGAATCGTCTCGTGAATGGAAATGAAATAACCAGCCGCTTATTTCGGGATTTTGCTAATATTTGGAAATTGAAAATCGGAAATAAGCGGGACCGGAATTGATTTAGTGTTTCTCCCTATATTCCTTAAAATGGACCTTTTTTATTTTAAATCTGATCCGTTCATCCTATATAATTTAATGGCTGGGTTTTAACCACATGCTTTACTCTAATAGTGTATTTCACTAGAGCGTGATTCTAAAACAATAATACTATATATAGTCTGACATAAAAAATAAATAAAATTACATATCAAACTACATGTGATTCTCTACTACGGGATAATTGACATCAACGAGTATTTAAAGTCTAAACTTTGAAAACAATTCAAAATAATTTCGTTTTCAATTAGGTTGGAAACACCTCCCTTTCGATAAATACAACAAAATTATCGTTCAACCATTCATCTTCTATTTCAATTTCAATATTATTAATCTTTTAATTCAACAATTAACCCATTAAAATTAATCAACAATTATCCACATTATATCAAATAATAAAAATTAATAACCTATCTATTTTTCTAAGCAATCATATAAAGTATACAACTATAAGATTTATTTCATTTGAATTGAATTCAATTATTCATATTATAGAAAAAAATATTAAAAAAAGAATAAAATAAACATATATGTGTAATGATCACACTAACTAAATAAGAGAAAAATCTTTTGTCCAAAAAAAGAAAAAATTCAACTGTTTGAAAATTGAAATCAAACTCTTGGTCTCTTACTCAACAAGGAACGGGTGCACTATGTAGTGTACTAGTTAAATAATACACCTATTTTTTTATTTTTTTCTTAAAACAAAATTAAAATTTGCCCGGTGGCTTTAAGTGAACGGGTGCGTTTAAGTGATCGAAACAACACCGTTCTCCTACTCTTCTTCCTCCTCTAATTTCTTGGATCTGCCTACCGCCCCTGCAACTTCGAGTCTGCAACGCCGACGTCTTCCAACGGTGTTCGGTTCTGACTTCCATTTTTTCCGTCACACCCACTGGCCATGGGCCACCGCCCCTCAGTTCCTCCCGAATCCTTCCCCGGCTGCCCCTACTCCCCCTTACTCACTATTAGAAGTTCTGGTGAACGGGGGTGGCTTCCCACCCATGTCCCTCTTAAATCCACCGCTGATCGTGTGTGAGTGTTTGTCATGTGTTGAACCAAGAATGCTAATTTTTGTATGTTTGGTTTTAATTATATCAAATCCTCAAACTTAACGCTCGTTTATTTCGGGTTTCAATAGAAAGTATATTTCCATGATGGATTAACACGATCCAAACAAACCCTCACCCTCAAAAAAATCAAAGAAAAAACTACATCTCGAAGAAATGATCAGAACAATGATCCTAAAATCCCTTACCCTTAAAAAATGCCTTAAACAAGGCCCAAAGAAGAGTGACGAACCAAGGGGGCTTGATGGTGCAGCCTCCCCTGCTCCCCCTCCCCAAGTCATTGATATTACTTCCTCCGTCCCATTAAATTTGTCTAAAAGGACAAAAAACACACATATTAAGGAAAGGTAGAAATTGTATTGGGAAAGTAAAAAACGATCCAAACACGATCCAAACAAACCCTCACCCTCAAAAAAAATCAAAGAAAAAACTACATCTCGAAGAAATGATCAGAACAATGATCCTAAAATCCCTTACCCTAAAAAAATGCCTTAAACAAGGCCCAAAGAAGAGTGACGAACCGAGGGGGCTTGATGGTGCAGCCTCCCCTGCTCCCCCTCCCCAAGTCATTGATATTACTTCCTCCGTCCAATTAAATTTGTCTAAAAGGACAAAAAACACACATATTAAGGAAAGGTAGAAATTGTATTGGGAAAGTAAAAAAGATCCAAACAAACCCTCACCCTCAAAAAAATCAAAGAAAAAACTACATCTCGAAGAAATGATCAAAACAATGATCCTAAAATCCCTTACCCTAAAAAATGCCTTAAACAAGGCCCAAAGAAGAGTGACGAACCGAGGGGGCTTGATGGTGCAGCCTCCCCTGCTCCCCCTCCCCAAGTCATTGATATTACTTCCTTTGTCCCATTAAATTTGTCTAAAAGGACAAAAACACACATATTAAGGAAATGTAGAAATTGTATTGGGAAAGTAAAAAAGTAAGAGAGAAGATAGAATTATATTAATTTTATAATTAAATCAACCAATGGAAATAAAGAGTGAAGAGAGATAATTGCATTGGACTTTTAAATTGTATTGGACTTTGTAAAATTTAGACAAATATTTTATAGACAAAAATATGTCCATTTGGACAAACTTAATGGGGCAGAGCGAGTAACATGTAAGGAAAAGGACAATGTGCACGGAGTTCAACTAGTTATATTGGTACAAATTCCAATCTTCCATCTATAGACCTCGGTTCGAAACTCGCCTTATATTTTTTTATTATTTTTTTGGTTGGTTAGCGAAGACTCTCACAAAACATAGCCATTTTATTAAAAAATCCAACTTTCCTTCTTCTTCCTTTTTTCGAATAAGTTATATATGTATAAAGTTACTCCTATTTAAAACTGAATTTATATTACCTAAATTAATATAAAATCTTTATTTTCTAATTTTTATTGTCCAATTTATTTATTTTTTATTTATTAAAAAGAATTAAAACTATTTAGCTATATTTATCATGTAAAATTTGTCAAATTTAAAGGATATCATAAAAAAAATCCTTAATTATTTTATATTTTTTTGAACTAATTGTGAACTAGTCCTTTATATTTAAACTTATACTATATATATATATATGTATGTATGTATATACATCATGCACATTGCCTCCTAAATGCGTCTTGAAGCATACATGTAAACTTTTGTGGTACTACCACCCTCTCCCCCCTTCTTAAATATCATGTGTCTGCCACTACCTAAGACTACCAAAAAGCAAAAAAAAAAACATTAAGCCAACCTAGCTAGGTCATGGCATTGTGTAGGCTATGTCATGAGTCAAGATTGGTGCGTCAAGACTAGGATGAGGCAGCAACAACAACATGCCATGACTCATGATGGCTTCATCATGAGTCATGACAAGCCTCGATAGCGTCATGGTCGTGACGGGTTATTGATGAGGTGTCACAACTCTTGACATCTTGTATTGTGAACATGACAAGGCTCTTGAGTTTTTGCTCATGTCTTAACCTTCATTCCTTGTTGTCCAAATGTGGTGTGCATGTATTGAAGCATTGAGCCAACTTATCAAGGAGGTTAGGAGAGTAAGCCGAAGCTTAGAAACCTAACCTCCTTGTAGCGCGTTGTTTGCTCTTCAATTAAGGCGTGCCTCGAGGTGGGATGCCAACCCATCCACAAACGATGTTCAGCACCCTTTGGAAAAACTCACACTCAAACCAAAGGTGAGTCCCGCATTCCACATGGTTCTTGCAAAAGATACAAGTGGCATCTCCGATGAGTCCCCAACATTAAAGCTTAATTGCCATTGGTAATCAATGTTCTCTTGCAATCTAAAAGATTAAGATCCACTTCTTCGATTGAAGGTTTCCCAAAAGGACATCACACCATGATACGTTCGACATTTCCTCTCAAAAGAGGTTGTAGAGGTGGCTATGGTCTTGCTTGCCATTGGCCTTGGTGACGACCATGTTGCTCCAAAAGTTTTTGTGCAATGGGTCTTGGAGTACCAATTCCATAATCCTTAAGAATGATTTCCAAAGCCATGATTTACTACTTTTTCCTTAGACTCTTAAAAGTCCACCTGTCTCGTGTGGTTCCTTGCAACCCAATTTGTCCAAAGGTTGATCCAGCCAATATTAATATCATGGCCAAGTTTGAAGAGGGTGGTCTTGTTCCAGGCCAAGACCTTCTTGAATTCAAGGCCACCAACTACAAATAGCCTAGTGAGCTTTATCCAAGAAACAAACAAATTCAAGGCCACCGACCACGAATATTCTTGAATTCATGGTGTCAAGTAAGCCTTTCTTGTTATTAAATTCCGCTGCATATACTTTGAGGTCGACGACTTAGTTGAGGTCGGCGACCTAGACGTACTAACAATCCTACACAGTCCTTCACAAAATAACAAGCAAGATAGAAAAGCATGTAAAACATTGTTGTCTTTTTTTGTGTTAGAAACACTTAACAAGATTTTTGTTGATTTGTGGAACAAACAGAATATTATTAAGATGAAGTTTTAAGGGAAGCAAGCAAAGTAGAATTTCCAAGATGAGTAATAGGAAAGGGCATACCATTGCCAACTTGTAAGCCATCATTTCCTAAGTAATTTGAATGAACAAATTATCGAAGTCCGCAGTGACATGATTTGTAGCAGCCGATTCAAATTACCACGATGGATCCACTATAATCAAAGATGGATTTGTGACATGATATACTTGTCGGTTGCCTTGATTGGATTGCAACCCTTGGTTGTAGTTTTTTTGTCATTAATGATACTGTTGGCATCGTCCATAAGAGTCCCTACAACCCCTTCCACGTCCCGAATTATTGTTTAGTTGTTAAAGCTATTTTGAAGGAGGATAGCCATCGAAGTTGAAACAATGCTAGCAGTTTAGCACATCATGCCAGTTTTGAGGCATATTTGATATTGAGGGTGAGAAGGGTGTGAAGAAGGATCTTATAGTTTTTGACACTGCGTTGGCAGACAACGTAGTTTGCGTCAACTCTGGCATGGATATTCATTCTTCTTCCCTTAACAAGAGCCCAAGGAGTTCATCAGATTTTATCTTGTGCCTTTTCATGTTGAAGGTAGACAAGAAAGGAAAATAAGACACATCCGATCCATGTAATTGATGCACTCCGCAAACTACACATTGAGTACGAGGTAACAAATTCAGCAAGGGCGTCGAAATAACATCACTTCTTTTCCACGTAATCAAGGATAGATAGACTTCCCTTTGGGAAGTTTTCCATTTGTTGTTTCAAGTACATGAAGTGAGTCCTTGTTTGAGAGTAGAACATGTGTTCTAAGATGCCCGATGCCTTGGTTGTTGTTTTTGCACGGGCCACATGAGCCATGATTGGTGATAGCATAGACCGAACTCAAAGTAGGATTATGCAGTGTTTCTTCTTCCATGAGACGTGCTCCGGGTTTGGAATTAAAGGTGCATGGGTTGTTGATGTTGCGAGAAGAGTTTGCACTAGTTCGATGTCACTGTTTTGCTAGATGGGAGAAGAAAACCATCAAGCTCATTGGCTTCGAGGGCCGAAATGATAGTGTGACGCCAAAGGTGGTAGTTAGACCGGGTCAAGCTCTATGTTTAGAACATGAAATTGCAAAGTTAAGGAATTTGCACCACCAAGAACGACAACAAGGAGAGTAACAACAATTCCTTAACTTTGCACTTTCATGTTCTAAAGATGAAAGTCCAATGTTCTAAACCTCATAGTGACACTCGACATCACTCATGGTGATCGAGAAGATGGTGGAAACGTAGAAATTTTGTGGTTATGGAGGATCCTCTTGTTAGGATGGTACCATGGTAAGAATAAAATATGACTGTGTAAACTCCCTTGACTTCTTAGTACTAATCAAGGGTTTATAAATACACATATGATGACTGAATAGTTCGTTCTTATAGAATTTCTTATGCACTCCTATTTTCCAACAATTTACACAGCGGAATTGACATCAAATTCATATTTATGTCAATGTATCTCACATGTACAAACTATTTAAGCCATTAATCCGGTCTTAGTGAAAGAAGAGAATCAGACCACGACGGGCGTGCTAGCGGTAGTGATTTCATTTTGGTACAATGCTTTGCTTAGATATGTAGGTGACAAATTCAATTGACTTTGGTACACCATGTGATTATGTATAGTGTAGAAGGTCAATGAGCTGGTGGACCAACTCAACTCTCAAGACAGTTGCGACAAATTCGAGAGAGGAGCAAGGCTCAAGAACCATGTTCTCTTTGACCAAAACATGTTTATCGACCGACAAAATAACGGCCAATGTCAATACAACGTCCTATGCAACTCACGGGAGATCAAATCTGAGGTAACAGTATCTCGTCCGTATTGACGAACATAAACAAGGCGGAAAACATTTTATAAACACAATGCACATCACATACTCTAGAATAAATTCCGTTCAGAGCTAGTCAATTGTGCAATTTCAACTCACCAAGACACCCAAAACACATGTTGGTCAAATAGAAAAAGACATGAGGAGTCCAAATAGACAATCTGGATTTCCCAACTTACTTAGTAATAATGAGCTTGGATCTAGCATTCCCCTGAGTAATCCTAAACTGTTTGCCAAGCCCAAAATGCACCATCATCAACCAAATCAACGTCAGCAGCTCTCCCCCGTGCCTAAGCTGCGCAGCATGAGCGCTCGCTCTCGTATGGGAGGCAGAGTAGCTCAGCAGCTCCACCCACACCTTGGCCATCAGCTCCCACATCCCTACCGCCCCCGTTTCCTTATTCTCCTTCACCTTCTTCAGCTCTTTGGCCAGCTGGACCGCATCAAACAGCACCGACTTACTTCGATCCCCCTTTATGTCTTTCGGGGGTGTCGTGGTGTTCACGTCCATCACCCTTGCGCAAGCTTTCTTAAGCCTCTGTGCTTTGGTCTCGCCCTTCTTGGCCTTCGGTAGCACCCTGTCGAAGAATATGTTCGCCTCTGCCATGGTGTCCCGGTACCTGACCTCACTTATACCTGCCAACACAATAAAAAATCAGACCACATATATACTACATGGAAGTTTTTCCTTAGTACAAACAAGTTAGCACAATTAGGATCGATAATTAATAGTGTCAGAATTCTTGGGGTTTTGATGATAACAAACAGTTATACCTGCAACCGCAAACATCATCACCGGCTGCCGGGTGAGAAGGTACATCATGTACTCCGAAAGAGTCTTGGAGATCTTGCGGTAGTCAGGTGGTGGTGGTGGTACCTTATCTGCGGGAGCGGATTGGGGGTTGGAAGAAAAACATGAAAAAATCGAGAGGGTCCTTAGAAAACTCCACCAATGATGGGAGACAGAAATCGCGGGCTGGTCCAATTTGGCCATGGACTCCTCTGTTGCAACTTCGGGCTCTGCTTTTTCCTCTGCTTCCGTTTCTTTGGTCTGGTTTCGTTTATCCTCTGAATTGTTAGCGCTGTTGTCAGCTTTGGGCTTATCTTCGAACTCCTTGATCGTAATGGGCTCCTCGTCTTGGTATAGTAGCTCCGTAGCAATGTGCCAGAGGAGCAAGCACTCGTCGTACTCCACATCTGTTGTCCACTTGAAGAACGTAAATGGCTCAAATTCCAGCCCCGACAGGGACCGAAGGACCCAGTCCCCCTTGGAGTCACAGATCTCTTCTGCATCTTTCGGATCTTCGGCGATCTCGGCCTTGTACTTGAGCTCGTTGTAGATGAAATCCCTCAACTCATCCGCAAACCACTCCTTGGAAACGTACTTGATTCCGTCGAACTTGTCCTTGAGCGGCGGCACCACCGCGAAGAAGATCTTGGGAAACGTTGACCACCGGTCAACGCAGTAGCGAATGAGGCTGAATTGGGAAACCGACTCCGACCAGCGCCGGAACAACACCCGCCGGATCCAGGGCACACACGGTGTACCCTTTGACCCCCAGTAACCGCCCCATGTCCGTCTACGGCCCGACAACAGCTTGTCATAGAGAAAGGCTCGTCTCTGGGACTCTTTGTTGAGCATAGCTAGCTGCCAATCGGAGACGATGACCATGAAAAACGCGATCCAATCGATGATGATGGCTCCGACGAGAAGTATGTAGGTGATCACGATGTCGGACGTTTGAAACGGCGCCTTGTCGATGAACAAGATCCATATCAGAAGCGAGGCTACTTCCAAGGTGGTGGAAATAAACCGAATCACACGCCCGGAGGTCTGGTGGATGACTATCATCTTGGTGAAGAACACCTCATACGTGAAATTGAGCTCCATCTCCAGCACCCTGAAGGCTTCCTCGATCTGCAGATCTTTGTCGAGGAAGTAGGTCCGGCTCTCATTCCGGTCATGGAAGGTGAAGATGAGATCCACGTACAGCCCCTTGTACTTCTCGTAGAATTCGAACGCCTTCCTCACAAGCTCCACGTTCCTCAGCTTATCCTTCTCCGGAGGGGATAGGCAAAAGCATAACCATTTTAGCCGATTCCATGTACTCATCTGATTGGTGGTGTCCGAGCTCTTCTCCTCTTTGCTCGGCTTGGCCGGCTGCTTCTCCTCGTCCGCATCTGAATCGTCATTCATCTTTGAATGGTCAACGGTGGTGAACGTGTTGTACTGGTCGGGCTCCGGGTTGGTGTCGAACCGGGCGGGGAGAGCGGACTTCAAGTAGGAGTCGTACGACTCCATGAGCTTCGCGTAATTGGGACCCGGATCCGGCTCCTTAAGCATGGAGGACTTGAATTGGGTGAGCCTTGCGTTGTACAGAGACATGGTGCGCTCTAGAAACTTGAGGATTCCGGCGCCCAACATGAGAAGGGTGGGGATGGCGATGATGTTGGAGGGGAGGGACTGGAAGAAGACACGGGCCGTGGCTGAGGTGTAGGTGACGAGGTGGAGGGCCGTACGGGTCCAGAGCTCGTTGTCTTCGAGGGCCAGGGCGGTGATTGGATCGGGCCCGCCGAGGTGGACCAGCAGGAACGGCGCCCAGAAGGCGAGGATGTCAGGGTGGGATTTGGTGCTGGATTTAGTGGTGAAGTTGGGGATAAGGCCAACGGCTTGGATGGCCACGTAGTCGGCGAGAAGGTAGGCGAGCCAGACGGAGACGACGACCATGAAGTTGGAGGTTTTCTTTCGGAAGGGGCCCAGGAAGATGAGGATGATCTGGAGGCCGAGGCTCACCAGGATGAACGTGGCAACGCTCCACACACTCCAGAGGTGCTTCAGGTGGGCCAGCCCCATCAGGACACTCTCTTTGGCCGTCGTTAGCCATCCCGGGAAGTTCAGGACAATGGGCAACGTCATGGCCGTGATTATGCCGTTGCCGTCGGTGGCGATTGTTTACTTACCAGTTTCAAGATTGAGGTCGTCAACTACCTTTGATAGTCTGGTGATTGCTCCCAAAAGTCAAACCTTACTCTGTCATGGTATTTTTTAATGGGTTAAATTAAAATAATTTTCTATTTCTCCAAGAAATGTAGTGAGTAGTTTGTGTGCACTATTTTTTTTGGTAGAAGTGCACTACTTTTTTTTTAAGTCACTGACTAATATTATGTTCTCAACTTCTCATCCTTTGGTCTTATTTTATTTGTTTTATTTTCATTTTAATTGTTCCAAAATATTTATTTATTTATTTTTCTTTCCTTCTATCTTTATTAATTATAATCATAATTTCTCCATTTTTTATATCAGTTATTTTTTCTCCTAATTTATATTCTCAATTTATATGTTAAATATTTTTATAGACAAATAAAATAGAACGGAGAAAATATCATTGATAATTTCAATGTAACAACTAAGAGGACATTACTTGACTAATATATTACTATTAGTTTCATAAATAAATTGTCAGATGTGTGTATATCAAGCCATGTTATTAATTTCTCTATTTTCTAAAACTGTTCAAAGTTTTTACTCATTCATGGATTCTCTAGACTAGTCTAAATAATACTTTGTATATCCTAAATCTTACTTCATAAAAAAAAGATAACAATGATACAAAGTTCCGCGCTATTTATAAGTTAATTATCGAGTGATATGATCGAGCGAGTTTTTGGTTGTTGTGATAAAAAAATAAGCCTTTATTACATTAACTAATGACATTAAATAACTATACAAATAAATAAAGTTAAGGTTAAAAAATACTCCTTTCGTTTCGTAATGTTTGAAATTTTAGCTTTATTTTTTGTTATAAAATGTTGTAATAAAGTCTGGTGGGCTGATATTCCGAGGGTCGTGCGATAACAGGCCTAGTATACAAGTCCAGTGATGTTCCAAACTAAAACAATATGGCAATGGGTGGAGTAGCTCATTAGGTTATATACTAGACAATTTTACTCCCAAAATTTCAATGTGGGATATCTCAACACGCCCCTCAAGTGCAACTGCCTGGCCCAGTTGACACTTGGAAATAATCCCTCAAGGAAGCTCATATATTGAGGGGGCTGATGGTGCCCAAAATAGTAAAACAGGAAGTGGGCCCGGGTTACAAGGAATAAATGCACCCGACGGGACTCCCAAGGTGGATTTCGGAGCCCACAACTATAACCGTCTTTTAAATTAAACAAAGTTCATATCCCCGCGAGGTCTCCCGACGCCTCGAAGCGAGGTCTAAACCTCGTTGCCGACTCTACTAACACACCCGCCCATCCGAACCACTCAGCTGGCGCCGCTCCCCCAAGCCAATCACCGGCTGCCTCGCCTCCGGACCAATCAGAAGCCCTGATCTCGAACGTCCCACATCGGATGATAGTCAAAACTCGACTCCCCGATTCTCTATAAATAGAGAAGAAACTCGTAAGTGAGAGGGGGTCGAAAAACATCTTGAACTCAAGAACTATCTTGCTCGTTGAAGATCGACGTGATTGAAACATCGTCAAAAGACCTCGCTATAGACAACTGAATTCCACAAAAAGACTTCAAGTCACACAGAGCTCTCGTCCACATCAAAGACCTCGCTACACAATCTCGCAAGCCATCTTCACCACACTCTTAGCTCAGCCTCGCACCAAGATCAATCAAGTGACAACGAGGTGGTAGAATTGCATAGCAATTAGGAGATCTCGGACATTGTTAGATCGAGATATCGAATACTCGTAGGAGGTCTAGGGTGTAAATCTCGTTTGTTTGTAGGCCTCGTTGGCTTGTAAACTCGTTGTAAAGAAATAATAAATAAAGAGCAAGCGTTTGCACAATCGAATAAAATAATCTCGTTTCTTGTCATTTAGCGAACGGTTTATTTCGGGTTTCATCACTGGCGCCGTCTGTGGGAACCTCTTCATCCTAAGCAGTTTCTCGATTTGTGCAAACCTTGGCTTCGATCCCCTCAAAATGGCTTGCCCAAACAATTTCTTCCCCCAACACCCCAATAACATGCCCGAAACCGCGCAGTGGACGGGCGCGGGGCCTCCGGGCTGCCCGTTCGTGGTCCCCCGGGCTGGACGTACACCGCCCCACAAAACCCATACCCATTCCAAGGGTACGAGTAGGGCGGCGCACCCCCGAACCCATACCCCTACCCGGGCTATGGGCAGTACCAGCAGGGCTTCGCCCCTTCATACGTCCCCGTTCCCCCCCCCCCCCCGGGGGCAACCCCACTCTGAGTACAAACCCGCGTACGTCCCCGGACATGTGCCGAGACCCGAGACGTCCACCAACGGTTCGTCAACGGAAAGACCTCCTCGGGACCCAATGCAGATCTCGCGATCCCGTTCGCGACGTTCAAGGATGCGGGACACAGAGTTGTCCAAAACAGCAGGGAGTGCTATGCACCCCATGAAATCGAAGTCGCGCCGCCAACCTGTCGAGGTCGGGTGCCGTTCCCCTTTCGTGACCGAGATTCAGGAGGCACCTATGCCCAAAGGTTTCCATTGGCCACAAATGGGCCTCTACGACGGCACGGCTGACCCGGAGGACCACGTAAAGCACTTTTCTGTCCAAATGAATGTCAACTCCTACAATGACGCCATATTCTGTCGGATCTTCCCAACCACACTGGACAAGGCCGCGATGACGTGGTTCATAAGCCTCAAGTTAGAGTCTATGGCCTCGTTCGCCCAACTGTGCGAATCCTTTGTCACATACTTCAACGGCTCCAGGAAGCGCAAGAAGAACATGCGAGATCTCCGCGGTATTGAGCAGGGAGAGAGCGAGCTGTTGGGCACCTTCTTCACGAGGTTCACCACCGCGGTCGCAGAAATCGCACACATCGACGAGGCATCGGTGCGAGATATCCTCATGGGCAACCTGTGTCCGGGTCCCTTCAAGAATTTCATTTTCTTGAAATGCCCAACAACGTACGATAGCCTGTGTGCCCGGATCACGACCCAAGTGTACGTCGAGGATGCTGCCAACCAGAGCTCGCAACCGAGGACCGACAAGGAAATCGTCACCGAGGCTAAAGGAAAGGATAAAGTGGTCGCGCCGGCCGCGAGGGATGCATATGTGACGCAGGCCCACAACCACGTCAACTACAACAACAATAACAACAACAGAAACAACAACAACAACTGGAACAATAACAACAATGACAACAAGAATAACCACTATAACAACCGCGGAGACGGCGGTGGGGGTTGGAGATGCTTCGGCGAGAGACCACGAGGTTATAGAGGCAAGGGCGGCCCTGCATACAACCCGAATGAAAGGGGCACGCCAACCCCGCATCGGGAGCCAACACCGTACCACGAGGCCCGAGTCAGGCTCAGGCCAACAACGTCGAGCAGCAGGCTCCCGTGAAGCAGGCCCGGTCTGGGCAGGCGACAGCACCCGATGGGTATATCCATACCATCTTGGGCGGACCATCGCTGGCTGGATCAAGCCATGCAGAAAGAAAGAGGTACGCGCGGGCAAGCCATCATGAGCCCTCGGTATTTAGCGTCGCCTAAACCTCGCGGTCTCACGTAGGCTTGGCCTTCTCCTCCGAAGATGCCGAGGGGCTCCACATGCCACACTCTGACCCCTTGGTGGTGCACGCTCAAATGGGCTCGAAAATGGTGAAGCGAGTGCTGGTGGACACGGGGTCCTCCGTGGACATCATGTACTACGGCGCATTCGAGCAGTTGGGCATTTCCGAAACATCCTTAAAGCCCTATGTTGGGAAGCTCACCTCCTTCTCGGGGGACGAGGTCGACGTGGCAGGTCTCATAGACCTTTGGATGACGTTGGGCACCGGCTCCACAAGGAGGACCGAGATGGTGGAGTTCACGGTGGTACGCCTACCTTCGGTGTGGAATGCAATCATCGGGAGGGTGTCCCTGATGAAATTTCAGGCGGTGGTGTCCATCTACCACCTCAAAATGAAATTCCCCGTCGATGACGGGGTCGGGGAGGTAAAGGGAAACCAAGAAGAGGGCCGCGTTTGCTATGCGACCTCGGGAAAATAGAAGTGCCCGGTGTTTATGGTGGAGTCCCCCGGCGAGGCCGACCTCGAAGTCCGGGACTTCACGATCCCCACCCCTGAGGTAGAAAGAAGGGCGATATCCCCCTTCGAGAGTGAGTCCGAGAAGATCTACCTGGGACAATGTCTCTCCAGGACGTCAGCAACGTCACTAGAAGCCTTGCTTGCTGGGTCCCGCGACGTGTTCGCCTGGACCGCGAAGGACCTCCGCGGCGTCCCGCGGACCGTGGCCCAGCACTCCCTAAACGTTGATGTCACCCTCGCCCTGTGGTGCAGCGACGAAGAAAAATGAATGAGGAGAGGGCAAACCCCGCGAATGAAGAGGTGGCGAAACTGCTGGCCACGGGGTTCATTCGCGAAGTCGAGTACCCCCGATGGTTGTCCAACGTCGTGCTGGTCAGAAAAGCCAATGGGAAGTGGAGGATGTGCGTGGACTTCAAGGATCTCAACAAAGCCTGTCCCAAAGACAGCTACCCCTTGCCCTTGATCGACGAGCTGGTCGACTCAACCGCATGTCACGGGGTATTGAGCTTCCTCGACGCGTACTCAGGATACAACCAAGTCCTGATGAGCACGCGTGACGAGGAGGAGACGTCCTTCATCACCCAGCGAGGCACTTATTGTTACAAGGTCATGCCGTTTGGTCTAAAGAATGCGGGGGCCACCTTTCAGCGCCTCGTCGACCGCATCTTTAAGAATCATCTGGGAAGGAACGTGTCAACCTACGTCGACGATATCGTGGTCCGGATCAAGACCCCTGAAGAGCATCTGGTCGACCTCGTTGAGGTCTTCGCTACCCTCAGGCACAACCGCCTCAGCCTGAACCCCGAGAAGTGCGTCTTCGGCGTATCATGAGGGAAGTTCTTAGGCTTCATGATCAGGGAGTGCGGGATCGACGTCAACCCCGCCAAGGTCGAGTCGATCCTCTCAATTGTAACACCCCGTCTTCCGACGAGACGCTACTTAGATATAGACCTTACTAGGTACTATTAAATAGGTTGACAACTACACTTTAGGATCTTGCAACGCGGACACGACGAGAAAACAAAATAAAACATCCAACCTTTCTTTTTAAAAAAAATATAGAAAATGTAGTTATGCATGAATACCCGAAAACCTAAATATTCAAATCCGACGAATCACTGTTAACGATAAATCATTCGAGAAAACAAAGACAAGCAATAATACTAACTCCATCATAATATAAAAACCAACATCCTCTAAAGTCATAAATAAACTAGCGTAAAAACCCATCCCACTATGACACGCGCTCTTTACCGCTCCGGCCCGCCATTTGGCCTCGGTTCCTGCACGGCTCCCTGGTTCATACCTGGAACTGAAAAATATTCCCCGAAGGGTCAGCATCTAATCTATCAAGTTAGAGAGAATACGGAAATTGTAGAACGTTTTGAAAACATTTCTATCTCTCTCTTCTAAAGTCAGCATACAAATCCACAATCTCGAATCCTTATTCCCCTTCGTGAATCTCGGATAGAAATGTTTTCAAAACGTTCTACAATTTTCAAAACGTTCTACAATTTCCGTATTCTCTCTAACTTGATAGATTAGACGCTGACCCTTCGGGGAATATTTTTCAGTTCCAGGTATGAACCAGGGAGCCGTGCAGGAACCGAGGCCAGATGGCGGGCCGGAGCGGTAAAGAGCGCGTGTCATAGTGGGATGGGTTTTTACGCTAGTTTATTTATGACTTTAGAGGATGTTGGTTTTTATATTATGATGGAGTTAGTATTATTGCTTGTCTTTGTTTTCTCAAATGATTTATCGTTAACAGTGATTCGTCGGATTTGAATATTTAGGTTTTCGGGAATTCATGCATAATTACGTTTTCTATATTTTTTTTAAAAAGAAAGGTTGGATGTTTTATTTTGTTTTCTCGTCGTGCCCGCGTTGCAAGATCCTAAAGTGTAGTTGTCAACCTATTTAATAGTACCTAGTAAGGTCTATATCTAAGTAGCGTCTCGTCGGAAGACAGGGTGTTACAAATTGGTATCAGAGCGAGGTTGGCAACAGGGCACATGGAACTGACCAACGAGTGTACCCGAGGTCCAACTTAAAACCAAAACCGGTCGGTGTTTTCAATATGTTTTAACTGGGGTAGACATGTTGCATTTAGGAGGGGTAGGTGACACGTCGCGACTCCGTCGCCGTCAATTGAAGGACCTCACGTAGAGTAGTAAGAATTCCGTTAGTAAATAGGATGTTTAAGTTTGACCGTGGGACTTTCTGTTATAGATGGCCCCACCAACCAGAGCAGGAGCTGCTGAAGCCAATGGAAGAGGTCGCTGTAGAGGCCGAGGTCAGGGCCGTGGCAGGAGTAGGGGAGGGGCCCTTGTAGTTGCTGAGTAGAGGTACAACATAATATTCACCAGGAGGAGGTTGCTGAGACTCAGGATGTAGCTGTTGCTGTTCATCAAGAGGACAACGTGTCTGTCGCTGGAGGGGTTCCCCCAGCTAACGGGACTCAAGTGGGACGAGGAGTGCCTCCGGCGGGACTGGCCCCAGGGGTGAATGCTGCGATCCAGCTGTTATTGCAGACGTTGATGGGTAGGGGTGCTCACGGGTCGGGTCGGGTCGACCCGCGACCCGCAAGTGCGGGTTGCGGGTCGGGTCGATGACCCGCAAATTTTTCAGACATGACCCGCGACCCGACCCGCGGGTTGCGGGTTTTGCGGGTCGACCCGCTGACCCGCATGCATTTCAAAAAAAATGAAAAAAGTATGTTTTTTTGGCCTTTTTGCGGGTTGGGTCGCGGGTCGACCCGTGACCCGACCCGACCCGCGACTCAATTTTCACTATTCAGTACACTAAATTTTTCAATATAGTAATTTTTTTATTTTTTTTAAGAAAAGGGTGCGGGTCTGCGGGTCGACCCGCAACCCGTCGGGTTTGGCCCGACCCGACCCGCGACCCGAATTTTTCAAATCCTTGACCCGCACCCCGACCCGATAATTACGGGTCGGGCGCCCGACCCGCAAAATGCGGGTCGGGTCGGGTCGGGTCGGGGTCGACCCGGACCCGTGAGCACCCCTATTGATGGGTGTGGGGGCTGCACCTAATCTGAACGCAGTTGCGGGGCAACAAGGGGCTGAGAGGAGAGCACCAAGACCAGACTCTGTTTTGGCTGCCCAGTTAGGAGCAATGCCAGATTCGCGAGGACCAGTGATAGCTGATCGTGTGGTCGAACCAAGGAGACAGTATCGCGAGCCTCAGCCTGATAAGTGGCTCGCGGAGTTTAGGAAGACTGGGGTGCGGAATTTTGCTGGAACTCAGGGTTCTCACGTAGAGCAGTGGTTGAGGAGGGTGAAATCTGCGTTGGACTCCATTAAGGCACCGGAAGAGAGGAAGATGTCCTTAGTACAGAGTCTGCTACAGGAGAGTGCTTTTGACTGGTGGGAGTTGTGTAGGGACCACCGGAATGAGGTGACTTTCGAGGAGTTTGAGAGGCGGATTCGAGATCAGTACTGTCCTCCGGTGGTGAGGGCGGCTCGGGAGGCTGCTTTTCGGGATGCTGGACCCGAAAATATCACAGTAGCTGAGACTGTACTGAAGTTTCAGCAAGAGTTGGCAGCGGTGCCAAATGCTGCCCCTACGGAGGAGTTGAAGATCGCGACCTTTCTGAAAAGGTTGCAGCCGCATTTACGTGCCTATGTGTCTGGTCTCCAACTCGCGACGTTGGGAGAGGTTCAAAAGTCTTCTTTGGCGTATGCTATGGCCACTCTGAGGCCGGAACAGGTGCATGCTCAGGTAGGAGGGGGTAAGAGATGGAAAATGGCAACTACAGCGACTTCTAGGGGTGACGATCCGTCTGGACAGTACCCGCAGAGTAGACTAGAGTTTCAACCATCGGGACGCCAAGAACGATCACAACAGAGTCGGGCTGCCGGGAATCAAAGACAGTGCTACAACTGTGGAAGCACTAAGCACTTGAGGAACCAGTGTCCTAGTCCAGTGAAGGATTGCTTTACATGTGGGAAGCCCGGACATCTTCAAAGGTTCTGTACGGTTGGCGCGCCTTCGCAAGGATCGGTACCGGGGACGGGAAATCGGGGAGTCCATCATCGGCCACCAGCATGGCAGACACCAGATCAGAGTGTTGGTCGGAGCGTAGGAGCTAGTAACACGGGAGCAGTTCCTCCTCGAGTGTTTGAAATGAAGGGAAGTGGAGAACAAGATGTCCTCGATCCACCTAACGATCTATCTTGAGCATTTCAGACAAAGTTAGTCTAGTCCATAGTACATTAGTTTCTTTTATAGGATGCGAAGACCTTTACATGTTCTCGAAGTTTGTCGGGCTGTTTTGAATCGGGATTTTGTTGCTGTGTTTATGACTGTTTATTTTATTGATTGTTGCTCGGATAATTGTTTTGTTTGGACGTTGTTCATGAAAACGGGATTGTTTTCTTTTGGATTGATTGATGACTGCTTAGCTTCCGTGTTGTGTATTTTAGATATTTAGTATTGTTATTTGACTATTAAATTCCGGTTCGAGGACGAACCCTTTTTTTTAGGGGAAGAGGTTTGAAAAACCTCGAGATATAGTTTCACTCGTAGTAAAAGTTCCTTAAGGGGGTAGTATGTAATATTCGAGTTCGTTTTTCTTTCCGTCGGAACAATGAGCTTCTTGTTTGACAAGCAATAGAGTTCTCGTTTTGCCAGCAACTCGTAAGACAAATTAATTAATTAGGATAACTAAACACCTATACTTAGTTTAGGAAAATTAAGCCTTTAACCCTTTACCTCCTTAAACGTAATTTTGTTATCAAAAATTTTATGCTTATCAAAATTAACAAATTTTCTATCTTTAACCATATCTTTCTATCTCTCTCTTGATCCAATCTCGGATCCTTATAACCGAAGACAGTATAAACCAATTCATTCCCCTATTCCCCTTCGTGTCAACCACAATTCATTCCCCTGTTCTCCTTCGTGTTTGTCCCTACAATCCTGTCGGTCTCCTCGCCGCTTAGCTCAACCGGTAAGCCACTCCGCCCCTTTCTCCGATGAACTTCTTTCCATCCTTTCTCTCTTATGCGCGAATTCATAGTAAGAATTCTGCAGAGGTTGTCCAGCGATAGGAGCCCGAGCGTTGTCGAACTCCGCCGAGTCCAGAAACGAGGCTTGATCCATCCGGTAACCATCGAACTCTCCACCTAGTTCCTATTTCATTTGGATCATGTCATGATTGAATCAACTCGGGAGTGGTCATTAGGGAATGGACCGGTGAGGCGTTAAACTAGCCGAGTCGCCATTAACGGTCGAGGCCTCGGAGGGCGAGATCCGTCGATCGGGGGCAGGGGTCTGTAGGAGCTGTCGTTGGGGGCGGTGAAGTGGGTTAGGTTGGGCGTGAACGGGGTGGCAAGTGCTGCTCGTCCCCGCCCTCTCTCGATGTCGCCGTTATGGGGTAGTGTCACCGGAGGCATCGAGCGGAAAAGACGGAACCAGAGATGTGGTTTTGAGTGGGGTTGAAGAAGAAATAGGGGGTGGGCTCCACTTTGAAAGTCAAAAGCGTCTCTTTATTTTGTTAGTAGATGCGGGCTGTACAATTGGAGAAGACTGCATGGGTTGGGCCGATCAATTCATTTAAACGGACTTAAGTAGTTGGGTTTAGGTGGGGTAAATTGGATCAAGTAGTAGCTTGGGCAGTACAATTAGGTGAATGGGGTGAGTTTGGATACGTGGCTAGGCTTTGATTTTAGGTAAGCAAATGTTAATTATTAGTTAGTAAAACCGGATAGTAATGTTCAACATAAGTTCTTTGTACGTATTGTTTGGTGGAGGAAAAATAATAAGCTATACTTCTAGTTCATCTTTAAATATAGGGGGTGTTTCCATGAGTTATTTATATACTAATATAATTTAGTGGAGTTTGGGATTATTTTTAGAGTTTAAATTTATAGTGGGATCACACCGTAAGTCGAATTCGTAAAGTAAGGGGCGTTCGTTTCCTTTCTATTAAGGAAACACTTCTGGGGGAATTGTACTCCGGAACCACCTTGGCCAGGTAACGGATATTATGACGGCTAGCTTTGGAAAAGTGTCGGTATTAAAGGCTGAAGCTCTAGCTTTACGGGAAGCGATTAGACAAATAAAAAACAGAACGATAGAAAAAGTGAAAATTGAAGGGGATAATCTCCAGGTCATTAACGCTCTTAAAGGGAAAATCCATTGCCCTTGGGAGATCGAACTCATTATTGTTGACATCCTTGTTTCCATTCACGGAAGCCAGGACCTAGTGATTAACCATGTCTTTAGGGAATGTAACGCTGTGGCCGATAAAATTGCTAATTTGGGTCACAGTCTCCCTGTTGAGTACATCAAGACTCATCCAGAACTTCTAGTTCTCATCCGAAAGGATGCTCTAGGGCGCCCTCCGTAAAGGAGAGCACCCTAATCCTTACCTAATCAAAAAAAATAAAAAATTAAGGAAGTTGGGTTGAACCCGATTTTCTTTGGTCACTTTATTATTTTCTTTTAGGAAGTTGCTTTGGTCCACGCTCTTAAATCCGTCACCTTCAAGGATCCCTAGTTTGAGGTAAGTCGTTTTTCGACTTGCTCGGTTCTTCTCTACCCTGTTAGATTGCGTATCGTTATTGTAGGGCGGGTTTTGGGAACTAGTCCCGAATACCTTTTTAAATTGTTTTGAACTTCTTGAATTGTTGTGTGCGTAAAATAGTTTTGAATGTATTTTATCGGAAAGATATTTTTGGAACGTTTTCTCTGTGTTGGTACCGTTTCCGACACGGCCCATCGTAGCTGGCGTTGAGGAAGAGTTGGCTACGTTGACCCGTGTGACAGGGAAACCGTGCCCCTTCAAAACGAAAATTATGATCTGTGTGTTTTTGGCAAGTGCTCCAGTGGAGGCTTAGCCGGGGTTAGAAGGGAGATTGTGAAGTGGAGTGAGAGGGCCTGCCTCTGCACTCGGCGCAGTGATGAGCGCCTTGGAAGTCGGATTGTGAGATGGAGGAATTGCATTGTTTCGAGGTTGTGACTGTAAATGTGTATGTGGCTACGTGTGACTGATTATAACTAATTTAGGTATTGACCTGTAGAGATATGATTGCGATTGTGGATTTGTATGCTGACTTTAGAAATGTTTTCAAAACGTTCTACAATTTCCGTATTCTCTCTAACTTGATAGATTAGACGCTGACCCTTCGGGGAATATTTTTCAGTTCCAGGTATGAACCAGGGAGCCGTGCAGGAACCGAGGCCAGATGGCGGGCCGGAGCGGTAAAGAGCGCGTGTCATAGTGGGATGGGTTTTTACGCTAGTTTATTTATGACTTTAGAGTATGTTGGTTTTTATATTATGATGGAGTTAGTATTATTGCTTGTCTTTGTTTTCTCGAATGATTTATCGTTAACAGTGATTCGTCGGATTTGAATATTTAGGTTTTCGGGTATTCATGCATAACTACATTTTCTATATTTTTTTTAAAAAGAAAGGTTGGATGTTTTATTTTGTTTTCTCGTCGTGCCCGCGTTGCAAGATCCTAAAGTGTAGTTGTCAACCTATTTAATAGTACCTAGTAAGGTCTATATCTAAGTAGCGTCTCGTCGGAAGACGGGGTGCTACATCAATGAGGTCGCCGTGATCTCGAACTGAGGTGCAGCGGCTCAACGGCGCCGTAAACTATCTAGGAAGGTTTTGCTCCCTCTTGGCGGACAAGTCTCTTCCCTTTTTCGCTGCTCTCAAGAAGAACGATAAGTTCGTTTGGGATGAAGGGCTCGAGCTCGCTTTCTCTGAATTGAAGGCCTTCCTGTCGAAGCTCCCCACGTTGTCCCCTCCAATTGCGGGTGAAGACTTGCAACTATATGTGGCAGTAAGCCCGGAGACGGTTAGCGCGGTGCTAACCAGAAAGGCCATGCACCCAGTCTACTTCGTGAGTCGCGTGCTCCAACCTGCGGAGCAGCGATACTCCCCGGCGGAGAAGATGACACTAGCAGTCGTGACCGCCGCAAGGCACCTGTGCCCTTACTTCCACGCGCACCCTATACAGGTCCTTTCCGACCTCCCACGTCGATAAATCCTCCACCAGCCCGCCCTCTCCGGGCGAATGACGAAGTGGGCAGTCGAGCTTTCCGAGTTCGACATCAGCTACCTCCCAAGGACTGCGATGAAGGGGTAGGCCCTCGCCGATTTCATGGTGGAGGTCACCTTCCCCGAAACTGGCGCGAGCTCGGAAGAGTGGAATGTATTCGTTGATGGCTCACGATGTGACGCTAGTGGCGGGGCTGGCGTATTCCTTGCCGGTCCCTCGATTGAGACGGAGTATGCCCTTAACTTCGCTTTCGATTCCACCAACAACGAGGCCGAATACGAGGCCATGATCGTCGGAATAGAAATGGCGCTCCTCAGTGGAGCCCGCAAAATCAGGGTCTACACCGACTCCGAGCTGGTTGCGCGTCAGCTCAACGGGCAATACGACACCCGGACGGGGTTCCTGCCTGCGTACCGAGGGAAAGTTAAGGCCTTGGTGTCATGCATAGAAACCTTTGTGGTGGAGTCCATCCCGCAAACCTTGAACACGAAGGCGGATGCTCTCGCGAGGTTAGGCTCTGCCCTCCCCTTGGAGGTAGGGAATCGCGTGATGGTGGAAAGAAAACTCTCGCGGAGTTTGACCAGCGAGGTTCTCTCCGTAACCACTGGGGACTGGCGGACCCCGATCACGCGATACGTGGAGAGCGGCGTCCTACTAGAGGACCTCGCGGAGGCTCGGAAATTGAAAATGCAAGCGGCGTGCTATTGCGTCATCGGTGGCCGTCTCTATCGCCGAGGCTACGCTGAGCCCAACCTGCTGTGTGTGCCGACCAAGTCTACGGAGCATATCCTCTATGAGGCACACGAGGGGGTCTGTGGCGGCCACCCAAGGTGGCGATCCCTAGCACATAAAATCACCCATTTGGGGTACTTTTGGCCCACTCTCCGGCAAGACGCGAGGGCCTATGTCCAGCGATGTGACGGGTGTCAGAAGCATGACAACCTCCAACACGCCCCTACCTCACGCCTTCGCTCCATCCACGCGCCATGCCCCATCGCGATGGTGGATGGACATCCTCGGCCCCTTCCCCAAAGCTGTTAGCCAGGTGCGGTATATCTTGGTCATCGTCGACTATTTCACGAAGTGGGTCGAGGCACAAGCAATGGCAAAGATCACGGGGGCAAAGGTTTGTGACTTCCTATGGAAGAACCTCGTCTGCCGCTTTGGCGTTCCCATGACCATCATGACCGACCATGGCCCCAAATTCGACTGTGAAGAGACTCGGACCTTCTGCTCCGACCTGGGCATAAACCTCAAGTTTTCCTCCGTGGCCCACCCCCAGTCCAACGGCCAGGTGGAGAACGTCAACGCCCGCATCTTGACCAACCTAAAGAAGCGCCTAGGCGTGGCGCAGGGTCGTTGGGCAGAACTCCTCCCACTCGTCCTATGGACGTATCGCATGACCTCTCGTCGCGCAACGGGAGAAACACCTTTCGCTCTAACCTACGGGGCGGAGGCACTAGTCCCAGTGGAGACCTTGGTCCCCTCGGCGAGAGTTTTCAATTTCAACGAAAAAGAGAACGAGGCCAACCTTAAGGTCGAACTGCAATTCAGAGACGAGCTGTGCGAGGTGGCTGACCTACGCTCCAGGGAATACAAACGTCACGTGGCAGTGCACCACGACAAGAAGGTTAGGCCTCGGTCCCTGGCTATGGGTAACCTCGTTTTGAGGCATACCGAAGGTGGCAAGTTGGACCCTAACTGGGAGGGGCCATACCTCCTCGGCGAGGAGGTCGCGCCCGGAGCTTTCAAGCTCAAAGACAGCGAGGGCCGTACCTTGAGCAAAACATGGAACGTTGATCGGCTCAAAAAATATTATGTGTAAACTCTCTAAAATCCGCTATTTCTCACAAGTTTTATGAATAAAGGGTTGTGGAATTTTCAAAACTCTCTCAAAAATGAAAATTGTGTTATGTCCAACCCTCGCTTCCCGCTTGGGGTCGGAGAACCTCGTGTTTCAGTCCACCACTCGCTTCCCGCTTGGGGTTGGAGAATCTCGTTTATAAGTTAAAGTCCACCCCTCGCTTCCCGCTTGGGGTTGGACAACCTCATGTTTAAGTCCACCCCTCACTTCCCTCTTGAGATTGGAGAACCTCATGTTTAAATCCACCCCTCGCTTCCCGCTTGGGGTTAGAGAACCTCGTGTTTAAATCCACCCCTCGCTTCCCGCTTGGGGTTGGAGAACCTCATGTTTAAGTCCACCCCTCGCTTCCCGCTTGGGGTTGGAGAACCTCGTGTTTAAGTCCACCCCTCGCTTCCCACTTGGGGTCGGAGAACCTCGTGTTTGAGTTCAACCCTCGCTTCCCGCTTGGGGTTGGAGAATCTCATTTATAAGTTAAAGTCCACCCCTCACTTCCTGCTTGGGGTCGGAGAACCTCGTGTTTAAGTCCACCCCTCGCTTCCCGCTTGGGGTTGGAGAAGCTCGTGTTTAAATCCACCCCTCGCTTCCCGCTTGGGGTTGGAGAACCTCGTGTTTAAGTCCACCCCTCGCTTCCCGCTTGGGGTTGGAGAACCTCGTGCTTAAGTCCACCCATCGCTTCCCGCTTGGGGTTGGAGAACCCCGTGTTTGAGTCCACCCCTCGCTTCCCGCTTGGGGTTGGAGAATCTCGTTTATAAGTTAAAGTCCACCCATCGCTTCCCGCTTGGGGTTGAGAACCTCGTGTGTAAATCCACCCCTCACTTCCCGCTTGGGGTCGGAGAACCTCGTGTTTAAGTCCACCCCTCGCTTCCCGCTTGGGGTCGGAGAACCTCGTGTTTAAGTCCACCCCTCGCTTCCCGCTTGGGGTTGGAGAACCTCGTGTTTGAGTCCACCCCTCGCTTCCCGCTTGGGGTTGGAGAAACTCGTGTTTAAGTCCACCCCTCGCTTCCCGCTTGGGGTTGGAGAACCTCGTGTTTGAGTCCACCCCTCACTTCCCGCTTGGGGTTGGAGAATCTCGTTTATAAGTTAAAGTCCACCCCTCGCTTCCCGATTGGGGTTGGAGAATCTCGTGTTTTAAGTCCACCCCTCGCTTCCCACTTGGGGTTGGAGAACCTCGTGTTTAAACCCACCCCTCGCTTCCCGTTTGGGGTTGGAAACAGTTAAAAATTATCATGCAAGGTCCGAGCGAGGCTCGTGATATTGGCATAATAACCATCATGCAAGGTCCGAGAAAGGCTCGTGATCTTGGCATAATAACCACCATGCAAGTTTCGAGCGAGGCTCGTGATCTTAACATAATGTTGCAAGCAAATCGAAAACCGTTGGTCAGGCACGATGAGAGCGAGAAATCGGCTTCGCCAACAAGCAGGATCTTTTAGAAGATGCTATAATGCCCCATCCAAATCTCACTAACATCGGAATCGGAATCGGAATCATAAACGGACGAGTTTTGATCAAAATACGTGTGATAAGTTGTCTCCATATTATTACTTCTAAACTGTCACTTGTTTAGATTCGTATGAACTCCTTGAACAGTGGAGTTAAATTGAGGAAAGGGCGGATAAATTATGACTTGAAAAAGAGATGAGTTAGGTCTTAGTAGAAGAATCTCAGTCCACCATGCGACATCCGAGCTAGGCTCGTGATCTTGGCATAATAATCGTCATACGGGATGCAAGCAAACCTCGGGATCTCGGCATAACAACAAGCAACCGATGTGGCCCGAGTATGCCACAAACATTGTGACACTTGGGCCATGGGGTTGGATCGGGATATCTATACAAGCAAATTAAAACAAGAAACACAAACACATCCATAAGACAAGAAGAAATTGCATAAAATAAGGCCACAAGAGCCGAAGTGTTTAATTACAGACCCCCGCGGGGCCAACAACATAACAAAAATAAAAAAAACATTAAGAAGTCGGAGACATCCTTCGTTCCTTCGAGTCCTCGGCAACGGTGTCTTTCAAGGCATCGACGGCGGGTTCCGTGGGAGCATGGAGGACGGACGAGGCAGAGACAGCATCGGGTTGGGACCTCGGCGCGTCGGTCGCGGGCTAAGGGCCCGCGATGAAGGGGTCCAGACTTCCCTGGCTGAGGTACTCTGCGGAGGGCGCCTCGGTAGCCACGGTCCCATCTTCGTTGAGGAAGAACTCGCATTCTCCCTCGGGCTCCTCCTTGGTTTCCTCCCCCATAGTCTCTGTGTAGTTGGGGATGAAGAAGGAAATACGGGGGTCGATGTGCCCGTACTTTGCCACCGCCTGCTTAACCCCCATGCGGACGGCCTGGAGGAACATCTTGTTCACGCTACCCACCAGCTCCTCCTTATACTCTGCCGACTCCACATACTTGGGCCCCGCAGCCACCACCTCCTAAGCTCGATGACGTGCTCTCGAAGGTTGGTGATCTCGTTCGCGGCCTTCAGGAGCTCCGCCTCCTTCTCTTTAAAGAATTTGTGCTCTGCGGAGAGTTTGCCCCGAAGCTCCTCATTCTCGCTCCGTAAGACCCCGACTAGGGCCTTTGCCTTGTCCTCCTCCTCCTTCGCCTTCGCCGCCGCCTTGGCCTCATCCTTCGCCGCGACCTCCGCGACTTTATCCTCTTTCCTGCCTCGGCAAGGTCCTCCTCGTGCTTCGCACACTCCGCTGTGCGGGCTTTAAGTGCCGCCTCCATTTTATCCATTCTCGTCTGGAGAAGGGTGAGGCAGCTGCGGTTGTAGTTCTCAAAGAAGGTATACTGAAATTTCACAAAGTTGTTAAAAAAGAGAGAGGCACGAAATCCAAAACAAAAGCGAGATTATTCATGAAAGTAGAACATACCATCGCCGAATAGCGGGCGGCCTCGTCGTTAAGGGCCTCCTCAGTGAGATTGTTAGCCCACGAGACCTCTTCCTTCCAGTCGTCCCGACTCCATCTCGCAGAAACACCCCGAGCCGGGCCGGGGCAGTGGAACTTCGCGGGAGAAGGACCAGCGGCGTTGAGGGCTCGTCCCTCAAAATTAAAACTGGGGATGATCTCCTTCCCCGACGAACCGCGCTGGCCGTCCCCCTTGTGCTTCTTTTTATCCCCGCGGGGGAACTCCGTGCCTTTCCTCTTGGACCCGGCTTTATCGCCGGATCCTCGGGAGGCTTGGGAGGACGTTCTCACGACATCCCCCTTAGTCGAGGCCCCCTCATTTTTCTTCGCCCCGGACGCCTTCGACGACGGAGGTGTCGCCTTTGGCTGCGAGGTGGGCGGCCTCGCCAGCGTGGTCGGTTCCTTTATAACGACGCCCTTTTGGCTGCGAGGGGCCTGGGCGGTGGTAGTGGAAGTCACAGGTCTCTTTCCCTACTTCTTCGAGGTTAGAGCGTTGAAGAGGTCCACTGTAAAAAAAAAGAAAAAAAAGACATAGAAATAGGTTAGATAAAGAAACGAGACGTAACAACGAGTCAAGTTAGCATGACCCGGACGAAGGCCCGTGGTCATCACTAGATAAGCGAGGTTTCAACCTCGTTGCATAAAACCAAGGGCAAATAATAAAAACAAACAACAAGAAGGAAATTAAGTACCCTCTTCGCCCTCGCAGGGTGGAAGGGTGAGGCTCAAGCCGACCCGCTCAAGCCGGTCCGGTGCTAAGTACTCCTGGAACGATCCCTGACGGTCCGGGTTGTATCGTTCTTTGAGCTGCTTGAGTTCGGTGGCTTTATGTGCACCCTTGGGCCGAACGAAATTCTCCGGTGCCGTGGGAAAGTTGAGATACCTCCCAGTAGGGTCTCGAACTAGGAACCATTTCTTCTTCCACGGCCTGACGTTCGAAGGACACCCGGCAAGCTAAGATTGACGAGGCAGGACTCGTGCTCCCTCCTCGCTAGAAATAGGCTCGACATGATGTCGAGATTCGGCCCATCCCCAAGCTCGCGGCTACGAACCGTGTAGGCACACAACAGCCTCCACGGGTTGGGGAACAGGTGTGCAGGGCAGACGTGCATGGCCCACAAGATATCAACGATGTGTTGGGCCAGGGGGAGCCTGAAGCCAGCCTGGAGACTGTGCAGATGCACAACTACGCACCTTTCATAGTGTGCCAAGGAGCAGCCCTTCCCTTAGGGAAGCGCTAGCTCAACTCCCTCGGGCCAAGCGAAGTCCTTGGCAGCGTCCGCGAGGTCTTTAGGCTTCAAGGTCGTGGGCTCCTCCTCAGATAGAAAGGCCTCGTTCGAGTCTGAGGGCATAGGGATTCGCTCCTCGAGGACGGGCGGGACGCAAGACACGGCGTCAGTAATGTACTCCACAAAAAAGCTCGTGAGCTCGTTGGAGTCGGACGACCTCGCAATAACCTCGGCAACATCCTCATCAGAAATCGAAGACGATGCCATCTCAACACCAGACGATGCGCGAAGTCGGGAGAAGCAAGAATTGATGAAAACAACAGAGTCGTTGGAAGAAGGGTCACTGAAGACCAACGAGGGAGACCTCGGGTTCTGGGAATCACTAGCCTCTACACTCCCTACGGACTCGGAAACCTCCTCGTAAAATCTCTCTTGAGCTTTGAACGCGAAGCCTGGTGGGGGGCTCAAAGAAGCTCTCCTAGGCATGAAAGAGCGACGTCCAGGCCACAAAAGGCGAGCACCTGGAAAAGAAAAAAAGGTTGAGACATCGGGCAAAGCAACCAAAGAAAGAGAACGTGAGGTCATAAGGGGAGAAAGCCACGTGGCGCCCTAGGGCTACTCTGACAAGATAGGACGGTGGGAGAGAAGTTGAAGCGCCAAAAAGAGGAGAGAGAAGGTGGAATGGAAGCCAGCGGTGGAGGCACAAACGTCCCGTCAGTCGGGCATCATGACGTTTGGGTTTCCAAGGATCTCAAATTTCAAAACCGCAAAGAGAAAACGCAGAATCCTAACTGTCGATTGGCGGACGAAGGGTTCGAGGGCATGGCGGTCGCCACCCTCACCCCACCGTCCCGCCGCTATGACACTGGCGCAAAACACCGAGAAACAACCGTTGCCCGCTAGGGCACAAAGCAAAGCAAGAGAGAACGCAAATAAAAGACGGCAAGGGCACCGCGCAGAAGCGCACGCTGCCCTCACCGTCACTGTTTCGCCGCCGTGACGCCGACGCGAAGCACCGGGAAACAAACCGTCACCCACCCAGGGCACGAAACGAAGAAAGAGCAAAAAGAAGAAAATCAAAGGCGTCGTACAGACGCAAGCGCCGCCCTCACCCCCTTCGTTTCTCCACCGTGACACCGGCTCGAAACACCAGGGAGCGTCTGTCTCCCGTTAGAACAGAGGGCGGCGAGAGAACGACGAAGAACATCGAAGACGAGAAAAGAGAGTTGAGTACTTACTTGCTTAGAGTCGGCGTGGAAAAAGCGGTGGCGCAACTGGAGGATAACGGAAGGTCGTCGGTAACCTTCTCGAAAACCGCTCGCCAAAAACTGGAAAGACGAAGAAAGAAAGAGCGAAAATGTTGGGGGAAGAAGATGAGGATTGAGCGTGTGAGAGACGCCCCTTTATAAAGAACAGGCTTGGGCCTCTCCTCGCTCCCGGAAGGCTTATTGGGCCTATCCCACCCGGACGGCCCATTAAGCAAGGTACGGGGAGCGGGCCCAGGAAGCCTCACGCGTACGAGCAAGAGAAAAACCTAAGTGTTAGGCCTCGCAAAAGAACCCCTCACGAAGCATCCACCCAACCTCTCGACCTCGCATCCCGCGACCCTAAAGAAGTACAAACCCCGCACCCCGGTCTTTGGTGGATCAAGTTCCCTTCATGTTTATGACCCGGGGTCCTCGGAACAAGGTCCCCAGGTCATGGGGTTGTGATGGTGCCCAAAATAGTAAAACAGGAAGTGGGCCCGGGATACAGGGAATAAATGGACCCGATGGGACTATCAAGGTGGATTCCGGGGCCCACAACTATATCCGTCTTTTAAATTAAACAAAGTTCCTATCCCCGCGAGGTCTCCCGACGCCTCGAAGCGAGGTCTAAACCTCGTTGTCGACTCTACTGACACACCCGCCCATCCGAACCACTCAGTTGGCGCCGCTCCCCTAAGCCAATCACCGGCTGCCTGGCCTCCGGACCAATCAGAAGCCTTGATCTTGGGTGTCCCACATCGGACGATAGTCAAAACTCGACTCCCCAATTCTCTATAAATAGAGAAGAACCTCGTAAGTGAGAGGGGGTCGAAAAACATCTTGAACTCAAGAACTATCTTGCTCGTTGAAGATCGACGTGATTGAAACATCGTCAAAAGACCTCGCTATAGACAAGTGAAGTCCACAAAAAGACTTCAAGTCACACAGAGCTCTCGTCCACATCAAAGACCTCGCTACACAATCTCGCAAGCCATCTTCACCACACTCTTAGCTCGACCTCGCACCAAGATCAATCAAGTGACACCGAGGTGGTAGAATCGCATAGCAATTAGGAGATCTCGGACATTGTTAGATCGAGATCTCGAATACTCGTAGGAGGTCTAGGGTGTAAATCTCGTTTGTTTGTAGGCCTCGTTGGCTTGTAACCTCGTTGTAAAGAAATAATAAATAAAGATCAAGCGTTTGCACAATCGAATAAAATAATCTCGTTTCTTGTCATTTAGCGAACGGTTTATTTTGGGTTTCATCACGGGCTGCTTGAATATGCTTGTTGGGAGGGTTTCCCGACAACAAATAAATTTGTAGTCAAGACCCCGCTGAGTATAGCGAAGTCAGGATCGTCCACGGGAAGCAAGGTTGTCTGTTTACCGACCTAAGAAAACAAGAAAACAAAGCAAAAACAAGGCAAAAACAGATACGACAGACCTCGGTACCGACCTTGACAGGATCGATAACGATGCTAGATTTCTACCAAAACAGAGCAAATAACACGATGCAAGTGCAGGCTCGGTACCGATCTATGTGCCTCGGTAACGAGTATATACGAATGTAAGTCGTAGGAAAATCAAAGGATAAAAAGCTCTAGGACAAGTGCTACCACAACATAATTATACATATAAACTCATGTGAAGGATAAAGATCATGCCTTTGAAGATAAATCTATCAACTTTCATAAATCAATTCACTTTTCTACTTGTTTTGAATCCAAAGCTCGAAACTTTCGTTACCGAACAATATCAACATTCAAGTTCACAACTTTCTCTTTCGATCAAGCAATAAACTCAAATTACTTCGACTCTCATCTCAGCATAAGCACAAATAAGTAATTCAAAAGATAGAAAGCAATCAAAACATCAACACATTCATTCAATCATGCACAACTATGTCGGTTTCAACCCCGACCCTAGAAAAGAGAACTACTCACTCATCATTGAATCAAAACAAACAATTTTATTAAAAGAGAACATTGAAAAGTAAAACTTACTTGAAATTAAAGAAATATCGTTTTACAACCACACATTCAAACTCGAAATCAAAGAAGAACAATAAGAAACTCGATCTCGACCTTCTTTCTCTCTCTCGATCGAAATCAGGACCGAAATCTCCAACTAACCTCTCGTTCCTCTCACCCTTTTCTAACCTCCTAAACTAGAACTAAAACAAGGTATTTACACTAGAGGAAGTTATCTAATAAAGATCTAAAAGATAAAAACTAATTCGATCGAGAATTTGGTATAAAGGCGGAATTTTTGAAAGAATTTGGTAAAAAGGCAAATCCGGCCACCCTAATTAGCCGCTTATATTCGAAAGGCGGATTTTTTGGTTTTTATCAAGTATAAAATCCTTATTTTTTTTCTCTCTCCACTTTTTTCTCTTTCCCCACTTCCCTCGCACCTTCCTCGCTCCTCCAAGTTTTCTGTCGCGCGCGGAGCTCTCTGACTCGTCTTCGTCATCATTCTCCTTTTCGTCATCCCCAATTCCATCACCTTGCTTCTCGTTGTCTGATTTTGTGTTTGATTGCGCGAATCAATCCTCGTCATCGTATCCCTGCTCGGGTCTGATTTCGTGATTCCAACCACACTTGGTAAGAAATTAGTAGTTATAATTACATTAATTTGAAGCTATTTGTCCTATACAATCAAAACCCTCACTTGGAGATTCACAATTTTGACCGGAAACTGATGATGCCGATTCTACGTTTAATTTGAAGCTATTTGTCCTACACATATTCACTTGGAAGCTATTTCGTGTCTTTTATTCTACGTTTCTAGGGTTTCGATTTTTTTTCTTATTGGTTTGTTGTGCTGTTTTGCTCTTCTAATTCGACTGTTCGTGTTTGGCACAGATAGCTGAAGTCGAATTTCGATTTTGTGGGAAGGGAAACGGATAATGCCGTTCCGTTTCAGCTACAATTTGACAAGCCAGTCCCCTCCCATGTTCTTGCTCGCCCTCCCTGAATTTGTCACATTTTCTTGTTTTGATGTTTTAGGGTTTCAGATTTTTTAACTTGACTTCTGCAAACTGAATATTAAAGATAAGGGTTGCGGAGTGGAATCCAGAGAACGACTTGCTGGCCATGGTGACAGAGGATTCTAAGATTCTATTGCATCGGTTCAATTGGCAGCGTCTATCGACAATATCACCTGGTGACATCTTCCTCTAAGATTTATTGTCCATTCTTCTTATTATACTGCACAGGGATTTGTATGGAAGGTTTGCTGCAGTCAATAAGAGTGGGGATAATAAGAGCCCTGGCTGGAATTATTACATGAAGATGTGTTTTTATTGAGTTAATCCTACGACCATGTCTATGTTCGAGGTTAATATGATGTTATGTGCTGATTGCTATATATTATTATCACTGATTGCTATTCAATGCCATTTCCATTTTCTAGCTACTGTATCATGCTAAACATCCAAAGATATGTTAAAGTATTTCTACTAGATTTTTAGCTATATTTTTTTAAGTTCTATTGTTCTATTGTTTCTGTAGATGGAGCTATCCAAAGGTTGTTGATGATATCTTACCTTGACGATGAAATTCTGGTATGTTTGTTCAACAAGCTCTCTTTCATGATTCTGATTGTGAGATGTCATCTAAGATCAGTGGTATTTGTGTTAGGTGGTGGGCAAAGTGGATAATTTCAATCTGCCATGGCTTAGTTACACTGTCTTTAGTTGTTAATCTTCTTCTTTTATCATTTATTAAACCAAATGCCAGTTTATCAGGGTGTAGAATCAAGTTAGTTAGTTGTTGGTGTGGAATCAAGTTAGTTTATCATGACATTCACGAAAATAGATATCATCATTCATGCTAGGAATAATGGATAATCATATCCATAACAAAGGAGTTGCATCAGACAAATTTGTTACATATCTGACCAGCTGAATAAGAACTTTAGAAAACAACATAGAATTGTCTAATGGAGCAGCTAGATACTTAATCCTTGATCAAACTCAATGGCTCTAGTACCGGTCTGTCACTGAAGGAAGCTAGTATTTTCTATTGTCTACTGATGATAGTGTAATTTTTGCTACAAGCTGCAGATACTGTCACTTACTGATGATAGGAATAATGGATAATAAGAGACATGTGTTTCATGTGTTCCATAGATACACATATTTGACATACATGACTAGGTAGGGAGTCAAATTGATCACTAGTCACTTACTTGTAGGGCATTCTAACTGGTATGTTAGGGAATCTGTCATTCCTTTCATACTTTGTTAAGAACAGAGAATATTACTTCTACCAATTGATACAATTCTTCTCTACTAGCATTTTCCTCAACCTGCACTAACCAAAGATTTCATGTGAATATAATTTCTTTTTGCAGGGTGTATCAGCTTCTTCATATTTCTGAATTCAGTAGCTCTCTATCATCATACGAAACGAAGAGAACCAGATTTTGCTCCTCTACAAAGCTGCAGACAGGTAGGTCACTGTAAACAATTTTCATTACTACTGATGGTTCCTACATTACTACTGATTGTCTTGCCACATAATTCAAGAGAGAGACTTATGTGGTAAGAAAGAATCTTTAAATTCTCACTTTGTAACCAATGTCTTTCCTTATGCATAAACAACAATTAGATCTACAAGCAGAAGTTCGAGGACGCCATTGATGCTTCTACCCAGTGGCTTGACAACAACCAACTGGTTGAGGCTGATGAATTCGAAGACAAAATGAAGGAGCTTGAGAGCATTTGCAACCCAATCATTGTTGACATGTACCAGGGTGCTGGTGGTGACATGGTCGGTGACATGGGTGATGAAGCTCCCCCAGCTGGCGGTAGTAGTGTTGGCCCTAAGATCAAGGAGGTCGACTAAGCTTTATGGCGAGTCTGTAGTCCTATTCTTACTTAACTAAGACTTCATGTTTTTTTATTTTCTGTTGGATTTGAACCTTGGGGTTTTGAAGTTGGTTTTGTTGATTGTTGGGTACATTTTGGTTTCTTGGTGTGATGGCTAGTTAGAGCTAGTTGATCTGAATGCAATACTCAACTTGTGATTAATTTCAAGACAGAGGTTTTGATGTGATGTTTGTGTAATGTGATCTGAAGATTAGTTTCACATTATTTTGATAATTAGTGTTTCTTCCCTCTTCTAGGTTATATATGTCAACAAAGTCTTCTGCAGATGACAATGACTTGGAGACTGGTAAGACAGAAAAAGAAAGACTGCTACAAAATAGCAGGATGGTCAAGATTCCCAACCGTGCTTTACTATCTGGGTTGGCTTATTGTCTTTCTTCTTGCAACATGATTCTGATCAATAAGCTTGTTTTGTCCAACTATAATTTTAATGCTGGCATATCTTTGATGAGCTCGGGGAGGAGACTGCGTTCAAGGAGCTCGTGAATCATATATTGATGATTTTAGTAATGTGATAGAAAAACTGTCAATATGATATCATGAGTTTAACCATACAAATGGGGTCTGGTATTAGAAGTGCAAAACCAATATCTCTGTTGAGTGATTGGCTTGTATGGTGATAATTGATATAAAAAACGATCAAACTTTAAATTAATCAAGGGTGTTTTTAAGGTTGGTTTTCTTTGATTGCTAAGTTGAAAGTACCTATGTGGGTTCAAATCTCACATACGCTTATTAATGTTCTTTGATAACACTATTTTTATTGATGACAAGTTTATATTTAGTGATGACAAGTGATTATTTTTTATAACTTGTTTTTTAGTGATGACAGTTGTTTTTTATGTGGTGATGACAACTATGACATTTGATTATAACTATATATTGTGATGCATGTGCGCATGGCTCAACTAGTTGAGCCTCTTGCCCATGTGCAAGAGGTCTCAGGTTCGAGCGTCAGGGTGGCGGTTTGCCCTTCTTTCTTAGAATTGGTTAGTAAACCAGTTCTCACCCGTTTACGGGTGCTCTAGGCTAGTCCAAGTAGTACTTGGGCTACCCTAAATCTTACCAGATAAAAAAAAAACTATATATTGTGATAATGATAAAAAACGAACAAACTTTAAGTGATGACACTTAATGACAGTTGTTTGTCATCAAGACCCTTTTGATGACAAACAAATTAATGTCATCAAGGTCCTTCGATGACACTTGTTTGTCATCAAGGCCCTTTTGATAACAAACAAATCAATCAAATTGTCATCAAATAACGATGAGGATTGATGATAATTGAACCGTCATCAAGTAGAGATGACATTTGTGAAGATAGTTGATGACAATCAAACCGTCATCAAGTAGTGATGACAATTTATCAAAAAATCGTACGTGATGACACATATTTGATGACACTTTGAATGATGATACTAAAATTATATGTGATGACACTAAAAAAATAAACGTGATGATAGATATTTGATAAAACTAAAAAATTAAACGTGATGATAAATATTTGATGACAACTTTGTTTTTTATTTATGTTGACGGCTGTTTTTATGTGGTTGAATGCCTTTGATGATACTTTTTGTCATTAAAAATTTGTCATCAAGACATTTTGATGACACTTGTGATGATAGTTGATGACAATCAAACCGTCATTTGATGACAGTTGATGATGGTTCAAATCGTGTCATCAATAATTTTTTGTTGACACTTTGAGTGGTGACACATATTTGATGACATTAGAAAAAAAATTGTATGTGATGACACATTTTTGATGATGCTAAAAAATTAAACGTGATGATACATATTTGATGACAACTTTGTTTTTTATGTGTGATGATGGTTGTTTTTATATGGTTGAATGCTTTGATGATACTTTTTGTTATAAAAAAGTTGTCATCAAGATATTTTGATGATACTTTTTACCTTTTATTACACTTTTTGTCATCAAAAAATTATCATCTAGGCATTTGACGATACTTTTTTCATCAAAAAATTGTGGTGACGGTAATGACGATTGTTTTTATATGGTTGAATGCCTTTGATGATACTTTTTTCATCAAAGAGTTGTCATCAAGACATTTTAATGATATTTTTTTACCTTTTATTACACCTTTTGTCATCCAAAAATTATAAACAAGGCATTTGATATACTTTTTGTCATCAAAAAATTGTATTGATGGTGAAATTGAAGACAGTGATGCCGGTCAACGCCAGACAATGCAGGTCAACGTCCGATCAACGACCGAGTAAACCCGGTCAACGACGATTCAACTCGGTGGGAGTGGGGGATGGAGTTGGGGGATGAGTTTTTTTGCTATTTACCTAATTTTTGCTCCTTTTTAACAAATACATAATTAGGTTTTTTTTGCTATTTACTTAATTGAGCCTTAAAATTTTGTTATGTTTTTTTTTAATTAAAATTAGATCTCTTGGTTTTTCTTCAAGTGGAATGAGATTTTTAAATGGGAGTAGAAATAATGAATAAATTCTTATTATTGGTATAGGGTTGAAATGGATTGAATTAAATAAAATAGGCGAGATCACCGGGGGCATATTGAAGCTGACTGTTAGCGTTGATAAATTCCCCCTTAGGGTTGCCTTGTATTCCATTCACAATATATATAGGGTACAATATCTTGTGGTACAAGCTAGGTCATTTACATAAATATACATAAATATAATATATACTATCACAACCCCGCAGTCGAAATAGAAGGAGACCTAATAGTGAGATTGTCCCTAAAATCGAGAAAAAGTGAACGAGGCAAACCATTAGTGAAAATGTCGGCATATTGAAATGCAGACGGAACGTGGAGGACTTTCACTTGTCCAATGGCAACCTTTTCTCGAACAAAATGAATGCCAAGCTCAATATGCTTAGTGCGCTGATGTTGTACCGGATTCGAAGCCAAATAAGTAGCAGAGACATTATCAGTATACACCAAACTCGCACGAGACAAAGGGCAATAAAGTTCGAGTAAAAGGTTACGTAGCCATGAACATTCAGCAACAATATTAGCAACACCCTTGTATTCTGCTTCAGCACTAGAGCGGGAAATCACAGATTGACGCTTGGTAGACCAAGAAACTAGTGTATCATTAAGGAAGACACAATATCCCGACGTAGAGCGGCGGGTGTCAGGGCAGCCGGCCCAATCTGCATCAGTATATCCAACAAGAGCCGACTTATCTGCAGGTAAAATAGTAATACCAAAATCTGGGGTGCCATGAATGTATTGAATAATGCGTTTCAACGCAGTCATATGACGCTCCCGTGGATCATACATAAAAAGGCAAACCTGCTGAACGACATAAGCAATGTCGGGACGTGTAAAAGTGAGATACTGTAACGCACCGGCAAGACTCCGATAAAGTGTGGGGTCAGCAACTGGCGGTCCAGCATGAGAACTCAACTTAGAACCAGAATCAACAGGAGTACTAGCAGGATTACAGGATGACATGTTAGCACGAGCAACAATTTCCCGAGCATATTTGCCATGAGACAGAAATAAGCCGCGACCCATGGATCGAGCAGAAATGCCGAGAAAGTATGATAATGGTCCCAAATCAGACATAGCAAATTCCGTGCTGAGCTAAGAAATAATGGAGCGTCGCAATGAATCAGAAGAGTCCGTGAGTAATATGTCATCCACGTATAACAGAAGATACGCAGTGTCCTGACCACGCCGAAAAATAAATAGAGAAGTGTCATAACGACTGCCTGTAAACCCGAGACGATATAAGTATGATGCAAATTGCTGGTACCAAGCTCTGGGTTCCTGTTTAAGGCTATACAGAGAACGTCGGAGACGACATACATGCTTAGGGCGGGCAGGATCGACAAATCCGGGGGGCTGAAACATAAAAACTGTCTCCTGAAGATGTCCATGCAGAAAAGCATTCTTGACGTCGAGCTGATGAACCGGCCAAGAACGAGAGACTGCCAAATGTAGGACAGTCCGAATAGTTCCCGGTTTGACAACCGGACTAAATGTCTCATCACAATCAATGCCAATTTCCTGAGATTTCCCATTAGCGACTAATCGAGCCTTGTATCTTTCTAAAGACCCGTCAGATCGGAATTTATGACGGAACAACCACATACAACGTACCACATTAGCCTCAGGAGGACGAGGCACCAACTCCTAAGTACCATTACTAATCAGGGCTCGATATTCATCAG
This sequence comes from Fallopia convolvulus, assembly GCA_964016875.1. Taxonomy (NCBI): domain Eukaryota; kingdom Viridiplantae; phylum Streptophyta; class Magnoliopsida; order Caryophyllales; family Polygonaceae; genus Fallopia; species Fallopia convolvulus. The sequence goes on from OZ024727.1 coordinate 38,619,025, forward strand.
CCATGGAAGCGGACCAATTTGGGTCGAGTAGGGCAGTTTTATGTGAGTTCGTTACGGGGGACAAGGTAGATTGGGACGGTGTGGATTCGGTATTAAGATCAAGAACTGTGCGTGGCTTGACAATTCCTGATTTTCCACGGGTAGTCATATGGTGAGTGTTAGTTGGAGGAGTTGGGATGGGCTGGTCACGAAGGGTTGATGGGCTAGGAGCGGGCGATTGGGCTGGGCTGTGAGGGGGCGAGGGAATTGGGCTGGGCTGTGGGGGAGATGGAGCACCAACGTGTGAAGATGTTGGGTCGAGTGGAGACGCGTCTCCGGTTGGAGAATGAGCTAGACCGGGGGAAAAATGGGCCGGGCTGGGTGGAGAACTTGTTGGACCGGGGGAAATTTGGGCCAGGTTGGGTAGAGAATGTGAAGGTGAGGTAGAATTAGGATAGCCAACAAACGGAGATGCACACAATTGAGGCGAGTCAGAGGGTGGAAATAGAAATAGAGGAGACATGGACTCATTTTCCGGGGAGTGAGGCAGACTAGGTGAACTTGCAAACGGAAAATTAGACTCATCAAACGTGACATGACGAGATAGAATGATTTTGTTGGAAGAAAGATCAAGACAAATATAGCCTCTATGGTTATTAGGATATCCCAAAAAGACACACGGGGTTGTAGTTTGTGGCAAGTTTGAGAGGAGAGATTTGGGAAACACAATCACCCGAAAACCCGAAGGTGATCATAAGTTGGAGTGCAAAGATAAAGAAGTTGTGTAGGGCTCCGATTGGATAAGTTGGGAGACGGTAAGATATTCAAGAGATAGGCAGCCGTTTGGACGGCATATGGCCAAAGTTTGTGAGGAAGTGAAGAATGGACTATGAGAGTGCGGACCATATTATTAATCGTCCGAATAATTCTTTCGGCCTTGCCATTTTGAGGAGATGTGTAAGGACAAGAAAACCGAAAAACAAGATCATGATTATGAGAAAATTGATGAAACTCATGATTTTCAAACTCCTTGCCATTGTCACATTGGAGGGTCTTAATTTGACAATTAAATTGGGTTTTGACAAACTAATAAAACTGAACAAACTGAGCAAAAACTTGAGATTTGTATTTGATGGTAAAAACCCAAACAAAATGTGAATAATCATCTAAAAACACAAGATAATATTTATGCCCAGCAGAACTAACAACTGGAGAGGTCCAGAGGTCACTGTGAATAATATGAAAAGGAGCAACAAAAATAGTTCTAGAATTTTGAAACGACAACCGTGTATGTTTTCCTAATTGACATGAACGACAAAGAGAAAGATCATACACTTTATTGCAACCAACTAAAACAGAGTTCCTAAGTAAATTAAAAACTGGAGAGCCAGGATGACCGCACCGAGCATGCCAAACTGGAGCCGACACAACTGAAAGAGCAATAGGGACGGTTGACTGAGAGGATGACTGAAGACTCGTAATAGGATATAACTCGCCTGAACTAGTGCATCTCATTCGATTGGTGCCCGTTTGAAGGTCCTTCACAGAAAAACCGGTAGGGTCAAATTCCACAGAGACATTATTATCAGTAGTAAATTGACGAACAGAAATTAGATTCTTGATGAGGTTAGGGGCAAGTAGGACATTATTAAGGTAAAGGGGACGACCTTTTGTGGGAATTAGGGCGCAACCTCGACCCAAAGTGGGAATACGATTGCCATTTCCAACAATAATCGAATTAGAGGAACCTGAATTAGTAAAGGAAGATAGATTACCTTGGTTGTTGGACATGTGGCCCGTCGCCCCCGTATCCATGTACCAATTATTGTCCGACGGATACAACGTCATCGTATTAAAAGCGTGAGACAAGTCTGTAATGGGCTGAAATCCAAAGGACGGATCAGCAAAGGCCGCGTTAGCTTGATGGGGCTGGCCACGCGATCCCGGGCCGAGAATCCCAGTCGTTGGCATGGACGGGTAGGGGCACAATGCTGGTGACCATGTTTGCTTTGGCCACTGTGGAGGCTGTTGAAGCGAGGAGCCAGATGATGGAATCCATCTGTAGGGCGTGCAGTGGAACGTAACCGCGCCATTGCCACGGCCACACCCCCTGCCGCGCCCCCTACCTCGTCCTCGGCCCCGATTTGATGTCGAATTACCACGGCCAGAATTTTCAGTAGGCGAGGGCGTCGAGGCCGGTTTGTCCGATGGTTCAGGAGGCGTAGAAGATGACGTGACCGCTAAGGCCTTGAACTCAGCAGCGATGGAGTCGCGTTTTGCGCGACGTGTTTCCTCCAATAAAACCATAGAGCGAGCCTTTGCGAAGTCTGGGAGAGGCGAAGTTTGTTGTATGAAACTCGCGACATTATCGTACTCACTTGATAATCCGGCGATGAGTTGAATGACGATTTGTCTGTCAGAAACCATGGCATCGACATTGGCGAGTTGATCCGAGAGATCCTTGAGTTGTTGACAATACGCCGAAATAGACGGAAATGACTCCAAACGACATCGAGCAAATTCATTTTGAAGATAGACTGCTCGAGTGGCTTTGTTGTCTTGAAAGATGGACTGGAGTCGAGTCCATGCTTGAAGAGCCGTGGATCCTGATTCAAGAATGGTGAGGAGGAGATCTTGAGAAATTGTAGCATAAATCCATTGAAGTATTACAGCGTCGAGTTGGTCCCACAAAAGATCGTCGACATCATCGGGACGAGGGATTGCCGGATCAATGTGATCAAGAACACGATGCGCACGGACCGCAACCTTGAACAACTCAGACCACGAATTGTACTTGGTATTGGAAGCATCGAGAGTAAGGGGGATTAAGTTTTTGATATTCGAAACGGCAAGAGCCGAGTGGAACGGATGCTTGGATCCCGACGATGAAGACACCTGCGATTCAGAGGAGGAGATAACAATGGCTGGATCCTTGTCTTTGGGCAGCGCATCGTTGTCTTTGGGCAGTGCATCTTTGTCCTTCGGATCAGTCATGGTGCTGTCGGAAGAGGTTGAGAAATTAGGGCAAGAGTGCTGAAGGGGAAAACAGCGTTAGGTGGGCAGCGTCAACGTGCTTGGACGACGATGGTAGGTAGAGGATGCGAAAATAGCGGCGGCGTGAGAGAAGAGCCAGCGGCGCTAGGGTTAGGCTCTTCTCTCACGCCGCCGCTATTTTCGCATCCTCTACCTACCGTCGTCGTCCAAGCACGTCGACGCTTCCCACCTAACGTTGTTTTCCCCTTCAGCACTCTTGCCCTAATTTCTCAACCTCTTCCGCTACCACCATGACTGATCTGAAGGACAAAGATGCGCTGCCCAAAGACAAAGATGCGCTGCCCAAAGACAAAGATGCGCTGCCCAAAGACAAGGATCCAGCCATTGTTATCTCCTCCTCTGAATCGCAGGCGTCTTCATCGTCGGGATCCAAGCATCCGTTCCACTCGGCTCTTGCCGTTTCGAATATCAAAAACTTAATCCCCCTCACTCTCGATGCTTCCAATACCAAGTACAATTCGTGGTCTGAGTTATTCAAGGTTGCGGCCCGTGCGCACCGTGTTCTTGATCACATTGATCCGGCAATCCCTCGTCCCGATGATGTCGACGATCTTCTGTGGGACCAACTCGACGCTGTAATACTGCAGTGGATTTATGCTACAATTTCTCAAGATCTTCTGTGAGTTGTTCAATGGCTCTCTTTAGTTAGATATAAGAAAAGGACAAACGTAGGAGGGCATTCTAAGAATCATCTTTATATTGCAGAAAAACCAATCTCAATCAAAGATCCATTAAACTCTTTTTCTCGTTGCTCCATTTGTATCTCATCCATCACAATCCATAGTTAAGCTTTGCAGTGTACTTCTTTCTACATTAATATTCGCGTAGTTACAGTTTTGTTTCTGCGTTCATTTCATTCTATTCTCAATTTCTGCTTACTTTATCTTGACTGTTTTAACTCATTTACGTAGTTGATCTGGTTATAACTAAGTTTCCCTTATTTTTCCGGATAACACATTTACGTGGTAAATCCACCCAAAATACTTCTCATTTGACATTTATTACTTGAAATTACTATGGAAATATATAATCCATCAATTCTCATAAAGTTTTTTTTATTATTAAAACACAAGAAAATGATCGGTATTGTTTCCATAGTAATGGTTACATGGTAACAGTATGGTAGTATCTGACAAAAAGCTATATATATATATACCTCGGGTTCTCTTACGCGTTTAATGAATTTACGAATGGCGATCACATGGATTATAAACAATGATCAAAAGTGAATCTAGTTAGTTGGGGACAGAGCATTTGAATATAGACAAATCCTGGATCTTGGTTGATTTTATTTACACGTGATTAGCAACTCATAATGGTTCGGCTGCATATTACGTACCTAACCTAAATAGTTTGTCCTTTGTTTTACCAGTAATCATAATCTATCCTAAACGACATCTGTATTTTGGATGAAAAGTTTATCAGCTTCGCGAGCCATTTTTAATGTGCTTTTTAAATTTGACCAAAGGTGAAAGAAGACGAGTCGCCAACAAAGGTACGAGCCTAGCTATAAAACAGATTTGGTTCAAATAAGGTCGTAAAAATACAAGTGAGTTGAACGATTAAAAACTATCGTTACATTGGAATTAATTAGGAGTAGAAATGGGGGTAAAATTTTTTCCAGCTTGTTCAGCTGCACTCACTTTGGGTGGTGGGCAATTAATTTTCCAAGCTATGTTTAGCTATATTACGCTAGTTAAGCTTTCGTCCCAAAGAATTACCGAACATCGAAGTTGATACCGAACAGAGCCTAAGTTACGAAAGGTTGAATTTGTCTACTATAGAAGCTGAGTATTTCATAACGACAGAGCCAAGCAAGGAGATGGTATAGTTGCAAAATTTCTTGTGTGAATTAGGAAAGCAGCAAGGGGATAGTTAGAGTGTCATTCACTTAGCTAAGAATCCAGCCTTTCATTCAAGGATAAAGAGCTTCATACGACATCTTTTGGAGAGGAAGATCTTACAGCTGGTGAAAATGTTAAGAGAAAACCTTGCTGATGTGTTGACTAAGGTTTTGAACCTAGAGAAGTTGAAGCTATATATGCATGGCTCAACTGGCCTTAGTACTTAAGTTGAAGACCCGACACTACCACTATCTGATGGGATGATCAAGATGAAGAAAATTACAATTTAAATTAGTATCTAGGTGGGAGATTGTTGAGTATGGAGCTTGATCAAATTCAGGCGAAGAAGGGCGGTGAAAGTCAAAGAAGTGGTTTGGCATGGGATGACGTGGCCGCATCATGGAGATGCTGCCCGCGTCTTGGCAACAGAGAGCTTGGGTGAAAGACATGGGCTAGAGAAGGTGAGACATGACCGCGTCTTAGGGCATGTTGCCCACGTCTTACCCCATGTGCGAGAAAAGGAAGTTTCTTGACACACAAGGAAAAGATTTATAGGATGAGATCTAGGCTTTTCTATCTTTAAGTCTTGTACTCTCATACCCAAATTGATTATTGTAATTTGTATCCACAAAAATTGAGTGAAAATCCCTGGCTTGGTAGTGTCCCCCCAAACGTAGTCACAATTCGTGGCAAACTAGGTCAACAATTCTCGTGTCTTATTTTATCTTTTCTCTTCTTATTCTCTCATATTGCAAGGGTGATTTTCCTAACATCATTTTCATTCATACTTGCTTTTCATGGAACTAAGCATCATGCATTTTCTTTTACTTAGTCAATTTATAAAATGGGTTTGTCATCATCAAAAGGGGGGAATTGTTGGAACAATATTAGGAACTGTCAAGTTTTGAATAATGAATCAACGGTTCTCTATTAGATTTGATGATAACAAACTTCATTAGGAACTAACAAGTCAATCTATGTATTTTAAGGAAATAAAGATGCCACGAGAACAAAAAACGAAATGAAGAGTGGAACTGTCCATCTAAACAAGATTGTCTTGTGCGTCAAGGAAAGAAGGGTAAAATCATATGTGAACACATCCATCACACAAGGGTATAGATATCTTAGGAATCATGTCATGTTCTCGGCAGAGAAAAGGATATGATAGTAATTTCTGTCCTTTACAAGGACAAGTGTCAAAACCCACTCATTATATATAGATAAGTGGGTTTTATGCTGCTTGAGTGTGAATAGTGAAAATCCCAAATTGAGAGATAGTGAGCATTCCAAGCAAGATCATGGAAGAAGAAGACATCGGTGGTGAGTGTGCGATCTTACTGATGACAAGTGTCGATTTTGAAGCTAAAGGGAACTATGACGAAGATCATGATGCTTGGTACTTTTGCTTGATTGATTCGGTTCGGTTAGGAACTAGGTCGATAGATTCGGTAGTGTTGCTAGAAATTTGGTGATTGCTAGTAATAGAGAAGATCGAATCTTGCCATTGTAACTTAGGAACAATTAATAAGAAAAATAGACATTTAAAATCCTCCAATGAGGTAGAGGTTTGCCCACTTAACTAGTTGATTAACGCGGAATTCCTCTATACAAAAAGTGTGTGTCCCCGTGTTTATTATTTGTCTTTGCTTCCTGGGTATTTAATTTTCGTTGCGTAAGAAACAATTTCAGAAACTGTTCCTTAAGTCGTTGCTTACTCGATTTTTGACCCAACAGATGGGAACTTTGTTGGAATAATTGTTGTTCCATGGTTTCTCTTAGTGTTGATGATACAAACTTAGTTGGTATAACTTGCTTCCACATGTAAGTGTTTCAGGAAAACAGGTACATAGTCACGAGTGACGGAACATTGTGAGGAACGATGGAGGGAACGAGTGACAGATTTAGAAAGCGCGTCTCGAAAGGAACGTGGCTTTATTTTAATGGCAAGTTGCCAGATCTTCTGTGAGCGATCTTCTGCGAAGATACGACAGCTGTAGGCGGTTGCTTGAGAAGATCAAAGGAAGGATAAGATCAAAGCTCACACGATCTTATCTAGGAAATCCGAGATCATTTGGTTGTGGCAAGAATCGGCATTGTTGAGGATCCAAATCACAAACAATACTTTCTCCTATTAGTGTGAGATTTGTTAAATGGAAAATCTGTGTAATTAGGCACGAATTACGTATGAGATCAGAGTTGTCATTTCTTATAAATAGTTAGGTTATAGCTAGGGTTTAAGTGTGGTTGTTTACGGCGAACTTGGAGAGAGAGCTTTTCAAGTGTACGAGTGTGTGACTTTTTCTGGTGAAGAATCCACAAGTAAGTGAGTTAGTAGTTTACTGTTGATAGGGTTTCTTGACCACAAATAAATTTATAAGTCAAGACCCCACTGAGTAAAGCGAAGTCAGGATCGTCCACGGGAAGCAAGGCTGTTTGTTTACCAACTATAAACAAAGAAACAAAGGAAAAAAAAAAACAGGTACAATAGACCTCGTTAACGACCTTGTCAGGGTCGTTAACGAACATGGAATTCTACTTAAAACAGAGCAAATAACGATGCAAGTGCAGGCTCGTTACTGATCCAATGTGCTTCGGTAACGAGTGAAATCGAATGCTAAACTTGAGAAATTCAATGGATAAAAAGCTCTAGGACAAGGGTTACCATAACATAGCTATGCATATAAACTCATGTGAAGATAAAAATCATGCCTTTAAAGATAAATCTATCAACTTTCGTTGACTAAACAAGCAAATCAATCAATTTTCAAAATCAATTCACTTTATTACTTGTTTTGAATCCAAAGCTTAAAACTTTCGTTATCGAACAATATCAACATTCAAGTTCACGACTTTCTCTTTCGATCAAGCAACAAACTCAAATTACTTCGACTCTCATCTAAGCAGAAGCACAACAAGCAATTCAAAGGATAGAAGGCAATCAAAACATCAACATATTCATTCAATCAAGCTCAACTATGTCGGGTTTCAACCACGACCCTAGAAAAGAAAACTACTCACTCTTCATTGAATCAAAGCAAACAACTTTATTCAAAGAGAACATTGAAAAACAAAACTTACTTGAAATTGAAAGAATATCGTGTTACAATCACTTGTGGAATTCGAAACAACCGAGGAACAACAAACAAGAGCACAAATCACCGAACCACTCCTCTCTCTCGATCGGAATCAGTCCGATTTCTCTCTCTCTCGACTTCTCTCCTCAAACTAATCGAATCCCCCCTTTGTCTAGGCTTAGAACAAGGGTATTTATACTAAGAAAGCTATCTAATAAAAGACCTAAAAGATAAAAACTTACCAAAATTAAAAGATAACAACATAAAAGATATTAATTCCGAAAGTCGGCTGCGCTCTACCGACACAGGTCACCTCGTTAACGACCTGACAGGGTCGGTAGACACTTGCTAAATCCCTTAAAAAACTCTAATGCACAGCTCGGTAACGACCCTCACAGGTCGTTAACGAGCCTCTGTTTTGGCTTATTACGAACGCTTTCTTAGCTTCATTTGGTCTTTAACTTTATCTTTCCATGCAATCTTCTTCTTCCTCTTCTATGCATACACCACATACACCACTTCACTTCAGCTTCGCTTAAAAAGTGCTCCTTTCCTCATAAAAACCTACAAAAAGACACAAAACGGAGTAGCTTCCATACTTATCACAAAATATGAAAACTTATCCAAAAACACACAAAACTAACTCTAAAACTTACTAAAAATAAACTAAACAACCTAAGAAAGACACCTAAAACTAGACCAAAAACACGAACATCATTTACTTTCTCTTAGGTTTACGTTTAGGCTTGTAGAAGTCTAGTTGGTTGAACTTTGGTGGGTGCCTTAGTTACCAGGGAACTTGACTTGCCTTGTAATCGTTGAAACTTAATAAAAGTATTCTATTGAAAATCCTATGAGAAGGAGTCTCAAGGGTAGAGGTTTTTTCTTTCTACAACTTTTTGGTCGGATAGAAAGTTTTCCTCTCTAAATTTTGTGTTTTTATTTTTTATTTCCGGTACTCATGGAACATTGCTAGTTCCCTGACTTGTTACTAACACTTCACGATCCAACAATTAGTATCAGAGCAGGTTTTCTTTATATTGTGTATTAGTGCAGGAATACAAAATGAGTACCAACAACACTCACAACGTCAGAATTGGAAACAACAAGCCTCCACTGCTTGTTGCTGGAGAGTATGACCACTGGAAGATCCTCTTCGCTACTTGGCTCAAGAGCAATGACTACCAAGCTTGGTCAGTCATTGAGGATGGAGACTATGTCATTCTTGCGGACAAAAAGAATAAAAAGTCCAAGTGGGGTCCAATTGAATGGACGGGAATGGAGAAGAAATACAAGGCACAAATGCTGCTGAACAATGCCTTGGGTGCTGAAGATCTACTAAGGGTGGTCAACTGTAAAACCGCCAAAGATGCATGAGAAGCCATTGAGCAAATGCACATCGGCAGTGTAGATTTGAAGGAAAGCAACTAGAAAGAAGGCAAGAGGGAGTTCTACAACTTCCAGATGAAAGATGGTGAAACCATAGCCACTTACCAATCTCGGTTTGAGGCTTTGGTGAATCGCATTAATCATCTCGGTATCGAAAAAGACATCACACATTCGGAGAAAATCTCTACGATTGTGGATGGTCTTGGTCCCAAATATTTTGGTACCAGAGGTTTGCTCAGACAAAATCCAATCACGAAGAGTTGCAAACTTCATGAGATCTTTAGAAAGCTTACAGACTACGAGCCCTACAAGAACAACAATAGTGATACCTCAAGCTCTAACAAGGGTATTGCTCTCAAGGTGGAGACGGCCATTGAGAACATCACTACCGGAAGGGGAGTTTATACGTTAGAGGAGGACTCTGATGTGGCTCTCTTAACCAAAACAATGAGGGCATTCTACAAGAGAGGCAAGAAGCAAGGTGCCATGAAGGAAAAAGAAAAGGTCAACTCTGAGAAAAAGGAGATCAAGGACGTTACCTGCTTCAACTGTTAAGAAAAGGGTCACTATGCTAAGAGTTGTCCCAAAGGTAACGAGTTTGGGAACGAGAAGAAGAAGGCCTACATCGCTGCATGGGATCTTGACTCAGATGATGAATCTGAATCAAAGATCTGTTCCATGACTCTAAAGACTGAAGATGCCGACCAATAGATAACTCCTGAACAATTTCTTGCTGGATTAGAAAATATTAAACAATCTAATCTTGTCATTCTTGTTAAAAAGCTTTTTAAAGATAATTTGAAAATGCAAGATGAAATAGAAGCTACTGATGAGAAATGTCTTAATCTTGAAGAAAAATTATCGGAGTCAACTATTCCCTGTGTTGTTCCTTGTACTGAGTGTAAAGAATTAAAGGAAGATGTTAAGATTCTCACTAAAACCAATAATGAACTTAGAACCGATTTGCTTGTTTTCAAACTCAAAAAGGAAGAACTGGAAAATGAACTCGACAAAAGAACTCGTGTTGTGTTTAATCCAGCTAAGTTTGGTATTGGTTATGTAAAAGATAAATTTGAATATCCTCCAAATGACCTTAGCTTTGAAGAAAAGATGGAAAGAAAAGCTGGGGAACTTCAATCTGCACGAGATAAAGTTACTTATCTAGAGGGTCGGGTTAAGATTCTTGAGAGTGGGTTAAATGAAAACTCATAGTGGTATTCTGGTAAAACGACTCATAAGATATATCTAAAAAAGTCTCAAGGGAACCAACACAGAGTTCCTTCCAAGGAACGTGCGAAGGAACGAACCCTCCAGAAACCACATCTTAAGCGCTATCTTGGCGAATATTATAGGGTGTGCTATCACTGTGGTAAGGGAGGTCATGTCCAAAAGGACTGTAAGGTTAGATTAGAAGTATCTAACAAAAGGGTTCAAAAACAAAACACATGGAACAACAAAGAACAGTGGTCTGGTAAGAAAAATCAAGGGTATGACAAATCTCATCAGTACAAGAAACTAGCTCACCAAACACAAAAGAAGCAAGATTCTAAAACTGATAAAGGGAAAATTATGTTGATCCCTCAAACATTGCTTCTAGTTCCAAGAGTCCACAGAAAGCTACCTTAGTTCAATCTCAAATTTATCATTTTGTGAGCTCTGCTAACCGACCTGGGAAGGCTAAGCAGGCCTGAAAACGGGTGAAGTGAGGGGGAACATCCGCTGGATCCTTGACAACGGATGTTCATGTCACATGACAGGGAACGAGAGTATTCTATCCTCACTTCAGAACAATGCTGGAGGAAACATTTCCTTTGGCAACAACAATCAAGGAGAAATCATTGGAACAGGTGAAGTCAAGCTAAATGAAAAGACCAGCATTAAAGACGTGAGCTTGGTGAATGGTCTTGGTTACAATCTGTTGAGTATTGCTCAGCTTTGTGACCAAGGGAACAACGAGGTATCATTTACCTCAGATGGTTGTACGATCAAGAAAAAGAATTCAAGTCTTGTGGTCTTGAAGGGAAAAAGGTGTAACAATGTGTATTTTGTCGACTCAAGTTTCCAACCACAAGAAGAGTTATGCTTTGTTACAGTTGTCGATGAGACTGATCTTTTGCATAGAAGGTTTGGTCACGCAAATCATCGAGGCATTCACAAACTCTACTCACAAAACCTAGTGATAGGACTTCTCAAAGTTCCTGCAAAAAAAGAAAGCTTATGTGAAGAGTGCGTGAGAGGGAAACAAAGCAAATCATCCTTTCAGCCAAAGTTGTCGATCAACACTTCTCATCCTCTTGAGATGGTACACATGGATTTGTGTGGTCCTATGTGGGTGAAAAGTCATGGAGGTAGCAAGTATATTTTTGTTATTATTGATGATTTTACTAGATATACATGGACTCTCTTTCTAGGTTCCAAAGATGAGACGTTCATGGCATTCAAAAGCTGGATCAAGAAGGTAAAAGCATCAACAAGACAGAAACAGAAGGATATCAGATCGGATAATGGAACAGAGTTCAAGAATTCCATGTTTCATAGCTTTTATGATGAACATTGAGTGTCTCAGAACTTATCTGTGCAGAGGACTCCTCAACAAAACGACGTATCAGAAAGAAAGAATGGAACGCTGTAAAACATGGCTCGTACTATGATGTTGGCAAGTAACTTGCCTCGGTCCTTTTGGGCTGAGGCTGTTAGTACCGCTTGCTACATCATAAATTGAGCTACCATATGTTCCAATTTTTCTAAAACTCCATATGAACTAATTAGGGGAAGAAAGCCAAATATTTCCCACTTGAAAGTCTTTGGATGCAAGTGCTTTGTTCACAACAACGGAAAAGACGAGCTAGGCAAGTTTGATCCAGGGAGTGACAAAGGAATCTTTATGGGCTACGCATCCAACAACAAGGCTTACAAGGTGTTCAATAAAAGGAAAAAGAAGTTTGAAGAAAGCATTCATGTTGTCTTTGACGAGTCCAAAAATGGAGGGAACTCGTCAGGGAACGAGGAAGTACTGAAGGTTCTAAACTCAGACTCGGATGATGAAGTCGATCCAGACCAGACGTGGATGGAGATGACACAAGAGGTACAACGAATCCTAAAGATGATACTCCAAATGAAGAACAAGTGGAAGAAACATCTCCCGAAACGACTGATCAATAGGAGCAAAAGGAGTCAAGAATAGATCTCACTCAAATTGAAGTCAGAAATTATCATCAAAAGAGGGATCATCCTGTTGACAACATCATCACTCCATACGAAAAAGGTGTGCTTACTCGTTCCTCTCTTAAGAATTTTTGTGCTTTCAATGCGTTTATCTCTCGTGCAAAGTCGAAGAATGTGAAGGAAGCATTAAAAGATCGTGACTGGATAGTTGCTATGCAAGAGGAACTACACCAGTTCGAGAGAAACAAAGTATGGAGATTAGTTCCAAGCCAAAGTACAAGATGGATATAGGAACAAAGTGGGTATTCATGAACAAACTTGATGACACCGGAGTTGTCACAAGGAACAAACTTGATCTATTCTATCCCTCACTTCAAGCTGAAATGATGGTTAGTTATAAGTTGTCCTTTAGTCTGGTCCAAACAAACGTTCCCTATGAACCCCCTTTGATTACCTTTAAACGGGGAATAATTGTTTGGATGTCAAAAATACTCCAAGTGTAACATCCCCGACCAAAATGCATACGTCATACTGCATTCATATAAGATTAATAGTATATGCCTAACATATTGGCATGATATATAGTGAGTTTTTAAAAGTAATATTTATTTTCGAATTAAGTTTATTATACTTTAAAAAGTTTTTAAGAAAAAGTTAATTATTAATTATTTTAGGGTAAAGTTTGTTGTAAAGAGGATTTCAGGGTGAAAAGTGGAAATTTGCTAAAATTAAGCCGACATTCTCGTGTTTGTATATATATCATGTTTGTGATATTGTTCTTGCCATAGAAATGAAAAGACAAGCACAGAGAGTTTTCGAAAGTGGGAAAAAAAAAGATAAGTTTGATTTTTGTTGTTTTTGATCGGATCTGGTATAGGATTTCTTTTATCGGGTTTTAATCTTGAAGTACAAGTTTGATTTGGTAAGATTTTAATTAGTTAATGGTTTATCTGGATTTCCTAATTTTTTCAAATCTAGATTTACTGTTGATTTTGATTCGAAAATCAGTTGATTTATAGTTCTCAAAGGGTGTTTTCGATATCGGATTTATATTCGGTAAAAGATTTCAGAGTATTTTTAGGGTTTCGTTTTGTAAGGATATTAGGGAGCCCTTTGATCAAGTTTTACAGAAAGGTTTGAACTAGAAAAATGTTCTTCTATATATATAGTTTATCGATGTCAAGTTTTAAAGGATTTGGATATATAGGCAAGAAGTTATAATGCATTCTGGTATTTCATTGCATTTGGGGTTAGAGTTTATAAGAGTAAATAGCCTAATTTGCATTGAGTTATATATAGGAGCACAAGTCATAGGTCGTGGTCAAAGAGAAAGGGAAGAGAAATAGTATATGTCTTAAACAGGTGAGTATAGACCGGAGATTCAACCCTATGTGTTATATAAGCTATATGGATATATGTGCTTTATGGATATATATGATATATGAGCTATATGAATATATGTGGTATATATGGATTATATGGATATATGTGTTTTATATGATAGCTCTGAAATTTCCAGAGTTGTTTGCACAGAAAGTTTGATAGCAGATGACATATGATATATGATTACAGGATGCACTTGATTGCATAGCATATTGCATGAGATTTAAAAGGACATGTGACTGTCTTGCCCTGAATTTGTATACAGGACCTACGGCTCATACAGGATCTTTGGATCAATACAAGATCTTCGGATCAATACAGGATCTACGGATCATACAAGACCTACGGGTCATAATTCTTACAGGGACCATAAGAGTCCATATACAGTAAACTCGGGGCAGATTCAAGCTTGAACAGTTCACAAAATAATGAATTGGATACATCGGCATCTGCATTTTCATAGTAAATTCATATATGATATATATAATATGTATGAATATGTATACTGACCAATTATTTGGCTTTGTGTGAAATAATTGATGATGGTTTATATTCACTGAGTATGCGACTCATGTAAATCGCAAAACAATTTTTCAGGTTCAGCTAGTTCTTACTGACGTGTGTCCGTTTAGAGGTCACATTCATACAGGTCGGCCGGCTGAAGCTTAATGCAACCTTCTCCTCCTCATTTTGCATCATAGACATATGGGTTGTAATAGAAGTTAGAGTAATAGATGCATTAGCATAAGAAGTAACTACCTATATGTGTGTGTGCAACCCTTTGTGGTTGTTGCTTTCTGCTTTGTGCTTACATGGATAGTTGCTATATGTGAATTATCTATTTATATAAGAAATAAGTTATTACTAAGCATACGTCATGGGATAAGCTATGTCTCTTATCTATGTATATAAGAGATAAGTTTTGGCAAGTATACGGCATGAGGTACAAGGGTGTCACACCAAGCCCACAAAAAGTTTGAATGGATCATCCCTTATCCCTTGTCCGTTCAAACAGGCCTTTTTATCCACTCATGGTAACGAGGAATGGAACTAGTGGTTTGGAGATTGTGATTTTTTAAGGAACATCTTTGATTAAAATTGAAGATTTTTCTGTAAAGAAACAAACGTCAATCAGCTTAGAGAGGACACAGGGTGATAACCGTTGTGACTACAAATTTGAAAAATCCAGCCGTTGCATAGTGCTTTTGCAGGGATTGATAGGACATCTTACGCAGTCTCATCTTAATGGCGGTGTAAAAATCATAATTATGGGAAGTATTATCCGTTGAGATATAGATAGAAGATCTTGGGAAGATTGTAATCTTAATCTACAAGGAAAGAGGTGTGCTTTATAATCCCTTCTCTCTCGGTCATTATTTTTCCACCGCACCTCTGTTTTACCTTCGAAAACCCTAAATCTTCATCAAGCTTCAATCTTTCTTCTTCCTTGCTTCAATGGAATCTTCTTCGAACACCCTGTCCTAAACATCACAGGCCTCCATGATTCCGAACACGAGGTTCTTCAAGCCAAATTCGATGTTGTTGCTGACCTTGGAACCAAGGCTGTTGATGGTGCTCCAAGTGAAAAGGATCACTCCATGATGCCCTTGGAAAACCCCTCTAAAAACCTGCTGAAACAGAGGAAAGAAAAGAAGGGTAGGGTGCCAATGAGAAAGAAGAGATTAACTCACCTACCAAGGAATCTGCTGAAGAACCAGAAAAGGCGAAAGCTTTAGTGGTGCACTTGCGTCCTGGATACTAGCCGAGGCAAGACCAAGGCTAGGAAGCGAGTCCCTCCCCATCTAACTCAGATTCTTCACGTCTCTAATTCGAAAAGGACTCCTTCCCCCGCCTCCAAGAAGGCGAAGACGGCTCCTTCAGGCAAAAAGAACAACCTTCGATCCACCGCCACCACCTCAAGAAAACGGTGGTCGAAGAGTCTGCTGAGGAGGAGGAACCAGAAGAAGTCGTGGAAGAGACTGGTTCTGAACCTGAGGAGATGAAGTCTTAGGAAAAGATGGGATCTGGTGATGAGGGTGAAGATGAAGAAGAGGAGGAAATTGAGGAGGAGGTTGAAAAAGACCTCAAATTTGCTAAGGCAAGAGGGAAATTGGCAATGGAACCAGAAGGCACTTCTAAGAAGAGTGCAAAGAAGGTTGTCGCTCCTCTGATGATCAACGAGAAATTTATGAAAGAGCATGACTTGGAGGAGTTTTGCGAACTTCTCAAGTTCCAAGGTTGGGAAAAGATTTGCACTTCAAAGATCAAGGTAGATGTGTTTGTCCTTGCTGATTTGTTTTCTAACTATCAACTGGCTGATCTCTCCATTGGTCCCTTGGGTTTTTCTACTATTGGAGGATCCGAAATTTCTTTCTCTCTAGGTTCTGTTGCAAAGGTTATGAAGGTACCTATGGGGAGTTGCATACTTCAAGCAACTGGCCAAAGAACAAGACTCAACTCATCAAGCGTGTTATGGGGAAGGTGTTTGGTGCTGGTCCTTACTCTACTGGTGATCTTGGTTACATTGCACGTATTGCACATCAGTTCCTGATCAAGGTTGTGGTTCCCAGGTTGGAGAAGAGGAACAATCTCACCATCAACGACATGATTTTGCTGGACAAGTTTCTTCGAAGGGAAAGAATCAGTCTTCTAGAGATTATGATGAGGCACATGGCCAAGAGCTCAGGGAAGAGTCATGGTTTGCCTTTCCCCTAGTTTGTAAAGGCAATTCTGAAGGAGAAGAATGTGTATGTTCCTTCGCGAGAGGAGTTCTTTGGATTACCCCTGGATATGAACAATATCTCGAGGATGAATTACCAGGGTGATTCAAAGGGAACAACTGCAAAGAAGACTACTCAGATGGACGTTGGGAGTTCTTCGCTGAGTGGAAGTTTTAATGCCAAGATGTTGCTCGATCTTCAAAAGATATCCTCTCAGTTAAGTACCATCATTGGTTACTTGGCTAAGAGAGACACTAACACTGCTGATGTTGCTGATTCCACCTCCTCCGAACCATGATGTGGACCCTTCTATTGTTCCCTAGCCTATCTACCCCTCACTCAAAAATTTTAAGTTGTTCTCTTGGATGTTAAGACTTTTATGTTTTTTGTTTTCTCTGGCTGTTATTTCCGTGACAATTATCTATGAATTAACTATCTTTTGCTTATGAATGGTTTGAGTTTCAATTAAATTTGTTCATTTGCTCTACTTTTTGCTTGATGGTTGTTGACCTTTTGATGATGTCAAAAGGGGAAAGTTAATAAAAATGTAGAGATGTGTTCTGTCCAGGAAATACAGAGGGAACTTTGGCTAAGGGGGAATATGTTGTTACCTCTGATAAGTAGGAACAATTGTGCATCTATTAAGGGGGAACCACAAGAAATTTTTATTTTCAATATCTATATTCTTACTAGTTTCTAGATGTGCATTTTTGTATAGGTTTGTCATCATCAAAAAGGGGGAAATCGTTGGAACAATCGTTGTTCCATGGTTTCTCTTAGTTTTGGTGATAACAAACTTAGTTGGTATAACTTGCTACCACATGTAAGTGTTTCAAGAAAACAGGTACATAGCCACGAGTGACGGAACATTGTGAGGAACGATGGAGGGAACGAGTGACAGATTTAGGAAGCGCGTCTCGAAAGGAATGCGACTTTATATTAATGGCAAGTTACCAGATCTTCTGTGAGCAATCTTCTGCGAAGATACGACAGTTGTAGGCGGTTGCTTGAGAAGATAAAAGGAAGGATAAGATCAAAGCTCACACGATCTTATCTAGGAAATCCGAGGTCATTCCATTTTGGCAAGAATCGGCATGGTTGAGGATCAAAATCACAAACAATACTTTCTCCTATTAGTGTGGGATTTGTTGAATGGAAAATCTGCGTAATTAGACAAGAATTACGTATGAGATCAGACTTGACATTTCTTATAAATAGCTAGGTTATAGCTAGGGTTTAAGTGTGGTCGTTTACGGCGAACTTGGAGAGAGAGCTTTTCAAGTGTAGGAGTGTGTGGCTTTTTCCGGTGAAGAATCCACAAGTAAGTGAGTCAGTAGTTTACTTTCTCTTAGGTTTACGTTTAGGGTTGTAGAAGTCTAGTTGGTTGAACTTTGGTTGGTGCCTTACTTACCAAGGAACTTGACTTGCCTTGTAATCGTTGAAACTTAATAAAAGTATTCTATTGAAAATCCTCTAAGAAGGAGTCTCAGGGTATAGGTTTTTTCTTTTTCTTCGACTTGTTGGTTGTACAGAAAGTTTTCCTCTCTAAATTTTGTACTCTTATTGTTTATTTCCGCTGCGCACGGAACATTGCTAATTTCCTAACTTGTTATTAACGCTTCACGACCCAACAAACTTGCAAGCTGGAAAAATGAGTTAAGGCCACGAACATTGAGAGTTGCTCACCGAGGCTCTTCAATGGAGTACGGTGAGAAATTTTGTATTCATTTTTCTGGCTTATTTGTTTGTAAGGTTCGACATATCCACTAATATTGAAATGTCACCTAACGAACCAATAATTAATGACCAGAAGTTTTCAACGCGAAAATAATGTAGGAAATTAAAATTAATCCGTCATCGAAAATTTGTTAAACAGGCCTCATGATACTACGAGATCGAAAAGAAACTAAAATTTAAATTAAAATCCTCTATGGCAAACAGCGTTTAATTATATATCGGCCAAGCAAGTGGCTAGGGATTAATGATGAACTTATATGAGTATATTTTAAGAGAGAGACGGGGGAACATAAACAAATGCAATAGGACATAATAGGGTTAGGTTTAATGATGATATATATACTATATTATCGCTAAATTGAAGTTTCACGTGGCTATAGGGTTTGGACAGCCAGGTTTTGGTCCAACTTACTGACCATTATTAGCTCCGCGATTATACAAATCGTGCTTAATTATACTGTCGAATGGAATGAATGCAACTTTTTTCTACGTATATACTTACAAAAAAAGAAGAAGAGAGAATATGGAATATTTATGTACTATAAAAGGGTCTGATTCTTTTGGAAGAAGATGCACAAGCACAACCAATATACTGTACGTACGAAGCAATCTCTAGCTTCCTAGCTTCAAAAGAAGAAGAAGAAGAAGAAGAAGCAATTTCTAGCTAACTAGAGGTTGAAATCGAGACAAAAATGTGGGCAAGCTCTAGTCTTAAGCTTTTGGGTTTGGTTTTGGTGAATGTGTTCGCTCTTTGCATCGCCAAAAGAGAAGTCCGAACCATAGATTGGGTGGTAAGTTAATTTTACGCTATTGACGTATAAACATCGGTTTCCATGCATGGGCTAAAATAGTTTCTATCAATACTATTGATTGTCCATCTTGGATTTTGGTTGATTTATATCTTCTGTTTATTCTTTTGTCGTGGATTAAAATTAGCATATATGTATTCTATACACATATGCGTTCTCGCTCCTTAATTGGCAGCAAAACATATACTCCATCCGTTAAGCTACACTTGTCATTTTAGCTTGATTTTCTTGATAAATAAAAGTTGTCATTTCACTTATTTTTAACCCTTTCTTCGAATAATATCCCTACTAAATTTACAAAATATATACGGTAAAAAATCTTAACAAGATTGAAGGATATTAAACGATTTCTTAATTCTTAAGAAAAACTCTTAAATAACAAATTTATCGGAACAGAGGTGGTATATATTGTAGGGCTCGCTTTTTATTTTGCCAATACCAATTATTCAACACGTACTGAACATGCATTTCATTCAATTAACAATCCTCATCGAATCCATTAAGCAGCAACTCTAATCACGAGCAATGCTAGTTCTTTTGGTGAGTAATATGATTTATAATTTGCAACTAGCTAGCTAGTTTGCGGAGTACTATATATATAGTAGAAATTAACCTATAGCTTTTAATTGTAAATATTATTGTTGTATTTGTATATATGCAGCTTGAAGAGACTTCATTCACCAAGCTATGTAGCACAAAGAAAATGTTGACAATGAATGGAATGTTTCCAGGACCACCTCTATATCTCCACCAAGGAGAAAGAATTAAAGTCAATGTTCATAATCAGGGCAAATATGGTGTCACAATTCATTGGTTAGTATATATCCTTACAAAGATAAAGCTGTATTAATTTTTTCAATATTATAAATTAAAGTTGTAGTATTAATTAAATTAAGATGAATGGAAATTATGGAAGGTTTCTCTTGAAGAAGTGGACAGCTTAACATATAAACAAATTTTTTTGTTAAAAAAGCATGAAAATCTTATACATTTTCATATCAGACTTCTTAACGCTAGGCAACTCAAGATTACAAACCATAAACTTTCCATTCGATGTAAAAAAAGTCTGGTTATGACACATGTGCAACTTAAGATAGTATAACAAACTATATATATAAACATGACACCAATCACAATTTTGTGTAGTTTTAGTGCTAGGCTCCATGCCTAACAAAGACGTTTAAATTCTCTTAAGACTCGTTTGGTACTCAGAATATCAGATATGAATATGGATATAGATATGAAATATATTCATATTTATTGTTTTATATATTTTGATATCGACATTAAACGTATATTTGAAGTTTAATATGTTGATATCAAAATGTTATTTTGATGTATCTCAAAAAATTGGTATATTAAAAATATCACTCATACCTATACTCATATCTGATATGACGGTATCTGGATATCACTTATACCAATATCTTGATATGTATACCGATACAGAAATTTAATATCTTATATCTTAGATATTAATACCAAACGAGCTAGCCCTTAGTGGCATAGAGTCACTTGTAACTTAGAGGAAATGTACCCCTTCATTGAGTCGTACAATACTTGACCAGACGTGAAGAGACACTGGCCTATATACTTAAGGGAAATTCTGGTTGGTACCCTCGATTTTTTTATTTTTCTAAGTGGTGAATGCTCTAAAAAAAACTTATTCCGAGTGCATGGTACCGACCTGAACTTTTGCAAAAGTCCGGCTGGTGCCCTTACTTCAAAATTTCAGTTAGTTTACAACTAAATTAGTAAGTTTTCTAATGAAAAAATATATTTCTTTATTTCACACAATTGTAATAAATTTCTGTTAGTTTATAACTCAATTTTAATTTAATAATAATGAAAATAAATCATATAAAAATATTCAAATAAATTATATTATATATTAATAAATTTCCGTTAGTTTATAACACATAAGTATGTTGTATAATTCAAAGTTTTTAAGTTAAAACCAAAAATATTATAATATTTATATTAAAATAAATATATTGCAAGATTAATATTTTTCATGTAGATTTTATATAGTTATTTTAACAATTTTTGAAAAATTGATAGAAATTAAAATTTTTATGTAACACGAGAATACCATATTGAAAGTTCTATTAGTTTTTTTAAAAAAATTCAAATTTATTACATAAAACCTACATGAAAATTTTCAATTATGTAATATATTTATTTTAATGTAAATATTGTAAAAATTTTATACTTAAAATTTTAAATTATACAAAAAATATATATATTTAGTATTTTTAATTTAACATTTTATATGATTTTTTTAATTGTTATTAACCTAAAATTTTATTTTAATTTAATTAAATACAATATATATTTTTTTATTAGAAAAAAAACTAATTTAATTATAAAATAACGAAAATTTACAAGTAAGAATACGAACCAGACTTTTGCAAAAGTTTAGTAGTACCACTACGAATAAGTTTTTTTTTTTAGGACACCAATCGAAAAAGCAAAAAACTCGAGGATATCAACAGAAATTTCCCTATATTTAAACGTACATGAGCAACGACATCCAACAAAATGGATCTTATGAAATTTAACTTTTATGTCATCAATTATTTGTTCATGCAGGACACAATATAACTTATTATTTGATGTACGTAAACGTGCTATATATTGATTGCATTGTATTTGTCAGAATATATCAGTGCTCTTTAAAATTTTGGACTGCTAGTGCTACTCCCACTCTACCCATTCCAAATGTGACTTTTCTTCGCAATTAGTTTGAAAAATTACTCTTCCTACCAAAAAGAAAAAAGTTTGAACAATTACTCTAGACTAGTTTTACCCGTCGTACCATATACGACTACGATTCGATATTTAATAAACATTATAAATAGGATATTAATAAAAAAATAAAAATATAATATACACTTTAATATAAGTTATTTATTATTCTTAGAATGTATATAATTTTTTAATCAAATATTATTGTTCTTCCTATTTTATTATTTTTCATGTACGTAAATTTAGAATTTATCAAATATTTCAATATCTATTAAATATTTTATTATCCATTTTTATTAATTTAAAAAAATTTAGCTATTTATCATTAATATTTTTTATGAAATAAAAGCACTATATTTCTATAAATAAATTCGTGAAAAGATATATGATAAAATATTTATATTTATTTTAAAATATTTAAATATTTTATCTTTAATTTTTAATACTTGTATAAGGAAGCTTTCAAAAAATATTGTTATATTAAATAGATATTTTTTTGATGTTCGAGATAAATTTAAATAGTTAAAAAGAATTTAATAGAAAGAAGTTATAATAATAGAAATAAAAATTAATTTTTTAAATATGAGGTGGGGCTAGAATCGTTCTAGTGACTCGAAAAGGTACAACTTTAATATATACTTATAGATAGAGTTGGAATTGGTTAAATCTTGATTATTAATTTGAAGGGAGAACGTTCATTTAACCTTTCATTTCTATTTTTTATAATTTTCAAAAGTATTATTAACCACAATCAATCTCAAAGGTTGGGGTATTTAATGTAATATAAGCTATATTTTTTCATAGAATATTTTTAGTAAGAAAATATATAAATCTACAAATGGAATTTTTAAAAAACATACACCGAAACAACACCCGTATTCTTCGTTGTATATTTACCAAAGCACGTGAAATTGAAAGGAAAAAAAGACAAAAACAAAAACAATGAAGCATGTGTATTACTGTATTATATGATATGATGAGATGATTCGACCTTGTGAATTGCTGTCAGCTAGGTCAACTATTTTATATTCTCCTTTCGTTAGCTGGCCACATGCATGTATTAGAATGTAAAATCAACTAATATAGGCCTCACTCATTCAAAATTTCGTTCAAGGATCATGTCCTTATCCGTTCCGTTGGACTCCAATCAATATCATTTGGGGAAAAAACCGACCAAGTGGAGATCGAATTTTTTTGGCTGAATTAGAATTTTAGCATTTTGATCCAGCGTCTTTCTTCGAAATAAAATCAATAAAATGTAGAAAATTCACTTAATATATGAAATATACTAAACGTTGAAATCTAAAACCTATTAAAATAGTGACCAAAATTTTTAGAATTTGCAAGCTTAGGGCTTCTCACTAACCAAGGTTGCGACCACTGAACAACCCCTGAACAAACTTGGTTTACGAACATTGGTTTATATATGCGCAGCTAATGCAGCGGCTTGCCGAGCATTAGCTAGTAAAACCCTTGAAAGGAGTATAACTTTTCAAAACATATCACTTAAAGCCCTTGAAAGGAGTATACCTTTTAATATCAATTTAATGCACGGCTAACTCTCGAAGAGAATTTATCTTTATTTACAGTTATATACTGTATACAAGAATTACTTTTTAATCTGGTAAGAGTACTTAGATAGGTGGAGATTTTGAGTCATTGTACCCTACCAAATAAATATATCCAGCTAAAAGTCGACTTGTTATTACTTAATTATAAAAATTTGGTAATTAACGACTCCACTACAGACAAGTAGACAACGTTTTCTAAAGTCCACGCGGTAGGTACACGTTGAACTTTATTTGATTTATGTATTACTTTTTTAACCAATTAATCATGTTTTGTATGATACATTGTTACTTTAAATTAGATCTATCTCTTAAAAGACATTGAACATATCTCCATTATATTTTTATCATTAGTATTTTTATCTACCCTATACCACAAACACAAGAGTGTAGCTAGTTTTAGAAACATTGGGTCCGTTTGGCACTAGCTTTTTGGAGCTGAATTCATCTATATAGAGTGTAATTTCTCTAAAATTAAGAAGATTGTGGTAGGGGGTGTTTTCCCGCCTTATCATTGAAGAGGATAATCTAATTCTTATTAATTCTTTAAAACGAACTTGGAAGGTTCCTTGGGAAATTCAATCTATTATAAATGATATCCGTCATTTTGTTGCTATGCTTCCTTGTGTGGTGTTCTTTCATTGTTCAAGGGAATGCAATTCTGCGGCGGATTTTCTCGCCAAGAGGCTTTTTAGTTTTCCTCAGCTTAGTTTTGCTATTTCTAATTTTTTCCCGGGATCCTTGTTGGATCCTGTTGATATCTCGATTAGTAATTCTTGGTTTAGTGATCATCCTCTGTTATTTGATTTTCTAAAGATCATCCGTCGTGATGATTTAGGTTAGCCTTGTAAATTACGGGTAACCTAGTGTTGGCCTTGTAATGAGCTAGTAGCTCATTTATCAAAAAAAAAATTGATTTGCTGAACAGAACCCTAACTGGAAAACACATGATGCATGGACCCCTATGTTCCAAGCAGTGGCAGAGGGAAATGGTGCTCAGCCTCCACTGGGATTTTTAAAAAAAAAATATTATTAATGTATAATATATTAGTATTACACGGATCGGTGATTAAACATATACAATATATATTGTTAAATACAACCAAATGACTCCCAACTTTCAATTGGCAAATATTTTTTTTGAAAATATTAAAAAACCAAATTATTTGACTAGGAAAAAAACAAAATTAATTTTTTTTTATGAAAAAATGACTCATATACAAAAAAATAATTTTTATACAGAAAAATATAGAATTTTATGAAAAAATACAAAAACATTTTAGTATAATTTTTTATATATAAATAAATACAAATTTTTTCTTTGTAAATATGAATTTAGCCCCCTCTAGGATAAATTTCTTGCTCCGCCCCTGATTCCAAGATCGATAATTCAATATATCCCTTTTAATTTGCCTTAAAAATAAAAGCACCGGGGTTTGATTTTGGTTCAAATGAAACAAACTTTTATCGTGAAAAAACTCTTATCCTGAAACCAATACAATTTTTCTAGTTCTTAGTGCACTTTTTCTATTTCGGATTCCACTTTTCCTGAAACAAACTCTTATCCCTTTTAATTTTAAGAAAATTGATAATGTTTTTTTTAGCTATAAATTTACAAACATATATATAGTTATTTAAAATATAAACATAAATTTAAAACTTTTTAATATTAATTTGATGTTTAAAATTTAAGTGGAATACTAATGTCCGGAAAACACCATTATTACTGGAATAGAGGATTTGCAATAACCTTTTTGTGCAATTGTTGATTTACGGTGCTAGACGCTAGCTAGCCATGTTTAGGAATTTGATTAATAACTTTGATAGCTAATTCGGTGATGATAGGCATGGGGTGAAGCAACCAAGGAACCCATGGTCGGATGGACCCGAGTACGTGGCTCAGTGCCCTATCAAACCAGGGGCCAATTACACCTACGAGATCATACTCTCCGACGAGGAAGGTACCTTATGGTGGCACGCGCATAGTGATTGGTCTCGGGCCACTGTCCACGGTCCCATCTTTGTCTACCCTAAGCCCGGGAAACACTATCGGTATCCTACCCAGCCTGATGTAGAAATTCCAATATTTCTTGGTACGTAGAAGCTAGATCAAACTTAACTTCAATTATATATAAATACTACCTCTACAATCAATAATTGAATGGTTTTCAACTAATATGATTAAACAGCTTCATGGTACAAGGGAAGTGTGATGGAAATCATCCAAGAAGCATTGGCAGCTGGAGGAGAAGTAAACAAATCCGATGCCTTCACCATCAACGGTCAACCTGGGGACACACAGCCCTGCTCCACTAAAGGTAATAAGATCTTATAATAACTTTCAATGTTGAAACTGTAAAACGAGAAGCATGAATTGGTGAACTAAAAACGGAATCACAAATTTAGCTTATCGTAGGAATAAAGTACGTTTTGAAATCTAACTAAAAAATCCTCACGCCTTTCAAGGGTTTTAAGGAATTTGTTTTTGAAAACTATCACTTAATTAGACCATCTCCAACAGTTTCCAATATTATTGGGAGCTGTGTGCGCTTTGGGTGAATTTGATCTATCACTTGTGTATTAGTCTTATGGCATATTTAACTTATTTTACTTAACTTGCGTGCCTCGATGCAGACATGTTTAGAATGACAGTGGAACACGGGAAAACGTACCTTCTACGTATCATCAACGGCGTCATGAACGAAGAGATGTTCTTTATGGTGGCCAACCACAAGCTGGTGGTAGTCGGGATCGATGCGGCCTACGTGAAACCGATCACCACCAACTACATCATGATCACCCCAGGCCAGACCATGGATGTCCTCCTCGTCGCCAACCAGAAGCCTAGCCACTACTACATGGCCGCCCGAGCCTTCGGGGAGCTCATCTTCTCGAACGCAACAACCACCGCCTTCGTCCAATACGAGGGGAGCTACGCGGCTCCCGCCAACGCCTCCTTCCCAACCCTCCCCGATTACAACGCAAGCAATGCGGCCATTGCGTTCACGCGCCGTTTCCGTGCCCTAGAGGACCACTCAGATGTCCCCGAAACGGTAGACAGGAGGATTGTGATGACCCTAGCCGTCGGAACCGTACCCTGTGAGGAGGGCAAGACTTGCTCTGGCCCTAACAACAACACCATCTCGGCAAGCCTCAACAACGTGACGTTCGACAGCCCAAAAACCGACGTCCTCCAAGCCTATTGGAAGCGTCTTCAGGGCGTCTACAAGACGGATTTTCCCAACAACCCACCGAACGTGTTCAACTACACCATGTCTCCCATGATCGGGGACAACTTCACCATGTCGGAGTTGAATGGGACTAGGGTCATTGTTGTGGACTACGACGACACGGTGGAGATTGTGTTCCAAGGGACCAATGTGTTAAACGCGTCCGAGAACCACCCCATGCACTTGCATGGTTATAGCTTCTACGTTGTGGGTTGGGGTAACGGCATATTCGACAAGGATAAGAGTCCCCTTGGCTACAATTTGAAGGATCCAGCCGAGGTGAACACCATTGGGGTGCCCAAGAATGGTTGGACCGCTGTCCGTTTCAAAGCTAACAACCCAGGTGAGTTCGATCATTTTGTTTTTCTAATTAATATTAGTTTTTTAGATTGCACATCATCTCTGTTCTATATATGCAAAAGGATTTTCTAATGCATAATTAAACTAAAGATTGAATCAATGTGAGCAACCTGCAGGCGTTTGGTTCATGCATTGTCATTTGGAAAGACATGCGAGCTGGGGTATGGACACGGTGCTGATCGTGAAGAATGGCCCGACTCGTGCTACTAGTATGAGGCCTCCACACTACATTAATCCGTGCTAAGACGCTAATTATTAGCATGGTCTTTCTAAGTTGTCAAATAGCTTATTTGTTGAGAAATAATGAGATTTATTTGTCTATGAGGAATTTGTACTATTTTGTGTACGCTATGAATTTCGGATCCAACTGTATTGTGTTTCTTTGGAATAAAGAGATTCGAAATTGTGGTCGGCTTTGATCATTAAAAAAAAATTCAATTGAATTGTGTACTATGTACGTCTTTAATCTATGTTTGCTCTAGTTCCATTTCAATTGAGAATACAAGGGTCTCTTATTGTCCAATATGCAAATGCGAATTCGTTCTAGATCTCAATTACTCTATATGTTCATGGATTGTCCTTCACGCTACAATGTAATCATGGGTCGACCATGGATTCACGACATGAAGGTTGTGCCTTCCAATTACCAGTAGACAATCAAGTTTCCCACACCATGAGGAATTCAAGATATAAAAGGAGATCAAAGGCTAACCCGAGAGTGTTATAAGTCCACCTTGAAAGCCTCTGGTTAGAAGTCAACATAGCAATTATAGATTGTTGTGTAAACCCGCCATCATATCTTTGTGTGGTCACACAAAGATATGATGGGGATATATCATGGGGTCATCACATATAAAATCAACGTTGATCCTGTCGAACCTCCAATAAAACAAAAGCATAGGAAATGTGCTCTTGAAAGAAATAAAATGGTGGATGATGAAGTAAAGAATCTGATCGAGACCGGGAAAATTAGATAGTCTACATCGACTTCACTGATCTTCTTAGTAAGGCTTGTCACAAGGATTCCTTCCCCCTGCCGTACATAGATGCAATGGTGGATGCGATAGACGGCCATGAGCTCATAGCCTTCATGGAAACCTTTAGTGGATACAATCATATACAAATGCATTCAGAAGATCGGGTTAAGAAGACCTTAATCACTAACCAAGAGACATATTGCTAATGCCCTTTGTCTTGAAGAAAGTCGATGCCATTTATCAACGGCTAGTGAATAGAATGTTCTAGAAGCAAATCAGAAGCACAATGGAGGTTTACATTGACGTTATTCTTGTCAAATATAAGAAGGACTAGATTCATATCGAGCATTTGGAAGAAGCATTCAAGATTCTTCGAAAATACAATATGAAGCTAAACCCTTCTACGTGCTTATTCAGTGTTAGATCGGGCATGTTTATGGGGTACTTGGTCGCACAAAGGGGTACAAAAGCTAGCCTTGAGCATGTTAAAGATATATCTTCTCTCAGGTCCCTAGGTGCATAAAGGATATTCAGAAGCTAGCTGAGAAGATTGCGACACTAGATAGGTTCATCTCAAGGTCCTTTGACCGTTTTTGTTTTTCTATCACTGCTGGAAAACGCGTTTGTAGCCAGAAAATATTTAGCCATGAATATTGTCGAGGTTAATTTGGGTGGCAATGGCCACAAGTTTAACCACAAATATTTACGTTTGCGGTTATATTGCATGGAAAAATAAAGTTGTGGCTATTTTTGAGGCTGAATGGCCGCGAAAAGAGCACGCGGCTAAATTTGGTTGTAGATTTCTGGCCATATTGTCATGAAAACATGTTCGTGGCTAAAGTTTAGGCCAAATTGACGCGAATATCCCGTGCGGCTAGATTCATTTCTAGTGTAGTAGCTAATTAGCCACGAAAAAGGATTCGAGTGTATATTCATGACAAAATCTGGAGCTGAGTACCCACATAATATTTATGGCTAGTTTTGTGGTTATTTGTTTGGGTAATTTGAACCATTGACTCATCAATGGTCCTTCATTTCGTTAGAATTTTTAGAAATAACCACAAGACTAGCCACGATTTCTTATTTTCGTGTCTAACTTAGTATGTTTGGAAAAATCTACGATAACAACCACGAGATTAGCCACAAGTTCTTTATTTTGTGAGAAATCTGCAAAAAATAACCACGAGACTAGTCATGAGTTCTTCATTTCGTGTATAACTTTGTTTGTTTGGAAAAAATTGCAGAACCAGTCACGAGATTAGCCACGAGTTCTTCATTTCGTGGTAAATATGCAAAAATAACCATAAGATTTAAACGAAGGAAGAGGAGAAGAGTTTGGATGGGCTGCTCCTCCGTTTGGGCCGTGTAGGATGATCCAAAAACAGGCCCATTTCTTTTGACTTCCAAGCCCATCAGATTTTCTATTACCTCCCACGCCCATTCCTAATTATTTTTTATTATTTGTAAAATTATTTCCAATATAAATAAAAATTATTTCAAATTTTTAATACATATTATCCAAAGGCCTTTATAAAGAATATTTATTAAAATAAAATATCAATCATGCTCACCTAGGAAATTAATAATTTTTAATAAATTATAAATGACTTCCTAGAATAAAAAATATTTATGAGAATAATATATATTTTTTTTTGATAAGGAAAGAAATTAGGGTGCCCACTAACAAGCTAGTGGTCGCCCTAGGGCATCCTGACGGATGAGGGTGAGAAAACCCGGGTCAACTGCAAGCGGGATAGAGGCGACACGTCTGAAGGATCCAGCGATGAAGTCCGCTACAGAATTGCCCTCCCGAACGACATGAGAGATACTCCAATCCTAGAACCGGGACAGCATGCAGTGGATGTCCGAACGCAGCAACTCAATCTCCCACGGGCAGCGCCAGTCGCCGAGCACGGCCTTGACCAGCTGCAAGTTATCGCCTTCAATCTGGATCCGGGGAATGCCACGTCTGGTGGCCTCGAGAAGTCCCTGGCGCAAGGCGATGGTCTCGGAGATCAGAACAGACTGTCGACCAATCAGTCCTCCGTCAAAATGGATGGTGGAGCCGCCAGAATCTCTGAGGATGAAACCGAACGAAGCTACGCCATCTGCATTCACTGCACCATCAAAATTTAATTTAATAAAATCCCTCTTGGGTTTTGCCCACTTTACACGTTTTCTATTTTCTCCAACCCCCACCCTGTGAGTACGAGGATCGGAGGGGTCAGAAACCCCAACAAGTCTCCAATCTTTAATCTGATTTCGGATAAATTCGGTGATGTCATTGGCATTGGTCAATTTTGTTGCGTTGTTGTTATCAAAGACTCTCTTGTTTCTAGCGAACCATAGGTTCCACCAAATAGTAATTAGGAGTTCCCATTCCTCTTTTGTTATCATTTTCTTAATTTCCTCCAGGACCTGATGTGGTTTTTTGTCGTCCGGTGATACCTGGTCAGTAATCCTACTGAGTTTTGGGTTTATGGATCTAAGGGTTGCCCTTGTAAGGGGGGCATGAGATTAAGATGTGGTTTGTGTCTTCAAACTGGTTGTTACACGCTTCACAGCCTTGTGGTACCGGAATATGGTTGGCTGCAAGCCTTGTTTTGGTCGGTAGGCCATTTCGAGCCACTTTCCAAAGGAAGTTCTTCATTTTGGGAGGGATATTTAGCTTATTAATCCATTCCAAGTTAATCTTTGGTTCACCTTTAGATTGGTGGAGCCACTGCATGGTCGAGTGGGTGGAGTACCACCCATTTTTACTTGGTTGCCAGTATAATCTATCTGGTATTTTATTGAGGGGGTTGATAATTCTGGATATTCTTTCGAGGTCATCATGGTTGACGACCTCACACAACTTATCAATGTTCCATGAGTTATCCTCATGGAGGTACGCCTCAACAGGTTCTTCCCAGTTAATGGGAGTTCCAACCTCAGGTTTTGGGTTGAGAGGACCATTACCGGTCCAATTGTCTTTCCAAAAGCGGATGGTTTTGCCGTCCCCCACTTGCCAGATGAGCCCCTTAATGAACAGGTCACGTAGACTATATAGTTTGGACCACTGCCATGATGTGTTCTGTTTTTTCTTATAGCTCAGAATACTTTCCGTTTTGAGGTATTTTTCACTCACTATTTTGACCCAAAGGTCATTTGGTTCTGCTAAGATTTTCCAAAGTAGTTTCATCTAGAGTGCTTGGTTCATATCGGTTGCCTTCGCGATTCCCAACCCCCCGTGAGCAGGGGGTCGACAGATTGAATTCCAACTTATGAGTGGTTTGTAGTTGTTTTCCTTATTCCAAAAGAAATTCTTATTAATATTGTCTAGTTCTTTCAGGGTTGACTGTGGTAGCAAAAACGATTGCGTAATATAGTTAGGTTGTGCTGATAGGTTTGCTTTGATTAGGGTTTTCCGCCCCTCTTGAGATAGGGCATTCGCTTTCCATTTTGATAATTGGGCTCTGGTTCGCAGAACAAGGGGTTTAAACGTGTTTTGTGTTACATGCCCGTTAATTATCGGACATCCTAGATATTTGTCTAGAGCAATTGTGTTTGCTATTTGGAGAATTTGTTGTAGCTGCTCCTTTGTGTTGTTGTTTATGTTATAATGTGATAATGGGGAGACCATGTCTCCATGATTTGAGGGCAGTCCCTTCCACCTACTACCAGACGTTAAAGTTCCCAACGCCTTGGGGGTTCAAGAGATCCGAGGAGACCAGAGAACTTCGAGAAAATGCTACAAATCGGCTTTAAAGCTGACTGCCAATAAAAAAATTAGCTTAGCAATTAAAGGAATCCACTAATTCTACCACTCCAAAGGAAAAAGAAAAAGAAGATGAGCAAGTAGAAGAGGTGGCCCTACACCAATTAGACCTCAGTCGGTCCGTAAAGATTGAAATAGACTTGGAAACGTCTATGAGGGATGAGCTAATAGACTTCTTGAGTAAGAATACGGAATGCTTTGCATGCTCCCACGAGGATATGGTGGGAATCGACCCGAAGGTAATCATACACAAGTTGAATGTGGATCCAAATCACCCACTACTAAAACAGAAAAGAATGAAATTTGCCGCGAAAAGGAACACGATAGTAGACGAGGAAGTAGGAAAGTTTATGGAGACTGGCAAGATCAAAGAAGTCAAGTATCCGGAATGGCTAGCTAACGTATTCGTCGTACCCAAGAAAAATGGAAAGTGGAGGATGTGCGTGGACTTCACGGATTTGAACAAGGCTTGTCCCAAGGATTCATTTCCGTTGCTCCACATAGAATCCTTAGTAGACGCTACAGCAGGCCACGAGTTGTTAACCTTCATGGACGCCTTCAATGGGTACAACCAGATCCGGATGGAAGAAAGCGACCAAGAGAAGACATTCTCCATAACCAACAAATGAACCTACTGCTACAAAGTCATGCCTTTTAGACTGCGAAACGCTGGCGCCATGTACCAGCTACTGGTGAATAAAATGTTCCAAAATCAGATAGGAGAAACCTTACCCTTGTGCCTAGCTGTCACTAAGAAAGCCATCAGCGGTGTGTTGGTCTACGAACAAGATGGGCAGCAACAACCCGTATATTATGTAAGTAGAACTCTCCTACCAACAGAAACATGTTATTCTTCCCTGGGAAAATTGTTGTTCGTATTGGTCATGTGCTCCAATAAACTCCGTCCCTACTTCGAGTCATACACGATCATGGTGAGAACCACGCACCCCTTGAAGATGGTCATGCACAAACCCGAGTTTACGGGAAGAATGGCCAAATGGGCACTCCATCTAAGCGGATTCGACATCCAGTATGAGCCCAGAACCGCACGAAATCCCAAGCATTGGCCGACTTTGTGGTTGATTTTAGTCCCACCACAAAAGAGAGAACATAATTAGTTGAGTTGATGACGCTAGAAGCAAAGTCTCCAGTCAAATGGACACTTGACACAGATGGTGTATCTAACGTTGGGGGAATAGGGATAGGAGTAGTCCTAAAATCAAAAAAGGGGGATAGGGTGGCACAATCTGTGAGATGCACTTTCGAGGCCACGAACAATGAAGCCGAGTATGAGGCCCTAATTTTTGGCTTAACTCTTGCCAAGGACTTAGCCATACAACAGATTGAAGTCAACTGTGATTCGTTGCTAATAATCAATCAGGTCTTTGGCTTGTATGAGGCCAGGGACGAAAGAATGGCAGCTTATCTAAAAGTGGTGAAGGATCTAATCTCTCAATTCGAGAAGATATACTTCACATAAACCCAAGAGAGCAAAACGCTAAAGCAAATTCCCTCACTGGTTTAGCTTCAGCCATCAACCGCGATGAATATCCTGTGATTCCAATGGTTCATATCATGGTCCCTACCATTGGGAGAGCCCACACTAATGATGGTAATAAATCTCTTAAAATCACCGAAGACATCACCCCTCTCAGGTCCAGGTTTTGCAAGGACATCTTCATGAGCAGTGACGATGTTGACGCCAGGAGTTTCCGGAATGACCCAGTTCCAAACCTTTCTTTGGACGATCTGGGTCGTGACGAGGACCCCCTCGTTCCCTCCGAAGTAAATGAGGAACCGTGGGCCCGGCCATACCTTAATTGATTGATCGAAGGGAAACTTCCAAAAGATAAAACAGAAGCCAAGATGCTGAAGATAAGAGCCACGCGGTTCATAGTTGAGAATGAGATACTCTTCCACCGATTCATGGTGGGCACACTACAAAGTTGCTTGACCAAGGGAGGCGTTCAGAAACTTTTCTAGGAGCTTCACGAAGGAGATTATGGGAACCATACAGGAGGAAGAAGTCTATCCAATAAGGCCCTTCGTCAAGGGTGTACTGGCCTATCATGCGAAAGGATGCTATAGACTTCTATCGTAAATGCGACGCTTGCAAGAGACAAGCACCAAGGGCTCACCAACCTCCTGAACCACTCTACCCCACACTCACGCCATGGTTGTTCATGCATTGGGGAATGGACGAAGTCAGAAAGTTACCCCCTTCATCTGGGAAAAGAGTATTTTTCCTCTCCATGACTAATTACTTCTCCAAGTGGATCGAAGTCGAGGCTTACCAAGAAATCAAGGACAAATAGGTGATTTCTTTTACCATTAGGAATATCCTTTGTCGTTTCGGTGTGCCCTCAAAGATCGTATGGGACAATGGTTCTCAGTTCGTAAGTCAGAGAACAAGAGACTTCTGCAGTCGCTGGAACATCAATTTAGTCACTTCGACACCTCGCTACCCCCAGTCTAATGGGCAAGCCGAGGCTAGCAATAAGGTGATTGTGAACAACCTAAAGAAGCAACTTGCAAAAGCCAAGGGAAACTGGGCCGACGAGCTACCTTACATCATGTGGGCGGACCGAACAACGCCTAAGGTAGCGACCGACCAGTCCCCCTTTTCCCTGACGCATGGGTGCGAGACGCTCATTCCCGCCGAGCTTCTCGTCCCCACAACTTGCTCCAGTTTCTTGACCGAAGAACAGAATCGTATAGAATTGTCTGCCGACCTGGATACCTCGGATGAGCTTTGCGACCAAGCTCGACTCCGCCTAGCTAGGCACCAACAACAAGTCATCCGGAGCTACAACCAGAATGTTATAATCCGAGCTTTCTAGGTGGGTGATTGGGTGTTACGAAAAGTTTTCCAAAATACCCACGAGACAAAATCAGGCAAGGTAGCCCCAACATGGGAAGGGCCCTACAAGGTAACTAAGGTTGTCGGTCAAGGCGCATACCAGCTCGAGTCCAAATACGGCAAGGTTATCCCATGAAGTCGGAATGCGATACACTTGTAGAAGTATCATTTCTAAAAAGAAATCTCCCTTGCTGATCGTTAAATTTATTAGGCATTCCCGGCAAGAAGCCTTCGCGCGATATATGCGAGATGTTCAAGGTCATCTATCGTTAGTTGTTAGTTTATTTTCATTTCAGTCTATCCCTTCCGTAGTTTTCTTGTGATCA
Source organism: Fallopia convolvulus (assembly GCA_964016875.1). Lineage (NCBI taxonomy): Eukaryota > Viridiplantae > Streptophyta > Magnoliopsida > Caryophyllales > Polygonaceae > Fallopia > Fallopia convolvulus. The sequence continues at coordinate 38,654,005 of OZ024727.1, forward strand.
ACTTAACTATGTGAAAACTACTTGTTGTGTGTTTATCATGTTGCAATGTTTCGTCAAATGAATGAACTATGTGTATGTTATTGCTTGCTCATATCTGTTTTTTGCATAACTAGTGGTTGCACATCAAGCATGTGTATTTTCTTGTGATCCTTTCCACTTGTCAGGAGATCGTCCAGTCCTTCTTCCATCTCAGGTGTAGCTCCGACTTCCATGCCATGATCGCCACCATCCTCTTCAGCATCAAGATCCTTGTCCGCCGCTTCTTCTTCCAAGAGACCCAAGGAGGCAAAAATCTCGTCGCTAGGAGCCGGCTTCTCGGGTGGATAGCATTCATGGAAGGTCGTGATCTCCGCATCCAGGTCCCAACTCAAGTTTTGACCCGCCATGAATTGCTTAATTGTCTCCACCAGAGACATCATCGAGAAGTACGCCCCAATCTCACCGACTTGCTGAAGGATCTTCTTGTTCGCAAGCTCAAGCTCAGCGATCTTGGATCGATCCATGGCAGCTTGGATCTTCTTGTTCCAGCGTTCTCGGCACCCACCTTGACCTTAGTTCCGACAAACTCTTATCCTCCCTGTCTACGGCATCTGCTACCCACAATGTACCTTGTAAGGCCTAGAGAATAAAAACGTCGGCAGTAAGGAGGAGCGCAAAAAAAGGGTAAAAGAGAGAAAGGGATGACACAAGGAGAGGGGTCAACCTTCCAGACAATCAGGCCGGCATCTCTAATCAAAGCGGATGTAGGAATATCCAAAGGAGAATTCTTAGAAGCATGAGTGTTGCGGAGCCCCTGCCACAGATCCAATGGAACCATGTCTTCCAGGTCAACGACCTTAGCAAGTCGGGTATTTATTTAAATATTTTTCTCTTAAAAAGAAGAGTTTAAATATATTATAATTTTCTTAATAAATTGTAAATATTTTATAAGGGATTGTCAAAATGGTAAATAAAAATTCAAACAAATGTAAGTCATAATAATTTTTATTAATATCACATTACAAAGCAAGCTAAAATAAGGAAAATGGCAAAATAAAAAGGGTCAAGAGGGGGACTCGAATCCGAGACCTCTTTCACCCTTCCCACACTCACACACTCTCATATCCGCTAGACTATTGTAACTTGACTACCTACTAAAGAACTTTTATAAATTTAAACCCTCCTTTTTTGTGTATCCCCAATTGAACAAATCAGTTGTCTGACTGATTGAACATACAATCAATCCATGGCTTCCATTCCCATCAAGTTCCTTAGATTTCTTGTTCTCCTCGTCAAACTCCATCACCCCTTTGTCATCCATCAACTAACACAACCCCACCCAATCTCCATCAAGCTTTCCCTCCATGGCTGGTCCATTCCAATGGTGGTGGATCAAGAGAAGCCTCAAATTTCACTATTTAAAAGGCTAAAATCCCATTGTAAGATTCACACCATTCTTCTCTTCTCTTCCTCTAGTGATTTTGCCTACTTTCAATCAAAAAAGTTAGCCAAAAGCCCTTTTTTATACTTGCTGATTTTTTCTCTAAATACCATTAAAACCCTAGCCTTCACCACCGGGCCACCACCAGACCACCTTGGGCCGCCTTCCCTTGTCGCGCCCCACCCTCGGAAGGTCGCCGGACCACCACGTCGCCCTGGTGCGCCGCCCTTGCTGCTAGTGCACCTCCTTGCCTCTCTCTTGTCTTCTCCTCTGTGCAATTATACGTACATCCGGTAGACAGAAGGTCTAAATTCTTTTTTTTTAATTATTGTTTTAACCCTTTTATTTTATTAAGTAAATTTTAGCATCTTTTAATATCAGTACAAGATTTGGGTTGTTAGGAAAATCAGATTTTTATGTTATTATTTTCCTTATGCTTAAATGGAATAAAATCAACATGCATATATATTTTTGATAAAGAAACAATTATCACAAACATGGGAAGTTTATTAAAATCAAATCAGATCACCCCTGCACCGGCACCGACACCGACAAAATCAGATCACAAACACCTAAGAAAAAATGCTCTCATGTCGCTCACCCCTGCACCGACACCGACGACTGCCTCTGGGAGCAACATTGAAGTTACTATGGAAGACATGATTACTGACAAGAGAGAGCAACCGCTGGGAGATTGATAGCTTTCATTTAGTTATAGCCTAGGATGCATATTTATGATTATTTTGCTTCGTTTTAGCTTAGTCTAATTTAGTTCTTAGGTTTTTAGGTGTTCTAGGAAATTCGGGTTTGCGCTTGTTTTGTTCGGTTTTGCAGATCTTTAGGTAAACAAGCGTGGACGGGACGAAGTTTGGTGGACTATGGTGGAGTTTATGAGGCTTATAGTGATACAAGTGAAGATTGGAAGAACTAAGGCCTGAGAGCTTGGGGAATAAAAACGCTTACACGGGCTGTGCATTGGAGTTCTTGTTTTGACACCTCTATCTTGCAATGCTTGGTTTGGGAGATATTGTGGTCGGATGAAACTGAATTTGGTATCACTAGAAAGCTAACTCGAAGAGATACAATTCAAGTTTTTACTCCGAGTCCATATTCCAACTTGAAGGGTGTCAAAACAGCCTCTGAAGTGTCGCCTGAATGTTGAACCGAGGTTAAAAGCGCGGGTTAGCATGTATAAGTGCGGCCGAGCTTTTGGAGGTCAAGTCGCCCAATTGGCTTTCTACACGAAGACTTGGGCCGAAGTTTGGGCTTTGTTTTTCGGCTTGATTGGATTATTTGTCCGAGCTTGTGCTTATTTGTAGGGTTAATGAGGATTGTTTCATTTGTTATCTTTTATAGTTTTGGAAATACTTTAAAACTCTTGTTAGTTTCTATCTTTTTCATAACTTAGATCATAATTTTGGAGGCTAGGGTTTTTCTCTCTAGATCAACCTTTGAACCTTTTGTAAGTTTTTCTTAATTCAATTATGCATTGCTAATTTCATTATGTTTGACTAGTTATTGAAATCATAGATTGCATATTATTGTGAGGTTTGATTGATTCTCAACAATTTGAATAGGTTTTATTCCTTGTGCTTAATTGAATCAAAGTTCTTATAGGGTTTTGTTAGATTGGCCACCTAATAGAATTTCCAAGTTAATTTACAACTAATCTGATTAAGTCCCGTTTGGGATTGATTGGATAAAGTAGCAACTATAATTGTTTAGACCCGTTTGGGCTATTCAGTTGTAGAAGGGAATAAACCACAGATAACTTGATTAGTTGTTTACGTCGAGTATTTGTTTTTGTCGATACTTTGAACTTAAAGCTCTCGTTTAATTGGATCTAGACGTTGTTCTAGGTTGTTAGATGAATAGGGTTGTTCAGACTGTTAGCTCTTTCAACTAAATATAAAGTTTTGGATAATAATCCATGATATATTATTCAAGTGAATTGAGAATAAAGAGAATCAATGATCAATAAGCATACCTATGATGGATTTAACTAGTTGAACACATATTTCTCTCATATATTTACAATCAACTTTGCATTCATATTTACTTTTTAGTTTGCATCTAGTTTAGATAAATCATCCATAAAACTCCACTTTAGTTTTGTTACTTGGCACGTAAGTAACAACACAAATACACGAGTCTCTGTGGGATCGACCCTTGCTTACCATTCTACTATGTTTGGTTAAGTTAGGATTCTTTGATAGGTAGACGACTGAAAAATACCTCATCAGAGATCCTCCTGATCGAACAGCCTCGTGGAAAGATGTAGTTGTGGTGGGAAGTGCTTCCCAACAGAAAACTCTCGTTGATGAAGACTTTATTGCCGGAAAAATCCAAATCCATCATCCTAATGGTCCTGATGGCAATCCTGCTATCACGATTGAGGAAGATGTTATGGATGCTCTCGCTTCGGTCTAGAAGTGGTCCTGATGGAGATCCTGCTATCAAGATCGAGGAAGATGTTATGGATGCTCTCGCATCGGTCTGGAAGTGGTTTGTGGTAGTCAAGTTACTCGACCATCCAATTGCGTTCCGCTTGAGGGAGAGAAAACTCAAAGATATGTGGAAATCGAATGTAGGATTTCAAGTCTTAGTCCTTTCCAATGGCTATCATCTAATTCGCTTTGGACGAGAAGAGGAATTCATTTCAGCCCTTACGGGGGGGGGGGGGGGGGGGGCATGGACCATTTTTGGTCGATGCTTGATTGTCAGAAGTTGGTCTCCACAATTTTGTACTTCGGAACATATCAAAACGGCCCCAACATGGATCCACAATCTACCGCTCACACTCTACGAGGAGAAAATTCTTCTTAAGATCGGGGAGGCTATTGGCCGCCCTATTAAAGTGGATCCAAAGACTATGTTCATGAATCGAGGGAGATTTGCACGAATATGTGTTGAGTTAGATTTAGAGAAGCCTTTGAAGGGTTCGTTAAGCATTAATGGTGACCAGTTTCTCATTGAATATGAAGGCCTCTCAACCATATGTTTTAGTTGTGGACGCGTTGGCCACGTCAAAACACATTGCCCCCTTCGAACTGATCCTCCGCCCTCGAAGAGTACATCTATGGAAACTCTCTCTCCCGGTGCAGTACCGAAATTGGCTATGGGGAATGATTTGGCCTGCCAGCATGAAAAGCAAGTTACCCCGTCTTCGTCGTCGATGGTGAACGGTAGTCAGTCTGTGGTCGGTGACATTAAAGGTTCATATGGTGCTTGGATGGTTGTTGAAAAGAGGAAAGTCAAAGCCAAAGGAAATCAAGGGAATATTCGGTCGAGTAATAACCGGAAAGTGGGTGAAAAAAATAACCAACAGCATGAGGAAAAAGGAAAGTCAAAGATTTGCCAGCCTAGTAAACCGCTCTTTCCTCAGTTAAATCAATTTAGTGCCCTGGGATCACTTGGGGAAGAAACTTGTGAACAAATTTCCAAGGTAGTAAAAGATATTTCCTTAGGAAAGGGTTTCACGTCCATTGACCTTGGTAAAAACTCGGATTCGACCAAGGCCACGACTGACATGGAGATTATTCCTCAGCCTACTTCTATGGAAAGTGCGCCTATACATTATTCGAATATAACCCCACAGCCGACTAGTATGGCAAATCCCTCTCATTTAGAAATAAGTGCCACGAAAAATAAAACGTCGAAAGAGGCGTTTTCAGTTGACTGGTTAAAGAAAAATAAATCTTCAAAGATAGCAAAGAGTAAATCTTCTGCCCAGAATAGATATCAGCCTTTTCCAAAATCAGGCACAAATCCGGATAAAGAAGATTTGATATCTTCCAAGATTGTTCTCGAAAAGATCTCACCGTTAACCCTCTCAAAGCCAGTTGATTTTGGCATGAGATCTTATTTGAAGATACCAGTATTACTGATGCTCAGAATGTCATCACCGGTCAGAATTCTGAATGTGGTAATCAGTCAGGTCAGAGATTCTTGGAGTTTGATGGCATCGCACCACCGACCGGGTCCATTGAAGATCACAACCCCAAGGACAATCCAATGCATGAGAGTCGAGTTACTCCCCATGATAATGGAAATCCATCCGATCCTATGCAAGGTCTTAGTACCCCCGGAGTTTCAGGAGGCGTCAATGCGTCTGTCTGATTCGATTTTCGCCTTTGCGTTGCGTCTGTCTCATGACATTTTGCCTTTATTTAGCTTCATTAATTCCTCTTTAATGTCTATAATTGATCTGAATATTTTAATTTGGAACGTCCGTGGGGCGGCTAGTGATCACTTCATCTCGACTATTCGAGAGCTTATTCGTATTCATGATTATAGAGTCTTGATTCTTGTTGAACCGCATATCAGTGGAGAGCAAGCTGACATATCTTGTACTTGCACCGGGTTCGATGGAATTCTCCGTGTTGAGATGGAGGGTTTCTTTGGTGGCATCTGGCTGCTCTAGCGCAAATTTGAGGTTAATGTCATTCCAATATCTCTCAATCCTCAACATCTCACAGTGGAAATTTGTAGACATAGAGAGGACCCCTAGTTTCTTTCGGCCATTTATGCTTCACCGGATGCTACGACCCGTACTGCGTTGTGGTCCGAACTTGAATCTTTTGCCCATGCGCACAATTGCTCGTGGGTTTTAGTGGGAGACTTCAATGCCACCCTTCATTCTCATGAGAGCATGCCCTCTTCTGTTAGCTCTAATCACAACTCACATCAGTTTAAAAGGTCTGTTCATCAAATGCAGCTTATAGACCTTGGTTTTTATGGGCAACCTTTTACTTGGCAAAGCGGGAACTCATGCAGAACTAGGAAGGCGGCAAGACTTGATCGGGTCTTTTACAATGAATATTGGCGTCTTCGATATGTAGATACATGGGTGGAGCATGGAACAACGCCCTATTCTGATCACTCCCTGATTTTCCTCCATCTTCATAACTCTACTTGTGGTAACTATTGAAGTAGGCCATTTTGTTTCCAAGTGGCGTGGATTTTGCACGATCAATACCATAATTTTATTTCTATAGGCTGGAATGATAGTCATGATAGTATGAATGCTTTATCTGACATCTCTGTTAAGCTTTAAATCTGGAACAAAGAAGTTTTTGGAAACATTTTCCACAAGAAACGCATATTGTGGGCCCATCTGGCAAGTGTGAGACGATGCTTGGCCTCTTATGTGACTAATAATCTTATCAACTAGAGCAATCTCTGCTCAGAGAGCTTGAATCAATTCTTGAACAGGAACAATAATGATGGTTCCAAAAATCTCGTGCTTCCTTTCTTGTTGATGGCGACCGTAATACACGGTTCTATCATCTCTCTAATATTATCCGGCTTAGATCAAACAGAGTTGAAAGATTACTGGACCAAGGGGATTATTAGATCAGCAACAATTCTGAATTGGAGAAATTGGCCCTGGATTGTTTCGCTAATTTGTACACGGTTGAGCTTGCGCTTGAGGCTATTGATTCGTTAATTTTTCCTATTTCATGCAGTTTCCCAACGCCCTCACCTGCTGCTTACGAGGCACTATCAACTCCGTTTTTGGCATGTGAAGTTTGGCAAGCTATTAGAGCTATTGGTCCTTTTAAAGCTCCCGGGCCTGATGGCTTTTCGACGGTCTTTTATCAAAAGAGTTGGGCCACGGTGGGTGCGAGAGTTACCGAGACGATTCTGATTTTTCTCAACTCACTGCATATGGAATCAGGTTTCACAAACTCTTTGCTTGTTCCTATTCCAAAGATTGAGAGCCCATCGAGACCGTCACACTTCCGCCCCATCTCTTTGTTGAATGTTATTTTCAAACTCAGTACAAAGATGATAGTTAGTAGACTTAAGCCCCATATTGCAGATATGGTTTCACCCATGCAATCAAGCTTTATTCCCGGAAGACAAATTGTTGATAATATTATTATTGTTCAGGAGATCATTCATACCATGGAAAATCGCCTTTGGAATGGTAAATGGATGGTGCTTATGATTGACCTTGCTAAAGCTTATGATCGTGTGCATTGGGATTTCCTCAAAGAGATTTTGCATGAGGCTGGATTTCCGGACCATATTTGTAATGTGATAATGTTGGGCCAAACGTCTAGTCAAACACAACTACTATGGAATGGAGAAAAGGGGAGCTCTTTCAAACCATCCCGAGGCATTAGACAGGGCGACCCTCTCTCTCCTTATCTCTTCGTTCTTTGTATGGAGAGCCTTTCCCATATTATCCAATCAGTCGTTACAACAGGATTTTGGAGTCCTATTGTTGTTAGTGATGTTCCAATCTCTCATTTGTTTTTCGCGGGCGACCTTCTCCTTTTTGCGGAGGCATCGGCCTCTCAAGTGACGATTATCCAATCGTGTCTTGATTGCTTTTGTGCTCAATCTGGGGGAACAAATTAATCTTGAGAAGAGCTCAGCTTTTTTCTCTAAAACTGTCCTTCATTCGGCGACTCTTGACCTTGGTGAGCGGCTTTATATCCCTGTCACAATGGATCTTGGCCAGTATTTGGGGGTGCCTACACTTCATGGTAGAGCTCATAAAGAGAGCTACCGATACCTGCTTGATAAAATTACGTCAAAGTTGAGTGGCTAGCAGGCTCGTACACTCTCTTTAGACGGGTGTGTTACGCGTGCTAATTCAGTTCTCTCGAGCCTCCCTGTCTATGCTATGCAGTCTACACTCCTCCCGCATTCCATTTGTGACGCTATTGACAAGAATGTAAGAAGATTTATATGGGGCTCCACCAATGAAGCCGGAAAATTCATCTTGTCTCTTGGGACAAAGTTACACAACCTCGCAAGTTGGGAGGTCTTGGCGTTCGTAGCATGAGAGAGTCTAACACTGCTCTCCTTTCCAAACTCGGTTGGCGCACTTTAAAAGATCCTTCTAGCCTTTGGAATCGTGTCATTAGAGAGAAATATTGTAACCAGAGCCGATATCGATATGTTTGTTCGACGACCCCGATAATCTCATACTTGGAAGGGGTTTGTTCATGGTGCTCAACTCCTTGTGAAAGGAGCTAAATCTTCTATTGGCATTGGTAGAAATACACTCTTTTGGGAACATAATTGGCTCCATGATCGGCCTCTTTCGAATTTGCTACCATTCCTTTAACTGAGACTGATTTGGGTGCGGTGGTGGCTGATTATTGGAATGGCCATGATTGGCATTGGGAATTGCTCGAGTCTAAGCTCCCCCTATAATTCGCTTGGAACTCTTTGTTGTGAAAATTCGTGATTCCCCCCTTGTTGTTGACTCCTTATTTTGGGGCGCCTCGCCATTTGGTAATTTTTCGACAATTTTTGCTCGGAATCTCCTTCGTTCACCGAGTATTATTCCACAATCTCAAGTGTGGAAATGTATCTGCCCGGTGCAGCAGCGGGCGAGACAATTCCTTTTTCTGGTATGCCATGATGCTATGCTTTGTAATAAAATCAGATTTAGGCGCCATCTCACTGCCTCGTCTACTTGTCCTCGATGCTCGCTTCTAGAATCTGGCCTCCACCTTCTTAGGGACTGCACTGAGATTGCGCAGCTGTGGAGACATGGCAATTTCAGCTTTGTTAATACTGAATTCTTCATTGAAGCAAACACTTGCAAGTGGGTTCTTAATAATATTAGCTTAGAGAAGGAAGACTGCTCGATTTTTGCTAATATGATTTGGTAAATCTGGAAAGATAGAAACAGACTGGTCTTTGATGGTGTAAGTAAGCTCGACCATATTCTTCCAATCGTTCAACAGCTAGTATGCCATTATCGTGAGGCGGAATTAGGCCGTCAGAGATTAGGGGTCAGGTCTGCTCCACGCCAAGTACGTAGAACTCCTTATTGGCACTCGCCACTTGATGGGGTCTTTAAATTGAACACGGATGTTATCTCTAAGAGCAATCCCAGACTTACTTGTGGTGGTGCCGTCTTCAAAAATGACTTTGGCAACTTCTTCTACACATATATCTTCACATGCGATATTTGTAGTGCTCACACTGCTGAACTATGGGCTATTTTCCATGGGCTTAATCTCGCTAAATCGCTGGGCTTGACAACACTGCAACTTGAAACTGATGATGCAGAAATTTGGAGGTTGCTCTCTAAGCCTATGCCTTTATCTGATGCGGATTTCCACCTATTGGATCAATGCCATCTTCTCCTGAACGAGCCTCACTGGAATGTTTCGATCACACATACCAATCGAGAGAATAATAAGGTGGCCGACCGTTTGGCGAATCTGTCGCTTGAGATGGCTGTTAGTTTTACTGAATTCTCGACCCCACCCCCTTGTATTGCTTCAAGTTTGATTTTTGATGTAACCCATATGGATAACGCTAATTAGGTATGCTCTTTTTTTTTGATAAGGAAGCTCATTAGTTATGCTCTAATAAAAGGGCCACGCCCTCCTTCAGATAAAAAAATATTATAAACTTAAGAAAAAATTTGGTTAAAGGGCAAGAAAAATTATTATAATTAGGCGCTTGTAATCTTAGTGTATTTTCCATAGAGAATTCCATGGCGACTAAGCACCGACAACGGATTCCGAGCCCCGGATTCGAGAAAAAAAAGGTGTTGCAAAAATCTGGACTAAGTTAATGCAAGCCAAATCAGAGAACTGGCCATGGAATCTCCGGCGATAAAGTCGGAGCTTTCAGCGAAATGGCTCTATCAAGTCGAGATTCGTCCGGATCTTCCAGAATTTTCGATCTCGTCTTCAGAAAAGGGGAGGCCGCCTCCTGTTGATAAATTGGCGTAGTTCGTTGTGAATAAAAATCGGTTGGTGAAGTGCGGAGATTTCTCCGTTGTTCTGGTGATCGCAGTGGTGTCTACTGCGTTTGGATTTGATGTGACGAAGCTTCTCGAATGTGTGATGAGAGATGGCTTGCAATTGTAAGTTACAGAGACTTCGTTAAGTCTGAGCTGTTGATTTATCCTCAGTTTAAGATAAAATTATCTCTCCTCTGTAATTCCCAACTCTGATTCCCAAATTTGAACGGTAGAAAGAGTAATTTAATATGAATTTTCCTTTTGCTCCAGCTTTTCATATGAATTGGTTCCATGGACTAGGCAGAAAGAGTAATTTAATGGCAGAATACATAAACGGCCCCTGTACTTGGGCCAATTGGTCACTTGGCCCCCTGTACTTTAGCCCTAACCGTTTGGCGCCCTATAATTGCACATTGCACGCTCTTTTAGCTGAGTGTTTGGGCGAGTGAGGATTTCTAAAACAAATAAACAAATCAGTTGAATGATTCGAATTCTTTCTCCCAAGTCCTCATTCTCTATCTGACCATCTCTCTAGATCCTTTCTAGGGTTTCCTCTTTTAGACCTCAGAGTGTATGATATTTGCATATCAGTTGAATGAACTCAAGACCTCTCAGATCAGGGGGTTGAGGTTAGAGTGAAGAAGAGGAATGGCGAAAATGTCGGAATAGAGGAGAAGATGAAGAGAGGATCAATTAGGGAGGCTCGAAGCGGAAATTTCACATGTGGATCCATGGAAACTTCAAAGAAAATTCTCTGAAACTGTTTTCGATCTGAATTTCCAGAAATTGTTGCTCGTCTCCTTTGCCTTCTTTACCAATCGGAATCCAATATGTTTTTCTCTCTCGCTTTCTTCCTCTTTTTGCCTCCTCTAAATTGCTTTGCTACCCTCTGAAGAACCTAGGGATGAAATTTCATGTCTGAAGGTTCCAGTTTTTTGTTCGATCGTCTTCAATTACATTTTTACGCTTTCTTTTGTTTGGTTGAACAAAACAAATTTGGAGGCGATGGGCTGATGTGCATAAACCCTAATTTCCCAACTTTGATTTTCAACTAGATTAAAAATTATTATTTTAATCACTTATAATATAGAATTTTTTCCATTAAAAAACAAAAAACAGTAATTTTTTGACATGACATCTATGTGGAGCTGATGTGGCAAGAGAAATTTATAGTTCATCGCGCGTGCATAACACTTACCCAAGTTTTAGCTATTCAGGTGTTCAATAGATCGCAATGTGCAACTATAGGGGGCCAAACGGTTAGGGCTAAAGTACAGGGTCCAAGTGATCAATTAGCCCAAGTACAAAGGACCATTTATGTATTCTGCCGTAATTTAATATGTTAGTGTTGTGGGATAATGTTATAACTTAATTAGTATTGCAAATTTGCAATGTTTATTAATTCTCCTTTTGCTTTTCATATGAATTGGTTCCATGGAATAGGCAGAAAGAGTAATTTAATAAAAGTAGTGTCATTTCCCTTGTTCTCTAACGTAACAAATGACATATACATGACCATAAATAAAAGTAGTGACATTTCGTTGATCCATCTCTGCTTCTTAGTTATTCATCTTTCCATGCAATTTTTATCTCAAGTATTTTATTGGTGTTGTTTTTATGCAGTGATGACAACTATTTTTATGTGGTGATGACATTTGATGACAACTATTTTTATGATGATGATAAAAACGAACAAACTTTGAGTGATGACGGTTGTTTGTCTTCAAGACCATTGTCATCAAGGCCCTTTTGATCACAAATTAATCGAACCGTCATCAAGTAGTGATGATAATTGATAACAATTGATGAGAATCGAATAGTCATCAAATAGATATGACATTTATGATGATAGTTGATGACAATCAAACCGTCATCAAATAGTGATGACAGTGATGACACATATTTGATGACAGTTTGATGACACTTGTTCGTCATCAAGGCCCTTTAGATGACAAATTAATCAAACCGTCATCAAGTAGAGATGATAGTTGATGACAATCAAAACGTCATCAAGTAACGATGACAAGTGATGATAGTTGATGACGGTTCGAAACGTGTCATTAAAATTTTTTTGATGACACTTTGAGTGGTGACACATATTTGATAACACTAGAAAATTAAACGTGATGATACATATTTGATGACAACTTTGTTTTTTATGTGTGATGACGGTTGTTTTTATATGGTTGAATGCCTTTGATGATACTTTTTGTTATCAAAAAGTTGTCATAGACATTTTGATGACACTTTTTGTCATCAAAAAATTGTGATGACGGTGGAAAAAATTGTGAGACGGTGAAAAAAATTGTGATGACATTGATGACAATTGTTTTTATGTGGTTGAATTTCTTTAATGATACTTTTTGTCATAAAAAATGTCATCAAGACATTTTGATGACACTTTTTACCTTTCATTACACTTTTTGTCATCAAAAAATTGTGATGACGGTGGAAAAAATTGCGATACGGTGAAAAAAATTGTGATGACATTGCTGACAGTTGTTTTTATGTGGTTGAATTCCTTTAATGAAACTTTTTGTCATCAAAAAGTGTCATCAAGACATTTTGATGACACTTTTTACCTTTCATTACACTTTTTGTCATCTAAAAATTGTGATGACAGTGAAATAAATTGTGATGACGGTGAAAAAAATTATGATGATAGTGATTACGGTTGTTTTATGTGGTTGAATGCCTTTAATGATACTTTTTGTCATCAAAAAGTGTCATCAAGACATTTTGATGACACTTTTACCTTTCATTACACTTTTTGTCATCAAAAAATTGTTATGATGGTGAAATAAATTGTGATGACGGTGAAAAAAATTGTCATGACAGTGATGACGATTGTTTTTATGTGGTTGAATGCCTTTAATGATACTTTTTGTCATCAAAAAGTGTCATCAAGACATTTTGATGACACTTTTTACTTTTCATTACACTTTTTGTCATCAAAAAATTGTAATGACTGTGAAACAAATTGTGATGACGGTGAAAAAAAATTGTGATGATGGTTATGAAAGTGATGATTATGATGATGGTCAACATCGGTCTACGACCGGCCAATGCCCGATCAAAGGCGGTCAACGACCGAGTCAACTCGGTCATCGGGTGAGTCAACCTGGTCAACGGGTGAGTCAACCCGGTGAACTACCGAGTCAACTCGGTGGGAGTGGGGTGGGGGATGGGCGATGGGGTTTTTGGCTATTTACCTAATTTTCACAGCCTTCTTAATATCCACCTAATTAGCTTCTTTTTTTGCTATTTACTTCATTGCGCCTAAACTTAAAAATATTTTTATAAGATATTTTATCATGAGATATTTTTATATGGTTAAAGTGGAGAATAAAAAGATATAATGAAGATAGACTAAAGTTATAGCATAAAAAGAGCTTTATTAATTTTTCTATAAAGAAAGTAATTAAATAAGCAATATGAGATTTAAATAATATAGAAAATATCTTATTAATGGACTTTATGAAACTATATCACCTTGCATGCCATTAATAAATAGTATGTAATATATTAGGAATATATTAATTTAACGTTAAGATTTAATGAATTTCTTTGCCATTAATAAATTAATATATTCTTAATATATTAAGAATATATTAATTTTGATGAATTTCTTTGCCATAGTTTATTAATATTATTAATAAGTCAAAAAGGAGTTGTCTTGACTTTCAAATTTAAATACAACTTTATATAAATATAATTATTTTATAAAGTACTATTGGGATATTATAATTAAAGAAATAATAATCAAGAACATTATTATTTAACACCTCCACCTAAATTATTATTTTAATAATTTAGTTTTATAAAGTCTTTTATAAAAAGTAATATAAGAGAAAATAAAACCTTAAAAGAGATAAGGAATTTTAACAAAAATTATATCGTCATCTCTCGTATCATTAGGTCGAAGTCTCAATCCCGTCTAAGTTGTCAATTTCCATTTCGTTCGATCGTAAATGCTCGCAAAGCTAAGGCAAGTGAAATTTTCCTTGAAGCCTCGATAATCCGTTTCGTGAAATTTCTCGATGTTGGGAACAACTTGTTTGCAATAATAAATGAATCTAGGAATATCGATTGTTAGAAATAATGACCCGCTTGCTATCGTTATTACGATTATTAATGTTCAATAGGAGTATTATGCTAGTCTTGTTTGTGTGACCTTGCTTGCTTACGATCTCTTGTTGAGATCGGTATGGATTAAATAGTAAGGGGTGCGAGATTAACCAAACACCTATATATAACCTACTAAGTCGCAAGGCACAATGCCTAAATTTCGAGACTTTAAGGATCATGATCTAATGTCTGCTCCTATTCGGAGGAGGGATGTGCGCACCCTAGCTAGGTGTCGGAACTTCGTTCCGACAAGGGCGCGAGAGGTTTTTAAAACCCTTTATGAATTAATATCATTCCAAACATACTTCTTACTCTATGAAGTTCTACAATCTCGTAGTTTTTTCTTTCGGTTTAAGAGTTATCTCATCTCGAGATTTACTCATTTCCGTCCTTAAAGCTCCACTTAAAGTTTCTACATCTCAAACACATCCCGATAATCTCTCTCGAATAACGTAAATTACCATACTATCCTTGAGAATTTCCATTCTCACTTGCTTAGTCTCCTTAGACTAATTCCTCTATTTCTACATTTTTTACTGGTATTTTTGGCCCTTTGCGACAAATGCCAGACTCTAGGAAATTCACATCGAAGTTTTGAAGACAAAGTCTAGAAGGCTCGAGAAGAGTTATGCAAAGATAGAAAGTCAAGGCAAGACGACGTTGAAGGAAGGAAGGAATTTTCAAAGAGCAAAGCATTCAGAAGATAGTGCACCAACTCTTCTATTTTAACCAAGCAAATCATCATCATTTGAGTTGTCTTGGAGAAACATACTTGTATTTTTAAATACGTCTTTTCCACCATTTTTTAATATGGGCTTCAGTTTCCGTTGCTACATCATTTGTAAAACGACTCTCAATGTAATGAACGAATATTCTTATCAATGAATAAAATTCCACTTTTAGTCATTTTTTTCTTTAATTTTTGTCTCATTAAATTATTTAAAGCCTTGGGTGACTTTGGACGGTAAAATCCGACGTCACTAGCGGTAATACCTAGTGTTATAAAATAGGGGTGTTACAATTATGGCATCAGAGCCGAATCTTTTGTTTTCAAAACCGAAAACTTGCAAAACCGAAAATTTTCAAAACCCGAAAATTTTCAAAAACCATAGTCTTATTTCTACAAACCGAAAGCTTCTATTCTTAGAAATTTCTTTTCTACCTTTAAAAACATAGGTACTGAAAATCTTCGAATTTTTTTTCTTAATCACTTTTGTTGGAACTTTCAACATTAAATTCATCCTAGGAACTTTTATAAGTTAAAAAAAATTCTTATATTAAGAAAATTTCAAAGAAATTCAAATCCTTCTAAGTAATTCCAAGAAAAATTGATGTGCGCCTTTTTAGTCATGTTTTTAGGGTGTGTTTTTAGTGTGTTTGAGTCTTTTTCTTTAGTTTTGTGTTTAGTTTTGAGTCGTTTGTGTAGGTTTTCGTATTTTCATGAGATATGGAGTCTACATAAGCTTTGGTGGTGTTTTGTAGGTTTTTAGAAGCTATTTGGAGCACTTTTTGAAGAAAGGAGCAAAGTCGGTGAAGATAGCACTTAAAGATGAAGTGAAGATGAAGATTAAGCGCTCAAGAAAATTCATTGAAGATCAAGTTTGAGCTTGAAAAGAGGTAGAGAAATTCGTTAAAAGAACATAGGAAAAAGAATCGAGTCAAACGGAGTTGTAACAAATCCTCTACGCAAGTTTTACTCAAGGTTGTTCGAAATGCTGAACAGGGTCGTTAACGACCCTGTCAAGGTCGTTAACGAGGTACCGCGAGGAGCAGCGGAAGACCGAGTCGGTGCTATTAATGGGCTTTTATCCTATTTCCTTTTATGTTATTAGATAGATAGAAGGGATATATTTTATTAGAAGATATTATTTCCTTATAGTTAGATTTAAGATAGATTTATTTCCTTAAAGATAGATTTAAGATAGAATAGTTTCTCTATAAATACACTTGTCCCCTCTTTAGTTTAGAGATCATTCAAGTTAGAGGAGGAGGAGGAGAAGAAGATAGAGGGGCGTAGGGAGAGAAGGGAACGAGTTTGTGGAGAAGAACTATCGTTGTGGATTCGGTTGTAAGCTTTCTATTTTATTTAATCGTTATGTTTTCAATCATAATTTGTGAGTAGTTCTTCTCTCTAAGGTTGGGGTTAAACCCAACAATGGTTGTGCATGCTTGTTTATGATCATGTCTTGATTGTTTTTATTGCATGAATCTTTTCTCTTGTTCTTAATCCTTGAAACGAAAGTTGATAGGAAATTTCTCATTCATAGTTGAAGCGAAAGTAGAGACCTTGAATCAGAATAGTCAAATTAGAGTTTTGAAGCGAAAGCGGATCTATCCTGGTTGAAGTAGAAGAGATTAGATAGTAAGTTTATTAATTTAGCGAAAGTTGATTGATTTACTTGCTTTATGTTGACGAAAGTTAGCGCCTTTATGTGATAAAAGCATGATCTATATGTTTCATTAGCGTTTGGCATGCATGATTATTGTTGTGGTGATACCTTTACCTTAGATTTCCTCTCTTCCTTGATAAAAACCCTACCTTTATTGATTACTTGCGCCCCAAGAAAGAACAAAACTTGATACTGACTTTCTCCCTGCGGACGAACCTGACTCTGCTATACAACAGCGGGGTCTTGACTATAAATTTATTTGTTGTCAAGAATACCCTCTCAACAAATTGGCGCCGTTGTCGGGGAGATTTCAATAGTGCTGAGTTTTGTTCTTTTTACGTTTTTTGGGACTCCGCCGAGTCGGTAACGACCCCTTAGGGTCGGTACCGACCCTGCTGGGCAACCCAGTTTCTTTGCTTTTTCTGTTTAGTGTCTAGGTCATTGTCGAGTCGTTAACGACCCTCCCAGGGTCGGTAACAACCCTGTCGACAGGTAGTTGTTTCTTTCTTTTTAGTTTCAGTTTTTACGGGATCACTCTAGGCTCCTTACCGACCCTATCCAGGCTCGGTACCGACCCTCGTCGAGAACCCGTTTTTGCCTTTTGATTTCGTTTTTTGTTTTTTCTTACAGTGTATGCCAGCTGAAGGACGCCGAGTTGTCTCTAATCCAATAAGTAGACCCTGAACTCGAGCCATGGCTACACATGAAGAACTAGCTAAGCAGATTGTTGAACTCAGTTTAGAGATAGAGGAGATCCAGAGAGAAAGGGAAATCATACCTACTGAGGCATATGAAGAAGCTAATTACATGTGGGGTCCATATAGGAACCAAGATGATACCTTTTATGCAGGGAGGAATTACAATCAGCCCACCTGGGGCAATTATGCATATGGCCAATGGAGCCAACCTCCTCAACAAGACCAGTGGGTTCCACCTTACAGACCTCCAGGCCATCAGGAGCCACCATCATGGGTTCAAAGATTACAGGAAGGCATTAACGGCGTGACCAACAAAGTTAACGAAGTGACCAACAAGGTTAACGAAGTTCAAGCCAACTTGAACCAACAAAATAAAAGATGGGGAGAGTTCGATATATGGAAGAAGAGTGTTGATTCCCAACTATGGAACCTAGCTGCCCAGATTCCAAGACCCCAAGGGCAATTTCCGGGCCGATCCGAGGAAAACCCTAGAGGACAAATTGCAGCTATGCACCTTAGAAGTGGCAAGGAGTTGCCAGATCGAGCCAAGCCTAAAGACACTAAGCACGGCAACAAAGATGATTCCCCGGTCAGGCTCGTTACCAACCCCAACAGGGTCGTTAACGAGGCTCCCTAGTTCGATAATGCGCCATCCGTGCCAGGTAAGTCTTCTGAACCAAACTCTGAGTTCGTTACCGACCCCACCAGGGTCGTTACCGACCCATCTGCACCGATTGACCCTCTTGTCG
Organism: Fallopia convolvulus; assembly: GCA_964016875.1. Lineage (NCBI taxonomy): Eukaryota > Viridiplantae > Streptophyta > Magnoliopsida > Caryophyllales > Polygonaceae > Fallopia > Fallopia convolvulus. The sequence goes on from OZ024727.1 coordinate 38,672,115, forward strand.
ATTCGGCGGAGCCTCGATCCAGGTCTCTCTCTATCTAGAGTCCGTCAAAAACTCTTCCTTTCCCGATTCAAAAGTCTAATGATGTCACAGAAGGAAAGTTTAGACGCTTTGTTAAAATTCTTCAAGGGCTAAATATTTCTATAACAATTACTGATGCCCTTAATGAAATGCCTGTCTACGCTAAATTTTTGAAAGAGATTTTGAGCAGGAAAAGATCTATCTCAGAGCTGCATAATGAGGTCCATTGCATAAAGCTTCCTGAAAAACTCGGTGATCCAGGTAAGTTTGCAATTTCAATTGGTATTGGGACTCACCGTTTTAAAGCTTTGTGTGATTTAGGTGCCAGTGCTAGTTTATTACCATTATCTATCTGGACCAAGGTTAACATGGGACCACTAGAGCCTGTCAAGATGAAACTCTACATGGCGGATGGATCTTCTGTAAAAGCAACTGGAGTCGTTGACGATGTCCCTATCCAAGTTGGAAAATTCTTTTTCCCAAACGACTTCATTGTTCTAGATATGCCTGAAGACCCTGTGGTGCCAATCATTCTGGGCAGACCATTCTTAGCCACCGCAGGAGCACGTATAGATGTCAGAAAAGGACTTCTCACGTTTGATATTGGAGAAGAGAAGGTCGAGTTTCAATTCAACACACCGATAAGAGAAATGGCTAGTTGTAGTATTGAAGAGTCTACCGACCCACCCTGGCTCGGTAACGACCCTTCCCTGAGTACAGAAACGAGCAAAATCAAGGATGTCATGCCTATCGAGGAAGCCTACCGACCCCCCATGGGTCGGTAACAACCCTTATCTGAAGGAAAATGAGATGGGAAGTGGATCCAGGCACGACATCGAGCCACTTCCAGATCCAGCAGGGTCGTAAACGACCCACATAGCCTCGGTAACGAACTCCTTTCTGCTCGATCCTGGTGAGTTTTCTTGTTCTTATCCAATCAATTCTGGTCATGATCCTTTCTCTTATCCCGGTTCTATTTCATATCCTATTGTTAGTACTGTGAAGGAGTCAAAACCTCCTTGGTTTTCGGATTTTACTAACCCTGTTGTAGGATTACCAAGCATACTTATTGATGATAGAGGACCAAATATTTTAGAGAGAAACTATGATGTTTTTCAGGCTAAGTATGGGGTTTCTTATGATCCCTTCGATACTGGATGGCAGCCGCCCTAGGTAAGCTAAGGTACGTTCGTCGGGCTAACGACGTTAAAAATAGCGCTTACGGGAGGCAACCCGCTTTTAGTTTTCACTTTTTAAGTTTTTGCTTTCTTAGATCTTTTTGTTAGCTTTCTTTTGACTTGTTTTTAGCTTAGATTAGTATAGTAGGGATAGAAGTTTTTCTAAAGTGACTCAGGTACAAGAAGTTTAGAAGTGCTACAATCAAAGACAACCGGTGGACAAGCACGCAAGCTCGTTACCGAAGCAACAAGCTCGGTAACGACCCTTACCGGAAACCGAAAGAAAAGCAAACTCCTCAAAAGATCAATGGTTTCAAGTAGCTTCAAGTTTTATTTTGTGAGTTCCCTTTTCTTATCCTCTTTATTTTTATGTCTTTGTTTTAAATAGTGAGGACACTGTTTGGTTTAAGTATGGGGTATGGGAAAAGGTAACTCAGTTTTGTGTCAGTTTGTTTTTCTTTGTTTGTGTTTTTAGGATTGATAATATTCCACTTAGATGTTCTATGATATGCTTTAACTTGCTTGATCATATAATTCCATAGCATGTTTGGATAGCTTTGCCTGAATCATGTTGAAATATGTTTTTATGTGGATACTTAGCATGTGATATAATTGAGCACATATGATCTTAAGTAGAAGTGACTTAAATCCAACAAAAATTGCTACCTTGTGAGTTGTTTTTGGCCTTATAGGGAGAACATCAATAAATCCCTCTTCTTTTCTTGTGTGATTTACTCTCCTTATGCATATTATCTCTTGTCATTGATATGGTTATCTATTTCTTGAGACCTTTATGAGATATTAGTTCATTGCATGTGAAATCATATGATGGAGAACTTATTTGTTTTAGCCACTTTTTATCCTCTTTTTACCTACCTTATGCATTATCCTCTTTTTGAAGCCAAGTTGAGCCTTATAGCCTTTTATTTTTAGCTCCACAAAATTATTCCCTAGCCGATATAGCTTGACCCTATCCGGGGATTAGGACTTAGTGTTGGTTGTTTTGATTTTGTTGAGTGAGATCATTTGGTTCAAGTGTGGAGTAATTTTGGTTTGGGTATTTGAGAATCTTCAAGTTTGTCATGTAAAAGGATTTTGGTTCCCTGAATGCACTTGCAAAGAAAAAAAAAGAGAAAAAAGAAATCGGTACCGAGCTTCCCACAGAAAAAAATGAAGATCATAAGGGGGGAAAAGAAAGAAAAAGAGTTGAATAGTAAAAGTGTGCATGAGTCAAATCTTCCTAAGTGTTTGTAAGCAAGATTAGTTGGATAAAAGGGGTTGAAAGAAATGAGTGTGCATAATGTTTGAGTGAGTTTGGTATGTTGTTTTGAGAGTTTTTGGATGTATGTGAGTTTTTAGGAGTCTTTGATTCCCGGATTTTATTAGCACCACATAGCCAAAATATTTTCCACGCCTTATTGTTATTACCAAGCCCCATTACAACCCGGTCGAATGGAAGCTTCTATGAAGTTTTTCATTGAGCCTAAGTTCTCTTGATCATTTTTATGTGTTTTGAAATCTCTGGTGGAGAGTTTGGTGATATAAGTAACAATGACTATGTTGATTTATGTATATTGGATTGAGTTGAGAGTTGTTATTTTAAGCCTAAACACTTGAGAGTTGAGTGAAACACATATCCCTTGTGAGGTTGGGTTTATGGTTGCTTTTGCTTGAGGTTGCTCGTATATGTGTGATGATGTTAGATTCACTTGTCTATTTTCTACTTGTGCTTCGATGTTGCTTTTTGATGAAGGCATTGACTTGATATATGTGTTGTTTGGTTTTGATTATTGTTTGTTGATTGCTTGAGGACAAGCAAGTCTAAGTATGGGGTATTTTGATGTCCGCCTTTTTAGTCATGTTTTTAGGGTGTGTTTTTAGTGTGTTTGAGTCTTTTTCTTTAGTTTTGTGTTTAGTTTTGAGTCGTTTGTGTAGCTTTTCGTATTTTCATGAGATATGGAGTCTACATAAGCTTTGGTGGTGTTTTGTAGGTTTTTAGAAGCTATTTGGAGCACTTTTTGAAGAAAGGAGCAAAGTCGGTGAAGATAGCACTTAAAGATGAAGTGGAGATGAAGATTAAGCGCTCAAGAAAATTCATTGAAGATCAATTTTGAGCTTGGAAAGAGATAGAGAAATTCGTTACAAGAACATAGGAAAAAGAATCGAGTCAAACGGAGTTGTAACGAATCCTCTACGCAAGTTTTACTCAAGGCTGTTCGAAATGCTGAACAGGGCGACCCTGTCAAGGTCGTTAACGAGGTACCGCGAGGAGCAGCGGAAGACCGAGTCGGTGCTATTAATGGGCTTTTATCCTATTTCCTTTTATGTTATTAGATAGATAGAAGGGATATATTTTATTAGAAGATATTATTTCCTTATAGTTAGATTTAAGATAGATTTATTTTCTTAAAGATAGATTTAAGATAGAATAGTTTCTCTATAAATACACTTGTCCCCTCTTTAGTTTAGAGATCATTCAAGTTAGAGGAGGAGGAGGAGAAGAAGATAGAGGGGCGTAGGGAGAGAAGGGAACGAGTTTGTGGAGAAGAACTATCGTTGTGGATTCGGTTGTAAGCTTTCTATTTTATTTAATCGTTATGTTTTCAATCATAATTTGTGAGTAGTTCTTCTCTCTAAGGTTGGGGTTAAACCCAACAATGGTTGTGCATGCTTGTTTATGATCATGTCTTGATTGTTTTTATTGCATGAATCTTTTCTCTTGTTCTTAATCCTTGAAACGAAAGTTGATAGGAAATTTCTCATTCATAGTTGAAGCGAAAGTAGAGACCTTGAATCAGAATAGTCAAATTAGGGTTTTGAAGCGAAAGCGGATCTATCCTGGTTGAAGTAGAAGAGATTAGATAGTAAGTTTATTAATTTAGCGAAAGTTGATTGATTTACTTGCTTTAGTTGACGAAAGTTAGCGCCTTTATGTGATAAAAGCATGATCTATATGTTTCATTAGCGTTTGGCATGCATGATTATTGTTGTGGTGATACCTTTACCTTAGATTTCCTCTCTTCCTTGATAAAAACCCTACCTTTATTGATTACTTGCACCCCAAGAAAGAACAAAACTTGATACTGACTTTCTCCCTGCGGACGAACCTGACTCTGCTATACAACAGCGGGGTCTTGACTATAAATTTATTTGTTGTCCTGAGTGAAGGCCTGTCAACAAAAATCTATCTTAAATAATATTCTATGTTTAAAACTTTGCTTAAAAATGTCTTCACTTCTTTCCAATATCTTCGTCATATAGAATCAAAGGATATTCTATATAAACACCACCTTTCTCTCCTCTACAGAAATGGTTCTCACAAGAAGTTTAACCCGAATCAGAGACGAAGCCAAAAAGGCTGCTCAAGAGCGTGATGAGGCTTTTGCTCAATGGCTGCTTTATCGATATGGAAACCCCAAGCATAACCCCGAGCTAGTACTACAAGAGGAAATGCATGAAAATGCACCCGAGGTGAATCTCGAGGAAGAGAACTCCGAAGAGGGGTGCCTCAAGAAGGGAGTTGATAATTCCTTTCATGACCAATCAAGTCAAGAGAACACCAAGCAAGCCCAATTGTTGTTGAACCATGAGGAAGGATCCCTCGATAAGAGTTTGTTCGATAAAAGATTTTTGGACAACTTTTGCCTCCCAGGCACGCCCTAGGCCTAAAATTCGGTTGTTTATCATTAAGAAGTGTGAAACTCTAAGTAGTCTACTTCACTCAACTATTCATTTTATCCTTGACTAGTCAGGTCGATAGTAATTCCTTCCGACGTTTGTGTATTGGATTATTTTATAAAGCCCGTTGTAATCAAATTTCCCCGAGAGTTCTAAAAAAATCATCCCTTCTTTCTAAAAGTTGTGCCTTTGAACTTGTCTTATCGCGCCCTTGTCGGACCTCAACCAACCTCATCTTATTCGGTTCTCTAGATCGGGGAGGTGGTCCGAAGGCGCTTTAAGTACCAAACCCAGCTTGAGAAGCCCGAATAAGCATTCAGATTGAAAAGATGATCGTTTCAAGAATCGAGAGCCGGGTGGTCTTCCAAGTTGTACTATTCCGACCCGGTTTTAGTTTCTTATAAATGTGCTTTAGCACTTATCTTATATCGTGATAAAAATTTCACTTAAGTTAATGATTTTTAAGGGTGTGGGGGGGGGCATGAAAGGGCCCGGGTCCACATATGGGAACGAAGTTCCGGCACCTAGCTAGGGTGCGCACATCCCTCTTCCGAACAGGAGAAGACATTTAGATCATGATCCTTAAAGTGCGGAATTTAGGAATTGTGCCTTGCGACTTAGTAGGTTATATAGAGGTGTCAGGTTAATCCCCCACCCCTTACTATTTAATCCATACCGATCTCGAAAAGAGATCTTAAGCAAGCAAGGTCACACAAACAAGACTAGCATAATAGTCCTATTGAACATTAATAATCGTAATAACGATAACAAGCGGGTCATTATTTCTAACAATCGATATTCCTAGATTCATTTATTATTAGCGAACAAGTTGTTCCCAACATCGAGAAATTTCACGAAACGGATTATCGAAGCTTCAAGGAGAAATTCCACTTGCCTTAGCTTTGTGAGCTTTTATGATCGAACGAAACGGAAATTGAGGGCTTAGACGGGATTGAGACTTCGACCTAACGATACGAGAGATGACGAGAAAAGTTTCAAGGTTTTATTTTATCGAGAAATCTCTTTTAAGGTTTTATTTTCTCTTATATTCCTTTTTATAAGAGACTTTATAAAACTAAATTATTAAAATAATAATTTAGGTGGAGGTGTTAAATAATAATGTTCTTCATTATTATTGCTTTAATTGTAATATCTCAGTAGTACTTTAGAAAATAATTATATTTATATAAAGTTGTATTTAAATTTGAAAGTCAAGACAACTTCGTTTTGACTTATTAATAATATTAATAAACTATGGAAAAGAAATTCATTAAAATAATTATACCCTCTTTATTAAATCTTAAAGTTAAACTAATATATTCTTAATATATTAGGTACTCCTTATTTGAGTTTGGTTCAAATGAAATAAACTCTTATCCTGAAAATTAAAAAGTGCACTACAAAGTACGAAAAATGCATTACAAAATACAAAGGTGCAATCGGAAAAGTGTACTACAAAAAATATGAAAAGTGCACTACAAAGTACGAAAAGTGCAAATGCGGAAAAGTGCACTCCGAAGTAGGAAAAGTGCACTACGAACTAGAAAAAGTGCATTCGTTTCATTTTTCAGGATAAGAGTTTGTTTCATTTGAACCAAACTCATCTTTATTAATGGCATGCAAGGTGATATAGTTTCATAAAGTCCATTAATAAGATATTTTCTATCTTAACAAGATATACATTTCTCCCTTTTTTTACTAATTAATGTTCCATCAATTTTCAAAATTCTATTAATAAAATATTTTTTTTGCAACATAAATGTCCCTATTAATTAAAGATAAAAGATATATCAAATAAATACTTTTATTAATAAAATATGTTTTTTGCAACATAAAAGTCCCTATTAATTAAAGATAAAAGATATATCCAATAAATACTTTTATTTAAGAGAAGATTCTCATGAAAAAGTTTTATGAAAATTTACTATATTAATTTATATATTTTTATTAAGAAAGTATATGGTAAAATCTATATATTTAAATATTCTTATTTAAAACTTTATAATAATTTTATAATTAATGCATTAAGGATGCCTTTTAATAATATGTAATTCAACTGTAATTTATAAAAATAAAATAAATAAAATTCAAATTTGTATAATCTCGTATATCAATATACGTATGTATATCATAATAAAATTATTCTTAAAATTAAAATATTATCTTAATCTTCTTATGAAAAATAAATATTAAATTAATTAATTCAAATTAAATTAACATCTTAGTAAAGCTATTCATTTTGGTCAAATAAATGTATTACCATTTTTTTATTGATTTTCACAAATGTTGAAATATAATAAGTATATAATGACTTATATGAAAGAAATTAAATTAAATATTTATAATTGATTATTCATCTTATTTCAAAGACTTCAAATTTTCTTATTTCAAATATAAATAAAATAAAAATTGTATCATATAGAAAGCATATAAAAGATAAAATATCATTGTTGATTATTCACAATTTTATATGCATGAGAACCACATTAATTAAATCTCAAAACAAAGCATTGATAGATTAAGTAATATTAAAAAAAATACTTCAACTATCAAATTAAGATTGGTAAGTAATTTTAATATTTTAAATTGGTATTTTCCGATTAAATGATCAAATTATTTTTATAGTTACGATTTTTTATCATCTTGTTTTTTTTGTTATACTAAACATATTTATTTTATTTTATATGCAATTCAATTGGCTCTAATTTAATATGCTTGATCAAATGTTTTGATTTTCAAAAACCAAAATATTTAAATTATATAAGCATAGGATACAAACTTTAGTCCCGTCCAAAGGACGTTTGGACGGGATTAGAACTCTAATATTATTTAAATCTCATATTGCTCATATTAATTACTTTCTTTATAGAAAAATCAATAGAGCTCTTTTTATGCTATAACTTTAGTCTATCTTCATTATATCTTTTTATTCTTCACTTTAACCATATAAAAATATCTCATGATAAAATATTTTATAAAAATATTTTTAAGTTTATAATATGATCTTTAAAGGACATGCAAACCCTTTTTAATATAAATAGTCTTAAGATAATATTTTCCATCAATTTGCTCTAGTTCTTTTATTTATTAATATAAACTCCAAGTAAGGTAACCATATTATGAAATCATACTTTTCATGTATATTAGAGCTGTCAAAAGCTGACCCGACCCGAAAAACCGACCGGAACCGCCCGAAAAATTTAGGGTCAAGACCCGAAAATTTGAACCCGAAACCCAAAATAAACTGAACCCGATAGACCCGAAACCCGTTGGGTTCAAACCCGAAAAAACCGTTGGGTTGACCCAATTTGTTATATTTTAAGAATATATAATATATTTTGAAAATTATAATATATTTTATTATTAAAATATATAAAAATAATAGATTTATTATTAAATATCATTTTTAAATAAAAAATATTTTAATAATTGTAAAAAAAATCAATTTTCTTGATTTGTTAGGTCGACCTGACCCGCCCGACAACCCGCAATGACCCGACCCAATTTGACCGGTGACCCGTTACGACCCGAACCCGACTCAACCCAAAGCCGAAATAACCGAACCCGAACCCGACCCGACCGACCCGTTTGACACCTCTAATGTATATTAATCCCATAATATAATCCCATATTTTATTTAACAAACTTCCCATGTTTATCATAATTATTTCTTTATCAAAAATACATATCCATGTTGATTTTATTCCATTTAAGCATAAGGAAAACAATAAAATAAAAATATGATTTTCCTAACAACCCAAATCTCATACTGATATTAAAAGATGCTAAAATATTTACTTAATAAAATAAAAGGGTTAAAACAATAATTAAAAAAATAGAATTTAGACCTTCTGTTTACTAGATGTACGTATAATTGAACAGAGGAGAAGACAAGGGAGAGGCAGGGAGGCGCACCAGCAGCAGGAGCGGCGCACCGGGGCAGCGTGGTAGTCCAGTGACCTTAAGGGGGTGGCGCACGACAAGGGGAAGCGGCCCGAGGTGATCTGGTAGTGGCCCGATGGTGAAGGCTAGGGTTTTAATGGTGTTTAGAGAAAAAAAAATCAGCAAGTATAAAAAAGGGCTTTTGGCTCATTTTTTTGATTGAAAGTAAGCAAAATAACTAGAGGAAGAGAAGAGAAGAATGGTGTGAATCTTACAATGGGATTTCAGCCTTTTAAATAGTGAAATTTGAGGCTTCTCTTGATCCACCACCATTGGAATAGACCAACCATGGAGGGGAAGCTGGATGGAGATTGGGTGTGATTGTGTTAGTTGATGGATGACAAAGGGGTGATGGAGTTTGATGAGGAGAACAAGCAATCTAAGGCACTTGATGGGAATGGAAGCCGTGGATTGATTGTACGTTCAATCAGTCAGAAAACCGATTTGTTCAATTGGGGAAAAAAAAGAAGAAAGGAGGGTTTAAATTAATAAAAGTTCTTTAGTATGTAGTCAAGTTACAATAGTCTAGCGGATATGAGTGTGTGTGAGTGTGGGAATGGTGCAAGAGGTCTCAGGTTCGAGTCTCCTTCTTGACCCTTTTTATTTTGCCATTTTCCTTATTTTAGCTTGCCTTGTAATGTGATATTAATAAAAATTCAAAATTCTTATGACTTATATTTGTTTGAATTTTTATTTACCATTTTGACAATCCCTTATAAACTTTTTATAATTTATTAAGAAAATTATAAAAATATTTAAACTCTTCTTTTTAAGAGAAAGATATTTAAATAAATACCCGACTTGTTTAATATATTTAATCAAATTCTTAATTGCCATTGTAGTAAGCTTTTATAACCTTTTATATTATAATTTGAAATTATAAAGATTATTAAATTCTCTATTTTATAGAAAAAAATTATTGGAATAAATACCCGTTTTATTATATTTAGAATTTAGCGGATATTACAATAGTACCCCATTAAAATTAGTTTTGTCCCCGAAACTAGGAAAGACTTAGGGCGGTACAAGGTTAATACAGAAAGTAACTACTAACACTCACAACTGTGAGGAATAACAAAGGGTCTAGTACCCCCTTAAAGAACATTTCGTTCTTTAGTTAAGACGATTGTACAAGTAGAAGAATTACTATTGTACCTTTTTCTTAAGGAATCGTTATATTAGTATTCCTTGGACAGATTCCCACATTTGAACTTATGTGGTTTAACGAAATCAAGGGAAAGGAATGGAAATCCAATTGGTCTTGCTAGGGGGAAGTAGACAGTTGGTTAGGCGGTCTTATCCATTAGCTTGGGTCATACCCAGTGTTCTAAAAAACGCTAGGCGGGAGTTGGGTTCTACGGAGGGGCCTAGTGATACGTGATTGCCTCGGATTGCTCCTTAGAAACCTCGTATGTAACCCACACAAGTCCCGATCTTGCCTTGTAATATGATTTCGAACCTGAAATTGCTTAAACAATGAGAAACTTGTGGCACAAGTCATAAGAATGAATTGAAGAGAGACGAAACTGAGTTTGATAAATTGAAGGAATCAACTTGATAGTTCAACTGGATTGGTTCTAACGCTAAATCCAATTGATTAACTAGTTTGATCTTTAACAATCACAACTAGAACAATCTAATTGACTAGATCAACAAACCAAACTTAACAAACACGATAGAGGGAGATCCAGAGATTGGAGATCGCAACTGATGTTGATCGAATGAAGGCTGCAAGCAAATAGCATCACACGTATGTTTTTGGAGCCCAAGAGATAGATTAAACCAATTTGGATTTAATTTCTCTCAAGATGATTTTCATTAATAAAATTGCAAAGTATAAATAGGCAATACAAAAGAGTCTTCCTTGGAGAGCAAACAACATGTATGGCCGGCCCTAAGGGAGAGAGAAAGCCCATGTCTTGCTTCCAAAGATATAATATAATATTCAAACTATAACTAACTAGATCTCCCTTAAATAAAATAAATCAAAGCTGATTTATTTATTTAAGGAAAATATCCTAACAAACTTAAAATATCTAAAAGATAGAATAAAACATAGGAGAGAGATTATCAACCACTAACAACTTGCCTATGGCCGAAATCTCCTCAAATAAAACTGAAATTATATTGTTTCCATAAATAATATAAATAAAGATATTTTTCCATAATTTAGATTGGTCAAGTCAAAGGGTTGACTTTGACCCATGTACGTTTTCCATAATTTAAGGACGAAAATGAGTAAATCTCGAGATGAGATAACTCTTAAACCGAAAAGAAAAAACTACGAGATTATAGAACTTCATAGAGTAGGAAGTATGTTGGGAACGACATTAATTCATACAAGTTTTAAAAACCTATCGCGCCCTTGTCGGACCTCAACCAAAGAAAAACACTTGTAACCTCCGATCATAATCAATACGATTAACCCTTTCATTGATCTTTCAAGTGTAAATTCGATCGTTGCCCCAATCTAGGACAAGAGTTTGGTTATTCAATTTTGTCCAAAACATATTCCATCGACCAAAATGAAAAGATTTGGACTTTTCTCTAGGAGAAGTGATTTCCACAAAGAAGAACTAAGAGGCCTAGTCTTTGTCATTCAATTTGGAGTTTGGACTTGGGATTAGATCGAGGCTTTTTAGCAGACTTAGACTAGAGGATGATGCATCCAAGAGGGACAGTGGAAACTCGGTACATATGGAGAAGATCAAAAACAATAAAATCTATACACCTCTCGTGAGCAAGTTCACCCAGGCTGATGAGAATCTTCCATGCCGCCAAGAGAAGCTATGTCAAGGAGACCAAGTCACAAATCGAGGCTGTAAAAGGGAAAGATACTTTTTAGGGTAAAAGGAAACTCAAGGAAGCGGACCCAACCAGCCCTGACCCGGTCAATTCGCTCCTTGTTCGGATGAAGACACAAGATGCCAGAGGGGAATCCATGTTTGAAATTAGTTTCTTGGATATCAGTAAGCAACAAAGTGATGGGGTGGAGATCAACTTTGTCGAGGACTTTGGATGAGGAGAAGCCATGATCCGTAGAAGATTTCAACTTTTCAATAATTTCAAGAGGAGAATTGAAGAAGATGATGAACAACAGAAGAGAGGGCTTTCATTTTACTTTGTGAAGAGTAAGAGAAGATGTTGTTGTAATAATAAGGAGCTTCGGTGGAACAATTCGTCTCTCGAGGGTAAATCTATGGCCTAGGTAAATCCATGTGTCCGTATCTCTTGGTGTTTAAGCGGAAAAATCAATTTCAAATCCCGCGTATTAAGATGTGCTTGAATTTGAAATGAATTTCGAAGGTATTGTTTGGCCTAGAGTTTTATTGACCCAAAGGAAGCAAGGAGCGATTGTCCGACCTGTAGTAGGAAGTCCAAAGACAAGATCAAGCAGAGTGGGTAAGCAAGATCCGAATTAAAAAAAAACATAGAAATATCCTCGTGAAAATAAAAGGAAACCGAAGGAGATTATGATCAATTCTCTAGAAGGAGATTATATATATGAGAAGATACATTCATGTAGTGGTCATTATTTCATTTATGGTTTAGTGGTTCCTTAACAATTGTTTGTTGCTAATACAGGCTGCTACTTATATCGAGTGTGATTATGCTTTTGGTGAAGAAGAGAAGATGTAGTCTAAAGCTTTGAAAATTACTTGTAACCTGAATAATGCAGCCTGCATGCAGAAGTTGAAAGAATACAAGAAGGTTTAAAATTTATGCACTAAGGTAGAATTCATGTTGTGAGGAAAGCCTTGAGATCGAAGGTTGCACCAAGTGAAGAATTGGAATGGTTTTCCTGAACTTTTAACTAAAATATTCTTGTATGCATGTGTTGGAAGTTGATAGTCAGAATGTCAAGGCGCTCTGTAGAAGAACTCAAGCAAATATACGTCTGATGGATTTTGTTTTGGCGGAATTTGACATCAAGAAAACTCTGGCAATTAATCATTTCTGTCCTGCATTGGCAAAGGCTGTTCAGACCATGAAGTAGGGCGAGAAATTTCTTCTGACTGTGAAACCTCAATGTAAGTATTGTTGTTTGACGTATGTAGTGGTCATTAAGATTATTTTTAAAAGGTACAGGAGAGACTTTTCTATATTAAGTGAGAATGGTGATGCTCTTTTCATGTATTTAGGTTCATGTGAAAAGGTACCGAGAGACTCTTCTATATTAAGTGAGAATGGTGATGCTTCCCATGTAGTTAATGTATTAGTTGGCTTTTAGATTGGTGTAATGATTATTGTGGACTTGAGGGGTATATCTTTAGATTTGTTGTATTCTCATATATGTAAGAAAGAAAATGTAGTATTTGCTTGATATATGTAGAAAATGAATGCTATATTGTTTTAATAAAAAAAATTCTAATATCTCGGGCTTGAATTTTTATACCCGGTATACTAGAGCATTTTTTAAGAGGAAATAAAGAGCATTTAGAGAGAATGAAGGTGGTCGACGGTGAGTGTTTGATCTCTGCGACGGCGATGAAGAAGTTCCCAGGAGTAAGGGAACTGCGATAGTCAATCCAGGTGTAAGGATTGATTTACTTATCTTAGTTGAGTTGTTCGCTTAGGAACTTGGTTGAGAAGACTCATTAGTGTTTCTAGAGGTTGGTGACGGCTAGGAAGTAGGAATAGAGAAGTGTGAGTCTTGCATGTTGTAACTAATGAACAATCATTAATATAAGAAAATCATTCAAAATCCTCCAAGGGAGGTAGAGGTTTACCCATTCAACTAATTGGTTGAAGTGGGATTCCTCTATAAGAAATTGTGTCCCTTTACTTATCTTTTTGCCTTTAGTTCCTATTCATTAAAATTCCCTGAATTGTTCCTATTATCTGTCTTGGTCTTGTACGTCCCACCTTATTCCCTTCTTTATGCCTACCGCCTGTATATTTAATATACTTCTGGTGCCCAAGGAACAGTTTTTGTAACTATTCTCTTTTTTTTTAACGAGGGACCCACCTTTTGGTGGTAAACCCCGGGCCCGTGAACTAGCCGGCAAACAGCACGAACCAGGTAAACCGGCTTGAACCGACCGGCTCGACCTAGTGGTGGAAGAATGGTGAGACTTGGTTTTTCAGCCAAGTGTAGGGGCGGAGGCAAGAATCGAACCTGAGACCTCCCAACATCCCCCATGCCTCTTACCACTAGGCCACCCCATGTGAGACTTGATTTTTGTAACTATTCTCTGACTCTATTCTAACACACAATTTTCCAACCCAACTAAACTCACGAGTCGGACACACCTAAATATATATATATTTTTGTTGAAAAGGTAAGGATTAGGAGACTCCCTACGGGGGACGTCCTAGGGCATCCAGACGGATGAGAGCTAGAAGCTCTGGGTTGTCTAACAGGAGGCTGTTAGGGATGCTGTGGCCCAGCTTGGAAATTTTGTCGGCCACAACATTATAGGCCCTACTCACGTGACGGACTGAGACCGATATGAACTGTTGCAATGATATCAGAATGTCTGCTATTAATATTTCGATTTCCCATGGGCATCCTCCATTGTTATTAATGGCCTTAATGACAATGAGATTATCGCCTTCAATTTCAATATTTTCTATACCTAATCTTCGTGCTTCCTTAATTCCTTTCCTAAGTACAAGTGCTTCTGCTTTTAATACCGAGCTAGATCCTTGTTTCTTTACCCCTAAACTTACCACTTCTGCTTTGTGATTTCTAATTACAAAATCTGAGGTTGCTAGACTAGAATTGAGTTTTGAACCATCGAAATTTAATTTCATGTGATTATTTGGCGGTTTAATCCATGTCTCCTTTTTTCTTCTTTTCCTCGGTTGTGTAATTCTTGTTTGTTGTTCTTGTTTTTTTTTCATCTTCTACCCATTTTTTAGACTTATCCCATTGAGCAATTTGATTTCTTGTGTATTGTTCTAAATTTAAAATAAAGTCATTGGGGGTTTGTTGGAAAACTAACTTGTTTCTTTGATGCCAGATACACCACCAGCAAACCGCCAGTTCTATGAATTCATTTTTATCCATTACTTTGATTAAATCGTTTAGGATCACTCCAGCAGATTTATTTTTTACATCCCAATCTTTGATAATTGCCTCTATTTTAAAGTTAATTCTCTTCACTAGTTTCTTCGCTTGCGGACATTCAATTAGCAAGTGTCCTATATCCTCATATGTACAATTGCACATTAGACATCCTGAAGGGGTAGAAACTCCTTTCTGTTGTAGTCTTGCTTTCGTAGGGAGCCCATTTTGAATAATTTCCATAAAAAGTTTTTAACTTTTGCGATATATAGGCCCACCAAAATATATAAACATTGACAACAATTTACCGACAAAGTCCACAATTATAGACCGTCTTCGATATGCGCATTAATTTACGATTTTTTAAGCATTACAATTTCAAAATTTAGCCACGATCTCGAATCAATTTAGAATCATTTAAAGCTTAGTGTTCTCATATGTAAAAATGCATTAAGTTTGCATTAATTTTATTTTTTAAGGCTAATAGAATCTTCCCCTTATTATAATATAAAATAAAGAACTTTAACTTGGCTATATGGTTGGACAGCCTGGATTGGTCATTTTGTTTACTGTTATGTGCTCCACCATTTTGGAGTTCAGCAAATAATGCTTATACTGTACCAATGTAATAATTGAATCTTTTTTCATGGTATTTTTGATAAATAAAGATATATTATTTTTCTACTATAAAATGGTGGCGATCTTTTGGAGGACGCTCCATCAATCTTAAGCTCTAAACTTGGGGATCGAAAGAAAGGAAGAAATTAAATGTGGGCAAGCTCTAGTCTTAAGCTTTTGGGTTTGGTTTTGGTGAATGTGCTCGCTCTTTGCTTGGCAAAAAGAGAAGTCCGAACCACAGATTGGGTGGTAAGTTAATTATATTTCTCCCTCATCGATCTTGAACATAGTTTGTACATTAATTTACGATTCCTATACGTAGATTGTGAATGTGGTACTACGTAGACATATTATATTCAAGCAAAGGTATGAAACTTGTATAATGTCATATGAATGTAAACTGTAAATATTTTCGTTGCTATCTTAGCCAAATACGGGTTCAGCGGCTAGAAGGAGTTGTATGAGGAGGTTGGATGAATGCTATTTTGATTAATTTTTTGCTCTAGGCTTATCAATTAGGTCAGTTCGATCTGATTCAGGTCTAATCATTTTATTTATTTCGGGTTCAGATTAATTACTTATGTTTGGGTCATTAAATTTTATTGATCAACCGGGTAGGATTATTGTAGGTTTTGTACGGGTTTAGGTTGACCCAACGAGTCGTCAGATTTTTTTGGTAATTAAATAATGTTTGAATTAAATAATATTAATTTTATGTAATGTAAGAATAAAGTCAACTAATTGGATTTCGGATTTCGGATTTCGGATTTTGTATTTCGGATTTCAACCTAGTCAAATTCAAAATACTCTTTGATCCATTACTTTGCTTAATTATCGAATTTTAATCATAAGTATTGATTAAATATTTCAATCAATTCAGATCAAGTTATCGAGTCGAGTTGATTTTTTTTGGTAGGTAGTCGAATTGAGTTTTAATAGGTCTCATCTATCATGGCTGATTTTTTTATGTGTATTATAATAGTATAGCATTATCATACATATAGGTCGATTTGCTTACGTCTCTCCTTCGCCGCAAAATTTGTCATACGATCGACAATCCAAAATGAGCATTTCAATCAACTGAAATCGATCATGTGCAATTTCATCTTCTGCTGAGCAAGTGAGCAACTCTCTACACACATTCCAAGACTAGTAATATGTGAGTTCCCCACCAAAAAAATAATATGTGAGAAAGTTCGTGGCCCAGTAGGTAGGTAAACTGAAGACGTATTGGAGTGCGTATTGAGCGTTATGGCATGAGCTTAACATATAAGCCTATGGATTTTATCCTAAAACCAATTGTCCATAGAGCTTTACTTTTTAGGTCGTTATGGACTAGTTCTGTTTAGATTTCAGATGTGGGATAGAGTATGGAGATGCCTACGGGTTTTTAGGATGTTATGGACGTTATGGGCTGGTTCTGTTTAGATTTCAAATGTGGGATAGAGTATGGTGATGCCCATGGGGTTTTAGGATGTTATGGACATTATGGGTTGATTCTGTTTAGATTTCAGATGTGGCATAGAGTATGTTCTCTACACACTCCCTCAAGTGCAACTAGGATATGTAGGTAAACTGGAGACGTGTCGGATATGTGCGCACTGCGCGTTATGGGCCTAGCACATAAGTCAACGAAGTTTTATCCTAAAACTAATGGACAATAGAAAGAGTAACCTAATGGTATATATATTATGATGGTTCTGTTTAGATTTTAGATATATGATAGATTATGTTCTTAACAATATGTACATGTAGATATACTCTATTTTACTCCACTGGACTAAGCTCTTAAGGTTATGTACATGAGTGAGAGCTTTTTGTTATCATCTTACTTGGATATAAAATTTTCAACGGATGGATATCTTATGATTGACGTAACTAGCTAGTTTGAGTACTTATACAAAATCTTTTAATTTTTTGCGTTATAATTTATTCGTATATATGCAGCTTGAAGAGACTTCATTCACCAAGCTATGTAGCACAAAGACAATGCTAACAATGAATGGAATCTTTCCGGGACCAGCTCTATATCTCCACAAAGGAGAAAGAATTAAAGTTAATATTCATAATCGGGGCAAGTATGGTGTTACAATTCATTGGTTAGTATCCCTCAACAGTCGAAAGAAAAAAGTTTTCAATTTCATTAAAGTAGATCCGGCCAAAGTCCACTTATTCATAATAGATGTCATTTTTTGGTATTATTAGTTAAAATTTTTGAATGCACGAGTTATGTTTGAAATTAAAGATATAGATATATCTGGGATTATACAAATATTAACTAATTATAAATTATTTTTTATAAATAAATGTTTAAATTTAATTAAGATTATACACAATCACAATATTTAATTATTTATGATAATTATAGTACATAATTTTGAAAACAAAAATAATTAATACATCATCTAAATAAATAATAAATAATTAATTAATTAACGTATAACAAAAGGCTACTTGACCTATTTCTCATTTATGGAGATACTAGTAGCATGTGATTTTGCATAAATAAAATATTAATTATAAAAAGATTTCAAACACATCAATTATTAAAGAACAATAATAATGTAAATAATTAATATGGAAAATTTTGAAATGGAAAATTTTGAATAAATATTTAAATTCAAAAAACACTAAAATTGTCATATCATCCTTATCAATCATTTCAAATATAGTTTGTTCCTTGATATTATGAATTAAATTAATTGACAAAACTTGATATTTTGATTAATTATAAAAAATACAAAGATAAAATTTATCTAATATCTTTTAATTTAGATATTCACACATACAAAACATTTTTTATTATTAATATTTAAATTCAAATACAATAATAAAATAAAATGTGTCTTTTAATTTATTTGATATCCTTTAATTTATCTCGTACATAAAATCATGAGAATCTCTCACTCCCACCCTTCCCTTCTTCTAACCACCAACAACACTTCTCTCGCGCACCACATCCTACGTTGCTCTCGTGTTCCTGGTCTCTCTCGCACAACACTTCCTAGTGTCGCTTCACTTTCCTTGTCCAGTCGGTCATCCGTAGAGGTCGACTGTTACCCACTTTGTGCTGCTCCCCCAGCATTATCTATGCCTCCTCAAAACAACCTCTTAATTTATTCTCATGGCGTACAACGATACTATGCCTTAGGATCCAAAAACTAAGGATCCTTCCAAAAATATTGCATAGGGTTTCGGCATTGAGACTCTGAAACTCATAAATCCAATTTTCACTCTGCACTTGTGTATAATATTAAGAATCTCATCCCTCTTACTCCTAATGTTACGAACACCAAGTAAAACTCATGGTTAGTCCTCTTCAAGTTCGTTGCTCCTGTCCATCGGGTCCTTAACAACATCGATATGGTGGTTACTTGCCCTGCTAAAGTTGATGACGTTTTTTGGGATCAACTCGATCCAATTATCCTTCAATAGATTTATGCCACCATCTCCAATGATCTCCTTCTCACTATCTTGGAGCTTGATGTAATGGCTCTCTTTACTTAGAATTGTCTTAAAGACATCTTGCACAATAACAAGACATCACGCATTGTCTACCTTAAAAGCATGTTTGCTAGAAGTCACTTGGAAGCCTTCTCTTTTGTTTCTACCTATTGCTAATAACCGAAGAAATTTATGATCAGCTTGTGTTTGTGGATGCCAAGTTGACGGATCGTCAGATAGTTACCCACTAGTTTCCAGCATGTCTAAGGAATTTGACAAATTTTCTAGCCTAACTCAACAGGTAGATCCACTGCCTATGTTTATTAAATCTCGCTCTATGGTTCTTCTTGGGGAAACTCGCCAAGCACAACAACAATCTCTCGCTAGCGATGCTAAAGCTCTCAATGCTTCCTTTATGAGGTCCACTAACGCCAATACTGACAAAGGCCTTGTTTCACTTTGAGTAGAAAGAGATTTTTGGGTGAAAAGTGATTTTTAGTATCTTGAAAAACGTAAAAAGTAAAGAGAGTTGCACGGATTTCAAGGGTATTAAAAGTAGTTTTTTGGTAGAAAGAACTTTTGTAAAGAAAGTGAAACAAGACCAAAGTAACTCCTTCAAAAAACTCATCTGACTCCGAGGGTGGTCATGGCTCTAGATCAAAGCGTGTATGAGCTTGTGGTCGTGGGTATGAGCATAGTAATAGTGCCATCCTTGTTCAGCAGACCCCGTATAGTTGGTTTCCAATCTAAATTTACAATCAATAGCAACCCTCTTGGCCTTTCTCCAATTGGAATCAACCACCCTACCCCTACCCTTCCAATTCAAGAGTTGGCATTCTTGGTCCTTCTCTACCCCACCCAATAATCAACAATCTCAATCCATGTTCTTTGGTTTTGCTTATGGCGTTTTGTCTACTAGATACATGTCTTATAATTTCTGGACCAATTCGTTGTCCTCTTGATAAATCTTGGTATATGGACACTCGAACCTCTTCTCACATGAATAACAACCCATGTACTCACTCTGCTATTGCTTCTAAGAGTTGTCTTAATTTCGTCATAGTCGGTAATGGTAAGAGGATACCAATGATATGTCTTGCAGACTTGCAGTTACCCAATTCCCTACAAAAAGCCTCCCATTAGCCCTTAATCATATTCTTATTGTTCTACAAAACATCAAAAAAAACATGTGTCTATTAAAAAATCACTAAAGATAACAATGATTTTGTCTAATTTATCTTTCTTGTTTTTTTATAAAGGATCTTCAAACGTGCAGTACTCACATGAGATGTAATATCTAAAGCGAGCTCTATGCAATCACCTATCCATCGTCCCCCTCGATGTCATCTTCAAAGGATTTTTTAGTCTCCCTTGTTGTCTTCTCAAACTTGGCATGATCGTTTCAGCTACCTAAGTGCTCCTGTTTTTTAATTTCTTAGTAGAAACCTTTTAATGCAATGTGTAGGGAATTTGTCAGTTCCAAGTTGCAATGATTTTTTGAGTCACATGGCATCATGTTTCGTTTTTCTAGTCCCACATACCTGCTCTAAAAATGGTAAAGATTAGCGTGTCATTCGAACAATTAATAACATGGTCTGAACACTCCTTCTCCACGCCTCTCTCCCACCTTGGTTTTGGGTTTATGTCCTTGACACTTCCTCCTACTTATTCAACCCATAAAAAATCTCCACTACAGGGACCCCACTCAAGCATTATTCAACAAAACTCTCTCATATTCTCATCTTTGGGTTTTTGGATGTCTTCGCTATCCTAATCTGAATTTTATTTCTCTCACAAACTTCATGCTCGTTCCACTTCTTGTGTCTTTTTTTGGATACTCGGCCCTATGACCATTGGGGTTATTTGTGCCTTAATCTCTCTACAAACAAGATCACCGTCCTTATCATTAACATAAGTTTCCGTTTAACAAGCAACCATTGCCTCAATCTTGGTCATATGACTTTCTTTCTTGTGACAATCTTGTATCACCTCTTGTCTTTTACTAACCTCCTTAGCTCGTCGGGCATTCACACTCATAGAATTGACTTAGAAAACCCATCACGAGTCATGTTACAAGTCATCACCTCTCTTCACGACCCATCTGCACCCTCTTGACAAGGCATCACGAGCATGAGACATGATCGAGACACTACCCTTGATTTGGTCATGTCATGACCCGTGGTGGAAGCGTCACGAGCCATGATACTCTCTCAAACTGGTTTCACGAATATGACACAATATCATGACGACTCTTTTCTTATAACGACCTTCAAATCTGTACCCAACCAGTTTTGCCTCCTCCTTTATCTCATCTAATGACAACTCAATTCTATGTAGGGTTTGTTAAGCTCAAACACCTTATTGAACTTAACACCACCACCTTATATCTCATTCCTACCTCTCATAAAAAAGCCCTCCTTGATACTAATTGTTTTGCTTTCATGAACGATGAATATTGGGCTCTTATGAAAAATAGAACATGGGTGCTTGTTCCACGCCCATCTAATACAAATGTGGTTTGTTAAATGTGGTTAGTTCGGCGTAGACTCTGCTATGTTGGCAATTTAGAGTAGTATAAGGCTCGTTTAGTTGCTAATGGCTAGTCTCATGAAGTAGGTGTTGATTATGATGAGACTTTCAGTCTTGTTGTACGAACTACTACCATTAGAATGCTTCTTTTTCTTATTGTCTCTCAAGGTTGTTATGTGCACCAACTTGATTTCAAGAATACTTTTTTGCATGATCATTTTCAAGAAATTATTACATGTTTCAACCTCCAAATTTTGTAGACAATTCTAGGCCTAAGCATGTTTCTTTGCTCAAGAAGTTCCTTTATGGTCTCAAATAAGCCTCATAGTCCTGAATTTGGCGGTTTGCTACCTAATGACATCATATCAACTTTTGCAGCAACCGATCTGATCCATCTTTATTTGTTTTTTGATGTAGCAATTCCTTTGCATATATATTGATGTATGTCGGTGACATTGTTCTACCTCATTTGATTTGTTACATACTAATATCATTCAATGCTCAACAAAGAATTTCTCATGTCTCATCTTGGAAAACTTTCAAATTTATTTAGAGATTTTTGCTCAGCCTCTCATTTCTGGTGGTTTGTTCCATACTAAGGATAAGTATGCACATGAAATTTTTTATCGTGCTTCTATGGCCAACTATAACCCGGCGGTTGCTCTAGTTGACCCGAGTATCAAATTAGTTGTCGATGTCAGGCCACCTATCTCTAATCCTACTCTCTATAAAAGCTTGGTTGGTGCATTGTTGCGTCTCACCTTCACTAGGCCAAACATCTTTTATGATGTTCAATAGGTTTGTGTATTCTTGAATGACCCTAGAGATATATCTTGGTGCCTTGAAGCATATTATTAGATATGTTCATGGCACCTCTTCTCTTGGGATCATTATACTACATTATGTCCCTCATGTTGTTGCCTACAGTAACACCGATCGGGTTGGTTCACATGATACACGACGGTCCAATTTTGGCTATTGTGTCTTCCTCAAAGGCCCTTTGATCTCTTGGTTCCCCAAATGCTAGTCTGTCATTTCCAGATCTTGTGTTGAGGCAGAATATTGTGGTATGGAAAATGTGGTTGTAGAGTGCACATGGCTACGCAATCTTCTTCTCGAACTTCATTGTCCACTTTCTAAGGCTTCGTTGGTATATATAAACAAGATCTCTGCCACCCGTCTGCCTAAAAATCCAGTTCAACATTAACAGACAAAACTATTGAGTTAGATATTCATTTTGTGCGGGAAAAGGTTAAACTTTGCACATTTTGGTGTTAAATGTCCCTTTAGTTATCAGTATGTTGATATTTATACTAATTGTTTTGCTTGATAATTATTTCTAGATTTTAAAAATTGTCTTACAGTTAAGGAACATCTAGTTATGACTGTGGGCGTGTGATAGAATATGTTATTAAATATCATGTAAATTATAATGGATGGACCCTAACTTTTGGCTCAAGGTTACACTCTATTTATACATATCAATAGTTAACCCTAAGGAGGATTCAACTAATCTCTTACGTAGATATAGACATATAGTCAAGTCAAATTCAGGTGCACTCCAAGTGTATATATATTGCAGAATAATGTGTTACATCTCTTCTCCAATTATTAATACTCATGTTTTTACTAAGAGTTTTCCTAGACAATTATTTCTATATTTTAGGGATAGTTTCATATTTAGGGAATTTTCAGTTTCAAACTTAACTCTTTAATAGAATATATTATTAAAAATTATATAAATATTATATATGGACTCTAACGTGTGACCCGAATTTATTTTATTTATATATTAATAGTTTATTGACAACTCTTAAAAGAAATTGATCTAATCTATCTATAAAAAATGGGGAAGTTAAACTGAGGGGCACTTCAATTGTACATAAATATATATTGCCGAATAAATTGAATTGGCAATATTAATATAGATAAACACCTCAGATAAATTTCATTAAGTGGTGTTAGTTTTCATAATTTTTTTTTTGTACATTTACAGAATAGACTTGTTCAATTCACTTTTTTGAATTGTTCTTGTCTTACAGAACAATTATATTTAATCGTACCGAGCCAAGTCTTTCCATGAAATAAACAAGATTTATCTGCCAAAAGTATTGCACAAATAAACCACCAATTCAAAAAGGTATGTTAAAATAAAGAAGATATTTTTCTCGTTTTTTTGTCAGACGTATCACGTCGTATGATTAGTTTTTTGTTGTTTGAATTTTCCATTATTAGGCAGTGTTCTGCCCCTCACCCACCATTGCATTATATGCTGCTTTTCATTATTATATATAAGAATGATTACGCAATATACATCGATCGATAAAGCATGTGAATATGGACAAAAAACATTTAGCAGGAATATCATTATGATAAGATACGACGTTGTGAAATGTAAATTACTCCCTCCCAGAGAATTTATCTAAAGGATAATTTTCACATATATTAAAAAATTGATGGAGAAATATCTGTAGGAGTCCATGTATCTTTAAAACTACTAGGGCACAAAAAAACAGTGTTTTTTGAAAGCAACCACACCCTTTTGACGGTTACTGAGCGTTTTCTCCGCCTCTCTCCGGTGGTTGGCTGTGAGAGCTAGAGTTTGTCCTCTTCGACAACGTGCGGGTTTCACCGTTATTATATGTGTGTTGGATCGGATACTGAGTTCTGGAAATGCAGGAAGGTCTCTAGAGAAATTTGCACTTAACAGAGAGTGAATGCATTGAAATTGAAAGAAGTCTTGGACAGGAGGCAGAGCGCCACACATAGGGCTCTCTAACTCTTGTAGGAACCATGCTTACCGTTAGACCCTTTAATTCCTACGCACAGAAAACAACAATGAAAGGTGCGTGGAAGCTTCGGAACAGTTTAATTGAAAATTACGAGCCAGTCTCTTCCTGTTCAAGTTTGTTGATGTTGATGACAAGGAAAGAGTCATGGCTGGTGGTCCGTGAGCTTTTAATCGTGCATTGTTGGCGCTAAAGGAGCCAGGGATTGAACAACCTTCACGGATCATAATTGACAATGTCGCGTTTTGGATCAGAATTTATGATCTACCTCTAGAAGCACTGAACAAGGAAACGACACAACTCATCGAGAATTGCTTTGCAGGGCTGAAGGTAGTTGATGACGAGGAACTAAAGTTGTGCCAAGTTTATCCGATTGAGAGTACTGATTGATATTACAAAACCGCTGCGAAGATGTTTTATGATGAGATTTGGAGGCAAACAGGTCTGGGTTGAGATCAAATATGAGCGGTTACCTAATTTCTGCTATGTATGTGGCCTTCTCGAACATGTCGAGATGGATTGTGATGATACTAGGGAAAAGGAAACTCAAGGGGAATATGGCGACTGGCTATGAGCAACACCATCAAACCTTTACATGGAAGGGAAGCGGCTGAGCGTGAAAAGGAAAAAGCACTTCTCAAAGGAAAATTCGCAGGGGTAGAGAAACTCAAAGACACACATAAAGCAAAAGGTCAAGTCAGACGTTCTCTACTTGATTTGCTAGAGGAAAATCTAAATTCAGAGAGTGAAGGTAGTACGGTCGGAAATGTTGATGACTCTACTAAACTAGGCCGCCAGGTGGGAGTAATGTCTCTTAGCAAGGAAAAAGATGCAAATAAGTTTGTAGATGAAGCTAAAAGTGTCAAACAAACTGGAGAGAATTTGGGCACACTACCCGCAGATACAGGAAAAGCTTCTAGCCTGGAACAACCTAATACTAATCTTATATACAAAACTAGAAATGAAATTGCACAGGAGCTTTTAAAGGAACAAACACGGAGAAAGGAAAAGGCATACAAAAAACAGAATGCGCTGAAAAGATGAAAAGCTAGAATTGAGCTAGATCATGAAAGACTACTGGTACTACAAAAACTGAAATTCCTAGCAAAAGGAAACTTTCACAGACAGAACCGATGCAAATTGATGGTCAGGAATAAGAAAAACGTCAAAAACTTGTGATATCGGCGGGAGAGACGGCGAGTCTCACTTGCCAGAAATCATGAGTACATTGAGCTACAATTGCCTGGGATTGGGGACGACCCGTGCAATTGGGGCACTCGCTAGTTTAGTGAGGAGGGATACCCCGAGATTGGTTTATCTTATGGAAACAAGATGTGACCATAAGAGAATGGAAGAGGTTAGATTAAAGTTGGGTTTTGAAGGTTGTTTCACGGTTGATTGAATAGGAAAATCTGGTGGGTTGTGTCTGCTATTGGAAACTGGTTTTGTGGTCAACATTCAGACTTTCACCAGGCACCATATTGATGTGGATATTCAGGGCAAAATCGAGAACAAAGACTGGCGCTTAACAGGTACTTACAGCTGTCCAAATCGCAAGCAAAAACACCAATCATGGACTTTGTTGAATCGGTTAGCAGAAGATCATCATGAAGCTTGGCTTTGTTTGGGAGATTTTAATCAGATTTTGAGGAAGGAGGAAAAAGAAGGTGGTTTGGAACCGAACTGGAATGAGATGACGTCCTTTAGCCAAGCAATCGACAGCTGCGCTTCTCTGAATTAAGATGGTCTGGCCCTCGGTTTACTTGGGATAACGGGCGAGTGGGCGATGATTTCATCCAGCAACGTTTGGATAGAGGATTAGCCAATGAAAATGGTTTGAACTCTTTCCGAATGTAAACATGAGACATCTTGAGTGCGTCGGATCGGATCATCTCCCGATAATGGTTGATTATTTTCATTGCCTAGACAATGTCGAGGATGACAAGAAGGGACCTCCACCATTCCATTTTGAAGCCATGTGGGTGACCCATGCTAGATGTGAAACTGTAATAAAAAATTGTTGAATAAATCCTAGTTGACAAAATGGGGAGAATGGAACTTTTGGAAAACTATAGAGGTGTGTTGAGGACTAAAAGAATGGAATCGACCGGTATTTGGAAATATTTTCAAGCAACTTACTGACATTTGAGATGAATTAAGACACATGAATAAATCAGGAATGCGAGGTCAGTGGGTATATCGAAGGCGTGTACTGGAAAGAAAAGAAAGGGATCTCATGGATAAAGAGGAGTTGTTATGGTATTAAAGGGCGAAAGCGAATGAACTTAAGTGGGGTGACCGAAATTCTTCTTTCTTTCATAAGAAAGCTAATGGGAGACAAAAACGAAACAAGTTGAGACGTTTGGTAGATGATGATGGTATGGAATGGCGAAGTTGGGACAATATGTCGCGAGTTGCTGTTGATTATTTCTTAGAACTCTTTAAATCGGATCATCACACACATACAATAGTGGCTCCTCAAGGACTCTCGCCTTTATTGACCAACGAGGATAACTTGATGCTCTCTCGTCCATTTACTGGTGAAGAGGTACGTCTCGCTTTACTCTCTATTCACCCTACAAAATCTTGGGGTCCCGATGGTATGTCAGCATTGTTTTTTCAACAACACTATCATATTGTTGGTCCCGAAATCATTTCTTTTGTCCTTAATATTCTTGAGGGTGCTCCTTTTCCCGAGCGTTTAAATGATACTTTTATCTCTTTGATTCCTAAGGTTACTGACCCTTTTCGTATGAGAGATCTTCACCCTATAAGCTTATGTAATGTTCTTTACAAGATTGTTTCAAAAGTCCTAGAAAATAGGTTGAAGATAGTGTTACATAAGGGAATCTCGGCGTCTTAGAATGCATTCATTCAAGGGATATTGATCACCAACAATGTCCTCTCCGCTTTTGAGATCTTCCATTATATGAAAAACAAACGGCAAGGAAAGAAAGGCTTCATGGCTCTGAAGCTTGACATGGCTAAGGCGTATGACCGTGTGGAATGGGGCTTTTTGGAACGCATCATGAGAAGTCTTCGACTTAATGAGAATTGGATCGAGTTGTTGATGAAATGTGTCTCTAGTGTCTCTTTTTCGGTTCTCATTGCAGGGAGACCTTCTCAAGAGTTTATTCCAGCACGTGGGCTGCGCTAGGGTGATCAGCTTTCTCCATATTTATTCTTGTTTGTGGCTGAAGGCTTATAGGATATGATCAAAAAGAGTGAATATGAAGGTGGACTCACAGGCATTCGCATAGCTAGATCGGCGTCGTCGGCCTCTCATTTATTTTTTGCAGATGACAGTATTGTTTTTGCTCAAGCAACTTGTCAACAAGCAATAGAAATTATTAATATCCTCCAATCATACAGAGCAGTGTCAGGACAATAAGTAAATTTCAGCAAATCAGAACTATCATCCAGTAAAAATGTTAATGAAGATCAACGCCATCAGCTTGAATAAATTTTGAATTTCTAAGAGGTCGAAAATCATGATAAGTATCTTGGATTGCCTACTATGGTGGGTAGATCCAAAAAGATTATCTTTTCTCAGATTAAGGAGAAGGTATGGAAAAAACATAACGGTTGGAAAGCAAATTCACTCTCAAGAGCTGAGAAAGAGGTCCTTATTCGTTCGGTACTTCAAGCTATCCCTATGTATATCGTGGCTTGTTTTTTGTTCCTTCAAGGCTTAATACGAGAAATTGAGCAAATGTTATGCAACTTCTACTAGAGTAATTCAGGTTCTTCTCGAGCTTATAACTAGATTTGTTGGAAAAAAACTCTGCTATTCAAAACGTGATGGAGGTTTGGGTTTCAGGGATTTGGAGAGTTTTAATGTAGCTTTGCATGCTTGTCAATGTTGGAGACTTTTTGAAGATCCTTTATTTCTCACCACAGGTACTATAAAGCCCGATATTTCCCATGAACTGATTTTCTAGGAGCTTCATTGGGTCATAATCCGAGCTACTGTTGGCGCAGCCTTTTCAAAGCTAGAGATTTGATCCAAGAAGGTTCTTATTGGCAGGTTGGAAATGGGACAACTATTAGAATTTGGAATGACAGATGGCTTCCACGCCCGTTCTTATTTAAGCCTATAGGGAATTTAGCGGGTGCTGATGCAGATTTACGTGTCTCTGACTTGATTGATTGGAACATTTCAACTTGGGTGGAGGACAGCTTTAGGAGCATCTTTTGCCCAAAAGATGCTGAAGTGATCCTCAAAATTCATCTCATTGACCCTGCTATAACAGATCGTTTGGTTTTTTTTACGAAGAACGACTCCTTTTCTAGTAAAATCAACCTACCATTTAAGCATGACAAGAAAGAGATCTGAATCAGGGAAATGAGAACCAACTAATAATTCGAATCTCATCTCTTTATGGAGAATGTTTTGGCATTTGAATATTCGACCAAGAGTGAGGTCTTTCCTTTGGAGGGCTGGAAAAGATGTGCTTTCTTGTAAATCCAATCTCAACAGATGCCATGTTCTCTAGGATTTTAGCTGTGCTTTTTATGGTCGTGAGGAGAGGAGATGCATGATCTTCTTCGCTATGGCCAACCAACGCTGGTTTGGAATCAGTTTTCTGATCTTCAACACTTGGGAATTCAATCTCATTCCTTTTTAGATTGGGCTAAAACTGTTAGCAGCTTCCAAGTAAGGATCAAAGCATTTGGGCTACACTTTGCTGGGGCATATGGAAGGCTCGCAATCAAAGTATCTTCTCAAATGAGGCTTTGGACACGGGAGATATTATCGATAACACCTTTGCTTATTTGGAGGAGTTTAACCAGGCCAACGAAGTGTTCAAAATTGCAGAACCTGCAGGTCCAATGCAACATCAATGATGGGTTTGTCTTCCATCGGGCTAGGTTAAAATAAACATCGATGCTATAGTTAAAGACTCAAAGTGTGGCATTGGGGTTATTTCTAGAAATGCCAAGGGTGAAGTTTTGTTTGCTGGAGCAAAACGTATAGAAGATGGCACGGAAGTGAATGTAGTTGACGCTGAAGCAGCTCTTTGGAGCCTCAAAACAGGATTGTCTCTTGGCTTGGATAATGTCTTTCTCGAGTCAAATTCACTTGAGCTAATTCATAAGGCGAACCAGGGGGATATTCCTATTAATGTGTTTGATCAAGTCCTTGGTCTTGCCTTAGAGCAGAGCGCCTTTTATTTTCAATGTAGGTGGGTTCATTGTCGTAGGTTTGCTAATCAAGCGACGGATTGGCTTAGTCGATGGAATCCTCTAGCTCCTTTCTTAGTTACCAGTAATGTGTTTTTCCCTTCTGAATTCTATGATTTAGTGTTGGATGATTTTGGTTTGAATAGAAAGCAGTGTTTTCATCAAAAAAAGAAATTGATAGAGAAGGAAAAGTAGCCAATAGGGACCTAATCTCATATATTGATTTATCCTAATTTAATGACTCCATTTGTTAATACTATTATACATTATACTAAGAAATTATAACATTGAGAATAAAATACCATTGGAAATTATCCATGAATTGAAAAATAATCTTGGAACCCGAGAATTTACAGAACTCGCAGTCATTTGGTGGTGCATTTGGTACCAAAGGAAAAAAACTTAGCCTTTGAAGAAAGTTGGGATGATTATATCTTAGACCTCGAACAATACATTAAGCATCAATTGATGACATGAGAAAGAACCAAGCGATGGAGCGAGAACGAAGAAGAAGAGATGAGTCAAATACGACCCAACAGTCAAAGATGTGCTTGACTGAGAAAATGTTAAAAACCAACACATGGATTCTATAAATTAAACTTTGATGGATCCAAATTTTCAACAGAATGGGACACAACTGAATTCACGATTCGTGACCAAAATGCACAAATAATTAGTATGGGAGTTAACAACTACGAGAGTAACTCTGTGTTATAGATTGAGACACTTGTGCTCCAGGACGAACTCCGAAAAGAAAGACAATTGGGTCTACGAAAATTGGAGACTAAGGGTGACAACTTCATAGTCATAAACGTAATCAAGGGTTCTAGGAGGTGCCCTTGGGTTATTGAAATGTTGGTTTCGTATATTTTGTTTTCACTTCAAGAGTTAGAAATTGTCCAACTTTCTCATGTGTTAGGGAATGTAATTCAGTGGCTGATAAAATTACAAAGTTGGACCACCTTATCCCTAAATAACATTTACAATATCATCCAAAACATTAGGTTCTCATCCGAAACATTGCTAAAATTCATCCTCCGTAAAGAGGACCTCCTCATACTTACCTTTTTTAAAAAAAGTATAGTTTTGAAGCGCCTCACCCCATTATAAGCCAAAAAGTATATAGTTTGGAAGCAATTTGTCGATAATTGGTTTGTTCCCTAGGAAATTACATAGTTTGGAAGCAATGTTAAATAGAATTTATCCCGGTAGATTTTTAAATACCAATTTATGTCAAGTCTGTCATTTTAAATAGAAAATTTATCTCAAGTTTGTCATTTATAGCTTGAACCTATATCCTTAAGCAAACACACTATAATTGATTAATTTGGTGATGGTAGGCATGGGGTGAAGAACCCACGGAACCCATGGTCGGACGGACCTGAGTACGTGGCTCAGTGCCCTATCAAACCAGGGGCCAATTACTCATACGAGATCATACTCTCCGATGAGGAAGGTACCTTATGGTGGCACGCGCATAGTGATTGGTCTCGGGCCACTGTCCATGGTCCCATCATTGTCTACCCTAAGCCCGGGAAACACTACTTGTATCCTACCAAGCCTGATGTAGAAATTCCAATAGTTCTTGGTACGTAAAAGCTAAACTTGAATTTAGATAAATGATGTTCAATACTTCTTTGTACTTAAAGAGTTCAATTTATCAGCATCATGGTACAAGGGAGATGTGATGCAAATTATCCGAAAAGCATTGGCAAATGGAGGAGTTATTAATCAATCTGATGCCTTCACAATCAACGGACAACCTGGCGACACAAAGCCCTGCTCCACAAAGAGTAAGTGAACTATCAATATTTTATAATAATTATCATGATATACATAATAAGCTCCAACATTGTGGTGATACCAATCTAAAAAACAATCTCTTTTTTTATCTATAGAATTATTTTTGAGTAGAAACCTTACATCTTCTAAGTATTATTGTGGTGACACCAATCTAAAAACATTGTCTTTTTCATCTATAGATTTATTTATTTTTCTATAAACTTTATATCTCTTAAGAATTATTGTGGTGATAGCAATCTAAAAACAAATTTTTATAAATTAAATGACATATTCATATCAAATGATATTAAATTGATATCTTTTTAGTATTCATATTATTGTAATAATATTAATCTAAAAAAACAATTTCATTTTTCTAAAAATAACATATTCTAAAATAGAGTTTCGTTCAAATGAAACAAACTTTTCTCCTAAAATGTGAGACGCATCACGAATGCACTTTTCCTAGTTCGTAGTGCACTTTTCATATTCTGTACGAAAAGTGCACTGCCACATAGGAAAAGTGCACTACAAATAAGTGAAAATGCATTACCAAATTGGTAAAAATCCTCCCAAAGTTAGCTTTTTCCATCAATCTCACCAACATAATGCACATAAGAATAATTTACACGAAGGCATCAATCTCCCTAATTGATTTAACAAAACTTTTTAAAAGTGCACTACAAAGTACGAAAATTGCATTACAAAATGCAAAAAAGTGCACTACAGACTAGGAAAAGTGCATGCGTCTCATGTTTAGGAAAAGAGTTTATTTCATTTGAACCAAACTCTTCTAAATTATACTAATTTAAAATTTATTTTTTCATAAATATCCTATTTATAATAAAAATGGCTCAAAACATATACAGCCCCCTGTACTTGTGCAAATTGGTCATATAGACACCCCACCTTTGGTTTGGACCTATTGAACACTTAAACTTAACAATTTGGACCTATTAAACACTTCACCGATGATGTGGCAATGAGCGTGTAAATCAAACGCTAATGGGCGAGTGGCTCTTTCAATCCCATTAAATATAAAGCTGACATGGCATTAATATAAAAAAAATTAAAAACAAAACACAATCTTTAGATTGAAGTCACAAGGTCAACATTAATATCAAAAAAATAAAATAAAAACAAAACACAATCCTTAGATTTCAATTCTGAAGCCACAAGGATGACATTAATATAAAAAAACAAAACAAAACACAATCCCTATCAGAAAAGGAATGGACCGGCGACTGGAATGATAATGAGAACGCCAACCTCTCCATCCTCTCCCTCAAATCCGCCGTCGAGTCCATTTTCAATCTCCCAAGGAACTTCGCAGCCGCCAGCTCCAGCGCCTCGTTCTCGCCGACAACAAGCTCTCAAGCAACATTCCGCTGTCAAGGATGTCCTCGAAACCCTAGTGAACCCCGAATCCGAATTCAAACTCGCCGTGCTCGACAAAGAGGAGATTGTCACGGAGCTTGTTAGAGGATTGAACCAGAATCAAGATCCAAGTGCCTCAGGCTGAATCTAACGGAGGCGTGAACCAGAAACAAGATTTGAGTGCTTTCGGACCGGATCTAATAGAGGCATGAACCAGATTCAAGATCCGAGTGCCTCTGGGCTGAGCTTAGAAGTGAGCGAGCTCGGGAGGCTGTACTGGCTGTGGGATACGGGATCGGGAGTGACAACGCGGCGGTGAAGCTTCTGAAAGCAATGCTAGGGTGCTCGGATGGGAGGAAGGCGATGTGCGAAGACAGGGAGGGCGTTTCGATGACTTCTGGTAAGGGGGTTCGAGGCGACGAGCGAGGTTGGCTGAGGGACCAGTGGGCCAAGGAGGCGGTGGCGGCGGCGAACAAGCTCATCAAGATGTGTGGCGAAGAGGAAGGGCTGAAGGGGATGTGCGACTGGTGGGAGGAGGAAGACAAACATGTATAACTTTTTTCTTTTTTCTTTTATTGAAATAATTAGAAATAACAAGAGGTGTTAACATGTGGCATGTACATGGCATGATGTGGCATATAATTTTGACAAGTCAGCATGCGTGTAAAACACTTCTCATATTGTCAAGTGACCAGGTGTTTAATAGGTCCAAATTGTTAAGTTTAAGTATTCAATAGGTCCAAACTAAAGGTGGGGTGTCTATATGACTAATCTGCACAAGTACAGGTTTTTTTTAATGAAAGGGGGTAATTCATTCACATGTGTCAAAAAGTAAGAAAATCCTAAGGTTGCTTAGGCATTTACATCTCACCTAATCAAACTCTTGCCATTCATCTCCTTGTTTCTCTATTCCTTCTCTTCCATTTTGCCATTACACAATTCCTAATATGCAAAATGCACATTCTCGAGCTATCATCGATAGAATTGTCTTCATTCTTGAAGACATTCCTATTCCTTGCAACCCAAACATAGTACATGAATACACAATGGACAACATTCCATAAATTAAACATGAACGAGCTCTCACCTTTAAACAGTCTTGAGCTACCAATCCATTCTTCAATGCTTGAATAAGTTCTTCCAATCTTAGCCCATCGTAATACCTTTTTGAGCATCTTTTGTGAGAAGTCACATCTAAGCCAAACATGCGCCAATGATTATTGACAATTGTTGTGACAGAAGACACATCTCTCATCTTGCACAATGTTCATCTGCTTCAACTTGTCCTTTGTATTGACTCCTTTGTTCAAGATCAACCACTTTGTAAAAGTAATTCTAGGAGTTTTTAGTTTGCACCACACCCACTTGCCCCACTCCACATTCTCTTCTCTTGATCTCAGGCTGTCATAGACTCCTTTAGTGTCTAGCTTCCCATATCTAGACACTAGAATTATAGGATTTATATTTCCATTCAAGGACTGCACCAACTCACCTCTAATCCTCAAAATTCCCCTCCATATGGCACTAGATGTGGACTTACACCCAATGCTCCAAAAGTCTTCACCCGTCAGCAAGACAACATTGGTCCATTTGTTCTAGAATGTATTTTTATGTAGTGCCTAATGGGCTAGCTCTGCAAAACTAGCTTTGTTCCAAGAGAGAAATTCTTTAAGTCCAAGCCCCCCCCCCTCTTCTTTGGGTCTACACACTGTCTTCCAAGGATTGGTGATTTGTGTCCATCCCTACTTCCAAACCATAAAAACTTCCTAAGCTCACTTGTCATAGTCTTGATGATTTTCTTGGGTATAAGCAAATTTTTGCACTAGTAGTTTAGCACTATACAACATTTACCTAACCAATTCTAGTCTACCCGCATATGACATGTTCCTAGCTGACCATGCATTAATTTTGGATGTGATTTTCCTAACCAAAGTCCCATAGTCGTTGCAAGTATCTCTTCAACTACACAAAGGCACTATAAGGTAAGTTACTAGCAAATCCCCTTTTTCCATCTACAATATCCCTACAAATCTATCCTTTGAGTTTTAATCCAATCCTGCACAATATAGCTTGGATTTTCCTCTATTGATACTGAGCCCTAACATTTCACAAAAACCATCAAGAGTATCCTTGATGATCTGTATAGATCTATCACTTCCATGAGAGAAAATAAACAAGTCATCAACAAAGTAGAGGTTTGTTAGTTCTATTCTTGCACAGTTAGGGTGGTATCAAAACCCCCTCAATTTGCTGACTCTCCTCAAATATCTATTCAGGTATTCCACAAGAAGGACATATAAGTAGGGCGGAAGCGAGTCCCCTTGTCTCAACCCTATTTCCTCTCAGAAATGACCAGTGTATTCCCCTATAATATTGATTGTAAAATGGCTACTTGTGATGTATTCTTTTATCGAATTTACCATCACTAGGTGGAATCTCTTTCCATGTAGAACTTGAAATAAGAAGCCTAAGTATACAAGATCATACGCTTTCTTCAAGTCAATTTTCATGGCACATCTAGGGCTTGTATACTTTCTAGCATATCTTTTAATCAAGTCTTGGCAGACTGCTATGTTGCGCGTGATACTTCTCCCCTTCAATAAGGCACCTTGGTTCTTATCAATCAAACCAGGAAACATCATCTATAGCATTTTTAGTATCATCTTAGAAATGGTCTTGTTTAAAACAACGCAACAAGAAATGGGCCTGAAGTCATGTATTATATCTGGGTTGTCTTTCTTGGAATAAGAGCAATGATAGTGTTTCCTACTTCCTTAAGGGGTCTTCCGTACATGAGGAAGTCAAGTACTGCATCTGAAACTTCATCTCCTATAATTGGCCATGATTTTTGGTAAAAATAGGAATTGGACCCGTCAAGGCGAGGGGCAATCTCCCACTGCCTTTTTGACATCCTCTTTAGTGAAAGGCACAATCATTGCCTCCTTTTCTTCTACATTGTTAAACTCCCCTTCTCTCAAAATGGAAAAATCGCAAGGGACACACACAACTTTAGTTCCTAGCAACTCATTGAGGTGTCCCACGACATGCCTTTTAATTTTTGCCTCCTTAGATAACACTATACCATGCTCATTTGTCAATGAACTGATAATGCTCTTTGTCTTTCGTTGCTTGATTGAGATGTAAAAGTAGTTGCTACAATTATCTTGATACTTGATCCAATGAAGCTTGGAATTTAGTTGTAGTATGGTACTTCTTCTATTCAATTTTCCTCTTAGTTCCTCCAGTACTACCTTCTCCTCTGTGATCAATCTCACCTCATTTGGCTTCACTATTAGTTCACTTTGCACCTCTTGAAGATTGTTATGTAACCTTTGAATTTTCTTTTCCTTCTCATCCAAACTATATCCTCCTTCAATCTCTTCAATGGCTTCTTAAGCAATTTTAGTTTGGACACCAGTTTGAACATGCTCACTCTTCTGAAGTTTCTGTTTCTCCAAACTGTATCCACTCTTTGTAAGAATTCCGGGTTATCTCCCCAAGCGTTGCAAAATCTAAAGGCTTTCTTCTTGAGTGTCTGATTCCCATTAATTCTCAAGATTGTAGGGCTATGATCCAAACATTCTGGCAGACTGAATCTCACATTATAAGAAGGGATTCATCTATCCAATCTTGGTTTGCCAACACTATCTAACTTGCACATGATTTTTGTCCCAATTAGTGTGCTTGTTGGACCAGGTGAAAAAAGCTTTGGTTTAGTTTAATTCCATGAGACCATTTCTGTCTATGCAGTTGGCAAAGTCTCTAATCAAAATAATTGTTAACCTTATTCTCCACATATTTCTCCTTTGTTTCCTTTATGGCATTAAAGTCCCCAATTACCACCCATGGTTCTTTCCTTGAACCATAATTGACAACTACTTGATCTAAGCAACTCCACAACTGTATTCTCTCACTTGCTTGGTTTGTAGCATATAGAAAAGAGGCAAAGAACGACTTCCGAACTAGCGGAGATACAATGTAATAATGAAAAAATTGTTTTGTTTTCAACAAAATGTCCATTTTAAACACCGTGTCGGGATTTCAAAATAGCCACACCCTTCTATTAGGATCTAAACACTTCAATGATCTAAGCCACCCGTGAAGAAGAAGTCGATAAATGGCTTCCACTTTCTTTACTGTCATTCTAGTTCAGTGGCGGATTCAGGATTACCTAGAAGGGGGCGGATTATAGACAAACTTAAGAACAAAAAAGTTATATCGAAGAACTCAAACTAGTTTAATTCAAAACACTCGTAAGTTTGTTGAATTAAACAACCATTCAATATTTTTGTTCAACATATGAACTTATCAATCTAAATGAATAACAACAATTCTTGATACATATATCAATATTAATCTATCAATTTCAAATTTCTCAATATCAATGTTATTCTAAAAAACTAACAAAAGTCTTTAATTATCCAAAATTCTAAACAAATTACTCTACGATTGAAATTTAAAATTTTCGTCTTGTTAAATTAAAAACTAAAAATTGTGATTAAATTATTCTATTTCTATTTCAATTTATTATTTTATTTTTTAATTATTTTGTTTTTTAATTATTTTATTTAAATTTACCCATTTACCATAATATTTTTGAACCTAAAGTATAAAAGTTCTAACAAACTCCATAAGAAAAAGAACCCAAAACCAACATATCCAAAATTACATTCTCCTTCTCCTCAATTATATAATTTACAAATTCAATTATTAAAATTGTTTTTAATATGTTTGGTTAAAAATTTGGACAAACATGGCTTATTTTATGGAAAATTAGTAATTTATCTTTACAAAAATATACAGGAACTGGTCTTTTAATTTTAAATCCATAATAATAACCAAAACAAACGTCCAGGCCAAAAAAAAATAAAAACTAACGTTACTATTAATCTTAACAACATATAAAGTTCTCCCTCTTGTCATCATAAATTTTCTATCAATTTTCAAATTTCTATTAATAAAATAGTTTTTTTGGCAACATAAATTCCCTATTAATTAAAGATAAGAGATCAAACAAATATAATAATTTTGTCACATAAATACTTATATTTAAGAGAGAAGATAAATGAACATTTTCATGGATTACTTTTATGAAAATTTACTATATTTTTATTAAATAAAGCACGTGGTAAAATCTATAGATTTAAATATTATAATTTAAAAATTGATAATAATTTTATAATTAATTATCTTAATGGTACCTTTTAGTAATATGTAATTTTATTGAAATTTTAAAAATAAAATAAATAAAATTCAAATTTTTATTTACCCGTCTATGTATGTATATCATAATAAAATTATTTAAGAAATTAAAACATTATCCTAATCTTCTTATGTAAAATAATAAATAATTAATTAATTAAAATCTTAAGAAAGTTATTCATTTTGGTCAAATAAATACACAACCATTTTCGTATTTATTTTCACAAATGTTGAAATATAGTAAGTATGTAATGACTTATATGAAAGAAATTAAATTAAATATTTATAATTGGCTATTCATATTATTTCAAAGACTTCAAATTTTCTTATTCCAAATATGAATAAAAATAAAAATTGTATCATATAAAAATCGTATGAAAGATAAAATATCATTGTTGATTATTCACAATGTTATATGCATAATTAAATGTGAAAACAAATAATTGATAGATTAAGTAAAATAACACAATACTTCAACTATCAAATTGAGATTGATAAGGAATTTCTATATCTTAAATTGGTATGTGTCGATTAAATGATCAAATTATTTATATAGTTAAGATTTTAAGTATTTTATTTTTTGCTATATTAAAAATATTTATGTTATTTTAAAATGTAATTCAATTGAGTCTAATTTAGTATGTCTGATCACATGCTTTGATTTTGAACAAAACTAAATATTTTATATTACATAAGCATAGAATAGAAACTTTGTCACTTCCAAAGGACGAGGTTTTGATTTTGAACAAAACTAAATATTTTATATTACATAAGCATAGAATAGAAACTTTGTCACTTCCAAAGGACGAGGTTAGAACTCTATTACTTTTAAAATTTGTGTTTGTATGAGATTAAATTAGTTATAAAAAAATGTGATACAAGTACACGGGGGCCTTGTGTCACTGTCCCCACAAAATCCCTTTCTACCCAAAAACTAGTTTTAATACTCTTGAAATTCGTGCAACTCTTTCTACTTTTTATGTTTTTCAAGACACTAAAAATCACTTTTCACCCAAAAATCATTTTCTACAAGAAGTGAAACAAGGTAGACTAGACAAATAGTATTGTGGGTGGGGTTATTAAACACGTTTGAGACTTGTTTCCCCAATTTTTCTTATTTTAAAATTGCTCTAGAAATAATAAAACGACGCGTTTAAACAGGTCTTCTTCTTCAATTCAGACATTCAGTGGAGTGAAAATCTCCATTAACGCGTGATTGAGTTTCTCCAAATCCGCCCCTCCTCTAAGTATTCTTCACGTTCTGCCTTTTCCCTTGCCCCCAAGCCGTCTATGGGGACAAAATTAATATTTTTTTTTATCATCCGGACTCTTTAGGTAATACTCGTGGCTCCTCTAGACCAATGTGGCAGCCGCCGCCCCCGCTCGCCCCCCTAAATCCGCCCCTGCTCTAGTTTCTAGAACTGCCAAAATATATACTCTCTTTGTAATCTAGCAAAAAATATTTATAGACTTTTGGGTAGAAAGTGAAACAAGCCCTAGTGATTACATTCCTCACTCCTCCTGCCCTTGCCACATGAATTGGTCCACTCACTAGTGTACGTTGCTCCCGTTTTGTATCTCATTCTTGTTCTTTGCTAGCGCTTGTAGGCTCAGCACTATTAACTGTTGTGTTCTTGTCTGTCTCCATTGGCACTAGGGTCTCTGCGCTCTTCTCAGTTACGTTGGAGTAGACACCTTTGGATGATGTGTGTCCGCTACTTCTTTTTCTCGAATTGGCTTCTTCCTCACCCATACTTTCTTCTGAGACATATATGGCCTAAATCTCCTATTGATATTACATCCCCGTGTCCTGCCACACTCTCCTTGAGCATCCCCGAAAATCATACGAGTATCACACTTAGGTGGCATCCATTCATAACAAAGAGGCTGTTCTATTATTTATCCATCTTCTCCATGGAAAGAGATTCCTCTTTTTAGAGGCTCCTTGGCTAAAACTTCCACCAACATTCTAGCAAAAGATAACCTATCCTCATTCTCAGTGACTTTATCAACAAAGATTGTTTTGCCTATATATAGCGCTCCCAATCTGCTCAAAAACCTCCTCATCCCAAAATCTTAAATCCAAATTAGTCATATTGACCCAAACCTGTGTGGTTTCAAAGCATTTTTGGTCAAATTTGACACCTTCACTCCATCTTCTAAGTACCAAAGCCTCACACCCCAACCATCCAAGGCCTAATTTGTAAGACCCACTCCATGTCCTCTTCTTTCTCAATTGAGAGGTGATGGAGGATGAGTTATGAGTTACCAGAAAAATGTTGAATTAGAAAAGAGAGAGAATTTGTGGGCAAACCAAATGCTGATTTTGATTCATGCCATTTACAACTGAATTACAAGCTTGTTTATATA
This sequence comes from Fallopia convolvulus, assembly GCA_964016875.1. Lineage (NCBI taxonomy): Eukaryota > Viridiplantae > Streptophyta > Magnoliopsida > Caryophyllales > Polygonaceae > Fallopia > Fallopia convolvulus. The sequence continues at coordinate 38,712,236 of OZ024727.1, forward strand.
GGAATCCAATCCTTCTAAACCTACGGCACTATCTAGCCACTAACTTCAACAAAACACTAACATTAATAACCTAAAAACTAGGCACACTATCTTAGCCATATCTCACGTACTTGTTATGCTAACAACCACAAATTAATTCTAACAAACTAATTAATTACTTGATTATTTCTAAAACTAATTAATTAAGTTTGAATCATATTCCAATAAAAAACATTAATGTGTCAAGACCAAAAAAAACATTAATGTTATCAATAAGCATATTTTAGCTCAGTCAATATTTTATTTACAGTGTGAAATGTTTAAACAATATGCATAAGTGTGAGTTTGAATAACCAACTGGCTAAATATATTAAGTTGTATTACATTATATTGAATGATTATTTTTAAGGTATTAAATTGGAAATCCAAACCGACCCCAAGTATAGAGAATACATTTTGTCGTTCGACCAAAGAAAAGATCGAGTATACATTTTATCGGTGCATGTACATTTAGTGATATTGTAAACAATGTAACGACATTAATAATTTGTGTGTGTTCATTAAAGACATGTTTAGAATGACGGTGGAATATGGGAAAACCTACCTTCTACGCATCATCAACGGCGTGATGAACGAAGACATGTTCTTCATGGTGGCCGACCACAAGCTAATGGTGGTCGGGATCGACGCGGCGTACGTCAAACCGATCACCACCAACTACATCATGATCACCCCGGGCCAGACAATGGACGTCCTTCTCGTCGCCAACCAAAAGCCGAGCCACTACTACATGGCCGCCCGAGCTTTCGGGGTCGACATCTCGAACGCCACAACCACGGCCCTCGTCCAATACGCAGGGGACTACGCGGTTCCCTCCAAAGCCTCATTCCCAACTCTTCCTGATTACGGCGACAACAATGCCTCCATAGCCTTCACCCGACGTTTCCGCTCCCTAGACGACTCACATGACGACGTACCTAAGAACGTAGACAAAAGGTTTTTGATGATCGTCGCTGTTGGACTTGTACCCTGTGAGGAGGGCAAAACTTGCGCCGGCTTTAAGAACAGCACCATCAGGGCGAGCCTTAACAATGTGACGTTCGTCGCCCCAAAAACCGACGTCCTCCAAGCCTATTGGAAGCACCTCCAAGGCGTGTACAAGACGGATTTCCCGAATGACCCGCCTTACAGGTATAACTACACCATGACACCCATGATCGGGGACAACTTTACCACGGCTGACTTGAATGGGACTAGGGCTATTGTTGTGGACTACAACGCGGCGATAGAGATTGTGTTCCAAGGGACCAATGTCTTGAACGCATCCGAGAATCACCCGATGCACTTGCATGGTTATAACTTCTACGTTGTGGGCTGGGGAGTCGGAATATTCGACAAGGTTAAGAGTCCCCGAGGGTACAATTTGAAGGATCCTGTGAAGGTGAACACCATTGGAGTGCCCAAAAATGGTTGGACAGCTATTCGTTTCAAAGCTAACAACCCCGGTGAGTTCTTTTTTTTTTTAATTTATGCTCAAACTTATCTAGGTGGATATGGATTTTCATATGCATGAACTGAAGATTGAATATTGAACAATCTGCAGGTGTTTGGTTCATGCATTGTCATTTGGAGAGACATATGAGCTGGGGTATGGACACAGTGCTGATCGTGAAGAATGGTCCGACTCGCGCTACTAGCATGCGGCCTCCACACTACATAAATTCATGCTGAGACTTATGGTATATTAATAATTCTAATTAGTTAAATACCTGAATTGAGCTTTGTTAATTTTTTTAAAATCCAACAATGAGACTTGTTCGTAGGTTAGGAGGAATATGTACTGTTCTGTACGTGTGCAGGTTTGCTCCATGAAATTTGTATCAGCATGTGTGATGTTTCCTTGAACGAGAGTCAACATCGAGGTTATCATTTCATCGCGTTGCTCTCGACGGATTAAACGGCAAGACTACAATATCAGTTATAGTGTAGATCCAGTAATAAGAAAATGGGGTCTCTCACAAAAGACCTAAAAGCCTTAATAATAACGGTGGGGACCACATGTGAACACATGCTTAAGTGTAAATTGGGAATAAATGCCGACTGTTAAATGAAGAGAAATCAAGGGTGTGGATTGTTTTATTAAAAGGGGGAAAAAGTGGCATGGGTAAATATTAGGTGAATTATACGTGTATTTTTCGAAAAAAAGACCATGGAAGTTGGCAGATTATCAAATATGTCGCACTTCAATCCTTGCAAGACTGCTGATGCATCCAACATAGCTAGCCAAACTATTTTTTAGGGAGGTTTTGCATTTGCATGGAATTCCTAAGTCTATTACCTCAGATAGGGACAGTAAATTCTTCAGTCACTTCTGGATTACATTGTGGAAAATGTTTGGAACAATTTTAAACAGAAGTTCTACAACTCAATAACTCATCCCCAAATTGATGGCCAAACGGAGGAAACTAACAAGATCCTAGGAAACATGATTAAAAGTGTTTGTGGGCACAAGCTGAAGTGAGATTTAGCCTTGCCACAAGTGGAGTTCTCTTATAAAAGTGCAGTGCATACAACTTCGGGAAAATCAACTTTTTATATGGTTTATACTTATGTTCCTAGGCATGTGGTTGATTTGGTCACGTTACCAAAAGCTCATGGAGTACATGTTGCGGCAGAGACTATGGCTAAGGAGGTTTGAAGCTGTTAAAGAGGCAGTCAAAGCTAAGCTGGAAGCTACTGGACAGAAGAACAAAGCTGCAACTGACAATTCAGGAGGGTTAAGGTGTTCAACAAGGGAGAGGAAGTGTGACATTGGTGAAGCCATCTAGGAGAGGAAATTGTTCATGGGAAAGAATTGTGGAACAAATATAGTCTTCTAAGTAGTTGGGTTGTTTGTGAACTCTAGTGGATCTTCTCAAGTTAGAGGGTCCATTCAGTAGGAATTTCTTAATGAGAAGATTGATCAATGTGGGGTTGAATTGGAATTGGTGGATTAGAGGATGTTTGAGGAAGTAAATTCGAGGGAAAATTGTTGGAGGAATAAGAGAAGGGGTCAGGAACATTTGGTATGACAATGGGAAAAAGATTGGTTGAAATTAGTGGATTGGACACATTGATGGTGAAAGGAAAGATCAATTCATGGAATTGTACATCACGAGAGATGAATACATGACGATCTTCAAGGGACACGAGTTTGAAACCTTTGGTTGCATTGTAGTGGTGTGTCCGGTTCCGGAACCGGCGGTTCCGGTTCCTCGAAACCCCGGAACCGGGACCGGAACCGAGAACCCCCCGGTTCCTCGGTTCCGGTTCCAGTTTTTTCCGGTTCCGGAGCCGGTTCCTAGACCGGTTCCGGTTCCGGTTTGGTTCGGTTCCATTTAATTTTAAAAACAAATTTGAAAATTATAGTCGTTGGAATGGATCCGCGACCGCGGTTCTCAAACCGCGGTCGCGGAATGTGGGCCGCGATCGCGGTGATAGAGCACCGCGGTCGTGGACCGTCCTCCGCGATCGCGGATTGTGGTAATAATGGCTATTTTAGCCTATTTTACCGGTTTGGGACTTTGGGAAGAGAAGGGGGGTGAGAGAAGAAGGGCTTGAACTTGATATTAAGTTGCATACGTATCCTCTCGGGGTCGTAGAGGAATCAAAGCCCACGTAGTTCTCTTACCTTCGATATGAAACCCCGTTTGGCAACTTACCTAAGATGACCCGGCGGAACCGGCGGAAGAAGCTTGGCTTGCGTCGTCCTCTATTACATCATCGGATGACTCCGTATAGTTCATTGATTGTGATCTAATTTCCGCCCTCTTCCAATCGTCCACACAAACTTGGGCTTCCAATGCTTCGGGTGCCAATTTTGATCTCCTATCGTCTAAGATGTGGCCGCCTTGGCTAAACTTTTGCTCCACCGCTACCGTTGAAGCGGGAACGGCAAGTACTTGAGCGGCGGTCCTTGCTAGTGGTGGATATGTGTTCTTGTGTTGCTTCCACCAATCTAAAATGTCAAAATCATCTTCAAACTCAAAGGTAGTGGTTAGATAAGTATCGAGTTCCGTATGTGAGCTCGTGAATCTCGGTTTTTTTGTAAGATTTCGCAACATACGAGACCCGGCGGATAGAAAAGAACGACGAGATGAGGAGGACGATGGGGGTAATTGAGGCGTAGAAGGAACCTCACCACCCGTGCTATAAGTTTTGTACAAATCATAGATAAGAGATTTAACACGTTCTATAATGACATCAACATTGCAATTTCTATCATAATGTTCTTCTTCTAAATTTAAAAACTCATAGTATTGATACAAAGTATCTTGCAAACCTTGCATCTTAAATCTTGGATAAAAAACACAAGCAACAAGATAAATATCGGGAATATATTTGTAATAGTTCAACCACTTCCTCTTCATATGTAAAATACCTTCAACAATGTCAGGTCGGTCGGGTTGTGAAAGCCCTTCCTTAAAGGCACCCGCAACATTCAAAGCTTCAACAACAAACAAATGAGCACTTGGTGTATATGTTTGACTAAATGTATAAGTTGCATCATTAAAAACTTGTAAAATCTCCACAATATCGTATCAAATATCCCAACAAGCTTCAATTGCTTGTGAACTCGGGATATGTTGAGCGGCAAAGGAAGCTAAAAGTTCTTTATAACGTAAACATTGATGAAGTAATTTATAAGTTGAATTCCAACGATGACCGACATCTTTTGAAAAAAGTATGAGTTTAACACCATTCGATTTACAAAACCTCCCCCAATCACTTTTGGCCTTCTTTTTAAACAAATAAAGCTAACAACATACTTAATAGGTTCAAGATATGGCATTAAAAGTGTCAAACCATCTTGAACACATAAGTTTAAAATATGACAAGAACATCTTACATGAAAGTATTTGTTTCCAAAAACCGGTTGACAAACTTGAATCAATTCACTAATAGAAGCGGTGTTGTTAGATGCATTATCAAATGAAATAGTGAAAACTCGATGAAGTAGTCTATACTCATCTAAAACAGTTCGTATAATGTTACAAATATTTGAAGCGGTATGGGCCCCATCAAATACTCTAAAAGCCAAAACTCGTTTTTGCATGTGAAAATGATCATCAATATAATGACATGTAATACCCATGTATGAATGAGATTGATAGTTATCACTCCAAATATCACTACAAATAGAAACACGAATATCATTTTGAGCAAAAAACCGAGACAACTCCTTTTTACGACACGCATATGCTTTAAACACATTTTTCCTAATTGTTTTTCTTGTTGTTCGTTTATAAGCGGGTTGCAAATGGTTGGAAACCCAATCATTTATACCCACACTTTCCGCAAATTGAAATGGCAAATGATCAACACAAATAGCTTCGGACAAAGCATAAACACTACGCTCATGATTATAAGTAAATAAGGGAGATTGAGAGGAAGAACTTGCTAACCCCGAAGTCGAAATTTGTGTTTGACCTCGCATCATGCCCAACTTGTCCAAGTGTTTTGCCTTCAAATGCTTGTTCAAGTTGCCATAGCCTGCATTGCGCTTCCATTTGTACTTCGAGGGACAATAGTTGCACTTGACAACATATCGGTCTAGTGCATCCAATTCATTGCCCTTGGTGAAGTGCTTTGTGAAAATGTCGGATTTCAACACTTTTGCAGTTTGGTTGGCCGTAGATGCCCCCTCCTCCTCTTCGGTGTGTTGCTCATCCTCGTCGGTGTGTTGCTCATCGACCTCCTCATTGCCTTGTGGACCTTGGTTATGAATAGGAGAGGAATGACGAACTTGTGGAGGAATGGAAATAGGCATAGACATATGAGGAGGAATGGGCATAGGCATAGACATATGAGGATAAGGTGGTTGTGGTTGATAAGCATTAGGAGCCACTTGACTTTCTTATGAACCACCAACACCACCATAGAATTGCTCGGCCAACAAATCAATAAAGCCTTGGCCTTGGTTATCCATGTTTCAAAAGATTAGGAAGGAGATAAGAGACTTGGAAGTAGTAATAAAGGATTTGCAAGTTGAAAGCTTGTAGAATTATGAGAGTAGTAATAGTAGAGAGAGATAAGAGAGTATGAGATTGGTGTGAATCAAATTGAAGGTGAAGTATGGTATTTATATGGGTAAATGGAAGAAAAATAGCCGTTGGAATTCATGTGAACGTTGGAATATAGCCGTTGGGGAAAAAAATAGACGTTGGAACAGTGGCCGCGACCGCGGTTTTAGGGCCGCGATCGCGGTTCCCATAGCCGCGGTCGTGGCCTATAGAAACCGCGATCGCGGTTCCACATAAATTCTTAAGGAGGAACCGGCGGTTCCGAACCGGAGGAACCGCCGGTTCTCCGGTTCTTCTAAGGGAGGAATCGGGACCGGGACCGGTACTCTACCAGTTCCTCCGGTTCGGTTCCGGTTCCGGAACTGGAACCGCCGGTTTTGAATCGGTTCGGTTCCCCGGTTCCAGGGAACCGAACCCACCTCTACTTTGGTTGCATTGGGATAGCCTAAGAAAGCACATGTTGTACTCCTAGAATCAAATTTGGTAACAATATAAAAACATAGAATTAGACAATAAAAACAATAAAAACATAGAATTAAATAAAGTATCCCCGACAACGACGCCAAAATTTGAGTAGCTGATAATCATTGATGCCAAATCAAAATTTATCCCTAGTTACACAACTAGTATAGCTGGTAAGTCGGGGTCGAACCCAAGAGATACTTGTATTCTAAGTAGTTATTATTATCAACTCAAATAAGTAACAAATGGGGATTTGTTTATTATAATTCTAAGACTAGGGAATTAAAGCAGAGAAAGCAATCAATCAAAAAAAGCAAAGGGTGAGTTTTTATCAGTTTAGGGAAAGCAATCCTATCCAAGCATCCACTTTGATCTTTGATTATTGATTCAAACAAGTTATTCTCTTTGGTTATTCCTATCTTGATCAGATATATAACATGACAACGAGACATGCAAACTTAATATCCAAATAACACATAAAACGATCATGAATTACAAGGACATTAGCAATGAGAACACGGATAAGCAGGATACATGCAATTGAATTCTAATGAGTCAAACAATTAACATGCATTCAAATCTCTTTCTCAACTGTTTTAATGCAACAAGTCCTAAAACAATTGAGTTTCTACAAAGATTAGATTTTACTACGAGAAAACCTAGATCTAGCAGTAGAGAGTATTAGTTCCAAAAAGTTAGCTAGACGTGAAGAAATCAATACCGTCAATATTAATTATGCTCAAGAGAATTGAGATAACCTATAAGGAATAAACTTGAAGACGAATCTCACAATAAACTTGAGTCTGAAAGCTTCAACTTGAATAGAATCAAATGAGTATAGTTTTCTACAGAGAGAATAGCAAACCAAAATATAATAATGGAAATTAGGTCTAAGGGATCCAAACAAAGTCTGACAACTAGGCTCAAGTAGCCAACTAGAAACATGAAAGGAAAGATATAATAAAAAGCAATAGAGATAAGGCGGAAGATCTCCTCGCGTGTAAACTCTAGCGGAACCGCGATCGCGGCTGTCTTCAAAACTGCGCCCTTCTTCGGCGATGTGAACCGCGATCGTTGCCGGTGCCAACCGCGATCGCGGCCTTCAGGGAAACACCAGATTCCTCGAAAATAGCAACTTCGAATCTTCGGTCTTCAGTCCTAATCTTCAATAAAGATCCTAAAAGACCTAAAACTCTATACAAAGATGTACTAAAAAGTCCTAGTTATGTTGTATAAAACACAACATATCACCTTCACTCATTCCTGGCTGTCCCGATAGGCTGTCTTTCTACCTTGGGCGGAATTAGCTTTGAATTGTACTCCCTCCGTTTCAAAATAGTTGATCTTAGACAAAATTGCACATTTATTAAGGAATTTTTTTTACCCAAACTACCCCTATAAATACACTTTGGGAGATTCAACTAAAAAAATTAAATTTTGGGATATGTGTAATGTGGGGTATAGATAAGGGTATAAATGGAAAAAAAAGTTAGATGAACAAGTATTTTGAAACAAGAAAAAATGGCTTTAAGAACAACTATTTTGAAACGGAGGGAGTACTTACCATGAGGGCCTCCAAATGACTCCGTTTCAGGCTTTATATGGTCGTGAACCCCAACCGCTTATTCGGGCCACACAACTGACGATGATGAATGCCTCAACTCTTGATATAGTGCAGGAACGGGCAGAAATTCTTGAGCTGCTGCGTACAAATTTGCAAAAAATGCAGCAGCGCATGCAGGTGCAGGCGAATTCCCATCGACGTGACATCGAGTTTAATGTCGGCGATCGGGTTTTGCTGAAACTACAACCGTACCGCCAACACTCGGTGGCTAAACCCCTGTCCGCTAAGCTGGCTCGGCGGTTCTACGGGCTGTTTGAAATCATCGAGCGCATTGGGCCCTTTGCTTACCGTTTGGCATTGTCGGCAAATGCCAAAATCCATAATGTGTTCCATGTCTCTTTATCACGCCCATTCGTTCAAAGTGGCTCGTGTCCGGTGCAGCCTGCGTTCTCCACGGAGTTTGTGAATGATCAGCCGTTGTCTTGACCCTTGTGTGCCATAGCCGAACGACAGATTATGGTTGACGGTACTCCACGGCTTGAATGGTTGATAGTTTGGGAAGACGGTTCCGACATAGATGCTTCTTGGGAACCGCATGATCAAGTTCGTACTTCCTTTCCCGATTTACGCCTTGAGGACAAGCCGATTGTCAATGGGGGGAGAGATTGATACGCCACATGAAGACCCGACAGCTTCAATGGCTAGGCCCGTTCGGGAATGCCGACGTCCAGCTCGGCTTAAGGATTATTATTAGTATTTTAATTAATGTACACTTTTTAAATAGAGTTATAAACTCTTTCATGGGTTTTTTTGGTTCTTTCTCATGTCGTTTTTATTGAACCGATATGGTAGTTAGTATAAGTATTTTTAATTTTTTATCTTAAGAGCATAATAAGAAATAGTTATTTTCCCTAATTCCCCTTCTTTCTCTCTCTCTCTCTCTCTCTCTGTCTCCTCTTCCCCTGACCGCCGGCCTTTCACCCTCGTTTCATAGTACATTTCGATCTTTCCTTGGTACTAGGCTATACAGCTTGTATCATTGACCGATTTTGACCCGATACTCCGAGGTAAACGAATAATTAAATTGAACATCCGACCCGATCTGAGCCGCACCGAACATACCCGATTATCCGTCATACAAGTCACAGAATGAAATCCGAATAACCCGAAATCCGAATAACTCAACTGAAACCCGATCGATTCACCGAATAGCACCCCTAGTTATCATATTCCCCCATATTTTGCCTGCAGGCTTGTATTCTTTCCTTTAGCTACCATATTAGTTCTAGTTTAGTTACATTTGTATTTTCAACTGCTTATGTTGCACTTGTTAAAATTACAGCTCTCTTGGCATTATAAATCTACTTAAGGCTTGGGTAAATCTAGAGGGGCACCAAAACCTCCTGCATAGTCTGCGTAAATATGCAGATAAATTTGTAGGTGTAAAATGGAAAAACTGTTACGTATACAGATGTCTAAATATGGGGAAAAAAAACTAGGTGAACTTGAAATGTGACCTTAGATCCGTTTAAGCTGGTGCAGTACAATTGTAGCAAATAATGGTGGTATTGTGTCATAATCTTAATCAGTAACGAAGGTAATAATTGTGGTTTCGGAGGTGTTGAGGCTCCGTATGACCCCTGGGTTTATATGAGAAAATGGCCCAATCTCAATTTTTTTTTCCCCCTTAATCTACCCTTTTGGCTGGCACTCGTTATTCTTGTGCATTTGCAAAGGAATCACAAGCCATGGCTTGCTCTTTTCGTGCCTAATTTTAATTTTTTTTAGGAAATTCCTTTTGGTACATCTAAGGTTTTGCCTTTTCCTTTTGGTACCCAAGAAAAAAACTTATTCCTCTTGGTACCCCTGATCTTTTGGCTTTTTCCGTTGACGTCCTTCTCCGGTTCAAATTAGTTAATTTCAAGCTTACCATTGTGTTCATCACCCTTAAATTAGTAGGATTCAACTCTTAAAACACTTAAATTCATAACCAAACTACATCAATTTGAATTTTTAAACAATCCTCTATTTTAAGGGGTTGTTTACAAATTCAAATTGAGATGGTTAAGTTATGAATTTTGATGTTTTAATAGTCAAATCCTAATAATTTAAGGGTGAGGAACATAATGGTGAGCTTGAATTTGACTAATTTGAACCGGAGAAGGGCGTCAATGGGAAAAGCCAAAACCTCAAAAGTACCAAAAAGAATAAGTTTTTTTCTTGGACACCAAAAAGAAAAAGACAAAAACTTAAGGACACCAAAAGGAATTGAATGACACTCAAAAAATAAAAAAATAAAAAAATTGAATGGCACCCAAAAAAATAAAGAATATTTTCAAATCAAGCCGAATATGCTATTTGTCAGTCCAGTCCATTGGTCAGCCCAAGTATTACGTGGCAATCAACTAGATTATATCAAATGGCAATCCATTCTGAGGTTGTCATCTCAGAAATCACTACGCAAGTCGCATATGATAATTCTGAGATTAAGAAAGGCATAATGGATCGAGATGTCTCATGAACATGATGTTCTCATTAGACTTGTAGCTCAAATGACTAGCCACAGCCATGTTAAAGGGATACTCCATCTTTAGACAAAATGGCAGAATTAAGTTGCATATCAAGCTCATAGCTCATATAGTGAGCTAAATATAGATGTGAGACGACACAAAGTGGAACATGAATGATGCTACAACAAATTTTTTATATAATTCCAATTACAGAACAAACATGCATATTAAGGAGAAAATTTAACGCCAAACAAACAGTCATTTCGAATCGGAGGATTAAAGTAGAAATAAAAATAAACAACATGAAAGTCCTACAGCAAAAAAAATGAAAGAATCAATTTCTAGCAGTTTTGGTCTATCCAAACACCCTCCTCATCGCAATACTGATGAAATTGGAGCTTGGGGCAATCTTGTAGCTCCAGATATGACAGCTTTGGAAATAGATCATCCTTCAACTCCTTCCAGCTCATATACAAATTGGGTAGAAACAGAAGCCGGAGCATATTGACATCCCACTTCTCCTCCGCGACATGATTGTAGTCCAGATGCTGAAACTTTGCCCCTCTAATATAAAGCTTCTTCAGGACAGGGAAGTTTCTAGGAGCCAGCAGCATTCTTGCGGCGTCTTCTGGTGCATACCACAGATCCAATTTCTCAAGCTTCTCCAGAACTTGTCTGTTGTTTTCCTCCTGTGACTGGGTTCTTAAACAGCATGTGAACACTTTGGGAGTCCAATGCCTGGAAGACTCAGCCAGTGAATTTACGACACCATTAGCAGCCTCTTGGCCCTGCTCATATTGAATTGAATCTACATTCTCTTCGCCCTGTATACTTGTAGCTAGGTCGTCCTCTTGACCTAGCTCATTGTGATCTGACTGAGCATTTTCCTGGCCCTCCTTGGATAATGAAGGAATCCATACTATTTTAAGTTTGATAAGCTCCTGGATGTTGGCCAGATCTTTGAGGTCCTGACACTCTGGGAAATTCTCCCTCGAAACAAAAATGCTCAGCTTGTGCAGCTTCTTTAACATACGCAAATTACCAAGTGTGCAGCTTTTTATTGCTTCTACGGATTCATTGTTGCCTATCACGAACCCCTTGAGCACCTCAAGGTTGGTAAGAGAGCTTACTTCCTTGGGCAGCGGAAGCAATATGTAGCATCCTGACATATCCATGTGGGTGAGGCTTTTGAGATTCCCTATGCTCGACGGAAGAGACTCCAGAGCTTGGCATGCCCTGAGGTCCAGTACCTTGAGGCCCTTCAGTTTGCAAACAGAGTCTGACAGTTTCGCAATGGATGATATGCCCTGAAGGCTCAACAGCCTCAGCTGCTTCATCTTCTTCAACCGTTCCATGATCAATTTGATGTTCTTCACACATATGTGCTGATTCAGTTTGCGCTGGGATCTTCCCAGGTGAAGCACCGTTAAACTTTTCATTGAAGCCAAGGTCTTAGCTTCATTCGCTCCAATCCGAAGCCTATCAACGTTGAATACTGTTTTGACCTCATTTGCCTTAGTGGCATCAAGAATCGCATCAATTTCATTATCAGATTTCAGCAGCACAACTTTTTCAGACAAAATCCTCTTGTCCAAGTCGAAGAAGTTGTCGGCCTTTGCTTTCGACCTTACTAATAACCGAACAGGTGGCTCCATCCGCCAAACATCCGTCGCCCGCCTTTTCTTGTGAACGCGATCGATGAATTGCTTCTGCTCTAGCAGTTTGAGTACATCCTCGCCCGCTTGCTCCAACTTCTTGACTTCTCCATTCAAATCAGCGGTCGAATCATGAAGCAATTCCTCTCCGATCCACCAATTGATTATCACCCTCTTCTTAATCTGGGAATCGAAAACCGAGCAACAGCACAGACATTTCTTCTGATTGTCAGTGAGAGTGTCGTATTCGGTTTTCAATTGATCAATCAGCGCCGCTGAATTGTCTGCGCGTGCAGGATGATCGCTTTCCCCATTCATGGACCTAGGGTTTCCATCCGAAAAATCGTAGTAGGATGTCCAAGGCAGCTGAAGCTTGAACTGCTTTACAGCGCGGATGAGCTCCTTGAAGCGCGGTTCGTCGAGAATGTCGCAGACGTTATCAGGCTGAACGTTACCCTCCCTGATGCAATCTGCTAGGGGTTCCATGTGCCTGCACAAATCCTGCCCGAAGATGCTCAGATTTTCAAGTGAGGATTGGATATCGGAGATATCACTCTTCAGCTTGAGAAGCAGGTGTGCTGTTTGACAGCTATCGCATTCCAAACACGCACGCTCCGCAGCCACTCCACAAGTTGGATTCGGAATGTTGAGTAGATCCGAGAAGACGAAGTATGGAGCGGAGCTAGATGATGGTTGGTCAGCCATGTTTGAATAAGGCTGAGCAAAGGAAGCGACAAGATGAATTACTGGTGGGATATAAAATGGAAAATCCTATGGTACTCGCTGAAATGGGCGAGGAAATACCTCGCTACACATGTGGAACGTGGTTCCCATCTGGCCTGTCTATTTTTTAGTATTTTTTTTAATCCTAAAAAAAGTTCTAGGTTTACCGTCTTTCCCAGATTGAACTTTCAAGCCCTTGTTTGCTTGTTTGGTTAAAACGATTGGGTGTGCGGCTTTGAAGCTGGACCACGGGGACACCATGAGGCGGTGAAAGGATTGGCGTCGCCCGATGAAGAAAGCCGTCGCCGCTCACTCCAATTACTGCCGATCTCTCCGCGACCGTCTTCGCTTGCCACCACCTCGTCGCCGCTCACTCCGATTACTGCCGATCTCTCCACATCACGGCTCCGCGCTCTCCAATTTCGCCTCCGACGAGCCGCTTACCGTCTCCGACTCCACCCCGCCGTCCTCCTCCCTAAGGATCCTTCTTCTTTTCCGTTGAAATGCCATCCTCCTCCTCAGGTGGCTGCGGGCGTCGACGAGCCATGGCTTGGCTGGTGGCGGTGGTCGACGGGAGTAAATCGCCTCTCTGGATTTTCCCAGATCTGGATGGGAGTGAATTAGTGAAAGACGAGCCTTTTTCAAAAAAAAATAGAAAAAGAAATACAAGAAAAAAAAATGAGATGGTACTTCCACGTAGGAGGCGAGTTTTTACCTCGCCCAATTCAGTGAGGACCATAGGATTTTCCCATAAGGAAAATCCTATGGTACTCGCTGAAATGGGCGAGGAAATACCTCGCTACACATGTGGAACGTGGTCCCCATCTGACCTGTCTATTTTCTAGTATTTTTTTTAATCCTAAAAAAAATTCTAGGTTTATCGTCTTTCCCAGATTGAACTTTCAAGCCCTTGTTTGCTTGTTTGGTTAAAACGATTGGGTGCGCGGCTTTGAAGCTGGACCACGGGGACAACGTGAGGCGGTGAAAGGATTGGCGCCGCCCGATGAAGAAAGTCGTCGCCGCTCACTCCAATTACTGCCGATCTCTCCGCGACCGTCTTCGCTTGCCACCACCTCGCCGCCGCTCACTCCGATTACTGTCGATCTCTCCACGTCACCGGCTCCGCGCTCTCCAATTTCGCCTCCGACAAGCCGCTTACCGTCTCCGACTCCACCCCGCCGTCCTCCTCCCTAAGGATCCTTCTTCTTTTCCGTTGAAATGCCATCCTCCTCCTCAGGTGGCTGCAGGCGTCGACGAGCCATGGCTTGGCTGGTGGCTGTGGTCGACAGGAGTAAATCGCCTCTCTGGATTTTCCCAGATCTGGATGGGAGTGAATTAGTGAAAGACGAGCCTTTTTCAAAAAAAAAATAGAAAAAGAAATACAAGAAAAAAAATGAGATGGTACTTCCACGTAGGAGGCGAGTTTTTATCTCGCCCAATTCAGCGAGGACCATAGGATTTTCCCATAAGGAAAATCCTATGGTCCTCGTTGAAAATTTTGCACGTGATAGAATAATGGAAAATTTTGCATGTGACTGCAAGGTTTGACGAATTCTATTTGGTATGTAAGGATTTCTTAATGTCCACATGGTTTCATTGAGATTTTACAAAGGCTAATTCGAAACGCCCAACACAGGCTTTCGATTTTTGTCGGTCGCCTCGACCGAAATGTCTCACGTCGGCCGCCTCGACCGATATGCCTCACGCCGGTCGCCTCGACCGATATGCCTCACGCCGGTCGCCTCGACTAATATGCCTCACGTCGATTGCCTTGACCGATGTGCCTCACGTCGGTCGAGGTGACCAACTACTTGAAATTTGGTTTGCATAAGCCACCATCAAGATGGTCCAAGAATAAATATTTGGTTTCAACAATTTTGCTAAACAGTTGGCATGCGGGCTACAAATTGCTTGAATCTACATAAAACTTGAGCAATCTAAACCTCGGAGAAGGATTTAAGACTGTGGGTAGTTTTGAAATCATCTTCATATTCGATACAATTTCAATTCATCAAACATTGATTGGTGAGATGTAACAACTTATAATTGCTATGTACAGAGACAGACCACAAAAATAAAAAAAAATAGAAATAGGGTAAAAAAATTACAAAAAATTAAAAAAAGGTAAATTTAGTAGTAAATTAGTTGAAATAAGGTAATTTAGCCCACCCAGAAAAAAATCGGTGAAATTTAGCCCACCCTAAATTTTAATCCTGAGTCCGTCCCTGGCTATGTAGCACTTTGTATAGGTTTAGAACTACTCACATATATTTCACAACTTTATTGTCACTTGCAAAATTCATGTCGAAAATCAGAAGTGTTGGTTGTGATGAATTCCACACTAGTCATGGTGTCTTGTCATGGAATGCAAATTTTCATTCTTTGGGTTTTGTCTTGTCATGGAATGCAAATTTTCTTCAACGTACCTTGGAGATGAATGGGAAATAACAATGGGGTGAAAAATATTGAGGGGTATGTGTTAGGAAATAAAGAAATACATTGGGATACACCTCACTTACTTTTTGGCAAGCTAAGTTCCATAAGGTTAGATATGCTTATTCAGTGGCGGAGCCAGAAGAAATTGTAAGGAGGGGCAGAGTAAGCTATTGTCAATACCGGATGGGCGGGTAAGACAACCGAATATTGCTATATATAGACAAATAGTAAACGACTAAATACATGTAAATATACACTTTATAGGTTTGACGAAAAATCGAATTACTAATAGGGTCCGAAATAACAATGCTTATTTTAAAAATTATTTTAACTTTTCCCTAAATTGGAATTGATGAACCCTTAAAAAATTAAAAAATAATAATTAAATAACCAAAATTAGTATTTTTTATTGGGTACATATTAAAAATTCTCTTACAAATATTTTGAAATACTCATTAACATAAGTACAAAAAATTTGTTTTACGTTATTTAACTCAAAAAAAAAAAAAAATAATAATAATTAAACCCTTATATGTTAAAAAGTGCATTTTTACATGTTAGAGCATAAATATTGGTTGCCCATATTTTTTGGTCATCATTATATAAAATTATTTCTTTTTTATCAATAAAAATTTACCTTTTCCTTTCTTCTTTCTTAAGTGACACATGTCACTATGACATGTGATGCCCAACCACCCCTTTTGGTCATCACAATGACCGGCCCAAATTTTCTTTCCTCGATCTATTTTCACCCTCTCTCTCCTCTTTAATTATTTTGATCAATAAAAATTTACCTTGCTCTTAGAGAACTTGTCGTTGCACCCATATACGTTTTCCAACAAAACAAGACTTGCAGGTTGCAAATTTTAAAAAATAAAAAAACCAAACACGTTTGCTGCAAAAAAGCTTCTATTAGACCACCCGGGGGATTTTTAGAATAAAAAATATTAGAATTCTTCTGTACAGTAGAAAGAAAATAACAATCCTGATTTTGGACTCCAAATAGCAATCCAAATGAAGGTGGTAAATATAGAGTCCGGTTCAGGTGCGAATGGGCGCCCAGGTGCGAAATAAGAAAGAATAGAAGCCGTTGGATTAAGAAAAATTAAAGGCGCTGATCATTTCACTTAAAAAGGGGAAAAAAACGGCACGGGCGAATTATTGACGAATTATTCGCGTATTTTTGAAAAAAACGGAAATAGGACACGCGCCCAGATTGTTCATCAGTATTGTGGATTTGTTCATCAATAATGTGGATTTGTTCATCAAAACTGTGATTTTGTGCATAAGTAAACTATTGCTTGTGCATCAAAAATCTATTGTTTGTACATAAAAAATGAACAAATGTGTATCAAAATTACATGCAATATGTTCATCAACATTGTGATTTTTTTCATAAAAAAACGAAAATATTTGTTCATCGGTTTGTGCATATTTGTTCATCGGTTTGTGCATATTTGTTCATTAGTAATATCAATTTGTTCACTTGTTTATGCATATTTGTTCATTGTCTTTTTCACATAATTGTTCATTACTAGATGCATATTTGTTCACTAGTAACCTCAATTTGTTCATTACTATATGCATATTTGTTCATTAATAACATCAATTTGTTCATAGCTAAATAAGGCACAAGCACACCTAAAACATAAGGGTATAATAACGAACAAATAAGGTTATATCCATGAACAAATAAGGGTATATCCATGAACAAATAGGGTATATCAATGAACAAATAATGGTATACCAATTTGTTCATAGCTAAATAAGGCACAAGCACACCTAAAACATAAGGGTATAATAATGAACAAATAAGGTTATATCCATGAACAAATAAGGGTATATCCATGAACAAATAGGGTATATCAATGAACAAATAATGGTATACCAATGAACAAAAAAGAAGTATACTAATGAACAAATAATGGTATACCATGGGTATATCAATGAACAAATAGGGGTATATCAATGAACAAATACGAGTATATCAATGAACAAATATGAGTATATCAAAACTAATTATATGTGCATAAAAAACCACATAATATTGTATTCCTACACATAAATAAGGTTAAAAAATAAAAATTAAAAAAGTTCGAAATCAATGAACAATGTTATCAAAAACTCAATGCACAATTAGTTAGTATTGATGAACAATTGGTGAATATTGATGAACAAATCGCTATTTCTGATGAACAAACTGGGCGCGTCTCATAAAAACGTATTTTTCGAAAAATTCGTGAATAATTCGGGAAAAATTCGTTCGTATCGTATTTTATTGAAAAATACGTGAATAATACGGGAAAAATTCGCCCGTGCCGTATTTTTTTTTAATGAATGTTTAATCAGGGGCGTTGATTTTTTGGAATGAACGATCGAGATTTATTCTTATTTCTCACACAGGCGCCCATTCGCACGTGACTCTTTTTCGTAAATATGGGATTTTAGCTCTTGTAAAGGACATGTTTGGATTGTAAAAAAAGTTTGCCCCAATTTACCCAAAATAATGTTGTACAACTTGCCCAGCCAAACGCAGCCCATCAAACGGCTTGCTCCCTCTAAAAAGATCTGTACATTATTAAATTTTGTCAATTTGATATTATCTTTTATATGCATAAAAACTTCGAAGCTTATTTCGACAATAAAGTGATATTATCTTTTCAAAATATTATTTTTAATATTTTTGTTTTGTTTTTATCTACCCATAGACATCCATTTTGTATATGTTTTGATTAAGAAAAATTTGATATAGATGAAAAATACAAGTTAAAAAATTATTAAAAATTAATCTTTGAATTTTGTATGTTATTAAATTTATGTATTATATAAATTAATATAATTAATATAGTTGATGACATAAGATATTAGTTTTATACATTTTGGTAGTGAAATAAATATATTTTACGATATTATGAATATAAATTAACACATTTGAAGGGTTTAAGGCACTAATGAGGTTACATTGAGTTGAAAACATAACAAATGTGAAGATATTCTTCACTTAGGGAATCGATAAACCTAATCGTGAAGTTGTTCTTCACTTTAGGTAACATAAAAACATAAACAAACAGACATGTGAAGCTACTCTTCACTTACTACGGAATTGAAAAACATAAACAACACACATGTGAAGCTAATCTTCACTTGGAAAATATACGAACATAACTTCGAAATAGGGTCACCCATAAACAACTACAAGCTGATTTGGTTGAGCATGTATGACAAAAGTTCGGACATTTTCATCTTCAAAACTAATTCTCCTTGATCTTCAATGTACTCTTTTGATGTTTTTTTAATTTTCAGTGTTTTTTCTAGTGTGTTTTTGTTTGTTTGTTTTTTTGCAATATTTTATGCCTCTGTTTTAATGTATTCCCATGTTTTCAATTTTAAGTGAAATAATATGTTTTGTTTGTCGTTTATATTAATTATAAACTTTATAATTTTATTGCTTAATTGATATAAATTAATCAAATTAATATAATTAAATATTATATTGAATATCATACCGTATTATTAAATAATACCCGAATTAAATAGTGTAATTGAATAAGTAAATATAAATTAAAATAAAGTTAGTGAATTTAAAAGAATGAAATTGGATTGTGGGTTGTGGGAATAAAGTGGAAGTAGGTTTTAAAATGAGGTGGAGGAGGGAGAAAATTGATGTGAGGGGGTTAAGAATCCATTTTAGGATTCACCATTGCGGATGGTCTAACATTGATCATTTTGAAAGTAGGGTGGGCAAAGCACCAACTACACTAGAAGTCTTTGACCTGTTTTAATAGAAACATACTGTATTAAGTTATACTCATATAGGACAAAGAGGGGGCGGCCGCCCCCCTTCGCCCCCTGGCTCCGCCGCTGTGCTTATTACTTTTTCAGATAAGTATCGAAAATAAGTTCATTATCTAAAATAAGCATGTATTGTCGAACACGTATAAGGATGCTTATAATTTCCAAATAAGCCCATACAGACTGATAAGTACCCAAATAAGCATTGTCGAACAAGGCCACCACATTATAGAAAAAAAAATTATAATTACTTAAATCTAACATTTCAATCTCATCCCCATATTGTTTTGATATTACTTGTTTTAAATATCTATTTTTCTAAAATGTGCCTTAAGGGCACATTATTAAACAATTTATAAATCTTTTATTTGGGGTATTTTTATTCTTTCCATAGGGTTTATCTATCCCACTTTAGGGTTTTTGTTTATGTTGAAACCACAAAAAATAATGAACACTATAAACGAGGATACAAATTAATCACACAAACTGACAAGTAAAATTTCACTCTTATAATACTTGCCTTACGAATGCATGTCTCCCAAAGATTACACGTGTATCAGTATTACATGCAATATACAAGATTACACACATCCCTCAACTCTATTTTATAAATCGACTTGATTATGTATTATACACTAATAAACATTCCACTAAAAGAGTGGCTTGGAGCTTATTTAGAAACTCCTCACGTAAATAAGAATGGCTTGGAGCTTGTTTAGAAACCTCTCACGTAAATAGCGTGTTTTTTTGGAGTGTTTCAACATATCTAGTGTCTATAGACCAAGGACTAATTCAAGCTTGAGATGTTTTCTATCCTTACTTCCTTCGTCGTCTTCTGCTATTAATAGGTATCAGGGTGGGCCGGATTGTTGGGAAGTTCCGATGTGGGATAGGTGAGCTAGCAGGTCATGTGTTGATCGTTGATTGGTGGACTGTGCCGAAAAACATGCTTTGACTCATGTGTCGGTTCATAGGATATGCGACGTGCCTCATTGCCATTTTTACATGGGTTTTTGCTCTGCGGATCACGTAGAGGGACTTGCGACATGTTGCGTTCCCATTAGTGTATGCATTTTGTCTCATATGTTGTCGGCTTGAGGGATGTGTGATGTGCCTTGTTGCCATTGATTAATGCCTCATAACGTTGCAAGCGACTTCATTTTTTTATGGTTTGTTTTAGAGTTGGTGAGTGATGCCTTTCGTGAAGCCCATATGCTTTGGCTATTCAGCATGCACAATGCGTTGGATCCTCATGTTTATGTTAGGGTGGCTCACTGTTTGTGCTTGAGTCTTGGACTTAGGGTTCCACATGGGATTGTGTTAGAAAAGCTGGAGGCTTTGATTTTGATGGTTCCAAACGTCTACCACGTGAACGGCCTCGAGTCTTTGAACAGAGTCGCCAACGCCAGTCAAGTCGTCGACGTGTGTTGAAGGTAAATCTCGGAGATCTTGAAGACGCGTGAGATCTTGGTAGTTTGGATAGTATAATCTTGTTTTAGGAAAGATCTCATGCAGATTATATTGTTAGCCGATTATTGTCTTTGCCCTAAGCCTTTTTATATTGTAATCCTTTTATATGCTTAGGATGATTTTGTAAAGATAATAGAAATAATATCTTGCCATAACCGAATTGGAAGATATTATTCTCTCTTATCTAACCTAGTTTGTGTGTATTTAATCTAAGGTTTTAGGTTAGATAGAGCACGAACTCATACTCCAATTTGTGCTAAGAAAGAAATGAGAGTTCGAGAGAAAGACGTAGGCTTTTGTTAGATTGAGTGCGGGTTGTAGTTACTCAGTTCACAACGAGTTCTAGAGTGGTTGGGAAGTAGGTCTAGATCCAGGGCGTTCTTGTAAACAACCCAAAAGATCAATAAAGAAAACTATGACTTTTAATCCTTTCAAGCGAGAACTTGGAAGGGAGTGGTTTTTACACTTGGTTGATAGAGTTCATCAATCAAGTGTTTCCACTATAAAAAACATCGTATTCAAGTAAGTCTTTCTTGTAGTTTATTTCCGCTGCATTTACTTAAGAGGTTGACAACTTAGTTGAGGTCCACAACCTAGACGTACTAACAATCCTACAATTGGTATCAGAGCCTTGGCTCTAGATTTGTTTTAGTACTTCTAATTTATAGGAAAGATGACTTCGACAAACACAGAATTCAGTGATTCGTTCTGGAAGCCACCAGTGCTCAAAGCTGGTGAGTATGATTGGTGGGTTGAGCAAATGGAGACCCATATTTGTTCACTCGATGGACAACTCTGGAAGGTTATCGAGATGGGTCCCGAAACTTTTCTCACTGCTGATGGAAAGGAAGAGAAAAAGAAGGAGGACTATGGCGATGCTAAGTACAAGAAGCTAGAGAAGAACGCTCGTGCTAAGAAGGTTCTTCACCATGCTCTAACCCCTGGAGACTTGAAGAAGGTTGTCCAGTACAAGACAACTAAGCAAATTTGGGATGCTCTCAAAAGGCTCCACCAAGGAAATGATGATGTGAAGAAGGATCGCATCATTGCTCTAGAAAGAGAGTATGAAGGAATGAGTCAAGAAAAGAATGAATCCTTGGGTGACTATCACTCAAGATTTCAAGCTGTAGTTAGCCAACTTGAGTCTCTTGATGAAAAGCTTCCTCAATGGAAACGAGTTAGCAAGTTGATCCAAGGGCTCCATGCAAAATGTAATAAAGTTGCTGTTGCGCTACTAACCAACAGTGAGACCAAGTCACTCACCTTGGAAGATGTCATAGGAAAGTTGACTATGTATGGAGGAATAAAGCAAAGACGAGATGATCGCCTCGAAACTGACATGGTTAAAACATTGCCTTGAAAGTTGAAAGGGCCTTCAATCTTGCACAAGGTGATGATGATCAAGTTGACGGTGACGAGGAAGTTGCACTCATTTCAAGATCCATGAAAAGGTTTTGGAATCACAACAGTAAAACTCCATCTAAAGGGACAGAACCTGTCAAAGACTTGAAGGAAGTGATTTGTTATCACTGTTCGAGAAAAGGACACTTTGCAAGAAACTGTGTCAAGAAAAAGTCAAAAGGAGACAAAAGCCCTTTTCTGGCTACTTGGGATGATTCCGATGCTGAAGATGAGGCAAATCAACAAGGAGAAGTGTGTCTCATGGCTATTGATGCTCCAAAAGAGGTATATGATTCTGAACTTTCATCTATTTTATCCAATAAAACAAAAGAAGAGTTGCATGCTATCATTGAGAAATTGGGAATCCAAGTTACCAACCTCAGTGAAAAACTTGAAGAAAAGGAAGATAATATCTCTAATTTAATGGATGATAATCATGGCTAGTCACTCAAATGTGCTAAGTTAGAGAAGAAGTCTTCTGATTTTGAATCTCTTGCATGCAAAACTTGTGATAAATTGAAAAGTGAAGTGGATGACTTAGAAAAGAAAGTAATAAACCTTGAAGTCGGAAAATCTCATGTTAAAACTTGGTAATGCTAAGTTAGTCAATGACCTTAAAAATGAGAAGGCAAGTAATGAGTCCAAAAAGAAAAAATGGATAGAAGAGTTTGTTGCTAAGAAAACTACTGAAGAATTTGCTAAAACTTTTGTAACTTCAAGACCTGGAGTTGGATATTCCTATGTGCCTAAGGATTTCAAAACCTTGTGTCCACCCGAACCTAAAGGTAACACACCTATATGTAACAACAAGGGAAGTTGTTCTACTTCAGAGGTGGGGAACTCAATCAAAGGTAAATGACCTTGGTATTCAGGCCAGAAGGCACATACAATCTGGATGAAACAAGTTGAGAACTTGAAACCATCAAAAATTGATTTTCATGCTCGCATTAATAACAAACCAATCTATCCTGGGTATAGCAAGTATGTCGGACTTAAATCTCATAAAACTTGCTGGTATTGTGGAAAAGAAGGTCATCTCCAACATGAGTGCATGAAAAAGGGAAGAGATAGCAAATCTTATGGACTTTGGGAAGCTCGTGAACGTGATCGGAGAGTTTATAATGAAAGATGTTCTGAAAATCATCACGTTGCCCAACCCAAAAGAGTTGTTAAACAACTTTGGGTTCGTAAAAACTGACTTTTACCTTGCAGAATGAAGTGAGAGAAAGCGGTCCTTGGATCTTCGATAGTGCTTGTTCAACTCATATTACGGGAAGCTTTGAGTCATTCATCTCACTTCATCAACAAGAAGGTAGCAACATCACCTTCGGTAACAACAGTAAGGGACAAGTCATGGGTATTGGAAAGGTAAGAATTTCTAAGAACTTCTGTTAGAAGATAGAAGATAGAGTTTTGATGGTTCCAGAGTCAGTGACTCTGAGTTGGCAAGTCGAGTCGACGACTTGGCCAAGTCACTGACATGACCAGCTGGCGAAGTAATCTATTTAAGGAAGGAACGCACAGCTTATGTGCGAGTAATTGGAGACAGCTGCGTCGTTCTATTTTAGGAGAAGATCATCACAAAAGAGTGCTAAAATCAAGATAAAGACGATTTGATTCTCCTAGAATATTTCTTAGTGTGTGTAAATGTATATTTGGAAAGATTTCTAAAAGATTGAGTGTGTATTGTTTCCCTAATCGAATGGGAGATAATACACACGACATCTCTCTTACCTTAGCTTAAAATACCCTAGTGTTTAGGTTAGTGGTAAGACTTTTGAGCGTCATTTCAATATTGTGTGTAAGAAAGAAAGAGCGAACTTGTGCGTGAGATTCGTACAAGTGGGGTGTCGAGAGATCTTAGGCATAGCGTGAGATTGAGAGTGTGAGTGCAACGGTAGAGCGTGATTCAAGGGTGTGGAATTCTTGTACACGGGAGAGCTTTGTAAACACTCAAGAAATCAATAGAGCGAGTCTAAGGACTCTTGGAATCCGACCAAGTGAGAAACTTGGAAGGGAGTGGTTTTCTCCAAGTAAACTAGTTGGTTTACGAGGAGTTTCCACTATACATCGCTTGTCATTGACTGTTGGTAACGTTTGTTTTACTCTTTAATTATTCCGCTGCTTTATTGCTCAAAGTCGACGACTTCGCAAGAGTCATCGACTCGTTTAAGTACTAACGATCCTACAATTGGTATTAGAGCGCAGGCTCTAGATTGTGTTTTTTTAGTACTTTTGTTGCAGGAAAATGACGTCCACCAACACTTCTGTGAGTGACTCTTTTTGGAAACCTCCAATCCTCGAGGTTGGAGAGTATAACTAGTGGGTTGAACAGATGAAGACCCATATCTGCTCGCTTGATGGTCAGCTATGGAAAGTGATTGAGCTGGGTCCAGAAACCATTCTTGGAAAGGATGGAAAGACTGAAAAGACCACAACTGAGTTTGATGATGTGGATTTCAAGAAGCTTGAGAAGAATGCTAAGAAAGTGCTCTGTCATGCTCTCACTGACGGTGACCTCAAGAAGGTGATCGGATACACGACGACAAAATAAATCTGGAATGCCCTCAAAAGACTTCATCAAGGCAATGATGATGTAAAGGAGAATCTCTTCGTGATTATCATTCTAGATTTCAAACGATTGTGAATCAATTAGAGTTTCTTGGTGAGAAAATTCCTCAATGGAAACTAACCAACAAGCTGATCTCGGGATTGAACAAGAGTTGAGACAACATTGCTTCGTCTCTTCTCACTCAAAAGGAAACCAAGTCGCCGACCTTGGAAGATCTTGTTGGACAACTTACCATGTGATGTGATTCCATCTACCGAGTCATGGCCCCATGATTTGAGTGAAGATTCCATCCCTAAAGACAAGCCCAATGTGCACGACAAAGGGGAGCCAATACTTGGACAAGAAACCGAAGACGATGTTCGAGGCGCTAAGAAGCCGAGACAAGGAGCTATGCCCTATCTTGGGCGCATCAAGCGAGACATAGATAAGTCAATACTAGACAAAATCAAGGAAGAGCTCATGGCTCATAAGTTTCCGATGGCTAATGACGGTGAAGGTTGGAGTGTTCTTGTGACTATTGGTTCAACTAGTGCTAAAACTTGAATTATGTTTTGTTAAGGGTTTTTAGTTGAATTTCTTGAAATTTAAGGGTATTTTATGTAATTAGAGAGAAGTGAGGGTGGCTGAGTTGAGAGATGCGTGGCTTTAGGGTTATAAGGCTTGTTTTTGGCCTCCTTTCTCCCTTGGAGATTGGACGAAAAACCTTGTTGCTTACGTTCCTTGCATCTTTCAATTCAAGTTCTTGTTCTTGTTTTCGTTCGTTCAATTCTCGTTGTTCAAGTTGTTGGTGAGTAATATCTGACAATCTCGGGCATCCTAGTTTGTTTGAAAGCTTGGTGAGTCATATCCAAGTTTTCAAGCGTCCATATCCCCTTGTTCTCTCCATTTCGAACCTTCATCCATCTCGGTAGTTTCTGCACCACCTCAGTAAAATCGACATAAATTTCAATCCACTCATCATCTTGCTCTCATATTTTGAGGAATTCAACTAGACGCATAGATCTAACTTCTCGATTTGGAATCACTCAATTCCGAGTTCGGACAAGGAAGATCCAGCCAGTTGAAGACAGGTCAGTTGCGTGGTGTTTGTTGTTGGAATTCCTTGGATTCTCATGGCGATCTCTTTGCACCATCATCCCTTCCATCGATCCGGCCATCAAGTGGTATCAGAGCCACGCGAAGGTATCGCCATCTAAATCTTGATCCGACCTTGAATTTCCACTTGTTGCAAGTTTAGGGTTCGAACTCCTTACGGCTGCATTGTTGTTGTTATTTGCGACCATCATCGAATTGTTGTTTTGTGTTGTGGTCATTTCTTGGTCTTGAACTTGTTGTTGTTTTGGCCGAGTGGGTGCTCAGCCATGGATGCAAAACCATGCTCAAAAACGTCCCCATAGAACACCAAAAGAGCATTCAAAGGTTGGTAGTTGAAAGGTTGCTTTTGTTGCTTGATTAAGGCCTTCCTTTAGTGCATGAATTGAAAGAGCCTTTGCTGATTTTTGTTGAGGAAAAAAACGTGGGAATTGAGACCAAAAACCAACTTTGATTTTGTGTTCGTTACATGCTTGTTGAATTGGATCGACTCTAGGATACGGGAACGACACCGAGAATTGCTAATCTTGCTTGGTTGTTTCTTTTCTTGTTGTTGTGTTTGAGTTTTTCTTGTTCCATTTTGTTGGTTATCTCCTACTTGAAACTTGTCGGATTTTCATCTCGGGCAAGTCTTGGTGGTTAATTCAAGTGCACTCTATACCTTGATCTTTGCCGTGTTTTTAAGATGACAAGTGTAGGTGATGAAAAAAGAAAAACAAAAGTTTAATGAGGAGTTCTCCAAATCGGTGCCATGTTACAATCTTTTCAACAATCCTTGCTCCGTGGAAGCTATGGAGACACGCATGGATGCCTTGGAGCGCCGAATCCTAGGGCTGGACGAGAGGACACAAGTGCCTCAAGTGGTGAAGATCAAGGAGACACGAGAAGAGGATCAAGGTTCGAGGACGACCCCTTGTAAAGGGGAGGAGACTTCCTTCCAACAAAGAGTGATGAGTGACACAGAACAACCAAAAAGAGAGACTCCTTTCCATGGATTGGAACAACTCATTACCATCAAGTGTCCAATAGAAATGATGCACATATTGCAAGAAGAGGAGGAAGTTGTGGAATTGTCTCCTAAAATCAAGCATCGTCCTACCATCACTCCTAGCTCCATGAACTCGTTGGCTACACCATGGATGGATGCATTTCCTATGATTCCTTCATGTTTGCCCTTCTTGCTCCATGAAGAGGACGAGGCTGTTTTAGTCACTCAAAGCGGTGATTACATTCCTTTTCTTGTGGAGGCCACGAAGGATGTCTTTGTCATGGAGAGTGCCACACCAAGCGAGCTAGAAGCCCTACCTTCATTGTTGAACTCACCAATGTTGAAAGATTCGAGGACGAATCCTTTTGAAGGGGAGGAGGATGATGTGATTCCATCTACTGAGTCATGGCCCCATGATTTGTTTGAAGATTCCATCCCTAAAGACAAGCCCAATGTGCACGATAAAGGGGAGCCAATACTTGGACAAGCAACCAAAGACGATGTTCGAGGCGCTAAGAAGTCGAGACAAGGAGCTATGCCCTATCTTGGGCGCATCACGCGAGACCTAGCTAAGTCAATACTAGACAAAATCAAGGAGGAGCTCATGGCTCATAAGTTTCCGATGGCTAATGACGGTGAAGGTTGGAGTGTTCTTGTGACTATTGGTTCGACTAGTGCTAAAACTTGAATTATGTTTTGTTAAGGGTTTTTAGTTGAATTTCTTGAAATTTAAGGGTGTTTTATGTAATTAGAGAGAAGTGAGGGTGGCTGAGTTGAGAGAGGCGTGGCTTTAGGGTTATAAGGCTTGTTTTTGGCCTCCTTTCTCCCTTGGAGATTGGACGAAAAACTTTGTTGCTTACTTTCCTTGCATCTTTCAATTCAAGTTCTTGTTCTTGTTTTCGTTCGTTCAATTCTCGTTGTTCAAGTTGTTGGTGAGTAATATCCGACAATCTCGGGCATCCTAGTTTGTTTGAAAGCTTGGTGAGTCATATCCAAGTTTTCAAGCGTCCATATCCCCTTGTTCTCTCCATTTCGAACCATCATCCATCTCGGTAGTTTCTGCACCACCTCAGTAAAATCGACATAAATTTCAATCCACTCATCATCTTGATTTCATATTTTGAGGACTTCAACTAGACTCATAGCTCTAACTTCTCGATTTGGAATCACTGAATTCCGAGTTCGGACAAGGAAGATCCAGCCAGTTGAAGATGGGTCAGTTGCGTGGTGTTTGTTGTTGGAATTCCTTGGATTCTCGTGGCGATCTCTTTGCACCATCATCCCTTCCATCGATCCGGCCATCACCATGTATGGAGGCATTCAGCAAAGAAGAATTGAGAGACTTGACTCAGAAAAGGTCAAGAACATTGCACTAAAAGTTGAAAGAGCTTTTGACTTGGCTCAGGGAGATGACGACACTAAAGGAATAGATGAAGATGTTGCTCTCATCTCAAAGGCTATGAAGAGACTGTGGAATCGAACAAAGCTCCTATGAAGGCTCCAGAGTCAAACAAAGAAGGGAAGGATATGAAGGATGCCATCTGTTATCAATGTCAGGCTAGAGGACACTTTGCCAAGCAATGCCCAAAAAGAAAAAGTGGAGAGGTTGGTAAAGGAATGATGGCAACTTGGGATATGTCTGATGATGATGATGAAGTGGCGCCGACAAGAGGAAATTGTTGCATGGCCATTAAAGACAAATCATCCCAAGAGGTAAATGACTCTGAACTCTCTTCTCTTTTAGCTACAAAATCTAGAGAACAGTTGGTTGCTATCATCGAAAAGCTTGGAACTCAGGTCACTGAGTTGAGAGAAAAATTAGACGATAATGAAGAAACAATCTCCAATCTCTTCAATGATAACAAACACTGGTCCTCTAAGGCTATTGAATTAGAAAAGATTTCGTATCCTAAGTCAATGACTTGTGAGTCATGCTCAGATTCAAAGAACCAAGTCATCGACTTGCAAAAACAAGTTAATGACTTGGAAACACAAGTCATTGACTTAGAAGGTGAAAGACTTATGCTTAGGCTCGGTCATACTAAGCTATCTAAAGAACTAGAGGAGCAAAAGATTAATGATGAGACTAAAAAGAAAAGGTGGCTAGATGAGTTTGTGGCTGAAAAGGCTCAGGAGGTTAGAAATGACTATAAAAAGAAGTTTGTAAAGGAGGTAGACAGATCTGGAATTGGCTTTGTTCGTGCACCCAATACTCAGGGTACCAATGTTGCTCCCCTTGTGTCTAAAGGTAAAACCCCTATGTGTAATGACAATGCAAGTTGTTCTACACATGTGGTGGCTAAGCCTGACAAAGGGAAGCAATGGTGGTATCCTGATCAAAAGGTGCACAACATATGGAAAAAACAAGTCTAGAACTCGGCTCCATCACAAATTGATTTTCAATCTCGCATCGACAACAAACCCATCTATCCGGGCTATAGCAAATATGTTGCCCTAAAGTCTCAAGGACATGTTGGTATTGTGACAAGCCTGGTCACTACCAACATGATTGTCACAAAAAGGCAAGAGATGATGAAAATGCAAGGTCATAGACTCTGAATGACAGTTACGGCAGAACCACTGTCACTGACTGTCCTCCAAGATTTGTATGTGCTAATTGTGACAAATGTTGTTCTAGGAACCACTATGTTGCCAAACCCAGAGGAGTTAAACAACTCTGGGTTCGTAAGAACTAATTCTTTCGATGCAGCTTGAAGTGGGTGACAAGGAGCCCTGGTTTATTGATAGTGCGTGCTCAACTCATATGTCGGGAAACCCCAAGGATTTCGTCTCACTTCAAGAATACAAGGGAGGTAAGATTACCTTCGGCAACAATAGTAAAGGTGGTATTTCTGGTATTGGTACGGTAAGATTTTCAGATAAGCTAACAATTGACAATGTGAATTTAGTGGACAATCTCAGTTTTAAGCTTCTAAGTGTTTCCCAAATCTATTCTAATGGAAAATATCAAGTTGTTTTTGATAGGAAAGGTTGTCAGGTACAAGAAATTAACTCAGAAAAGATCCTTCTGAAAGGGGTGTGTCAAAACAATCTTTACAAGGTGGACCCCTGTTTCGAACCTGAAGAAAAACTGTGTCTTAGAACAGTTGTAGATGTCACCGACCTCTGGAATCAAAGATTTGGTCATGCGAGTTTTCAACTCCTTGACAAACTTCATAGGCAAGAGCTGGTTAGAGGGCTACCTAAAATAGATCCAAGCAAGCATGAAGTTTGCGAAATATGTTTAAGAGGTAAGCAAGTGAAGTCATCCTTTCAATCCAAGAAGGAGGTAAGTACCACTAGACCCTTAGAGCTTATTCATATTGATTTATGTGGTCCCATGCGAGTCCAAAGTCGTGGAGGAAATAGCTATATTTTTGTCATTGTTGATGACTTTTCACGGTATACTTGGACTATTTTTTTGTCTTCTAAAGATCATGTCTTTGAAGAATTTGAAGCATAGGTGAAGGTTGTTGAGAAAAAGCTTGGAGTTGCTCTTGTGTCTGTCAAGTCAGATCATGCAACGGAATTCGACAACTCTGAGTTTCTGGTTTTCTGCAAGAAAAATGGCATAAGTCACAACTTCTCGGTGCCAAGAACTCCTCAACAAAATGGCCTGGTTGAGAGGAAGAATCGTGCCTTGGAGACCATGTCGCGGACCATGCTTATCTCAAGTCGTCTTCCAAGAAACATTTGGGGTGAAGCCATTAATGCATCTTACTATGTGATGAATCGAGCCATGCTTCGTCCACTTCTTGGAAAAACTCCTTATGAACTGCTTAGAGGAGTTAAGCCCAGTGTCGCCCACTTACGCACTTTTGGGTGCAAATGCTATGTTCATAATAATGGTAATGACAGTCTGAGAAAATGTGATCCAAGGAGTGATGTTGGCACTTTTGTAGGTTACTCCCCTCATAGTAAAGCCTACAAAGTATTCAACAAAAGGACGAGGAACATTGAAGAAAGTGTTCATGTCGTGTTTGATGAGAACACGATGGGAGGATCGATGATTTAGGATCATGATGATAGTGATCAAGGATATTATC
The DNA here is from genome assembly GCA_964016875.1 of Fallopia convolvulus. Classification (NCBI taxonomy): domain Eukaryota; kingdom Viridiplantae; phylum Streptophyta; class Magnoliopsida; order Caryophyllales; family Polygonaceae; genus Fallopia; species Fallopia convolvulus. The sequence continues at coordinate 38,742,988 of OZ024727.1, forward strand.
TGTTTCAACATTATCCACTTCCAGTTGCTACATCAGAAAAGGAGACAATAGTCAATGACAATGCTGGTGTCGCCGACTCAGACAGAATAGGAGGAAGTGATCATGTCAGTGACAATGCTGGTGTCACCGACTCAGACAGAACGGGGGGAAGGAGTCAAAATCCAAGTTCAAGTGATAGTGAGTCCGATGATGAGAAAACACCTGAGAGAAACCCAAGTCCGTAAAACTCTGAAGAAGACTCAGAGAGAACGCCTCAGACACAAGTCGCTGACTTGACAGATCTACAGGTCAGGAACTATCAACAGAAAAGTGCTCATCCTGTCACTAACATCCTCACTAATTTTTTAAAGGGTGTGCAAACCAGATCTTCTCTGAACAATTTCTTTGCTTTCATCTCAATGTTGGAGCCTAAAAATGTCGAACAAGCGTTGAAAGATTCAGATTGGGTCAGTGCCATGCAAGAGGAACTTCATCAGTTTGAAAGAAATAAGGTTTGGCATTTGGTCCCAAGGCCAAAGGGAAGATTTGTGATTGGAACACGCTGGGTGTTCAGAAATAAGCTGGATTATGAAGGAAATATGGTCAGAAATAAAGTTAGATTGGTAGTTAAGGGATACAATCAGCAGGAGGGCATTGACTATGATGAGACATTTGCTCCAGTGGCTAGACTTGAAGCTATTAGATTGCTCATTGCAGATTCTGCTCATCATGGATTCAAGCTACAACAAATGGATTTTAAGACTGCATTCTTGAATGGATATCTAAAAGAAGAAGTGTATGTTGAAAAAACTCTGGGTTTTGAGGATGTCGCCCACCCGTATCATGTTTATAAACTGGACAACGCTCTTTATGGATTGAAGCAAGCCCCACGTGCTTGGTATGATCGTTTGTCATATTTCTTGATTCAACATGGTTATGTTCGAGGAGAGGTTGACAAGACTCTGTTGTTGTTGAAGGAAGGAAGTCATACACTGGTTGTTCAGGTCTATGTCGATGACATTATCTTCGGGTAAACAGATGATAAGCTGGTGAAAACGTTCGCTGACCTTATGTCCAGTGAGTTTGAAATGAGTATGGTCGGTGAACTCAAGTTCTTTTTAGGACTTCAAGTTGTGCAAAGTGAGGATGGGACACGAGTTCATCAACAGAAGTATCTTAAAGAATGTGTTAAAAAGTTTGGTCTTGAAAATGCTAAACTGTTTGATACTCCCATGTCGCCGACTACCTCACTTGGAAAAGATGACAAGGATCCAGAAGTCAATGCTACTATGTACAGGGGCATGATTGGATCATTGCTCCATCTCACTGGAAGAAGACCGGATATTGTGTTTGGAGTATGTCTATGTGCGAGATTTCAAGTTGATCTAAGAGAGTCCCACTTGAAAGCTGTTAAAACAATCATTCGCTATCTTAAGGGGACTGAAAATCTGTGTTTATGGTATCCAAGAGGATTTTATTTTGAACTTGTCGGCTACACATATGCTGATTTTGCCGGAAACCGTGTTGATAGAAAAAGCACCTCAGGGATGGCTCAATTTCTTGGGCCTTGTCTTGTCTCATGGGGATCTAGAAAGCAAAATTTTGTTGCCCTATCAACGGCGGAAGCAGAGTACATTGCAACTGCAGCGTGTTGCTCACAGCTCTTATGGATCAAGCAACAAGTCATTGACTATGGTGTGAAGTGTGGGTCAGTGCCCATACTATGTGACAACATTAGTGCAATCAACATCTCAAAGAATTTGGTACAACATTCAAAGACAAAACACATTGAGATAAGGCACCACTTTCTTCGAGATTGTGTAGAAAAAGGCATGGTCGCTATGGAATTCTGTAGAACAAGTGATCAAAGAGCAGACATCTTCACAAAGGCCTTGAATCATGAACCCTTTGAACAAGTCCGCATGGAATTAGGTATGATCTCTCTTCAATGATCTATTTCCCTATATGAATTCCCTCGATGATTGGCTAGAATTGATTGCTTTGCATATGTTTTGAAGTCATGGTTTTATGGAATAAATCTTTGCATTCTTGATAGACATCATGTTTAGGAAACCCCATGCATTTGACTTGTCGATGACTCTAACTACATTCAGTATGTGTGCAACCTTTTTGAGCTCTTTGTTTTAGCCCAAAAGAATCAACCTGATGATCCTTACTCTCATTACAAGCCCAAATGATGATTGATTCTCATGCTTTTCCCCTACCTATCATGTTTTGAGAGTCTCTATGAGCCTTATTTGATCTTTCCTTTTAAAACGGAGACCTATCGTCATGATCGACAAATCCTCAAAAATAAAGCTTTTTACTTGGTTTGCTTTGGCGCTCCCTGTGCAACCCCAACATCAAGTAAGTTCTGTAAGAGAAAGTCATGAAGTGTGTAAAAGTCATGGACATATGAAAAGAGCAGTTTTATGATAGACGTCGCCGACTTGATCAAGGTCAGTGACTGTGTGTTTTGGCGCGAGAAAAAAGATCATGGCTTAACAGTATCTTTTGAACTTGGAAAGTTTTTCAAAAAGGAGGAAAGAGAAGATCTTGTGATTTGACAACTTTCTTAATGATGGAAGTGCACTTCATTATTATGCCCCAACTGTCAAGACAAAAGGTACACTTTCTCAAATCTTCCTTTCTCTCTCTCAACTTCTACTCTCTCTCTCTCTCTCTCTCGAACTCAAACCCTCGAACCTTCAAACCCCTCCAATGGCGTCTCACTCCAACAACTCAAACCTTCCCACTTCTCCCAAAACCCAAACCGAAAGTCCAAAATCGGCGAGGAAGAAGATTCTCGCTCTTTTGGTGATGATTTTCTTCAAGCTCTTCTGTCTGGGCAATCGTCTTCCTCAACCATTCACCCAACCGCCATTGAAACACCATCTCTGAGCCCCACTTCTCCACAAAACCAAAATCCAAACCCCTCTCCTCCAAAATCAACTCTCTCATCTCCTATTCCCACTGAAAAATCTCAAAACCCTCCATCCCCATAAATTGAAACTGAAACCCTAACCCTTTCACCGGAATCTGGAATACCGCGCCAAACGGCGCAACCGGTGGTTATTCCAGAAACCGGTGACTCCTCTACACACAAACCCTCTGAACGAGAGAATGTAGAGGAAGAGAGAGTGAAGACTCCAAATTTGGTTTCAATGGATTTTGAGGAAACAGAAAAGGTTATCGGGTCGTTCGTGGAAGAAGAAAAAGAAGAGGCTAAGGAGGTTGAAATGGAAGGCACACAAGAGCTTGCCAGAACAAAGGGGAACCACCGGCTATCTCCTGGTGGTCAAGCAAAGGCTGTCAATGACTCTCCAAAAGTCATTGACACAGATGCTGGTATGGAGGATGACGACAAGGTATCTAACAAGGAAGTCTCCCAAAAGGAACAAATCGAAACTTTTGAAGAAGGTACTCGTTCTGATCCTATCGTAGTCTCTAAGAAATCTAAGTATGGTGATTCTGTCAAGAAAAATTTAGAGAAAGATCTGTTTGGAGATTATTCTGAGTTGCTCAAGGAGGATGAAATTGAAATGCCTCTTCCTTTTTCGCCCCAAAAACCAAATCAGCAAGTGCTAAAGCCACGGCTATGGCTCTTAAAGCCAAAAAGGGCAAGGGTTGGAAACCCCTGAGGCTGCCTCAGAAGGAGGTGACTCTTCTTTCTTTGAGAAGGTCACTAGGAAGAAAAGGGGGAGATCTCCAAAATCTTTTGTTGGGTCTAGCAAAAAGATAAGGAAGTCTAGTGTGATTGTTGACATGACTTCTAGGGAGTTTACTAAGGATTTGTTGTGGGAGGAAAACTTCTTAAAAGAGTTCAAACTAACTAAGGATACTGACTGGATGAAGAAGCAAAAATGGGATAAATTAGTACAAGGGGAGCATGAGTACAACCCGCAGATGGTTAAGATGTTTTATGAGTTTCTATATTTGACTTTGAGTTCTTCTCTTGTTTTAACAATCTTTTTTATGATGCCAAAAGGGGGAATTAACCGGGGGAATAGATTTATTAAGGGGGATCATAATAATGAAATCATGCGGTTACTAAGCTTAGGGGAAACTTTTTATGGTTTTTTTTACTTTGCTCTTTTTACTGTGATTATGTTTTTGTATGCTGCATAGTTTATCAGAACAGGTTGTTTGTCACCATCAAAAAGGGGGAATTTGTTAGAAGATAGAGTTTTGATGGTTCCAGAGTCAGTGACTCCGAGTTGGCAAGTCGAGTCGGCGACTTGGCCAAGTCACTGACATGACCAGCTGACGAAGTAATCTATTTAAGGAAGGAACACACAGCTTATGTGCGTGTATTTGGAGACAGTTGCGTCGTTCTATTTTAGGAGAAGATCATCACAAAAGAGTGCTAAAATCAAGATAAAGACGATTTGATTCTCCTAGAATATTTGTTAGTGTGTGTAAATGTATATTTGGAAAGATTTGTAAAAGATTGAGTGTGTATTGTTTCCCTAACCGAATGGGAGATGATACACACGAGATCTCTCTTACCTTAGCTTAAATACCCTAGTGTTTAGGTTAGTGGTAAGACTTTTGAGCGTCATTTCAATATTGTGTGTAAGAAAGAAAGAGCGAACTTGTGTGTGAGATTCGTACAAGTGGTGTGTCGAGAGATCTTAGGCATAGCGTGAGATTGAGAGTGTGAGTGCAAAGGTAGAGCGTGGTTCAAGGGTGTGGAATTCATTCTTGTACACGGGAGAGCTTTGTAAACACTCAAGAAATCAATAGAGCGAGTCTAAGGACTCTTGAAATCCGACCAAGTGAGAAACATGGAAGGGAGTGGTTTTTCTCCAAGTAAACTAGTGGGTTTACGAGGAGTTTCCACTATACATTGCTTGTCATTGACTGTTGGTAACGTTTGTTTTACTCTTTAATTATTCCGCTGCTTTATTGCTCAAGGTCGACGACTTCGCAGGAGTCGACGACTCGTTTAAGTACTAATGATCCTACAATTGGTATTAGAGCGCAGACTCTAGATTGTTTTTTTAGCACTTTTGTTGCAGGAAAATGACGTCCACCAACACTTCTGTGAGTGACTCTTTCTGTAAACCTCCAATCCTCAAGGTTAGAGAGTATAACTGGTGGGTTGAACAGATGAAGACTCACATCTGCTCGCTTGATAGTCAGCTATGGAAAGTGATTGAGCTGGGTTCAGAAACCTTTCTTGGAAAGGATGGAAAGACTGAAAAGACCACAGGTGAGTATGATGATGTGGATTTCAAGAAGCTTAAGAAGAATGCTAGAGCAAAGAAAGTGCTCTATCATGCTCTCACTGACGGTGACCTCAAGAAGGTGATCGGATACACGACGGCAAAAGAAATCTGGGATGCCCTCAAAAGACTTCATAAAGGCAATGATGATGTAAAGAAGGATAGGATCATAAGTCTCGAAGCAAAGTACGACAACATCTTTCAAGGAAAAGGAGAATCTCTTCGTGATTATCATTCCATATTTCAAACGATTGTGAATCAATTAGAGTTTCTTGGTGAGAAAATTCCTCAATGGAAACTAACCAACAAGCTGATCTCGGGATTGAACAAGAGTTGGGACAACATTGCTTCGTCTCTTCTCACTCAAAAGGAAACCAAGTCGCTGACCTTGGAAGATCTTGTTGGACAACTTACCATGTATGGAGGTATTCATCAAAGAAGAGTTGAGACACTTGACTCAGAAAAGGTCAAGAACATTGCTCTTAAAGTTGAAAGAGCTTTTGACTTGGCTCAGGGAGACGACGACACTGAAGGAATAGATGAGGATGTTGCTCTCATCTCTAAGGCTATGAAGAGATTGTGGAATCGCAACAAAGCTCCTATGAAGGCTCTTGAAATCCGACCAAGTGAGAAACTTGGAAGGGAGTGGTTTTTCTCCAAGTAAACTAGTTGGTTTACGAGGAGTTTCCACTATACATCGCTTGTCATTAACTGTTGGTAACGTTTGTTTTACTCTTTAATTATTCCGCTGCTTTATTGCTCAAAGTCGACGACTTCGCAGGAGTCGTCGACTCGTTTAAGTACTAACGATCCTACAACTTCTGTGTTAACAATGTGAGTTATGTTATGAGTCTTAGGTATAATCTGTTAAGTATTTTCCAACTTTGTGCTTACAACCTCTATCAAGTTGTCTTAGACTCTCTTGGATGTCAAGTAATTGATGTTAGCTCAGGTAAGACTCTTCTGAAGGGAACCTGTGAGAACAATCGTTATAAAGTTGTTCCCTGGCTCTTGCCTGAAGAAAAGTTGTGTTTTCAAGTGATCGAAGACGTTGCCAACCTCTGGCGCAACAGGTTTGGTAGGTGGGTTACCTAAGATTGACCCAAACAAGTATGAAATCTGTGAGGCTTGTGTGAAAGGGAAACAGATTAGATCTTCATTTCAATCGAAGAAAGAGGTAACTACATCTAAACCTTTAGAATTAATTCATATGGATCTTTGTGGACCTATGCGTGTAAAAAAGTCGTGGAGGTAATAGATATGTCTATGTTATTGTTGATGACTTTTCACGATATACTTGGGTATTTTTCTTGACCTCTAAAGACCAGGTATTCGAAGAATTCAGTGCGTGGAGGAAGTTAACAGAAAAGGTGCTTGGAGTACCTTTGGTCTCAATTCGATCTGATCATGGCACAAAATTTGAAAATGCTCAGTTCCTGGACTTTTGCAAAGAAAATGGGGTAGGTCACAATTTTTCAGCCCCAAGGACTCCTCAACAGAACGGTGTTGTTGAGAGAAAGAATCGAACTTTGGAGGACATGTCGAGAACCTTGCTGCTTTTGAGTGGTCTTCCAAGGAATTTCTGGGGTGAAGCTATTAATGATGCTTGTTATGTGCTCAATAGAGCTATGGTACATCCTCTTCTGCGTAAGACATCTTATGATCAATTAAGAGGAAGAAAACCGAACGTCGCCCACCTAAGGACGTTTGGTTGTGGATGTTTTGTGCACAACAATGGCAAGGATAATCTGGGGAAGTGATGAAGGAACTTTTGTGGGCTACTCTCAACATAGCAAAGCCTATCAAGTCTTCAATAAGCGAACAAGGAAAGTAGAAGAAAGTGTTCATGTTGTGTTCGATGAGAAAACAATGAGAGGAAGATCTATTGAAGAAAAAGATGAAGGGGATATAGGTTTTTATCTCTGTGATGAGTCTGAAGATCAAGGTGTTGAGATTGTCCGAAGTCCTATAGTTGACAACCCAAAACAGGTGAACGACACAGAAAATTCTGATATGCCTGCTTTGGAAGGGGTAGAAGAAAATGAAGATTCTGATGATGTTGTATCTGATCCAAGTGAAGAAGCCGCAGAGAGAGATAATTCTAACAGTGAACAGGGTCATAATCGCGAGGTGGTTGACCTCACTCAACTTTAGTTAAACTATCAGCAAAAAGATGCTCACCTAGTAACCAACATCATCTCTGATTACTCAAAAGGTGTTCAAACACGTTCTTCACTTCAGAATTTCTGCGCTTTCAACGCATTTCTCTCTATCATGGAACCCAAGAACGTGGATCAAGCCTTAAAAGATCCTAATTGGGTGTGTGCTATGCAAGAAGAACTTCATCAATTTGAGAGAAACAAGGTCTGACACCTAGTTCCACGACCCAAAGATAGAACTGTTATTGGAACACGTTGGGTATACAGAAATAAGCTTGATGATTCAGGAAACATTGTGAGAAACAAAGCAAGACTTGTGGTTAAGGGGTATAACCAACAAGAAGGGATTGACTATGATGAGACATTCGCTCTTGTAGCACGTCTAGAGGCAATTCGTCTCTTGATTGCTTATTCAGCTCATCATGGTTTTAAGCTTCAACAAATGGATGTTAAGACTGCCTTTCTGAATGGCTTTCTTAAAGAGGAAGTTTTCATAGAACAAACCCCAGGCTTTGAAGATGTCACCCACCCGGATCATGTATTCAAACTCGACAAAGCAGTTTATGGGTTGAAGCAAGCGCTGCGAGCTTGGTACGACAGGCTCTCTCAGTTCTTGCTACAACACGGATATGTTCGAGGACATGTGGATAAGACACTTTTTCTTCTTAAAGAGGGAAAGCACACTCTGTTTGTGCAAGTCTACGTTGACGACATTATCTTTGGTTCTACAGATGATAAACTTGTGAAGAAGTTCTCTAACCTCATGGCCAATGAATTTGAAATGAGTATGGTTGGTGAACTTAAATTCTTTCTAGGACTTCAAGTTGTTCAAGGAAGTGAGGGTACAAGAGTAAATCAACAAAAGTACCTCAAGGAGTGTGTCAAGAAGTTTGGCTTGGATAATTCAAAATCCTTTGATACACCTATCTCTCCCATCACTTCTTTAGGAAAAGATGAAAATGAGAAGAAAGTTGACCAGACTCTGTATCGAGGTATTATAGGTTCTCTACTATACCTCACGGCAAGCAGACCAGACATCATGTTTAGCGTTTCCCTATGTGCTCAATTTCAGTCTGATCCACGAGAATCTCATCTCAAGGCTGTTAAAAGAATCTTAAGGTATCTTAAAGGTTCTGATGATTTGTGCTTGTGGTACCCAATCTCTTGTGACTTTGGTCTAGTCGGGTACACGGATGTTGATTTTGCTGGGAACAAGGTTGATCGTAAGAGTACTTCTGGTATGGCTCAATTTCTTGGACCATGTCTGGTGTCATGGGGGTCCAAGAAGCAGAATTCAGTTGCTCTCTCTACTGCAGAAGCTGAGCACATAGCCGTTGTCGCGTGTTGCACCCAACTTCTATGGCTCAAGCAACAAGTCCATGACTTTGGTTTAAAGTATGATGGCATACCCATTCTATGTGACAATACAAGCGCCATCAACATATCAAAGAATCATGTACAACACTCACGAACCAAGCATATCGAGATTCGTCGTCACTTTCTTCGTGATTGTGTTGAAGAAGGGTTAGTGACCATGGATTTCTACCAGACAAGTGAACAACGTGTTGACATATTCACTAAAGCTCTTAATCGTGAACCCTTCGTACAGTTCCGCATGGAGCTATGTATGATTTCCCTAAACTAATCTATTTCCCATTTATTTTCCCTCAATGATTGGCTAGATTAGATGATCTATTTATGATTCAAAAGTTTTATGATCTTGAGGTGTTAAAATTGAATGTTTCCTTGTTACATACTCATGAACCATGCACATCATAATGTCTTCATTCTTTGCCTCTTGAGTTATGTATTAAGTGCATATTGAAACCATTCTTTGCACCCAAAAGAGTCAAAACCTGATGTTCCTATCCCTTAATACAAGCACAAATGACGGTTGACTCTACAGCCTACCTCAGCCTATCATGTTAAAGAGTCTCTATGAGCCTTTTTTTTTTTTTGATAAACGGAGACTTATCTACTTGATTGACAAATCCACAAAAATTACTTCCCTTGGTTCTCTTTGGCACCCCTGTGCAAAACCCCAAAGAACCAGGTGTATTCTCTTTTCAATGGATGTTGGCAACTTGAGTGAGGTTAGTGACTGTGCATTATATGAGGAATGTCAGTTTTCTGGAAAATTTGTTGGTTAAGTGGTTGACGCAGTATAGGTTGAGAACGTCAGTTTCAGAGTAAGACAAGAATCACCTTTCTCCAACGGTATCTTTTCAAATATTTGGAAATCTTTTGCCAAAGGAAATTGCCTTTTCAGTTGCATTGATTAAAGATCTTGGGAAGGTCTAGTTTCTATCCTATCAACTACAGTTCAAGAATAAATAAGAAGAAGGATTTTGGTTTAAATGTACGCTTTCTCTCTCACTCGTGCATTATTTCGCTCTCTTGCTCTTCTCAATCTCTCTACAAAACTCTCTCTTTCTCAAAAAGCTTCAACCTTTCTCCATCAATGGCGTCACACCAAAACCCTAACCCCTCATCCCCCATTCCCGGTACTGAATCCCCACGAACCCTAGCCCTAAAGCTCGGGAAAGTAGTTGATCCTCAAACCCTGGCTATGCTTTTGGCAGCAATTCAAACCACAAACAAACCCGCTTCACCATTGTTGTTGCTCGAAGGCCCTCAAATCAATCCAACTTAAAAACCAGGCCAACCCTCTCTTAATCCCACCGAATCTATGCCTAATCCTCAAGAAAACCCTCCTACCCAAACCTTCACAGAAACTCTCCCTCAATCCCCACAAAAATCGTTGCCCAATTCTTCCAATCCCACAGAGGAAGAGCAAGTTGAGTCCGAGAACATGCGTCGAGTTGAAAGCCCCAAATCTCAAGACATGCAAGAGAAATTTGACTCTGTCCAAGAGGTAGTGAAGTCAATCGAGGCTATAGAGTCTCAAGACAAAGTTTCTGAACCAGTCATTGCGAAGAAGACGACTATTGTGCTTTTGGCGGAAAATATCGCTCAGGTCGATGACTCGAAACAGATCGTTGACCCAAGCAAGGTGATCGACTCCACTGAAAATCCAGACTCACCCCTTCTACCTCTAAACATCGAAGGTCACGATGACTCTGAACAAGGTACTCCTAGTGATCCTAAGATCTCTCTGCTAAAATCTGTAGCTTCCTCTTCTAGGGCAAAATCCAAAGAAGAAATTGTTAGGCAGCTTTTTGAATCTGAAAAATCTGACGAGGACAATGTGTTGATCACTGAGGAATCTAGAAAACCTAATACTAGGGAATCTAGTGCTAAGGTTACTAGAAAGAGAGGTAGGGAAGTGTCTCCCATGCCAGTAGGATTCGAAGGTGGTGACTTTGTTGTCTCTAAGAAGACTTTTAGGTCTAAAAAGAGTAAGAAGGCAACCACTCGGTCAAGTGGACGACTTGCTGCAAGTGGAAAACCTAAAAAAGGTAGAGGAGACATTAAAGGTGAAGGAAGTAATATGGCTGAGCGTGAATTCGTTAAGGAACTCATCATGGACGATGAGTTCATCGAGTCAACAGGTTTAAAGGGTGTTTTAGAGTTGTTGTCAGTTCAAGGCTGGAATCATCTGTTTCATGAGGAAGAAAAGTTTAACCATGGGTTAGTAAGGGAATTCTACAGGTCGTTGACTATAGAAGGCAGAGAAAAGACGACCATGGGTCATTATGAGCTTAATGGAGAAAAGTTCACACTATCGAGCATGGAGTTAGCCACTCTTCTGAAAGTGCCATACAAGGGATTTGCTGAATACCATCGAGGTGTGTGGCCTGAAGACGTTGATTCAGCTGAGTTGCTTAAGAAGGTCACACAAGTCGATGACGTTGAAGGTGGTTCCTTTGCCACCAACTTGATGTGTGCCGAGAGGAAGGTTCTTTTTACTTGGGTTATCAGCAATCTGATTCCCCGAGAGCAAAAGAGGAGCACTGCTATGATTCAAGACATCCTTGTCTTGGATAAAATTCTAAACCAAGAACCTGTCAACTTTGCTAGAGTGTTGCTTCTTCACATGGAATCTGTCAAGGACAGTCCTCGACATGCTCTTCCCTACTGCTGAATCATCAAGAAGGTGCTTCAGTATCATGAGGTTTATGAAGCTGATGAAGAAGTGGAACACGTCCGCAACCTGAACTCTGACATCGTTCGCAAAATGGGCTACAAATTGGTTAATGATCAATGGTTGTCAAGGGATGCAGGCAAGGATGTTGTTTCTGATGCTGGGATGGAAGATGCTGCGTTGGGCATCAATGCTGAATTAAGGGAAGGTTCTCAACCTGGTTCAATCATGAAGTTGATGGTTGATATACAACGCCAGAACCAGGATTTGCTTAAGAAGGTTGGCCAACTCTTATCAGGTCAAACTGTGCTAAAGGCTAACGTTCATGACTTATCTGTTGCGCTTGATGACCTGACTAAGTTAGTGACTTAGCTCGAGTAGCCGACATCTAGTTCCCTTTACTTTTCCTTGCACATCTACTATCTCAAAAACTTCTCTTCGGTTTCATTCATGTGTTTTTGCTTTCTCCGTGACATGTTTAAGATTTTTTTGCTTGTGTTATAAATTCTGTGTGTACGTTGGATAATTTCTATATTTACCCTTGTTTGATTATCTCTTTTTGCATGATTATTTCGATTGATCTTTTTGATGATGCCAAAAGGGGGAAAAGGCTGGGCTAGATAAAATTATGGGAATATTTATGCTGAATTACATGTGGGTTATCCAACTTAGGGGGAACTTTTGGCAAACTTAGTGCCATTGCATATCTTGTTCGATATTTGGTCTTGCCATGTTTATATAGGATAAAAGGAGTTTGTCACTATCAAAAAGGGGGAATTTGTTAGAAAAGTTGGAGGCTTTGATTTTGATGGTTCCAAACGTCTACCATGTGAATGACCTCGAGTCTTTGAACAAATCGCCAACGTCAGTAAGGTCGTCGACGTGTGTTGAAGGCAAATCTCGGAGATCTTGAAGACGCGTGAGATCTTGGTAGTTTGGATAGTATAATCTTGTTTTAGGAAAGATCTCATGCAAATTATATTGTTAGCCAATTATTGTCTTTGCCCTAAGCCTTTTTATATTGTAATCCTTTTATATGATTAGGATGATTTTGTAATGATAATAGAAATAATATCTTGCCATAACCGAATTGGAAGATATTATTCTCTCTTATCTGACCTAGTTTGTGTGTATTTAATCTAAGGTTTTAGATTAGATAGAGCACGAACTCATACTCCAATTTGTGCTAAGAAAGAAACGAGAGTTCGAGAGAAAGACGTAGGCTTTTGTTAGATTGAGTGCGGGCTGTAGTTACTCGGTTCACAACGAGTTCTAGAGTGTTTAGGAAGTAGGTCTAGATCCAGGGTGTTCTTGTAAACAATCCAAAAGATCAATAAAGCAAGCTACGACTTTTAATCCTTTCAAGCGAGAACTTGAAAGGGAGTGGTTTTTACACTAGGTTGATAGAGTTCATCAATCAAGTGTTTCCACTATAAAAAACATCGTGTTCAAGTAAGTTTTTCTTGTATTTTATTTCTGCTGCAATTACTTAAGAGGTTGACGACTTAGTTGAGATCGACAACTTAGACATACTAACGATCTTACAGATTATCTTCTTGTAGTGTTGGGATTAAGTGTTGATTGTGCATGACTCTTGCACTCGCTTTAGACTAGCACGCTATATTTCTAAATATTTGTGGAGATGTTAGTGATTGTTGTGAGAATGTTGTGTTTTTCTTTGGGAGGGGGGCATATCTTTGTCGGCGGTACACTTTCTAGTGTTTAAAATGACATGCTTCGAGAATAGGTTTGAGGGTTTACTCGTAAGACCTTATATTTAAGTTTCTTTTTAGGTACTCTGCTTAACATAACTTGAGTGTATGTTGATTTGGTTGAATTATTTATCCTTGTTTATAAAATATTTTAAAATAAGATGTACTCATCATCCCCGGAGATGGACAGATCCATATCTGACTCCAAGTTCCAAATAATTCTTAACGATATCAGACTCGGGATATGTTTGAATTAATATTTGATAGAGATGGTTGGATACTTGGATGCAAGGTTGAAGAAAAATAAAAGAGTTAGATCATCTATCAAGGATATGAGGGAAACAATTTGGACAAAGCAGTACATGAAATGTGGAAATTAAAGAACTACTAGAACCCTGATTTAAAATCATAATGCTCTTCTTCTGAACGTGGTAAAATTTTATAGAACGAAGAGGAAGTTTACAAGACCTTCTTGAGGCATACAAAAGAAAAATACATTAGGACCTAGACATCTCCAATTAAAAATACAAAATACATGTACTCTGAAAACTGAACAAGCCATAACGAAGGTCTACTCTCTCTTGTGTCATAATGGATCACAATTGTTAGCCACTCAACAAGGAGAGGGTGATGGGAGTGTCTTACTAGAATCTACTCATAAATCCCATAAAACAGCAGCAGCCCAGGGAACAAAAAAACCAGAAAAAGCAACAAAGATTAACAGAGAAACATTATTTTAACATCTCCAAACTCGGCAAGGCCTTTAGCAAACTAATCATAGCTTTGCTAAGGACATACTTGCAAAGATGAAGGACAACACCTCTATATAATGCTCTTCTTTCTGGTGCAATAAGATCCATTAATGAAAGGAAAGAAATATGGAATGAGTTTGAATGACACAAGTAGGAGAAAAACTAATTAAGTGTGGAAGTAACAAAGTCTTTAGGAGTTTTGGTTCTTCCAAACACCCTCCTCGTCACAATACTGGGAAAAATTTGTCCTGGGGCAATCTTGCAGCTCTAGATATGAAAGCTTTGGAAATAGACCGTTTAATTCTTCCCAGCTCATTTCCAAATTGGGAACAAAACGGAGGCGTAAAATCTCTACATTCCACTTATCTTCATCGGCTTCTCCACTGTGATTATAGCTAAGGTGATTCATATGGTCTGACCCCCTAACATAAAGCTTGTTCACTCTAGGAAACCTGGTTGGAGCTAGCAAGTATGGTGCCACGTAATCTGGTGCGCACCATAGATCCAATTTCTCAAGCTTATTAAGAACTGTAGGATGATCAGCATACCGCGGGCCCTCGTTATCCTCTATTACAGCAGGGTTCCATACTATCTTCAGTTTGACAAGCCTCTTGATTGTTGCCAGATGTTCAAGGTCCTGACACTGTGGGAAATTCTCCCTAGAAACAAAAATGCTCAGCTTGTGCAGCTTCTTTAGCTTGCGCAAATCACCAAGGGTGCAGCTCCTCGATTTACGGCCAATAACGAAACCCTTGAGCACCTCAAGGTTTGACAGCCGCTGTATTCCAGTGGGCATTTGGAGCAGAAGGTGGCATCCTGACATGTCCAGGTGCCTCAGGTTTTTCAGATCTCCCATCCTCGAAGAAGGAAGCGACTCCAGAGCTTGACATGCTCTCAGGTCGAGCACCATTAGGTTCGGCAGGTCACAAATCGAGCCCGGCAGTTCTCTGAGTGATGAAATGCCCTGAAAGCTTAACAGCCTCAGCCTCTTCATCTTGCTCAGAGGCCCCGTAATCAATTTGAGATTGTCTATTTGGATGTTGTTCTGTGTGATTTGGGATCTTCCAAGATGAAGTACTATTAAACCCGTCATAGAAGCCAAGGTCCTAGCTTCGCTCTCGCTAATTGTATCCTTATTAACATTGAAAACTGTAGTGACCGGATTCACCATGCTATTGAGACTACCAACTTGACCAGCAGATTTCAGCAGAATTGCCTTTCCGTCCAGAATCCTCTGGTCCAAGTCAAACAGCCTGTCATCCTCCTTCGCTTTTGTAGTCAGGAATGA
This sequence comes from Fallopia convolvulus, assembly GCA_964016875.1. Classification (NCBI taxonomy): domain Eukaryota; kingdom Viridiplantae; phylum Streptophyta; class Magnoliopsida; order Caryophyllales; family Polygonaceae; genus Fallopia; species Fallopia convolvulus. The sequence goes on from OZ024727.1 coordinate 38,758,151, forward strand.
CCTAACAGACGGCTCCATCGACCAACTGTCCGATCCCCTCTTTTTCTTTTGTACCTGCTTGATAAAATGCTTCAGCTGTAGCTGCCCGAGTAGTTTCTCGCCCACAAGCTCTCGGGATTTAGTAGCAGAAGCACCCTGCTGAAGCAAACCCTCTCCAATCCACCAATTGATCAGCACCCTCTTCTTGATCTCTGCGCTTTCCGGGAAAACCAGAAAACACCACAAGCATTTCTTCTGCTGGACGGTGAGATTGTTGTATTCCCGACTGATCATTTGGTGGCTTGAATTGCTATTGTCAGCGGGAGGAAGGTCATGGTCATAATCCCCTCTTGTCGGGAACTGGTAGTAGGAAGCGCAAGGCAATTGGCTCTTGAGGTGCTGCACAGCGCGGGTGAGCTCTCGAAAGTTGAATGGCTCATCCTTGGTGATGTGTTTGCCCAATTCCTCCTCAAACTTGCTCAGCTTTTCCAACGACTTCTGAATATAAACCACCTCTTGCTGCAGCTCCTCTAGCTGATTTGCAGCTTTATTACATCTATCGCATTCCTCCTGCCCACAAGTTGGGTGCGGAATTTGGCGAAGAAGATCTTGGAGGCCTGAGAACGCCGAATGCGGATTAATGTGGCTGGAGGATGTTCCGCTTGCCATAGTTGACGGAGGCCTGAGAACGCCGAATGCGGATTAATGTGTTTGATTAGTCTAGCAGGTTATGATTCAAGATTACACAAGTGAAATGCCCATTCTTGTAAACTGAATATTCAGTATAAGTATGATACGAGAAGCATTGGGAAGCATATTAGAATTGTAAGGACTGAGCGTCTTGATGGAAACAGCCAGCGAACTCCCTTGTCCAGTCTTGAATCCTGCTTGCAGTCTCGAGGGAACAATCAATGATACCTGTACTCGGATAGATTTGAATGGTGTGAACACTTTCCGAAATCAGAATTTCGCCCCTTACAAGCCTTAGGGAATCCACGAAATCTGAAGTGAGATAAGACAAATCTTCTAGTTCTCTCCAAGGCTTTTGGAAAGAAGAGAACTAAACTATAGAAAAATGTAATAATAGATTGTGGCTTCGGTTTTTGATTTGATCGAAAGAGAGATCTTGTTCAACCAACACGACTCTATTCTCCTTTGCCTTTTTATAAGACGTGAGAAATAATAGGGATTCATTTCTGGCCGTTTAACAGAAGTTACATGGCGGTTACCAACGGTTACCAACCCTTCTTTCTATCACCAACGTCTCTCATCAAAGAGACACGTGTTTAACTTCAAACCAATCATAAAGGGAAGTTACTAGACGTTTAAACACCAGTTATCAAGGCGGTTATCATCCACTAAGCACGTGGCGAAAATTCCGCAAGACCACTAAACACTAAATTGTTGTTCCCTACAATACAGTTGTTGTTCCCTACAGTACATCTGTAGTTTTCATTGTTCCTTAAGGAACATCGTAACTTAACCTTTATATATCCCTCTAGACCTCAAGTATACTTACACAAGCGTGTACTCCACACCCCCAAACTTGTGATATAGCTAAGTGAGATCCCATAGCGTCGTATGAACCCCGATTACACTAAAAGGCATTGTTCCCATATAGGGAACAGTCACTTGATGACACTAAAATCACCAACAAGAATTGCCCTAGGATATGGTGATTTATCTAATTGCGCCTGGTTAATGTGCATTTGGAACTAGAAAATAGTGAAACTAAGTCTGGATGCCTTGGCATAATGGCATCCCTCTCAAGTGACGTAAAGTCCAATTGTACTATTAGAAATAAAAGAAAGCAAGATAGTTACTTCTCAAAATCCTACTTTGGACCTATTACTTGTCTTTGGCATGGGATTGAAAATCAAAATTGGAACACTAATGTTGATCCCATGAATAATTGTAAGAAGAACAATAAGCTGCATACTAGCCATAAATAACATTACATTTATATAATTAAGAAAGTACATAAATCTGAATGCAAAATAGGAAACTCCAATAGTAAACTCTGTTTAGAACAAATTGATAGTTGTATGATTTCTGGCTATACCCCTTATAAGACTAACCTGGAGAAAATTACTACTCGAACTAAAAGTGCAAAAAATTCCATATTATGCCATATTATCTTAACTAATTTAACCATGAATACCAATGGATATGATTTCTGATTGTTGCTTTGCAGGATTAGAATCTACAATGGTAATGTGAGAGAGCGAATGGAACCCAAGTTAGAAAATCAACCGTAATGCCCATCGTCAAGATCAAGTGGTGTTTTTACTTTTTTTAGTAGAGCATGTAAGAGCTATAGTGAACATCAGGTGAAAATGGTGTATGAGATTGATTGGTCAATAACAGGGAAAAGAGATATTGTAAAGAACACTAAAACTAGTAACATACAGAGTTTTGGCAACGTGGGTATGCATTGCAAATTTGATTCTTATAGATGCACCTACTGAATAGAACTCTTAATGAATAAACTACAGTATTAGTTTCTCCACGTAGCCAAAATATCAATTCAGCACTTACAGTATTAGTTTCTCCACGTAGCCAAAATATCAATTCAGCACTCTAATTCTTCTCGTTCCCAGAACGATGGTACCTTTTCATTTAAAGATAGGTTGCTATGAAAGTAATTATATGGAATTGTAGAGGTATAGGACATAAGTCATTCTAGTCAGGAATAGATTCTTTTTGTAAAATTGATGGAATTCAAGTAATGGCCATTGTTGAAACAAAAACAGATAAAACACCTTTAGATCAAGGATGGCATAGGGCAGGGTTTTGACAATATAGTCTGGTCCCCGGCCAAAGGTCGGGCAGGGGACATTTGTGTGTTATGGAAAGAACACCAATTCATTAATGAAAGAATAGAACTTGTTAAGCAGGAACCTCATTTCATAGTACTTAAATACACCAACTCATCACGAAATATGTTATAGCTCTATTTTTAGTCTATGCTACACCTCAGAAAAATAAAAAGGAAAACTTCTGGCAACAACTGACCCAAACAATACAACAATTTGACCTATTTTTAGTCTATGCTCCACCTCGGTTTTGGGTTAATCTCGGTTTCGGGTTTTTTCGGATTCGGGTCAAATCAGTCGGGTCAAACATGTCTCGGGTTTAAAACTTTTTATGTTTTTCTCGGGTCGGGTCGGGTAAGGAGTTGGGCGGGTCGGGTGGGTTTCTCGGGTCGGGTCAAGTTTTGCCAGCCCTAGGCACAACTAACAAAATGGAAAGCTAACGCTCACTCCCAAGAAGGACGATCTGTGCTTATAAAATCTAACCTTGCTATGAAGCTCAATTACCTAATGCAAAGCTTTATGCTTCCAAATTTTGTACACGGAACTGGATCAAATAAACAGAACTTTCCTATGGAAAAAAGATATCAACTATAAACCACTTATTGGGTGGGATAAAATTTATAAATCAAAATTATACCGAGGACTAGGAATCCGAAAATCTGAGCATGTTAACAAAGCTATATATGCAGATGAAACTCCTACGGAAATTGCTGGCAAAACCAAATAATATATGGGTCAAACTCATGAATGAAAAATACATGAAAAACACACCTTTATTACTATACAAAAAACATAATACACCTCATGGGAATGGACAAAATTAATGAACCTCATAGAAGATTTCTCTAAAGGACTTATTTGACAAGTTGGAGACGGTAGATCAATTAAATTCTGGACTGATAAATGGTTGTTTCAAGGAACTCTAGATAAATTGGCAGTTCACCCGAGTGCGGTTAATGAATCCACGATGGTCGATGAATTTATCACCAATGGAAAGGAATGGAGATATGATGTTCTGGAACTCATCGTCCCTACACATATTGCTAATCAAATTAGGGAAGTACTAATCCTTGAAAATTGGATTCAAGATCGACTCTACTGCATCCCTAGTAAAAATGGATGGTTTTGAACTACTTCTGCCATTGAGCTCATTGTAGGAGCCCATCAGCAAACCCCACACCTCAACAATTGGATTTGGAAATTAAATACTTATCCGAAAGTCAAAAGTTTTCTATGGAAAATATCCCTCAATGGTTTACCTACGAAGGCTAGACTATTGGAAAAAAGGGTTGCCACCCCTGGCTGCCTGTTGTGCTTCTGTACGGTTGAGTACACAGGACACCTCCTGATAGAATACCCCCACACTAGAAAATTGTTAAATAAAATAAACATAATAATTAGAAAATGCCATCCGAAACTATTATATTACGAACAAAAAACCTATTGGTATTCTCAATGAATTACACCAAAGATTGGAAAAACTAAATTCTTACAAATTGCAATTAGCTGGTAGTGTATTTGGCACCCAAAGAAAAAAAATTAGTCTTTCATCAATCACCTAATTGCGTGATTCAAAACCTCAAAAAATATATGAAAAATCAAATTTCCCAATGGGAACAAGCAAAGAAATGGAAAGAAGATGAGGAGGACAAAGTACAAAGAAAACAGAATACGCAAAAAAGAAAGAAACGTAAGGATCAATGGGAAAAACCCTCTCATAACACCATCAAGTTAAATTTTGATGGGTCTAAGTACAATCTAAATAGTGCCTCCTCAGGATTTGTAATCAGAAACCATAACGCTAAAATAGTAGGATTAGGAGTTCAAAAACATGGAAATATTTCATTCCTAAAAGCCGAAACACTTGCATTCCGAGAAGGGATACGAGAAGCTAAGAGATTAGGAATGACAAATATAGAAATTGAAGGAGGCAATCTCACAATAATCAAAGGAGTTAATGACACGGGCCAATTCCATGGGAAATAAAAATGCTGATTTCAAATATTATGGTCTCCCTCCAACACTTCTCATACTACTCAGTTCGTCGTGTGGCTAGGTACTGTAATGTTGTGGCCGACAAAGTTGTTAAGCCGGAACACAACATCCCTACCAGCATCCTATTGGATAATCTAGAGCTCCGCGTTCTCATTTGCAAGTATACTCTAGGACGCCCTCCGTATGGGCCTCCTAAATCTTACCTTATCAAAAAAAAGGGTAATAGAATATGAATCTAGAAATTTTGGATTAGAATAGCTAGTGCTATATTTGAATCCTACAAACGGCTCCACCTTACAAGAACATCATAGCAGCAATAAAAAAAGTTATCAAATGCTCTAAGAACTTGGCGATTGATGAATCAAAAAAGTACAAATCATGGTTGGTCTCAAATATATGTGTTGTGTTAAATCCATGTATCTTTGGTTTCTTAAGAAACACTACTTTAGTTTGTGAATGGCAGAATACATAAACGGCCCCCTGACCTTTGACCAATTGGTCACTTTGACACCCCACCTTTGAAAATGTTCGATTGAGTACTTAAACTATTGAATTAAGACCTATTGGGTACTTGAACTATTGAATTGAGACTTATTGAACACCTGTTTACTGAAAAACAATTGTCGTACATAACACGAGTACCAGGTCAGAGAGCAACGTCATTTATTTAGTAATAAAGTTAAAAAAAAAATCTTCAATGATCCCCATAGATTGGAGGAAAAGAATAAAGAAAAATAAATAAAAAAATCCATCTCTCAAAATCTCTTCTTCCCCTTTTTCCCCAATCCAAAACCCTAAAATCCTAATCTTATCCAACATAACCGCCTTCCTCCTCAGCCCCCATCGGAGCTCCGGTGTCATGTTCGTCGACTCCGCTAAGTTCATCCTCCCCGATGACGTTGTCCAGAGGTCGATCTGAGAGAGCACCGGCTCAAGAAACAGACGCCTCCTTCCCCCGTTGGCTCCTCTCTCGCCCTCCCTATCTACGACGCCATGGCCCCTGTGACATTCTTCACCGCCGGTAGAACAACGGACTCGGGAGACGACATTCTTCACCGCCGGTAGAACGACGGACTCGGGAGACGACATTCTTCACCGCAGACAGAACGACGGACTCGGGAGACGACATTCTTCACCGCCAGCAGAACGACGGACTCGGGAGACGACATTCTTCACTGCCGGCAGAACGACGGATTCGGGAGACGACATTCTTCACCGTCGGTAGAACGACGGACTCGGGAGACGACATTCTTCACCGCCGGCAGAACGACGGACTCGGGAGACGACATTCTTCACCGTCGGCAGAACGACGGACTCGGGAGACGACATTCTTCACCGCCGGCAGAACGAAGGACTCGGGAGACGACATTCTTCACCGCCGGCAGAACGACGGACTCGGGAGACGACATTCTTCACCGCCGGCAGAACGACGGACTCGGGCGAAGAGGACTCGGAAGAATGATAGATTCGGGAACGACAGCCGTCGGTATTAGACTCAGGATTGACGGACTCGAGAACGATGAAGGACATGTCCTTCTCCTCTATGCCTCAAATGAAAGTAGAAAGAAAAATAAATAAAAAAAGAAAAAAACAAAAGAAAGATAAAATAAGTAAATATAAAAATAAGTAAACAAAAGAAAAAAAGAAAAAAAATTAAAATTTTGCCAAATAGGATCCATATCAAACCACATCAGCATCATTAATTTTTCCACTCTCTCTACAGAGAGTGAACTACTCGCATTTGGCCACATCAGCAATCAGGTGTTCAATAGGTCACAATGTGTAAGTTTAGGTACTTAATCGAACATTTTCAAAGGTGAGGTGTCAAAGTAACCAATTGGCAAAGGTCAGGGGGGTCGTTTATGTATTCTGCCGTTTGTGAATGGGACTGAAATGTACGTGAAAAGAAATAAAGGAAAATCTATGGTGTTTTTTTTAAATAAAAATGGAAAATCACATTTGGAATTGGAGAATTTTTTAAATTTAGGGTATGGACTCCATTTTTTCCTCTCTCTCAATTTTGGGGATTGGGATTCAGAATTTGTTAAGTTAAAGAAATATGTCAAATTCTCTTAAAATACAAATTCAAAGAAAATGTTAAAAGAGTTGATAATGTCTTTAGGCCATTAGGACATGTCTAACATATTTCCCAAATTCATAAAAATAAATTTTTGGAGAATATGTGACACTTTTTTGATCTAGTAATTTCTTCAACTCATTCCCTATAATGGACATGGATGAAGAAAATGGGGTCTCTTCCCTGAACTTAAGGAAGAGACTTTATTCTCTATAAGTTTTATTTCTATTTTTTTTTGGACTAAAAAAATTCAAAGATAAAAATTATTCGATGGGTTTGAATAATTTGATTTTAAATCTTTGACCTCATCAACACACACTTGGAACATTACAAATGAAGCATGTATTTTGATTTTTTTCCATTTTTTCACATCCTTGTGCATTTGATTAGAAAATAATTATCTAGTCTTTGACAATTTTGTAGGATAAAATCCTCGTGATTATATAAGAAAAATCGTTCTAGATTTTGTTATCTCTCATCTATCTATATACTAAAGAAGGAGCATTTCTGACACATGTCAATCTCTGGTTGATTTCGCCTATGTGTCAACCTTATATTCAATTCGCATATGTGGCGCCAAGTCATCAAGACTCTAAAACAATTAATTCAAAACTAATTTTAGTAAATATATTTATTTTTATATAAATTTTTTAAAATACAATAACTAAATCTTTGATTTGTTCTTATCTCATTTTCCTTGAATTAATTAATACATATTTTCTTAATTACCCAAATTTCATTCGGCCTTATCTACTCAAATCTTTAATTTCTTCTTATTACTCATACATTTACTTAATTAATTATATATTATCCTTTATTTTTAACAAGAATTATAACATAATTAATATCCTTCACATAAAAAAAATTTGTACGTTATTATGTTCACTATATTTGTTTATTAGTTATATACTACCTTGAGTTTTTTTTAAATTAAAGATATTAGATCTTGAATTAAAAAAATCGACAAATTTTATTCATATTTGTTGGACGGGTCTTCACTCGGGATAACAAATAAATTTATAAGTCAAGACCCCGCTGAGTATAAGGGAGTCAGGATCGTTCCACGAGAAGCAAAGTTGTTTGTTTATCGACTCCTAACAGCAAAAATCTAACATAAACAAGCAAAACACTCACAAGCAGCCTCGTTAACAACGTTGTCAGGGTCGTTAACGAACCACCGCAAACAAAAGACTAAAAATAACGACCTAAACCAGTTCGGTACCGAGCCTACAAACTCGACAACGAATATCACTAAAGAGAATTCAAATAAAAACAAAGCTCTAGGATAAGGGATACCACAACATAGTCATGCATATAAACTCGTAAGAAGATAAGATCATGCCTTTAAATAGATAAATTCATCAACTTTCATTGACTAATAAGTAAATTAATCTACTTTCATAAACTAATTCACTCAATTGCTTGCTTTGGATCTAAAGCTTGAAACTTTCGTATTCAAACAATATCAACCTTCAAGTCTATAACTTTCTCTCTCAATCAAGTTAAAAACTCAAATTACCTTGACTTTCATCTAGGTCTAAGCACAACAAACAATCAAAAATAGATAGAAGGCATTCAACACATAATCTTACTCATCAAACATGCATAACTATGCCGGTTTTAAACCCCGACCCTAGAAAAGAAAACTACTCACTACTCATAATTAAGAAACAAATAAATTCAACAAAAGAGATCATTGCAAACAAAACACTACTTCAAATTAATAAATATCCTCTTACAGAAATTCAGAAGAAACCCGAAAAATACAAAGCACCAAACCAAATCTCGACTAACGACCCCGGTAACTCTCGTCCACCGAGCTCTCGATCTCGACTTCGATCCGTCTCTTGCCTCTCTCGGCTCTTCCTCTTCTCTCTCCTTCCTTTCCTAATCGTCCTCTAACTTCTCTGCCCCCCTTCTAGGTTAATAAGAGGGCCATTCATACTAATAAGGCTAGAAAATAGAAAAGACTAGAAGATAAAAAACTTTCCTAAAAAGATAGAAATAAAATCCTAAAAGATAGAAATAAAATCTAGAAAGATAACAAGAACTAAAATACATAATATAATAACCCTAAAAATTCATAAAAATCACTCTACCGACACGGAAATAAATTCCCGCACAAGATCGGTGAGTCACAAAATCAAACTCTCGAAAACTCTATCTCGTAGCCTCGTTAACGAGCCTTCACAGCCTCGTTAACGAGCCTAGGATTGGCTTTTTTCAACACTTCTTCTTCGAAAACTTAGACTTCAACTTCTTCATCTTGCATTCCTCCATTCTTCAGCATAGCACTCCAAATTCAGCTCCAATTAGCACCTTTTCCTTGCTAAAAACCTACAAAAATACACAAAACGGAGTAGCTTCCATACTTTTCACAAAATATGCAAAACTATCCAAAAACACACAAAACTAACCCTAGACTTATCAAAACTAGTCCTAACAAACTAAGAAAACATACTAAAAACTATACTAAAAACACGAACATCAATATTTCTGTAAAAACAATAAAGAATTACAATATTTATAAATAAATTTATTATTAAATTATTCAATTATATTTACCCGAATCCGTACATGGTACGGGTATATATGCTAGTCTATCTATATACTAAAGAAGGAGCCTTTCTGACACATGTCAATCTCTGGTTGATTTCGCCTATGTGTCAACCTTATATTCAATTCGCATATGTGGCGCCAAGTCATCAAGACTCTAAAACAATTAATTCAAAAATAATTTTAGTAAATATATTTATTTTTATATAAATTTGTTAAAATACAATAACTAAATCTTTGATTTGTTCTTATCTCATTTTCCTTGAATTAATTAATACATATTTTCTTAATTACCCAAATTTCATTCGGCCTTATCTACTCAAATCTTTAATTTCTTCTTATTACTCATACATTTACTTAATTAATTATATATTATCCATTATTTTTAACAAGAATTATAAAATAATTAATATCCTTCACATAAAAAAAATTTGTACGTTATTATGTTCACTATATTTGTTTATTAGTTATATACTACCCTGAGTTTTTTTTAAATTAAAGATATTAGATCTTGAATTAAAAAAATCGACAAATTTTATTCATATTCCTCTAAAAACAATAAAGAATTACAATATTTATAAATAAATTTAATATTAAATTATTCAATTATATTTACCCGAATCCGTACATGGTACGGGTATATATGCTAGTTTGAACTAAAGTCAGATCGCCTTCATTTTAACTCAATAGTGAAATAAAAAACAATTATTATTTATAAGGATAGATTTTACAATTTTTTTTGTTTTGTTATTAGTCATATAAAAATTATTTTCTATTTATTATATAAATATTATATAGTATTTCATACCATATAAATGAAAATAATAAAATTTAGATTTTTATTAATAGAGAAATTATTGAGTTGGAGTAGGAAAATTTTGGAGAATGGATCTTTCTTTCCGATTTTAGAGAAAAGATAGCAAAAGACTTTAGAGATGCTCTTACACCAAGAAAGATTCGCGAGTGGACCCTATAAAAATGAAACTTTTTTATGTGAATCCCTGAGGAGAGTTATAATAGTAAATGGTAAGGAGCATTCTCAACCTTCGAATTAAAATATCGTATAGTTAAAAAAAGAGTGAATCATTTTATAAAAAAGGATAATAGTGTTTACTATGGTAATAGGGAGCAAATCACGTGATATCTTGTCGTGGGAGAAATTTATTCACGTAAGAATTAATAGAAGGATGTAGGCTTCTAAAATCAGAACCACCATAATCAGCTCCCCATCCAGCAGACGAAGTACCAACATCAGTTGAGGTACCAACACCACCTCCTCTAAAATCAGAACCACCAGCTCTAAGATCTCCTCCGTCATCACCATCAAGATCATCCATCTCAACATCTGGAGCAGGCATCTTTTGCTGAGCAGCACCCTCACCCACAAAATCAGACGGTATATATAAATACGGCAAAGTGGGGCCACTAGGCATGGGCCTAGGAAGACGTAAATAATCAATAGCTGGATAACTCAACGTCCAAATGTAACCCTGCTCTGCTGATCCTTTTAAACAATGAGCCCTCTTGAGCTGGTTTTCATTGAACACATACTCACCCCTATCATGTCGTCCAAGCACCTCATCTCTCACAAATACTCTGGCTAATTTCCTCCTTGTTGATTATATTGAGGCTGATTTTTATTCCCAACAAGTTATAATGAGCTTTAAAGTTGAAGTCTTCAATTGGTTGGAAAAAAATTATTTGAGAGTTGAAGCAACAAGAAAAAAAAAGAATGACAATGAAAAAAAGAAAGATCAAATGGAGTTAAGAGAGTAGGAGTTGGGAAAGAAAAAGAATTAATGTTTGGTGTTATTTTAGATTGAGTTGAGTCTTGATTCTTGGATTTAGCACCACAAGACCAAATGATTCCCTACCAAATTCTTATTACATTGACCCCATTACAATCCTCAAAAGACCTCATGATATTTGTTGTATGCATAGTCTATAGTGGCGGAGAATTAAACACCGATGCAAGCCTATGGTAGCTAAGCTTTCAAAGTTGAGTTTTGAGCGAAACACATATACCTTTAAACACATGAGTGAGAGTGAAAACACATGTTCCTGTTCCTAGTGAGGTTTAGAATAGATGTGTTTACTTGATCTATTTGGATGCCAAAATACATGCTACGATGTCAATTATTGAATCATGTCTCTAGTTATTCTTGCTTACACACTCATCAAAGTGGATCCATGAATTGCTTGTTTATGGGGTGTTGAATCTATTTCTTGCTTGAGGACAAGCAAGGTTTAAGCATGGGGAATTTGATAGCATGAATTTAGGTGTTAGTTTAAGGGCATATTTATGTTTAAATCTTAGGTAGTTGCATGTGTTTTGCTTAGTTTTCGTAGTTTTTGCATTTCGATGTCTACTCTTGTGCTTTCGTATTTTTAGGTCGTTTTGAGGAGTAAGGATTGGTTAAGTTGAAAGATTCAAGATTGGAGATATTAAAGTGTCTCTTACAAGGATATCCAAGCCACTTCTGATGATCATTAAGGCCCAAGAGGTTGTGGAAAAGAACGCTTAAAACAGGGTCATGCATTGGAGTTCTTGTTTCGACACGACATTCTTGTGACACTTCGTTCAGGAGCTACAATAGTCGGATGAAGCTGAATTTGGTATCGTTGGAAATCTAACTCGAAGAGCTACAATTCATATTTTTACTCTGAGTCCAAATTCCCACTATAAGTTGGTCAAAATAGCTTTTGAAAGTACCGTTAAAACGCTGTCAGAAGCAGGGCTGTGATCGCGATCATTACTCACCGCGCTCGCAGTGTTCCACATCAACAAAGATCCGTTGCGGCGATTTATTTATCTTTTTACTTTAATATATTTATTTCCTTTTATCTTTTTATTCCGTGTTTTTAGGGACTACTTAACCTAGTTTTCAGCATTTGTTTGGGACAACTTCATACCTAATTTCTATTATTCTAGTTTGTATTCTCTCTACTATGGAGAACTAAACTCTTAAATCTTATTCAAGTTGAAGCTTTTCAGACTCAAGTTGTTGTGAGATTCTTCTATTCAGGTTTATTTCTACAGGTTATTTCAATTCTCTTGTGCTTAATTAATATTGATTGTATTGACTTCTACTTGATTGATCACCTTGTTGGAATTGATACTCTCTATTGCTAGATCTAGGTTTTCTCGTAGTAAAACCTAATCTTTGTAGCAAATCAATGTTTTAGGACTCGTTGGATTAAAACCATTGAGAAAGAGATTTAATTACATGTTTATTGTTTGAATCGTTGGAACTCAATTTGCATGTATCCTACATATCCTTGCTCCTACTGCTAGTATCATTATTATTCATGATCGTTTCATGTTTGTTTTGATATTAAGTATTTACATGACTTGTTGGCTTGATTATTATATCTGATCAGGATAGGAATAACTAAAAGGAAATAACTTGTTTGAATCAATGATCAATAACTTGATGAAGAAAGTGGATGCCTGAGTAGGATTGTTTTCCTCAATTGATAAAAACTCAATCTTTATTCTGTTTAATTGCTTGTTTTGTTTATTTCAATTTCATAGTTTTAGATTTACAAATCACAAAATCCCCCCTTTGTTACTTTTCTGAGTTGATAAAAATAACTACTTGGGATACAAGTGTCTCTTGGGTACGACCCAGACTTACCGACTATACTAGTTGTGTAACTAGGGATTTATTTTTTATTTGGCACGACGACTTTCAGCCAGTCAAATTTTGGCGCCATTGCTGGGGATTTATAATGAGCTGGTTTTCTAGGTTGCCTAGGTTGTTGATTTCCTCCTTGTTGATTATATTGAGGCTGATTTTGATTCCCATATCTCAGATTGGATGAGCTACCCATCTTGGGTTGTATGTATTAGAATAAGGATCAAAACGAGGTCTAGGAGGTCCATAGCCTCCTATATATAGCATTAACCTCAGCTTGAGGTTCCTGGAGTTGTGGGCAAGCATCAGTAGGGTGAAGTGTGTCAGCACAGATTTCACATGCCTTTAGTTGCTGAGGGGTTGCAGCATGAACATCTTAATCATATCTTTCAACTTCGCTACCTCAGATCTTAAAGCAGAAGACGAGGAGTCCACAACATTGACTCCTTTAGCGCCAGTTCTTTTGTTGAATTGCCTTGAGTTCTCAGATAGCTCAGAAAAGAGCTCAAGGGCATCTGTTGGTGTCTTGTTCATCAGGCTTACACCACAAGCTGCATTCACCATTCTGCGCTCATCTTCCAGCAGTCCACCAAAGAAATAGAGTACTAGATCTTGATTAGAGTACCCATGATATGAACAACTAGCACACAGTATCTTGAAACGCTCATGATAATCATATAGGCTCTCCCCAGCCTGTTGTTCAATATTGCTCAAGCTCTTCTTCAGACTGTTCTGTTTGGTGGTGGAAAATACTTCTCCAAGAATGCTGCTTTCATCTTAGTCCAGGTATTGATGGAGCCTAGATAAAGATAGTAGAGCCACTCATTGGCTGAATCCTTCAGAGAGAAAGGAAACGCCCTCAGGTTGATCTGGTCTTCAGTTACATCAACAGGCTTCATACTTGAGCAGACCTGATCAAATTCAGCAAGATGCTTGTTGGGATCTTCTCCACCTAGCCCATGGAATTGGGGCAAAAGGTGGATTAATCCTGACTTCAACTCAAACTTGACACCATCATTCAGCGTAGGGAACTCAACAACCAGGGGTTGCTGTTGAAAGTTTGGGGCAGTCAGCTGCCTCAAAGTCTGATCTCCCATTGTCTCAGCGTCAGCAGAATTCAAGTTGAATGGCAATTCACGGAGTAGATTCTGAGCTTCACGTCTCAACTTGGAAAGAGTTCTTTCAATCTCTGAATCAAAAGGCAAAAGAGAAGAATCAGTAGCACGGGTGTGGACCATAAACTAGGGTCCACACTAGAGTTGGTAACAATAAAAACTTAGAATGAAATAAAGTGTCCCCGACAATGGCGCCAAAATTTTACTGGCTGAAAGTCGTCGTGCCAAATCAAAAATATAAATCCCTAGTTACACAACTAGTATAGCTGGTAAGTCGGGGTCGTACCCAAGAGACACTTATAACTCCAAGTAGTATTATTATCAACTCTAAAAGTAACAAAAAGGGGGGATTGTGAATTATTAATCTAAAACTAGGGAAATTAAAGTAGACAAAACAAGCAAACAAAGCAAAGATTGAGTTTTTATCAGATTAGGGAAAGCAATCCTATTCAAGCATCCACTTTCATCATCAAGTTATTGATCATAGATTCAAACAAGTTATTTCCTTGGGTTATTCCTATCCTGATCATATATAATAAACAAGCCAACGGGTCATGTAAATACTTAATATCAAAACAAACATGAAACGATCATGAATAATAATGATATTAGCAATGAGAATAAGGATAAACAGCATACATGCAAGTTGAGTTCCAACTACTCAAACAATAAGCATGCAATCAAATCTCTTTCTCAATGTTTTTAGTTCAACGAGTCCTAAAATATTGAGTTGCTACAAAGATTAGGTTTTACTACGAGAAAACCTAGATCTAGTAATAGAAAGTATCAAACTCCAACAAGTTAGCTAGGCATGAAGGAATCAATACATTCAATATGAATTATGCACAAGAGAATTGAAATAACCTGTAGAAATAAACCTGAATTGTAGAATCTCGCAATAAACTTGAATCTGAAAGCTTCAACTTGAATAGAATTAAAGGAGTTTAGTTCTCCATAAGAGTGAAAATACAAAAGTCTGGAATAATGAAAACTAGGTCTAAGATATCTCCCTAAAATAAAGGCTGAAAAGTAGGTTAAATAGTCTCCTCAAACACGAAATAAAAAGATATAATATAAAGCAATAAACAGTAGCCAAAACTTTCTTTGGCCCTAGTTATGATGTATAAAACACAGCATATTGCTTCTCTCAAACTTGTTCAAGACATTTCTCCAACCTCCCTTAAACTTTCTTTGGCCCTTTCGATATTTTTTTTTGATAAGGTAAGAATTCGGGATACCAAACAGGCTTGGTAAACTGAGAGGCCGTAATAAAACAGTAGCCAAAAAACGGCTAAGAGAGTAATAAAAACAACCAGAACTAGCTAAGAACGGTACAAAACTCCGAAAAATAAGAACTAAGACGAGTTTGAGATTGGGATGAGTAAAACACTATAAGAATAGCGTCGTAGACAACAGGTCGACCCCTTTTGGGCGTGTGAAACAGACTACTAACGTTCCCTCCACCGAGATGGAGGATCTTCAGAAGCCTCAAAGCACCAAGCGACCTGGCCTAATACAACTTGGTCCAATGCCAAACGCAGCTCTAACTCCTAGGAAGAATAGTACATTAAATAAGCCTCAAGCTAACCTGCAAGAAAAGAAGTCGAAACTTGCCTCACAAGTAAAACAAAATGTTTTACTTGCAACGCAAGTAGACACAAACTTGCTCCGCAAGACTAGAAGCTTGCCTCACAAGTAAGAAAAAACATGTTGCGCAAGTAAATAAAACTTGCCACACAAGGAAAGAAGTTGAAACTTGTCACTCAAGTAAACACAAACCAGCCTTGGAGGCAAGTACTTATTTTATTTTTATATTTTTTAGCCTTTGGCCGCAAGCACACTTTATTAATTAATCTTTTTTTCCTCATTTTTCTTTTCGTTTTTCTTAACTTTCTATTAAGTGTGGTCTTAATACAAACAACCAGGGTCTAGCATTCAGGCGGGGGAATCAAGCCGAAGACGGAGGGTCGAGCTGACGGTGGAGGAGGTCAGGCGAACAAGCCGGCGGTGGAAACTTTGAGATCTTTATCCCATGGCTTAAAAAAACCAGATCTGGTTGAGAAACTTATTTGAATGTCCTTGGCCAGCCGGTAATGTGCAAGATCGATTTTGAGATCTTAATCCCATGGCTTCAAAATTCAAATTAGTGGACAATTAATTGTTCTGGGAGAAAGTGAGAAATGAAAGAACTCACTTCCTTATCCCAAGTTGGTAGAGAACATGCTTCCTCTGCCAAATTTTACAAAATTAATGGCTTTCTCAGCCGAACATACACATAAAATGGCCTCAAATTTGCAAAATCAATGGCTTTCTCAGCCTAAAATTGAAAGAAAATGGCCTCCTAGGCCTAATGAAGGATTTCATGTTTCCAATTACATGCTTTCTCAGCAAACACATAGGGTCAAAAGAGATGAGGAAACTTGGCGCGAAAAACCACCATACATCACCAACTCAGAGATTTCGAAAGGTTAAAAAAATCAAACCAGATTTGAAGCGGGAGAAGAGAAGAAAAGATCTTCCATAAGATATTGTGGTGGTTGGTGTCGATTTAGGATTGATTTGGGGTCGATTTGGTTTTGGGTTCTAGAGTTTTTGGTTTTCCAAGGGAAAGAGGGCGAGAGAAGGAGAACAAAATTTTGGCTCTTTCGCTATTGACAGTACTTGTCTCACCTCTTCTTATTTTTATAGAGTGTGGAAAAATGTTTTTAATTTCCCATGTTTTATGTTCTTCGTCGACTGCTTTGTTGTTCATTTGCTTCACATATGTTACATATGTTCTATTTATTTATTTTGTTGTTCATTGACTAATAAATTTTTGTTTATTGAATATTTTACCTATTTGTTTAGCAGTATGTGATTTTCTTTTTATCTTGTTGTTCTTTGTTTCCTACCTTGTTGTTCATTGATGAATAACTTGTTCATATGATACATTGTGTAATAACTTGTTTTTTCATACGATTCCTAGTTGTTATTAAAAGCAATGCCATTATTATCTTATAAATGAGAAAATTAAACCAATAAAATTATATTATGACTTTGTAACTTATCCAAAATATTGTTAATCTTACCCAATATATTTTATATAAAGGAAACTTATTTGTTATCAAATAGTTTTTGTTAGTGCACAAAAAATCTGTCTTCAATGCACTAATTGAATTATCATTTCCTCTTCTGCTCCAAACTGATTCCTTCAACCTGTAACCTGCAAAATAATGGACACAGGGGGTGGGAACCCCCTAATCCACCTCTGATGCCTAGGTCAAAAGAGCAGTTTGTCGAATTGTACGTCGAGGTACAACAAGAAAGCAAGAAATCTAGCGAGTATGGATATTCCTGAACAGTCGAGCTAAGCGAATATTAGTCTCTTCAAGTTCTCAATATGTGCCGATATGCAACATGTGGCTTTCCCTACACGGCGAAGACGTGTATTTATAATGGAAGAAGGAGATTAGACGGGCCAAAAATTATACATCTCCTAGGGCTAGTCAACTGCCTTGGAGCCAAAGCTAGGAATATTCCACCACTTCTCCAACTTTAATTCTTTCTTATTTGAAAGATAAAATCTCCCATTAAGTTGCATAACCACCATATTTAATATAATAGGAAAATAAATAAAACTAATAATAAGTACGTAATATTTAAGAAATACCTTTATGGCGATAACAAAAATAACAATTATGGTAGCTATGTTTATTTTACCCGCTCACAAATGCCCCACCTACATCTCTGTATACGTTTTCTCATATACTACTACGTAGGATCTAGAGGTGTCCTAATCGAAGTGGCCATATGGATTAGCGATTGGTAAGTCCCCTAACGCGTTCGTTTATTCGTACATCCATGAGCGAATATCATAGGCATTCATGAGCAAATATCATGAATTTAACTATGAGCGAAATATCATAATTCACACATCTATGAGAGAATATCATAGATTTACCTATGAGCGAATATCATAGTTCACACATCTATGAGCGAATATCATAGAAATCTTGCTCACTCTTAAGTGTGTCATTGTTGAGGTTTAAAGTAGAACAACAATAACACGTCTCGATGATCCTCGCCGAAGACGAGGTGGTCGGAAAGAGCGCGACGATTCTTTTATTGGTTTTCTCGAGGCACTTTTCACATGAAAGGCTACCAATATTTTTGCAAACGAGCTCAAATATTCGAAATGAAATCCCCGGCGTACATCTTGTATATGCTTTCACGGATCTCGTACAATGTAGGCTCAACCTTACTTGGGGGTACGCTTCTCAAGTTTGGCGCGGAAAAAGAACGATAAAAAATCTTTTTTGGCGATTGCCAAAACCTATGAGACCTTAAGAGAACTTCTCGTGCCTCGGCGATATCCGAGGGCCAATGTTCTCATCCAAGTTGCGCATTAAGGGTGTTTGCTATTCGAGATCTTTACGCGGTTTTGTTTCTTTTGATCACGGTCACAGTTGCAAGAACGTTATTGCTCACGATTTCGATCTAGATGCCAATTGTTGGACATCCCGATACCTCGACGTGCATCGAGGTCTTCAAGTGAGCTTCTTGCACGAGTGGCTAACGTTGCCAATGCATCAATGGAATCGTTTTGATTGCTTGATCATTGTCCAATCTTGAATAACTTTGAACACTTCTATTATTTTTTAGCATTGTTGACCTTTCGGTTTTACAATGCCGCAACACTTAGTCTTCGTACCTTTGATTACGACGTGCGTCGTACGATTTCAAGGATTTCAACTCGATTCGAGGCTTTTTGGGGTGAACCGTGGTCGCGGTTTCGCAACCCGCGCCCGCGGTTTTTGTTAACTGTGGCGATCCTCGCTTCTAGGGCTGTCCGCGGCCGCGGAATATAGGGACGCGACCGCGGAATCCCTGGTACAACAAGAAAGCAAGAAATTCAGCGAGTATGGATATTCCTGAATAGTCGAGCTAAGCGAATATTAGCCTGTTTAAGCTCTCAATATGTGCCGATATGCAACATGTGGCTTTTCCTACACGGCGAAAATGTGTATTTATAATGGAAAAAGGAGATTAGGGGGGCCGAAAATTATACATCTCATATGGCTACTCAACTGCCTTGGAGCCCAAGCTAGGTGATCGCCTCTCACGGTGTGCGAGGGTCTAGAGATACAATTTATAACCCGACCCCGTTGTAGTACGTGGTGGGTGTCGAACACTCGGGAAGTCTACTCGATCGATGTGCCTAGATACTAGGAAGCTAGAAAGGAGAGCATAAAACAAAGGAAAACAAAGAAAACAGTCGGGACCGACACTGAGGTCACGTCGGGCCCGAGGTTGGCGACGAGAGGAAGTCGGGACCGACACTGGGTAAGTCGGGCCCGAGGTAGCTGGGGATGTCGAACTCAAAGATTAAAAGTAGATCTTGGGCTTTTGGGTTCCTTCTCTAGTAGATTAAGGCTTATCCACCCCAATTCAAGCAATGAGTGATGATCGGACTAGGATCGAGTGCTTTCGCCCTCGTTCCAACCACTTCTACACATCGATCATTGGGGAAATCCCCTTCGAAGCAAGGTCTTGAGATTGACACATGTTCACTTTCGCTACTTTGCCAATCTCAAGCCTTGATTCCCGACTTTCGCAAGGAATTGTAGCTCTATGTAGAGTGGGTTCCTTAGATCAAACACTCAAGGCTATGGAATTAGGGTTTCTAGCCCAAACCTAGCTAGGGTTTTCCCCCATAACCCAAGATCAAGGAGATCTACTCCATGTGACAAGCAAAGAAAGCAAACAAATCAAAAGGGAAAGCAATCAACATCATCAATCTCAAGACAAAGCAAAGTTTCATTCAAATCAAAAGCAATCCACCAATTCCAATCAAGGGTTTCCAAATCCACAAGATCAAAACAAAGCAAAGCTAATCTATCAACCAAACCTATCAATCTTCCTCTCCTTGGCCGATTCTCTCTCTTCTCCTTCTCCTCTCCTTCCTCCTTGCTCTCCAAGAATCCCCTTGAGAGTTTTTGAGGGTTGGGTTCCTTGCTAAGTGTGGGAACCCCCTTCTTAGAAGACAAGAGGGCCTTTTATTAGATGAGGGGCAAAAGTGGAAGTTCACAATTTCGTGCCTTGGAGCCCAAGTAGTTCGGTGACCGACTCGGACCGACACGGAGGACCTCGGGCCCGAGTTACTGTGCATCTCGGTCCGAGGTTGGAGACTTCAAAGTCGGGCCCGACGTGGTTGCAACTCGGTCCGAGGTTGAAACTTCAAGTCGGGCCCGAGGTTGGTTGCAACTCGGTCCGAGGTTGAAACTTCAAGTCGGGCCCGAGGTTGGTTGCAACTCGGTCCTGACCTCGTTCCACCTTCTTCTTTGTTGGCTTCTCTTGTTCTTCTTCATGGCATGCTTCTCTCTTTCCCGCTTTAGCTCGGCCTTTGCTCCATGTCTCGACCCTCCTTCAAATCGATCCTTGATCCACGCCAAATTACCTACAAAACACATAAAATGCGCGTAGTCTCCGAATCTCATAGAAATACGGGAACTAAGCTTAAAAAGGAACAAAACGCACAAGAAAAGGGGAAAAAGAAACATATTTACAAAGGAAATCACATATGAAAACACCACCAAATAGAGAGACATCACTAGGAATATTCCACCCCTTCTCCAACTTTAATTTTATCTTATTTGAAAGATAAAATCTCTCATTAATTTGCATAACCACCATATTTAATATAGTAGAAGAATAAATAAAAACTAATAATAAATACGTAATATTTAAGAAATACTTTTGTGGCGATAACGAAAATAATAATTATGGTAGCTATGTTTATTTTACCCGCTCACAATTTTCAATAAGAATGTTTTAGAAACAAACGAGATCTATAATGGTTATTTTAAATATTTTTATCCTTTAATGACAAGTTTTTAAAAACTTATTTGTACAATAAAAATTGGGTAGTTTTGTTAGAAATTAAAAAAAGTAAAGGGCTAATCTATAATTATTTAAATTGTGGATATTTCGAAGGTAAAGTACACATAGACCCACACAAAGTATAAGATTTTGTTAAATTCAAAAAAAAATTGGGATAGAGACGCAACCATATAAAAGATTAGATTATTGGAGTAATTTTTCATAATATAAAAAGTATATTTCTCCATAAAAATAAATAAAATTTAAGTGATATCCACTTTCTCAGTCAATAATGATTAATGACACGTTTGTTTGACCTAAATTGTACAATGTCGCTCTTTTGTTTTTCTACATCAATAATGCCACTTTTTTTTTATCACGTGTATTTCGACATATAAAATGTAGTTGGGTCCTATGTAGCTAAGCTATTTCGAAATCTAAGTTTTAGATTCAAATACGAAGGAAACTATTGATTAAATTTAATTACTTGTATTTTTTCCATAAATTTTATTATTTATTAAATATTTATCATCTTTATAAATCAAAAAATGAAGATGTTGGATCAAAAGAAATAAATTTTAATAAAAAATTTCATAACTCGCCTTTAGTTAATTCTCTAATAAATTTAAAAGACATATAAAGTTGGTAAAGTAATCAACTGCATATTACCGTAATTCCCCTTTGAGTTAAGGAAAAATTGAATCACATTAATTTAATAAAAAAAATTGAGTTAGTGTATGTATATTGATTATTAAAAGTAACAATAACGAAAGTTGGTAAATTAATGACTAGTAGCAAATTCTAATGATCACAACATACATTTTGCCAAAATCTTCGCCAAATATGTCTTCGTGTTATTTCTGGTTTGTACAATAAAAATTAGTATATTTTTATGTAAATATGTAATGTTTTCTTAAAACTAATTTTAAAAAAAATAAATGTGAAATTATGGTTGATGGAGTGTGAATAATTCAAACGCTAAACGACAAGAAAAGTGATCGAAGCAAAGGGATAGAACGAGGGAGCATGACATGTGAAAATTCAAAATTCAAGATAATAGGATGTAGATACTCCTGAAATACCATCACTCTATCAAAATTTACAAATATTGGGTGCTCCCTACCCATGCATACACTAGGCTAGACAAGGCGGCTTCACTAGTGTATGATTAGTGCGGAATCAACTAAAGGCTAAAGACCATAAGGCAAGTGAATTGCTCCTGCCCAAGAAAGAGTAAATAGTGCATTCATCCTACATAGCGTCCGACTATCCCTCCTAAACAGTGCGCTAGACAAATGGCGAGTGAGGTCGCAACGTACAGGGACCCTAATTGGTGATGGAGATCGATGACGCCGCACACGTCACACTCCGCAAATCAACAACCAACACCTCAAAGATCCCACAAGTCTCCCCCACATCAAAAGATACCGAAACGCCAATTGAATCCATATCACCCACGAACAACGATGCATCACGTCGCACACCTTACACTCCACCAATCAATAGAGGAAACCTCAAAGATCAACAAGACTCTCTCACATTAGAAGATCTCAAAAAATCAATTGAAACAACATCACTTACCAACAACGATGCATCCAGGGCCGTCTTAATATTTTTCGGTGCCCTGTTCTATACTTTTAGAATTAGCCTCTTAAAAAGTAATTATGTAAATATTTTTATGAATAAAATAACTTTTAATGTATGATTTGAGTAAAAATAAATTATTTTTATCGTGATTTATAATTTAAAAAACTTATACTACTCATCAAAATATTACTATTAAATAAATTAATATGAAAAATCTCTCTTAAAAAGTATAAAAAAAATTCAAAAATAATGATTCATATAGTATAAACAAGACATTTTTTATACAAAATGGAAAGAAATTGAAATTGAAATTTAAAAAAAAATAAAGAAGAAAGGCGAGACATCAGAAATGGGTTTGTTTTAAGGGCAAAAAAATTGAAATGGATTTATGAGGGGCGCGGACAAGCGTTTGTTATGAGGGCAAAAAAATTAAAAGGGATTTAGAGCATCCCCAAGAGATGCTCTAAAAATTTCTCCAAAATAGAGAACTAACTATCATATTCTCTTAAAAAAATTGAGCTCAACTCCAACAGATTCTCTATTTTAGAGACAATGCATTCAATGCTTTTATTTTTAACACATAAAATATTCTATAATGCATATTTAATAATTAATTAAATATTATCTTACTTATGAAAATAGAAGGACTCTAAAATCTTAATCTATTAAATAATATCTTATTTGTTATTTTACTTAAATGATAATAAAATATTATAGAATATTAACCTAATAAATGATAAATTATTTGTTATTTGAGTAGTTATAAGAAAATAAAATATTTTAAAATCTTAGGGCATGTATAAGAAATTCAATTTCTATATTTTTTCAAAATAACAAACTTAAAATTATATTCTCTAATTTTTTTCCAACTCTAACAAATTCTCTTTGAGAAAATCCTACATATATTATAATTATCATTTTATGTATAAAAATATTATATTATAAAATCTAATTTGACCAATAGGAAGAAACCATAATTTATTAGATACATTTAATGCCTTTTCCAAATATTTTTAGGGAATTTTCTAAATATAGGGAAGAGACATCAACTTTTGGAGACTTTCTCCAAAATAGAGATTAAGATGGGGAAAATATTAGACCTTAAAACATGCTCAAAATCTCCAAATGCACAACATCCAAGAATTTGGAGCATTTTTTGGGGATGCTCTTATGAGCGGACAATGCTCGAACACAGATCCTCATGCTCACCTGCTACACACACTGCAATCTAAGCTATTTTTTCTATTGTCCATATACTAGTTTTCTTGATATATATTATCACTTTTAAGGGGCCCTGTGCTACACTCTTTGCACCCTTATCTACGGGCCTGGATGCAACACATCGCACACCTCACACTCCACCAATTAACAATGAACATCTCGAAGATTAGTAAAATTTTCCCAAATCGATAAATTCTATCTTTTGGCCTCCCCTAACGTCGTTAAATAGCTAAGAAGGCGAAGATTGCAAGGGACAAAAAACATCTCTACCTTCAGATCTTTTCTTATTAATAGAGACTCGATGTGTTGAAATTTTCGGGAGAACTTCGTTATTTACGAGGGAGAATCCTAAAAGATTTTAGGTCTTTATTTACAAGTGAAAGAAAAACACCGAAAGTTGTAAGATCGTGCATATTTTGAAGGCCAATAACCCAAGATTGTTTAATCTCTTTTAAAAGCGTGTGTAAGTCGTATCACACACATAATGAAGAGTGAAAGCGATGTAACACATCAGACACCTCACAATCTACAAATTAATGGACGACATTTTGAAGATCAACAAAAACTCTCCCATATCGGAAGATCCCGAAACTTAAACCGAAAACGCATCACCCACCAAAACTGTGCAACATATCGCACACCTCACACACTCCACCAATCGACAATCGACACCATGAAGATAGTGATGTTTTTTCCAAATTGAGAAATTCTAACTCTTGGCTTCCTCCCAATGTCTATAAATAGCTAAAGAAGGCAAATTTGAAGGTATGAAAAACATCTCTCTGAACCATAAAATCTTTTCTTATTATCACATATTCGACATGTTGAAACTCTCCGGGGAACTATGTTTTTTTCAAGGGAGAATCCTTTAAGATTTTATCTCTTTATTTACAAGAGAAAGAAAAACACCGATAGTTGTAAGATCGTGCATATTCTGAAGGCAAATAGCCCTAGATTGTTTAAATTTTATTAAATCACAACTGAGTCATTCTCACACTCAGAATAAAAAGTGAATTTTTTTATTTTGAACTAAAATACCATATAAGAAAAAGAGCCTATATTAATACAAAGGATAAAGTTTGAAGATAATGTGTAAATACCTAAAAGGACAAGTTTTATAAAACAAAAATATGAGACTAAAAAAAATTTATAACACAAAAAAATATATTAATTTAAATTCTCAAGCTTAACACTCATTTATTTCTAATTTCAACCCTATCTTAATTCGTTTTGACCATGCCGGATTGCAAACCATCTAATCTATGTATATATATATAAAAGACGCAAGGAATAAGACCACCACGTTGCGCCACCTAAGATTTTCCTACGTGTCGTTCCCACATTAAGCCACCTAGAATTTCGCCACATAGGATTTTTTTATTTTGGTAATTTATATATGTTGATATTATTTTAGGATAATATAGAAATAGGATAAATTAATTTAGGAAAGATTCCATCTAAAATAAAAATATTATCTATTAAATATTAGGAATTAGGATAGATCTAAAAGATTTTATCTAAATTTCAAATAAATTATAGAACATTAGATATTATATATTAAGATAGATATATTCATTTATTTTTTCAAATTTAGTTTCTATCTATTTATATGAAAAAAAATTAAATTCGAATTTTATTTAAAATTAAAGAAAATTATTCCATCTTTATTTTTTATCTATTTATGTAAAATATTGTTCTTAAATAAAATTTTGATAAAAAATATAACTTCCAATAATCAATCATCAATATATATTATAAAAGCCGATCATTTTCGAGCCACCACATTGATTCTACCCCCACCACATATTTTAAAAAAAATTAATTATTATTTATATTATTTCAACTTTTCTAATTAATTTTCTATTATTTTTATTTTTCATAATATCTATCTTTTGCTAACTATCTTAAGAATAATTATGATAAGATCTTTCAACTTTTATTCATATTACTTTATCTTTTCAAAAAAAAATTACATTATATTTATCTATGTATATATTTCTATAAAAATCTTCTTAAATCAAATTTTAATAAAAAAAGTAAAAATTAAAATATGATAAAAAAAAAATTACATTATCGATTTCTTCTTATCCATCTTATTTATGATGCAAAATATTTTTAAAAATTGAATCTTGATTAAAAATTACAAAAACTTATCTTATCTATTCATGATTACTTTCATAAATTAAATTTTAATTAAAAATATTTATTTTAAAATTTTATCTCTTATATGGACAATAAATTTCTTTCTTATTTCCTTTTTATTTTATCTCTAGGATTAAAAAAACTTCTAAAAATAACTAAATATTTAATAAAATGTCTATACATTTTTAATATTTCAAAAATTAATACAGATTTTTATAGTAAAAATTTATTTAAACAATCATTATTCCTAATATATGAATGTCATACTCTAAAAATATAATGATTTTTTATTTGATTCTAAAAATATAATGATTGTCGTATGTGTGCATAATATTTCTATATCATATGTATGATTATATTTAAAAAAACATGCTCATACCTAATTATATTAAAGCTTATGTTATATATTTTTATATTTATATTTTATTTATAATATGTTTAAAAATAATTTTAAAATTTGAGTCGTAGTCGTGCATAACACGACGGGTATAACTAGTATTATACTAACATAATGAAGTGTCCCTAATGTGAAGTGAAATGAAAAGATGTTTTGAACATATTACGGCCTGAGTTTTCTTTTGTATACCCAAAAAAAAATCGCTTTTACTTTATTGTCCAAATTCAACTTTAGGTGCGCAGGGACCTCTAATTGATTGTTCATACGCTTTTGAATTAACTAGCAGTAAAGCCGCGCGTTGCGCGACCGACCAATATTCATAATTAGCTTCAATAGGTGTTTCGCTAGTGTTTCATTAAACATGAATTTTGTCAAAATAAACCCAAAAATCATAGGAGGCAATTTCATAAAAAGCATGTTAAATTAATACTTATTCTCCCGTTATTAAAAATTGGCACTTCATGAGGATGACGAAGCTGCAGGAGCTTAGCAACACTCATCTTCTACAGAGCTTCATAAAGGTAGGAGAGTTCACTAATTTCATATCATTTATTATACACAAATAAAGTCAATAAATATGATCCGGATAAGGTATTTCAATTCCCATTCAACCAAATGTGCAATTCCAATTTCCAAACAGGATAGATATCAAACAGGAACATCACCATTTAAAACAACAATTACAACAATTGAATGTAAACGAATTATATTAAGATTTGAATTGTTGAACAAATACCATGTTGAAATACTTTTCTGATAGAAGGAATGCCATGAATCTGTAGAAGAACACGAGCAGGCTTGAACGGGATTTCAACTTGCTTCGGTGCCAAGTTTTCCCAGTCAATGATGTTCTCCACATCATTTTTTAGTAACTTGGAATCAGTAATAGGTAAGAGATGAATGAAAAATGTAACAAAAGAGTCGACATTATGTTTAGATTGTCTTTAACAAAATCATGAACAAAAAAGGCAATAAAAAAGTTTTAGGGAAACTCAACTTCCCTTTGAAAAGGAAATTTTCAATTGACTGAAAACAGGCCCATATTCACAATTGATAGAAGGAATGGGTAACTAAGGTAGGTTAAGCTCGTTTTATGTCTAAGAGAAGGAGAAAGATACATTCACCCGAATTGAAGGCAGACTATAGCTAAAAGAAAATAGTTGTTGATTAGCAATCTCTAGGAAATGAGTAAAATGACTTCACTAATCTTATTAAGCAAATCGGGAGTTTGAGTCGGTGATCTGGATACGCACCAGAAACATTTCCAATAGATGCAACTGATACTATGAATGCATCACTCATCACTTGTTGAAAGGCAGAAATGAGGACAGAAATGTAGGTGTCATGACAGAAGAAACCAATGAGATTGTTTCTAATGATCAAGTTTCAGTGAGAAGATCTTCCAGAGAAAAAAGGGGTTCCAGCTTGGACAACTGATTTTGTTATGACAGCTTTAGATAATCAGTCTTCACCAGCACAACAGAATGCATAATTTACACTTTCCCTTCATTATTAAACTCCACCTGATTTTTAATCACAATGACCACACAAAAAAATTTCAGAAAAATGCAATCGAACATTTCCAACTAAAATAATGGTCAAATCATGTGAAATAAGTTGGAAAACTGATTGCCCTAAAAATCAGGGGTTCATCATCCAATTGTAGTTGATTAAACAATCCAATGATCCATAAATTAACCACACCTAGCACATAGACAAAACACAAAAGGGTAATTTGACATTTTCCACATTAATGGATGAAAACACACCAACCTTCTCAATGTTATCCATCATAATTCCCTTGAACTCGGAAATCTGATATTTCAGCTTAGAAAGCTGGCTAATTTCTTCAGGATGATTCATACAATATTGCATGTGCTCCTTAAGCTTTGGCCTAAAGTAAAAAAATAGAGAAATGAACTCATTAACATAGTATACACTTAACACTCTAGCCAACACTAATGAATGTATGATACTGAACTGAAATAAAATTCAAACGTGACTTTTGAGTGGTGAACTTATATATACCCAAATTCCCTATCAAGGTTGTATGCAATACTAAAGCAATCTTCAAACAAATCATCATCAGAATCATATTCACCAGCGAGCGGGTGAGAGTCGTCACTATTGATATTTGAAGCATACCATTGCTTGAAGTCATCCTTCACACGGTCAAGGAATACAAAAGGTAGGCTCCTGCCCGAAGCGTCGTAAGCAACAAGAAGAAAAACTCCAAGTGTTGAATACCGTCAGTTAAGTTTGAAGTTAGTTTTATTTACATGGCAACAGCCAAGGAGGGAAAATATACCAATTCCATTGTCAAGGAGGAAGTTAAATGTGTGGCCATCCCATGAATAGGTGTACTTATTGCTGTTTGTGGGCAATTTTTGCAAGCATTGGACAACAAAGGTACTCAAGTTTCCAGAGTAAGAAGTGTGTTCAACTAAAACAACTGTTCCCTTTGCAACAAAACTATATATTAATCCTTTCTAATTCATCCTGCAAAATCACAACCATAACTTTTGAGCACACAAATCAAGCTGTGTCAATAGTCTTCAATAACCTGTACTACCTATTTAGAAGAGAATTCATAAAAATCTACTCCTAAATATTCAAACTTGATTTGAAAAAAAAAAAAGAATATTCAAACTTGGTTCAAGAACCAATATCAAAAGTACGGCTGATAAAGGGCCATTCCATATACTAAAGCATTAACAAAACAATGAGAAAGAGAAAACACCATAAAAGAGGATTAAGGCTTTTGATATACCAATTAATTACCATTACATATACTAAGTCTTCCATTTTGCTAAAACTTATCCTGGTTTATCAAAGACATATGGAAATTATAAACATTACTATCAGGGAGATCTTGAACATCTCTTTAAAACAGCCTATTTCTTCTTCAAAGAGCCTCTCTGCAATCACCAAAAGAAATGGAAGAAAAAATAAGGCAAAATCAACATAAATTATGATCATAGTCAACTGGTAAGAAAGGAAAGGAGAAGACATTGGTCAAATTCAAAAAAGGCACGAAAAATTACACAACATGGCATCTTCTTGAGTTTACTCATGGCCGAGAACTGTTTAACATGCTGTGAACCTCTCCTTTGGATCCTTGTCTAACATTTTTCCAATCAAATCTTTAGCACTGTCTGAGATACCTTTAGCTAGCTTATTGCATTCTCTTGTGGTCTGAGCAGCTAACTCCCGAGTTGGGCAAAGTATAACAGCGCGAACACCGTCTTTTAGACCTTGCTGAAAAAATAAAAGACATTAGAAAAAGCATATATATTTGGATATCCCTAGAATCCTTTCATGGATAATCATTCAAATATCATCTTAATAAATTCATGAATTACCTTTAGTTTCATCAGCATAGGACATAAAAAAGGCAAAGGTTTAACCAGAACCAGTTGAAGCACAAGCAAAACAATCTAGCCCCTATAGACAAAAAGTGATTTAAGGAGTGAGGACGAAACAAAAGAACTTCAACACTATCAGACAGGGTATGCAACAGCCAAAAAAAATCCAGTGCAACTCATAAGCCCACCCACTGTTCAGACCTCTTCCATTTTCTGATCAAAAAATTTGCTAACTGTGAAGTCTCAATGAAAATTCCTATTTTCATTTTATTATAGCTCTAAGCCTTGCTTTGATAGTGAAGAGCATCTAAACTGAAACTGTATACAAAATTACTTAAATTAAGGAAGCACACCATACCTCAACAACAGGCTTTGCAACAACTTCATAGACACGCTTTTGTGATGCATATTCACTTAGCAGTTCATCACATTTGTAAGTGTCTGAGTCCCAATTATTCTTCCTGATTTTTAACCTCTTGAGTTGGAGCAGCAACAACACACATAAGCCAAAAAGATCAAACTTAGGGGAAAATGAAGCATTTGAAATGCATAATTTTTAATTTTTAACGAGTATGGGAACCTAAGGTTGCAACTTCACACAATCAGCATAATCTGCATC
This sequence comes from Fallopia convolvulus, assembly GCA_964016875.1. Classification (NCBI taxonomy): domain Eukaryota; kingdom Viridiplantae; phylum Streptophyta; class Magnoliopsida; order Caryophyllales; family Polygonaceae; genus Fallopia; species Fallopia convolvulus. Next base: position 38,788,516 of record OZ024727.1, read on the forward strand.
AGCAACCTTCTCCTCTGCATTTCGTGGTCTCAATCTCACAGCTACTCTAACCCTCCCAGAAACTGCAACAAATACAAAGATATAAGTAGAAAAAAATGAGTAGGTGTGTGAAAATACAGCCTTTCCCCCACTTCAACTTTATTTATAAGCCTGGACAACTAAATTGCATATTAGGTCTGCAAGGATAGATAAGATGGAGTAAAAAAAACACATATTGGAAACTATGAAGGCCAGTTTCCTTTGAAAGTGTTTTGACCCCTAATCTTAACATCTTATCCAATATCATTCTTGGTATGTATCAGAAGAAAGAAGAAATATGATACCTCCACTTCGTTCTTGATTGATTTATATTTAAATATTTTCTTATGTTAATCCATCACATTGCCAAAATATATGAAACTATCTCTATAAGCTGATGCTGCTTTCAAAAGAACTCAAATTTTTTACTTTTCAAGCTCTATTCCTTGTCATTGTTTAGATTCTGCAGTGAAGAGCTTCTGTTTCATTTTTTGTCTTATATCACCAACTTGCCAGAACTACAAAATCTCCTAAGTATTCTCTCTAAACAAATTCAAAGCTTCTATAATCCAATACTTTCATTCTCCTACAATCTCTATCAAAATTTTATGAAGTATCTCAATAGGATCGCCACCTTGAGCAATCAACTCATCTGCCCTTTTTGCTTTCCCTTGCCTACAAAGGCTTTTTAAAACCACAGTGAATGTCATTGCATTAGCTTGCACACCATCATCCATCATTTCTTGGTAAACTAATCTAGCCCCTTCCCACTTCCCAGACCAACACAATCTGTCAAGCAACGAAAACTTACCTCAAGAATAGTTCTTTCCCATACAAATGTGAATGAAATTTAATGATACATACCTGAAATTCTTTTATCAGCACAGACACAGCACGATATGCTGGATCTTCAGCACCATCCACCATAAAAAGGAATTCAACAGGACCGCCATAAAGAATTGTAATCTGAAATATTTATCTAACACCTGTCAATAATTTTGGAGATGTGCATGCCAATATCTTTTGAAATCAAGTCAAATGAGCAGGTTAACTTCTCCTTAACCTATAAAGAAAACCATATGAACACAAAACCAAAGCAAATTTAGCCATATCACACAACATTGCCTAATTCACATCAAAACTAACATTAAACAGTGAAACAGGTCGTTACCTGATACCAAATTGCAATTTAAGCATTACCTCATAAATCTTATGCCCTACAGAAAATCACAATCCTCACTCTCTCAGGTTTTGGTTCCCTTCAATGAGAAATGATAACCACTGTTGGAAAAAACCAATTAAGAACGACAAGTTCAAACCGATAAATTTTGGTAACGAATTTGTAGACCTTGACGAGGCGGAGAACAGTTGCCGGCGATGACGAAGTCTTTATCCTGAGTCCGTCGTTCCGGCGAGGAAAGGAGATATGCCGACGATGAAGGTTTATGTATCCCGAGTCCGTTGTTCCGTTGTGAATCTGGTTCTTGTTTCCTTCCGTAAGATGCTCTTAGAGACGAATTTGTGGACTTTGACGAGGCAGAGGATAGCCGGCGGTGGAAAATTCCTTCTCCCTTCTGTTCGTCGTTCCGTCGGAGGTCATAGGTCCGACCTGATTCTCTCTCTGGTTCAGCTGAGAGCCCAAGTTCAAACCGATCAATTTTGATGGCAAATTTGTAGACTTTGACGAGACAGCGCCGACGGCGAAAAAATCATCATCCCAAGTCCGTCGTTCCGCCCTGATTCTCCAAACCCTAAACGAATTGAGGAGAAGGTAATATAGGGAAGAGAGAATAAAGACGGAGGTGGAGATCGAGAAGCAGGAGGTGGAGACTTTGAGAGGAGAGAACATAAAGAGGCAGAGAAGGGAGAGAGAAGGAGAAATGACCGCACGATTAAAGTCAAGGCAGAAAGTCGGTAAAATGGTAAAATTAAACAAATCACAACAGAACGTTACGCGTACATTTATAGTAGTGTAGATGTAGATGTAGACTAATTATGTGGCGCGTGCCATGTACGCATTACAAATTAATAGGAAACCAATCTCGCGCCACGCGCGAGATTAGTTGAACTCAAGAATCCCTCCTTTTGCAAATTCAAACTATTAAAGTTGAGACACATGACGAGCAAAGCTGTTCAGTTTTGTGAGTTCACCATATGCAGTTGTATTTATTGAACAACAAAGACCCAATATAGTTGTATAGATTCATATACAAGAATCGTATGCAATGTATTTATGCACTGTAACAGTCGATTGATACTTTGATATCAAAGTGCTACTGTGATAATATTGCAGTCAAGTGAAAACAAGAAATCAACACAATATTTAAAGCAAAGCAGAGGTTGATTCTGATAGAAATAGGTGTTAAAATAAAAACTGAAAATAAATATGGAGCGTTAGATCTATGAGATGGACGAACAAGATTAAAAATGGGCAAATTTTGAAAATCTGACACGCGCGTCCCAAGATTCATTTTTAATGGCAATTTTGTAAATATGTTAAAAAGCTCTAATTTGTCTCAAAAATAACCCTATGTCACTTCTCCTTCCTCCATTCAAACCCCCAAACGTGTAAAACCTAGAATTTCTTCTCACAAGCTTCAAACCTCCATTGAAGACAAAAATTTCAGCTTAAGATCCCTATTGAAGACACAATCACCCTAACAACTTCAAATCTTCATTGAAAACAACAAACTCCTTACTTGGATGCATACAATTTCTTCCTAAATCACACAAATTCGTTCAAGGTATGAAGTAGTTTGTTTTTCAAGTGCATAAGCTCTCTCTCTCTCTCTCTCTCTCTCTCTCTCCATGTACAAAGATGAAGACCAATCTATCAATGAAGCATAGAAGAAGGTAATTTCTTAACCTCTCTTTTGAGAATTTGTATGGTGCATATCCTTGTTGAAAAAGATGAAATTTGGGGATTTTGGTTGATTTTTCTTTCTAATTTCTGGGACAAATTATCTGAAGTTCAAACTTTTTGGAGGAATGAGGTTTCTTGGTTCAAAATATGATTCATACGATGTTTAGTAGATTGTAGACGGCAAGGTTCATGTATTACATTGTAATGTTCATATATAATTATCTAAGGTTCATATTTTGCTAGTTGAATGAAAATCATGTGTTTGCATTTGTTGCCCGCTTCATAATACTTTTTTGGTGCTTTTCTTTGCTAATTGCTATTGTATTTTTGCTAACCACTACTGATTTTGGTTGTTGATATTTAATGGTTGCTAGTTTCTTCACATTGGTTAGGAAGTTTACTTGGCTCAATACAAAATGATAGGATTCATGTATCACAGGTTCAAATATCTGATTTTGTCCTAGCCTATTAGCTCAAATGGTAGAGCAATGTGTTTGTACACATGAATGTGGGTTCGAATCCCTCATAGGCTTCATATTATGTGTGTGATGTTTCAATTCAAAGTTGAATTCTCTTGTATCATGTTCAAGTTCATATATATTACCTTAACATTCACATATCCACTTTGCATGTTCACATATTGACCATGTATGTTCACATATTTTCGAACAAGTTCCTAATATTTTACGAAGTCATTTACTAGCATTCAAGCCTTGAGCTCAATTTATGAGCCTTGACTTTCATAGTGGTCTCCCTTGTTATATTAATCTCGTTTCAAAGTCTCATTAAGAGCATCTCTTAGCCCCTTTGTTTCCACCCTTACTATAGTTTAAACACTCAGTATAAATTTATGAGTTACACATCCATTTTTTCATGTTCATAAATATATATTACTTTTGTATTCACATGTTGAATGTGTATGTTTGTTTATTTTTTAATAAGGTTAAGATCTTTATAAGATAATTCATTCATGTTCATATATATTTCTTTAAAGTTCACATATTGATTGTGTATGTTCAGATATTGATTATACAAATATTTTCAAACAAGGTCATTATATTTACCAAGTCATGTTTTAGCCAGAATCCAAGCCTTAAGTTGTAATTTCTCAATATTGGCTTTCATAGTGGGTTTCCCTTGCTACATTAACCTAGTTCAAAGTTTCAATGAGAACTTCGCTCTTAACTTTTTTGATTTCCTCTCTCAGATTGTCACTCTTACGTCCAAGTTAAGTCAATGCTCTTATACTAAAAAATCAGCAAACTTTGGAAAATCATCACAAGTCAATTGTAAATTAGGAAACAAAGCATCATCAACCAAACAATAAAACATTTATTACAAAAACAACTAATTATACTCCAAATAATAAAACAAAGCATCAAAAAATGATAATTGACCACCATACAACAAAAAACATGCTTATGTGATACACACACAAAATGCAACACCTTTATTGCAACAACAACTAATTAGCTTAATTACCCCATCAATTATACAAGCATAAGACAAATTTCTACTCATATTAACTGATATTGATAACAACTAGCAACGGCAAGTTCACAAATTAATACCGTAAGGTTCACACAAAACCTTAAGAGGTTCATATAAATCATAGTAAGTTCATGTAAAATCCAGTTCAGTTCAGAAGCAGCTATCATCTCATAGACATTTCATCAAACATGTTATGTGCATTGCCAAACTCTTCCATCAAAACATCATAGAAATCAAAAAAATAAGTGTGGGAGCAACACAAACATCAAAATATGCTCGCTAATTGAAGGTGATAATCAATTTCAACAAAAATACATGTCAAATTCGAATCTAAAGTTGCAAGCAATGTAAAAATAAGAAAGCGAAAATGAAGTTCGAAATAGCAAAGCACATACCAGAATTTGAATCCATTAAAACGAGAGGACGATGATTCAATGATTTAAGTGATTAACTAACAAGATTAGAGGCAAGGATATGGATTCAATTCTAAATTTGAAAGCAATCCAAAAAAGCATCGTTCATTCTATCGCGCATAAGGAGGATTGGAGAAGAAGACTGGGCGAAATGACAAAATTGCCACTTGGGTTTAAAAAATATGGGAAACTCTCCATTGCATCTGAGTCGTCCGTTACGCGAGATCCAACAGCCATAAAGCATTTGCAGTTTTCATGATAAGAGGCATATTCATATGATTCGATCTCAAGCAAAGCATTCACAATTATCCCACAGCATAAGAGTTGGACAATGTAGTTCCGTAAATATCCTTAGTTTTGTAAGAGGAATGCATCACAAAAAGGTAATTATATAGAAATCCACTGCAAAATCATAATATTTATAAGTGTAATTCTGTACATAGTCATAAGCGCCCTCTGCACATCCAAAATAGCATTTTACCCTTCTAGCTACCTTACTTAGAATTTAAGATTAAGAAAAGAGACGGACGCTTTCGCCAAAATAGATGATTGACAGATCTATGAAACACCTGCTAGATTGCCTACTGCCTAGAGCCTACTGTTACTTCAGTCAGCACCTCATCCAACCTCCATTGGCCACAATGGACTTTACCTGCATTGTAATTATAGATTTGAATGCTTCAGACACAAGATTGAAATTATAGTATGGAAAGTAGGCAGAACTTGAGTGATTTTATTAAAAAAAAAGGCTAACCTTTTTGGCAATCACTTCACATCTGCATTCAAAGCAGGGCTCTCAAAGAAAAGGTCACCAGAATTCTTGAGATCAACTTCCTCCATTTGAGAGTTGTGGTTTCGTACATCAAGGTCATTCCACTCAAACCACCTCTTAGAAATGAGCTCCTTGTAACAAGCAACATGATCTTCTTCAGGAGAATCAACAACCACTAATCTGTAGGTATACACCGTCTTTTGCTAGCCAGGCCTAGAAACAGTTTCCTGTGCAGAGCCACAACTTCTTCCTAGCAATATGATGATGTATATGAACTATCCATCTTCATTTGATTCATACTCACATGAACAAACGAGCAATTCAACAGCCCAAGAGCCTAACCAATTCAACACATGGAAAGATGATAGAAACAATGCAATCTTACCTCAAAACACGGCGACCGAGCAATCAAGCTTGCAAGGCCAAGGCTTGTCCCTTAGCTTGGCCACTGAATGCAATATAATGCATAAAATTTTGTATGATAATGTTTGATGTGCAGATTGATAGGAAATACAAGCAATACTATCATGAAATGCAAATAGTGGTGTCATCCTTTGATACAGTTGCTGATTCTGGGGCTGCAACACCATACACTGCAGTTGCACTCCAAACAATATCTCGTCATTTTCGCAGTCTGCGTGATGCAATCACTGGCCAGATTCATGCCACCAGAAGGAAATCTTGGAGAATCAGATGCATCTTCATCAGAGAAAGGCGTTGGAATTTCCCATCTTCGGTATGTGGATCAGCAGAAGACTCTCCATCATCTTGGTATTATGCAACATCATGCTTGGAGGCCTCAGAGAGATCTTCCCGAGAGCTCTGTTTCGGTCCTTCATTCTTGGCTGTTCGAGCATTTCCTGCACCCGTATGTTTATCCTCAATCCTTACTATGAATCGGAGAAGTAAAATGCACATTTTAGTGCAAGGTAATGCATTAATTGGTGCGAACCAAACACACCCCTAGTTTTGGTTTCCCAATCTTGATCAACAAAATATGAATTGAGTCTTTCCCTCCTCTTTTTCTATAAAATTTACCATTCTCAAGGATACTCCAGCATCCTTCGAACATTTTACATGGGTTTCTTGGCCTCTCTATCAAGCTGTTTACTAATGCCTCGAATTTTGACCTTGTGAGGGTGATGTTCAAATGCTTGGCACCAGATGCATCAGCTGTAATAAAGGGGAGATAATTTATGTTTGGGATGATGATGACAGTTCAATCTTAGCCTTCTCAGCGGCTTCTCTAAGCCTCTGCAGAGCCAAACGGTCCTTTGCAAGATCAGTGCTCTCTGTTCTTTTAAACTCGTCCACTAAAAACTCTAACAAGGCATTGTCAAAGTCCTCTCCACCCAAAAATGTGTCACCATTTTAGCTTTCACCTGTGTAAGCATAATTTACCAGCAATCATTTCAGTAAGTAACTACTAACTAAAGAAAACATAAAAAATGAGAGACATATTTGTATACCTCAAAGGGGTATTGCGTTTCAATAGAGAATCGCAAGTCATTTTCAGCAAAATCACTCTCCCCTGCAGTAGAAATGTGTCATGACGGTGGCTTTGGTTGATAGAGGTATCAGATGTCCTGGAAATCACACAAGATTAATCAATAGCTCTACTGAAAGTAACATCACTGTAACAGACATATGCTTATACGAGCAGGTGCACTCAATTTGTTCTTCACTTGGAAATCCATGGCAAAACGATGATATAAAAGCAAGTGAAAACAAAAATATCATAACTTTACAAGAATAAAAGAGAATCTCTGAGCAATTATCTAGTAGAAGTAGATATACCATCTTAAGGGCCTGATTTTCCACCAAGTCTTACAGAAGCTGCAGTACATCCAAATACAAGCATATATTCGTCTCCATGAGGATCCTTTCCTAAAACACATCATCTAAATATGCATTAGTTGAAGTTCATATGAGAACAAACAAGGCAGCACTTCCAAATCAGGACAATGACTATTTCAACAAGTGAAGCGAAACCAGAAGGATTGGATAAGAGAACAGAACAAGAATATCCAAAAGAGGTATCATGATAGGTGTAGTTTGCCTGCACAATTAGCATTCCACTAACTACACCTCTACATGGACTCTGAACTCTCCAAAGAGCAAAAAAACATAGAAGACTGTTTACATGAAGCTGGAATATCAGTAGTGAAAGGATAGCTCAGTAATGCAAAGCACACAGAAAAAATGATATGAAGCCTATTTTTAATTGGTCACTTTTCTAGTAAGCTAATAACACAGAACCCCTAGAAAAATCAAAGAGTGCATGAAAAACCATGCCATAGGCCATATCGTTTTCTCTTCTAGAGTTTGAAGATATCTTATAAAATCCCCTGGGGTACTCCAACAATACCTTATGTGCCTCAGAGGTGAGTAAATTATCTGTAATATCCAACAATACATCTGCATCAGCAACTTGCTCCTTGGTTTTTGAATTCAAATTTCGTTATGCTCCTCGAGCAATCGTGCATATTCTACATCAAACGCCATTGCTCCTACAGAAGTTAAAACAGTGAGAAGAAGAAAATATTATGAAATTTAGATAGTTGTTACAAAAATGAAAGCAGTAGTAGCAGCACCAATAACGATACCTATATTCAACTTGCTGACATGGCTGCTGAAGGTCCTGCCCCAATTGAGTTAGCTGCAGCCTACTACTTTCAAGTTGTTGAACATAAGCCAGATGTTTGATATGTTAAAATCTCTATAAATAACTATACCTCCATTGCGTTAGAGAAAAACAAGTTCCATTGCAGCATCAAGAGCAACCTTCATCCTCACAACCCAAGAAAGAGGTTGGAGTTGTGTGCTCCATTTTCATAAAACTCCCTTTTGAAAGGTGAATCTGCATTCTTACTTAAAGCATAAACTTATAAACACGTAGCAAGGGCATGTCTTCTAAGTAGTAACCAATCAATTTTGCAAAATTAGGATGATGCAGCTGCGTTGGATTTTGTGTTGTCTACAACCATCATTCAAGTCAAAATTTTGTAAGCTACACTACAGAATCTAAGGCAAACCAAATCTGATGACACGATACAAATGCAAAAATGCACGAATCACAGAATCAAAACAACAAATTCATAGTCATTATATAGAGCACAAATAGCTTGTAAATTCTCAATGCGAGCACAGACAAGTAATTTGGCTGAAAATTTGATAATCACCTTATTTCATTCAAGCATTATCAATCACCTAGTGTGCATCTTCAAATCTGAAATCCATCTCTCAATTAAAAAAAGTGCTAAGATAACAGAAATTAACTCCATCGAAGGAGCACAAATTAGAGAAGAAAGTAGCTTATACCTGCTAAGATTTTTCGTATGCTCGATTGTCCTAGTGCATCTCCAAATCCAACATATATGTGTGAAGAAGCAACAAAGTAAGCAAAATGCAAAAATATATATTCATAGTCATAATATAGAATATGAACATCGACACCAGAATGCAACACTAAGAAGCATACATAAGCCAAGGGCTTAGTTTCTTAAGGATTCTTGATAAATCAATAAAAAGAGACATGATTATCTTCTGTATTGAAAGAAGTTAATCAGATACAATTGAGCATAGTTTGATATAACAAAAGAGAGTTCTCAGGGGTGATCTAAGTTACATTAATCCTATTCTCCCACCCAATCTATCTTGGTCAGTAGTTCAAAGGGCCATTGCTCTTGACCTTGTTTCCCGTCAGCATTCATATGGATTTCAAACCAAGTTAACAGCATCATGATGCTTTGAGAATTATCACCATCGACCTGAAGCTATGATGAATCGTATGATTTTTAGGAGTTCCAAAGCAAGAATCCAATAAATTAAACAACCTGGAGAAGTATAATGAGCCTGAATGAATTACCTTGAAAGCCAACTCATTAGCAAATCCGATGTCAGGCACACACCTCAACCAAACATGAAATCCTCTACAGGAAAAAAAAATTAAACTTACTGCATTCATTGAATGAACATGATCACTAAGTAATTAAAAACAAAATAGGAAAAATATGCTTGTTGAGAAATCAGTTTGACAATTTCACCCAATTTGAAATCGAGCTTGGTTCTCTTTGATCACTACTTCTTCTTGAACATCTTGTTCACCACCTGAACTTACCACTAAATGAAAATAGAGATGCAACAAGGTTAATAAAACATGTAAATGTGCAAAATGCTTTAATGTGCTGAAGCAAACAAATATAAGCATCTAACCTTTTCAAAAAGGTGACTCATGCACAAAGGAAACGAACTATGAGCAGCACGGTCAATGTCATTCAGAGATATCTCAGCATACTCCTTTGGTTGGCAAACAGAGGATAAAAATTACAAATACTCCATTATGTTTGTGTTAATCAACAGCTGAGATTAGATTACCCGTGAATAGTCAGGTCCAAGGTAACTTGTATTGAGGGTTTCTACAATCTAGAAATAGAAGAAGGGGGAAAAACCATCAGAAAATAAGCAGATCAGAGACTCATGGTAGTATGTTCCAAATTTTCGTAAAATACTTACCGGAGTCAGTCTATGCTTCTCCTGCTCTCTTATCATAGATGTCCATTTTCTGCACAAAAAAGTATCACCATCCAAATCCAAAAGTCCGCAAGATTGCAAATAAAAAGTGAAAAAAGGCTTTCATACAAGCAGGATCTCTGATAGTATTGCTAAAGCAGAAAATCATACAGATGAGCCATCAAACACTCAAGATTATACATACAGATCTAGCTATCTCTTTTACCATGAGAGATACACCCTAAATCATCATAACAGGCAACAAATAATTTCTGCACCTAAAAAAACCTGTTTGTGAGGATGAGAGCCTTTGAAAGATGACTGCGGAATTGTGTAACAACGAGAGAAACCACCTAGGAGAAAGGTATACAGATGAGATACATCTGTAGAGTACTGAGTTGCAGAAAAGTAAGCTCATAAAACTACGCGTACCTGATTCATGGCAACATAAGCATGGCCTTTGCTTATGTACACTTTGCGACCAGCAACAAGTTCTGGTACTTCTTCAAATGGTACCTTCATTCAGATATCCACCAGATAAGACTGATTAGCAGTGGATGCAGTGTAGGCAAGATTCAAAAGCATTAACAGCAAGAGTACCTAATAATGTACAAAGCAGAAACCGTATTGCCTAGTACAGGCCTCATTGACAAGTAAAGACACTGTCAGGGTTGAAATAAACATTTTTAGGCAAAAAAATGTCAACAAAGAAACTCGCCTAAAGAAAAGAAAACTGACCTCCACACATCTTCGGAGAGCAAAATCCAGACCCCATCCGTGAACCAAATCATTCTAGATAAAAACAATGAGATTTAGTTGAATATAATACAACCAAAATTACATAAACTTCTACAAGTTTCTGATTAATATGACACACTTCAAATTCAAAAGGTATAAAACTACAGGACAACATTTATCTGGAGGATCAGATTTCAGCACAACACTCTATACAAATTTTCTACAGGTGAAGCAGTCATGTTCAGATGCTCAGCTGAAGCCTGTGAATAAGAACCCATACCTGAATCATATGCCACACGAAACGCCAGGCATCTCGTGAGAAAACAGGGGCCACAATTTCTACAAATCTGTATGTTTCAAGATACAGCAAGTGGATGTAAGAACAGGGTTGGAGCAAATCAGAAATGGGTCATATATGGCCCGAAATAAAAATTCAAAACAGTTCTTTATGGACAAGCCATTTAACCTTGATTGCATCCAAGTGAAGCAGTCATTTGTATCTCATTTGCTAAATGACACACATAAATGAGGAAGAGAAATTGTTGTCTTCCTTTTTCCAAAAAGGAAACTATTGTCTGCTGATCAGGAAGCATTGATATGTAGCTTTTTAATGGACTACTGCATTTTTATGAGTGCTATTTCCTAATTTCCAAACATAAATATTGGCAATAGAAAACCTAAATGTATAATGCTGACAGTGGCCACTCAATTGGAGGTGAAGGGAGGCAGCTTAAAAAGAGGTGAATAAGAGCATACTCTGCACAAGGAGGTAAACGTCTGTCAGAACACTAACCAGGGTTCTCCTGCGTTTCCCTGTTGATATTGATGGAACAAAAATGTCAGAACTAAATGTACAACATTATTTGTCAAGGAATCTTCAGAATGTACAGCTTCCAGGGATCAATATGGTAAGCAGAAACGAGTTCCATACTTGTGGACTTCCCTATCACCTCTCCTCTTTGTCATCTCCCATGTCAACCCATTATTGGGCTCAAGACCCGGTTGAGAAATTTCCAGTCCGTGTTTCTTAACCAACTGAATATACCTAGCAAAACAAGAAAAGAAGATATTCATTGTTATTTTGCATTACATGAAAGAATTCAAGTAAAATGAACTTACTTTTCAGCATCAAAATGTTCAACCCCAAGATCTTAATCCTAGATAAATATGTACTCATAAGCAGCAATTATATCTGGATGCAAGAACCTAAATTAGTAGGGAGAAGCAGTTATGTTTTCTCTATCAATGTTCAGTTGAGAAGTATTTAGGAAAAAAAAAATACAAAGACAGCAATTCTCATGTACAAAATTACCTTCTCACCACCACTCAAAAGTGAGACCTTCCTATCAAGCATATCAGCCTTGAAATTACAACGCCCAAGAAGACCCTTGATGTCATCAATTCTCCAGTCCTCTGCGACTTCTCTCATAAGCAACAATTATATCTGGATGCAAGAACCTAAATTAGTAGGGAGAAGCAGTTATGTTTTCTCTATCAATGTTCAGTTGAGAAGTATTTAGGAAAAAAAAATATAAAGACAGCAATTCTCATGTACAAAATTACCTTCTCACCACCACTCAAAAGTGAGACCTTCCTATCAAGCATATCAGCCTTGAAATTACAACGCCCAAGAAGACCCTTGATGTCATCAATTCTCCAGTCCTCTGCGACTTCTGCTACTGCCTCAAGAACTGTTTTATCCAACTCAATCCTCCTCCATCTTCAACATAAAAAAATAGAGAGCCAAAACCCATCTGTAACCCTAACCTGTACATCTGATAAACATTTAAACATGAATGACAAATTCTATCAATTGTACCTTCCACAATCTCTCTCAATTGAGAAAATACGAGAACCAAGATTGACATAAAGACATTAGGGAACAAAAATCAATTGAGAACAAGTTCTAACCGATCAATTTTGAAGAAAAATTTGTAGACTCTGATGAATGAAGAAGATTTGCCGGTGGTGAAGAATTCTCTCTCCGAGTCCATCCTTCCGTCCTGATTCTCTCTCCGGTTCTGCAAACTTTCAATTTTAGAGACGGATTTGTGTACTTTGACGAGGCAGAGAATAGCCACCGGGCATCTCATCCGCCTTCCCGGAACCCTAGATTTGGATCTCGGTGACGAGGCAGAGAATAGCCGGCGGTGAAGAATTCATTCTCCCCGAGTGCGTCGTTCTGTCCTGCTTCTCTCTCACAAAGGTCCCTCCCTAAGGTTGTTTAGCAGTTGAGTTAACTTGGACTCCAAGAGCATATCACCCGTCACCAGTAACGCCCTCCAATCGACAACCACTCCTGGCCGCCTTCCCGGAACCCTAAAAAGGAATCGAGTTCGTCGTTCCATCCTCAATCTCTCTGAGTCCTGGCCACCACCGGCAAAGCACACAGAATGAGAGAGGAGCAGAGGAAGGAGACGAAGGAGAAGAAGCGAGGAAAGAAAGAGCAGAGGAAAGAGTCAAAGAAGGAAGAAGCGAGGAAAAAAGTAGCAGACCTGCAGAGAAGGAGAACCGTTGATGAGTTATAGGGGCTTAAAATTTTAGCAGCCCTCACTATCAACGGCTGTGGTGAAAACAATCCGCTACTCATTTATAGTAGTATAGAAGTATAGATATAGAGTATAGATATAGATATAGATATAGAAGTATAGATATAGAAGTATAGATATAGATATAGATATAGAAGTATAGATATAGAGTATAGATATAGATATAGATATAGATATAGATATAGAAGTATAGATATAGATATAGAAGTAGTATAGATATAGATATAGATATAGAAGTATAGATATAGATATAGATATAGAAGTATAGATAATGCTTTTACTTTTTGTTTTTGTTCTTTGCTCAAAGAATTTGCCTGATTTGGCGCGTAGTGTTATCAATCTGCAAACAGCTCACAGTCACAGTGACAGTGATTTAATATTCCAATCTGTACACATATTTTTTTTTTAAAACGATCTTGATAAGAAATTCCTACCGACAAAGTGTGAATAATTTTGACTGGAATTTATGGAATTATTTTTAAGTAAAAACGGAAAAAAGATTCTTCGTACGTTTGACTATTGGGATATGATTATATATTTATTTATTCATTTGGTACAACGACTTAGAAAAGAGCACCCCATTGAGAGGCACGAACAAAAAATAACTGAATTTAGAAATGAGGAAGGCTGAGGGGTCTTGTTGAGGGACGAAATTATTGTATATGGCGAGAGTTTGGTTAAAATGAAACAAACTCTTATTTTGAAACGTAAATTGAATGTATTTTTTTAGTTCATACTGCACTTTTTGTACAAAAGTGCATTACAAAACATGAAAAGTGCAATCCGATCGAAAATGTTCACTACAAAAAGTATGAAAAAGGCAATACAAAGTACGCAAAGTGTAAATTTGAAAAAGTGCATTACGAATTAGAAAAAGTGCACTACGAACTAGGAAAAGTGTATTCGTTTCAAGATAAGCGTTCATTTTAAGATAAGAGTTTGTTTCAGTTGTACCAAACTATATAATGATATTATGTTTACAAATACAACGATGTTCCGAAAATTAACAATCAAACTTCTGTCCTAAATTGGGGCAACGATCGAATTGATTCCAGAAGAAACAATGAAAAGAACGAGTGTATTTGTTCGATAACTGGTTACAAGAGTTTTATTTACAGTTGATCCTTGTCCTTTGTGTGTACAATCGAATGAATGTTAAAAATCCCCCTCTATCCTATTAATCTGGCCGCTTTTCTTGATCTCCCCACAATTTCCATGTCTCTAGGGCATATCTTTAACCGTTAACCACTCCCCGTATATATCGGAATAAGTAACTGCTTGCCAGTGGCCGACCCCGAACGCATATCTTCCTTTTATGAACGTAGCCTTCTTCCTTCGCTGAGTGACCATTAACTTCTTTCCGTCTCTCCAAGATTTCTGTCTTCTCATTCTTCTGCGATTCCTCACTTATTCTTGGGCTAGTATCGTCAATTGGGTCGACTTAATTTTGGGCCTAACAATACCCTTGAATCTTGATCCAAATCTTTTGGCGGGATTTTGATCAGATTCGCCGCACTTTCTACAATCGATGAGCATCACGTGGCTTTGCCCTGTCCGCCCGATTATTCTTGGAGAAGCAAAGAGTCATATCAATCAGACTATAATTACTTTGAGCACAGACTCTCTCGAAGATACGCGTGTTCTTGCACTTATATTTCTTCTCGTTCACCTCCCTTTCGTCTTCTTCCTCTCAAATCGTTTTAGATCCGTCCCATCATGGTTAATGTGAGGATAGAAGACCTAGGCTTTGAGTCCTCTCACTCTCTCGAACCCCATGATTGTCGTCCCTGCTCTATGTCCTTCGGGGAGGTGGAGAAAATCATCCAAACCCATGGCTTCCCAGTGGGTACCAATTTCCATTGCCCTACGCACGAGGCCGTACATTGGGTTAAAGAGGGATGAATCTGTTTTCTAGAGTATCCTTTCACCTTGGGGGTTCTATTCCCCTTTTTCACTTTGATTCTAAACTTCTTGCTGGCTCTTAGGGCATCTCTAGCGCAGTTAATGCCTGCCACATGAAAGATCTTGCACCAGATTAGCGAGGTGTGTGCCCAGGAGAAGATAGATTTCACCGTGTCGGACCTCCCGTGCGCGTATCGGGTGTGCCCGCTTAGGGCTGGTCGTTTCACTCTCCATGCCAAGGATGCCAAGAACCCGCTCATCCCGAAATCCAAGGTAAACGACAAGGATTGGGTGACTTGCTTCTTCGTGGAGAGGTCGTCTTTGGGGCCAATGTACGAGACTGCCTTTTCCGACACTTGGAGTTCCAAAGGTAAGCATTCGCCCTTTGGCTTGCTTTTCCGAAGTTCGTTTTCCCTTGTGGTTTTCATTCTCTTTCAATGGTGTAGTTCCGACACGACGGCTCCTTCTGATGACCATTCGGACAGGGAGGACGATGCAAAGTCGGGAGATTCGGAGAGGAGGATCGAAGATAGAGAACATGCGTCCACGAAGATCGCCAAGGCGTCTGCAGAACCCTTAGCGAAACCTACCGGTATGCACCTTTCACCGATAGTTGATTATTCAATGGCCGGGAATACATAATTTATTTATTTAGTTTTTCTCTAAAGCTTCCTCTTCTCTAGGGCGAAACTTTTCTACTGCGGCTATGATCCAGCGTAAGTTGCAATCTAGCGATAAAAAACCCTCGTTGGATACAAGAGTGAAAATTGTGGTCGTAGCTAAGGTAACCACAGTCAAACGGTCGTCACTAGATGTGGATGAGGTTGTCGACCTGGAAGACAAAGTTCCATCGGATTTTTGGAAGAGGCTCCGCGATACTCACGACTCCAAAAAACCTCGTTTGGATGTTCGTACCCATGCCCTGATTAGAGACGCCGACCTGATGTTTTGGAAGGTAGATTTCCATGTTTACATCGTCTCTTTCTTTTTATTTGTCCTCATTCTTGTCGTCAGCGCTTTTATTCTTTAGGCCTTGCAAGGTACACTATGGGTAGCGGACGTTGTAGATAGGGAAAAGAAGAGCTTGACGGAGCACAAATGAAGGTGGGGTGCCGAGAAGGCTGGGATGGAGAGGCAAGTGGCAGCCGCTGCTGAACGTCAAAAGATTTATGTTGGTAAGATCACAAAGCTAACGGAAGTAGTTAAACGTCACTCGTGTCATGCTGTCTCGAATCGATCCAAAATCGCTGAGCTCGAACATGTGAACAAGAGGATCCTCAAGGAAGCTGGCGAAATCGGGGCTTATTTCTCAATGATGTCACAAGTGGAGTCGATTAAGCAATTCATGGCCGGTCAACACTCGAGTTGGGGCCTGGATGCAAAGATCATGACCTTCCATGAGAGTTATCCTCCCGATAAGCCATCCCCCAGCGATGAGATCTTTGCTTCCCTGGGTCTCCTGGAAGAGGAGACGGATGAGAAGGATCTTGACGCTGACGAGCACGGTGGCGATCGCGGAGTGGGCGTCGGAGCTGCACCTGAGACGGGAGAAGGACTGGACGATCCTCCGGCAAGTGGAATGGATCAACCAAAGGATACCACCGACAAGGATGAAGATTAGGGATGTGCGCCCTTGTAATTTCTTTTGTTGTCCCTGTCGTACTTGAATAAATTTTATGCGCAACCTTTTTTTGTTATGGATTAGGCCGGGTTTAGGGTCGAAGACAATTTTTACCTCATCTGGGAGCGTCGTCTCGCTGGGATGAGTTTTAACTTATTTTGTATATGTGCATGTGTGGTTCTACTTCCCTATTTTTTGCTTGGTTGTGTCCTACCTTTATGTACAAGTGTTTTAGGACGATCTAGGTGATTCTGATCGAAGGCTTTTGGACGAAGACTCCTTCAAAAGTCATTCGTTGTTGGTGGCATATGCGCTTACCAAAGATTGTCTCTTGGAGAGTGACGGCTATCGCGTCAAGGCGTGCGCTCGTGATGTTCTGTCGATCGAAGACGTCTTTGGCCTAGGATTTGTTGCCTCTACCGTTTAAGCTTTTCGATTGTACGGATGTTTACCTAATTGATGTACTCTATCCAACGATGACTTGAATAAAACATGCTCTTTGTTTTACCAATCTTAAAATTATGTAAAATGAAGTACGGTTGATAGCAAATAGAGATGCACACATGAATCATTCATTTAGGAAAACAAACACTGCAACATGGTTTTCACACAACAAGCAATTCTCATAGTGGAATACATACAAACTAGCAAAAGAACAAGCTGAGATAAAACATTAAGCAACTAAGGATAGATGACCTCGAGCATTTTACGTTGGATGTGTGGAGGCTTCTTGTCGGGAGTGCTGGGAAAGATTTGGCTCGAGGAAGGAAAATTTCTTCAGGAGTGGTTTTTTTTAGGTGTGTCGCGTTCCATCTTCGTGGGATGGCGTCACCATCTTTAGATTCGAGCTGATACGAGCCTTGGCCGACGACCTTGGCTATCTTGTATGGCCCTTCCCATGCTGGGGCTAACTTGTCCGATTTGGTTTCGAGGGTGTTCTGGAAGACTTTCGTAACACCCAATCGCCCACTCGGAAAGTCCGAATCCTAACATTTTGATATTAGCTCCGAATGACTTGTTGTTGGTGCCTAGCTAGGCGAAGTCGAGCCTGGTCACGGAGCTCATCCGAGGTATCTAGGTCGGGCGATAACTCTAGACGATTCTGTTCTTCAGTCAGGAAGTTAGAAAGGGTTCTGGGGATGAGAATTTCAACGGGAATTAACGCTTTGCAAAATGTGTCCTAGAGAAGGGAGACTGCCTGGTCGATACCTTAGGTGTTGTTCGGTCGGCCCAAAGGACGTAAGGTAACTCATCGGCCAAGTTCCCCTTGGCTTCGGCTAGGTGCTTCTTCAGGTTGTTCACAATCACCTTATTGCTAGCTTCGGCTTGCCCATTAGGCTGGGGATAGCGAGGTGTTGAAGTAACCACGTTAATGTTCCAGTGACTGCAGAAGTCTCTAGTTCTTTGACTTATGAATTGAGAACCGTTTTCACATACGATCTCTGAAGGCACCCCGAAATGACATAGGATATTTCAGATGATGAAGGAGATTACTTGTAAATCCTTGATTTCCCGGTAGGCTTCGGCTTCGATCCACTTGGAGAAGTAATCGGTCATGGCGAGGAAAAATACTCTTTGACCGGACGAAGGGGGTAACTTCCTGACTATGTCCATTCCCCAACGCATGAACCACCACGATGTGAGTGTGGGACAGATTGGTTCGGGAGGTTGGTGTGTCGTTGGTGCGTGTCTCTGGTAGGCATCATATTTACGACAAAAGTCTATAGCGTCCTTTCGCATGGTGGGCCAGTACCACCCCTGACGAAGGGCCCTATTGGATAGACTTCTTCCTCATGTATGGTTCCCACAATCTCCTTCGTGAAGCTCCTCAATAAGTTTTTGAACACCTCCCTTGGTCAAGCGGCGTTGAAGTGTGCCTACCGCCAATCGGTGGAAGAGCATTCCATTCTCAACTGTGAACCATGTGGCTCTTACCTTCAACATCTTGGCTTATGTTTTATCTTTTGGAAGTTTCCCTTCGACCAACCAATCAAGGTACGTCTGGGTCCATGGTTGCTCATTAACTTTGGAGGGAACAAGGGGATCTTCGTCACGACCCAGATAATCTTGAGAAAGATCCGAATTTGGGTCATTTTGGAAGTTCCTGACATCAACATCGTCACTACTCATGAAGACGTCCTCGCAAAGCGTGGATCTGAGAGGGGTGACGTCTTCGGTCATTTCATGAGACTTATTATCATCATCGGTGCAGGCTCTCTCGATGGCAGGAACCATTATATGAACTATTGGAATCACAAGGTATTCATCAAGATCGATGGCTGAAGCTAAACGAGCGAGAGAATTTGCTTTGGTGTTCTGCTCTCTTGGGATTTGTGTGAAGGGTATTTTCTCGAACTGGGGGATTAAATCCTTTACCACTCTTAGATAAGCCGCCATTATTTCGTCTCTGGCTTCGTACAACCCAAGAATCTGATTGATTATTAGCAACGAATCACAATTGACTTCAATCTGCTGTATGGTCAAGTCCTTTGCAAGGGTTAAGCCGAAAATTAAAGCCTCATACTCGACTTCGTTGTTTGTGGCTTTGAAAGTGCATCTCACGGATTGTGCCACCCTATCCCCATGTGTTGATTTTAGGACTACTAATATCCTTGTTCCCCCAACGTTGGACGCGCCATTAGTGTGAAGCATCCATTTGACTAGAGACTTTGCTTTTAGCATCATCAATTCAGCTGACTCTACTCTTTCCTCCGAAGCAGGACTAAAATCAACCATAAAGTCGGCCACTACTTAGGATTTCAGCGCGGTCCGGGGCTCATACTGAATGTCAAATCCTCTTAGGTGAATTGCCCACTTGGCCGTTCGTCCTATAAATTCGGGTTTATGGATGACCGTCTTCAAGGGATGTGTGGTTCTCACCATGATCGTGTGTGACTCAAAGTAAGGACGGAGTTTGTTGGAGCACATGACCAGCTCCAGCACCAATTTCTCCAAAGAGTAATGAGTTTCGGCTAGTAGGAGGGTTCTACTTACATAGTACCGGGTTGTTGTTGCCCGTCTTGTTCATGAACGAGCACCCCACTGCTAACTTGCTTTGTGAAGGCCAGATACAAAAGTAAGATATCTCCTTCTTCCAGTTTTTCTAGGATCAGAGCATCAGAGAAGTATTTTTTCAATTCCTGAAAAGCTTCTTATTGTCAATGAGTCCATTGGAAGCACTTGTTCTTTTTCAGCACTTCGTAGAATAGACGGCAACGATCTGCTGATTTGGAAATGAATCTATTCAATGCGGCGATTTTCCTTCATTTTTGTTTACTGGTGGGTAATTTGGATCCACAATCAACTTGTGTGTGATGACTTCCGGGTCGATTCCTAACATGTCCTTGTGAGACCTTGCGAAGCATTCTGTATTCTTACTCAAGAAGTCTATCAACTCGTTCCTCATAGATGTTTCCAAGTATGTACCAATCTTTACGGACCGATTGAGGTCTGATTAGTCTAAGACCACTTCTTCCATCTGCTCGTATTCTTTTTCTTTTTCTTTTTGAGCGGTGGAATTAGTGGCTTCCTTTAATTGCTATGCCCACTTTTGAACGGCGGTCGTCTTTAAAGCTGACTTGTAGCACTCTCTCGACGTCCTTTGATCTCCTCGAATTTCATGAACCCTTCAAGGTGTTGGGAACTTTAACATTTGATGGTAGGTGGAAGGAATTGCCCTCATATCGTGGAGTCATGGTCTCCCCATTATCACATTATAACATGAAGGACAATCCATGACAGAGCATCTAACATGGATGTTTATGCCGTTCGTATACATGGGAAGGATGATATCACCCACAATGTGCTTCACTTCTCCACTAAACCCTACCAGTGCAGTTGGATTCTTCTCTACGTCGTCCTCGCTCAATCCCATTTCCTTCAGCGCTCCCAATTTCATGAGGTTGGTGGAGCTTCCGGTATCAATGAGAACTCGCTTGACTAAGACATTCCCTATTAGAGAGAAATCACAAGACCATCGTGGTGAGGTCCTTCGAGACCATTGACGTCATCTTCATCAAAATGTATCGCGAGATTGACGACGCCTTTTTTCATCTGCACAGGACGATGGAAAGCATTTTCTCATGCGTTCTTTTTGGCTACTAAGTACGTAAGCCCACACACACTCGATCCCCCAATGATTACGTTCACAACCTTGGCGGGTATTGGCAGCGCTGACCTTCCCGCATGTGAGGCTTCTATCACGTTCGGAGGGACCTGTGTGTTGGGAGCTACTTCTGTAATCCTTCCTCGGGATACGAGTTAAGCAATTTCTCTTCTTAGCGTTGCTCACTCTTTGGTTATGTGATCATAGTCGTCATGGAAGTCACACCACTTGCTCATATCTTTGTTTAGGTAGGGCTTTTTGTTTCTTTTTGGCCATTTGATGCCCCGCATTGTTAGGGCTATATTCTTCACGAGTTCCTCGGGGGATATACCCAGGTTAACCTCGTCGTACTTCGGTGGTAATGGCTTGGTGGGTCTAGCTTTGGCAACGTTTACCTTCACCGCGTCGGGATGAGGGCGCCGATATGGTTGGTCGCGATGCTCTCGATGATGATCTGGCGTGGTTTTCTTCTCAACCCTCTCCCAAACGCTCATGGAGTTTCTCATTTTCAAATCTTCTTTAAGCCTGATCTGCGCTAAGGCCTTAGTTTGGACATCTTCAAAACTGTGTCAAGCGTGCCTGGTGAGTTCTTTGTAAAGATCTCTATCATTGTGAGTTCCATAGCAGTTGGCACGTCACAGTCAGGGA
Source organism: Fallopia convolvulus (assembly GCA_964016875.1). Classification (NCBI taxonomy): domain Eukaryota; kingdom Viridiplantae; phylum Streptophyta; class Magnoliopsida; order Caryophyllales; family Polygonaceae; genus Fallopia; species Fallopia convolvulus. Next base: position 38,810,148 of record OZ024727.1, read on the forward strand.
TGGAAATCTTCTCTCGGTTGAACTTGTCTAGGTACTCCCGAGTGGATTCTTCCGGCTTTTGGATAACCTGGTACAAGTCGCTGGACTGCTTCTCGAATCTTCGGCTGCTAACAAACTAGACTCTGAAAGAATCCATCAACTCGGCAAAAGAACGAATGTTCCTCGGGGGAAGATTAACGAACCATTTCAATGTCGGCCCTACGAGAGCCGCTCTAAAGCCCTTACACATCAGCGCTTCCCAGGAGTGATACGGGGCGGCATTGGTCATCATTTTCTATTTGAAGATTGTCACTTTCTCATCGGGTCTCCCGTTCCGTCATAAGGACTCATGCTCGGTGATGAGAACTTCTTCGGTATTTCGACCTGAGCGATGTGAGGAGTGAAGTGTGACTCGTCTTAGCCGTCAACCGCTTCCTTCTTGATGGGCCAAGGGACCCAGGGATCTTCGCGAGTTGCTCGATGAACATCTTGAACTGGCTTCGAACGATGTTTTCTAGATCTCGGGGACGACGACGGTCCCAATCCTGTACATCATCCATGATATCATCTTCGAAGCATCGAGGGCTAACTTCTCGTGCAGATCAAAGGTGGACGGGCGCTCTTGCCTCCCCACCAGTATGGGCATCCTGTGCGGGGGTGAAGGATGGAACCCCAAGGACAATTGCTGGCGGGGTAACGAACACCGTTCCGAGGGGTCTCTCGCGCTGACCAATAGGGTTTCGAGAGGAACCTTTCCCCCACTAGTTCGCGTTCAGTCCGTCGTTCGGGCGCGCGGGCCGACAGAAGAGACGGATCGGAGTTGAGAGCGTAACCCTTCGTTGTCGGCAGTTAGTTGCTTGATGCTAGTTTTGTGCTTCTCCTTGCAAGCACGCTGATCCGTTAACTCCTTTTCAAGAGCTTGAAGCCTTTGGGCAAATTTTGACAACTCGGTGCGGAGTGCGACCGATGCACCCTGGCGTGCATCTCCGTCGTCCCCAACGTCCTATTCCTGGTTTCTTTCGTCGGAGTTGGTCATGGTGATCTTTCAATTTCTTCCAATCTGAAGCAATGAACCCTTTTCGATCACAACGCCCCACGGTGGTTGCCAAATTATTTTGGAAAAAAATTGACAATCAAACTTCTGTCCTAAATTGGGGCAACGATCGAGTTGATTCTAGAGGAAACAATAAAAAGAACGAGTGTATTTGTTCGATAACTGGTTACAAGAGTTTTCTTTAGAGTTGATCCTTGTCCTTTTTGTGTACAACCGAATGAATGTTAAAAATCCTCCTCTATCCTATTAATTTGGTCGTTTTTCTTGATCTCCCCACGATTTCCATGTCTCTAGGGCATATCTTTAACCGTTAACCATTCCCCGTATATATCGGAACAAGTAACTCCATGCCAGTGGCCAACCCCAAACGCATATTGTAGGATCGTTAGTACTAGGACGAGTCGGCGACTCCTACGAAGTCGTCAACTTTGAGTAACAAAGCAGCGGAATAATCACACAGTAAAATAAACGTTTACCAACAGTCACTGACAAGCGATGTATAGTGGAAACTCTTCGTAAACCAACTAGTTTACTTAGAGAAAAACCACTCCCTTCCAAGTTTATCACTTGGTCGGATTTCAAGAGTCCTCAGACTCGCTCTATTGATTTCTTGAGTGATTACAAAGCTCTCCCGTGTACAAGAATGAATCCCACACCCTTGAACCACGCTCTACCTTTGCACTCACACTCTCAATCTCACGCTATGCCTAAGATCTCTTGACTCACCACTTGTACGAATCTCTCGCACAAGTCTGCTCTTCCTTTCTTACACACAATTGTAAAAATTATGCTCAGACGCTTACCATTAGTCTAAAACACAAGAGTATTTAAACTAAGGTAAGAGAGATCTCATGAATATTATTTTCCATTCGATTAGGAAAACAATATTCACTCAATCGTTTACAAATCTTTCCAAATATATAATCATACGCACACTAAAATATTCTAGGAGAAACAAATTATCTTCATCTTGATTTTAGCATTCTTTTGATGATCTTCTCCTAAAATAAACCAACACAGCTGTCTTCAGTTAAACGCGCATGATCTGTGCGTTCCTTCCATAAATAAATTGCTTCGCCAGCTGTTCATGTCAGTGACTTTGCCAAGTCGCCGACTTAACTTGCAAACATAGGGTCACTGACTCTGGAACCATCAAAACTCAAACTTCCGTCTTCTAACAAATCCCCCCTTTTTGATGGTGACAAACAACATGTTCTGATAAACAAAATATCTAGCATACAAAACAGTATAATAGATAGAGCAAAACTCAAAAGCCATAAAAGTTCCCCCTAAGCTTAGTAACCACATGTTTTCAGTATTTTGATCCCCCTAATAAATCTATTTCCCCGGTTAATTCCCCCTTTTGGCATCATCAAAAAGACTGCTAAAACAAGAAAAGAAAGCAGAGGCAAATATAGAAACGTAAAGCATAATATCAAAAACAGTCATAAATAGTCATCCACCATGGCAAAATAAGAGTACGATGCAGACACACACAATCCAGAAGTACGTTACAACCAAATTGAACTAAAGAGGTCTTTTAAGAGTGGAGGAATAATATGGCAAGGAAAAAAGAAAGGGATAGAGAAGGTCATGAGTGCACGACAGTCACTGACATCAGGCTCCAAAGTCATTGAGCCTCTCATCTAATGCATCCAACTTTGACAGTGCGTTGCCGACCATATTCTGAAGCTTTTCCATCATCCCCTTCAGAATCATGTTCTGCTCCCTGATCTCCTTCAGCTCATCATTCACCGGAGCAGATTTTGGTCCTTCTTCTTGATTCCCTTTGTCACTGACATCAGATGACTTCAGTACCCACTGACCATCAACCCAGTACTAGCCAAACTTTCTGATCATCTCCTTGTTGAGAACTCTAGTATTGAGGACATCAGCATGACTGTCCACATAGACCTTGTGCTCATACATCAGCAGAGCAATCAGCATTCCGTAAGGAAGAGCATGCTTGGCATTTTCAAGCACATGCTTCATGTGAAGCATCATCAAACGTGGCATGTTAATCTTCTTTCCTCTGATTATCTTGTCCATGACCAGCAGATCTTGAATAGAAGCAGTGTTCCTCTTAAGCTCCCTTGGCAGTAGGTTGCTGATGAGGTAATTGAACATTACCTTCTTCTCTATTCCCATCTTGTTGACCAGGTAAGGGCTCGTGAAGTTATCATCACTGTCAGTGACAGTTTTGATGATCTCGCGGTCATCAACCCCTTCAGGCCAACCTCCTTTGTAGTACTCAGCAAAACCTTCATGAGGAATCTCCAGAATGTCACTGACATCCTTGCTTGTAAAGGAATACGTCTTCTTGTCTATGGTGTACCTACCTATGGTCATGTTCCCTGTATCTTCATTGACCAGAGTTTCATAAAAGATCTTAACCATCAATGGATTATAATCATGTTCCCCTTGGATTAACTTCTCCCACTTCTGTTTTTTCAACCAGTCAAGGACCTTGGTCAGTTTGAACTCCTTCATGAAATTTTCATCCCACAGTAGATCCTTAGTGAAATCTCTAGACGACATATCAATGCTCACACTTGTTTTCTTACTCTTTTTACTGGACCCAACAGCAGACTTAGGAGATCTTCCCCTTTTCTTCCTAGTGACTTTCTCAGAAAAGGAAGAGTCACCTCCCTCTGAGGCAGCCTCAGGGGTTTCCAACCCCTTGCCCTTTTTGGCTTTAAGAGCCATTGCCGAGGCTCGAGCACTAGCAGATCTAGTTTTAGGACGAAAGGGAGGAGGCATTTCTATCTCTTCGTCCTTGAGCAACTCAGAGTCATCTCCAAAGAGGTCTTTTTCCAGATTTTTCTTAACAGATTCACCATAAATGGGTTTCTTGGAAACCAAGATGGGATCAGAGGGAGTACCTTCTTCAGAGTTGTCTTTTGATTCCTTTCGAGAGGGATCCTTGTCAGCCACCTTGTCAGTATTCTCAGCATCAGCATCAAGGTCAATGACTTTCGAGGAGTCATTGACAACCTTCCCTTGAGGAGATAGCCGTTGGTTCTCCTTTTCAGCAGCCTCTTCTTCTTTCTCTTCTCCAAACGACCCGACAACAGTCTCTGTTTCCTCAAACTCCATTGACTCCATAATCGGAGTCTTCGCTCTTTCTTCCTCTACAATCTCTGGGTCTGGAGATTTGGGTAAGGGGGATTCACCAGTTTCTGGAAAAACCATTGGTTGCGCCGTTTGGCGCATTTTTCCAGACTCTGGTGAAGTGGTTAGGGTTTCGGTTTCGATTTGAGGAAGGAGATTTTGGGGTTTTTCGGTGGTAACGGGTGATGAGGGAGTTGATTTTGGAAGAGAAGGGCTTAGATCTTGGTTCTGTGGAGGAATGAGGTTTTGGGATGGAGGTTCCATGGCAGTTGGTGGGACAGTGGAGGAAGACGATTCTCCAGATAAAAGAGCTCGAAGAAAATCATCACCAAAGAGGGCGAGAATTTTCTTCTTTGCCGATTCAGGACTATCGATTTTGGTCTTGGGAGAAGCAGGGATGTCGGAATTGGATGGAGACGCCATTGGAGAAGGATGAAGGTTTGAGGGTTTTGGGTTTGAGAGAGAGAGAGGAAGTCGAGAGAAAGAGAAGGATTTTAGAAGAGCCTACCTTTTTAGTTTGACGGTTGAGGCATAATAAAGGAATCCACTTCCATCATTAAGGAAGTTGTCAAATCACAAGATCTTCTCTTTCATCCCTTTTGAAGTACACTTTCCAATTTTAAAAGATACTGTTAAGCCATGATCTTTTTCTAGCGCCAGAAATTGCAGTCACTGACCTTGAGCACGTCGGCGACTTCTACCTCAAAACTGCTTCTTTCGTATATCCGTGACTTTTGTCCACTCATGACTTACTCTTTTAAGAGCTTACTTGATGATGGGTTTGCACAGGGGTGCCAAAGAGAACCAAGTAAAATTTTATTGTTGAGGATTTGTCGATCATGATGATAAGTCTCCGTTTTAAAAAGAAATTCAAAATGGGCTCATAGAGACTCTCAAACCATGATAGGTCAGGGACAAGCATTAGAACCAACCATCATTTGGGCTTGTAGTGAGGGTTAGGATCATCAGGTTGATTCTTTTGGGCTAAACAAAGAGCTCAAAAAGGTTGCACATATACAGAATATGATGAAAGTCATCGACAGTCAAATGCATGGGTTTCCTAAATATGATGTCTATCAAGTATGTTTAAGAATTATACCATAAAAGCATGATTTCAAGACTTATGCATAGCAATCAATTTTAGCCAATCATTGAGGGAATTCATGTAGGGAAACAGATCATTGAAGAGAGATCATACCTAATTCCATGCGGAGCTGTTCAAAAGGTTCACGATTCAAGGCCTTTGTGAAGATGTCCGCTCTTTGATCACTTGTTCTACAGAATTCCATAGTGACCATGCCCTTTTCTACACAATCTCGAAGAAAGTGATGCCTTATCTCAATGTGTTTTGTCTTAGAATGTTGCACCGGATTCTTTGAGATGTTGATGGCACTGGTGTTGTCACATAGTATGGGCACTGACTCACATTTCACACCATAGTCACTGACTTGTTGCTTGATCCACAAAAGTTGTGAACAACAAGCTGCAGCCGCGATATACTCTGCTTCTGCTGTTGATAGAGCCACAAAATTTTGCTTTTTAGATCCCCATGAGACAAGACAAGGTCCAAGAAATTGAGCCATCCCTGAAGTGCTTTTTCTATCAACCCTGTTTCCAGCAAAGTCAGCATCTGTGTATTCGACAAGCTCAAAATCAAATCCTCTTGGATACCATAAACACAGATTGTCAGTCCCCTTAAGATACCGAATGATTCTTTTAACAGCTTTCAAGTGGGACTCTCTTGGATCGGCTTGAAACCTAGCACATAGACAGACTCCAAACACAATATCTGGTCGGCTTGCAGTAAGATAGAGCAATGAACCAATCATACCCCGATACATAGTAGCATTGACTTCTGGATCTTTGTCATCTTTTCCAAGTGAGGTAGTCGGCGACATGGGAGTATCAAACAGTTTAGCATTCTCCAGACCGAACTTCTTAACACATTCTCTAAGATACTTTTGTTGATGAACTCGTGTCCCATCCTCATTTTGAACAACTTGAAGTCCTAAGAAGAACTTGAGTTCGCCGACCATACTCATTTCAAACTCACTGGACATGAGGTCAGCGAACTTCTTAACCAACTTATCATCTGTTGAGCCAAAGATGATGTCATCGACATAGACCTGAACAACAAGTGTGTGTCCTCTCTCTTTCAGCAAGAAGAGAGTCTTGTCTACTTCACCACGAACATACCCATGTTGAATCAAGAACTGAGACAACCGATCATACCAAGCACGTGGGGCTTGCTTTAATCCATAGAGTGCTTTGTCCAGTTTGTAGACGTGATGCGGGTGGGTGACATCTTCAAAACCCGGAGTTTGTTCAACATACACTTCTTCCTTTAAAAATCCATTCAAGAATGCAGTCTTGACATCCATTTGTTGTAACTTGAAACCATGATGAGCAGAATAGGCAATGAGTAATCGAATAGCCTCAAGACGAGCTACTGGAGCAAACGTTTCATCATAGTCAATGCCCTCCTGCTGATTGTATCCCTTAACTACTAGCCTTGCTTTATTTCTGACCACATTTCCTTCATCATCTAGCTTGTTTCTGAACACCCATCGTGTTCCAATCACTGATCTGTCTTTTGGCCTTGGAACCAGATGCCATACCTTATTCCTTTCAAATTGATGAAGTTCTTCTTGCATGGCACTAACCCAATCCGAATCTTTCAATGCTTGTTCAACATTTTTAGGTTCCAACATTGAGATGAAAGCATTGAAAGCAAAGAAATTGTTCAAAGAAGATCTGGTTTGCACACCCTTGGAGAAATCAGTGAGGATGTTGGTGACAGGATGAGCACTTTTCTGTTGATAATTTCGGATTTGTATTTCTGTGAGGTCGCTGACTTGAGTCTGAGGCGTCTTCTCTGAATGTTCTTCTGAGTTCTCCACGCTTGAGCTTCTTTCAGGAGTTTTCTCATTATCAGACTCACTGTCGCTTGAATTTTGACTTTGACTCCTGCCCCCTGTATTGTCTGAGTCGGTGACTTCAGAATTGTCACTGACTGTTGATTCTTTTGTGGAAACTAGAAGAGAGTTGTCTTGAACCAGATTGTATCCTTGATCACCATCATCAAGATCCTCAATCATCGATCCTCCCATAGTGTTCTCATCAAACACCACATGAACACTTTCTTCAATCCTCCTTGTCCTTTTGTTGAACACTTTGTAGGCTTTGCTATGAGGAGAATATCCTACAAAAGTGCCAACATCACTTCTTGGATCAAATTTTCCCAAACTATCTTTGCCGTTGTTGTGAACATAACATTTACATCCAAAAGTGCGCAAGTGGGCGACACTGGGCTTAATTCCTCTAAGCAACTCATATGGAGTTTTTCCAAGAAGTGGTCGAAGCATAGCTCTATTCATCACATAGCAAGATGCATTTATGGCTTCACCCTAGAAATTCCTTGGAAGACCACTTGAGATAAGCATGGTTCTTGACATGTTTTCCAAGGCACGATTCTTTCTTTCAACCACGCCATTTTGTTGAGGAGTTCTTGGCGCTGAGAAGTTGTGACTTATGCCATTTTTCTTGCAAAAGGATAGAAACTCAGAGTTGTCAAATTCTGTTCCATGATCTGATCTAACTGACACTAGAGAAACTCCAAGCTTTTTCTCAACCACCTTCACCCATGCTTCGAATTCTTCAAAGACCTGATCTTTAGAAGATAGAAAAATGGTCCAAGTATACCGTGAAAAGTCATCAACAATGACAAAAATATAGCTATTTCCCCCTCGACTTTGGACTCGCATGGGACCACATAAATCAATATGAATGAGCTCTAAAGGTTTAGTGGTACTTACTTCCTTTTTGGATTTGAATGATGATCTTACTTGCTTACCTCTCACACAAGTTTCACAAACCTCATGCTTGTTTGAATCAATCTTGGGCAGTCCTCTAACCAGTTCTTGCTTATGAAGTTTGTCAAGAAGTTGAAAGCTTGCATGACCAAACCTTTTGTGCCAGAGGTCGGCGACATCTGAAACTGTTCTAAGACACAGTTTCTCTTCAGGCTCAAAACAGGGGTCCACCTTATATAGATTGTTTTCACATACCCCTCTCAGAAGAATCTTGCCTGAGCTAATCTCTTGTACCTGACACCCAATCTTATCAAAGACAACTTGATATTTTCCATTAGCACAGATTTGGGAAACACTCAGTAACTTGAAACTGAGATTATCAACTAAATTCACATTGTCTATGGTTAGCTTATCAGAGAATCTTACCGTACCAATACCTGAGATACCACCTTTACTGTTGTTGCCGAAGGTAATCTTACCTCCCTTGTATTCTTGAAGTGAGATGAAATCCCTGGGGTTTCCCGACATATGAGTTGAGCATGCACTATCAATAAACCAGGGCTCTTGGTCACCCACTTCAAGCTGCATTGAAAAGATTAGTTCTTACGAACCCAGAGTTGTTTGACTTCTCTGGGTTTGGCAACATAAACAGTTTTTGACCAACATTTGTCACAACTTGCACACACAAACTCTGGAGGACAGTCAGTGACAGTGGATATGTCATGACTAGCACTCTGAGTCTGTGACCTTGCATTTTCATCATCTCTTGCTTTTTTGTGACAATCATGTTGATAGTGACCAGGCTTGCCACAATACCAACATGTTCTATGAGACTTTAGGGCAACATATTTGCTATAGCCCGGATAGATGGGTTTGTTGTTGATGCGAGATTGAAAATTAATTTGTGACGGAGCTGAGTTCTGGACTTGTTTTTGCCATATGTTGTGCACCTTTTGATCAGGATACCACTGTTGCTTCCCTTTGTCAGGCTTAGCCACCACATGTGTAGAACAACTTGCATTGTCACTATACATAGGGGTTTTACCTTTAGACAAAAGGGGAGCAACCTTGGTACCCTGAGTATTGGGTGCACGAACAAAACCAATTCCAGATCTGTCTACCTCCTTCACAAACTTCTTCTTATAGTCATTTCTGACCTCTTGAGCCTTTTCAACAACATACTCATCTAGCCATTTCTTTCTTTTAGTCTCATCATCAGCCTTTGAATCATCAAGTTCTTTAGATAACTTAGCATTTCCTAGCCTAAGCATAAGTCTTTCACCTTCTAGATCAGTGACTTGTTTTTCCAGGTCATTGACTTGTTTTTGCAAGTCAGTGACTTGATTCTCTGAATTTGAGCATAATTCACAAGTTACTGATTTTGGAGATGAAGTCTTTTCAAGTTCAATTGCTTTAGAGGACCAGAGTTTGTTATCATCGAAGAGATTGGAGATTGTTTCTTCATTTTCCTCTAATTTTTCTCTTAACTCAGTGACCTGAGTTCCAAGCTTTTCGATGATAGCAACCAGCTGTTCTCTGGATTTTTTGGCTAAAAATGAAGTAAGTTCAGAGTCATTTACCTCTTGGGAAGACTTATCTTCAATGGCCATGCAACATTTCCCTCTTGCTGGTGCCACCTCATCATCATCGTCAGACATGTCCCAAGTTGCCATCATGCCTTTACCAGCTTCACCACTTTTTCTTTTTGGACAATGTTTGGAAAAGTGAACTTTACCCTGACATTGATAGCAAATGACATCCTTCATATCCTTCCCTTCTTTAGTTGATTCTGGAGTCTTCAAGGGAGCTTTGTTTCGAATCCACAGTCTTTTCATGGCTTTAGAGATAAGAGCCACATCTTCATCTACTCCATCAGTGTCATCGTCTCCCTGAGCTAAGTCAAAGGCTCTCTCAACTTTGAGAGCAATGTTTTTTACTTTCTCCGAGTCCAGTCTTTCAACTCTTCTTTGTTGAATGCCTCCATACATGGTAAGTTGTCCTACAAGATCCTCCAGGGTCAATGACTTGGTCTCCTTTTGAGTAAGGAGAGACGCGACAATACTATCCCAGTTCTTGTTCAACCCTGAGATCAACTTGTTTGTGAGTATCCATTGAGGAATCTCTTCACCAAGAAACTCGAGTTGATTCACAATCGTCTGGAATCTGGAATGATAGTCACGAAGAGATTCTCCTTTTGCTTGGAAAATATTGTCATACTCTGCTTCGAGACTGATAATTCTGTCCTTCTTTACATCATCGTTGCCTTGATGAAGTCTTTTAAGAGCATCCCAGATTTCTTTTGCCGTCTTGTATCCGATGACCTTTTTGAGGTCACCATCAGTGAGGGCATGATGAAGCACTTTCTTTGCTCTAGCATTTTTCTAGAGCTTCTTGAAATCAACATCATCGTACTCGGCTGTGGTCTTTTCAGTCTTTCCATCTTTTCCAAGAAAAGTTTCTAGACCTAGTTCAATCACTTTCCAAAGCTGACCATCAAGCGAGCAGATATGGGTCTTCATCTGTTCAACCCACCAGTTATACTCTCCAACCTTGAGGATTGGAGGCTTCCAGAAAGAGTCATTCACAGAGGTGTTGGTGGACGTCATTTTCCTGCAATAATAGTACTAAAACACAATCTAGAGCCTATGCTCTGATACCAATTGTAGGATCGTTAGTACTAGGACGAGTCGGCGACTCCTACGAAGTCGTCGACTTTGAGTAACAAAGCAGCGGAATAATCACATAGTAAAATAAACGTTTACCAACAGTCACTGACAAGCGATGTATAGTGGAAACTCTTCGTAAACCAACTAGTTTACTTAGAGAAAAACCACTCCCTTCCAAGTTTATCACTTGGTCGGATTTCAAGAGTCCTCAGACTCGCTCTATTGATTTCTTGAGTGATTACAAAGCTCTCCCGTGTACAAGAATGAATCCCACACCCTTGAACCACGCTCTACCTTTGCACTCACACTCTCAATCTCACGCTATGCCTAAGATCTCTTGACTCACCACTTGTACGAATCTCTCGCACAAGTCTGCTCTTCCTTTCTTACACACGATTGTAAAAATTATGCTTAGACGCTTACCATTAGTCTAAAACACAAGAGTATTTAAACTAAGGTAAGAGAGATCTCATGAATATTATTTTCCATTCGATTAGGAAAACAATATTCACTCAATCGTTTACAAATCTTTCCAAATATATAATCATACGCACACTAAAATATTCTAGGAGAAACAAATTATCTTCATCTTGATTTTAGCATTCTTTTGATGATCTTCTCCTAAAATAAACCAACACAGCTGTCTTCAGTTGAACGCGCATGATCTGTGCGTTCCTTCCATAAATAAATTGCTTCGCCAGCTGTTCATGTCAGTGACTTTGCCAAGTCGCCGACTTGACTTGCAAACATAGGGTCACTGACTCTGGAACCATCAAAACTCAAACTTCCGTCTTCTAACACATATCTTCCTTTTATGACCATAGCCTTCTTCCTTTGCTGAGTGACCACTAACTTTCTTGGGCTAGTATCGTCAATTGGGTCGACTTGATTTTTGATCTAACACTAGTTAAATATAAGAGGAGGGCTATGGGGTGTATTATGTCAGCAAGATAAGTGGAAGGCTATGGGGTGTACCGAGAAATATAGGTGCAAAATTTACACTCAAAGAAGGAGGGGTCCATGAATTTTTAGCGTGTGAGATAAACACATCATTTTTGCACTTTAACATAATCAACGCATGTTTTTGATTAATCTGTGAAGTGGATAAGATTCAATCAAATCAAAAAGGTTAAATGAATTATTATTTTATCTAGATACATAATTTGGATCCACATGTATCATATATTCAAGAGCTTTCTTTCTTTCTTTGGAACATAACAAATATAACTCATTGTTAGAAAAATTGAAATAGAAATAATTGATCTGTGTGTTGTCAATTTGTTGAAAGAAATTTATGACTATTTTTGAGAGATTAATTAATAAAATTATTTATAATGAGGGACATATATATAATTTTAATTGGAGATGAGGGTATATGTTTAATTATATATGGAGAAAAAAATGTTGAAAATGAGGAAATTATGAATTTATGAGATGCATGGTTATGAGTATAAATTGAAATGGGGTGCATGAATGATTTGGCCGAGAGAGAAATGAGAAAAGTAAGGGTGCATGATAATGTAGCAAATGCATGAATGTAGATGGTCTTATAATGCACAATGTCATGATCATGCACCTTGATGGTCTGTGTAATTTATGAGTTGAGCATAATGAGAAGACAAGCTCATCTCCGATAGAAGTAGACGATTGAGAGGAACGGTGTGCGAAAATCACGCTGGTAACGGCTACGCACTTCAAGGTAGAGGCGATATCTCCGGGATTACTAGCTGGTGGCGTAACGACACTTTGATGGAATCGAGTATAAAGAACAAAAGGGACAAGAGGAGAGGGCACACAAGATCAGAGCTTAAAACCATTGATTTACAAATTCTTACCTTGCTCGTATACAACAACCACGTTGGCCATTGTTCGATTGTACTCACTGTGTAAAATCGTAGCAAAGCAATTATAGTCTAATATCTTTATTCTGAATTCTTATCTCTTTCTTTACTTATTTATTGATTCGTCTAATATATTTTTCTAAGAATTCCACAATATTTGCTAAGTTAACGTGTTTAGACAACAAGTGTTTGACTAAGATTCCTGCATTATAGTAGATAACGTGTTTACATGTTAATTTTGCCCAAAACAATTGGCATCCACCGTGGGGCCCTTAGCCAGATAAGATCGGTTGAAACTACAAATCTTTATTTCGTGAAGAATGGCTGACCACAACAACAATCACTCTGATGGCCCTAAGAATCATGAGATTACTCAAGAGACTATTGATCCTTAAACTGTACATTCAGGGGATGAACGCGTTTCCACGGAAGGAAATCGGGATTCGACCACTTCCGCAATTGTGCATGAACGTGCAACTATGATTAAATATGTTGTTGTCACTGAATTACGGGCATCAATGCTTGCACTTCAAAAAGATCTAGAGAAGCAACGAGAAGCCAACATCCGATTTACTAAGGTACTAGTATATATTCCCGTACCTTGTACGGGTTTTGCTTAAACAAAATATTGATAATTGTTTATTTCAAATACATAATTATCTAGGAATAAATAATCATGATCTTAAGACACAAATTAATTTTTAATTTGTATATAACTAAGGTAAATTTAAAGGTTTTTAGAATCTAAAACTCTTTTTTATTAGTAATATCCCAATTTAATAATAAATCAAATTGTTTTAAAAAAATTATTTTAATAAAATTATCTTTTAAATTTTTCTAGAATTAGTTTATTTTTTTAAATTGAAGCTGCTATATTTTTTATATATAATTGTAGGCGGTTTTTTTAAAAACAAAATCAAAATTGTAGTGGCGTAAAAAGATAAGGCAATTATCATATAACTAATCAAGATCTTTTTATATAAGGTAACAAATGACTGGATTATTATAATTAATAACCAAATTGGCAAGGAGATTGCTAGTAATATACGGTTACAAAGATAACTATTCAATTAAGATATCTTAGTTAAAAAATAATTCTATCTAAAAATAAAATAAATATTCTAGAATTTGTATGATAATATAAAAAAAATATCCTAATGATCTTCCTATCTATCATATCCAAAAATAAAAGATAGTTTAATAATGGGATTTTCTATTCTATATTCTAAAAACATGAATAAGAATTTATCATATTAAAAAATAAAAGATTATTTTTTAAAAAGAGGGTGATGTGGTCCAATCTAAAAGTGACATGTGTCGTTTAATAATTTTTTTAACCTCCGCTTTAGGTTATAGTTTTGATATGAAAAACAAATTGAATCCTTACCTAATGAGAGGAATTTACTTCAATCTAAGGTGCAATAAGGACAAGCCGATTGCATGCCGCAAGAATAATGGATGGTGTCGCTCGACGACTGGATTTGGACAACCCTAATTTGGTAACCCCAGATGTGACTAGACAGGTAACTAGGTATCAGGTAAATGGTAACTCCCTCAGGGTCGTCCAAGAGGACGCCAAGTTGACTTTGTTACGAGAACGCCATACAGCCTAGAGACTGGATTACTCAGGTTCTGGGTTCCCCTGAACCAATAGCAGTGGAAAGGAGGGACGGATATACTAATTCCCCCTTTTTATTTGCTACTGCGAAGGTAGAAATTTCTCAAATATATCACGTTCCTAATGTACCTAATTACGAAGGGACTACAGACCCCGACCAACACATAACAACCTTTAAACAAGCCATGAATTATAGCAAAATTACTTTCGACATGACGGAAATTATCATGTGTCACTAGTTCCGGAATACTCTATATGGGCCAGCATTAAATTGACATTCCCATTTACCACTTGGAAGCATATCTTCTTTCACTGAATTGGTTGACAAGTTCAGGGTCAGGTTTGCTAGTAGCCGACATGCCAGGAAACGTTCCAGTGATTTGTACCGTTTGGTGCAAAGGACTGGAGAATCTTTAAAACCTTTCCTAAACATGTATAACAAAGAGTTGGTTACGATAGAAGGATGCGACATTGCCACTGCTGTTGAAGCATTCCGAAGAGTAATCTCAACAGGGAACCCTGAACTGTATCGTGAGTTCGCTAAGTATCCTTGTTCGAATTTTGATGAAGTACATATCAAAGCTTTTGCTCACATGCATTTGGAGGAATAAGACCTCTTTTCAACCAAGATGAAGAGTTCATTTCTGCCCGAACGACGTCTTAGTCGCAAGGACACAAGATACAACCCCTATCTTGGCTCGTCTACCACGGAACGATCTATGAACATGGCAGTACCAAGGTTGTACAGTTGGCATGACGACGCAAGATTGCCACCTAAGCTATCTCACCACAATTTCAAGGTAGATGCAACGAAAGTCGTAAGGACTCTCAACAAAATGGGGGACGCCGTGAAATGGTCACGAAAGAGCAACACACCTTCTCATCAGAAAGACAAATCCAGATGGTGCGACTTTCATTTCGACCATGGACAAAAGATGAGTGAGTGCATCGCATTAAGAAAATAAGTCAACGAGTTGCTCCTTAAGGGATATTTCAAGGACCTTATATCGGAAAGAGAGAAGGAGAAAATGGATCAAAACAGAGAAAAAGCAAGCCTACCACCACCACCAAAGCATACAAGGGTTATCAACGTCACCACCAGTAGTGTATTTACATGGTAGCCTCAACTGGGATTTTAAAAAAAAATTACATGTACAAAAAAACGATTTTTTTAGGTTTAGAATTTTTTCTATGGATCTTAGCCCCAATTTCAGATTTGTATTAGACTGTTAGCCCCAATTTCATATTTGTGTTAGGCTTTTAGTCTCAATTTCAGATTAAATTCTATGGATCAGATTTGATGAATTGTGTGTGTGTGTGTGTGTTGAATTTCATATTTGTGTTAGCCTTAATTTTAGATTTGATGAATTTGTGTTGGCCCTAATTTCATATTCTAGGGTAATTGTGTTTGTGTGCTGAGTTGGTGAATTGATGATTTTTGTAATTGTTTAGAAAATGAAGAGATTTTTTCAATCTATTGGGGGTTCACAAAATATAGGTCTAGTTCTAATCCCGATCAATTAAGTGTTCCGAGTTAGCCCCCCGACATCGATTCCTGGCTACGACCCTGGTCACCACTAAGGGATCTGAGATGTTCGAAATTACCTATTCCGCACCCAAAAGAATCGCCAGGAACAACATGATCGAGCAACCTAGAGTCTCTGTTCGAAGGAGTCAAGACGTGATGTCCATCACCTTTGATGACATCGAGGAAGATGAAATCCACCATGATTGTTTAATTATTTCATTAAAAATTGCAAACTTTCTTGTTAAGCATGTGCTAATTGATAATGGAAGCTCTAATAATTTGCTCATGTTGGATGCATTGTAGAATCTAGGCTTGAGACTTAATGATGTCATCAAGAAGTCAACAACGTTGGTGGGGTTCAGCGGCAAATCTCATAACATGTTAAGGGAAATCACACTCCCCACCATCGCATGCGGAGTCAATTATCAGGTAAAATTTCTAGTACTTGATTGCCTATATCCTTTCAATGTTATCTTAGGTAGGCCTTGGATCCATGAGATGAAACCGATCCATTCGACGTATTACCAATGCGTTAAATTCCCATCACCTTGCGGGATCCAAGAAATTAAGGGTGAGCAAAAGATAGCACGAGAGTGCTACTCTGTGACCATGAAGGCAACAACCGCAAGCACCTCAAAGGCTATCACAGAGAAGAGGTCCTCAGAATAGCAATTAAAGGACTATAAGGCGTCGACATATTACGTGAAACCCGAATTCCCGAAACTGGAAGAAATCGCGCTTGATCCCGAACACCCTGTAATATTCGGGAATATTTTAATATTTTATTTTGAATTTTAGAAAATTATATTAAAAAAAAAGAAAAAAATTTAACTTTAAAGTAATTAATAATTATTTCAGGGTAAAGTTTGTAGTAAAGGAAATTTGAGGGTGGAAAACGAGATTTTTTATAAATATATGCCGACTTTGATGTTTATATATATGTGAGATATATCACATTTCTAGCTTGTACGAGAGCAAGAAGAACCGAGAGGGCCGAGAGAGAGAGAGAGAGAGAACCTGGTGCGGGATTCGTTCGTCGGGTCGGATTTTGGAGTTCAAGCATTATTTGGTAAGTTTTAATTAGCTAATAGTTATTTAGATTTTACTAATTTTTCTTGATCTGGCTTTACAATCGATTTGGATTTGAAAATCGGTTGAATTATAGTTCTCAGAGGGTATTTTTGATAGTGGATTTATATTCGATAAAAGATTTCAGAGTAATTTTAGGATTTTGCTTTGTAATGATATTAGGGAGACCTTTGATCCAGTTTTTCAGAAAGGTTTGAACTAGAAATATGTTCTTTTATATATTTAGTATGTTCTTGTCAAGTTTTAAAGGATTTGGAATTATACAAAAGAAGTTATAAAACATTTTGGCTTTTCGTTGTTTTTGGGGTTGGAGTTTGTAAGAGTTAAAAGGCTATTATTATTCATTGGGGGTTTATATATGCATATAGGAGCGTGAGTCCTAGGTTGTGATCAGAGACGAAGGGCAAAGACAGGCTATCTGTCTTAGATGGGGTTTCGCGTTGTATAATAATTAGTGGTTTCTTGGCATTGGAAATTCGTCCTCAAGGTAAGTCGTTTACGACTTGCTCAGTTGTTGTTCAATACTTGTTAGACTTCATGTGGTGCTTGTAGGATTGGTTTTGGGGAACTAGTCCCTAGATGATTATTTTATGAAAAAGGTTTACTTATGTATGATATATGTGAAAAGAATTTCGTTGAGCTTTCCTTGAATGTGAAGCTTTCGAATATTTTCTCTATGTTGGTACCGTTCTCGGCATGGCCATGTGCGTAGTCGTCTGGGTTGAAGTGACGGCTACGTATGGTTATGTGATAGAGAATCGTGCCCTTTCAAAAGTAAAGCTATCTGTGTTTTGGGCAAGTGCTCCCGAGGAGGCTTGACCCGGGGTTAGAAGGATGGAGTTGTGCAGGGTGGGAGGTCCCGCCTCGGCACCTGGGGCGTAGGGTTGATAAGCGCCATGGAATGGAACGGTGGGAGAATGGTTGTATTGTTCTGCTTGGACTTGTATGTATGTCTGTGTATGGAAGTTTGATATGTGGTTTGTGCTTATGATCTATGAGAAGTTAATGTATGGATTTATTCATGTGAACCGTGCTTGTGTGTGTTAGGTACTTGATTGGTTTTTAAACGTCTTACTAGTACCGTATGGATTCTAGCTTGTATTAGAATGGTAGCTGACCCTTCGGGAACTTGTCTTTTTTAGTTTCAGGTAAAGACAAGGGACCCATGATGGAACCTCGGCTGAATGATGGAACAGATCGTTGAAGGCCGTGTCATTAGAATGGGTTCGTTTGGGACAATGATGGTTTACTTTTTGGTATCTTTCGAATAATGTGTTGTTTTGATAAAGAAAGGGTAGTGGTATGTTAATGAAATGTTTCTAGGAAGTGTTGTAAATTATGTTGTTTTGGGTTTCATGCATGTCTTCTATACTTGGGTTTTATAAATATCGGTTGGATATTTTATTCATGTTTTCTCGTCGTGCCCGAGTTGCAAGATCCAAGTGAACTCGTTGTCAAACTAGCCTAGGTAGTACCTAGTAAGGTCTACTACCGAGTAGCGCCCGGTGTAAAGACGGGGTGTTACACACCCTATAAGGAAAATTCGGGTAGGAGCGGACTTAACACTAGAGTTGCGAGAGCAACTAGTCTACTTCTTACGGTCCTACGTCGATTGCTTCGCTTGGTCAAGCGAAGAAATGATCCGGATTAGTCCCGACATGATTACCCACAGACTCAACGCTGATGTTAAAGTGCCGCCAATCAAGCAAAAAAGACATAAGTTCTCTCCCGAGCGTAATCAGGTAATAAATGAAGAGGTACAGTCCTTACTTGAGTCCGGTAAAATAAGGGAAGTAAAATATCCCAATTGGTTAGAAAAAAACGTCGTTGTGAAGAAAAAGAAAGGGAAGTGGCGTGTTTGCGTTGACTTTACTAATCTAAACAAGGTGTGTCCTAAAGACCCATTCCCTTTGCCTCATATTTATGCAATGGTGGATGCAACAACGGGACATGAATTGTTGACTTTCATATACGCGTTTAGGGGATATCACCAAATAATAATGCACCCTAATGATCATGAAAAAACAACATTTGTGACTAATCAAGGGATCTATTATTATAAGGTTATGCCATTTCGACTAAAAAATACAAGTATCAAAGATTGGTGAATAAAATGTTTCAGGAAAAACTGGGGGATAACATGGAAGTATACATCGATGACATGTTGGTGAAATCCCTAAAAGCGGAAGATCACATTCGCCATCTGGAAGATGTATTTCAAATTCCGAGGAACTATCAAATGAAGCTAAATCTGACGAAGTGCTCCTTTGGGCTTTCACTCTCCTTGAGGGAGTAAAGCACGTTGTTGCGATGAATATATAAAACTAATTATTGAAGGTGACAACCTTGTAATTATTAATTCTGTAAATACACTCTAGAAAATTCATTGGGAAATTGAATCAATCTTGAGTCTTGACCAATATTTGTTTTTTTTATTTTACATATTCCTTATGTGGTTTTTTTATCCATTGTTTTAGGAAGTGCAATTCGGTGTAGGATTTCTTGACCAGAAGGCACTATAATTTGTCTCTTCTTAGGTTTGCAATGGATAATTTTTTTCCGGGTTTCTATGACCCATTTTCTATTCTTTAGCTTAGACTTTTGTTCCGCTTCTTTTAATTTTTTTTAAGATCAACGTTTGTGATAATTTAGGTTGACCTTGTAATATTCAAGTGACCTAAAGTTGATCTTGTAATGAGCTAGTAGCTCATTAATTTCAAAATAATACCAACTTTCAGTGTGAGTCCATCAACAAACGAACCCACAATCGAGTCCGAGCACACGCCGGTACTTTCAGAGCCACGATCTGCCCTTGCAAGGGGCTGGCGCACCTTGCGCTACGCTAGATCCCGACCTTGATGTTGCCAAGTCGTTAGGCACTTTTGATGGCGCTTTGTCTTATGATTCATGTGAGGAAAGTAGCTGTAAAGACAAGCCCGTGGTGCATGATCAAGGGAAGTCTACTTTTGGACAAGCAGCGAAGGCCGGAATTTGAGGCGCTAGGAAGCTGAGTCAAGAAGCCACGCCCTATCTTGGGCGTATCACGTGATCCCGAGCTAAAGAAATGATATGTCAAGTTCAAGAGGAGCTCATGGGTCGTGGATTTCCGAAGGGATATCGAGAGGAAGGGTGGAGTCTTATGATACATCATGGTTCGTTAAGTGACAATTTAACGGTTAAGGACGATTAATGTGTTCTTGGTTTTTATGGGTTGTTTTTGTAATTTTCATTAAGTGAGGAGCTGATTTTGTGAGGCTTGTTGTCTAGGTTATATGGCCGGACACCCACCTCCTCCCTTGGTAGACTTGAACGAAATTTCCTTGTTTCCTTTACTTGTTATCAATCAAATTTCTTGCTTGTTTTCTTCGTTCAATCTCTTGTTAGAGCGTTGGTGCGTAATATCCGACGTTCTTGCAATCTAGTTTGCTCATTTCTTGGTGAGTCATATCCGAGGATTGAGCATCCATATCCCTCGTCATCTCTATCAACCCGCGTTCCAAGGCAAGGAGTTTCCGAGTTCTCTTGGCGATTTCTTTGCACCATCTCCATCTTCAATGATCCGGCCATCAAGTGGTATCAGAGCCACGTGAAGGTATCGCCATATAATCCTTGTTTCGACCTTGAAAGTCCACTTGTTGCAAGTCTCTTGGCCGAAATTCCCTTTGTGTGTTGCGAGAGTTTTGTGTGTTGTTTGTTGTCTTGTGTTGTGTGGGTATTGTTGTCCTTGTTTGTTGTTGTTCTTGGCCGAATTTGATAAGCATCCATGGCTGAAAATTCTGCTTGAAACTGCCATGGATAAGAACACCAAAGGTTCTCAAAATTTTAGTAGTTGAAGAGTTATTTCTCTATCTTGATTAATCCTTCAATTACTAGTTGATTTGAAGGAGTATTGGCTGATTTTTGTTTGCTGAAAAACATGGATTGGTGTGTCCAAAACCAGCCTTAATCCGTTTCATTACATGCTTGTTGAATTGTTCGGTGCTAGGATACGGAAAAACACCAAGACGGAACATCTTGTGTTGTGGTTTAAGTTGTCTTTGAAATCTTTTGCTAAATCAAAAAAAAAAAGAAATCAAAAAAACCTTGTTGGTGGCGTAAAGCTAATAAGGGGCCAGGCACAGAAAAAAAGATTAAGACTAGTAAAACCTTATCCGACGGCGTAAAGCTAATAAGGGGCCGAACACGGAAAGAGTAGTCAAATCGTAGAGCCTAGCAAAGGCCTAAAACAAAAAAAAAATTCTATACTTGATGCTTGTTCTTGGTGGTTTAGTAGCTTCCTAGCATTGTTCTCTTAGACAAGTGTGTGGTGAGTCTTTTCTTTGTTTGTACTTTGTTGTCCTTTGCATACTTGCAACTTGTCGGATTTTCGTCTCGGGCAAGTCTTGGTGGTTTTTCAAGTGCACTCTATACCTTGATTTTTGACGTGGTTGTTAAGATGACAAGTGCAGGTGACGAAAAGGACAAGCAATAGGTTGAAGAGACGTCCACTAACTCGGTGGAAGCCATGTTGCTCTCTATGCAAAAATCCTTGCAAGCTATGGAGACTCGTTTTGCTGATTTGGAGAGTCAAGTTCAAGGCCGAGAAGATGGAACACCGGTGCCTCAATTGGGAGCTCCACTAAGTGTGTTACAAAGTGCTAATCGGGTGGAGTTGTTGCACGAAGAGGCCTCGACATCTTATTTGCCAAATACGGAAGCTCTAGGCTCACTCAGTTTGAGTACTTCTATAGGAATCATCCCTCCTTATGTTCCTCCCACGAGCTTCCACAATCCACACTTCGTGGCCAATTCCGGGGTAAGGCCTTCATTTGTTACATTTCCAAATAATATTCCTATTGGTTCTACTAATGTTTCAGGTTATGGAGCTCCAAACTATCAAGAAGTCAGCCCTACCATGGACACCAATTTTAGCCCAAAAGCCATGCACCTTCCAAGGCGTGGCCAACCTCCACGAGGGCCGGCCTATGGAGCCTCCGGGCAGCCTTGGCAAGGCGCGTCGGTGCATCAAGAGGAGCGGCCTCGGGATCCCCATCAAGGCATAAAGCTAAACGTGCCAACCTTTGCGGGAACATCCGACGCCGATGCATGCCTTGATTGGCTTGCCAAGGTGGAGTCCATCTTTGATTTTTATGGATACGATGATGCTCGGCGAGTGGCCATGGGTGCCATCCACTTCACCGACTTTGCTTATCAATGGTGGCTCGAGGACAAGGCCTTGAGGAGAGCGCTTCGGATGCCACAAATCAATACTTGGCAAGATCTAAGAGAGGCTTTAGAGGAGCGGTTCGTGCCTCAAGACTACACGGAACACATCCATGTAAAGTTGGGACAAGTGCGCCAAGGACACCAGTCTCCCGACGAGTTCTACAACGAGTTGCGTATGCTTCTCTTTCGTTCCGGAATGCACTTTCCCAACGGGTATGTGATTTATAAATTTGTCAATGGGTTAAATTTGGAACTAAAAAATATTGTTAGTATGAATCATTTCAGTAGAGGAACTGATTTTGAGCAAGTGTTTCACTACACCAACCACATCTACAAGCATCTTGCTCAACGGCGCTCAAGTTCTACCACTTCTTGGGCATGCCAACCGTCCTCCACAGCTCTTAGGGTTCCACCAAATCAGTTTAAGAATTCGGAGATTAGGAAGGACTCGACTCCTCAACCAAGGAAAGAATTCCCTCCACGTCCTCGACAAGAAGGAGGAGAGCGGGCAAGCGATGTGAAGTGCTTCAAGTGCCTTGGCCATGGACACTATGCTAGGAATTGTCCCAATGAATGTAAGGTTCTTCTTAACGCTCACGGTGAGTATGAGTATGAGGATGAAGGGGCTACGGAAGAGGAAGAGGAGAGCCCCGAGGTTGAGGAAGACGAGCTCCATGTCACCGCCGAGGATGGAGAGTGCTTTGTGGTCCAATGAACGCTCTTCATGACGGAGAACATCACCACACCTAGTCAACGGGAAATTATCTTTCACACTCGATGCAAAATCATGGATAAAGTCTGTAGTGTGATTATAGATAGCGGATCTTGTTGTAATATTATTAGTCAAGAGGTGGTGGATCGTTTTTCTTTGCAAACTACTTGTCATCCTTTACCTTATCCCTTATGTTGGTTGAATTCTAGCGCCCCTATCCAAGTCAAGGAGAGGACTCGTATTTGTTTTTCTATAGGACCATACAAGGACGAGGTGGAGTGTGATGTGGTTCCGATGACCGCTTGTCATCTCCTTTTGGGATGTCCTTGGCAATATGACAAGGGAGCAATTCATGATGGCATATCCAACGAGTATCACTTTCAAATGGAGGGAAAGAAGGTGATGTTGCACCCGATGACTCCCCATGAAATTATGTTGGATCACGCAGCTAAGGAAAAAAGAAAGAAGCATGCGCTTCGAGAGGAAAAGAAGGACAAGAAGCTAGCTCTAGGCGGCCCTTCTACGCCCTTACTTTTGGCCAAACCGAAGGAGATAATTCATACATTCAAGGGAAGTGGTGTTTGCCTTTTGTTTGTTTTTCAAGAGTCTTATTTATCTTCCCAAGAATTAGTTGATCTTCCTCCTCCCATTTCTAATCTTTTGCAAGACATTGAGGAGCTTTTCCAAGAAGAGGTGCTGACGGGACTCCCACCTCTAAGGGGAATAGAGCATCAAATTGATTTTGTTCCCGGCGCCAATCAGCCGAACCCTCCAGCCTATCGAGCCAATCCCGAGGAGACAAAAGAGCTTCAAAGACAAGTCCAAGAGCTCCTAGATAAGGGTTATGTGCATGAGAGCCTCAGCCTATGTGTTGTTCCCGTCATTCTAGTGCCTAAGAAGGACGGCACATGGAGGATGTGAGTCAATTGTTAGGCGATCAACAACATCACCATCAAGTATCGTCATCCAATTTCGAGGCTTGAGGACATGCTTGATGAGCTTCATGGGGCGAGTCTCTTCTCCAAAATTGATCTTAAAAGCGGATACCATCAAATAAGAATGAAGGAGGGAGATGAATGGAAGATGGCATTCAAAACCAAGTCGGGCCTCTACGAGTGGTTGGTTATGCCCTTTGGGTTAACCAACGCTCCTAGCACTTTCATGCGCTTGATGAACCACGTCCTCCATCCTTTTATTGGTAAGTTTGTGGTTGTTTACTTTGATGATATTTTGATTTACAACCATGATTTATCATCCCATGTCGAGCATCTCAGGCAAGTGCTTGATGCTTTGAAAGGGGAGCGCCTATTTGCTAACTTCAAGAAGTGCCACTTTTGCTCGGATCACGTGGTATTTCTTGGTTTTGTTGTGAGTAGGAACGGATTACAAAGGACGAAGAGAAGGTGAAGGTGATTCAAGAATGGCCAACACTGACAACCATGACACAAGTCCGGAGCTTCCTTAGGTTAGCCGGATTCTACCGCCGGTTTGTCCGAGATTTTAGTACCTTGGTTGCGCCCTTAACCTTCCTTACTAAGATGAATGTTCAATTTATTTGGGGAGAGGTGCAAGAAGAGGCCTTTGCAACCCTTAAGGCTAAGTTGACACAAGCGTTGTTGTTGACCCTTCTCGATTTTAGCAAGATGTTTGAGATAGAGTGTGATGCATCGGGAATCGGGCTCAGCGGGGTACCTATGAAAAAAGGGAGGCCTATTGCATATTATAGTGAGAAGTTAAGGGGAGTCGAGCTCAAGTACCCCACGTACGACAAAGAGCTACTTGCTCTTGTTTGAGTTCTACGAGCGTGGGAGCATTATCTTTTGCCTCGGGAGTTTGTCATCTATTTCGACCACGAGGCGTTGAAGTACTTGAGAGGGCAAGCAAAACTGAACCGAATGCATGCCAAATGGGTGGAGTTCATCAAATCCTTTCCCTATGCCATCAAGCACAAGAAAGGCAAGGAAAACGTCATAGCCGATGCGTTGTCGCGGAGGTGGGAAGAGTGTCTTCCTTTCATTGAATTTTCTTACAATAGGTCCGTTCATTCCACTACAATAAAGACGCCTTTTGAGGTGGTGTATGGGCGCAATCCCATTACACCACTTAATCTAGCGCCTTATGCCATTACCGATCGAGAGAGTCGTTAAGGACATGACCGAGCTGAGTATATCAAGTAGATTCATGAAGATACTCGCCTTCAATTGGAGAGGCGAACATTGCAATACAAGCGCCAAGCTGATAGAGGGCGCAAAGAGCTGATTTTTGAACCCGGCAACCTTGTTTGGGTTCATTTGAGAAAGGAGAGGTTTCCCACTCTTCGGAATTCGAAGCTTAAGCCGCGTGGGGATGGACCATTTCAGGTTTTGGAGCGCATCAACGACAATGCTTACAAGCTTGTTCTTCCTCCAAATTATGGAGTCCATGAGGTATTCAACGTATCCGATCTTGTTCCTTATTTTTCTAACGATGATGTTGACTTTGAGCAGGATCCAGGTTCGAGGACGAACCCTTTTCAAGGAGAGGAGGATGATGTGAGTCCATCAACAACCGAACCCACAATCGAGTCTGAGGACGCGCCGGCAGTTTCGGAGAGCCACGGCCTGCCCTTGGCGCGTTCTTGCAAGGGGTTGGCGCACCTTGCGCTACGTCAAATCTCGACCTTGATGTTGCCAAGTCGTCGGGCACTTTTGATGGCACTTTATATTATGATTTAAGTGAGGATAGTAGCTATAAAGACAAGCCTGTGGTGCAAGATCAAGGGAAGTCTACTTTTGGACAAGCAGCGAAGGCCGGAATCCGAGGTGCTAGGAAGCCGAGTCAAGAAGCCACGCCCTATCTTGGGCGTATCAAGCGATCCCGAGCTAAAGCAATGCTTTGTCAAGTTCAAGAGGAGCTCATGGGTCGTGGGTTTCCGAAGGGGATATCAAGAGGAAGGGTGGAGTCTTATGATACATCATGGTTCGTTAAGTGACAATTTAACGGTTAAGGACGATTAATGTGTTATCGGTTTTTATGGGTTGTTTTTGTAATTTTCATTAAGTGAGGGGGCTGATTTTTTGAGGCTTGTTGTCTATATGGTCGGCCATCCCCCTCCTCCCTTGGTAGACTTGAATGAAATTGCCTTGTTTCCTTTACTTGTTTTCTATCAAATTTCTTGCTTGTTTTCTTTGTTCAATCTTTTGTTAGAGCGTTGGTGCGTAATATCCGACGTTCTTGCAATCTAGTTTGCTCATTTCTTGGTGAGTCATATCCAAGGATTGAGTATCCATATCCCTCGTCATCTCCATCAACCCACGTTCCAAGGCAAGGAGTTTCCGAGTTCTCTTGGCGATTTCTTTGCACCATCTCCATCTTCAACGATCCAGCCATCAAAGATGCTATAAAATTCAAGCTATAAAAATCCAATGGGGTAGGGAATACTCTCCCCGTCCACATTCCCATTTAGATATATGCTCTCCATACCCGCCCCATTCCCCATCGGGGAATAAAATTTGTCCCCGTCTCCATCCCCGTCGGGTCCCCGTCCCTGTGGGGGATTCCCCATCCCCGCTTGATTTTCCCCATTTATAATCCCCGTCGAGGATTTCCCATCCCCGTTTGGTTTTCCTCATTTATAATCTCTATCGGGGACTCTCCATCCTCGTTTTATTTTCACCTTTTATAATCCCCATGGGTTACTCATTTTATTTTCCATTTACTTTCTTGTACACTTTATTAAAATTTTTATTGATACACCATTTACAAAATTCATCATTCATACTTATATAATTAATAAGTCTACAAGAGCTTCCAAAAACAAAAAAGACAATAATTTTGTAAATCCAATTATCATGTCATTCATACGTATCAAGTACATAATATAATTATAGCTAAATTACCAATAATTTAACAAAGAGATTCCCCAACAGTTCCCCCAACTGGGATTCCCCAACGGGTCCCCCAACGGGCATTCCTCAATGAATCCCCCATCAGGGATTCCCCCACGAGGTTCCGCAATGGGGTCGAGGTCGGGGGGTGGGACAGGAACACCTATCCCCGCCTCTGTCCCAATACCCTTACGGGGAATTACTCTTCCCCATACTCTCCCCCGACGGGAAATCCCACGGGGAATGGGGAATCCCCGCCCCATTGCCATCCCTATTCGACGCGTCCGAACATTTGAGGGGCCAATTTTGGGTGCATTATTTTACTGTATTTATTTTATTATTTGTAATTAATATAACTATGGTTAGATTATTCCACAAGAAAGGCTATTAAATATCCTCGAAAATATTCCTCGTGTAAAAGCCCTATTTAAAGGGACCTCCTCCATCAATAAAATACTTTTACTTCATTTGTTTTTCAGGGAAATTCCAGTACCCATTGTCTAGGACAAGTTCGGGTACTATAATTACTTTTTTCTATAATATTTGTAAATTTGACCAATATGGATTAAAAATAGCCATATATATATATTTACACTTAATTAAATAATTATTTTATCATGAAATTCTAATTTTAATTTTATCATTTTCTTCTAAATATTATTCGAATAGCGTTACCTAACTCTGTTTTCACAATATATTTAATAAAATAAATATATATATATATTAAAAGTTTAACATGTCAATTAAAATATTTATGTATTTGACAAAAACTTATTGTGATATGAAAATTCTGTTATTTTATAACTAAAAAAACAAGTATTAATTGAAAATTTATTCATATAAAATAATAAATAATTTAAAACAATGCTTCCTGCAAAATATGGATAATCTACTAGTTTTTCATCAATAGAGTAGTATCCATCATTGAATTTAAACTAGTGTTTTTCCTGTATTATATACGACCAATATGGGTGATTATAAAATTTAAAAATTATTTTTTTTAATATTAATAAAATAATTTTAATTTTATAGATTAATTTACTCTGAGATACACATTTAATACAACTCAACATATTTAAAATAATTTTTTTCTAAAGAAAAATCATGAAATATAAAGTAAAAGTATAGCTCAAATAAAATCCGCAACAAATAGTGATTCAAAGGTTCAATAAAATATATTATGTATAATTAAATAATAAATAAACATAATTTTTAAACTCCAAGATAGTGTAAGAAACTTGTGCTTAAATCAATAAGAAATTAAGTTATCTAACAAAAAAAGGAAAATAATGCGCACTATATATTTTATATTGTATATGCTATATAGTCCTTCATCAAATTTAGTTAGAAATTCCTTATTATGTATTCCCACAAACTACATAAAATTACAAAGTCCATTAGCCTTTTATATATTTTGATGGAGATGGATGATGTGCGGTAGTTTCACATGGAGTGGAAAAGTGGAAAATTGTGGAGAATTTGGATACAATTTATTAAAGTAATTAAAAATTTTACATGGAATGGGGGAAGTGGAAAGATAATGGGAGAATTTGAATATAATTAATTAAAATAATTAATTTTTTTTATCAGATTCTGATACTTGGTTTAGTTTTTTCTACACAACCTTGATTTTTGCTTTATAGTTGTACTAGAGTAGATGTACCAAAATCACGTGGTTGTGTGACCTCCAAACGCAATTGGCTTTTATTATGTTTTTTCTTCCAACAAATTTCCACATATGAATTTTCAAATATCGCGAGTTAAAATGTGTTGCTTGTTTTTTGAATGAATAGTTAGGGTGGAGATATTCTCGGTGAAGTGTGTGAAATCTTAATCATTAATTTTTAATAAAAAATTATTCTAAAATACTTAATTTTTAATATTTTTATTTTAAGATTTATTTATTATGAGAGTATTTATAAATTTATTAATAAATATTTCTAAATAACTCCATTGTAAGAAGAGAGCAAATCTTCTATTCCACTTTTTTTTAAATACTTAAATTAATATTAAAAATTAAATTTATATTTCAAGAACATATATACATATGTGTGCAAATGTTTTGGTTAAAATCATATTATCCAATTTCTAAAAATTAAAAGGCTAATATTTTATATGGAAATCATTCTCTTAATTTTTAAATTTTTTATAATATGTTTTTTATGATGAAAATTTACACACATGTCTATAATTTTTTTAAACATAAATATAATATTTAAAATTTTTAATATTAGTTTGATATTTAAAATTTAAGTGTAAATGAAAGTGAAACACCAAAAGTAGAATGATGGATTTGCATCTAGGGATGCACATGGGGGCGGGGCCTCGACATACTATTATGTCCCCCATCCCCGCTCCGTCCCCATCTAATCTCCGTGGGGAACGAGGCGGGGAATCCCCGCCAGGTATCGGGTTGTTAACGGGACCCCATTTATTATAATAAATTATTTTAAACTGTTAAAAGATTTACAAATATCAAATTTAATAACATAAATTCTAAATTTTATTCTATAATCTGTAGATATACTAAACTTTTAAATTAAAAACTACAATTATATCTACAATCTATTCTAATTCCATGTTTTATCAATTAATAAAATATATCGGGTATATATAACAGGGATTCGGGGCGAATAGTACATTCCCCGTCCCGTTTTAAATCGGGGATACGAAATTGATCTCCGTCCCCGCCCCGTTCCGCATCAAGTTGGGAAATCTCCACCCCATTAGGGGCGGGTCCCCGCGGATTCACATCCACATGGATTTTTTGTGCATCCCTATTTGCATCGCCGTAAGAGCATCTTTTTATATTCTCAGTTTTTTCGGAACAAAATTACAATAATAAAAAAATAACAAAAAATAGCTCTTTGTAAAATTACAATTAACAATTTGGTTATTTATTTATTTAGTATTACGAGTTTGACTAAAAATTATAAGTATTTAGCACATGTCTACATTCTTTTTTGGCGGATTTGCAAGGGTATCCCATGTAGAATTTTTTTTGCAAAAGTACCCCGTATTTTAGCAAATTATAAATCATGCATTTTAAGCATTTATGCAATTTTATTTTCATTATTTTATTGTTTAATTATTTGAATTTAAATTTGTAAAGTTTTTTAGAAATAAATTATTAAATTGAAAGAATTAAAATCAGAAAATGAAAATTGAAAAAATAAATAAATAAAAGTCATGTGAGAAGATACTTTTAAACGATTTATTGGTTATGGTTAGAGGTGTCAAACGGGTCGGTCAGGTCGGGTTCGGGTTCGGGTTGAGTCGGGTTCAGGTCGTAACGGGTCACCGGTCTAATCGGGTCGGGTCATGCGGGTTGTCGGGCGGATCGGGTCGACCTAACAGGTCAAGAAAAATAATTTTTTTACAATTATTGAAATATTTTTATTTAAAAAATGATATTTAATAATAAATATATTATTTTAATATATTTTAATAATAAAATATATTATAACTTTCAAAATATATTATATATTCTTAAAATATAACAAATTGGGTCAACCCAACGGTTTTTTCGAGTTTGAACCCAACGGGTTTCGGGTCTATCGGGTTCGGTTTATTTTGGGTTTCGGGTTCAAATTTTCGGATCTTGACCCTAAATTTTTCAGACGGTTCGGGTCGGTTTTTCGGGTTGGGTCAGCTTTTGACAGCTCTAGTTATGGTCTTAAAGTATATACGGAAAATAAGGAGTAAAAAGGGATAAAAGAAAAGTCAAAGATATGGTAAAGATACTAGTTGGTTGAGATTTCCGTCAAAGTCTACTAGGGCTAGATTTTATGCTGCCATCCTTGCGTAAATAACTGTCATACCTCTATATTATCCTGTCACGAACTTAAAAAGGAAAAGGAAATTGCAAACGATATTAGATGTGTTACGAAATATTTTTTTTCCTTTGAATGAGAAATATAACGGAATTTAGAAAGATAAGAATCTTAAAATATATCAATCTTAATGGAAACAATAATAACCAATGATTCTACATAAAGTTTCACCGGACCTCTGCTTAATCTTATCTTTTCATCGAGTTTTGATATTCGAACAAACCGGTCATCCTAGAGTGCTGATTTACATTGAGTTCTACCATGGGTAAGTAGTATACAATTGACTTGTTTCGATAATCCTTCATTTCTTCTAAGCATTACGATTTGTGTATTTTCAGGTCAAAGCAACATCTTACTTACGTTAATTACTAATGGTGAATGGAATGTCTTGGGAGATAAATGGTCTTACGAAGGGGATAAGAAGGCAATAGCACTCATTATATCCGATACTATAAAATTCGAATCCCTTTAGGATAAAATAGTGGAGAACAGCAGCAAACTAAGTACAACAACAACAAATTAAGTATTCTTCAGATTTAGTAAAAAAATTCATATACAGTATAACAAGAACAACATCAATAACCTGAAGTTAAGAACCAAAAGCAAAAGCATTAAATATGTGGGTAATAGATATCTACCATAAACAAAATCAGATCATTGAAAGTCACAAACTGAGTCACAAACTAAGTTCACATAACGATCAAATACTAACATGAAGTTAACCACCAAAGTGGATTACTAACATCCAGTTAACCACAAAAAATACATCTTCAACCCTTCCTTAAAACAATAAAGTCATCCTATACTAGTTTCACATCCAAAGAACTCAAGACGAATCCCATGTGAAGTACCATATGCTCACTGCCAAATAACTTCGTTATCAATCTACTAAATTGTCCTCAATGGCCGAGATATCAACATTCATAGTGCTTAGTAACTCAATGTACTCGATGGTGTACACCCCACAGTCACCCCTGCAAAACAAAAAATAGATTTAAGTATAGTTTAATTTAAAAATAACAACCTTTGATTCAAACTGTGAGTCACTGAAGTATAAATTTATTTAGTAAAATGTACTTACCCTTGCTTGTTTTGATTCAAACCTTTGACACGATTGACACTTAACAGTTTCTCACCCCAAGTTTCCAACTGTTTGGCCATTGACCATATTGCTTCAACACTAGGGGAAGCCTGTGAGTCATTGGAAGAAGGTACTCCTCTACATCCTTAATACTTATGAAGTCCACATTTGAATCATACACATTAACAACCCAACTTGTGAAGTCAATTTGTAATGCAATCCAATGTTTTTCATTCACATTGAATGGTACAGTGTTGCACATATACAAATATTCCATCTTCCCAGGCCGGCCCATTGGTAGTAGGCAATGACCCCGAGCAGTATTTCAAAAGAACTCGATTCAAACATGTTGAACTCTCACCCTTGTTGTACAAATTCCAGAATCTAATCATATGGAGAACCCAAAAACATGATGCAATATCAATGTAATATTGGATTGGATCCACAACCATAGCTCTAATAAAAGAAGTAGCAAAAGTGAAGCACACTGACGAAGCTGAATTTCGACCAAAAAGAAAACTAACGAAGCTGAAAACTAAATTGTCATAGCTACCTGGTTAACAAGCCAAATGCATTATTGGAACACACACATGCATAAGTGGATAGGAAGAATAAAAGTGAAAAAATATATGTTACTCTATCACATGTGACCTGACATTGTTTATTAACTAGTAAAACATTTTTTCACTTTTCAAGATACTGATTAGTGATATAATACATCTCAGTTCCTATTTTATTAAGCATAAACTATAGATTATACAATATTGCTTCTCCAATATACACCATTAAACAGCAGAACCACACCTAAAGCTAAAAGACCAAAGAGCTTACCTTTTTATCCTTGATCTCGTTGGATTGGATCCATGTCTTAATTTGGTTCCATCTCTGCAATTTTTTAATTTCCTTCTTCAAATCAGCCTCATACTTCTCCTTCTGCTTCGCATTATCCGTATTTTTAAACCTAAACAAACGAAAATGCAATAAGATGGAGTAACTGAGGAATTCTAATCAGTTTATGGCCCTCATGATGCACCAAACGAGATTTTACACAATCAACAACATACAGTGAGACAAGATTGTAGTAATACCTTGTTCCAGATGCTATCAAAGAGTTCTACACCTTCTTGCACTTTCTTAAGACCGTGATCGATCTCGCCCTGCAACTTTCGACTCGCCCCTGTCTATTCAAATCGAGATGCAATAAAACAATGCTTAATACATGATGCAGTAATTAATTGGCCTTCTAGGGTTTAGATTTTAGGAATAGGGTGAAAAAAATAGAATAAGAGTTGAAAAAGATAACATACTTGGATTGATCGGCGAGGGTAGACCTATGCAGCGGTAGAGATGATGACGAGAGAAGGGGCTGGCACTAATTGCTTCTCGAACCTCTACGTGAATTTGCAAGCGTTCGAGAAAGAGGTTTGAGAGAGAAGAATGGCGTTTGAGATGATTTTCAATTGAGAAAGACGAGAATCAGAAATAGGGTTGTTTTCTTTGTTCTTTTTTAATTCATAAACTAATTCATGTTTAATTTAAAAATTTTAAATCTAGATTTTTTTAATTAGGAAAAACAATTTTAGTTTTAAATTTAAAATATTTTCCGTATTTTAAAGTTTGAAAAAAATGAATTATTTTAATATTTGTCTAAAAAAGGAAAGGGCGTGATTTTGGGCATGTTTGTTATATTTTTCGGCATTTACGCTATTGTTTTGGGCATTGATGTAACTTTGAAAATAACAAGGCATTTTTGCAAACTAATTTGTAAAGCGGGGCATGGGTTACTAATTCCTCTTTTTTTATTAGGTAAGAATTAGAAGGCCTCCTTACGAAGTACGTCCCAAAACATCTTTTTTTAACTAAGGAACAAATCAATAATACAAGTATATCATGTAAAATCCTCCAATTGAGTAAGAGGTTTACCCACGCAACTAATTGGTTGTTGTGGGTGTTAGTGCACGAAAATTCGTCTTCAATGCACTGGTTGAATACCCCCCTTCTTCACCTTTCGTTCCAAACTCCTCTTCACCCTAGAACCTGCGAAACAATGGACATAGGTAGCAGTGACCCCCTAATCCACCTCCGATGCCTAAATCAAAAGAGAAATTGTCGATCGAATGTCGAGGTAAAGGACAAGACTTGCCTGCGAGCTCAACGAATATGAGGTGCTCATCATACATGGTGATGACATGTATTTATAACGGAGGAGATGGACAGAGAAGGTCGAAAACTCTATCTCTAAGGCCAGGCCGATAATGCTCCATGCCCAATAAGCGATTTCTTGCTCCCCAATCCAAGTGGAAATTCAATTTCTTGACTAAGACAAAATCCTTCATCATAATGAATAACCGCCATATTTAATTTTATAATAAAATACTTAAAGATAGAAAAGAATAATAAAATAAAAGTACCTTTATGGTGGATAATAGCGAAAATAATTATGACAAAATCCCGGAAGGGGATTTTGTTTTAGAAAAAAAATAAAAAACTGAGTTTGTCCCATTATCCATTATAAAAAACCGACATCCATGCGAGGGGCTTCCAGAAAGAAATCTCTATCGGCGATCCGAACCCGTGGCTACGTGGCCCGCGGTCGCAGAGATATTCGCCACTGTGGTTTTCTCTATGGGAGTATCTTCTTCAAAATTGGGCGACATCCCAAGTCCGAGGGATGACATTCCCGTCAAGACTCGTCAATGATTAGACTCCTCGACCATGCGTTGCAGCCACCCAATATAG
This sequence comes from Fallopia convolvulus, assembly GCA_964016875.1. Taxonomy (NCBI): domain Eukaryota; kingdom Viridiplantae; phylum Streptophyta; class Magnoliopsida; order Caryophyllales; family Polygonaceae; genus Fallopia; species Fallopia convolvulus. The sequence continues at coordinate 38,844,282 of OZ024727.1, forward strand.
TGTCTCTCCAATTTGGGCCGAGCTATACCATATGCGTGCACTTTTCATGACCCTCTGGCGTATAGGTCATTGACTCGAGAAGTACGGTATCTCATGCATTGGGCTAGAGCTGACTTTTGGAAGGATGTGATTCGTGTAGCTACAGCATCTCGGCGATCCTCGACGAAGACGAGGTGGCCAGAAAGAGTGTGACGATTCTTCTCTTGGCTTTCTCGAGGCACTATATAAGGCCATCAAATATGAGCTCGGAATGTCAAACTACAACCTCCGGCGTGCATCTTGCATATACTTTCATGGATCTCGTATAATAGAGGCTCAACCTTGCTTGTGGGTACTCGTCTCAAGTTTGGCCCGGAAAAAGACCGGGAATATAGAATCTTTTCAAGCGATAGCCAAAACCTATGAGCCCTTAAGACAACTTTCCAAGCCTTGGCGGTATCCGAGGGCAGGACGTTCTCATCTAAGTTGCGCATCAAGAGTGTTTTCCATCCGAGATCCTACAAAGTTTCACTTCCCGTGATTGCGGTCTCTATCGAGGTGATTTCCACGGTCACGACTGCAGGAATGTCAATGCGTCAGATTTCATTTAAGGTGTCAATTGTTGGACATTCCAATACCTCTACACACATCGAGGTCTTGAGCGAGCTTCATGTACGAGCAACTAACATTGCTAAGGCATCAATGGACTTGCTTTGATCGCGCGATCATTGTCCAATCTCAAACCGGTTTCTTTCTCCATATTTTTGAGCATCCTTGTCTTCACAATGACCCAACACTCTGTCTTCGGATTCTTGATTGCGACTCGTGTCGTACAATCTCAAGGATCTTTTCTCAATTTGTGGTACCCTTAGGGTGATACGTGGCCGCGGCTTCGAAACCCGCACCCGCGGTTCTTATTAATTGTGACATTCCTCACTATTGGAGCTGTCCGCGACCGTGATTTCTAGGGTCGCGACCACAGCACTCCTGGCCGCGACCGCAGCTTCACAAGTCATTATCGTGGTCTTCATTGCTTAAGAGAATTCACAATCTCGGCACTTGCTTTTCGTAGTGAGCTTGCATTCCTTCGGACTTTTCATCAGTGCTTACCAGCTTGGGACCACGGCGTTTATCGACAAATTCGATAAGACTAGGGAGTCGTCGATTGGTCCCTTCGATCGCCGATTTGCTGATGGGGCGCTTCCCTTGGATCTTTTCTAAAGAACGCTTTAGTATAGTGATTTCTTCTAAGACTTGATCGTGGTGAGACTCTATTTGATCATGCTTGTTTTGAATCTACTTGTTCTCTGTCAAAGCGGAAACTAGAGTGTGTGTAAGTACAATCACGTCTTTATTCTTGTTGATGGTCGATGCCCACTACCTTGGTTGCTTTTGGATTCAGTGACGCGCATCGTTGATTCCCAGATATGATTGAATCCATGAAATTGTGCAGCGCCATGACCATCCATTCTGTTGCTTGACCCAGACCTCGCTGGCTTGCACGAAAAGCGACCATGCTTTGCGGGTGAGGTCGGGTCACAGATTTGATCGTCTTCGAGCAAGGTGCCTTGCTCGGTACGTGCTAGGGTTTGATCCTTCGAGAGAGTATCGAAGTTTTTCTTGATCACCCAGTGGATCGCGATTGTTGTTCGAGGGATGATCGGATTTGGATCTTATCTCTTTATGTGCACAAGACAACGGTACTTTGGCGGCAGTCACTGCTGCCTATTCCACGATCGCGGATATGATTCACGGTTGCAATCGTGTAGGCCGCGATTGCGTTGGCTACAAGATTTATTGGGACTAGGGTTATCGAGTTCGTTGTTCCTTTGGGACTAATAAAGGTCGCTCCTTGGTTGTCAGAGATTGATTCCAGCATCATAATTGTGTGGACTTGATTACTCATTTACATCATCTAAGAACTTCATTCTCTTGCGGCTTGACATAGAATCCACTGATTGGTTGATCTTTGGAAGCAAAAACTAGTCTTTTTGTAACACCCCTATTTTGCAACGATGGTTATTAACGCCAGTGACCTTAGAATTTACCATCCAAAATCACCCAAGGCTTTAAATAACTTAATGAGACATAATTAAAGGAGAAATGACTAAAAGCGGAATTTTATTCATTGATAGGAACATTTGTTCATTATATTGGTAATAGTTTACAAAAGATGTAGCAGCGGAAAATAAAGCCCATTTTAAAAGGGTTGAAAAGACGTATTGAAAGTACAAGTATATTTTTCCCAAGACAACTCATATGATAATGATTTGCTTGGCCTAAAACGGAAGAGCTGGTGCACTATCTTCTGAATGCTTTGCTCTTTGAAAATTCTTTCCTTCCTTCAATGTCGTCTTGCCTTGACCTTCTACCCTTGCATAACTCTTCTCGAATCTTCTAGCCTTTGTCTTCAAACTTCGGTGGGAACCTCCTTTTGCTTGGTATTTCTCGCCCTTCGCGATTGCCCCAGTGTTTCGAAAAACTACTTCTTTTTCATTTGGGATCAATTACTCGTGGATTTGAATCCTCGTGTCCCACAGATGACACCAACTGTTAGTGCAAAAAAATTTGCCTTCAATGCACTGGTTGAATACTCCCTTCTTCACCTTCCGTTCCAAACTCCTCTTCACCTTAGAACCTGCAAAACAATGTACACAAGGGGCGTGAACCCCCTAATCCACCTCTGATGCCTAATTAAGAAGATAAATTGTCGATCGAACGTCAAGGTAAAGGACAAGACTTGCGTGCGAGCTCAGCCAAATATGAGGTACTCATCATACATGGCGATGAACATGTATTTATAACAGAGGAGAGGGAGAGAGAACATCAAAAACTCTATCTCTAAGGGCTGGCCGATAATGCTCCAAGCCCAACAACCAATTTCTTGCTCCCCAATCCAAGAGGAAATTCTATATTTCGACTAAGAAGAGAAATTGTCGATCGAACGTCAAGGTAAAAGACAAGACTTGCGTGCGAGCTCAGCGAATGTAAGGTACTCATCATACATGGCGATGACATGTATTTATAATGGAGGAGAGGGAAAGATAAGGTCGAAAACTCTATCTCTAGGGGTGGGCCGATAATGCTTCAAGCCCAACAAGCGATTTCTTGCTCCCCAATCCAAGTGGAAATTCTATATTTCGAATAAGATAAAATCCTCCATCATAACGAATAACCGTCATATTTAATTTTATAATAAATTAATCATAGTAAAAAATAATAAATAAAAAGTATCTTTATGACGGATAATAGCGAAAATAATTATGACAATTAATTTTACCCGCTCACAGTGAGATTCCTCTGTAAGGAACTGTCCCCTTACTTTACTGTTTACTAGCATCTTTTTTGTTATTTCGTTGTATAAGAAATGGTTTCCATGACTGCTCTTTACTCGTAATAACACACATCAATCAACAAGAAGAAAGAAAAGATACATAGACGGGCCGGCTAAGCGCCCCGGTCAGAGATGCTCAGCGCCCCGGGATTGCATCGAAGTTTGAAAATCACTATTTTGTTTCATTCGGCTTGGCCGAAGCTATTTTTTTATTTTTAAATTAAATTTTTGGTGGATTTATGTTTTGTATTAAATTTTATGGTTTAGCTTCCGTCAAGGTGACCGAAGCAAATGCTTTATTTATTATTTAATTAATTTTAGTGATTGTTAATGTTTTAAATTAAGTTTAATATTTTTTATATATAAGGTTTTGATTTTATGATAGATTGGTATAATTTTGTACTCCATATTTGTATCTTTAATATTAAATTATAAAGTTAGTTTTCAAATTTTTATTTATATGATTTTGTTAACTTTTGGGTTTATATACATATAAAGGTCTAAGTTATAAATTTTGAAAAAGATTTAAGTGCATTAATATAATTTGTGGAAAAAATTGTCTAAAAATAAAAATATATTGTTCACCTTACATAACCATAGACTTTTACAAAACATTACAAATTAAAAGGAGTTGTAACTCAGGGAGTGTGAGTGATAGGCTTTTACAAAACGACCGGGCTGAATATCAGGAGTGTGAGTGATAGGATATTTTCCTACACCGCAAGTATACGGTTCGGTTGTAGTATCAAGGTGTCGAACTCAGGGAACTTGTAGTATTGATTGTAGCACGATTCAGTAGACTAAGCCAAAATTAAGAAAAAGGAGTTGTAATTGTTTTCAGAAATAACTAAAATCAAAATTACGAATTAACTATTGATGGAGAAAAACATTCCAATGTCAGGATCCCCACAATAACTATTCAGTAGATTACCGGTGATCTTTATTTGGATTTCAATTTAAATGTTGTTTGAAGGACTAACTATCTCAAATATCAACATTAACTCTTTTCAGACGATTAATGCATGTACCTAGACTCGACTAGCAGTTCACTCTCGCACAAAGCAAGTCTTATTTAGGTCCTTTAAGTTCTTTAGAGATCAATGAATCAATAGAAATAACATCCGCTCTCGCGCTCCGTTAAGACTATTCAATCATTAATTTCTAGGATAGGTTAAGTTTCCCATGTGAATTAAGTCACTCTCGCACAAATAATTCAACAAGTTCAAACCTAGGGATCTAACATGAATTAACAATTTGTGAATTCAATTCAATCTACCTCTTGTTATTCTTATCTCCTCTCGGTCTCAAATCATAACAAGATTCCTAATTCAAGCAAATTAGGTCATTAAGAATCCTAGGGTGAATCAAACAACAACTCAAATCTCAATTCAACCAAACATCAACCTTAGATCTACTTACTAAACCATCGGGTTCACACTTCCTTGGAATTAAGAAATTAGGTAGACAGAATATGAAGAGAAAAGAAATCTAAATCATAGAGAAACATACCAATTGTCTTTTCAATAGATGTAAATCCATCTCCAATCATGTCTTGCCAAAATCCACAATTCTCCAATCTAGGGTTCTTCAAAAAGGGAGGCTAAGAGAATAAAAACCTAATAAATAATCCAAACTTAATCTCCAAGTATTTATATGAAACCTTTTTTTTTAAAACAAGATAGAAAAGGCCCGAAATTAATAAATAAAACACACGGAAGAGAAATCTCGGAAAAAGACGCGACTCGGTCCAAAACTCGGTCGAGTTTCAGACCGAGTTTTGTACCCTCGGTCCAAGACTCGGTCGTGACCTGGACCGAGTTTTTGAATGGTGCACTGCTCCGTTCACAACGTTGGATGAGCTTCCTTCTGTGCCTTCCATCGAGCTTTTGCCCATCTTCTCTTCAATTCCTTGCATGCGCTTGACTCCTAGCCACTTCCTATCGCGTTGCTTCTCTCGCCCTTGTCCTTGTTGTTGCCAAAACTCCTTGAATCCACCTCCAAATGATCCTGAAATCAACCAAAGCAAGAGTAGAAACCGAAACTACAAATTCTACGAAAAAGACAATAAAACCAACGGAAAAGAAAATAAAAACAACAAAACTAAGAAAATAAACATGCTTTAACCTAGACTAAAATGCATGCTATCAAAATCCCCCAAGCTAAAACCTTGCTTGTCCTCAAGCAAGAAATAGAATTCGACACCCCACAAAACAAGCAAGTCATGCATCCATCTTGACAACGAACTAGACAAAGAGTTTAGAAGCATAGATCGACAATCAAAATCATAGCATACATTTGTGAGATTCAAAGAAACTGAGTCAACATATTCATTCTAGACCTCACTTAGGATAATGTGTTTTTCGCTCTCTCTCAAGTGTTTAAATAGGACGTGTTTCACTCAAATCTCACATTTGAAAGCTTAGCTACCATAAGCTTGCAAAAGCGTTCTAAATCTCCACCGCAAGAGACCTTGCACTCAACAATGATCAAGAGGTCTTTTATTGGGTTGTAATGGGGCCAAGGTGATAAGAAATAGGTGGGGAAATATTTAGGCCATGTGGTGCTAAATCCGGGAATCTAGATTTAACTAAACTCGACTGAACACCATGCCTCGTGATTTTCTTTCCAAGCAACTTATTCTCATACACCAACACCTTTTATTCCCTTATTTCTCATACTCCTTTTTTTCTTTTCGCTTTGTTGTTCTTTTTTTTTCTTCCTTTTTTTCATTGCATTTTTTTGACTTTTTTCTTTTGATTTTCCAAGATAAAAAGTACTAGCACATTACACAACCCTAATCACCAAATACATATAAGTCTCCCCCAAGCTTAGCTTGCAACCACAAATTCAATCAAGTAAAAATCCTAATTCCCAGATGGGTCAGGCTTATAAAGGCTCGGGATTAATTTTGTGGAGCTTCAAAAGAATAAGGCTAATTTAGGCTCGAAAAGGGGCTTCAAAAAGAGGACAATATGCAGGGTGGTTAAGGAGTATAAAGGCTAAGAAAATAGTGCCTCAATCACTTCAAAGTCGCATGCAAGAGTCATAAAAGCGGTCTTGAAAAAGAGTCAAAAGCAAGTTCTAGAGGAAGCAATCAAAGTGAGCATCACACATAAAAAGAAAGGACATCATGACATTATTTAGTCCCAAGAAAGGCAAACAATAATCCTCAAAAGGCTTTTTCTCTAGAACTTCAATATTAACTCAAGTTTCAAAGAATATGCAAGCTCATTCAATCATCAAACTAATTCATAACATAGCTAGTCATCATCAGAATTTCAAGCATTTCAAGCAAGTCAAGGGGATAGAATTTCCATAGAGAAAATTTTTGAGGACAAGGGGCATTTCACTTGAAGAGAAATCCATAGCTCCTAGAATGCAATTTTTTATCTTTTTTTTTCAAATGCAAGCAAAATTCAAACTAAATATGCAAACTAAACTATATGCAATGCAAAACATGAAAATGTTTCCCACCCCCAAGCTTAAAACCTACATTGTCCCCAATGTAGAGAATAAAAGATAAGGGAAGAGAAACACTCACAAAGTCACTACTCTTGTGGAGGAGGAGGTGGTCCGGGTTGCCAACCGGAAGTGCGCCAATCATCAATCTTGGTGTGCATCTCCTGAAAGTGAGTGTCAACATGTGCGGAGAGCGAAGCAATCGAGGTATTGATGTTGGCAAATTGAGCGGTAAACTCTCGGTTCATGGTGGCGAGACTAACGGCAAGAGAAGCAATGGTGACGCCTTGGCCTCCCATTGTATCCGACGGATCAAAGTCATCATCATTCCTTGAGTTTCCCTATCTATAGCATCTAACATGCACAACTCATCTTCAAGTCTAGGTTGCTTGATAGCTTTAGTGAAATTATACTCAATTTTCTCCCCCCAATAGAAAAAGAAAGAACACCCTCTTTTACATCAATAAGAGTTCCAACAGTAGCTAAGAAAGGTCTTCCTAATATAATGGGAATGGGAAAATCAGCTTGCATATCAAGAACAATGAAATCAACAGGTACATAGAATTTACCAACCTGAATGGGGATATCCTCAAGGATACCTGTGGGTGATGCAGTAGATCTATCAGCCATGAAGAGAGTCATATCCACCGGTTGAGGTTCTCCAAGATCCAGCTTCTTGCAAATGGAAAGAGGAATCAAGCTCACACTAGCTCCCAAGTCACATAATGCGTTGTAAGTGCAATTGCCAATCACAATAGGAACACTAAAGCTCCCATGATCTCCAAGCTTAGGAGGCAACTAATTTTGAACAAGGGCGCTGCAGTCTTGATTAAGGGACACCTTTTGACAACCCTCAATTTCCCTCTTGTTTGATAATATCTCCTTTAGAAACTTCACATAAGCAGACATTTGTTGAAGAGCATATGTGAATGGAATGTTGATGTAGAGCTTCTTCAACACTTCTAAGAACTTCCCGAATTGCTTCTCGTTCTGAGCTTTAGCTTTTCTTTGTGGGAATGGGAGAGGAGGCTTGTAAGGAGGAGACGGAATGTAAGGAGCCTCTTTCTCCTCCTCTCCATCTTGTTGGAGCTTTTCGGGTTCACTGCTCTGCTTATTTAGTTCCTTAGGCCTTGGATCCTCCAATTCTTTTCCATTCCTAAGGGTGACAGCATTCAATTGACCCTTAGGATTCACATCAGGATGTCCAGGAAGTTGGCCAGCCGGCCTTGGAGCATTGGCAGCTTGTTGAGCCACCTGTTTCTCTATAATCTTCAAGTTTTTTCTCTGGGCCCTTACTTCTTCAGTGAGAGTCTTCATAGAAGTGGAAAGGCTCTCAATAGCAGTCTCCCAAGCCGGTTTCTGAGTAGGTTGAGAAGCTTGATTTTGATAAGTAGGAGCTTTGGGTGGAAATCCAGGAGGTGGCCTCTGTTGTGCTTGATTATTCCCATAAGATAAGTTGGGATGATTCCTCCAACCAGGGTTATAGGAATTAGAGTATGGGTCATTCCTTGGCCCCCTGTTGAAGTTATTCATATAGTTCACTTCCTCCTCTTGTGGTTCATCCTTAGAGGCAAACACTTCACAAGATCTAATCGTATGATCACTAGCTCCACAAAAATGACAAACCACACTTGAAACAGCTTGAGAAGGACCTCCACCAGTAGAAACGTGAGAACCATTCATCTTTAATTTCAGCTGCTTGATCTCTTGATTCATGGCTTCAATTTGTGCCTGGTGCAAAGTCTCTGTATCAACCTCATACAAACCTGCTGACTTCTTGTAACTTGGAAGAGAACGAGCATCATTATAATAGTGAGTGTGTTGAGCAATGTCCTCAATCTGATCCCAAGCGTCATCAACATTCATCTTCATAATAGTACCTCTAGAGGAGGCATCAATAAGCAGCCTAGTAGTGTTGTCGACAGCATTGTAGAGAGTGAGAAGCAACACCCACTTGTCTTGTCCATGGTGGGGACATAATAGCAGAAGCTCTTTCAACCGCTCCCAACCTTCATAAAGAGACTCCCCATCCCTCATTTGAAAGGAACTAATCTGGTTCCTCATCTCTGTTGTCTTCTTGGTAGGGTAGTACTTGGTTAGGAAAGCTTTGGCCAACTCATCCCATGTAGTGATTGTCCCTTGAGGTAAGGCTCTGAACCATGCCCTAGCCCTATCTCGTAGAGAGAATGAGAAGGCGCGCAAATAAAGTGCATCATTAGTAACATCATGAATCTTCATCGTGTCCATAAGCTCTAGAAAAGTGTTCAGATGTTGGTGAGGATTCTCAGCAGGTGAACCTCCAAACTGATTTTGCTGAACCATGTTAATCTGACATGGCTTCAGCTCAAAATTTCTAGCTTGCACTGGAGGTCTAACAACACCAGATGTCTGTCCCTGGTGACGAGGCAGCACATAGTCACCAAGAGTCATTTGTTGTGGCTGATTTTCTTGCAACTGCTGTACTTGTTGTTGGAGCTGATGTAATTGCTCTCGTTGTTGTTGAATCAGCTGTTGTTGTTCATCTCCTTCCATAGCTTGGGATTTAGCTTTTTTCAGCTCTCTATTTCTTCTGTGAAAAGTACACTCTGGTTCAGAATCAAAGTCGTATAATGAACTAGCGCTCTTGGCTTTTCGCATGAAAAAGAGAACAAAACCTGAAACCAAAGCAAAAAGAAACAAATTAAAAATAAAACAAGACTTAATCTACCGGTTGCGAGAAACAACCAATACTATCAATAGTTCCCTGGCAACGGCGCCAAAAACTTGATAGGCTATTTTCCTACACCGCAAGTATACGGTTCGGTTGTAGTATCAAGGTGTCGAACTCAGGGAACTTGTAGTATTGATTGTAGCACGATTCAGTAGACTACGCCAAAATTAAGAAAAAGGAGTTGTAATTGTTTTCAGAAATAACTAAAATCAAAATTACGAATTAACTATTGATGGAGAAAAGCATTCCAAGGTCAGGATCCCCAGAATGACTATTCAGTAGATTACCGGTGATATTTATTTGGATTTCAATTCAAATGTTGTTTGAAGGACTAACTATCTCAAATATCAACATTAACTCTTTTCAGACGATTAATGCATGTACCTAGACTCGACTAGCAGTCACTCTCGCACAAAGCAAGTCTTATTTAGGTCCTTTAAGCTCTTTAGAGATCAATGAATCAATAGAAATAACATCCGCTCTCGCGCTCCGTTAAGACTATTCAATCAATAATTTCTAGGATAGGTTAAGTTTCCCATGTGAATTAAGTCACTCTCGCACAAATAATTCAACAAGTTCAAACCTAGGGATCTAACATGAATTAACAATTTGTGAATTCAATTCAATCTACCTCTTGTTATTCTTATCTCCTCTCGGTCTCAAATCATAACAAGATTCCTAATTCAAGCAAATTAGGTCATTAAGCATCCTAGGGTGAATCAAACAACAATTCAAATCTCACTTCAACCAAACATCACCCTTAGATCTACTTACTAAACCATTGGGTTCACCCTTCCTTGGAATTAAGAAATTAGCTAGACAGAATATGAAGAGAAAAGAAATCTAAATCAAAGAGAAACATACCAATTGTCTTTTCAATAGATGTAAATCCAACTCCAATCAAGTCTTACCAAAATCCACAATTCTCCAATCTAGGGTTCTTCAAAAAGGGAGGCTAAGAGAATAAAAACCTAATAAATAATCCAAACTTAATCTCCAAGTATTTATATGAAACCTTTTTTTTTAAAACAAGATAGAAAAGGCCCGAAATTAACAAATAAAACACGCGGAAGAGAAATCTCGGAAAAAGACGCGACTCGGTCGAGTTTCAGACCGCGTTTTGTACCCTCGGTCCAAGACTCGGTCGTGACCTGGACCGAGTTTTTGACTGGTGCACTGCTCCGTTCACAACGTTGGATGAGCTTCCTTTCGTGCCTTCCATCGAGCTTTTTCCCATCTTCTCTTCAATTCCTTGCATCCGCTTGACTCCTAGCCACTTTCTATCGGGTTGCTTCTCTCGCCCTTGTCCTTGTTGTTGCCAAAACTCCTTGAATCCACCTCCAAATGATCCTGAAATCGACCAAAGCAAGAGTAGAAACCGAAACTACAAATTCTACGAAAAAGACAATAAAACCAACGGAAAAGAAAATAAAAACAACTAAACTAAGAAAATAAACATGCTTTAACCTAGACTAAAATGCATGCTATCAAAATCCCCCAAGCTAAAACCTTGCTTGTCCTCAAGCAAGAAATAGAATTCGACACCCCACAAAACAAGCAAGTCATGCATCCATCTTGACAACGAACTAGAAAAAGAGTTTAGAAGCATAGATCGACAATCAAAATCATAGCATGCATTTGTGAGATTCAAAGAAATTGAGTCAACATATTCATTCTAGACCTCACTTAGGATAATGTGTTTTTTGCTCTCTCTCAAGTGTTTAAATAAGACGTGTTTCACTCAAATCTCACATTTGAAAGCTTAGCTACCATAAGCTTGCAAAAGCGTTCTAAATCTCCACCGCAAGGGACCTTGCACTCAACAATGATCAAGAGGTCTTTTATTGGGTTGTAATGGGGCCAAGGTGATAAGAAATAGGTGGGGAAATATTTAGGCCATGTGGTGCTAAATCCGGGAATCTAGATTTAACTAAACTCGACTGAACACCATGCCTCATGATTTTCTTTCCAAGCAACTTATTCTCATACACCAACACCTTTTATTCCCTTATTTCTCATACTCCTTTTTTTCTTTTCGCTTTGTTGTTCTTTTTTTTTTCATTGCATTTTTTTTATTTTTTTTTCTTTTGATTTTCCAAGATAAAAAGTACTAGCACATTACACAACCCTAATCACCAAATACATATAAGTCTCCCCCAAGCTTAGCTTGCAACACAAGTTTAATCAAGTAACAATCCTAATTCCCGGATGGGTTAGGCTTATAAAGGCTCGGGATTAATTTTGTGGAGCTTCAAAAGAATAAGGCTAATTTAGGCTCGAAAAGGGGTTTCAAAAAGAGGAAAATATGCAGGGTGGATAAGGAGTATAAAGGCTAAGAAAATAGTGCCTCAATCACTTCAAAGTCACATGCAAGAGTCATAAAAGCGATCTTGAAAAAGAGTCAAAAGCAAGTTCTAGAGGAAGCAATCAAAGTGAGCATCACACATAAAAAGATAGGATTTGTGTGCGTTGTAAATGCCGCTCTTGGTAGTTATCATCCATTGACCAAGGAAATGTAGCATGATCTCCCATTGGATATAAGAAGTTAAAGCGTTGATCCCAATGGTCATCCTCGGAACTGAATTCTAATGTGTAACCACTCCCCCTAAGTTTCTCTTTACGAACCATTGTGTGGGCCGTAATCATTGGGAACTTAAGGATCCTCTGACGATAGCGAAATTGGCGAAAACATCTCTTAGGCATATATGGCTCTTAAATGTCTAAGATTGTTAGTAAGCCCCTATACCTAGAGAGTGAGTGTAATATCCGCGATATTCCAACATTTTAAAATTAATATAATATAATATTTATTATAATAAATTATTTCTTTTCTCTAAACTAAAAATGAGAATTTCTAAATGCCATACTAACTTTTATTATCTCCTTTAAAAGAGATTATCACGAAAATTTACAATAAATAAATTCAATAAATTATATGAGGAGCTTGAATTAATCAAGAGGACATTAATTAAAAATAATGTCTTTTAGGGATTGAATTTATTTTTTTTATATAAAAATAAATTACATAAAGGCCTAAAAATCTAATTACAAACTTTGTAAAAAAAGAAGAATGCAAGAGCCGGGATTTGAACCCGAGACCTCTTGCAAACTCAACCCATACGCCCCTCTCCAATCCCGCTAGACCAAACAAACTTTCTTACATAAAACACCATCTTTTTTTAACTTATTCCATTATTTTCCCTTCTCCTCCAAAGACAACATCATACAATAGTCTGATTGATTGTACGTTGATTGGAATTTGGCCATTGCATGCCATTTCCACCTCCCTTTGCTTGTTGAATCTCCACTCTTACCTCACCCTCTCATCATCATGGAAGAAGCACAAACTTGACCAATCCAAGAGCATCCTCCCTCACCTCATTGGGCATCCACCATTGCCATGGATTGCAAGCTCCCATCAAGGTGCCTATAAAAGGCCTTCAATTCACCATTCAACCTCTTTTCTCCCACTCATTGTTTATTCTCAAGAATTTCCCAAAGAAATCAGCCACAATCAAGTTCTAAATTCCCCATTCAAAGTACCACAAAAACACCAAAAATCTTCTCCTTTTCTCCCCTTGGAGCCGCCGGACCGCCTGCCCCCTGCCGGAGCACCACCGACGACCGCCGCCGCCCTCCTCGTGCCGCCGCCTGCCCTCGTCGGAGCCCCTGGCCGCGCCGCCCCTGTCCGCCGGTCCCCTCTCCTGCTCTCCTCCAGTGTTCTGTAAAATACAGAATACCCAAAAGTATAAAATTCTATCCTAATTTATTTATCAAAATTATGCATTTATAAATTTATAAAGTTTATAAGTTATTAGAAATTATTTTAGGAAAAATAAGAAATAAAACAAAAGGATGTGAGTAGGATCTTGTTAGTTGGATACTAGAAACAATTTTGATTTACCATGGTAACTTAAGATAGTAAACAAATAGAGAAATTTTACTATAATTGTTAAAAGCATGCTTATTACATAATAAAAGTAGTGTTAAATTAAATTATAGCATACCAAATCCATAAGCTATTAGAATCACCTTCATAAGGAAAGAAAATGAGAATTTTAGAAAATATGAATTTGTGCATGTCTTAGTTTTTTTGATGATATCTTATTATGTCATGTTGATAATAAAGATAAGTTATTAAATAAATTCATTACTCATTAAAACATAAAATAGTTACCTCTAAGCATGAAGCTACTACAAATAGAAATTTTATTAATTATTTAATTAGGACTATAAAGTAAACTAGGTTGAAGCATGAAAATAGAAATGGTGATGTTAGTATTCTATGACTTTTTATAGAAATAAAAGGTAGAGAAACTTTATAAAAGAATTATTGTTCAAAACTTGTAACCATAGACTATAGTTGATCTTGGATATGGTTTTAGGAAGATATAATATTAATTAATGAAAATATTACTAAAGTCATCCATAAGAAAAATATTACTTTATTAGAGTGTAGAGATTTTGGTACAAGACATAAGTCTAGATTAAATATATTAAATAGAATATTATAAATATTCTAGGATTTTATGTAACCTAAAGTTGACTTGTAAGAAATCTTCTAGATATAGAAAAGATATTATTCTTATAAACTATGACTATTTTAATAATCTATATATATAAGGAAAGATATTTTATAAGCCATGTTTATATTTTTACAAACATGACGATATTATAGTTATGATCGAAGATATTTTATAAGCCTTATATTAAAAAAAGGACTAAATTAATAATATTGGTAAGTTACCTTATAAGGAAAATAGCAATCTCTAATTTTGGAAACTTCCAAGGATAGTTATAAGACTATTAGCTTTATTTAGAATAAATTATAGATAAGAAAAGTGTGTCAAAAAGTTAAAGTAAATCCTTTTAGAAAACTTAATAAGGAATATATGTTTTAAAGGGAAGTTAAAAAGGATTATTTTGATATTATTAAATAGATTTTTATGGAATAAAAGTGATATTACAAAGCCAAAATAATAATAAAGGAATATTATTCTTTTAAGAAAAACAACTTTCAAAATTATTATTTTAATAATTTAGAGTCTCAACCTCTCTTATAAAATATTATAAGAGAAATCCACACTTTGGAATAGAAATCAGCAATTAAGTCCTTTCGTAAACTTCCGTGTCGTTAGGTCGGAATCCTCGCTCGTAGTCGGGAATCACATAAGTTTCGTCAAGCTCGGTTGTTAGAACTCGCTACGCTAAGGCAAGTGGAATTTCCCCTTGCAACCTTTACATTCCATTCCGTAAAAATTCTCGATGTTGGGAACAACTTGTGTGCTTAAGTATAAATGAACCTAGGAAATATCGAATGCTAGATATAACGACCCACAGTTAGCATAGTTGTTTTATATTCTCGTAATTGGACTATATATGCTAGTATGGTTATTATCTTGATTACTTGTGATCTCGCTCAGAGATTTACTTTGAATAAACTAGAAAGGGGTGCGGGATAGCCGACGCCTCTATATAACCTTACTAAGTCGTACGTCCATACGACTTTCGGGATCATGATCTCCATCCGCTCCGATTGCAAGGAGGGACGTGCGCACTCTAGCTAAGTGACGGGGAATTGAAGTTCTCCCTCGGGTGGCTCGGATTATCCGTGTCCCACCACTCTCTATTAAAAATCATTAACAAAGTCGAATACCTTTCGTCACTATACAAAGATAAGTGCCAATGCACATTTAAGATACCAAAACCGGACCGGTCTCAAATGATCGATCCGGCTCTCGGTCCGCTCAGGGCGCGAGAGGTTTTTACTTGTATGAATTAATAAATGTTCCCAACATACTTTCGATATCCTAAAGAAGTCTACAATCTAGTAGCTCTTCTATCGCTTTTCGAGTTATCTTTGTCTAAGATATACTCTTCTTTGAACCATGAAAACTCCACATACACAAGCCTTATCGTATAGCCATTCATAAACACAACCTTATTATCTCTTTTGAAAATAAATAAAAAAATTACCGAAATACCCTCGGGAGGTTCCATTCCCGCTTGCTTAGTCTCCTAGACTAATTCTTCTTTTCCGCATGTTTGCATGGCATTCTATCGCCCCTCGCGAATTATGTCAGAATCCAGGAACCCTAGCAAGGCGAAATGAAGTGAAGGAAGGTCAAGGATCCGTCAAGATGTTTTTACCATTTCCTTTTGGTTTAATATCGTGTGTTGACTGAACAAGATGTTTTCGTTATTTGATTTCAAGTACTTTAATTATGAAGACAATGTAAGACGTTTGTAAGAACCAAGTCTCCTTCGGGAGCATCTTTTCTATTTTATGAATTATGCTTATTTCCGCTTTAATAATGTTCTATATCATTCTAAAAGCCTTGGGTGACTTTGGACGGTAAAGTCCGAGGTCACTGGCGGTAACACCCAATGTTGTAAAATAGGGGTGTTACAGTGAGAGTTCCCCATCAGCAAAGTTCAACCCTTGAGGATATGGCACCCATTGGACCTGTAGAATTATGGTAGTTGATAGCTCGTATTAGTCTCATGTTTTAAATCGTATAATTTATAATTTAGTTTAGGGTGTATTGCCATATCCATTGTGCATCGGTCCAGAGTCCTACGATATTTCCTCAACTCATTTTCATCCCGATTTCTTGTTGTAGGGTTTGCTTTATACTCCTCCCCCGATCGCAAGTCTATAAATTAGTTCAAATAAACCCTAAACAAAAGAAGGTGTCTCCAAATCCAATTCTAAAAAAAATCATGTATCTCGTCACTTCCCGCCACAGTTCGATAATCAACATAGTAACCATTACTCTTCAAGTAATAAAGACCAAACCGGGTTACCGTCATTAAGCCCATCTCCTCTTTTAGAATTCGTTGCCGGTAATTGTAGATTTGCTTCATTGATGTAGTGTTTCCAGGGTACTTTTGCCCTATAAAGTACGTACATAATATTCCTTGGCTCCGTGTTGGCCCGACCCAATATCCTCAAGTCCTCTAATTCATATGCGGTCATCTGGCCAACATAAGGATGTCCTTTGAGTGTGGTAAAGACGGCATGGTTGTGTCGCCCACATTTCACTGTTAACACCCATTTATATATGGCTCTTCCTTTGCCTGCTCCCAATCAACTCGAATGGGCAATCCATCTTCCTACTCTTCGGTTCTTGGTTTAGATCCCAAAAGTTTTCACTTTTGATTATAGTGCGTGATTTTCCTTTCTTCTCCGGCTTGTACACACCCGAAAACTCACATGCTAATGAAACTTTTCTGTCCCATGAATTTTTTTATGACTATCACAATGTATAGTCTTCGCCCTACCTCACGAGCACATTTTATCATTTTTTCTCGATCTGGCCATTCTTCATCGGTTTCAAAATGGCTAGAATAATCTATAAATTGTAGACAATACAACGTCATCAAATAATTTATTTTATTATTAATCATAACGTCTACCATGAAATAAATTAAAATTGTCACTAATATCAATAAACTTGATTGATAATATAAATTTTTATTTTTTTTATGTTATAATTAAAAGATAGGATTTGTGTACCAAATGTTCAAATTAATCAAATCAATTATATTCATATGTTAATTTACGTAGATAGTGGATAAAATATTTTAAAATAAAAATATGTATATATGCATAATAAATTTATATGATAGGATTTATGTGTATATATATTGATATATATATATGGATTATAATTGTAACAAAAAATAATATAATATTTTTCTAGCTTTTGTAATTTACCTTGAAATAAGATTTTTTTTATCAATTGAAATAAGATTATTAGTGTAATGTAATAGTGTGAAGTTTAGTAATCTAGTGTGAAGAATAGCATTTCCAATTATATATTAGTTACCTCTTCCAGCGGCGTGTTAAAATTACCCTCATTTTGATAAACATACTCTTCTTCGTCCTCATTTACATCTAACGGAGCGGTCCAAATCCTCTGTCACAACACTATGTCCCAACAATTTGTCCCATTTACCTGATTGGACCACGTGGCAAAAACTGCCAAATCAGCATTATTTTTTAATTTCAGAAAATTACCCTAAAAAACTTTAATTTAATAATTTATTGTTAACTCATTTTCTGAAAACCCTCGTAATACAAAGCAAAGCAACTGTATCAAATGATATGATATCAATCCAAAAATCTGATCGAATGTACCTCCTTGCAATCCTGTGCAAGTCCTTGACAAGCTCCTCACTCCCAATATCAAATGATATGATATACCCTATATCAAAACCGAAAATTTGCATTTATAGTACATAACCATAACCAACAAAGACAAAGAGTGTATTGGAGAAATCAGGAATTGTTGAATTAGAAAGAATTGGAAAATTAGAAACTCAAAACCTAAACCCTAATTTTATATAAGGAGAATAATAGACATGGGGCATAGTAATGGTGGTAGTGGTAACGGGGCGGCGCAACCGCCATCCCAGGCGAGGAAGAGTGCTCGGCGGTGCAGTGGGAAAGGGAACGGACGATGGAGAAAGAGCGACAGAGCATTGTTCATCGCAGGCGAAGAACAAGGAGGTGGCGATGGCGGTGGCGGATAAAGAGGAAGCAGGGGCGGCGCTGGCGGCTTGGCTGGACGCGGGATGGAGATGGAGCGCGGTTAGGTTTTTACGCCAAGGAAGAAAGACTCCGATGAAGAAAACTGAACCAGAAGAAAGAACGAGCACTCAGTTGAATTTTTAAAATTCATATTAAAAATGTGAATTATTAGGCTTTTAGAACAAATTTCTGAAATAGAGAAAATAGTGATGATTTGGCAGTTTTTGCCACGTGGTCCAATCAGGTAAATGGGACAAATTATTGGGACATAGTGTTGTGACAGAGGATTTGGACCGCTAATGGAGTTGTTTGTAAAGATATAATTGATTGATGATTAAGATCGTTGTTGGGGGCTTTTCCTTTCGGCTCCTTTTTAAACTGCATAAAAAATCAATTTATCAAAAATACAAACATAATATTAAAATTAAATACATGATTAAAATAAATTTAACTTCATTAAAAATGTAAAATATTATAACATTAATACCTTAAATAAATCGAAAAAAGAAGACATTTTGCTTATACTGCAATAATCAAAATTTTCTATGTGTGTGAATTGGGAGACAGGGGAAGAGGAAGGGAGACAAATAGAGAGAAATTGGAAGACAGACGAAGTTAAGTGCTTCGAAAGCCCCCGAATACTTATAATTGGAAGACAGACGAAGACATTTTTCTTATACTCCAATAATCAATATTTCGGCCCCTTTTTTTACTTTGGTCGAAGTGACCGAAGTAAATATCCCGGGGCGCTGAGCAACAGTCATAGACAGATGTAGCAAAACGATGCACATTAAAGAGTGGTAATACAATACTAGTAAAAATGGTGATGGTAGGTAGGTCAGTAAATCATCATCCGATGAGTGCTAGTACATGTGTTTACCAATGACTAATTCAGCTGATGTGTCTTTTTTGTAGCGAAACTGGTTATTCCCTAAACCTAAATGAGTCATCAGAAGCCAGACCAACGTCAGAAGGTCACCCCCATTGCTAAGCTTTTCGAGATGCACGCTTGCACGGCTATGAGCAGCACAATGAAACAGCATCTCCGCCCACACTTGGCTACTTATCTCCCATATATTGATGTCCGTCTCATTTTTCAACCTTTGAAGCTCCTTGGCGAGTAGGCATCCATCAAACAACACCGACTTACTCTTGTCTCCCCTGATTTTCCTGGGCGGAATCACATCCGTATTCACTTGCATTATCTTCTCACAAGCCAGCGCTCTTCGCTCCTCCTTCCTGGCCTTGGAGCTGTGTGGGGGGAGTTTTCTTTCAAAGAACCGCTTAGCATCAGCGCAGGTATCAAGGTAAATCTTCCGGCCAAGAATCTGCACTGACGGGGGCATTGCCCTTGTATACGGCCTGATCAGGAGATGCAGCATGTAATCTGCTAATACTCTGCTGCATTTGCGGAGATCATCATCGCCACCAGCCGGGATAGTGTAATAGCAGAGAGTGGTAGCAATGTGCCAGAGTGTCAAGCTCTCTTCGAAATCTACATCGTTGATCCATGGCCTGAATGTTTCTGCCAAATTATTCAAGCCTTGGTGTTGGCGGGACAACAGAGCCAGGGCCCACATGCCTCTGGCGGAGCATAACTCCTCCGCATCTTTCGGCCGCTTGGCATGAACCGATCTCTTTACCATCTCCTCGAAGATGAAATCTCTTAGCCGGGGTGTGAAGCAGGTGTACCGAAACCATTGATTCAGATCCCGGGATGAGCTGACTATGCGCTTCATCGACATCTTACCAGCACATGTGTGTATGAGATTAAGCTGTGGGATGCATTCTGACCAACGAAAGAATACCCTAAGATTGTTGTTGAATACATGGAACCGCAAATCGCGAACCTGGATCCGTAATCTCCAGATTCTTCGCTGTATGTCACGGGCTTGCTTCTTTAGCAATAGTAACGCCTCAAAAAAGCACTTGGCCTTCTTGTGTTTTACCCATGCGATATCCCAATCAGATGCAGCGAGCATGGAAAAGGAGAAGAGATCAACTGATATGGAGCCAAATACCAGAGCATGCGTAACAATGACACTCGACTTGTGGAAACTATTCTTGTCAATCCGAATCCAGAGCACGGTCGACACCACCTGAAGAAGCAAGGAGACGAGACCGAGCCATCGCAATACAGGCTTGTCAATCAAGATGGACTTGGTATAGAACACATCATAGGCAAAATTGAGCTCAACCTCACAAATTTCAAAAGCATCTTCAGCGTCTCTGGTGAGAAAACGCCGCCTGGTTTCATCGCGTAGGTCGTCGCTGTATACAGCGTTGACAAACAGCCCCCGGAAGTCATGAAACAATTTGTAAGCCTCTTTCACAATCCGGACTTGGCTTAGCTTAACTTTATTAGAGCCTGCAGGGGGGCAGCTGGCACTGGGATATTCTACTTGGTCAGCTGCAGCTAAGGAATTAGAAGACTTGTGGAACTCTACAGGAACCTCGGCTTCCGAGAAGTTGGTGCAAATGCCCATGAGTTTGGCGTAGTTTACCCCGGGGTCTGGTTTTGGCAAGATGGAATCTCGAAACTTGGTGAGCCGGGCCAGGAAGCGGCATATAACCTTCTCGATGTACCGCAGAGAGCCGGCAAGGAAGACGATGGCAGTGGGCACCCATAGGTCACTCTTGAGGAAGGAACGGAGGAAGACGCGGCCGAAGGTATAGGAGAGGGAGATGAGACGGACGGCGTAGCGAAGCCAAAGCTCATTATCGGACAAGGCGAGGCCGGTGATGGTGCTTGGACCGCCGAGGTGTAAGATGAGGTATGGGGCCCAGAAGACCCGGATCTCCCCTGTGCGTCCTCCTTGGACGGTGTTGTTGGGGATCAGCCCCATGGCGTAGTATGCAACCGCCGATTCTTGCAGGTATGCAAACCAAACAATCGGCAATATGAAACGCACTCGATGCTTTCTCCATGGGGCAATGATGGCCAGCACAAATTGGAAGCAGAGGCTGAAAAGGACGAACGCGTCCAGGCTTAACCCCAGCCTCGTTTCCGATTTCATGGTGCTTGAGGTTGTGGACTCATTTTGAAAGTTCAGTAATGATGTCGGCATCGGTAGTGATGTCGCGAGGCGCAACTTTTCCAGTTGTTTTATCTTCTTCAACCTTCTTGATACAGTGACAGTCGGTGTAAGACCTAAGGGTAAAATAGTAAAATCATTTAAATATTTTACATTTTCAGCTTTCCGATGCATTAGTCTTTTTCCATCCCCAAAAGAGATGGTACCGTCGTTTGCGCTCCATCTTCGGATCTGAGAACAAAGTGACTGTTGGGGCAATTTCAATCTCATAAGGTAGCGCAAGCTCTAGATCCGGCGACAAAGGACATCGGTGGCGGCTTCCAGAGTCCAGACCCTAGATCTGAGCATTAATGGTGGACGACCACTTACTCTCTCTCTCTTGCTCTCCACTGTTGTTGAATGGCATCAAACATTGCTGTAGTAGTGTCGGCCGGCAATGCCTCAATCGATGGCAGTAATATGCGTGATTTTCTTCTAAACATGAATATTTTGCTATTTGAAGTTTGTTCTAATTAATTAACGGTGATTTATAGGATACCCATAGGTTATGAATGGAGGACACAACATGACCTGCAATTTTTATTTTTATTTTGGTCGGAATTTTTTTGATTTTTTTTTCGAAACTAGGTTCATTGGAGAAGTTAATTCTAAAAATAAGGCTATGTTTGTTAAGTCACCAAAAAAACTAGTTGGAGTTGAAAAACTAGCTGAAGTTGTAAAACTAGCTATAAAAGTAGTTGAAGTTTTAAAAATATATATAAACACCGTTTGATAATGTTCAACTAGTTTATTGTAGTAATTAATAATTTAAAATTTCATTTTATTATAGAGCTATTCTTATTTAGGAAATAATTATTTTTTAATTCAAAAAACTACTAAAAATTAGTGCAAAAGCTTTAAAAAGTAGCTTTGTCAAAAAACTAGTTTTACAACTAGTTGCTAGTTTTTATGTGTCAAACAAACAGTATTTATACGAATTTTTGCAACTAGTTAGAAAACTCCAACTAATTTTTGGTACCTAACAAACACACCCTAAGTCAGGAAAAAAAAATTCCAAGGCAGGCATGCAGGTTCGGGTAGAGTGTTTCAACCGGCAACTTACACGATCGGGATCAGCCTTTTAGATGTGGTACAGGAACTCATGTCCACTATCAATTATTTTCACACTTTTTTGTGTGTTTAACGTTTAAAAACGTTTTAAAGCTATTTTATAAACGTTTTTCTACGTATATTTTTATATATATTGAAAACCTCATACTTAAGTATATTTTTTGCAGTATAAAACTACGGTATAAGAATAAAAAAATAGTTTTTTCTTAAAAAATATTGATTTGAAAACAATACATAGTTTTTTTTAAGGAAAAAACACTTTTTTTGTTAGAATACATATATACCGTAAAATATGTAAGAAATTTTTGTTTAGTACCCTTTAACTTTTATTTTATATTTTGAGATTCTGAAGAAAAAAAACTATTCCGAATGGTATTTCTAACTTCTTGATTTAGTTTGGTACGTATCCTAAATGATAATTTTCCATTAGAACTAAAGTAATCAAGATAAATTAAAAAAAATAATCATTAAAAATGATAAGATAAATACATTATATCATTTACATTTGTCAAGAAGGTTTATGTTATAAAAATATAAAATTATCAAGTTGAACCTCAACATATTTAACAACTATATATTAAAATATATTCTTTAATTCACTTTTGTCAAATAGATTTTATTTAGTAGTTCGTGACAATTTAATCATATCAATTCAAACTTTCCATATGTTGACATAACATATGAATCTATGTATATATATAAAAGACGCAAGAAATAAGGCCACCACGTTGCGCCACCTAAGATTTTTTTACGTGTCGTTTCCACGTTAAGCGGCCTAGGATTTCGTCACATAGGATATTTTATTTTGGGAATTTATATATGTTGATATTATTTTAGGATAATATAGAAATAGGATAAATTAATCTAGGAAAGATTCTATCTAAAATAAAGATGTTATCTAATGTTAAATCTTAAGTATTAATGTTAAATATTTGATATGATAATTTATTTAACTTAAAAAATTATATCTAAAATAAAATAAACTATAAAAGCATTAAATATTTGGTAAAATATTATTGATGAATATTATTTATAATAATTTATTTAAGTTTTTATTTATCACAATATAAGCTATCTGCCACGTATGATTTTACCATGTGGCACCTAGGATTTTTCGTACATGTCATTCTCACAATTTATATATATTGAAAAGATTATATCTAACATAAAATAAACTATGGTATATATTAGGATAGATTCTGATTATATAATTGATTATCAATCGATTTACATTATCTTTATCTATATATCTATTTCTATAAATGTTTTGTTAAATCAAATTAAGATAAAAAAAATAAAAAAATTACAAGATGATAAAAATTACATTATCTATGTCTTTTTATCCATTTATGATGAAAAATTAAATTTTGGTTAAAAAATATGCCTATAACTATATATTAAAGTTGTATCTTTTTTTGCCACTACATTGACTTTGGCCCAACTTTATTTTTAAAATTTCAAATTTTATGTATATTACTTTATCTTTTTAAAATAATTTTTCTCTCTATTTATTTATAAAAATTGTAAAAATTCGAAATTCATTTGATTCTAAAAATAAAAAACTATCGTTGATACATTGATTCTTAATCCGAGTCGTAGTCGTACATGGCACGACGGGTATAACTAGTTTTTTCCCTAATTGAATAAAAATAAAAACATTACTTAAAAAAATACCAAAAAAATATTTAAAATAATATATAATATAATTAAGTAGGATTTTATGTTAGACTATTTAAATTATCAAGTGTTATCTATTTAAAAATTTTAAAATTTTTATAAATTGTATTTTTTGAATTATCTTAATAGTTTTAAAATTAGAATTGGATTTAAAAAATAAATTATAAAAAAAAATGTTTTTCTTAGAAATAAAAAAATCTTATAATTCAAAGTAAAAAAATCATAAGTTAAGACATAAACCGAACTAATTCAAGGGTTTGGGGTAGTAGTTGGAATTATTTTTTCAGGTAACAACCGAAATAACAAAAAATTTAGGGGCACCAAACACATTTTTCTTATAATTCTAACCGAGAAATCATCAATTAGGGTACAAATCGAACTAATTCAAGGGTTCGGAAGTATCTCCTAAAATAATTTTTTTTTTCAGAATAGCAATAAAAAAAGTAAGAAATTAAAGAGTACATACTAAATGAAAATTTTCTTACATATATAAGGTAATTATGTATTTAAAAAAAGGTAAATTTGTTTTTTTTCCTTAAAAAAATTTGTATTTTTTTAAATTTAATATTTTTTAGGAAAAAATTATGTATTTTGTTTAAATTATAAAGTGTATTTTATACTACCAAAAAAAAATGTTTTTAAAAGTACAAGGTTTTCAGTATATAAAAATGTACATCAAAAAATAATTTACAAAACGGTTTCATAAAATTTTAAACAAAAAAGGAAGAGTATGAAATTAATTGATATTGCATGTGAGCCTTGTGGCCACGTGAATCTCTGTACCAATTTTAGAAGATTGAAATGTGAATAGCTGGTTGAAAAAATGCTTACACTCAACCGAACCTAGTATCCAACCTATGTTGGAAACTTATTTTTTAGTTAGCCTATTTTTAGAATTAACTTCTACCAGGAGCCTAGTTTCGAAAAAAGATCCAATTTTTTATGGTGTTTGATTTCGGAGATTATATAGTAAGGGAAGAAACTTTCTCACTTTTATTCATTTAGGTTGATGGAGAAGAGGAAAAAGGGTTATGATGATTGATGAGAGAGTATTGATTAATTCCCTAAGAGCATCTACAATCATGTAACCATTACACTGATATGCACCTCTTATTTTTTTCATTTCTCACTCATCCACATCATCTATGCACCCTAATATAATTTTTCCTACATCCATGTATCTCATGAACCCTTATTTTTCCCATTCTTAAAATTTTTTCTCTCTCCATATACAATTACAAATATACTCATTTCTCTAATAAAAATTACACATATATCTCAAAAAATATCATAAATAATATAAAAATATACAATTAAATTTAAATATAGTCAAATACATATAATATTGGTGTCTATGAAAAGATTAATTTTTTTTATAAATTATAGTATTTTTTAACGTTTAAATTTCCCAAATTAATAAATTAAACAAATAGGACATTTAAAATAATACCCCAAGTGTATATAGCCCACAGACATTGAAATGAATTTTAATGGCTACACGCGCCTACACACGCCATGCACCCGAATTGCATTTGTGCTTTTTGGATTCATAAAATGACACTCTTTTACATTGGGACATGTAAAATTTTATTTGTTTATAATTTCACTGACACTATGCATCAGTCCATCAGACCATTGTGGATGCTCTTATGTATCATATAGATTTCTTTTACCGGTTGCTCTTTTGATATGAGTAAAACAAGGCGTTAATGACTGTCCATCCATGGTGTCGCCAACGAGTTCATGGAGCTAGGAGTGATGGTAGGACGATGCTTGATTTTAGGAGACAATTCCACAACTTCCTCCTCTTCTTGCAATGTGTGCATCAATTCTATTGGACACTTGATGGTAATGAGTTGTTCCAATCCATGGAAAGGAGTCTCTCTTTTTGGTTGCTCTGTGTCACTCATCACTCTTTGTTGGAAGGAAGTCTCCTCTCCTTTACAAGGGGTCGTCCTCGAACCTTTATCCTCTTCTCGTGTCTCCTTGATCTTCACCACTTGAGGCACTTGTGTCCTCTCGTCCAGCCCTAGGATTCGGCGCTCCAAGGCATCCATGCGTGTCTCCATAGCTTCCAAAGATTGTTGCATGGATTGTTGGAAGGATTGCAACATGGCAGCCACCGAGTTGGAGGACTCCTCAACTTGTTCCTTATTCTTGTCATCACCTACACCTGTCATCGTAAAAACAAGACAAAGATCAAGGTATAGAGGTCACACGAATTAATCACCAAGACTTGCCCGAGATGAAAATCCGACAAGTTGCAAGTAGGAGATGACCAACAAAATGGAACAAGAAAAGCTCAAACACAACAACACAAGATGTCTCGTCTTGGTGTCGTTCCCGTATCCTAGCACCGTAACCAACAACAAGCATGTAATGATATAAAGAGGTCAAAAGAAAGCTGGATTATGGACTCAATTCCCACGTTTTTACTCAGCCAAATTCAGCAAGACACACTTAAATCAAGCACTAAAGGAAGACATTAATCAAGCAACAAATGCACCCTTTCAACTACCAACTTTTGAAGACTCTTTGGTGTTCATCTCATGGACGTTTTTTGGGCATGGCTTTCAGCCATGGCTGAGCACCAAACTCGACCATACAACAACAATTTCAAGACAAGAAAACGTCCACAACACAAGACAACAATTCGGACAAGGCCGAACACCACAACAACAACAACGCAGCCCTAGAGAGTTCAAACCTAAAACTTGCAACAAGTGGAAATTCAAGGTCGGAACAAGATTTAGATGGCGATACCTTCACGTGGCTCTGATACCACTTGATGGCCGGATCGATGGAAGGGATGATGGTGCAAAGAGATCGCCACGAGAATCCAAGGAATTCCGACAACAAACACCACTAACTGACCCGTCTTCAAATGACTGGATCTTCCTCGTCCGAACTCGGAATTGAGTGATTCCAATTCGAGAAGTTATATCTCGGAGTCTAGTTTAACCCCTCATAATTGCAGACCTAGATGATGAGTGGATTGAAAGATATGTCGATTTTACTGAGAGGGTGCAGAAACCACCGAGATGGATGATGGATCGAAATGGGAAGAACAAGGGGATATGGATGCTTGACAACTTGGATATGACTCACCAAGCTCTCAAACAAACTAGGATGCCCGAGATTGTCGGATATTACTCACCAACAACTTGAACAACGAGAATTGAACGAACGAAAAAAAAACAAGTACTTGAATTGAAAGATGCAAGGAAAGTAAACAACAAAGTTTTTCGTCCAATCTCCCGAAATGAGGAGGAGGAGGCCGACCTTAAACCTAACACAAAGCCTTACAAAATCAACCCCCTCACTTAAGGAAATTACATAAATTAACCCGAAATCCCGAAAACTTATAAAGTGTCCTTAACCGTAGAAATGTCACTTAGAACTTTGAAGCACAATAAAACTCCAACCTTCACCGTCATTAGCCTTCGGAAACTTATGAGCCATGAGCTCCTCCTTGATTTTGTCTAGTATAGACTTAGCTAGGGCTCGTGTGATGCGCCCAAGATAGGGCATGGCTCCTTGACTCGGCTTCTTAGCGCCTCGAACATCGTCTTTGGTTGCTTGTCCAAGTATTGGCTCCTCTTTATCGTGCACATTGGGCTTGTCTTTAGGGATGGAATCTTCACTCAACTCATGGGGCCATGACTCGGTAGATTGAATCACATCACGTTTGATATCGATATTTTTGATATCATAATTAGGATATCGGTATCAGTATCGATATCAGATATGGGTATGAGGATTGATATCGATATATGCTGTTTGGTATGCTATAGATATCACTCGTATCTCATATCTATTATTTGGTAAAATAAATTTGATTTCGGGTATCAAATTTGAGATTTAGTAAATTGATTTAATAAGTTTTAGTTTAATAGTTAATTAAGATCTAATATTTGAAAGTAATTAGAATTCAATGTCATTTAAACTAAAAATTCAACATAACCGTAATAAAAAATCGGAAAATCTGTATGCACACCAAAAAAATGCCTGGCGCACACGAGATCTTACACTTCATTAAGCGTACGCTCCATGAAGCGTAAGATCCAAAGGGTACCCCTTTTGGGGGACATACCCGATGGAGTCACGCTTCATGAAGCGTAAAGCTTCACGAAACGTGACGCGTTAGTTATATTAGTCGCTTTTAAAAGCGTTAGGGTACCATTGTCTTCCTCCTTCTTCCCGAACCAGAGTGCAATTCCAGAGAGTGTTTATTGAAAACCATTTGCGTGCTAGTCATTCGTCAATGGTGCGAGTCGTTGGTGGTTGTATCACTGGTACTGGCAGATGTCGTGGTTTGACGGAGCAAGACGGCAACGGCAATGTGCAAGCGGCTGATGTGGAGGGCGACGTTGGGAGAGACTCTGATTCCCCTGGTAAATTACAATTTCATATCCGCTTGAAAAGTACCCATGTTGATGTTTATGTATGCGGGAAGTGGTGCTTTGATTTGGGGTAAATTGTTAGTGAAGAGACAGCTTCTAGGTTTATGTATATGTTTGAATTTGAGGAAAATTGGGGATTTCGAATTAAATGTAGCTTATTGTGGTTGAATTGGGGCATGTAGGTTATATGAATGGACTTATGTATAGTTGAATTCAAAAATGTAGCAGTTTTCTTGTACACAGACCTTGGAAACTTGAATTAGAAAATGTTTATGTATGCACTTTAATCGTTCTTCCTCCATCATTGCCATTGTCAACTTCAGTTTGCATAAGACGTCTTTCAAGAGATGCTACTGCATCCTTTATAGTTGCCATGGTTGGCACATACTCAGCCCATTGAGCTTCTATCTCACTATTTTCACATTCCAATGACCCAACTCTTTCTCTAAGTTGAACAATCTCCAAACTGTCGAAATAGTTTTGATGTACAAGGAGTTAATATTCTCCAGTAAGCTCAAAAAGCTTCTCTCTATATAGTGCTTCACGAACAGAAGTGGTTAGTAGCTCGACAAAAGATGTACTAACAATGGTCTCCAACAATTCAGCTTCATCCTTTTCCATTTTCAGATCTGAATGCAGCGTGTATGTATCATCAGTCAATTGGTTTATTAAATCTGACTTCTCCAGAATGCTTCTCTTAATTATCAGTGCAAGAGTATCTAGAGTAACTGCTTCATCAACTGGGCAAGAGTTTTCAAGAATTATCTTGTGCTTCTCCTCATCCAAAACTGTAACTGCCTTGTTCAAGGATCTATTCTCTTAAAGAATTCTGCAATTTTTGTTCTCTAGATCATGGCAAACACCTTGCATTTCCTGAAGCTTTGCCCTGAGATTCTCCATTTCTGAATCAAGCAATTCTTCTTTGTGATTTGTCTCTCTAACTCTCATAAGCAAAGTTTCGTTGCTGTGAAGAAGATTCAACATGTCTCCTTGTAAAGACGAGAGTTTGTCATTCCGTTTGATGAATTCCTGCTGGAGACTGTCAATCAACCTCTTTAAACCTGCCACCTCTTGTTTAAGTTCATCAAGTAGTGTCACAAGAACCAGCGGTACACTGAACAAGCTCAGTGGCATATCCCATTTCTCAAGCTACGATCATATGCTCTCTTGCAGCTTCAGCTAGTTTCTTCCAAGTGATCGCTCTCTGTTCTTCCAACTCTTTTGATCTTGCAACGTTCTCCTCGTATTGCTTTTGGCACTCCTCGAACAGTTCACTATCCATCTCCTAGAACATCTTTCGGACATTAACTGTGAGTCCATGGATGGCTTGGTTCCAGTAACTTTGTATGTTCCTCTCTAACGCCTCAAAGATGATGGGGAGAACCATCGCCCTGTGTTGGGCTATCAAACTCACAATGGCCTCATTATTCCACAAAAACAGAGCCCTCTCTGCCACCTGCATATATTATCATCGGTGTTCGGCAAATGAAAACTTGAAAAACTAGAAAAACATCTCTAGGTGTCTTTGACAGGTAAAGCTTGAGATGAAAACAGTTGTCTTATACTGCACAGAAGTGAAGACAGAAGCATTTTCTGATATAAAAGCATTTTCTAATATAAGCTGACTGACATACATAACACATTAGAATTTAACCCATGGAGCAGCTGGCTATTCAGCATGAATCAATAAGACATCTCCTTTTGAGCCAAAATGAACACTCAACATAGGATACTTGCTCAGAATAATATTGTTCAATTCTTACATCCATAAAGCAAACTACCAATGTCAGTTACTAATTCATTAAAACAGGAGTCAATTTATATAATGAATGACAGCCAAAAAGGTTGGAAATTGCAAGGGCAACACTCTCATGTCCTGCACCTACATGTTGAAGTCTGCAATTTATCTCTCATGATACTGAATATCTTTAAGATCCTCATGAATCATTGGTAGAAATTTATACTGATTTCTTTGAAGCTCTTGTTCTCATCCTTGATGAACTGGACTTCACCTTCTAAATTGTGTATGTTTGAGCTTCTTGGTGATTTCTTTTACAGGTGATGTTGTTTATAGTAATTTATTTGTTTTTATTGTACAGGGGGTATGGTTGCTGAGGCTAGTGATAGGGCTGATGATGTTGTTGGTGGAGATGATGGTTTGAGGACTGTTGGCGGGGGTTCTCCGACTCATGCTGATACGAGGGATGGTTGGGGTGAGGCTACCATGATGGTACGTATTCTCTAATTCAGTAATAATAATATGAAATTAGAATTTTTAAAATATCATATATTAGTTATTATATTAGTTGTAATATATGATTGAAGTTTATTAAGTTGGTTTTGTTATAGTAATGTAGTTATGGGCCTTTATTTAGGGAATTTAAGCTTATAAGTATGTAAATAGAAACTTATTCATAAAAGATATGTAATATGAAAACTAAAGTTAAATTGTAAATAAAAATGCAAGAAAATGTAATTGAAGATTGAAGTATAAAAAGTTATTAAAAAACATAGCAATTGAATGTAATACAGAAAGCAAGCAAATAATGAAAATCGTAAACAGGCGTTTCAGGAGCTGAGTCATGAGTTACGAACTCCCGGCTCGACTACACCTCCTGTGTCCGAAGAAGAAGAAGACTAGGAACGCGAAGGCACGAGGTATACTGCAGTCTGCTCGTGCTGAGGCCCCTCCGCCGAAAAAGAGGGCTAGGAGATTAGGGGTTAAGACATTGATATCTGAGCTACAGCGGGACGAGGCAACGCATGATGGTGCAGATATTCAGATAGAGCAGGACGTTGCTCCGTCTGCTCCAGATGAGACTGCTGAGGAGATTCCGACGGACGTTGTTGGGACTAATTAGGCAGAAGACGTTGGTTCGTCTTCCCCGACCCATCATCACACCCCTCGACGAGAGTCCGAGCAGATCGATTCAGTTAGTTTAGGGACTCCGATTGGCACCGGAGAGGATCTTTATAGGGACGTTGATATGACTCCTCCACTTGCCTCGGTCTCACCTTCTCAGATCCCTCCCATCATACAGACTCCACATTCTGAGCCTCCACTTCATGCGGCTACTGATGTTCATCCTCCGATTGCCCAGGATCCTCCCATTATCGACCCTCCAGCCGCTACGGTCCCTCCTGTTGCTGATGTACCCATGTGGCAGCCAGGAGGACCACGTTTGGCCGTCCTCCTTCGACACTACCCCACGCATACCGCGGAGTCGATATGGAGGTGGACTCCTCGAGATGCTCCGGCCCCTCCAGCCGCCGTCGAGCCTCCAGCTGCTCCGGCCCCTCATGCCGCCGTCGAGCCTGAAGTTGTTCCCGCCCCTCCTGCCGCAGTCGATCCGCCCGCACCATCTGTTGAAGATGTATTGGTGAGCTTATTTACGATTTTTTTTTATTTTTCTGTGTATTGACATAAATGAACTAATCTAAATTATTTTCTTAATTTTGACAATGGAGGAAGTTGTATAAGGCATACTCACGGCCGTTGGATTAGACTGATATTGAGCCCCACGGAGTTGATGTGCCGGGTACGTGGTGGCATATTACAGGGCGTAGTGGATTGAGGCATATCGGGGCTATGGATTATCGAGGAACGGACCACGCCATCATTTCGGCATTTATTGAGCGTTGGTATCTCGAGACCAACAACTTTCATTTTCCATGGGGTGAGATTTCGATCACGTTGCATGATGTGGAGCGCATTTTAGGATTGCCGATCGACGGGGAGCGTGTCGGTGAGCAGTTCTCTGAGATGGAGTTTCAGACGCGGGTGATGCAGATGTTCTCGATTGATGAGCGGACCTTTCGTAGATATGATTCCCGTGGCATTCCATCTGACAACCTCAAGGCAAATGTCATTAGGATGATGGCATAGGGGGTAGCACCTCATTTTATAGTTGTTGCGTACTTGTTGTGGGTCATTGGTTGAGCACTATTTGTCAACAAGAGCACCAACAATGTCAGCATTGATTACTTGCATTGTCTCTTAGACCCCGATCGCACGAGTACATTTGCTTGGGGTGCTGCGGTTTTGACGTTCATGTACCGCGAGCTGGGTGTTGCGTCACGGCCTGATACCAAGGGCATTGCTGGATGTGTTCTCCTTCTAAGGGTAAGAAAATTATTTGAGTAGTACTTTTGTATGTCACTTTATATGTGCAAGCTATGTAAGAAACTAACTATAATTTATGGCATAGACTTGGATATCGGAGTATATGCAGCCTTTTGCCGGGCATCCGATACCGAGGATAGATCTTTTGGTCAACCCGCACGCAGGTTCCCAATCTCGAGTTGAGACACGCGCTCCACCGAAGAAGCCAGAGCGGTTGGAGAACATTCGTAAAGTATTAGACATGGTTCGCGTTGATGAGGTAAAAAAATGTAATGTAACAATATTTGGACTGAAAGAACCCTAAACAATGGATATGATCCTTTTTTAACATATTGACGAACACTTTTACGTCGCTATAAAAGCGTTGTCAAAGAATTATTCCTAACTTCCTAACCTTAGTAAAGTGGAAGTAAGGGTCGAACCCACAGAGACTCGGATTATTCGGATTTAAGTAATGTTACTAAGTAGAAAGGGGGATTTTATGGTTGTAAACTAAAAATCTAAGTGATTAAAGCTAATTAAAACAAAGCAAGTAAAGTGATTTGAGATTCAAATATGGAGAAAAGCGCCCAACTAGTTTCGTATCCATTGCATACATGAGTTTTGATCCTCGATTATCCTTATTTCAATTTCCCTTGACTAATCTATTGTGAATTTATGAATTCAAGCTTAAGGTGGTTGTTAATATACACCGTCTTTAACAACCTTTTAACCAATTAACCTAGAAAACCTTCTATGTCAGATTGATCATGCAAATAAGTTCAAAGCATTCAATAGAAACAATAATCATGAATTCCACCGTCTATTCATGAAGTCTTGTGATTAAATTCTCCGCCTTTGATTAACCTTATTCCACCGTCTATAAGTTTAATCAAAGGATTCATCCATGAATAATCAAATTCCACCGTCTATTTAATTATTCTAGTGTAATTCAACCTAGAAGTAGAATAGGTGGCCAATCTATTATAATCCTAAGTGAATTTGATCGATTAAGCACGGAGAATTTCAATCTAGTCAAGGTAAACTAAAATAATTCAAACCTCACAAACAATCATGCATACAACTTCAACTAACTAGTTGGACATGAGAAAATTAGCTAGACATTGTCATTGAAGAAAAACAAAACTTACAAGAGTCAAATTGATCTTCAATTGCAAACTAGGGTTTTGTCTCCACAAGTCTCCAAATTCAAAAGCTTAGAACACAAGCAATAGATAGCATAATCCTCATAATAACATCTAAAGAAAGTATTTATATTTATGTCTAAAAATATCTTAAAAGGCAATACTAAGTCGGCCCACAAGATCCCGCAAAGCCCAAGTTGGCGTCGTTGCAACGCGCCGGAGCGCGGTTTGCTCCTCCCCAGAGCGCGGTCGCGCTCTCCCGGGTTTGCCCGCGCTGACGCCGCAAAAAGTCCACTCCTCCAGGCGCGGTCTTGACTTGGCTTCGCGGTTTGGTCCCTTCATCCTTGTCTTGTAATTTCTGCCTCGGATCTTCACTTCAACGCTTCCTATGCATCCCGAGGTCTCGTCCCAAGCCTTCCATCTACCGTCTTCCACCATCCGACCTACAATTATGCACAAAGACGCGTAGATTCCGAACTAAACGAAAATAAAACCTAAACTAAAACTTAGAACGAAATCCTAGCTAAAAATGCATATAACGAGAATAAAAACATGCTCTAACAACTATACCTATATTCTCTATCAAATTCCCCCATGCTTGAACCTTGCTTGTCCTCAAGCAAGACATAGAAATCAACCACACCACAAACAAGCAAGCCATGACTTCAATTCATTTTCAAGAAGCACAAACTTAACCATGAAATCTTTCCATACATTTATCGAAAGTTTCAAACCAAGCTATTAATCCATTCTAACCCTCACCAAGGTATATGTGTTTGCACTCAACACTCAAGTGTTTAAAGGTATGTGTTTTCACTCAAAAATCATCTTTGAATGCTAACTACCATATGCTTGCATCAGTGCACTAAATCTCCACCATGAATGTTCAAATGCACAACATAAATCATGAGGTCTTTTTCAAGGTTGTAATGGGGCCAAGGTATAGACAAGTAGGAGGGGATCATTATATGGCCATGTGGTGCTAAATCCGGGAACTAGAATCAACTAAAAACCCGAATTACATCAACACTCACTCTCAACACTTCCTCCCAACTTATACTTCCCTTTTCTTCCATTACTTTCTTTTAAGCACTTCTTTCTTTTGCTCAACTTTTGATTTTCTTTCCACAAACCCAATTGAGATTCATTCTTTCTTTTCATTCTTCTCTCACAAGAATACTTTTGCAATTTATACATAGAATTCATCTCAATCAACCTTTCAAACCAACTTTACTTAAAGATTTTTCAATAAACATCCCCATCATCCTTAAACTTTTCCAACACTTTTCACTTTGGACATTCCCTTCTATTACACCTTTCACACTTTCTCACAACTCCAAAGTACACAAACAACCCACAAAATTCCCCTAGTCAAATCCTAATTCCCGGATGAGGGTCAAGCTTATTCGGCTAGGATCAATTTTTGTGGAGCTAATAAACAAGGCTAAGGCTCAAAACAATGGGGCTACAAAACAAAGGTATAATGTAGGGTGGATAAGGATATATATGAGCTAAAGAAAATTTGCCTCAATCACTTTTACATCATGCATCCAAATCATATAATGTGGCCTCGAAAAAGAATCTAAACGCAAGTTCTAGAGTTAAAACAAGCAAAGAGATACACTCAAGAATTTCATGCAAAATTGGCATGTAAAGGCTCAAAAGAATTCTCACAAGGCAAATTTTGGTTAGAACTTCATAACTAGCTCAAGTTTTCACTTTCATGCATACTCCTTCATAATTAAGCAATTCTTATTTAGAACTTCCATCATAAACTTAACAAGTCATGGGATCTGAAATCATGCTCACTATTTAAACAAGTGGTTCCAAGGGGAAAATGAATCCTAAATGCAACCAAACCATTTTTTTTTCAAATTTTCTGAATTTTTCAAATTTTTATGGATTTTTCAAGCTTTTTAATCAATGCATACAAAAACATAAACATGCACATGCAACTACATGATCTAACTAAAACCAAGCTCTCATGAAAAAATAAATAATCCCCTTCCCCCATGCTTAAACATTACTTTGTCCCCAAAGTAAAAGAAAAAACATAAAAGAAAAAGAACACTGACCTTATCACAAGAACTTGTCAAACTCGGGAATCTACTCTGCTGGCGGTGGTGGTGGTGGGTATCCCGGGTATGGATACTCAGGAGCTGGATATCCGGGATAAGGTTCATAAGCAAATGGCTGATAACCCTGCTCAAATGTGTAAGTATCCATCCTCTGATGCAAATACCGGGTCTGCTCATCGACATAATCAAAACGGCTCGTCGCATAACCCCGGAAGTGGTTGAAATCAGCCGTCATGCCATCCATACGAGTGTGCAACCCACTCACCTGAGTAGACAAACCTCCCATCAACTCCACCAAATGGTTGTATTGGTGAGTAGTCATGTAATCTCCTTGGCCTTGCTGCTCAAACTCATGAACTGGTGGCACTTCAGTGTGCTCATCATCATCATCCTCCTCATCGACATCCTCAGCTGCAATATCTTCAGGAGCAGCCTCAAACTCCTCATCCTCGTCCTCCTCATCAACATCCATTGAAGCGCTAGCTTCCTCAACCCGTCTCCCTGATTGTCTTCTTATCTTAGTCCCACCAATGACTTCTTGAACCGGCACATCTCCATCCTGTGGGTGTATGATCCATGTCCCAGCATTGGCTAGACCAGTCTTGAATTTCACCCTTTCTGGATTAGGCAACTTCATAGCAAAAGAGCTATTTCCTATCACCCAATAAAACTTGTTGTTCTTCACATATATCACCTTCATCTTGTTGAAGAAAAGCAAGTTCATTGGAAGAGGATCAATCCGACCCACACACTACTCCAAATCAATACCAAAGTGCTGGGCAAACCGGGTGATGATACCACCCACATCGATCCTACCATGGCTTCTCTTAACCATGAGCTCCATATTATGCATCATAGCTGTACCTATGTCAATCTTTTGTCCCTCCAGAATACCTCTTAGAAGAAAAATATCCTTCCTAGGACAATTGTTCTCACCCTCTCCTTTGCCTGTAATAGAGTGAGCAAAGAATCTCTGAAGAATTCGAATTACCGAATGAGAAATTCCAGACGCCTTGGTTCTAGAAGGCAAGTACTCATCAGTCCCAGAAAGGAGAGCCCACTGTTCATCATCCATAAAAGTGGCCCAGACTCCCATCTATCAACATTCTCTTGATGTCTGGTGAATCTGAACAGCTTGTTGATATCTGTCAACGTCATACACCTTTGAACACCTCCTAGCTGAAACATGCACCGACCCTCATTAGCAAATCGACCCTCCAAAATATGAGCCTCTAATGTGCTCAAGAACTCCAACACTAGGCTTCGGTAAACTGGCAATCTCATGCTCAACACAGTCAAATTATGATTAAGCTCTAGTTGCCTCAATCCACTAGCCAAACCCAACTCCTCCAACAAATCCCAATCAACATATCTCGGAGCTTGGATTTCACGCTCTTTCAATTGATCAAACCGGTCTAGATGCCTCATGTCCCGGAATTGAAGACCAAAAGTTGTCGGTGTGATCTCATTGCTTGATGAAGAAGCTCTAGGTGGAGCTCGGGATCGAGATGAGGAAGGCGCTGCGGTTTGGGCTCTAGATGGTGCTGCTCGGGTTGCCCTTTGAGGACGACTCGAACTTGAAGGAGCATTAGCCGGAGCTTTAGTACGACCCATTGTCTTGTTCACCTACACAACAATCAAAAACACCACAAACAAGCACAATTCGATTGCTCCGGCAAGAGCAATCCACCAAACAAGTAATAATAGACAATAATAGCTCTCAAATCACTCTCTTCCCCCACTAACCTAGATTAATTAGCATGAAAATTAATTAATTTCGAAATTATGAAATTTTCAAGTTCTAAACATGAAACTAACTCATAATCATGCTAATATTGATGAATCTAGACTCAAATTGAAGAAATTAGACCCAAAAATCCCTAAAATTGGGGTTTTTATGCAAAACCTAATCCTTCTTGAGTAACTCACAAAGGGGTGAAGCGATCTTGGAGAAGTCTTTGATAAACGTGCGGTAAAAACCTGCATGACCAAGAAAAGAGCGTACGTCCCGAACATTAGTAGGATAAGGCAAGGATTGAATTACTTCAACCTTTGCCTTATCAACCTCAATCCCTTTAGATGACACTATATGGCCTAAAACTATGCCCTGTTCTACCATAAAATGGCATTTTTCAGAATTAAGACAAAGGTTAGTTTCCTCACAACGTTTCAGCAGAAGTGTCAAGTGAGTTAAACAAGAATCAAAATCATTGCAATGAACGGTGAAATCATCCATAAAGACTTCAATGAAGTTCTCTATGTACTCAGAAAATATACTAACCATACACCTTTGGAAGGTTGCGGGTGCATTACATAGACCAAATGGCATTCTTCGGTAAGCGAATGTGCCAAATGGGCAAGTAAATGTTGTCTTCTCTTGATCCTCGGGTGCAATCGCTATCTGAAAATAACCTGAATACCCATCCAAGAAACAATAGAAGGAACGACCCGCAAGTCGCTCAAGCATTTGGTCAATAAAAGGTAAAGGAAAATGATCTTTACGGGTTACCGTGTTGAGCTTTCGATAATCGATGCATACACGCCACCCGGTTTGAACTCTTGTTGGGATAAGCTCACCATCTTGATTCTCCTTTACTGTGATTCCACCTTTCTTTGGAACGACCTGAGTAGGACTTACCCATTTACTATCCGAGATAGGAAAGATCATACCTGCTTGGAGAAGTTTCAGGACCTCCTTCTTCACAACTTCCATCATAGGCGGATTCAATCTCCTTTGTGGTTGTCTTGAGGGCTTTGCTTCATCCTCCAATAGGATTCTATTCATACATGTAGAGGGGCTTATTCCTCTAATGTCGGCAATAGTCCATCCTATAGCGAATTTATGCTCCCTTAAAACATCCAACAACCGGTTCTCTTGATCTTGAGTCAGCTTGTTTGAGATTATCACCGGTAAGGTATCTCCGTCACCTAGGAAAGCGTACTTGAGGTGGTCCGGTAGTTGCTTAAGCTCTACCTTTGGGGCCTGCACAATAGAAGGAACAAACTTCTCGCTTGGAAATGTTAGTGGAATGGGCTTTGAGCCCGGTAGCAAGAGTGGTCGCTCATAGTGAGCGTTCAACTCGGCTACAATTTCTTGCATATTATCATTCAGCATAAATTCCACTTCATCTTTATCAACCAAAGAATTTTCAAGAGTAGATTGCAATTCATCATGATCATTAATGTCAAAGAAGTCTTGAACAAGAGTATCTAACACATCAATTGAACATAAAGAATGAACATCATAGGGGAATTTCATAGCATCATAGATATTGTATTCCACTTTTTCCCCATCAAACTCCATGGTTAATGAACCACTACACACATCAATTTTAGTTTTGGCTGTTTTAAGAAATGGCCTACCTAAGAGAATAGGAGCTGCATGCTTGTCATGTTCCATTTCAAGTACGTAAAAATCAGCAGGGAAAACCAACTTATCAACCATAACAAGCACATCTTCTATAATCCCCTTTGGGTAAACGTTAGACC
The DNA here is from genome assembly GCA_964016875.1 of Fallopia convolvulus. Lineage (NCBI taxonomy): Eukaryota > Viridiplantae > Streptophyta > Magnoliopsida > Caryophyllales > Polygonaceae > Fallopia > Fallopia convolvulus. Next base: position 38,883,339 of record OZ024727.1, read on the forward strand.
TATCAGCCAATTGAATGACTACACTTGTTGCATGCAATGGACCTAGCTCAAGAGACTCATAAATTGAATAAGGCAAAACATTGATAGAAGCACCTAAGTCTAGCATAGCCTTTTCAAATTTTGTCTCACCTATAATACAAGGGATAGTAAACATACCTGGATCTTCGCATTTTTGTGGCAATCGTCTTTGGAAGACCGCTGAGATTTGCTCACTAACCTTGATCTTTTGCTTCCCTTTTTGCTTTTGATTCCGCTTGACCGTACATAACTCCTTCAAGAATTTAGCATAGCGAGGAATGCTCTTGATAAGCTTGAGCAGTGGAATGTTCACCTTGCAATTGCTAAACGTCTCGAAGATCTCTTTGTCGTTCTCGATCTTACGGGTTTCCTTTAAGGCTTCGGGAAAGGGTGGAAGAGGTTTGGGAGCCGAAGTCGAAGGAATCGAGGGATCATCGCAGATCATCGCAGATCACCGCCGGCGCAGTTTGGCCGCCCCGGAGCGCGACCGCGCTCTGGCCGGTTTTGACCGCGCTCTGGCCGCAGAAACTTGGCCCCTCGGAGCGCGGTTGATGGCTTGGTGGCGCGGGGGCGCTCTGGCTGGTTTGCCCGCGGTCGGAAGGTGATTCGAACTCCGAAATTTTGCCCTCCTCAGTTTCATCATCATGCAAGGTTTGTTGCTTGTCGGCTTTGGTTTCCAACACTTTACCACTACAGAGCGATATTGCATTCACATTCTGTTTCAGATTGAGTTCCGTCTAAGAGGGTAACCTGTTGGAATCTTTAGCTTTAAGTTTGCTCATTGCCTTGGCAAGTTGGCGATTTTCCAAGTTGGTGATGCTTGACTTGGTATCTTGCTGGAATTGCCCCACAGACTGATGCATCAGATTCATATTTTGAGTAAGAGCACGGATCATTTCATCTATGGATAAGGATGGCCCTTGAGTCGGTGCTTGAGGCTGAGGTTGGGGTTGAAAAGGAGGTCTAAAACCTGGAGGCCCGTTTGGAGGTACATACTGTTGATTCTGGTTTCCATACCTCAAATTGTGATGATCCTTCCAGCCCGGATTGTATGAGTTTGAATAAGGATCATATGCTGGTTTCCTTGGCCCATAGCCTCCAAGTGCATTAACTTCCTCCTCTTGAGCATGAAGAGTAGGACAAGCATCCGTCTTATGAGTCACATCAGAGCAGAAACCGCAAGGCTTGACTTGTGGTTGTCCTTTCAGCATGAACTGCCTGAACATTGTCTTCAACTCATTCACCTCTTCATGTAAAGTTGTAACATCGACAGAATTAGCTGCCTTTGCTGAGGTTCGTTTGTTGAATTGACGGGAGCCTTCAGAAAGTTCATGAAATAGATCAAAAGCTTCATCAGGAGTCTTGTTCAGGATGTTTCCTCCACAGGCTGCATTAACATGTCGGCGTTCTTCATCCAATAAGCCCTCATGAAGGTACATAACAAGATCCATCCGAGAATAACCATGATAGGGGCAGCTTGAGATTAGCTTTTTGAACCTCTCATAATACTCGTAAAGCGATTCATTCGGGAGCTGTTCAATGTTGCTAATGCTCTTTTTCATACTTGAGAGCTTGGTGGCTGGGAAATACTTCTCAAGAAAAGCCTTTTTCAGTTCCTCCCAAGTCTCAATACTGCCAGGAGCCAGATAATAGAGCCAGTCACTCGCTGCATCTTTCAAGGAGAAAGTGAAAGCTCTCAGCTTGATTTGCTCATCAATGATACCATTCGGTTTCATGTTAGTGCAGACAGCATGAAAATCCGATAGATGTTTGTTGGGGTCTTCACCTGCCTTCCCATAGAATTGAGGAAGAAGGTGAATCAGTCCTGATTTCAGTTCAAATTGGACACCATCAGGGAGTGCAGGTATCTTCACCGCCAATGGTTGTTGGGCCAAATCAGGTGCAGTCAATTGTCTCAGTGTCTGAGCCATCTCTGGTATTTCAGGAACGCTATCAGAACCAGAATCAGAATCAGAACCAGAAGAAGAAGAAGGAGCCAGGTTGAACGGTAGTTCCCGAGAAATCGCACGAGCTTGCGTGCGCAACCTAGAGATTGTTCTTTCGATTTCTGAATCAAATTCAACAAGAGATGGATTAGTAGCACGGGTCTGAACCATGCAAATGGTTCACACCCAAAAATAAAAATAAAAAGTAACACTAGATAAACACAAATAATTTGCCGAGTCCCCGACAACGGCGCCAAATTTGACGAACACTTTTACGTCGCTATAAAAGCGTTGTCAAAGAATTATTCCTAACTTCCTAACCTTAGTAAAGTGGAAATAAGGGTCGAACCCACAGAGACTCGGATTATTCGGATTTAAGTAATGTTACTAAGTAGAAAGGGGGATTTTATGGTTGTAAACTAAAAATCTAAGTGATTAAAGCTAATTAAAACAAAGCAAGTAAAGTGATTTGAGATTCAAATATGGAGAAAAGCGCCCAACTAGTTTCGTATCCATTGCATACATGAGTTTTGATCCTCGATTATCCTTATTTCAATTTCCCTTGACTAATCTATTGTGAATTTATGAATTCAAGCTTAAGGTGGTTGTTAATATTGTAATATCCCTCATTTTTATAAAGGATAAAAATGTAATTTTACATTTTCCTTTATCATGATAAAATATTTTACATATGTTATTTCTTAAAGTTATAATGTTATAACATTTTAAATTTTATAAGGTTGGTTTATAAGGTTAAAACCCCATATTAAAGGTTACAAAAATTATGTTCTCATATTAATTTTGAACCATAAGAATTATGGTTTTATGATTATTACAATATGGTAAAATGTAACCATAAATAATGGAATCTTATTTTATTATGTAAAATTATAAGAGAATAATTATAAATAACAAAATTTAAGAACAAGTATTATAATAATATTTCTAAAATTTATATAAGTGTTTTTAAAGATAAATTTTATTAAAATAAATTGTTTAAAGTTCAAATGATAACTATCTATTTTATTTGGAGGGCAAAAGTTAAGGTGGAAGGACATTTTTATCACTTTTGCAAAACAAGAGGGTTGTTTGTGCAATTTCTCGGAAATGGATTGACAACCCGTTGGGTTGTCTTCAACCTTGAGACCGAATTTTCAAACGGCCATATCTCACTCATTTCTCAACGGATTTTCGATCCGAAAGATGTTCCGGAAAGCCCATCACATTTTCTTTAATATCCCTCAATCAATTTTGGGTGTTGATTCGGTTTTTGAGAGTGAAGGGTCGAGGAATTCAATCGACCTAAAACGTTCAATATTTCGAAGATGGCTCGAATTCGGTTTAATAACAATCAATTAGGTGTCTATTTGTAGTAAAAAACAATCATCATTCAAGGAGGGAGTAATAGGAGGATCGGAATCGTCGAAATTGACCATTAATTTGTGGATAAACTCGAATTGAAGTGGGGAGACGTTTGGTTTTCGGGATTGGCTGTTCAAGCTCCGAATATGAGTCGATTGGGGATCGTTTTGAGTACTACAAAAGGCCAATGTGAAGAGCAATCCGTTATACACATTTTTCATTCAGAAACATTCTCCAAAAACGCTCTCAAATTTGCCCAAATCGGCTCGGAAAGAAAGTTGAATGGATACAAAGTTGAAATGGGAAGGGTACCACAAGTTGGAACCTCGACCTTTAAAATTTATTCTAAACTTATATCAAAGCTAACCACCTTCGATCCAGCTGCTCCTCAAACTTGTTCTTCCTCTTCAAGATTGTTCCTCTTCGTCCTCGATGTAGAACTCCACTCCTGATGTGTCGCGACGAGAAATGCGATGGACACCAGCCGACCATCCAAGGAAAATAAACGGTCGGTTAGTCTTGTGACAGACTAAGCAAATGGGGTTTTGGAAGGTGGTTCGGATTTTAGGAAGGGACGAGTTGGGATGTAGGGTACCGAATGAAAGTCGGTCCCATCCTCGGACCTCGGACCTCCTATGAAAACTATGATTTGAAGAAACAGAATGAGAACGTCACCCAAGGGTACGTCTCAGTTTCGAAAGAAATGTTTGCTTATGTTGGGCACTTGGGTTTCACACATTTAGTCAGGTGGGTGGTTAAACCCCTCGTTGATCACGTTTCCCTCTACCAACCTCACCGCATACGTGTTGTGCGAATTCAGATTGGAGCCAGAGAATTACGAAATCCGAGAGTGAGGATGGCATTCCATTTTGTACTAGCCTTCCTATCATTTTAATTGTCGCCAACGGGCGCCTATTTAATCTCTACCAATTTTAAAGGATCACAAATATCGTTCCACTTGGAATTAAGCATACTTTTTAAGTAAAACAGAATGTGGGTTACAGCCCCACGGAAATACTCAAAGGTTGGGTTGCAAGCCCAGACTAACACGAGCTACGTGCCATCACCCCTCATCGAGCGAGCGGGTATTGACCATGGTCTTAAAGGTAGAGCAACTGCTCAAGATTTAAGTCGAATGAATCGACGCGTATAACATAAAGTACGCAAACACAAGCCTACTCATCTAGGCACACATATCACAAGGCAACGACCCTACAATCCATCTAGCGTAACCTAAGTACGACTAGAAATTACATGTCATTAAATCTAGAACAATATAAATCCTAGATTCATTTTATTACATAGAAGAGTTCCCAACAAAGTCATAAAACAATTTAAAACACCTAAAAACATATAATTTAATATTGTAACATGCTTGTAAAAAAACGAGTAATGCAAAACGACTTTATATGGAAATCGAACCCAAACCACTTGCCTCGAAATTGACGTAGATGGGTTTTGAAACAATCACCCACGATTAAGGGCTTGTTCCTGTTCCAATCAATCACAAAATAAATTGTCGTCAATTTATTTTGTTCATTTGATAAGATTGATTTTCAAGGATTCATAACGAATTTAAGTTTATAAAAACTATAAACTTATACATTATATTAATAATTTCCTTTTTATTAATATAACATATTAACCTAACCGTGTTTCTAGTATTAATCTAAATAAAAACCTTTTTACTTATACATCTTCAAACCCCTTATTGTTAACTTTATTTAATCAAATCATTTTAGTCTTATAGTGAAATAAGAAATTCTATTCTTATTAAAAAATTCATATTTAAAATACCAATTTAATTATAAATACACTAATATTACCCATTTAAAATTCATAAGTTTATTTAAATACTTATAAAATAAACTTTTCTTAACATTTGTCAATTTAGATGCTTTTATCCATTTTAAATTTAACAAAAGAATTTATTTTTTTTAAATTGATTAAAATTTGAAAAAACCTACAAAGGTGAGCAGCCCAGTCGGGTCGGGCCCGACCTGCTCACGGGCTTACCAGCCAAACCGAACAGCCCCCACGCAAAAACAGAGCACAAAACAGCACTAACTTTGATCGCTTCGTTCTCCTTCGTCTGGTATCGTATCGGAGCGTATGAGTAGGTGTTGGAACCGTGCTGGAGAGATCTTTCCAATGATATATAATGGGAAAATTTTCGTTGTGTGTGGAAGAAGAACGGGCCAGAAAACCGAGCCTTGCTCTGTTTTTCGCTGAACCGAAGTGATTTCTTTCCGAGCCGATTTGGGCAAATTTGAGAGCGTTTTTGGAGAATGTTTTTGAATGAAAAATGTGTATAACGGATTGCTCTTCACATTGGCCTTTTGTAGTACTCAAAACGATCCCAATCGACTCATATTCGGAGCTTGAACAGCCAATCCCGAAAACCAAACGTCTCCCCACTTCAATTCGAGTTTATCCACAAATTAATGGTCAATTTCGACGATTCCGATCCTCCTATTACTCCCTCCTTGAATGATGATTGTTTTTTTTACTACAAATAGACGCCTAATTGATTGTTATTAAACCGAATTCGAGCCATCTTCGAAATATTGAACGTTTTAGGTCGATTGAATTCTTCGACCCTTCACTCTCAGAAACCGAATCAACACCCCAAATTGATTGAGGGTTATTAAAGAAAATGAGATGGGATTTCCGGAACATCTTTCGGATCGAAAATCCGTTGAGAAACGAGTGAGATATGGCCGTTTGAAAATTCGGTCTCAAGGTTGAAGACAACCCAACGGGTTGTCAATCCATTTCCGAGAAATTGCACAAACAACCCTCTTGTTTTGCAAAAGTGATAAAAATGTCCTTCCACCTTAACTTTTGCCCTCCAAATAAAATAGATAGTTATCATTTGAACTTTAAACAATTTATTTTATTAAAATTTATCTTTAAAAACACTTATATAAATTTTAGAAATATTATCATAATACTTGTTCTTAAATTTTGTTATTTATAATTATTCTCTTATAATTTTACATAATAAAATAAGATTCCATTATTCATGGTTACATTTTACCATATTGTAATAATCATAAAACTATCATTCTTATGGTTCAAAATTAATATGAGAACATAATTTTTGTAACCTTTAATATGGGGTTTTAACCTTATAAACCAACCTTATAAAATTTAAAATGTTATAACATTATAACTTTAAGAAATAACATATGTAAAATATTTTATCATGATAAAGGAAAATGTAAAATTACATTTTTATCCTTTATAAAAATGAGGGATATTACAAATATACACCGTCTTTAACAACCTTTTAACCAATTAACCTAGAAAATCTTCTATGTCATATTGATCATGCAATTAAGTTCAAAGCATTCAATAGAAACAATAATCATGAATTCCACCGTCTATTCATGAAGTCTTGTGATTAAATTCTCCGCCTTTGATTAACCTTATTCCACCGTCTATAAGTTTAATCAAAGGATTCATCCATGAATAATCAAATTCCACCGTCTATTTAATTATTCTAGTGTAATTCAACCTAGAAGTAGAATAGGTGGCCAATCTATTATAATCCTAAGTGAATTTGATCGATTAAGCACGGAGAATTTCAATCTAGTCAAGGTAAACTAAAATAATTCAAACCTCACAAACAATCATGCATACAACTTCAACTAACTAGTTGGACATGAGAAAATTAGCTAGACATTGTCATTGAAGAAAAACAAAACTTACAAGAGTCAAATTGATCTTCAATTGCAAACTAGGGTTTTGTCTCCACAAGTCTCCAAATTCAAAAGCTTAGAACACAAGCAATAGATAGCATAATCCTCATAATAACATCTAAAGAAAGTATTTATATTTATGTCTAAAAATATCTTAAAAGGCAATACTAAGTTGGCCCACAAGATCCCGCAAAGCCCAAGTTGGCGTCGCTGCAACGCGCCGGAGCGCGGTTTGCTCCTCCCCAGAGCGCGGTCGCGCTCTCCCGGGTTTGCCCGCGCTGACGCCGCAGAAAGTCCACTCCTCCAGGCGCGGTCTTGACTTGGCTCCGCGGTTTGGTCCCTTCATCCTTGTCTTGTAATTTCCGCCTCGGATCTTCACTTTAACGCTTCCTATGCATCCCGAGGTCTCGTCCCAAGCCTTCCATCTACCGTCTTCCACCATCCGACCTACAATTATGCACAAAGACGCGTAGATTCCAAACTAAACGAAAATAAAACCTAAACTAAAACTTAGAACGAAATCCTAGCTAAAAATGCATATAACGAGAATAAAAACATGCTCTAACAACTATACCTATATGCTCTATCACATATGTATTTTTTTTTCAGATTAAGTGGCAGCCATGGAGAGGCATAGATTTCGAGTCAGAGCGTTACCGAGTTTCGAGGTTTCGAGGCGTGCTTGAGTGCGTTACTATTCGAGAGGCTTACATGCCCGATAGGTGGCTGCGTCAGTACTTTCGGGTCCAGTGCATACCTCTTGAGCCGATTGTGCCAGTTACAGAGGTTCGTAGCACGTCTTGGCGCAAGTATGAGGTGGAATTTACCGACGATCAGCTCCACTGGAACCAGCGGTACGACCACCTCATTGACCTTGAGCAGCACCCTTTGGCTCGGTATGCTTACCAGGCGGACCTCGCCTATTGGGATTGGTTTAGTGACGTGACACATCCGTATGTAGATCCGAGGTCAGAGCGTCAGGACCGTTCGCGCGAGCCACACACCCACCCATCAGCTATAGTTGATGCTACCATTGTAAGTTAAAGTTTATTCAAAAAGTTCATTCAATCATTAATCGTTTTTATATTTTTTAGGGTTTGGCTAAAATGTGTCTTAAATTATGCAGCGACAACAACAGCTCGTTGGATATGCTCACGACGCTTTGGCAGCGATGCCTGCTGATCGTCCAGCTAGGCTGTACTTGCTGGACATGCTAAGCATATTAGGGGATGATCGTCCGCCAATGCCACCTCCTTTGAGCAGGCCGTTTTGGGATTCTAGATATGATCCCGGTGAGGGGAGTGGGTTTGGAGGTGCTGCACGGTGATATCAGTTATTTGCTATTTACGGATTCTATATTTTGTGCATTTGACTGTTGACATTTTGTATTATAAGGAGATGTATTACTTGGGTATTGCAAGAATGCTTTCAATGTGACATTTTCCTTCAGTAAAGTTGGTTTGTCTTGCTTTCATTCAATTGAAGTATGTGCATGACTTGCATTCGATCCTGCTAGTATAATTGTGTCAAATAGCTGAACCAATTCACAAAGCCGGCTTAGAACCACCAGTTTGTGTCAAATAAATTTGGTTCCACCAGCTTTGAACCAATTCACAAAGCCACTTGACAAGAATCTTGGTAAGTTGGTGGTATTTCTGAATGCACAATTTGTGAGATAATTGCCAATGTGTCAAAGCACCAATGGAGGTGGTCAGCTGTTGTGCGTAGACTCTGAACTTGCACATATTGTTCTAGGTTTCAGGATATTTCAATGAATATGATATGCTTGATGAAGTTATCCATTATGTCGCTCATGCTTTTTCTACCGCTGATGGTTATTCATTAGATGTCTAAGAGTCTTTATTTACTATAATCACAGATGCTTCATTTGCTATTCAAAGTGGATAATACCTGTAGTCATCTGCTAGAATGTGAAGGTCTAACATCTTATCTTGACATCCAAGGTCTATTTTAAGAAATTTTGATTCGGGAAAGTGATTAATCAAGAATGTTGTTTATTCTTCTGAAAATTTGTAATTTACAAGAGGTATCCATTTGAAGCTTAAAATTAATTCCTTAAAGAGCCATTCATTTATGTAGGAAACACAACAGTTGAGATCAATTTTGTAGAAAAAAGTTACAAAGATTGAGGTAAGTTTTGTGCCTTGTCATTTTTTTCTACGGTAAAGCTTTTGTCTGATATTTGTTAGCATCATAACTGGGAAACCAGCAAAAATACTGTATACTAGATTGTGTTCTTTTGGTTACTATCTCATGAGTCTTCTGGTTTTTGCCTGATTACACTTTAAGATTATAGAAATGGAACTTCATGTTCCTTTTTCCAAAATATTCAGTGTCTCATCACTCATCAGACTGAATTTTTATTCAACACTATTATTGATTAAACTGGGAAACCAGCTGCATACCATACTTGTGATTTTGCAACCATAAATTGATGTGTTGTTTTTGAATTTTCAACTTAATTTTGTCCATATTTTGAGCTGCCCTTGCATCCTAACTGTACAGAAGGGGCCTTGGCCAAACCTACCTTCCTCTCCCATACATGATCAAGCTGTCGATGAATGCAATAGTTCTCATGTGGAGATTCCTAATGATGGAATTTGGGCTGCCCTTGCATCCTAACTGTACAAAAGGGGCCTTGGCCAAACCTTCCTTCCTCTCCCATACATGGCTCATTTGGTCAGCTATTGTAAGGATATCACACCAGTAGCAAGCTGAAGTGTCCACTAAGCCTTGCTTCTTATTTTTGTTCTTTGGAACAACAATGTTCAGATTTTGCTATAAGGAGTGGGCAATGTTATATATAGGAATTAGAGTATTAGTAGTGGGCAATGTTATGTATGGCAATAGTCATATTGGCAGTGTTGTTCTTTTAAACATGGAGCACAAACCTGTGTAGGGAAATATCTGATCACATTGGCAGTGTTGTTCTTTTAAAGCAATCACCAATACCTTTGTATGGTTCAGACAGCCTAGCAGCTCTGATCATTTCATCCTGGTTCTGGATCAGAAGCTTCACACGCTCAATGGGAGCAGCAACAATCTTTGAAGCTGGGGTTATGCAGAAAAAATGGGGATATGCAGACCTCCATTTGTGTATGCCTTGCTCAGAAGTAGAAGCAGTAGAAGCTAGTCTTTGTATGGCCTTTTGTTTTCTGTTTTTGTTGTAGAGAACAAAGCTCAATTGATGGTTTTTGTTATGTCGGCTACAAAGCTCAATTGGTGAGTTAGCTGCTTTGCTTTGCTTATAATGTAAATGAATTTGTTGTCGGTGAGTTGATGATGCTTGAATAACAATGTTGGCGTATGGGGGTTATAATTGTTATTACCATAATTTATGGTAAGGTTTAGGATTATGCTAAGGTTTTAGGGTTTAGGGTATGGGGGTTAGGTTTCAGGGTTTAATAACCTTCTAAAAGCTAACCCGACATCCTTACAAGTACTATATTAGGGTTGGAGAGAAGGTTTAGGTATTGGTAGAGGGTTAGTGTTATAATTTAGGGCAATTGCCATTAGGGTTTAGGGTTTAGGGTTTAGTGTATATAGTTTAGGGTTTAGGGTTTAGGGTTTAAAGGTAGGGTTACTTGTAGAGTTTAATAACCTTCTAAAATCTAACCCGACATCCTTACAAGTACTATATTAGGGTTAGGGAGAGGGTTTAGGTTTTGGGAGATTATAAGTATTAGTGTTTAGGGCTTAGGGTTTAGGGGTTAGGTTTTAGTGTTTAGGGTTTAGGGCAATGAGTTTAGATGATTGAAATTAACATAGTGTATGGTTAAAGTGTTAAATACATGGGGTGAAGCTGTTATTTTTAATATGATTTATTTTTTTCATAAACCCTAACCCTAAACCCTAACTCGTTAAAAAGACCCTATCTCACAAGTATCATCCATTTAACATATTAACAATGACATATATACAATATATCCATAAAATTTATACTAACCTTAAAACCATGTCATTGTAACCAACCACAATATCTCAACATTCGACCTTGTAACATGAAATGTCAAATAGTGGTAGTATTTGTAATGGATATTTGGCGCAGTTTATGGTTGTAATGCTAAATACCGTTTTCAGTTAGTATTATAGTTAATTGATTATGAATATTAAACAAAATAACATGAAAGCATCTAACTTCTAACCCTAAACACTAAAACCCGAAACCCGAAACCCGAAACCCGATACCCGAAACCCTAAACCCTACCCATAAATCGTAACCTTACCATAAATTATGGTAATAACAATTACAACATGAAATTTCAAGAACCGGAACAATTTTTATTTTTCCAGTTTATTTTGAGGCTGATTCGGTTATATAAATGTTTTATTATGATTAATAAGGGTTCACATAATATAATATACATAAAATCATATATTATAGCTCCAAAAAATTATGTCGAGTAAAATATATTAGGAGCCGGTTATAATTTTGGTATTTGAACCCTAAAAATATGTGAACCGGTCGTTTTATTTTAATTCCGGACCAAACCGACTCGACACTGCGTTACTTGAAAACAAATTTCTATCCTATACATATCGATAGCCAATGCGGCACACTTGGTCCAGGTACACGCGTTTGAGGAATGGGTCTACGGTTCGAAACGGGGGACGAGCGAAAGCCACCCGTTTTTTTCTCATAAGCCTTACGAATCATGAAGCGTACGCTTCATGATGCGTAAGGCAATTTACAGTATCCGCGTCTGTGCTCGTTTAAGCCTTGCGCTTCATGAAGTGTAACGCTTCATGAAGCGCAAGTTCTCCGTAACAGAATCCAGAATATATTTTGTAGGCGGTTGTAGATAACTCTTAGTCGGCCACGATGCTATATTTACGAAAGGGATCTGCGATTTCCTTAATTTGCATTGATTTTGCTTGGTTTTGGCGCAAAACTTCCCCGCCAATATCAAACCATGGCCAAAAAATTCCACGCTTCTTCATATATCTATAAAAACCAGTTGCCTTCTACATACCTCTCCAAAACCAGTAGCCTTCCACGCTTCTTCAAAGCTTCTGCATATATTTACATAATCAAATCTTCAATGGCATATCCTATTCAAGATGTATTCCGCAAGCATTTGGCGGATGTACAAGAGATCCGTCTCTTCATTCGGGAGCTAATCAACAGCAAGGAAGTAGGCTTGAAGACTGTCGGGAAACACCTTGCCCGATTCGGTTACCTCTCAACGATGGAGAGAATTTTCGAAGAGGAGATGGATCTGCAAGAAATTGTTCTCTTCAATGCCGAAGCAAGGGCCAACGACAACCCTGAGATGGAAGTCCCGTCATACACTGATTTATGCCTAGTTAAGCATGAGGAAGAGGATGATGGTTTCGATCCAAACAATCCAATCATCATAGACTAGATTATGTTTTACACTAGATTATGTCTTAGTACTCTGTTTTAGGCTATATTATGTCTTATTACTCTGTTTTAGACTAGATGGTTTATTTCTGTTTTGGCTTTTCATATGAATTGTTGAAAAAACTTGCAAATTGATCACTTTGTTTGTCTATTATTTTGGCTTCTGAATTATTCTGGATACAAAAAATTGCCAATTGTCTGCACTGCATAAATGATCTTCAATATTGTTGTCAGTCAATTACATCCAGAAATAAAGACCAAAAACGCTTTTCTTTTGGATACTGATTTGGTATATGATGGTGACTGAGATTGAAGTTGCTGAGAAGATCTGTTACTATTTATGCTTAAGGATTGCAATGCTTAAGGATTGCAATGATACAAATAGTGAAAATAAAGGGAAATTTCACTACTGAATTGCTAAATGATGTCGTAGCTCCCGCCAGAAGAGTTGTACTCGACATACTGTAAAGTGCCTTACGCATCATGAAGCGCACGCTTCATGATGCGTAAGGCTTATGAGAAAACAAAGGGGTGGCTTTCGCTCGTCCCCCGTTTCGAACCGTAGACCCATTCCTCAAACGCGTGTACCTGGACCAAGTGTGCCGCATTGGCTATCGATATATATATAGGATATAATTTTATTTTCAACTAACGCAGTTTGGAGTCGGTTTGGTCCGGAATTAAAATAAACCGACCGGTTCACCTATTTTTGGGTTCGAATAACAAAATTAAAACCGGTTCCTAGGAGATTGTACTTTAAATAATTTTTGGGAGCTATAATATATGATTTTATGTATATTTTATTATGTGAACCCTTATTAATCATATTAAACCTTTAATATAATCGAGCCGGTCTCATAATAAAATAGAAAAATAAAAATTATTCCGGTTCTTGCAATTTCATGTTATAATTGTTATACTAGCACAAAACCATATTTAGCATAACAAGCAAACACTAAGTCAAAAATGCATTACAAATAAGCGTAATACGGTTCTAACTAATTACATATATCATCATATTCAAACACCAACATTTGGTTCGAGATTATGGCTAATCCGCTTCTCGCGCCATGTTGCCATTCTTTGTCCAAACGGCTCATCCCACCCGTTGACCCTAGGGTGATGGCTTCTTGTCCAATCCCTCGGCGGAGGAGGAAGTGGGGAGTCATCGCTCAACCAGACCTGCAAATTAAACAGATAATATATTACCGAGTAAAAAAGTATAAGCGATAATGTACTTCATGATACTAATATATGACTCACAAGTATGAAGTGATCTCTGTTTCCCACGAGCGCTATGGCATATATCTTGGATGGAGGGTCCCCGTTGTCCCCTCTCGCCTGCATCGACAAGCATGTGTGCGATCAATCCCACGACAACAAAACAACTGCAACTTGATGTAGTGTGGCAAAGATCAAACCGACTATGGGCATCTCCATCCAAAATCTTCGAGCGCAAGGGCTCATCACATAGGGCATAGTATCCAACAACTCATCAATAGGGGGTTTGTTCAAAACAGGCTCATATACGCATCTGTTCCTCCTCAATTCGGCTGTCAACTCCAAACGAACTCTGCGGTACTCGCTCTGTACTTGTCCCAACAACACGGCAAGTGATCGATAACCGCAATGCCCATCTGGCGTTACATCCTGCAACTTACCAATGTAAGGAAACATGAAGTCGTTAACATTGTCAACTCCAAAGTTGAAATCCAGCCACATCATGCTACCCCTCGCTTCTTGTGTACTTGTCCCCGTAGCAACTTTTTTCGTGGCCTTGTTGGTTGAGCCCTTTGGCCTTCCACGCTTTTTTTCGGGCAATGAGGTTTTTACTTGGCTCTCCTTTTACTTCAGTTGCTTCTCCTTTTCATATGCCTCCATCCGATGCTCAAGCAAAGTATTATTCCTCTTTGTGGACCACTTAGTCGACCCCTTTGGTCGTCCCCTCTTCATAGCATCTACCTGCTCAATCAAAGAAGACTCTTTTACCAGCACATTGTCTACAAACGACTCTGTGATCGAGTACACATGGTCATATGTGAATTCACCCTGACGCTTCCTCTCCACCATATCTTCCCATCTGATCTCAGTAAGTTCTTTTGACTCTTTGTCTTCTATGGGCATGCGCTTCAGATCAACTCCCTCCCATACCACCTGATGCCAAAATGGGTGTATGTCACCTGGCGGGATCCGCCGCTTAGTGAGAATGGCTTGGGCAATCGTATGACGGCAAGGAAGGCCCATGCACTCCCGTACCCAAAAATCAACACACTCTTTCTCTAATTTTCCTTCTGCGGCGTCCCTGTTCAGGTCGTAGTACATATTCAACAACTTCATAATGCACAAAGTTGACACTTTGTAAAATAGGCGCATGAATATCGTCCTAACTCGACTAGGGACACTATTCAACTCAGTTGGAATCTTGCTACGTGACATCTCCAGATCCCCCCCTTATATCATTAACTTGGGCCTGAATGTGATTGTGGATCCTTCTGATCACTGTGTTGAAGCCTCCTCGAGAACTGGCAAGTATTTTTTTAAGCACGCTGTGCATGCCCTCCACCCTATGTCATAGATATTAGTATTATGTACATTACAAATGTGTAAATCACATAATTTGAACAACCAAAAATATATAAACCATTAAAACGTGTGTACATGTTTGTTGTTCTCGTTTCGAAGTGGGTATAGTGATCGGTCCATGCTCTAACTATCGACTTCTTGTAAGGCCCGAGCCACGACCTCTCAACATACTTCATCAGTCCTGGCCAATGCTCTTTGACTCTTCTAAGCCTATCCTCGTATTTTGCCTCTGTTGTCGACATGAATATTCCCCAACATCTATTAGCAAACCTTTTCGCCGTATCCTGGTCCTTTAGGATACCTACAACGTATGCTAATATGTTCCCCTTAACATGCACCCAACATAGAAGATGTTTGACCTCCTCTCCAAAGACAGCGTCCTCTGCGTTAATGGTTGCCCTCTCTCAATCTGTGACAATCGCATTTGGAATCGCTCCCACTTCCTGAAACAAACGCCTCAAACGCGCCAACACCCATGTATAACTAGCTGTGTCTTCTCTTGAGAGAAATGCAAAACCGATGTTGAAAGATCTGTTAGTGCATGTAAACCCAACCATCTGCAGCAAAGTCATGTCGTACCTGTCAATACATGAAACAATTATACAACTTTACAAAAACAATAATTGCCTCAGTATATAATTAAAAACTTAAAAAGATTGTACCTGTTGGTCTTATATGTGCTGTCCATAATGGCGACATTCGGAAACAATTTCAGTAGATGCAGCGACGTGGGGTGCACAAAGAAGAGGATATCAATATAATCTGAACCACCTATCCTATTCGGAAATACTCTGTAATCGTTTCTTTGTAGAAAATGCAGTGCATATTGGGTGGTTGTCAGATTTGCACTATCCTCTTTCAAATACCGTGCCCTCAAATTCGAAACTTGCTTCCTTGATGTCACATTTCCGGGGTAAATATTTCTCAACCGCTCCACTATATGAGCAAGTGGCACATATATATAGCTCCATTCCTTCACAAGCAGTTTATGTGCTTCCGTCATTCGGCCTGAAAATGAATTGCCAAGCAGACTAGTGGGGAGGTCGTGGTTGTGGATTCTGCACACAACCGTTAGTGCCCACTTCCCTGTCGATTTACTTGAAACGCCAAGCAACTCGAATTTGCATTTGCACTTTGTGTACAAGGTTCGTACCTGAGGCGGTGTAACAGTAGGGATGAAATCACCCTTCTTCCCAAGTCTATAGACACCATGCCTATGACATGCTAGCCTGACCAAATTTGCATTTGACGTTTTTATAGGCAACGCCTTATTTCTTTCACGCCCAACTTGCCTAGCACAGGCTATCATTTCATCTCGACTATCTCACACCCCATCGTGATGAAAGTCAGCAGAAAAATCTCTCCCATTTACCTATTTATAAATTAAAATTACTTTCAATTAATCTGCAAATACACAGTATGTTTTTAACAATAACATATTTTTTACTATTATTTTCCATTCAACTCTACATTATTAAATAACAATAATATTATTTCTAAACGTATATAATCAATACAAATGTATAAGATTAATATTTTTTAATTTACAAATACAAATAACGATACCTTCAAATTTCTGAATATAAAACTATAAACTGCAATTTAAATATAAAAAACTGACCTCGACTATGTCGTTTTCTTCTTCATCAACGTCTATTTCTCCTCCTCCTTCTTCTTCAAAAGATGATTACAACTCTTCATAAGATGATGATGATGATTCCGCTTCATACGGTTCATCTGAAAAAGGCGATTTCGTCGATCAATTTTCTTCATATGATCTATTGGATGCCATTGTATTTTGTGAAAGTTGTGTTTTTTTACTCATAAACTTTGTGATCTATGAATATATATATAGGGCTTCAATGTTTGATATCTAATCTATCTTATGACATAATGATATAAATAAGAGTATGAAAATAATTTTTTTTCCAAATTTACGTAAACACCTAATTCCATGGCGGCGGTGGCGTAGCGCGCGGGAAAAATCTCCCCAAACCCTTACGCTTCATGAAGCGTCACTCTTTATAAAGAATGGCGCTTCGTGAAGCGCATGCCCCATGGTCCCCGCGAAGGGCACCCTTTGGGTCATACACTTCATGAAGCGTATGAGTCCCGTGTGCACCGGGCGTTTTTTTCCTGTGCATAAGGAATCGA
This sequence comes from Fallopia convolvulus, assembly GCA_964016875.1. Lineage (NCBI taxonomy): Eukaryota > Viridiplantae > Streptophyta > Magnoliopsida > Caryophyllales > Polygonaceae > Fallopia > Fallopia convolvulus. Next base: position 38,900,492 of record OZ024727.1, read on the forward strand.
CCTAAAAAATTCCACTAAATTGTAAAAATTCGGATCTAAAAATGAAAAAAAGGCTGAAAAGAAGCAAGAGAAGAGAAGCTGGAAAAAATGGAAGGGCTCCTTGAAAAAGAAAAATGGAGGGAGTAAAAATGGAGGAGAATAGAGGAGAAAGACATAAGGGGGGAGGGAGTAAAAATGGAGGAGAATAGAGCAGCAAGACAAAAGGGAGACGAAGAGGAGCAAAGAAGGGGGATGGGGGAAGAAATAGATATGGGTGATACACCCCAAAATATTGGTATATCAACTCTTATAATAATTGATATCTTGATATCGAAAGTATATCGCTTGATACCCATATACTCGTATACCAAACACAAGATCTGGCCGATACCCATATCTGATATCAGGATATGGGTACCAAATGGGCCCTTAATAATACAAAGTATCTACTTTGAACCAATAATAATACGAACTTTAAAAATAACCATTAATAATACAAACTATTACCATATTAACCTAAAATATTACGAAGTTGAAAAATGGCTTGTAATAATATCAAGTATGTGCTTTGAACCAATAATAATATGAACTATTACCAAGTATCCATTTTTTATTAGCCATGAGTGAAGCATACTAGCAATTTAGGGCGTGTTGCGGGAGGCAGCGGAAGAAGTTAGGCTACACTTAGGAGGCGGCGAGCAGGGACGGACCCAGAATTTAATATTAGGGTGGGTTAATTATTACTAAATTTTTTTGGGTGGGCTAAATTACCTTAATTTAACTAATTTAACACTAAATTTACCTTATTTTTATTATTTTTTATTTTTTAGGGCGGGCAAGGGCGTACCCAAACCTGCCCCTAGGTCCGTCCCTGGCGGCGAGGATGGAGAAGGGGACGAGGTTGCCATATGTGGTGCGCGATATTGCAACTCTCAAAGAATTCGATTTCAAGAGAAGAGGTGGGAGAGAGAATAGTGCTAACGATGACGACATGTGGTTGGGAGGGAAGAGACGACAGGTGTAAATTGAAGTGTTAGTTAGCAAAAAAAAAGAGGTGTCAATTAATTTGATGTCATGTCATAATTTCAGGTGTCACAACATAGGTTTCATCGGAAACTATTATCGTACTGTTTTAGGTTAATATCATTATAATTCGTATTATTATTGGTTCAAAGCAGATACTTGATATTATTACGATTCACTTTTCAAGTTCATACTATTTTTGGTTAATATCAAAATAGTTCGTATTGCTGCTGGTGATTTTTAAAGCTCGTATTATTATTGGTTCAAAGTTGATTCTTCATATTATTATAAGTCATTTTTCCTTTTATAAATAAAAATGTATTTTATTCAACCCATCATTAATTAATGTCCTCCCCAAATTAGCTTGTAGTAGTAGCATTATCCTATTATGACAACATTGAATCCAAATCGATTGCAAGTTGCAACACTTAATTAATTTGAGATATGTGTTGTCTCCATCTTTCTTTGCACAAACCACATCCTTCTCTGCTTCCCATTCACATTCCATTATTGCTTAAAATCATTTCACATGTACCAAAAAGTAGGGTCAATTTGATGTAAAAACACATAACTCGAACCCATTGAGATAGATGAACATTATCAAAGACCGATTGAGCAAGCTGGCGATATGGGAAAGCAGGCAGAAGCATCTGAGAAGTGACATAAGATCTCATCGTCGGTGAAAGAATCACCGGTCTTCGAAGAAGATTGTCCTAAAAAAATTGATGCCCATGGAAAGAAGTAGGTGGTCAACGACAATAAGAGGAGCTTGCAACAGAGAGAAAGTGGATATGGAGGAGGACAAAGAAGACTTCTCCGACGACGTACAAATTGGGAGGAGTATTTTTTGTTTTAATTTATTATTATTATAAAAATAACGCCCTTCCTCAACTTTTAAATGGAAATCATAACTAAGGGTACGGACTGAACTATTATAAAAGTTCAAGGGTATTTCGTAGAATAATTTTTTTTCTGGGCACGATTCGAAAGAGTACAAAACTCAGGGGTATCAAGCAGAATTTCCCATAATTTAATTATTTTTTAGGGGTTTAAGAGCATCTCCAACAACTTCTCCATATTATTGGAATGTGTGAATTTGGAGAATTTGGAACAAGTTTTGCTCCAACAGTTTCTCCATCACATTCCTCATAATAGAGAAGGATGAGAAAAAAAGAGGTATCTTTCCTACATTTGGGAAATTCTCCAAAAAATTTTAGGGAATGTATTAATTACAATGCTATCTGTTGGAGAAAACTTCTCACATCGGGAATATAGGGGAAAAACCACTAGCCTATGAAGAATGAGGAAACCCAACCCAATGGCTTAAGCTTTTGGGTAAGGATGGTGGATCCCGACTTTATATGCTAAGTGGTAAAAACCCCCTGACACGTCACCCGTTCTTTCGGTCACCGAAATCTAACATGGTATCACAGCAGGTTCGGTCCGGGTCCGGTTTTCCTGGTAAAAAAACGTGTATATAGCTAAAAGAGAATGAGATTGCTAATAATTCGTCAAGAAAAAAAATGTTCAAGTGCTAACTAGATCAGGCTAGTTATCACTTGAGGGGGTGTGTTGGAGAAAACTTCCCACATCGGGAATATAGGGGAAAACCACTAGCATATAAAGAATGAGGAAAACCAACCCAATGGCTTAAGCTTTTGGGTAAATATGGTGGATCCCGACTTTATATGCTAAGTGGTAAAAATCCCCCGACACGTCACCCATTCTTTTGGTCCCCGAATCTAACATGGTATCAAAGCAGGTTCGGTCCGGGTCTGGTTTTCTTGGTAATAAAACGTGTATATAGCTAAAAGAGAATGAGATTGCTAATAACCCGTCAAGGAAAAAATGTTCAAGTGCTAACTAGACCAGGCTAGTTACCACTTGAGAGGGCGTGTTGGAGAAAACTTTCCACATCGGGAATATAGGGGAAAAACCACTAGCATATAAAGAAGGAGGAAACCCGATCCAATGGCTTAAGCTTTTGGGTAAAAATGGTGGATCCCGACTTTATATGCTAAGTGGTAAAAAACTCCCGACACGTCACCCGTTCTTTCAGTCCTTGGAATCTAACATGGTATCAGAGCAGGTTCTGTCCGGGTCCGGTTTTCCTTGTAAAAAACGGGTATATATCTAAAAGAGAATGAGATTGCTAATAACCTGTCAAGAAAAAAAATGTTCAAGTGCTAATTAGACTAGGCAAGCTAGTTACCACTTTATGGGGCGTGTTGGAGAAAACTTCCCACATCGGGAATATAGGGGAAAAACCACTAGCATCTAAAGAAGGAGGAAACTCAACCCAATGGCTTAAGCTTTTGGGTAAAAATGGTGGATCCCGACTTTATATGCTAAGTGGAAAAAATCCTCCGACACGTCACCCATTCTTTTGGTCCCCGTAATCTAACACTATCATGGCAACATTCAATTGGTTATATTATACTCCCTCTGATCCAAAAAAATGTCGTTTTAGAAAAAAACTCTACTATTAAGAAATAATTAATGACCCTTCAAACTCACTTATCTCTACGTATGCCAAGATGAAATATTCATTATTTGGCCAATGGGCATTTTGATGACAATTATTTACATCCCCAATGCAAGAGAGGAAAATTTTTCAAGGAGAGTAATAAATTGACAAGACAAATAACCAATGAGAGAAAAGAATTGAAAATACCTATGCAATAAATTTTCATATGAAAAAGTGAACGACATTTAAATAAGATCAAATATTTAAAGCTTAAATGTCAATTTTTTTGAATCGGAGGGAATATTTTATAATATTTTGATGACTATTTATATATATATAATAAATATGAGATTCTCTATAATAGGAAAATGTTTGGAGTTGAAGTAATTTTTTTTGAATAATATAGCATTTGGTTCTCTATTATACAAAAAATTATAAGGAATTTGTTGGGCATACTCTAAGTACTTGGCAGTAACAAGGAGTGGGCGGATCTGTAGTAATCTTCTATTCCACAATTGAGTTCAACTTCTATGTTCTAATTAGCTTTATAAATATAAGATTAATGTTAACAAAAGTTTAAAAATTATATTTCTATTTAAAACACATATATACATATACAATTTTCAAGAAATACGAGGGTAATATTTTGTACGAAAATTATTCCCTTAATTTTTTTAAATTTTATAATATGATTTTTGGGATATAAGTTTATACACATATAGATATAGTTATTTACAATTTAAATATAATTTTTAATTTTTCTTGAGATTAATTTTATATTTATTATGTAGTTGGACTTGGAATATAGGAGTGCAACAGTGATAATGATACGGAGGATTTGCGTCGAGGCCGGATGCGGAAATTGAATTAACAAGCGAGGGGGAAAGGTTAATTGTCTTTTTTTTTCACCAAAAAAAAAATGTTAATTGTCTTTTTATTTTAATTTCCATAATTTGATTGATTAGACAAAATAATGGAACACGCGGCTAGGTTTTATTGGTGGAACCATATTTGGGGTCTGAGGTTGAGGATCCCGACTGGTAGAAAGAAGACCCGACTGGGCAAAAATCAAAATCACAACCCTAGTTATAGAATCATCTAGAATGCCGTTGCAGGAAAAAATTGGAAGCGTAATCCTGCTGTGGAAAACATGGAGCATCCACGGGTTCGTCCTCTGCAGCCTGTCTCTCCAGATCTTTCTCTTCTTTGCGGGGCCGTTCCGGAAGAAAACCACCAACGTGGCTCTGGTGGTTCTCGTCTGGCTGGCGTACCAGCTCGTCGGTACGGCCATAACTCGCGCTATCGCCCTCATCTACTCCGCCAACAAACAGCATGACCAGCGGGCCGAGCTCGCCGATGTCTACACCTTCTGGTGCGCCTTCTTGTTCCTGCACTTCGGCGGGCCGGACACCATCACCGCCTTAGCGGTAGAGGATAATAACCTTTGGCGTCGTAGCTGGATTCAATTCTTCACCAACATTTTCACCACTCTTAATGCTGTGCTGGCGGTGCCCCTAAAGAGGTTGATATTGTGGCCGAACATTTACATCTCCGCAATTTTAATCTTGCTCGCAGGAACTCTAAAGTCGGCTGAAAGAATTCTGTCTCTTAGAAATGCTAGCTTTAGACATTTCCAATGGTCTATTGTGCGTGAGGACCCCAATCCCGGGCCTGACTATGCCGCCATTGTCGAGGACCACGATCTGTACAAAAAAGCCGGTGTTCCCGTGAAGTTCGATGAGATCCAGGATTCCCCTGTTCCCATAAGCAGTGCCGGAGCAGAAGGAGGCGCCGCCAACACAAAGCTTAACGATTCCCAAGTGGTAATAGAAGCATATCGCTTCTTCCACAAGTTCAAGGGGATGTACGTTGACATGGTTTACTGCTGCCATGATCGGAAACAGAGCAGAGATTTGTTCCTCCGCTTATCCTGGCAAGACGCCTTCCGCGTCCTGGAAACTGAAATGAAGCTTGCATACGAAACTTTCTACACCAAGACTCCTTTCTTTTGTCTTCCCTTGGGGAAGCTTTCCCGATGGCTCTCTTTCATCCTTCAGCTGATTGCTATGCTCTTGTGGTTTTTGGAGCACAAGCCTCGGTTCCGACCTGTTGACGTTAAGGTCACCTACATTTTGCTCACGGGCGCACTTGTCATTGACGTCGCTGCAATTATCAGGTTCCGAGGCTCAGATTGGAAGATTGGCCGCGCAGCGGAATTGTCATCCCGGCCTCCCTGTCTTTCTGGTCTATTAATGTACACCAGACGGCGTCGCTGGGGTGAGAATGAACAACAAGAGACACCGCGCTGCCAAAAGTCACTACGTATCCTTTTCCGCCAGTGGTCTGAATCAATTTCGCAATTCAACTTCATGGACTACTGCATTTATGAGCGCCCCAAATGGAAAAACAAGCTATTTAGTCTTACCGGATCCAAGGACATGATGGATGGGTGGAGGTACGTATCCCAGACATGGTTCACCAACCAACTTAGGGATTTTCTCTTCGGCGAACTCAGAGCTAAATCCTCGGTGGCTGAAGATCTTGACATTGGGGAGGAAGTAAGCTCGTCTAGAGGTAGTTGGGTCCTGCGCTCTAGTGCGACCTGCGATTTGGATCCAGCCATTTTTGAGCAGTGGATTATGGACGTAGAGTACGATGAGAGCTTGTTGATCTGGCACCTCGCAACCGAGCTGTGCTATGAAACTGAATTGGAACCTCAGGACGATGTTGAGAAAGGGCATCGTAGGTTCAGCAAGATTCTTTCAGATTACATGTTCTATCTCTTCCTCCGACAGCCCAAGTTGATGTCCGAACTGGCGCCTATGGCTGAGGTTATCTTCAATGATACCGGTGAACAGGCTAAGCAGTTCTTTCAGGAGGTCATGGCTTCCAGTTTGCCAAATGCAAAGTTTAAGGAGCTGAAAAAACAGGTGCACAGGGAAGCTTGCACGCGAATCATGCAAGTGAGGACTGACCTTCCACCAAGTTACATAAACGGCGAGAGCCGGTCAGTGCTATTCGATGCATGTCGGCTAGCTAAGAAATTGATCGAGTTGAAAAAGAAGAAGGTTGACCAGTGGAAGTTTACGAGCCAGATATGGGTTGAGCTTCTATGCTATGCTGCAGCTCAAAGCCCGGCGGATGTTCATATTGTGCAGTTGTGTACAGGAGGAGAGCTTGTCACTTTGGTGCGATTGTTGATGTTGCATTTGGGGTTAACCAATCAGTTCCGCAAGGCAAAAAGCATTCCAAGAGCAGAGCTCGTCGTTGGTAGGTAGCTCGTCGTTAGATTACTCAGATCATTGTTTTCGTTGAATGATACTTCATCAATTATAATGATATGTATGTTTCAACCCTAAAAAAGGATTGTAATACAGTCCCCATTACTTATGCCTTGTATACGTGTGTTATCTATGTAGCATACTAGATTTCTAGTATGCAGTTGACTTACAAGATATACTGTTGTAATTTTAATCCATATATTTTGTAATATTGTTTTGTGGTATTTAAAACTATTCAATATAAAGCATGGTAGAGTGTAAAATTAAGAACTCTATTTATAAGGATATATTGGATCAAGAACCTATTGGGCTCCCTCCATTTAATTGGGAAGTAGATTGATGGGCTAGAATTAAATGTTAAGCATAAGGCCTATTAGTTGGGTCCAAGTAGAAGAATAATCTAGAAATTGTTGGTAGATTTATTGGATCAAGAACCATGTACTATGAAGCACGGTAGAGTGTAAAATTAGGAACCGGGTCCAAGAGATAATATTATTGCAACCTCGATTCAGTCTTAAAAGGGCTAGCTAAAGTAAATGGAAAATTTGGCATCTTGGACGACCCAACTTTGTCTTGGCCTAAAACCTGTGAAGACCACAAGCGAAATTAGAGGAAATGGCCCAGTTTGAAGTTAGTTTCTCCAAATAACACAAACTCAATGTATTGAGGAGTTCTTCTACCAAAAAAAATGTATTGAGGAGTTCTAGGAGCTTCTATCTTACAATACTATTTAAGCTATCTTACTTAAAGTGAGAGGGTCATTCGAGAAAGCTCAAAATTCTAGCGCCACATAGAAAGAGAGAGGAAGAGAGAAAGAAAAGAGAGAAACGAAAGAAGGAAGGATCACCGCCAATATTGCTCCTTACTGGTGGTTCTGTGGTGGTCGAAGCTTCATCGATTTTCCTCGCAACCTTGAAAGGGGGCAGAAATCCTTTCATCCACTTCTCTTGCATTTTTCTTCGTTTTTGTTCTTAGATGTTCTTTAGTTCTCTCACATTTTTGTTCTTGTTTTGCACTTTGTTGCTTTGACACTTGGTTTGCATCAAATTACTTCTCTAGTGCATGTTTTGGGTAAGCGTTCCCTTCCGAGACTCCGCGAATTAGGGTTACCGAACCGTGTCAACATTTTTGGTGTCTATTGAATAATTTGATTTGGGAGAGATATGTTAGATTTGTTTACATAGTTCATTTTTGTTTAGATTCTCGATTACAAAGTGGTATCAAAGCCTACATGTTTTGGGTGAGCTTTGACACTTGGCTTGCACCAAATTACTTGCCCTAAAATTTTAGAGGTAAATTAGATTGAAAACAGCGCAACATTTAAAATGTGACGGTGTTTCCATTCGACTCGACCATTTTCTTGGGGAGTACCGACACACGAGGTTTCAAAAAGAATTCCTTTTGAGTGAAAGTAAGGTCATAAGCACATAAACCCGGTGCCATTATCGCTTCTAAAACAAAGAACATTTTTATTGATCGAATTGTGTGAAAGCCATGGCAACAAAGTTTGGAATAATAGTAGAAACTTCCGTTTTGGTCTTCATCAAATAAACCCAAAGACATTTTGAACAGTCATCAACCATAGTTAAAAAATACGAGGCACCCGATGTAGATGGAGTCCGATATGGGCCCCAAACATCATAGTGACTAAGAGAGAACAAAACATTTGAATGCAAAACACTTGAAAGGAAAACAGGATCGAGTTTGTTTAGCCAAGGAGCAAACGTAACAAGGCTCATTTTTTATTTTGCTTTGAAAAAACAAAATCTACTCCAGGAATTAAGCTAAGAGCAGAAGGTGAAGGATGACCAAAATGACGGTGAAAAATCTGGTAAGAATCAACTCGAGTGGTCTGAGAAGACTGAGCTTGTGGCATCACTGTGCTAGACCAAAAAATCCCATTATGCTCTTCACCGGCTCCAATCAAGTTCATCGTAGTACGGTCCTGTAATATGCATAATTTATCGATAAGTGTAACGATAAAATTATGATCTTTAATTAATTGAACAAGTGAGATAAGATTACAAGCCAAATTAGTAACGAATAAGACATTTTCAAAAGCATGTACTGCCCAAGAGGAACCGAACCAGCTTGATTAGTGATGGTGAATACTCCAACTGGGAGCATAATAGATGAAGATTCAGTTTGAAACTCGGTTGATAGTAAATGTAGGTTTCCCGTCATATGAAAGGAGGCTTTCGTGTCAAGGATCCAAGTAAAAGAGTACTTACTTGAGAGGTTGTCAGAAGCGGAAGCACCATTGTGTGTGTTCTGTAAGAGAGTGAACAAGGTGTTCCATTGAGTATCGGTTAAAGGAAGAGATGCACGATTAGTAGCCGAGATGTTGGATTGTCCAGTACTAAGTGTGTTTGTTTGTGCAGTATTTGCTTGTCCCGTTAGTGTTCAATTGCAGATTGGTTCCTTGGAAGTGTCCCGAGCATTGATGTGCTCTGCATCACGAAGCCACCAGTCTGGGTAGCCTATGATTTGGAAACACGATCGAATTTCATGCCCTGGTTGTCCACATTGTGTGCACACTGGTCGGTCACTACGCTTGCTGGTAGAGTTGTCGTTTCGAGTGGAATCTCAGCAATTTGAATCTTCCCCTCGGCTGGAATCAGGAGTAGATGAGCGATGAGAAGGACAGAGTTGAGCTGCAAAAGCGGTGGCATCAGCCTAGAGTTCACGTCCCTTTATAATTGTTCTCTGGCATTCATCCTGTATAATTGTTCTCTAGCACTCAGCCTAGAGTTCACGTCCCTTTATAATTGTTCTCTGGCACTCAACCTAGAGTTCACGTCCCTTTATAATTGTTCTCGGTTTAAAGATGGAAATGGATCTTGAACGATGATGTGAGATCGAACGGTGCTGTAGGTCGCATCGTCTAAACCAGCCAAAAAAAAGATGAACACGTTCTTCCTCGCGTTCATGAGTTAGAGCAGTTTACCAATCATAGATGCATTTTCCACAACTACACCCTCTAGCCACAACGTAAGTAGCCAATTCATCCCAAGTCTTTTTTAGACGACTAAAGTATTGGGCAACAAATTGGCCGTTTTGGCTACAACAAGCGAGATCCAACCGGAGTTGTTGGATACGAGGTCCATTATCGATAAAAAACTGTTGTTTCAAGTCATCCCAAAGGGCCTTGGTTGTATAAAAATAAGTTATGGAAGAAGGAATTACTGGATCTAACGATTGAACAATCCAACTGACGAGCATGGAGTTTACGCTCCACCAATCATTGATTTCTGGTGCCGAGTCGGCAGGCTTCGGGATAATCCCGTCAAGAAAGCCTAGCTTCTGTTTAGTGCGGAAAGCATTCCATAGGCAAATCTCCCATTCTTGAAAATTTTCTCCCTTGAATATAACCGGACAAATATTAAGGCCCGGATGATCGGAGGGGTGAAGGTAGAAAGGCGAGGTGTAATCAAGGGTGGCCTTTTTCGTGGTAGTTTGAGTCGCATCACCCATAATAGGCGATTGGAAAAAAACGCAAGTTCGAAGATGTGTGCTAGGGTGGCTTCGATACCATGAAAGAATTGATAATAGACAAAAGCTTGTTGTATTGCTTGTCGTTTATGAAGATATATGCTTGTTGTACATAAGAAAGAGATAAAAACTAGCCTAGAAAGAAAGATTACAGGAGATAAAACTACTATCTAAACAAGCAAAGAATAAAAAGAATATGCGGGTTTCTTTTTTTTGGGTGTAAATGTAAATAAATATAACAAAAAATAACATATTACAAATACGTAGGGCATACCTCGACGATCAAGACCGTCTACATACTATAAACAAACTACTCTCCTATAGAAGGAAAAAACAATCTAAAACCCAGATCTAGAAACCCCGAAAGCGGTTCTATATCAAAACTCCACTAGTCCCTACACAAGAAAGGAACCAAAAAATCATGTCCAAGTAACGGTGGACTATCCAGGGGCCTTGTGAAAGTTCATTGTGAAATGATTAGGGGAGCAAATCTCATGGAGTAAAAAAAGGACCCAATTAGAGCTATCATCACATGTTAGTAGTTGTGGAGTGAGCTGAGTATTGTGTTGAATATCCAGTCCTCTCAAAGGGTAATGATGACAAGAGCCACTCTCTCTCATGTGTTTGAGGTTTGTGTTTCACTCAGAGCCTAGCTTTGTGAGAGTTTTTCAAGGGACTTATACCTTTGTCCAAGGTGACCACTACATAGCGTTGTGTACATATAAGGTGAGGCTTTCGAAGAAAGTAAAGTGGATGGAGAAGGGGTAGAGGGTGAAGCGGGAGAAGAAGGTCAAGTGAGGCAACTCGGGTAGGAGCAAATAGTTCATCGTGCTTGGCTAAAACAAACAGGAGCGGAGGAAAAAGAAAAAGAAAAGAGAGAGACAAACTAAGGCAAGGTTCCCAAAATATGCGAGTATCTTCCAAATATATAATGTTGAATATGGACGTGGATATGTGAGTGGTTTCGGCCTGGATTTCAGCCTTTATCAGTTCTACTTATATGTCTGCCAATCCGGTCTTTATTTATTGGTCTATGCATATCAAAATCGACTATCACTTTGTGCGAGAACAAGTTGAAAATGGGCCATTAATAGTCTGACATGTCCGTGCCTTAGATTAGATTGTTGGCATCTTCACAAAAGTTGTTCATATTGCACGATTTCATACATTTATGTTCTAAGGTGCATGTCTATACTCTTCCATGGGCTTGTGAGTGTATTGGGAAACAAAATATCTTGTAGTAACTTATAAGGACAAAATATATCCTTTTATATAATAATTTTATTTGAAGATATAATTGTATCTAGTAAAATAATCTAAAATATTTGGAGCCCAACTAACTTAAGGCCCAATAATTACTAGATCTCTTTTATGATATAAATAGATCTTCTATCAATCAATGAATGAAAGCAATAAGATTCCTTCATCAAATACAAGTCTACGCACATCTAAACCAGATCGAGGAATATAGCACCCTTGGCAATCCTTAATGGCCAAAATTTATTCCTAAGTAACAAATCAAAATCTTGCACTACTCTTGGAATGCAATTTGCGCGCGTGAATTGGTTGATTAAGCCCAAATGCAACAAAGTGACAAACTTCTCGTCAAGCTAGGTCGTTATGAAGTTGAGCTAATGATTAATCTCGGTATAAACTAATGTCTACGAAAATATGTATAGAAGAGACTGAAACAAGAAGCCAAAGGTTATATTTGAAAGTGAAATTGTTGGAACGAGTGTGTTAGAAATACAGACACTGTTCCGATGGGAACAGTGAACTGGGCAGCGGAAATATGCAAGAGTTAACACGATTAATTATAGTGGAAACCTTCAACAACCAACTAGTTGATTGAAGGAAAAACCACTCCCTCCGTAGAGGAGTTGTAATGCTTCTCTTAGTTTTATTGATTTCACACGAACTACAAGCAAGTAGAGTTATCAAAGATAGTCTTATCCTATTCTCTAGAACCTAGACCTATCTAACTCAACTTCTCAGCCCTAGAACGATTCAACAATAAAACTAAACCACAACACAACTTACAGTGATCAACTTTAGACTTCACGATGACTTCACTCGTAATCGGTAATTCTAACTTAATCACTTAACCTTATTTATAGTGCTATAAACTAATCCAATCATATCTTACTTACTTTCGTAATTAAGATATAATTAGTCATTATTTTATTCACTATAAACCAGATTTACTGATGTCCGCCTTTTTAGTCATGTTTTTAGGGTGTGTTTTTAGTGTGTTTAAGTCTTTTTCTTTAGTTTTGTGTTTTGTTTTGAGTCGTTTGTGTAGGTTTTCGTATTTTATTGAGATATGGAGTCTACATAAACTTTGGTGGTGTTTTGTAGGTTTTTAGAAGCTATTTGGAGCATTTTTTTTGAAGAAAGGAGCAAAACCGGTGAAAAATAGCACTCAAGCATGAAGAGAAGATGAGGATTAAGCGCTCAAGAAAAGTCATTGAAGATCAAGTTTGAGTTTGGAAAGAGATAGAGAAATTAGTTACAATAACATAGGAAAAAGAATCGAGTCAATCAGAGTTGTAACGAATCTTCTACGCAAGTTTTACTCAAAGCTGTTCGAAGTGCTGGACAACCTCGTTAACGAGGCTGTCAGGGTCGTTAACAAGGTACCGTGAGGAGCAGCGTGTCAGAGTCGGTGCTATTAATGGGCTTTTATCTTATTTCCTTTTATGTTATTAGATAGATAGAAGGGATATATTTTATTAGAAGATATTATTTCCTTATAGTTAGATTTAAGATAGATTTATTTCCTTAAAGATAGAATAGTTTCTCTATAAATGCACTTGTCCCCTCTTTAGTTTTCTTATCAATCATTCAAGTTAGAGGAGAGAAGAGAGGAGGAGGAGACGTGTGAGAGGGAGCAACGAGGGGGATTTGTAGGGAAGAACTATCGTTTGGATTCAAGTTGTAAGCTTTCTTTTTAATTCAATTGTTATTTTTTTAATTATGAATTATGAGTAGTCTTCCTCTCTAAGGTTGGGGTTAAACCCAACAATGGTTATGCATGCTTGTTTATGATCATGCCTTGATTGTTTTTATTGCATGAATCTATTCTCTTGTTCTTAATCCTTTAAACGAAAGTTGAAAGGAATTTCTCATTCATAGTTGAAGTGAAAGCAGAAACCTTGAATCAGAATAGTCAAATTAGGGTTTTGAAGCGAAAGCAGATCTATCCTAGATGAAGTGGAAGAGATAGATAGTGAGTTTATTGATTGAACGAAAGTTAGTTGATTTACTTGCTTTGGTTGACGAAAATTGACACCTTTATGTGAGAAAAAGCATGATCTTTATGTTTCATAGCGTTTGACATGCATGATTGTTGTTGTGGGGATACCTTTACCTTAGAATTCCTCTCTTACTTGATAAATTCTCTAGATTTAATTGATTTCTTGCGTAATAAGTAACAAAACTTGATACTGACTTTCTCCCTACGGACGAACCTGACTCTGCTATACAACAGCGGGGTCTTGATATAAATTTATTTGTTGTCAAGAAACCCTCTAAACAAATTGGCGCCGTTGCGGGGGAGATTTCAATAGTGCCAAGTTTTGTTCTTTTTACGTTTTTTGGGACTCCGCCGAGTCGGTAACGACCCCTTAGGGTCGGTACCGACCCTGCTGGGCAACCCAGTTTCTTTGCTTTTTCTGTTTAGTGTCTAGGTCATTGTCGATTCGTTAACGACCCTCCCAGAGTCGGTAACAACCCTGTCGACAGGTAGTTGTTTCTTTCTTTTTAGTTTCGGTTTTTACGGGATCACTCCAGGCTCCTTACCGACCCTATCCAGGCTCGGTACCGACCCTCGCCGAGAACCCGTTTTTGCTTTTTGATTTCGTTTTTTGTTTTTGTTTTTGCTTACAGTGTATGCCAGCTGAAGGACGCTGAGTTGTCTCTAATCCAATAAGTAGACCCTGAAATCGAGCCATGGCTACACATGAAGAACTAGCTAAGCAGATTGCTGAACTCAATTTAGAGATAGAGGAGATCCAGAGAGAAAGGGAAATCATACCTACTGAGGCATATGAAGAAGTTAATTACATGTGGGTTCCATATAGGAACCAGGAATTACAATAAGCCCACCTGGGGCAATTATGCATATGGCCAATGGAGCCAACCTCCTCAACAAGACCAGTGGGTTCCACCTTACAGACCTCCAGGCCATCAAGAGCCACCATCATGGGTTCAAGGATTACAGGAAGGCATTAACGGCGTGACCAACAAAGTTAACGAAGTGACCAACAAGGTTAACGAAGTTCAAGCCAACCTGAACCAACAAAATAAAAGATGGGGAGAGTTCGATATATGGAAGAAGAGTGTTGATTCCCAACTAGGGAACCTAGCTGCCCAGATTCTAAGACCCCAAGGGCAATTTCCGGGCCGATCCGAGGAAAACCCTAGAGGACAAATTGCAGCTATGCACCTCAGAAGTGGCAAGGAGTTGCCAGATCGAGCCAAGCCTAAAGACACTAAGCACGACAACGAAGATGATTCCCCGGTCAGGCGCGTTACCGGCCCCAACAGGGTCGTTAACGAGGCTCCCCAGTTCGATAACGCGCCATCCGTGCCAGGTAAGTCTTCTGAACCAAACTCTGAGTTCGTTACCGACCCCACCAGGGTCGGTACCGACCCATCTGCACCGATCGACCCTCTTGTCGATTCGGTGGAGCCTCGATCCAGGTCTCTCTCTATCCCGAGTCCGTCAAAAACTCTTCCTTTCCCGATTCAAAAGTCTAATGATGTCACGGAAGGAAAGTTTAGACGCTTTGTTAAAATTCTTCAAGGGCTAAATATTTCAATTCCATTTACTGATGCCCTTAATGAAATGCCTGCCTACGCTAAGTTTTTGAAAGAGATTTTGAGCAGGAAAAGATCTATCTCAGAGCTGCATAATGAGGTCCATTGCATAAAGCTTCCTGAAAAACTCGGTGATCCAGGTAAGTTTGCAATTTCAATTGGTATTGGGACTCACCGTTTTAAAGCTCTATGTGATCTAGGTGCCAGTGCTAGTTTATTACCATTATCTATCTGGACCAAGGTTAACATGGGATCACTAGAGCTTGTCAAGATGAAACTCTACATGGCGGATGGATCTTCTGTAAAAGCAACCGGAGTTGTTGACGATGTTTCTGTCCGAGTTGGAAAATTCTTTGTTCCCAACGACTTCATTGTGCTAGATATGCCTGAAGACCCTGTGGTGCCAATCATTCTAGGCAGACCATTCTTAGCCACCGCAGGAGCACGTGTTGATGTTAGGAAGGGACTTCTCACATTTGATATTGGAGAAGAGAAGATCGAGTTTCAATTCAACACACCGATGAGCGAAGTGGCTAGTTGTAGTATTGAAGAGTCTACCGACCCACCTTGGCTCGGTAACGACCCTTCCCTGAGTACAGAAACGAGCAAAATCAAGGATGTCATGCCTATCGAGGAGCCTACCGACCCCCCATGGGTCGGTAACGACCCTTATCTGAAGGAAAACAATGCTAGAGATGGAATCAGGCACGACATCGAGCCACTTCCAGATCCAGCAGGGTCGTTAACTACCCACATAGCTTCGGTAACGAGCCCCTTCCTGATCGATCCCGGTGAGTTTTCTTGTTCTTATCCAATCAATTCTGGTCATGATCCCTTCTCCTATCCTTCTTCTACATTACATCCTACTGTTAGTACTGTGAAGGAGCCGAAACCTCCTTGGTTTTCGGATTTTACTAACCCTGTTGTAGGAATTCCGAGCATACTTATTGATGATCGTGGGCCAAATATTTTGGAGAGAAGCTATGATGTTTTTCAGGCTAAGTATGGGGTTTCTTATGATCCCTTCGATACTGGATGGCAGCCGCCCTAAGTAAGCTAAGGTAAGTACGTCGAGCTGACGACGTTAAAAATAGCGCTTACGGGAGGCAACCCGCTTTTAAGTTTTTGTTTTAGTTTTTGCTTTCTTAGATCTTTTTGCTAGCTTTCTTTTGACTTGTTTTTTTTAGGTTAGATTAGTGTAGTAGGGATAGAAGTTTTTCTAAAGTGACTCAGGTACAAGAAGTTAAGAAGTGCTAAAGTCAAGAAGAATCGGTACAAGCATACAATGTGTTCGGTAACGACTCCCCAGGGTCGGTACCGACCTCTACACCGAAGACAAATTTAGCAATACTCCTCAAGTGATCAATGGTTTCAAGTAGCTTCAGTTTTATTTTGTGAGTTCCCTTTTCTTTTCTCTCTTTATCTTTTTATGTTTTAAACAGTGAGGACACTGTTTGGTTTAAGTATGGGGTATGGGAAAAGGTAACTCAGTTTTGTGTCTTTGTTTTTTTTAGGATTGATAATATTCCACTTAGATGTCCTATGATATGCTTTAACTTACTTGATCATGTAATTCCATAACATGTTTGGAAAGCTTTGCCTGAATCATGTTGAAATTGTTTTTATGTGGATATTTAGCATGTGATGAAATTGAGCACATATGATCTTAGGTAGAAGTGACTGAAATCCAACAAAAATCTACCTTGTGAGTTATTATTTTTGGCCTTATAGGGAGAACATCAGAAATCCCTCTTCTTTTCTTGTGTGATTTACTCTCCTTATGCATATTATCTCTTGTCATTGCATGGTTATCTATTACTTGAGACCTATATGAGATATTAGTTCATTGCATGTGAAATCATATGATGGAGAACTTATTTGTTTTAGCCATTTTTATCCTCTTGTTACCCACCCTTATCATTATCCTCTTTTGATAGCCAATTTGAGCCTTTAAGCCTTTTATTTGTAGCTCCACAAAATTATTCCCTAGCCGATAAAACTTGACCCTATCCAGGGATTAGGACTTAGTGTTGGTTTGTGATATTTTTGAGGAGTGAGATTGTTTGGTTCAAGTGTGGGGTAATGTTGGGTTGGGTAAAGTAAATGAGAATCTTGCAGTTTGTCATGTAAAAGGATTTTGGTTCCCTGAATGCACTTGCAAGAGAAGAAAAGAAAAAAATTGGTACCGACTTCCCACAGAAAAAAAACAGTGAAAGATCATAAGGGAGGAAAAGGAAGTGAAAAAAAAAGAGCTAAAAAGTGAAAATGTGCATGCGCCAAATCTTCCTTGTTGTTTGTAAGCAAGATAAAAGGGTTAAAGAGAATAAGTGTGCATAATGTTTAAGTGAGTTTGGTATATTCTTTTATGAGAGTTTTGGATTATATGTGAGTTTTTAGGAGTCTTTGATTCCCGGATATTTTTTAGCACCACATAGCCAAATATTTTCCACACCCTTTGAATTACCAAGCCCCATTACAACCCGACCGAATGGAAGCTTCTATGAAGTTTTTCATTGAGCCTAAGTTCTCTTGATGATTTTTATGTGTCTTGACATCTCTGGTGGAGAGTTTGGTGATATGAGTAACAATGGCTATATTGATTTTTGTATATTGGATTGAGTTGAGAGTTGTTATTCTAAGCCCAAACACATGAGAGTTGAGTGAAACACATATCCCTTGTGAGGTTGGATTTTTAGTTGCTTTTGCTTGAGGTTGCTCATATATGTGTGATGATGTTAGATTCACTTGTCTATCTATTTCTACTTGTGCTTTGATGTTGCTTTTTGATAAAGGCATTGACTTGATATATGTGTTGATGGTTTTGGTTGATGTCTTGTTGATTTCTTGAGGACAAGCAAGTCTAAGTATGGGGTATTTTGATGTCCGCCTTTTTAGTCATGTTTTTAGGTTGTGTTTTTAGTGTGTTTAAGTCTTTTTCTTTAGTTTTGTGTTTTGTTTTGAGTCGTTTGTGTAGGTTTTCGTATTTTCTTGAGATATGGAGTCTACATAAACTTTGGTGGTGTTTTGTAGGTTTTTAGAAGCTATTTGGAGCATTTTTTTTGAAGAAAGGAGCAAAACCGGTGAAAAATAGCACTCAAGCATGAAGAGAAGATGAGGATTAAGCGCTCAAGAAAAGTCATTGAAGATCAAGTTTGAGTTTGGAAAGAGATAGAGAAATTCGTTACAAGAACATAGGAAAAAGAATCGAGTCAATCGGAGTTGTAACGAATCTTCTACGCAAGTTTTACTCAAAGTTGTTCGAAGTGCTGGACAACCTCGTTAACGAGGCTGTCAGGGTCGTTAACAAGGTACCGTGAGGAGCAGCGTGTCAGAGTCGGTGCTATTAATGGGCTTTTATCTTATTTCCTTTTATGTTATTAGATAGATAGAAGGGATATATTTTATTAGAAGATATTATTTCCTTATAGTTAGATTTAAGATAGATTTATTTCCTTAAAGATAGATTTAAGATAGAATAGTTTCTCTATAAATGCACTTGTCCCCTCTTTAGTTTTCTTATCAATCATTCAAGTTAGAGGAGAGAAGAGAGGATGAGGAGACATGTGAGAGGGAGCAGCGAGGGGGATTTGTAGGGAAGAACTATCGTTTGGATTCAAGTTGTAAGCTTTCTTTTTAATTCAATTGTTATGTTTTTAATTATGAATTGTGAGTAGTCTTCCTCTGTAAGGTTGGGGTTAAACCCAACAATGATTATGCATGCTTGTTTATGATCATGTCTTGATTGTTTTTATTGCATGAATCTATTCTCTTGTTCTTAATCCTTTAAACGAAAGTTGAAAGGAATTTCTCATTCATAGTTGAAGTGAAAGCTGAAACCTTGAATCAGAATAGTCAAATTAGGGTTTTGAAGCGAAAGCAGATCTATCCTAGTTGAAGTGGAAGAGATAGATAGTGAGTTTATTGATTGAACGAAAGTTAGTTGATTTACTTGCTTTGGTTGACGAAAGTTGATACCTTTATGTGATAAAAGCATGATCTTTATGTTTCATAGCGTTTGGCATGCATGATTGTTGTTGTGGGGATACCTTTACCTTAGAATTCCTCTCTTACTTGATAAATTCTCTAGATTTAATTGATTTCTTGCGTAATAAGTAACAAAACTTGATACTGACTTTCTCCCTGCGGACGAACCTGACTCTGCTATACAACAACGGGGTCTTGATATAAATTTATTTGTTGTCAAGAAACCCTCTCAACATTTACATTGATTCTATCTTATCTAATCCTAGAAAGACACGAACCAATTTCCACTAAATCTTGGAGTTGTTATTCGGCAATATCCATTCCAAGATCTTCTTCAAGTAACAACTTCATCCAGCTATCAAATCTTCCGAGATCTGATTCTCTCGCAACTGATTTACGTGCTTACTAAATAAGGAAAGATGAAGTATCTTTGCACTGCTGTTCCCTCACACTATTCCCTCACATCAGTGCTTCATTGACTGTTCCCTTATGTTCTGTATTAACCTGCAATCTACATTACAACTTACACAAACATAAAGATCGTTAGTCCTTATAGAGTTTGTCATTATCAAAACTAAAGAGGAGTACTTGACACTGGTCCCATGGTAACAGACATAGTTCCCATGATACCAGTATCCAACAATTTCCCCCTTTTTGATGATGACAAACCTATACAAAAATTGCACAAATAAACAACTGAATTAGACATCTATTTTGTTGTTCCCCCTTAGTGAGTTACTATCATTTTCAGACCTTTTAAGTAACTGATGTTCCCCCTTAGCATAAGGATCATTCCCAAGGGAACAATATTCTATACCTTTAAACTTAAACTCATCTCTGCAATTTTCCAAACTTCCCCCTTTTGACATCATCAAACAAGTCAGTAAATCACGGAGAAAGCAAAGCACAATAGATCTAATCATCAAAATATTGTCATTAATACTAGGCAAAAGTAGACAGTACAATAAAAGATCTTAAAACACCAGGCATGAAGAGAAACAACAGTAACACATAGCAAAAATCCTTAAAACAGTAGAAGAGATAATTTTTGTGGAAGGAAAATAAGCTAGGGAGATAAGGAGGGGATTCATCTATGAGCGTTTGGAGAGCTGCTTCAGTACTTTCTGATTGAGATCCAGTAACTGGTCCATCTTGGAACTGATCTCCTGAAGGACCCCAAGGATCTGTGCAGCAGTGGAGTCACCCGTAGCAATCTCAACCTTGGCTGGTTTTCCTTTCTTAGCTGGTTTCTTGGAGGATTCGGGTTTGGCATGCCCCTGGAAATGCATTTTGTCAATGTTGGCTTTTTTCAGATAGAATCCGAACTGTTCTTCCAGATCAGGCGAGTAGACATGAAACTTTTGAAGAATCTTTTTGACAAGACGAGGGTAGGGTAAGGCATGAGCACCCTGACCAGCACTTTTCTGCATATGAGAAAGGGCAAGACGAGGCCGATCAATTGGTTCACGAGCTAGGAACTTATCCAAGAGCACCATATCCTGAACTATAAGAGTGATACGCTTCTCTTGGTGGGGGAAATAAGACCTTAATGAGGTACTGATGAGCAACTCGACCCACGAAGGTCAGATCACTGGTGGAATATCCGCCAGAAGGGGTTTTGCCAAACAGCCGCTTTAGAATGCCAGTTTTGCAACTAGGCCAGGTACCCGATGGAGGAAGAGAACTGAAACCATTGGAGGGGATGCCCTAGAACTGTGCAAGCTGCAGACTTGAGAATGACAAGTGTTCATCGTGTACCACCGTGGTACCAACAGGAACAACTGCTGTCTCTAGAGAGAAGTTAGCGTAGAACTCTTGAATTAGTTCCGGGCTCACCTTGATAGGCTCACAACTTAGACTCATCCAACCTTGAAAGCAGATTAGATCCCAGAGTTCCTCCAGATCATTAGCATGAAAAATTTCCTTATTAACGATAAGAGGAGACACAATTGCCCGGTGATCAGAGCCGATGGGGGTGGAAGAACCTTCATCAGTGATGGTGTTCTTCTTGGAGTTGGAGCAAATACCGGCTCGTTTGGAGGCCGAGTTTGAGGTCATGGATTTTAGGCGTTTGCCTGTCTTGGGAGTTTTGAGCTTGGATATGAATTCCTCATCCTCGCTTTCCAACAGGTGATCATCAGACTCGGTGACACTCTTGTTGCCAGAGGAGACCACGTCCGTGTGCTCAAGAATGTCATCCTCATTCAGTACTGGAGAGGAGAAGCGTTTTCGTTTTTGGGACGAGGATGGTGGAGCAGGGAGTGGGTTGGATGCTTTTGTGGCAGGGTGAGAATCAGAGGGTTTTTCAGGGGATTGAGGGGGATGTTTGATTGGAGAGCCAGAGGACGGGTTCTCAAGAACAGGGTTCGGAATATCTCTGGGGAGGGCGGGATTAGGGTTGTCAATAGTAGGAAGGGCAGAGTCTCTGAGAACCATTGCCAAACTCATAGATGGAAGTGAAGCAGAGTCAGTATTCAAGACCGGAGGAGTTACCTTGACATCGGAGTGCTCACTGTTCTTTGCCGGAGACAGAGAGGGATTCGCCGCAGGAGCCTCGGAGGAAGGCTGGGAGGGGTTGGGGCTGGCGAACGCGTTAAGTTGCCTCTGAATCTGAAGTATTTGGTAAGGGGTGAGTTTTAAGATGTCTAGGTTGATTGATGTGGACGCCATTGCAGTAGAGCTTGATTGGAATTTGGAGGGCTCGTGTGTTTCGGAGAGGGACGGCAAAGGCGATTTAGGGTTTTGAGGGAAGTAATGGTTGAGGGATTTTATAGGGCGGGGAGGTATATGAGAAGATTTACCCAAATCTGATATGCAACTTCCAAAGATTCGAAAAAATCAGAAGTGATAATAATTACTCTGAGAAATTTACTATGCACATCAATCACTGCATTAAAGAGAAGACGCGTTTTGGCTGACCCTTTAGTTTCTTTTGAATTGGATGAATCTTATCATGACTGGATACAGATCTCTTCACGCTCATAGATAGAATTAATGAAAGGCTATCTTGAATATTTTTGGGATAATGAAATAATATTCAAGAATTTTGAGCGGCTAGTAGAAAATAAAAAATCCAGATAATTGCAACCCGTTTCAAGGGAACAAAGAATGAAATGGATCATGGGGAACATTTACCTGGATTTGTAAGGCTTTAGGATGGTCTTACGACTGGCTATCATTTCAGCTTGTATAGTTGGGATAGAATAGGATCAAGCTTTAGTCGTTTTGGGCTCAAAAGAAAACCATTTCAAGGACATGCATAATGTTTAGAGCAACTCAACAATTGTAGTGAATGTATAGAAGCAAATGATGACATGCCTTTGTAGTAATTAACAGAAAATAAGATCAGAGAAGATGCTAATGAAATCAATGTTTCCTATGAATCAGTAACTGTTCCTAGTCAATCATTGAGAGAATAATGGATCGGGACTTGCTTAGTTTAAGGTGATCATACCTAGAAGCAACCTGAGATGCTCATAGGGTTTTCTGTCCAATGCCTTGGTAAAGATGTCAGCCACTTGATCTTCGGTCCTACAATGATCCATTCTCACCAAACCTTTTTCAACATTATCCCTCAAAAGTGATGTCTAATATCAATGTGTTTAGTGCGTGAGTGATGAACTGGATTTTTTGAAATGTTGATAGCACTAGTATTGTCACACATGATGGGAATTTGAGAAAGAGACATACCATAGTCATCCAATTGCTGTTTGAGCCACAATACCTGAGCACAACAAGAGGCGACAACCACGTATTCGGCTTCAGCAGTTGATAAGGCTACGGAATTTTGTTTCTTGGATGACCATGAAACCAAACAAGGTCCAAGAAATTGAGCAGTACCAGATGTACTCTTTCGATCCACAAGATGACCGGCGAAATCGGCATCTGTATACCCAAGCAAGTTAAAGGCACTGTTCCGTGGGTACCAGAGATAGAGATTGTCGTTTCCTTTAAGATACCGAAATATCCTTTTTACCTGCTTCAGATGTGTTTCCTTTGGGTTAGCCATATTTAGACAACAATTCCTTTATGTATTTTTGTTGATGTACCTTGGTACCTTCACTAGTTTGAGCAACTTGGAGACCGAGAAAGAAAGAGAGCTCCCCGATCATGCTCATTTCAAATTCACTGCTCATCAAAGTCTTGAAATTTTCTACCAAAGAGGGATTAGTTGAACCAAAGATAATATCATCTACATAAACTTGGACGGCAAGAATCTCACCTGACTGTTCCTTAAGGAACAGTGTACGATCGATTACTCCACGCTTGTAGCCATTTGTCAATAGGAATTGGGCAAAGCGATCATACCATGCGCGAGGAGCTTGTTTGAGACCATACAAGGCTTTGTCTAGGATATAGACGTGATCTGGGAAATTTTCATCTTCGAATCCTGGAGGTTGTTGAACATAAACTTCCTCTTGAAGGTATCCATTGAGAAACGCCGTCTTCACGTCCATTTGAAACAATTTGAACCCTTTATGTGCTGCAAAAGCAATAAGGAGTCGAATGGCCTCTATCCTAGCTACAGGAGCATAGGTTTCATCATAATCAATTCCTTCCTGTTGATTGTATCCCTTTGCCACTAGGCGAGCCTTGTTCCTGGTAACAGCTCCTGTATCATCTAATTTGTTCTGAAACACCCACCTTGTTCCAATGGCTGATTTGTGCTTTGGCTTTGGAACAAGTCTCTAGACTTTGTTTCGTTCAAACTGATTCAATTCATCTTGCATTGCAATGATCCAATCCGGGTCTTTGAGAGCTTCCTGAATGGTTTTTGGTTCTGCAAAAGAGATGAAAGCACAAAAGTTTCTAATAGAGGATCGAGTTTGTACCCCTTTGTCATATGGAGTGATAATATTGTCCACTTGATGATCTTTCTTTTGATGGTAATTCCTTGTCGCTACTTGAGTTGCATCAACGCTTGTGCTAGAGGAATTTCCAGTCTCAGAGGGAACAGTCTCTGTGCCTTCAGGAGTAGAGCTTGTTCCTGGATCTTGTGGTTCCTCGTCATGGGTCGACTCCTCCTCATTCTGGGAACTGTTTTCATTGCCATCTTGATTTTGATCTCCACCATTTTTAGATTGTGGAGAGTCTTCTTTCTCTTGGTCATCATCTTCATAGGAGGTTCCCTCATTTTGTGAAGTGTTAGAACTGTTCCCTCCGGTATGACGTTCATCAAACACCACATGGATACTTTCTTTGAACTTTCTGGTTCTCTTGTTGAAGACCCTATAGGCTTTGCTGCTTGTTGCATATCATACAAAAACTCCTTCATCACTTCTGGGATCAAATTTTCCCAGATCATCCTTTCCATTATTGTGCATGTAGCATCTGCAGCCAAAGACTCTCAAATGAGAGATGTTAGGAGTTCTTTGTTTGAGCAATTCATATGAAGTTTTTGAGAGTAAAGGTCTGAGCATTGCGCGATTTAGAATATAGCAAGCTGAGTTGATTGCCTCAGCCCAGAAGGACTCAGATAATCCACTCGCCAGTAGCATGGTTCTTGCCATATCCTCTAAGGTCCTATTTTTCCTTTCCACTACACCGTTCTGTTGTGGTGTACGTGGTGCCGAGAAATTATGGGAGACACCATTTTCTCGACAGAAGGTAAGAAACAAGGAGTTGTCAAACTCTGTTCCATGATCGGACCTTATCGCGCTTAGTTTTACACCTAAACTTACCTCCATCTTGTTCACCAGATCCTGAAACTTAGAGAAAGTCTCATCTTTTGAGGTTAGAAAAATGACCCATGTATATCTAGAAAAATCGTCAACAATTACAAACATATATTTGTTACCTCCGTGGCTTTGTACCCTCATTGGTCCACATAGATCTATATGCAACATCTCAAGAGGGCGAGATGTGCTTACTTCATTTTTGGACTTGAAGGATGTTCGACTCATTTTCCCTTTTACACATGCATCACAGACACCATCCTTTTCTGATTGTACTTTAGGAAGACCTCTAACTAAGCCTAAGTTGTGAAGCTTATGTATGGCCTGCAGACTTGGATGACCAAGTCTTTTGTGCCATAGATCAGATTCATTTGCAATGGAAGCAAGACATAGAACTTCTTCGAACTTGAACTTATTGTCTACTAAATAGACATTGTTGACTCGCGTTCCTTTGAGAACTGTCTTATTAGTGTTGCTGTTCCTTACAATACATGACTCCGAGGTGAAAGTCACCACGAGATTTCCCTGATCACAGATCTGTGCAACACTAAGAAGATTAAATCCAAGATTATTTACAAGACTTACCTGTTTGACCTTGATGTAGTCATTGATTTCAGTGTTTCCTGTTCTAATAACTGTTCCCTGTCGCTTATCACCGAAGGATATGTTTCCTCCAGCGTTCTTGTGAAGTGAGGTGAGGATCTTTTCATTTCCTGTCATGTGGTACGAGCATGCATTATCTATGTACCACTGATTGTTCCCCCTCACTTCATCCTGTAAAACAGAGAAAATCAAGGTTTAACGACCCAGGCAAGTATTGCCTTTTTGGTTCGGTTAGGATAAAACTTCTGATGCTCTTCAGGACTCGCAATGAAGTACTCAGCAATGTTAACATTATTACTTCTACTCTGTTTAGTATGAGTTTTCTTAGAGCTAGTAGAAGCATAAGTTTTGTTGTGAGTAGGAGAGTATGAACTGTGTTGTTGTTGACTACTGTTCCCTTGCCAGCGGTGACGATTGTTCCTTCTACGGTTTTGACCGTTGTCACCGTTCTGTTTGTTAGACCTGTTTTTCTGGAATTTTTGATAGGTTTTTGCCTTAGTACACTGAGTGTGGTCATGACCTCCTTTACCACATTGTCTACAGAATTGATAATACATTCCAAGGTAGTACTTAGGGTGAGGTTTTTGAAGCCTTCTTTCCTTGACACGGTCAACATTCAGATCCTTTGGTTCATTACCTAAAGATTGTTTTATAAAGATTTTGTGAGTAGTTTGACCGGTGTACCAATCCTTTTTCCCAATATTACCACTTTCTAAAGTTTTTAACCTTAGTTCTAGATGAGTGTTTTAATCCCTAAGACTCTGAATTTCTCTATCTCTGTTTTCAAGCATTTGAGAAACAGAGATGTCTGGTTTAGGTTCTTCTACATCATCTCCTGAAACATAACCTATTCCATGTCTAGAGGGACAAAACTTAGTTTCATTCTTTTCTTTTTCTTTGATCAACTCATCTCTTTCTATTTCTATTTCCAGAATGTCAGATCTCAGAGAATTATTGACTTCTCTAAGAGAGTCATTTTCTTCTTTTAGACCAGTACAGGTTTCACAGGGAACAATATCATTTTCAACCGACACATTCATTTTTTCTTTTAGATTATAGCATTGTTCCTCAGCAGTATTTAAGTCATCTTGCAAGCTTAAATTTTCTTCATACATTCTTTTAAGAAGTTTGACAAGATCAGTTTTACTGCTAGCATCAAGAGAGTTTAAGAATTGTTCATGGTTTACCTCTTGGTCGACAGTCTTGGTTTGAATGGCCATAGCACAGATATTTGAGGTTGTCCAGGACTCAGGTTCTTCATTAGAGTCATTGTCCTACGCAACTATGTGGGCTTTCTTCTTGTCTTCTCCAGCATCGTTACCTTTGGGACAATATTTTGAATAATGACCTTTGTCCTGACATTTGTAGCAAGTGACATCCTTGAGATCCTTTCTTGTGCCACTGTTACCTTTGTCACAACTTCCTCTTGCCTTTCCTTTGTTGTAGAGGTTCCTCATGGCTCTAGTGATGAGAGCAGTTTCATCATCCTTATCTTCTACTCCTGCGTCTCTCTCAGATTTGACGTAGTTGTATGCCTTCTCGATCTTCAGAGCAATTCCCTTGTTTGAAGCATTACCAGGTTCGACATTGACATGATATTTCTCATAGTCTTTGATTTTCCCAAACACCTCATGCATAGTTGAGACCTTTGTTAAGGGATTTTCCTTGAGCAAACCCCTGGTATAGGCATACTTGGGGTGAAGACCATTGATGACCCTAAGAATTCTCTCTTCCTGGTCGATGATTTTTTCATCAACTCCTAGAGCATTCAGCCTGCTAACCAGTGTCTCAAACCTTGATTGATAGGCTGAGATGGTTTCATCTTTCATTTCGAAGTTGAAGAAGTCTCGTTTGGCGTCATGAAGATGACTCTTGTGAAGATCCTCGCTTCCTACACGCATCTGCTCGATTGCAGCTCACATGCTCTTGGCATCCTTGACATTAACAACCTTCCGCATGTCTTCACTTCCAAGGGCATTCATCAGATACATTCTTGCCTTGAAGTTCTTCTCCATCCCTTGGTATTCAGTGGGTCCCCAATCCTTCTTGTTGTCTTTCTTAGCAGCGGGAACCTCATAGTCGCCATCTTCAATGGTACACCATGCCTGATAATCATTGCTTCGAATCCAGTAAGTGAACAGAATCTTCAAGTGTTGGTATTCTCCAGCCTTCAGCAAAGGTGGCTTGTTGTTGTTGATAGCAACATCATAGTGACTGTTAGAGTTCATCTTGTTGTCCTGCAATGAACACACTATCTAGAGCAAACCTGCTCTGATACCAATTGTTGGAACGAGTGTGTCAGAAATACATATACTGTTCCGATGGGAACAGTGAACTGGGCAGCGGAAATATGCAAGACTTAACACGATTACTTATAGTGGAAACCTTCAACAACCAACTAGTTGATGGAAGGAAAAACCACTCCCTCCGTAGAGGAGTTGTAATGCTTCTCTTAGCTTTATTGATTTCACACGAACTACAAGCAAGTAGAGTTATCAAAGATAGTCTTATCCTATTCTCTAGAACCTAGACCTATCTAACTCAACTTCTCAGCCCTAGATCGATTCAACAATAAAACTAAACCACAACACAACTTACAGTGATCAGCTTCAGACTTCACGATGACTTCACTCGTAATCGGTAATTCTAACTTAATCACTTAACCTTATTTATAGTGCTATAAACTAATCCAATCATATCTTACTTACTTTCGTAATTAAGATATAATTAGTCATTATTTTATTCACTATAAACCAGATTTACATTGATTCTATCTTATCTAATCCTAGAAAGACACGAACCAATTTCCACTAAATCTTGGAGTTGTTATTCGTCAATATCCATTCCAAGATCTTCTTCAAGTAACAACTTCATTCAGCTATCAAATCTTCCGAGATCTGATTCTCTCGCAATTGATTTACGCGCTTACGAAATAAGGAAAGATGAAGTATCGTTGCACTGCTGTTCCCTCACATCAGTGCTTCATTGACTGTTCCCTTATGTTCTGTATTAACCTGCAATCTACTTTACAACTTACACAAACATAAAGATCGTTAGTCCTTATAGAGTTTGTCATTATCAAAACTAAAGAGGAGTACTTGACACTGGTCCCATGGTAACAGACATTGTTCCCATGATACCAGTATCCAACAGAAATAATTATACAATGCATACACAAAACAGAGATCCCAGCTGCTATAAATCGTGCATCCTTGTACAAAACATAATTACGAAACATGTAAAATAAAAAACCAATCAGCCATTTATAGAAACTGTGATTGATCTGACTTAAGGAATTCCAACTGATGGAAATAGCTCTTGAGCTAAAAATCAACGACGATCCATGCTTTTTGGAGCAGAACATTTTGCCCTGCGAAACTGATTGCCCAAGCCGAAGTGCAGCATCAGCAACCGCACCAAAGTGATGAGCTGTCCTCCTGAGCTGAGCTGGGCTGCATGTTCATTTCCCGGGCTGTGAGCTGCAGCGTAGCAAAGAAGCTCTACCCATATTTGGCTGATCAACTTCCACGGCCTACTCTTCAATCTGTTAGCTAGTTGACATGCATCAAACAGCACCGAGTTGTTCTCATCTTCTTTTATATAGCTCGGTGGAGGGTAGTCATATTTAGGTAAGTCGGGCATGACATTCATGATTTTTTGGCAGGCTTTCTTGTGGACCTTCTGATTCTTGGCCTTGCACTTGAGAGTATTCGGGAAACTACTGGAAGTCATCTCCTCGTGAAACAAATGCCTAGCTTCTTCGGAAGTGTCGTTGAAAATAACTTCAGCCATAGGCGCCATCTCGGACATCATTTTGGGCTGCCGGTTAAAGAGGTAGAACATGTAATCCGAGAGAATCTTGCTGTATCTACGGTGCGCTATCTCATCCTCGTCATCAGGCTCTTTCTCAGTTTGATAGCATAGCTCGGTAGCGATGTGCCAGATCAGCAAGCTCTCGTCATAATCCACATCCATAATCCAAGGTTCGAATGTGGCTGGATTGAGATCGTTGCTGGCATTACAGCGCAGGATCCAGCTGCCTCTGGAGGAGCTCAGCTCCTCCCAGATGTCAAGATCCTCCGCCATAACAGATTTGTCTCTGATCTCCTGGAAGATAAAATTTCTAAGATCATTGGTCAACCGTACATCTGACACGTATCTCCACCCATCCATCATGTCCTTGGCTCCGATCAAACTATAGAAGAGGCTGCCGGATTTGGAGCGTTCATCAATGCAGTAATTGATGAAATTGAGCTGTGAGATTGTTTCAGACCACTCCCGGAAGATGGCACCCAGGGTGAATTGTGAGATGGATTCAGACAACTGGTGGAAGAGGATGCTTAGGGATCTTTGCTTCCGTCTAGGTCGGTATTTACCCCATCGACGCCTTCTCACGTACAGTAATAGCCTGGAGGGCGGACCAACATTCTGGAACGGAGCTGCTGCCATCTTCCACTCGGAGCCATACAGCCTCAAAATGGCAAGTACATCAATAAAGATGGCGCCAAAGAGCAAACTCCTCGTTATCACGACATCAACTGATTTGAGCTTGTTCTTGTACTCCAATGACCACAAAATTAGAGCAGCTACCTCAAGGAAGATGGGACTCCAGCAGAAAATTCGTCCTAGAGGACCAGACAGAATAGGCGTCTTGGTGTAGAAAGCATCGAAGGCAAACTTCATCTCGGTGTCCAGGACTCTCAATGCATCATCGGACGATAAACCGAGAAACAAGTCCCTGCTATCTTTCCTGTCATGGCAGCAGTACACCATGTCCACATACATCCCCTTGAACTTGTTGAAGAAACGGTAGGCTTGCTTTACTAATTGGGCATCTCTAAGCGCCGCTGCTGCTCCTCCTCCTTCGCCATCTGCTCTGGTTTCCATATTATTATTATTATTATTACTATTTCGGGGCACCGGAGCGGCCAATTGCCTCCAGGGCTCGAGCTCCTCCTTTATGGGAATGCCGGCATTTTTGTGGAGTTGGTGATATTGCACGACACCGGCATAGTCAGGCCCGAGAATGGGCTCTGATTGTATGAGGGACCACTGGAAACGGCGGAAGCTGGCACCGCTGAGAGACACAATCCTTCCGAAAGACTTGAAGAATCCTGCATACAGGATTAGCATTGTGGAGGTTAAGATGGAAGGCCGCAATAGCCTCTTGTCTCGGGGCACTGCCAGCAGAGCATTACAAACGGCCACCATCAGCGAGACGAAGTTGACGTAGCTTCGAATCCAGAGATTATTGTCCTCCACAGCCAGAGCCGTGATGGTGTCAGGCCCACCGAAGTGCAACATCAAGAAGGCGGCCCAGAAAGTGTAGAGATCTACGAACTCAGCCCTGTCGCCTTGCTGTTTCGGGGCGGAATGGATGAGGGCCAGCGCGCGGAATATGACCGTGTCCACCAGCTGGTACGCCGACCACACACACACCACCAGGACAACGAAGGTGCTTTTCTTCCGGAACGGTGCACAGAAGAAGAGCAACAGCTGGAGACACAGACTACAGAGGACGAACCCGTGCAGGTTCCATTGTTTCCAAAGAAGCAGAGCACTTGTAGCCGCATGAGTTGCTGCCGCTTTCAGAGCCATCGATCTTGATCTGATTTAAATTGATGATTCCCGGTGCCGCCTGTAATTTTGCCGTGCAGATGGTTCAGATGACCTCCGATCCGGAAAGTATTGTTCTTAGCAATTAGCGTTGACAAAATTATGATAATCCTTCATAATTAATCATCATCCATCGTATTTGATGACCAAAAAATTCATCCATCGTATTTAATATAATTTAACCAATTTCTACCAGAAAAAAAGTATAATTTAATCATTCCTTTTTTGGTAGAAATATAATTTAATAAATACTTATAATATTGTAGTAGTAGTTATCTGGTGCGGAGTTTGTACCTTGATTCCAATTAATTCTTTATTCCTATATTAAGTAAAGTTTTGGTGAGCATGATGCTTATTGTAAAATAGTGGAGAGCATTCCTTATTGTTGCATAGATTACGGTCCCCATAAGAAGTTTGGCTCTTCATATTCTTCGTTTCTTTCATTACTCTTCTTAACATTTCGATTAAAAGGTCCTTTTCGGATCATCTTCACAATCAAATTGCTTCAAATTGCTTTCTCAATCATGTGAACACTGCAAATATGGTTTATATAGTCATTTGTGCACTTTTATGCTTACTTCTATGACAGATTTGTAATGAGAAGAGAGGGAAAAACTTTCATTCATTGTAAAGTGATTTACAGAGTATGCTTGACAACTTCTTATACAATGCAATCTGCAAGTAAGAGACGAGTTTTTATAACTAACTCAACACGTGTTAGCCACGTGGATGTATTTAACAACTTCTCTAACAAACTCTATAAACCATATATGAGATATATCCTCACCCCCCGCGCTCAAATTGGACAGGGTTGGATCAATCATGCCCAATTTGCCTTTGTAATCGTGAAGCTTGTATCCTAGTATTTGCTTTGTAAGAAGATCTGCAGGTTGTGATGTAGTAAGAACATGACTTACTGTTATGAGACCTTCAAGTAGCTTCTCACGAACAAAATGACAATCCAATTCAATATGCTTGGTACGTCGTGAAAGACTGGATTTTTAGCAATAAAAATTGCAGATATCACATTTGAGTGGTATTGGAGTGATGCTAGGAACACCAAGCTCATCAAGGAGTCGACTTAACCAGGAAAGCTCAGTTGTGGCATTTCGCATGGATCTGTATTCGGCCTCTGCTGAAGACAAGGAAGCAGTGTGCTGCTTTTTTGATTTCCAGGATATGAGAGTGTCTCCAACAAATACAAGATAACCACTGACAGATCGCCTAGTGTTAGGACAGGATGCCCAATCGGCATCACAAAAAGCCTGCAATTTCATGTCTGAAGAAGAACTGAAGAATAAAGCATGGTGTAAAGTCCCTTTGAGATACTTCAAAGTGTGGAAAGCAGCTTCCTTATGTGCAGATCTCGGTGCTTGCAAAAATTGGCTTAAGAATTGAATGGGGAATGCTAAATCAGGGCGGCTATGCACTAAAAAATTCAGTTTCCCAATCAATTTCCTGTAATCTGTTGGATTCTTTAACAACTCACCAGAATTCAACAACAATTTTGCATTGAGCTCAAGAGGACTTACCACAGGAGTAGCATTATGACAGTCATACTCTTGAAGAAGTTCTGTAATGAATTTCTGCTGACTCATAACCAAGCCATTTGGAACTATGGTGAATAGCAATCCCAGGAAATAATGCAAATCACCCAAGTCTTTAATTTTGAAGGTACTGTCTAAGAAGGCCTTTAAAGAGAGAATTTCTGCTTCATTATCTCCTGTAACCAATATGTCATCGACATATATAGCCACAAACATAGAAGAATTTTCCGACTTTTTATGGAAGAGAGAATAGTCATTAGGAGATTGACCATAGCCTTTGGATCTTAAGGCTGAAGAGAGCTTAGCATACCACTGGCGCGAAGCCTGTTTCAAACCATATAAACTCTTCTTAAGCTTGCAAACCATGTCTTGACTGTGTACTTGCAATCCTTGAGGCAATCTCATATAAACTTCCTCATGTAAATCACCATGGAGGAAAGCATTATTCACATCAAGTTGGTGAATTTTCCAAGCTTTCTTTACAGCTACACAAATCAGACTTCGAACAGTTGTCATTTTGACTACTGGTGAGAATGTCTCTGTATAATCAATGCCATGCTTTTGTGTGAAACCTCTGACTACTAATCTGGCCTTATAGCGTTCAATGGATCCATCTAAGCGATGCTTGAATTTGTAGATCCACTGGCAGCTAATAGGACGTTTCCCTTTAGGCAAAGGAACAACTTCCCAAGTTTTATTTGCTTGTAAAGCTTGAAATTCAGCATGCATTGCATCTTGCCCCTCTTTGTAAAGGATAGCTTGTTTGTATGAGAAAGGTTCAGTTGTGGGAGGTGATTTTTGTGGGAAAACAATGGTGGGGAAAGATATAATTGAGGTTAAAGTATGACAACAAAGAGAAGGTGTATTTTCTGAGAGGCTTGCTTGACAAACATAATTATGTAAGTATGCTGGTGTTGTATGATGTTGTGTAGAGCGTCTCAGATTTTGAAGTTCAGGATTAGGAGGAGGAATTTGTGGAGGCTCAGGATTAAGAGGAAGAATATGTGGAGGTTCAGGATTATGAGGATTCGGTGGAGAAGAATCTGGTGCATTATGTGTGGAAAGATATGGTAAAATAGTATCATCAACAAAATATGTTTGTTGTGGCCAAGATTCAGTAGAAGATTTAGGATTATGATATGGAAAAATATGTTCATGGAATATAACATCTCGAGAGGTAATTACCTTTTGAGATTCGAGAAGAAGAACTTTATAAGCTTTCTTTCCTAGAGGATATCCCAAGAAAATAGCTGAATATGCTCGAGCCTGCATCTTATTTCGGCCTTGTTTGAGAGTTGACACAAAACATAAAGAGCCAAAAACGCGGAGATGAGAGTAATCTGGTTTTCTCTGAAATAAAATCTCATATGGTGATTTATTGTGTAGAACAACAGAAGGCAATCGGTTGATAATATGAACGGCTGTAAGGACAGCTTCACCCCAGAATTTTAGAGGCAATTTAGAATGAAACAAAAGATCCCTGGTGACTTCAAGGATATGCTTGTGTTTTCTCTCGGCAACACCATTCTGTTGAGGAGTGGCTGTACAGCTTGTTTGCAAAGTAACACCAATAGAACTGAGAAATTCAAAAGCTGATTTTCCTGACCCTAATTCAAGAGCATTGTCCGTTCTGATCATTTGGACTTTGTAAGGAAATTGCCTTTCAACCCAATCAATAAAAGCTTTGATTATACTAAAAGCACTACCTTTGGTAGTTAAAAGATGTATCCATGTTGTTCTAGTGAAATCATCAACAATGGTTAGAAAAAACTTGAAACCATCATGAGTAGATTGAGAATATGGACCCATACATCAAGGTGTATAAGTTGAAAAGGTCTCAAAGTAGTTATACTACTCATTGGAAAAGGTAATATGTGCATTCTAGCTTTTGCACAGACAGTACATGGATGATCTTGAAAACTATCATCAAGTTCAATACAATGAAGTTTCTTGAGTTTAGCAAAAGGTAAATGACCAAGTCTTGCATGTAAGACATCATAAGTGGTCACATTATTGACATGAGAAGTACTATTATCAACATGAGAAGCTAATCCAGGCTTGTATGTAGAAATTTCAGAAGGCTTCAAAATGTACAGACCTTGTGATGCTTTACCAATCATCAAACTCGTCTTGCTGACTGAGTCCTGTAACAGGCATGAATCATGTGAGAAAGTAATCTGACTGTGCTTATCAGAAACCAGTTTGCCTATGGAGATGAGGTTGCAAGTAAATGAAGGCCCAAACAGTACATCACGAAGCAACAGATTCCCAGTTAACTGAAATGATCCTGATTTGGTTACATTAACCACATTTCCATTTGGCAAGGTAACAGAAATGACATGATTAAGCATCGTAATATCATGTAATAATGACAGATCACCACACATGTGATTGCTTGCTCCAGAATCTAATATCCAAGACACTGAAGGAGAATTATAGCATAGAAATTTACCAACAAATGCAGAGAACTCCTGAGTATTGTCTTTGGATGGATTAAAAATCAGAGCAAGAAGCCTATTGTATTGATCTTGTGAGAGCTTGGGAGAAGAAGTACTAGCATCATTTGATTTGCTGGAACCTGCTTGACCAGCGAAGTTTTTAGAACCATCAGACTTCTTCTTACGAGCCTTGTAGTTTTCTGGAAAAGCAATGATGAAGTAAAATCGATCGATGTTGTGATTTGTCTTCTTGCAGTTGGTGCAATAACGCTTCTCAAATCCTGAATTCTTCTTGTCAGTGCCAACAGAACCAACACTAGCATGCATAGAAGAAGATTCAATCAGAATCTGAGGAGAATTGTGAATGGAACGCTGTTTCTCTTCGTGCAACAACAGACCATAAGCAATGCTCAGAGTTGGAAGAGGAGTCATCATCAAGATAGTACCACAAATCGTGAGGTATTCATCATTCAGTCCCATGAGGAAATGCAACAACTTCTGATTGTCTTCATAATCAAGAATAGCTTTGGTTGCACCACAGGAACAGGAAGGTAGTGTGCGATAACACGCCAATTCATCAAAAATCGTTTTCATCTTTGTGTAATAAGATGCAATGGAATCTGATCCTTGAGACAAAGAGATCAATTCCTTTTTTAGAGAGAAAAACTGCGCACCGTTGAACTGTCCAAATCGACTGTCTAAATCATTCCAGACATCTTTTGCAAGATCGGTGAAGTTGACGGAGCTCCGAATTTCCACAGATAAAAAATTCAGGAGCCAAGCAACCACCATATCGTTGCAGCGTTCCCAGAGAGCACAATCGACATGGCCAGGAACCGGTGGAGGTGTAGATCCAGTCACAAACCCCAATTTGTTCTTCGCTGATAATGCGCGACGCATAGATCACTTCCAATCACATAAATTCGCTCCATCGAACGATTTTGACACCATAACCAGACCAGGGTGGTCGGAAGGGTGAAGATACAATGGATTGGAAGGATCCATTGAAGAAGCGACCAGATCAGGCATGGAAAGCGGAAGAAATTAAGGATCGGGAGAAAAAACCCTAGGCTGATACCATGACAGATTTGTAATGAGAAGAGAGGGAAAAACCCTAGGCTGATACCATGACAGATCTGCAAGTAAGAGACGAGCTTTTACAACTAACTCAACACGTGTTATCCACGTGGATGTATTTAACAACTTCTCTAACAAACTCTATAAACCATATATGAGCTATATCCTCACATTCTATGGATTGATAAATAAAATTAATTAGTATATTATAAATATTTCATGTGCTTTTTTCCTATTTGTGTATGCAATTTTAGTTTATTGGCCAACATCATTCGTATTTGTTAGATAAAAAATTTTATGCTTAAACTGCTCTAATAAATATTAAGCAAATCATAAAATTCATTAGGCATATGTTTCAGTAATAGTTTGATGAGTCTAAAGTTGGAAATGGAGTGCCTATTATTGTAAGTGGGCGATCAAAAAATGCAAAGAGGAGAGGGGGCTAAAAGTTGCAAGAAATGCCTATGCTAAATCATGTGTAATGTGTCATCGTGGAACCGATTAATAGTTTTGTGAAGTCTAAATTAACCCAAATAGCAGTGATGAAAGTAGTTTGGTGATTTCATCCCCTTGTGTACTAACATCCCCTCGTCTGTACGGATGATATTACACTTTATTCATGTTTATAAGTCGCATATTCATATTTTTATATTATTGTATTTTTGAAGTTTTTTTCATATTCCATCTCTTTTTATCATGCTTATAGAGTTACATAATTATATTTTTAAGTTGTTGAGAGGGTTTTATTTGACCAAAAAATAAATTTATAGATCAAGAATCCACTGAGTATAGAGGAGTCAGGTTCGTCCACGGGAACAGAAGTCTATGTTAGTTACTAATCTAAAACGCAAAAGAAATAGCAAACAGAAGCAATAATCAAGACAAAAACAAAGCAAACACGCAACAAAGATACTGAAAGGCTTAGTACCGACCTTGTCAAGGTCGGTAACGAGGTAAAAACTAAGACGAAAACCAAAGTAAATCAACAAAACAAACATGCTCGGTACCGAGGTAATGCAGGTCGGTAATGAGGCTGCTCAGAATTTAGGATTTTTCACAAGCGAGAGAAATATCTAGGATTTAGGGTCCACCACAACATAATCATGCAATTTAAACAATGGGAATCATGAAGATCATGCCTTTAAACACAAATAATCAACTTTCTTTGAACAAACAAGTAAATCTACTTATTTTAGTCTAAAGTTCTCAACTTTCGTTTCAAACTTTATAACTTTCTCTTTCGATCAAGTCATAAACATGAATTACTTCAACTTTCATCAAAACATAAGCACAAACAAGTAGAAAAATAGATAAAATGCAATCAAATCATTCAATCATATCATCATCATGCACAACTATGTTGGGTTTTTACCCCAACCCTAAAACAAGAGAACTACCCACTCATGGTTGAGAAGAAACAAACAATAAGATTGAAGGAAAACATAACTTTGAATTAAACTAAAAACTTACTTGAATTCAAAACTACAATTGTCTTCAACACCAACTTAGAACACAAGAAATCCTAGAACAAGACTCTTCCTTGCGCCCTAAGCAACAACATGTCTCTCCAATCCTCTAAACTAGCGTAGTTTCCACAAAACTAGCGTAGTTTCTATACTGTTCACAAAATATGCAAACTAAACCAAAAAGACACACAACGCACACAAAAACACATCTAAACAAGACCTAAAAACCTAGGAAAACACTATAAAACAAAGCTAAAAACAAGGACATCAAAATACCCCATACTTAAGCTTGCTTGTCCTCAAGCAATAACCAAACATGAATCAAAACCATCAACACATCCATCAAGTAATAGCCCTTATCAAAAAGCAAATTCAGCACAAGTGAAAATTAGACAAGTGACTTAAACTTCATCACACATATATGAGCAACTAATAAGCACAAGTAATCACAATCCAACCTCACAAGGAATATATGTTTCACTCAACCCTCATGTATTTAGGCTTTTCGACATCTCTCAGCATTCCTTCTACCAAAAACTCATAAATATTGTTACTTATATTACCATTCCTTCTACCAAAGATGTCAAAACAAGCAAAATTATCAAGAGAACTTAGGCTCAATGAAAAAGTTCATGGAAGCTTCCATTCGGCCGGATTGTAATGGGGCTTGGTAATAACAATAGGGCATGGAAATATTTTGGCTATGTGGTGCGTAAGAAAATTCGGGAATCAAGACTCCTAAACTTCACAAAACAACTCACCAAAACTCTCAAAACATAACATACCAAACTCACTCAACTTTATGCACACTCATCTTTTTCATCAAACCAAAAATCATCCCAACTAAGTCTCATAAAACATATAAAGGAATTCTTGGCTTTTCTTTCATGCTTTTCTACACTTATTCACAAAATCTTCTTTCTTCTAGGATTTTTCATCATTTTTCTTCTTTTGGAGGATGCTCGGTACCGACCCTACTAGGGTCGATAACGACTACATTTTCTTTCTCTTGTTCCTTCTTTCTTTCTACTAACTTGTGCATCTGTTTTGTAAGCCAAAAATCCTTTTTACAAATTTTGATCAACAATGAGACTCCTATAACACTCATCCCTTTTCTGTTTTTTTTTAAGAAACACTTATCACATCTAAACAAAACCAATCTCAACCAACTAAGTCCTAATCCCCGGATAGGGTCAAGCTTTCATCGGCTAGGGAACAATTTTGTGGAGCTTAAAAACAGGCTTAAAGGCTTAAAACAATGGCTATAAAAAGAAAGAATAATGAATAGGTGGATAGGGAGTAATAAGGTTAAATGAAAATAAGTTCTCTATCCTCTAATTCACAAGTAATGAAATAGTATCTCATATGGGCTTCAAGAAATAAATAACCATATCAATATCAAGAGATAATATGCAAATAGGTGAGTAAAATCACACAAGAAAG
The DNA here is from genome assembly GCA_964016875.1 of Fallopia convolvulus. Lineage (NCBI taxonomy): Eukaryota > Viridiplantae > Streptophyta > Magnoliopsida > Caryophyllales > Polygonaceae > Fallopia > Fallopia convolvulus. Next base: position 38,939,404 of record OZ024727.1, read on the forward strand.
AGTCAAGGCTAAAATAGGCTCACTAGGTCAATTTTTGTTGGATTGTAACTAAGTTATACCTAGAATTCATATGTGCTCAATTATGTCACAAGCTAAAAATTCACATAAAAACAATTTCATGAAAGATCCGGGATAAACTTATCAAAACATGTCAGGATTTACATGATCATGCAAGTAATCACTATCATAGAACTCCTAAGACAAGGGTATCATCCGTCTTAAAAATCTTTTTGTGTTTTTTTTAATAAAGAAAAACAACTAAGACAATTTAAACCAACAAGAAAAACAATAGAGCAAGACATGAAAAATACAAACATACAAGAGTTTTCTTTTCCTCCCCTACCCCATACTTAAACTTAACAGTGTCCCCACTGTAAGAAACATATAAAAGTAAAGCAAGAATTGGGAAAAGAAAATGAACTCACAAAGTGATCTTGAAGCGGTTTGAAAACATCTTAGGAACATCTTTGAAAGAGAGAGCATCAGTGATAGTTGGGTGGTGGAAAGTGGTGCTCCATGTTCTGCATAAACTCTGCAGTAGACTGCTAACGCTCATTAGTCTTCTCCCAACGAGCCTCATTCGCATGCCAATGCGCTTCATCCATCCTTCTCTGGTTCTCATAGTGCTCGTGGAACTGGTTCATTTGATCATAAATCCTTAGCTGGCCTGCTTGGAGTCTATCCATCCTATGGACAAGATCATCAACCCATGGAGGCGGTGCGGATGAGCTGGAGCTAGCGTCGCTGGGGTGGTGGACTTTGTATCCCAGTTATTGCTTAGAAGAAGCCCCGTAACCGTACCCATAGCCCTTGGTACCTTGCTGGATGTGACGAAACCAGGGGTAGGTACGTATCGACCTTGTAGGGATCGGTAACGGGGTCGTACAGCATAATACCGAGCTTTGGTGGCTCGTTAACGTGCCCATCAGCATGTTCCACCCCCTCGTTACCGAACCCATATGGCTCGTTAAGGTGCTCCTCAACGGCTTGATCATGGAGCTCTTCGTCTCTTTAAAACCGTGATGCCTTCTTCCTCAATGATAGCTCAGCATCAGGTCCTGGGGTGAGAGGAAAGGGCATAGAAGTCCATGCCTCGTACCAGTTAGGAAGGTACAAGAGCTCCATCTTTTCTGTAGTTACCTCCACCTGTTGGTCGTTGACCGTTGTCTCAAAACCTTCACCACTTCTCTTGAAGATCCTAGATGACACCCAATATATGGTGTCCATCATCTGAGCTAGCTACCCTATGTAGCGAGAGAAGTCTACTTCACATGCTTTAGCAACACAGGTAACCAAGCCTCCGATGAAGACCTCCTCTGACTTCGCCCCGCAAGCCACCACATGCTTCAACCATTCATACCCCAAGTTCATGGGGGCGGGATCCTTAAACAGCATTGTGCGGAGACAAGCCACCTCCTTTCTTATAGGACTGGAAAGCTCCCTCTTGGCCCAAATTGTACTCCTAGAATCCACAAGATGATACGGAAGAGGGGGTTAGCGATATCCTTGCCTGGAAGTGCGCGGTCAAGGCAGTGAGGCTGACCCGAGATATATCCCCAAGTCTCGTCCACCTTGAAGTCATCTGGGCATTTGTAACCTTGAAAAGTGTTAGGGAAATTAAGGAGGGTGTTGAACTCCACCAAAGTGAGAGTGTATGGCTCGTTCCTAAGCCGGAACTTAACTTCTCCCTCTGAAATTGGATTATCAATTTTGAGCTTGAGAGTGGCTATAAATTCAGCAGTGAGGGCGAGGTAATGCGGGTCATTGGCACTTAGAAGGTGGGAGGCGCCGATATGAGCAAATGCTTGCCTGATGTCCCGATAGATGCCAAGTCGCTGCCCATGAGCTTTAGAAAACCACCTCGTTTTGTGAGGTTTGTTGATTACAATGTTGTACAAGTTAACTTCCCTATCATCCATCAACTCAACCTCATCAATCTTCGATGGACTTGGCTTCCTAGCCCTCTTGTTAGATCGTTTGTTAGCCCTGCTTGAGCTTGCCATTTGGACCTGCATATTCAAAAACTCTTAAGATAATTATCCACGCAAAACAAAGGAACCAAATGACCATATACTTAAATCGAAAACAAGTGCCTAAAATCACTCAAAACTTCATATTTGCATGCCACATAAGTAGAAGAACAAAGTTATCATGCATAATAAATTAAAAGTGAATTAATCAAGCATGAATGAGCTAAGTTGCATCCTAGAAATTCAACCAAAGTCATGCAAAAATAAAGTATCAAGTATTCTGCAGGGTCATTACTAAGCCCATAGGGGTCGATAACGAGGGCCTGAATGTTTAGACATTTCTGATGGCAAAACAGGAGTCGTTTCGGTAATGAGCCAACAGTAACGTGCCCAGATTCAGTCCAAGTCCAAATCTCAACTTGTGCTTGGATGTTGTTTTTTTGATATGGGCATTGACTTGAAGAATGTGATGATGGTTTTGATTGATGTCTTGTTGATTGCTTGAGGACAAGCAAGTCTAAGTATGGGGTATTTTGATATCCGCCTTTTTAGTCGTGTTTTTTTAGGGTGTGTTTTAGTGTATTTGAGTCTTTTTCTTTAGTTTTCTGTTTTGTTTTGAGTCGTTTGTGTAGGTTTTCGTATTTCCTTAAGATATGAAGTCTACATAAGCTTTGGTGGTGTTTTTATAGGTTTTGGAGCTGTTTGAAGCACTTTTTGAGGAAAGAAGGAAAGCACTTAAGGACTAAAGCACTCAAGAAAGATATTGAAGATCAATATGAAGATATGAATGAAGTCTATAAACCCGTTAGCGAGCTTAAGGAAGAAGAATCAAGGCAAAAGGAAGGATAATGACCCCTCTACCGAAGCAATAATGAGCCAAATTACACACTAGAGGGGGTCATTACCGAGGTCAACAAGGTCGGTAACGAGGTGTTCAGCAAAAAAAGAAAATCAGCAGAATTCAACTGAGCTGTAAGACCATATACAATGGGAGATACTTATTTGAAGTACTTAAAGGTACTTGGCTATTATTTAATAATTTCTATTCTTTGAATGCTACTCAAGCACCCATTTATTTATTTAAGTCCAATGGAGCAACTCCCTTGGGTGCTTAGCTTTTTTCTATCATGTATTTATTCTATCATTGCAATGCTACACAAGCTTTCTTAAATGACATGTGGCAAAAGTTTATTGGCCACAAGTTAATGTGTGCTTGTACAAGCACTACCCCCTTGAGTGCTTAGCTTTTTTCTTTTTTTCTTTAAACAAAAAATTGATAAGTACCCTTAAGTACTATACAAGAAACTACCATTGCACATGGCCTAACGACCCTGTTGGGGTCGGTACCGAGGCACTCCATGTTGTTAGCGGACAATAGAGTCGGTGCAATTAAATACTTTTTATCCCATATCTTTTTATTATTAGATAGTTTTAAGGGATATATCTTTTAGAGATTTATTTCCTTATAGATAGATTAGTTTTCTCTATAAATACTCTTGTCATAGCTTTAGTTAGAAATCATCATTCAAGTTAGCTTTAGGGTAGAGGAGAGTGTGAGGGGGAGGAGAGAGAGAGAGGAGGCCTGAGAGAGAGAAGAGGAACGAGTTTTGCTTGGAGAACAAGTTTTGTTTGGATTCGGTTGTAAGCTTCTCTTTTCTTCTTAATTGAATTTAGTTGTTTTTAATTATGATTTGTGAGTAGTCTTTCTCTCTAAGGTTAGGGTTAAACCCAACAATGGTTATGTATACTTGCTCTTGACCATGTTTTGATTGTTTTTATCATGAATCTACTCTCTTGTTCTTAATTCTTGAAACGAAAGTTGAAAGGGAATTTCTCATTCATAGTCAAAGCGAAAGCAAAAACTTTGGATCAGAACAGTCAATTAGGGTTTTGAAGTGAAAGCGGATCAATCCTAGTTGAAGTAGAAGAGATAGATAGAACAAGTTTATTAATTGAGCCAAAGTTGATTGATTTACTTCCTAAGTTGACGACTTTATGTGATAAAAGCATGATCTACATGTTTCATCAGCGTTTGCATGCATAATTGTTGTTGTGGTGATACCAAAACCTTAGATTTCTCTCTCTCTTGATAAAACCTTAGCTTTTGTTGATTGCTTGCGCCCAAAGTAAGAACAAAATTTGATACTGACTTTCTCCTATGGACGAACCTCACTCCCCCTGTACTCAGCGAGATCTTGATTATAAATTTATTTGTTTCCAAGAAACCCACTCGAACAATTGGCACCGTTGCCGAGGAGTTTTCAATAGAGCCAAGTTTTGTTCTTTTAGCGTTTTTTGGGACATTGTCGAGTCAGTAACGACCCCCTTTGGGTCGGTACCGACCCTATCGACAAACCCAGTTTTCTTTTCGTTTTCTGTTCGTGTTCAGGATTACTGTCGAGTCGGTAATGACCCTACCAAAGTCGGTACCGACCTTGTCGATAGAACTCCGTTTCTTATCTTTTCTTTTCTTTCTTTTTAGTTTTTTTTTACGGGATCACTGCAGGTTCATTACCGACCCTCTGGCCTCAGTACCGACCCTCTCTGAGAACTCATTTTGCTTTTACTTTCGTCTCTGTTTTTGTTTTTGCTTTCAGTCCATGCCAGCTGAAGGACGCCGAGTTGTCTCTAATCCAGTAGTTGACCCTAAACCCGAGCGATCCTTCCACCGCAGATTAAGAGAAAACAAAGCAATGACAACCACTAAAGAGATGGTTCAATAGATGGCTGCTCTCTAGAGGCAGATGGAAGCATTGCAAGCTGATCGAGACGTTGCAGCTATTGAGGTTGAACGTGTGAGCGAGCGAACACTGCCCGTCTAAGAGAACATTTGGATGCTTTTCCAAAGAATGCCAAGCAGTATATGCATCCAGAACTGAGAGTGCCAGTGATGGCCGGATCGATGGAGGGGATGATGGTGCAAAGAGATCGCCACGAGAATCCAAGGAATTCCGACAACAAACACCACGCAACTGACCCGTCTTCAACTGGCTGGATCTTCCTCGTCCGAACTCGAAATTGAGTGATTCCAATTCGAGAAGTTAGATCTATGAGTCTAGTTGAAGTCCTCAAAATATGAGACCGAGATGATGAGCGGATTGAAAGTTATGTCGAATTTACTGAGATGGTGCAGAAACCTCCGAGATGGATGATGGTTCGAAATGGAGAGAACAAGGGGATATGGATGCTTGATAACTTGGATATGACTCACCAAGCTCTCAAACAAACTAGGATGCTCGAAATTGTCGGATATGACTCACCAACAATTGAACAACGAGAATTGAACGAAACAAAACAAGAACTTCGAATTGAAAATGCAAGGAAAAGAGAAGCAAATTTCGTCCAAGTCTAGCAACAAAGGGTGAGGGGGACGACCATATAACCTAGAAAGCAACCTCACAAAGTTAGCCCCTTCACTTAAGGAAATTACAAAAATTAACCCAAAAACCCGAAAACTTAATAATTGTCCTTTCCGTCGAATTGTCACTTAGAACCATGAAGTAGAATAAAACTCCAACCATCTTCATTGCACTCTTTCGGAAAGCTACACCCCATGAGCTCTTCTTGCACTTGACATAGAATGGCCTTAGCTCGGGATCGCGTAATACGACCTAGATAAGGTGGTGTAGTTCCTTGAGCTTTGGCACCATCAAAACCGGAAGGCAAGGGCGCGCCACCATCCAAGCTTGTTGGCGCGTCTAGGGTATGCCGAGGCTCCTCCAAGTGTTCCGACGTGTGCTCCTCCAAGTGTTGCTCCTCCAAGTGTTCTGAAGTGTGCTCCATAGTTGGCTCGGACATCGATGGAATCACATCATCCTCCTCCCCTTGAAAAGGGTTCGTCCTCGAACCTAGATCCTGCTCAAACTCAACATCATTGTTAGAAAAATAAGGAACAAGATCGGATACGTTGAATACCTCATGGACGCCATAATTCGGAGGAAGATCAAGCTTGTAAGCATTGTCGTTGATGCGCTCTAACACTTGGAATGGTCCATCTCCACGTGGCTTAAGCTTAGAATTTTGAAGAGTAGGAAACCTCTCCTTCCTCAAATGAACCCAAACAAGGTCGCCGGGTTCAAAAATCAGCTCCTTGCGCCCTTTATCAGCTTGGCGCTTGTATTGCAATGTTCGCCTCTCCAATTGAAGACGAGTATCCTCATGAATCTGCTTAATATACTCAGCCCGGTCCCGTCCTTCACGACTCTCTCGATCGGACATAGCATAAGGCGCTAAATCAAGTGGTGTAACGGGATTGCGCCCATACACCACCTCAAAAGGCGTCTTCTTTGTAGCGGAATGAATGGACCTATTGTAAGCAAACTCAATGAAAGGAAGACACTCTTCCCACCTGCGCAAATTAGTTTTCAAAATAGAACGCAACAAGGCACCAAGGGTACGATTAACGACCTCGGTTTGCCCATCCGTTTGCGGGTGGCAAGTAGTAGAGAATAAGAGCTTGGTTCCAAGCTTGGACCAAAGAGTCTTCCAAAAGAAACTTAGAAATTTAACATCACGGTCAGAAACAATAGATTTAGGGACCCCATGCAACCGAACCACATTATCAAAGAACAAGGTGGCAACATTAACACCATCATCGGTTTTGTGGCAAGCAATAAAATGTGCCATCTTAGAAAATCTATCTACCACCACAAAAATAGAGTCCCTACCCCTTTTTGTCCTAGGCAACCCCAAAACAAAGTCCATAGAAATATCCTCCCATGGGGCACTAGGAATAGGCAAAGGGGTATACAAACCGTGAGGGTGCACTTTAGACTTTGCACGCACACATGTAGCACATGAAGCACAAAAGTTCTCTACCGACCTAAGCATGTGAGGCCAATAGAAATGTTCCCTAAGCATATGCAAAGTTTTCATGACACCAAAATGTCCCATGAGGCCGCCACCATGGGCCTCTTGGACAAGCAAACGCCTAACCGAACCACTAGGCACACACAAGCGAGTTCCCTTAAAAAGAAACCCATCATGCAAATAAAATTGATCCCGACTTCCCCCCTTCAAACAAGCATGAAAAATATCACTAAACTCAGCATCATGAGCATACAACTCCTTCATGAAAGAAAATCCAAGCAATCGTGCATCTAGTAAGGATAAAAGAGCGTACCTCCGGGACAACGCGTCGGCGACGACGTTGTCCTTGCCTTTCTTATGCTTGATGACATAGGGAAAGGATTCAATGAACTCAACCCATTTGGCATGCCTCCGATTCAGTTTTGCTTGCCCTCTCAAGTACTTCAACGCCTCATGATCGGAATGGATAACAAACTCCCGAGGCAAGAGATAGTGCTCCCACACCCTTAGCACTCGAACAAGAGCAAGTAGCTCTTTGTCGTACGTGGGGTACTTGAGCTCGGCACCTCCAAGCTTCTCACTATAATAGGCTATGGGACGTCCCTCTTGCATAAGCACACCACCGAGCCCAATTCCCGACGCATCACACTCAATCTCGAACATCTTGCCAAAGTCAGGAAGAGCTAACAACGGCGCGTGTGTCAACTTAGCCTTAAGGGCAGCAAAGGCCTCTTCTTGCGCCTCTCCCCACATAAATGGAACATTCTTCTTGGTGAGGAAGGTCAAAGGCGCAGCCAAGGTACTAAAATCACGAACAAACCGGCGGTAGAAACCGGCTAGGCCAAGGAAACTCCGGACTTGTGTCATAGTTGTCGGTGTGGGCCATTCTTGAATCGCCTTCACCTTCTCTTCATCTACTTGAAGTCCATTCCTACTCACAACAAAACCAAGAAATACCACGTGATCCGAACAAAAGTGGCACTTCTTGAAGTTAGCAAATAGGCGTTCCCGTTTCAAAGCTTCAAGCACTTGCCTAAGGTGCTCGACATGGGATGATAAATCGTGGCTATAAATCAAAATATCATCAAAGTATACAACCACAAACTTACCAATAAAAGGGCGGAGGACGTGGTTCATCAAGCGCATGAAAGTGCTCGGAGCGTTGGTTAATCCGAAGGGCATAACCAACCACTCGTATAGGCCTTGCTTGGTTTTGAACGCCGTCTTCCATTCATCTCCCTCCTTCATCCTTATTTGATGATATCCGCTCTTGAGATCAATTTTGGAGAAGAGACTCGCCCCATGCAGCTCGTCAAGCATATCCTCAAGTCTCGGAATCGGGTGACGATACTTGATAGTAATATTGTTGATCGCTCGACAATCAACGCACATCCTCCATGTGCCGTCCTTCTTAGGCACAAGAATGACGGGCACGGCACACGGGCTGAGGCTCTCACGCACATATCCCTTATCAAGGAGCTCTTGGACTTGCCGTTGAAGCTCCTTAGTTTCCTCCGGATTGGCTCGATAGGCTGGACGGTTCGGTAGAGTGGCACCGGGGACAAAGTCGATTTGATGCTCGATTCCCCTAAGCGGTGGTAGTCCCGGTGGCACCTCTTCTTGGAAAAGCTCCTCAAAGTCCTGCAAAAGAGTAGATATGGAAGGAGGAAGATCAACTAATTCTTGGGAAGATAAATAAGATTCTTGAAAAACAAGTAAAACGCAAACGCCACTTCCCTTGAAAGTATGAATAATCTCCTTCGGTTTGGCCAAAAGCAAGGGCGTAGAAGGGCCGCCTAGAGCTAGCTTCTTGTCCTTCTTTCCCTCTCGAAGCGCATGCTTCTTCCTTTGCTCCTTCGCTGCGTGGTCCAACATGATTTCATGGGGGGTCATCGGGTGCAACGTCACCTTCTTTCCCTCCATTTGAAAGTGATACTCGTTGGAGACTCCATCATGAATAGCTCCCTTATCATATTGCCAAGGGCGCCCCAAAAGAAGATGACAAGCGGTCATCGGCACCACATCACACTCCACCTCATCCTTGTAAGGCCCTATAGAAAAGCAAATACGAGCCCTTTCCTTGACTTGGATCGGGGCATTAGAATTCAACCAACATAGAGGATAAGGTAAAGGATGGCAAGTAGTTTTCAAGGAAAAGCGATCCACCACCTCTTGACTAATAATATTACAACAAGACCCGCTATCGATAATCACACTACATACCTTATCCATAATTTTGCATCGAGTGTGAAAGATAACCTCTCGTTGGCTAGATGTGGTGGTGTTCTCCGTCATGAAAAGCGTCCGTTGTACCACGAAGCACTCACCCTCCTCGGCGGTGACATGGAGGCCGTCTTCCTCAACCTCGGGGCTCTCTTCTTCCTCTTCCGCAGCCCCTTCTTCCTCATACTCGTACTCCCCTTGGGAGTTAAGAAGAACCTTCCGTTCATTGGGACAATCCCGAGCATAATGCCCATGTCCAAGGCCCTTGAAACACTTCACGTCGCTCGCCTTCACACCGCCTTCTTGCCGAGGACGTGGGGAAAACTCTTTCCTCGGTTGAGGAGTCGAGTCCTTCCTTATTTCCGGCTTCCTAAACTGAGTTGGTGGTGCCTTAGGAGCCGTGGATGAAGGCTGCCACGTTCGAGAAGTGGTTGAACTCGAACGCCGTTGAGCAAGTTGCTTGTAGATATGGTTGGTATAATGAAGCACTTGCTCAATATCGGTACCCCTACTAAAATGCTGCATACTCACCACATTTTTTAGTTCCAAATTTAACCCATTGACAAATTTAGAGATGACATACCCGTCGGGAAATTGTACTCGGGAACGGAAGATGAGCATACGTAGCTCGTTGTAGAACTCATCGGGAGTCCGGTTTCCTTGACGCACTTGCTCCAACTTGGCATGGATGCGCTCCGTGTAATCTTGAGGCACGAACCTCTCTTCTAAGGCCTCTCTTAGATCTTGCCATGTGTTAAGTTGAGGCATCCGACGTGCTCTCCTCAAAGCCTTGTCCTCGAGCCACCATTGGTAAGCAAAGTCAGTGAAGTGTATGGCCGCCATGGCCACCCGCCTCGCATCATCATAGCCATAGAAGTCAAAGATTGACTCCACCTTGGCAAGCCAATCAAGACAGGCATCGGCGTCGGAAGTTCCCGAAAATGTCGGCACGTTCAGCTTGATGCCGTAATGGGGATCCCGGGGCCGCTCTTCTTGTTGCACCGGCGCGCCATGCCAAGGCTGCCCGGCACCACCATTGGCCGGCCCTCTAGGAGGTTGGCCGCGCCTTGGGAGATGCAAGAGAGGTGGGGGTTGAGTAGCCGTTGCAGGATTGACCTCTTGATAGCTCGGCGCTCCATAACCTGACAAGTTAGTAGCACTAATAGGAATACTATTAGGAAATGTAGCAAATGAAGGCCTTACCCCGGAATTGGCCACAAAGTGTGGATTGTGGAAGCTTGTCGGAGGAATGTAAGGAGGCATAATCCCCATGGAGGTGCTCACACCGATGGATGCTTGCGCCTCCGAGTTTGGCAAGTAAGAAGTAGAGGCCTCCTCTTGTAACGACTCCACTTGGTTAGCGCTTTGTAGCACACTTGGTAGAGCCCCCGTATGAGACACCCGTGCTCTATCATCTTGGCCTCGCACTTGGCTCTCCAAATCAGTCAACCTAGTTCCCAAAGCCTCAATGGATTGTTGCAAGGATTGTTGCATGTTTTGCAACATGGCAGCCACCGAACTAGTGGACGTCTCCTCAACTTGTTCCTTATTCTTGTCATCACCTACACTTGTCATCGTAAAAACAAGGCAAAGATCAAGGTATAGAGGTCACACGAATTAATCACCAAGACTTGCCCGAGATGAAAATCCGACAAGTTGCAAGTAGGCAAAAACAACAAAGGCAACAAAGAGAGAATTCACCACACACTTGCTTAGGAAAACAATGCTAGGAAGCTACTAAACCACCAAGACTCAACACCAAGTATTACAAATTAATTAATTTTTTTTTTGTTTCGAGCAGGCCTTTGCTAGGCACTACTAGACGACTACTCTTTGTAGGCCTTTGCTAGGCACTACAAGATGACTACTCTTTCCGTGCCCGGCCCCTTATTAGCTTTACGCCGCCGGGCAAGGTTTTTCTAGTCTTTAATCTTTCTTTCTATGCCTGGCCCCTTATTAGCTTTCGCCGCCGGCAAGGTTTTTCTGATTATTCAACAAAAAATTTCAAGACACTTAAACAACAACACAAGATGTCTCGTCTTGGTGTCGTTCCCGTATCCTAGCACCGTAGCCAACAACAAGCATGTAATGACAACAAACAAGGCTGGTTTGGACCTCAATCCCACGTTTTTTAACTCAGCAAAATCAGCAAGACACACTTAAAACCAACACTAAAGAAAGGCTTAAATTCAATCAACAAATGCACCCTTTCAACTACCAACTTTTGATAACTCTTTTGGGTGTTCTATTGGAACGTTTTTTGAGCATGGTTTGCAGCCATGGCTGAACACACACTCGGCCAAGACAACCACAAGATCAAGACAAAGCAACGACCACAACAACACACAACAAGGACACTATGGTCGCACACAACAACACAACACAACCAATAAAGAGTTCGAACCTAAAACCTTGCAACAAGTGGAAATTCAAGGTCGGAACAAGGTTTAGATGGCGATACCTTCGCGTGGCTCTGATACCACTTGATGGCCGGATCGATGGAGGGGATGATGGTGCAAAGAGATCGCCACGAGAATCCAAGGAATTCCGACAACAAACACCACGCAACTGACCCGTCTTCAACTGGCTGGATCTTCCTCGTCCGAACTCGAAATTGAGTGATTCCAATTCGAGAAGTTAGATCTATGAGTCTAGTTGAAGTCCTCAAAATATGAGACCGAGATGATGAGCGGATTGAAAGTTATGTCGAATTTACTGAGATGGTGCAGAAACCTCCGAGATGGATGATGGTTCGAAATGGAGAGAACAAGGGGATATGGATGCTTGATAACTTGGATATGACTCACCAAGCTCTCAAACAAACTAGGATGCTCGAAATTGTCGGATATGACTCACAAAAATTGAACAACGAGAATTGAACGAAACAAAACAAGAACTTCGAATTGAAAATGCAAGGAAAAGAGAAGCAAATTTCGTTCAAGTCTAGCAACAAAGGGTGAGGGGGACGACCATATAACCTAGAAAGCAACCTCACAAAGTTAGCCCCTTCACTTAAGGAAATTACAAAAATTAACCCAAAAACCCGAAAACTTAATAATTGTCCTTTCCGTCGAATTGTCACTTAGAACCATGAAGTAGAATAAAACTCCAACCATCTTCATTGCACTCTTTCGGAAAGCTACACCCCATGAGCTCTTCTTGCACTTGACATAGAATGGCCTTAGCTCGGGATCGCGTAATACGACCTAGATAAGGTGGTGTAGTTCCTTGAGCTTTGGCACCATCAAAACCGGAAGGCAAGGGCGCGCCACCATCCAAGCTTGTTGGCGCGTCTAGGGTATGCCGAGGCTCCTCCAAGTGTTCCGACGTGTGCTCCTCCAAGTGTTGCTCCTCCAAGTGTTCTGAAGTGTGCTCCATAGTTGGCTCGGACATCGATGGAATCACATCAGCCAGAATATGCCATCGTACTCCCTAAGATAGATAAATCTTTTGAGATCAAATCTCAATTCATATCCTTAATTAAAAGATCTCAATTTGAAGGAAAACTAATGGAATGCCCAATATAACATTTTAAATTTTTTACTGATTTATGTGACACTATTGCTGCTGACGTTGTCTCTCTTGTATATGTTCTGTTGAAGGCTTTGAAGTGGTTTCTTGCATGAAAGGCCCTAAGCTGGTTAGAGAGCCTACCTCCTAGGTCGATAAGGACTTGAAAGGCTTTGCATGACTTGTTCTTGACAAAGTTCTTCTCACTTGCCAAAACTACGAAGATAAGGAAACGTATCACTTCGTATAACTAGTTCCCTATGAGACCTTTGTGGAGACATGGGAGAGATTCAAGGAGATGTTTAGACAGTGCCCTACCCATGGGCAACCACAATATGTGCTCCAAGAGATCTTCTTCCAAGGGATCAATGCTGAAATGAAGAACCGCATCAATCTGCACATTGCTTGCGGTTTCATAGAGATGGATCCCGATGAGGCGTGGACGTTGCTTGAAAAGTTGACCAACTACGATGCAATGTAAGGAACGCAACAGTCCTAGCAGCCCCAACGAAGGCTCTATAATCAAAACAAGGACGAGGTAGACCCAAAAGTGAAGCACTAGTTCTTGCAAGACAAGATCAACCGTATGAAAAAGAAGGTAAGTTATTTGAAATCATCTCCATCTTGTCAAGAATGCGGGTCTCAAGCCCATGCTACATCTACCTGTACTAACTCGCAACAGGTCCGTGCTGTTGAGGCACATGAAAAAGCTAACTACATGAGGGGTCCATATAGGAACCAAGGTAATACTTTTTATGCAGGGAGGAATAACAATCAACCCACTTTTTGGGGGTAATTATGCACATGGCCAAGGGAGCCAACCTCCTCTCCAAGAACAAAGGGTTCCACCTTATAGGCCTCAGGGCTATGAAGAGCCACCTTCATGGGTACAAGGGCTACAAGAGGGTATTAGTGGAGTTCATAACAAGATTGATGGAGTCCGTTCTGACCTAAAAGGTGTACAAGTACAATTGGAAGAGATCGAAACCTAGAGAAAAGTGTAAATTCCCAATTAGGTAACTTTGCTGCACAAATTCCAAGACCTCAAGGGCAATTACCGGGCCGTCCCAAAGAGAACCCGAGAGGATAAATTGCAGCTATACACCTAAGGAGCGGGAAGGAGTTGCCAGATGGAGCGAAGCCTGTAGATACTGAGCATGGCGATGAAGATAACGCCCCAGTCAAGCCCGTTATCGACCCCAACAGGGTTGATATTGAGGATCAACCAATCGTTACCATCCGACCACACAAAGGTCGATATCGAGCCCTTCAAACTAGGTAAGTCTTCTGAACCGAACTCTTATCTCGTTACCGAGCCCCCTAGGGCCGGTACCGACCATCCTTCTACACCGATTGACCCTCTTGTCGATTCGGTAGAGCCTCGATCCAGGCCTCTTTCTACTCCGAGTTCGTCAAAGACTCTTCCTTTCCCGACCAAGAAAGCTAATGATGTCACGAAAGGAACGTTTAGACATTTTGTTAAAATTCTTCAATGCTTAAACATTTCTATACTATTTATTGAAGCTCTTAATGAAATTCATGCCTATACTAAATTTTTAAAAGATATCTTAAGCAGGAAAAGGTCTATCACAAAGCTAACTAACGAGGTCCAGGCCATAGAGCTCGTAGTAAAGTTAGGCGATCCAGATAAGTTTGGCATTACAATTGGGATTGGAGCTTACAAGTTTAAAGCTTTAATTATGTGATTTAGGTGCTAGTGCGAGTCTCCTACCACTCTCTATTTGGTCCAAGACCAATATGGGACCGCTAGAACTTGTCACAATGAATCTTTACATGGCGAATGGATCCTGCGTCAAGGCCACTGGAGTCGTTGAGGATTTTCCCGTTCAAGGTGGTAAATTCTTTGTCCCAAATGAGTTCAGAGTGATGGAGATGCCAGAAGACCCTGTGGTATCAATCATTCTTGTAAGACCATTTTTAGCCACCGCAGGGGCACGAGTAGATGTTAGGAAGAGACTCCTCACATTTGATATTGGAGAAGAGAAGGTCGAGTTTCGCTTAAATCTTGGCGTGAACAAGGTTGCTAAAAGTAGTACTGAAGAGCCTACCGACCCACCATGGGTCAGTATCGACCATTCTCTAAGTACAAAAACAAGACAGTTCAAGGAAGTCACACCCACCAAGAAGCCTACCGACCCCCATGGGTCGGTACCGACTATTCTCTGAAGGATCACAAAGCTGGGTGCAAATTCCAGTCCGTTACCAAAGATTTGACACGACCAATAGGGTCGTTATCGACCACATCTACCTCGGTAACAACCCCCTATCTGAGTAACAAAGGTGAGTCTTTATACTTTAAGCCAATTAATTTCGGTCATGATTGTTTCTTATATCCTTGTTCTATATCCCATTCTACTATTCACACTGTGAAAGAGTCGAAACCCCCTTGGTTTTCAGATTTTTCTAACCCTAATGCAGGAATTCCGAGCATACTTGTTGATGATAGAGGACCAAATGTCTTAGAAAGAAGCTTTGAAGCTTTTCCATCTAAGTATGGGGTGTCTCTTGATCCCGACAAAGCTGGATGAAA
This sequence comes from Fallopia convolvulus, assembly GCA_964016875.1. Taxonomy (NCBI): domain Eukaryota; kingdom Viridiplantae; phylum Streptophyta; class Magnoliopsida; order Caryophyllales; family Polygonaceae; genus Fallopia; species Fallopia convolvulus. The sequence continues at coordinate 38,954,467 of OZ024727.1, forward strand.
GCCGCCCTGATCCGCCAAGGTAAGTTCGTCGGGCTAACGACGTTAAACATAGCGCTTATGGGAGGCAACCCGTTTTTAGTTTTCACTTTCTTATATCTTTTTGCTAGCTTTCTTTTGACTTGTTTTTAGGTTAGAGTTGTGTAGTAGGGATAGAAGTTTCTCTAAAGTGACTCAGGTACAAAAAGAAGAAGATGAAGTGCTAAACAGAAGAAGAAAATAATCAATGATACTCGGTACAAGAGCATCAATGAGCAATCGGCATACAACCAGTCCAGTTCGGTACCAACCCCACCAGGATCGGTACTGACCTTTACAAAAAATCCGAGCAAAAAAAATCAAACTCCTCAAGTGAACAATGGTTTCAAGAAGCTTCAATTTTATTTTGTGAGTTCCCTTTTCTTATCCTCTTTATTTTTTATATCTTTAAACAATGAGAACACTGTTTGGTGTAACTATGGGGTGGGGGAAAAGGAAACTCAATTTTTGTGTCTTTGTTTATGTTTTTGTGTTGTCTATGTTTTAGGATTGATAATGTTTCACTTAGATGTCCTATGATATGCTTTAACTTGCTTGATCATATAAATCCTATAACCTGCTTGGATAGCTTTGCCTGAATCATTATGAAAGTTGTTTTTATGTGGATACTTAGCATGTGATGAAATTGAGCACATATGATCTTAGGTAGAAGTAAATCCAACAAAAAAATTGATACCTTGTGAGTTGTTTTTGGCCTTATAGGGAGAACATCAAGAATCCCTCTTCTTTTCATGTGTGATTTACTCTCCTTATGCACATTATCTCTTGTCATTGATATGGTTATCTATTACTTGAGACCTATATGAGATATTAGTTTATTGCATGTGAAGTCATATGATGGAGAACTTATTCCTTTAAACCATTTTTTATCCTCTTTTTACCGACTTTATCATTATTCCTCTTTTTGAAGCCAAATTGAGCCTTAAAGCCTTTTATTTTTAGCTCCTAAAAATTATTCCCTAGCTGATGTAAGCTTGACCCTATCCGGGGATTAAGACTTAGTATTGGTTGTGATGGTTTTGTTGAGTAAGATGTTTTGGTTCAAGTGTGGGGTAATTTTGGGTTGGATAAAGTAAAAGATCTTGCAGTTTGTTATATAAAAGGAGTTTGATTCCCTGAATGCACTTGCTAGAGAAGAAATGAGCACACATCGTTACCGACCTAGTAGAATCGATACTGACCTCTCCAAAAAAATCAGCAATGAAAAAAATCGAGAAAAGAATGATGAGAAAAATCAAAAGCTGAAAAAAGAGTTGAATAGTGAAAGTGTGCATGAGCCAAATCTTCCTTGTTATTTTAAGCAAGATTAGTTGGGTTATTTAAAGGGGTTAAAAGGAAAGAGTATGCATAATGTTTGAGAGAGTTTGGTTATTGTTTGAGAGGACTTGGTTATTGTTAGAGAGTTTTGGTGAAGTGTGAAGTTTAGGAGTCTTGATTCCCGGTTTTTTAGCACCACAAGCCAAATTATTTCCACGCCTTATTCTTATTACCAAACCCCATTACCACTCGGCCGAATGGAAGCTTCTATGAAGTTTTTCATTGATTCTAAGTTCTCTTGATGATTTTTATATGTTTTGACATCTCTGGTGGAGAGTTTGGTGATATAAATAACAATGACTACGTTGATTTTTGCATATAGGATTGAGTTGAGAGTTGTTATTCTAAGTCTAAACACATGAGAGTTGAGTGAAACACATTAACCCTTGTGAGGTTGAATTCTTAGTTGCTTTTGCTTGAGGTTGCTCATATATGTGTGATGACATTAGATTCAATTGTCTATTTCTACTTGTGCTTTGATGTTGTTTTTTGATAAGGCCATTGACTTGAAGATTGTGATGATGGTTTTGATTGATGTCTTGTTGATTGCTTGAGGAAAAGGAAGTCTAAGTATGGGGTATTTTGATATCTACCTATTTAGTCGTGTTTTTAGGGTGTGTTTGACACTTTTTCTTTAGTTTTGAGTCGTTTGTGTAGGTTTTCGTATTTGCTTAATATATGGAGTATACATAGGCTTTGGTGGTGTTTTTATAGGTTTTGGAGCTGTTTGAAGCACTTTTCGAGGAAAGAAGGATAGCACTTAAGGAGTAAAGCACTCAAGAAAGATATTGAAGATCAAGATGAAGATATGAATGAAGTCTATAGACCCGTTACCGAGCTTAAGGAAGAAGAATCAAGATAAAAGGAAGGCTAACAACCCCTCTACCGAAGCAATAACGAGCCAAATTACACACTAGAGGGGGTCGTTACTGAGGTCAACAAGGTCGGTAATGAGGTGTTCAACAAAAAAGAAAATCAGCAGAATTTGGCTGAGCTGTAACGACCCTGGTGGGGTCGGTACAGAGGCACTCCAGGTCGTTAGCGAACAATAGAGTCGGCACAATTAAATACTTTTTATCCCATATCTTTTTATTATTAGATAGTTTTAAGGGATACATCTTTTAGAGATTTATTTCCTTATAGATAGATTAGTTTTCTCTATAGATACTCTTGTCATAACTTTAGTTAGAAATCATCATTCAAGTTAGCTTTAGGGTAGAGGAGAGAGTGAGGGAGAGGAGAGAGAGAGAGGAGGCGGGAGAGAGAGAAGAGGAACGAGTTTTGCTTGGAGAACAAGTTTTGTTTGGATTCGGTTGTAAGCTTCTCGAAGCTTCTTAATTTAATTTAGTGGTTTTTATTATGATTTGTGAGTAGTCTTTTCTCTAAGGTTGGGGTTAAACCCAACAATGGTTATGTATACTTGCTCTTGATCATGTTTTGATTGTTTTTATCATGAATCTATTCTCTTGTTCTTAATCCTTGAAACGAAAGTTGAAAGGGAATTTCTCATTCATAGTTGAAGCGAAAGCAGAAACATTGGATCAGAATAGTCAATTAGGGTTTTGAAGCGAATGCGGATCAATCCTAGTTGAAGTAGAAGAGATAGATAGAACAAGTTTATTAATTTAGTAAAAGTTGATTGATTTACTCGCTAAGTTGACGACTTTATGTGATAAAAGCATGATCTACATGTTTCATTAGCGTTTGCATGCATAATTGTTGCAGTGGTGATATCAAAACCTTAGATTTCTCTCTCTCTCTTGATAAAAACCTTAGCTTTTGTTGATTGCTTGCGCCCTAAGCAAGAACAAAATTTGATACTGACTTTCTCTCGTGGACGAACCTGACTCCCATGTACTCAGCGGGGTCTTGATTATAAATTTATTTGTTGTCAAGAAACCCTCTCAACAAATTGGTGTCGTTTCCGGGGAGATTTCAATAGTGCCAAGTTTTGTTCTTTTAGCATTTTTGGGACATTGTCGAGTCAGTAACGACCCCCTTAGGGTCGGTATCGACCTTGGGCAAACCCAGTTTTCTTTTTTTTTTGTGTTCGTTTTCAGGATCATTGTCTAGTCGGTAATGACCGTACCAAGGTCGGTACTGACCCTGTCGACATAAATCCTTTTTTTTCTTTTCTTTTTTTTCTTTTCAGTTTTTGTTTACGGGATCACTACAAGCTCGTTATCGTCCCTCTACGCCTCGATACCGACCCTCTTTGAGAACCCGTTTTGCTTTTCATTTTGTTTCTGTTATTGTTTTTGCTTTCAGTGCATGCCAGCTGAAGGACACCGAGTTGTATCTAATCCAATAGTTGACCCAAAACCCGAGCGATCCTTCCACCGCAGATTAAGAGAAAATAGGCAACCACTGAAGAGATGGCTCAATAGATGGCTACTCTCTAGAGGAAGATGGAAGCATTGCAAGCTGATCGAGATGCTGCAACTACTGAGGTTGAACGTGAGCGAGCGAACACTGCCCGTCTAAGAGAGCAGTTGGTTGCTTTTCCAAAGAATGCCAAGCAGTATATGCATCCATAACTGAGGGTTTCAGAATACGCCATCGTACTCCCTGAGATAGAGAAAGCTTTTGAGATCAAATCTCAATTCATATCCTTAATTAAAAGATCTCAATTTGAAGGAAAACTAATGGAATGCCCAATAGAACATGTTAAATTTTTTACTGATTTATGTGACAAACTAAACCAAATTAGTATGAAAATGAAATTTCCTATATTATTAGAAGATGCTAGCAATTGAAATGTATTCAAGTCCAGGTATGAATCTGAAATTGTAACTCCCCCACATTACACACTTATAATGGAATGTTACCGCCGATGGACTTAGACTTTCCATCCAAGGCCGTTGAGGCTTAAGTGACCGTAAATGAATAAAGACATGTTTTGATAAAACAGATTGTCTTATATTCAATAATAGGGTTACAAGAGTTTACATCGGAATACATAAAACAGAAATCATTGTTTCTGGAATTACTTTGGAAATCCTGGAAACGCCTGTGTGGAGACATCACGTCTTCCAAACGCCTGTGTGGTCTTCAAGCTTGAACTTCTTCAGTCTTCTTCCTAAAACCGGATATTTCCATAGAAGACAAAAATACCAGCCAGACGAAACCGGGAAGAAGCAAGGGTATTAGTCTTCGAAGAGACTAAGCAAGTAAGAGAGAGTGTTTTGGTTCACAAAAGCAAGGCCAACACGTTTTAATACCATAACCCGTACTCAAATGGGTAAAGGTATAATAGTACAAAGGACTATAAAGAACAGGTCGACACTACTCTGAATATGTGGTAAACCCATTAATGTCTTGAAAATTAGGAAACCCCCAAAAGTAGTTGCTAAGAACGATAATGTGTTTGGATATTTGTTGGGAATATTATTAACACACATTTACTTTGAAAAGGGTACATCTATTGACTAATCAGATCCATAACCACCCTCATAGTATACGTGTTGTGCATCTCTAGAGTGGAAAATGGGAACTTTCATAGCGAGGAGCCAGAGTGACATTTTCAAGTTGCACTTTACCACCATGCAGATTATCATTACTATGCCCGAGGCATTAGTCTTTTCTTAAGTCATAAAACATTATATTGCAGTTATAGATTTTTAAATGTCGATGATCAACTAGTGAGACTTATACTGACAACAGAAAGGGATGAAACCCCAAAGCACTCACAGGTGCTTCACTTTCTCACGCTTGGTTGAGAAAGTAGGTCATGACCAGTGTCAGGCGTATACACCAAAGTATACCTCCCTAATACGTTGTTATAGAGAGACTCTCAAGGCATATCCCTGAGTTCCCTAGTTCTAAACCTATCCACAACAAAGAGATCTCAAAGGAGAATCTCCAATCACATAAGAGCACGATCAACGACCCTAAACAGTACTAGCGATACGTATAATATGCAATAATGAACAGTCGTTAAATCTAAGCAGTAAATAAACCTAATTCATTTATTTAGCAAGCATGTATTCGCAACATAAAGATGATTACGGAACACATGTTCCTAATTATCAATTATTCCAAAGATGATATCTAAAACAAATTTTAAAGATATCGAGTTCAGAAAAGAGTGAACCACCCACTTGCCTTGAACAACAAGCTTAAGTCCGATCAAGACAATTAAAGTTGAATCCTTATAGCTTTCCTCGTAAGAATAAATATAAAATACTCAGAAAGATACTTTTTGAATAAACTCCTTAACTGTTTATTCAATTTTTAATTTCTTCGGGTGTAGTAACAACTTATTTTCTTATATATATAAAGAAAATTGTTATATATATAAATCCTTTATAATAACGTCATTACTTGGTGATGTTTGGATCGATGGAGGAGATGGTGGTGCAAAGAGATCGCCTAAGATTGGACGAAAATCTTCACTTGGCCCGACGGTGGTAGAGCTCGGTGGATGAATTTTGTATGGAATAAAAAGGGTAGATCTCCCTTGTACGGACTCTGTTAGTTAGTTGCGTTTTCTTGAATACCTCAAAATTTGAAGTCAGATGATGAGTGGTTCGAGAGTTATGGCTCTTGCACTGAAAAGGATGCAGAACAAGATCCTCTCTTGGATGAGTGGAGATGGAGATGGTTCGAATGGAGGTGGATTGATGGGACGTTGGATATGGATGTTTCCCTTGGATATGACTCACCAATAACAACAAACTAAGGTTGAGAGATCGTCGGATATTACGCACCTACAATCAAACAACAAGATTTCTTGAAAGAAAATGTAAGAAAAGCTAGATTGAAAACAAAGGAGAGAACAAGCAAGTCATGTTTCACGTCTTCCCATCAAAGGAGGCCACAAATGGGACTTAATACCCTAGGCCATGCCTCTCTCTCATTTCAGCCATAACTCCTCTCGTTATTACATAAAATAACCCAAAAGTTTAAAGAAACAAACTTAAAGCCCTTAACAAAACATAAGACAAGTTTTAGCACTAGTCGAACCAATAGTCACAAGAACACTCCAACCTTCACCGTCATTAGCAATCGGAAACTTATGAGCCATGAGTTCCGCCTTGATTTTGTCTAGTATTTCCTTAGATAGGGCTCGCGATGCGCCCAAGATAGGGATGACTCCTTGACTCGGCTTCTTAGCGCCTCGAACACCGGCCTTGGTTGCTTGTCCAAGTGTAGGCTCCCCTTTATCATGCACATTGGACTTGTCTTTAGGGCTGGAATCCCCACTCGAGTCATGGGACAAGGTACCATCAAAAGTGCCCGAAGAGGTAGCACCATCCATCAAAAGCCAAGGCGCGCCAAGGTCGGAATCCGGCGTGTGCAAAGGCACGCCACGATTTGCTTGCAAGGGCGCCCCAGCAAGCTCGTTACCGAGCGACGACCCCTCGGTAGGAGGCTTGACACTAAGAGTGTTGAAGGTGGGCTTGGTAGATGACTCACATCACTTAGGATAAGATTTTGACAGCGTGCGTCCTATTTTTGGTATTTTCTTATAAATGAAAATTGTTCATTTATATCATACGTACGTGGTGTTAAATTCTCAGAATTTAATATGGACCAACGAAACGTATAAAGAGGTCGAAAGTTCGTTACCAAAGGTTGACGTTACGGAACTTTGGGACATCGTTCTAAGAATGGATTGATCCTATGACATCGTGGCAACGTCATGATCCTAAAGGTGTTAACGTCGGGCTGCGTAACGGCTTCGAGAGGTTCGACGGAGACTCCGAAAATGATTACGGTATCGACCAGGGTTGAACGATGGTGGCTCTTGCGCGCTGTGCCTGGCTGTATGGTAGGTGGAACGGCACGATGGCATGACCAGCAGGCTGGTGACGGACCTCCAAATGGGCGGAGCGAGAGGAGCTAGAGAAGGTAGGCCGGCAGTGAATAGGTTCGAAAGAACCAAAAGGAGTAGTATTGTACGGAGGAAGTTTAAAAAATTAATTTGGAAGTCGATAGTTGATGGATTTCTCACAGAAAAAAAAGAATAGGTCTAACTTCCTTTAAATGGCAAACGGAGGGCTAAAATCAGAACGTCCAAATACAAGTTGCAATGTTGTATAAGTAAACTTGCCATGCAAGAGTAGTGGCACAATTGAATTTTGGTTTAATGATTGGTCAGTCAACAAAAGGAGACAACATTCTCATTGAAATGATAGGAATTGTGAACGGAGGAGGAGTGTATTTATATGAATACATAGGAGAGGGCCAATTGGTATAGAAGACTACAAGTGCAATACATGCAACAATATATATCCGCATGTACGTATACTTAACATGTAAGTATAACATTGGATAGACATATTTGACTTTGAAGTTTGTCATAATTTTGGTTTGTGTGCTAGAAGATAGGATTTGACCAGAAAAAAAAGAACAGCTGATCAAATAGAAATTTGAGTAGCCTTCTTGTATCATATAGACACGTAAAGGATAAATGACCACGGTATCACACATAGATAAATTAGTATACTTAACAATTAAGTAGAAAAGAGTGGATAGCTACCTTTTTAAAGGCGGCACAAGATTTATACCCGTATTGGATCGGGACTTGCATTAGGGTCGTAAAACTATATACCCCGGATTATAATACTCCTTTAATAGAAATGGTCCTAAAAAATTATGTAGACAAATAAAATCAACTCGAATGATTTTATCTTGCTACTTTTTAATTTTAAGGCTTCCTTTTCAGATTATAAATTTAACGGGTACATAATTAATTAAGCGGATCTCACCCGATCAAGTACTTCTTTCGAGCATCTTAGAAAGATGCTTGAAAAAATTTCCAAAAATATCATGAAAAATCAGGGATATTACAGAAATTCCCTGCAGTATGAATTAAATCTGAAATTTCCTGCAGTATCTAAAATTTCCTGCATAATTTTCTGTCATAAGCAAGGAAGTTTACACTGAGAGATTGCAATTTACAGTTGTAATTCTCAAATTGAGAGTTCCTAATTTAAGTACACATACCCATGCCAATACTACACAACAGTACATTTTAACGTTTGGTGCCTTGAGAATTAAAAATTATGGTAGACAAACAGTTCAGTCATAATATAAAGCTATTAATTTTAAACTTCTTTGATAAATTGTTCATTTTCCTAGAATTTAGGTTTCATGCCATAATATAAAGTTAGGTGTTAATATCTAGCATACAATTAGGTCAAGAACCAAAACACACCTTGAAGAAATCATGCCAAATATAGAAACCAAACCCTAAAAATGTTCATAAAGGAAAGACCTCTCCAAAGATAAAAATAAAAGATTTGTTTGAGGCAAACTAACCACATATAATGCAGGACGAGACCGGCCTAGTCCAACTCCCATCTGGTTTTGACCATAATTGTTGCACCATGGTTGAAATCTTTGGCCTTACACCCGTTTCCTTTTCCTTCACATTCAAAGACAAGAAACTAGTTAGGATGTAATTTATTACAAATAAAATGAAAAGCACAAGTGAAATATAAAGATTTCACATACAATGTAGACAAAAAATAGATAGAAGTAAACTTACAACTACATTAATCTATTTTGTTACTTTACGAGAGCCACCATGAAATTTACCAACATCAATTGCATTTTGACAAGACCTATATTTCTTGTTGGCAACAGGTTGCCTCAAACTACTTGGATCGATTTTTCTAATCTTCTCAATCGCTGCCCATTGACCACTACATAAGAAAGAAGGTCTTACATTTCTAGCACGACTTCCCTTGAAGACATTAATGATGTGTTTGCTTGCTTGATGAAAGAATGTTTTCTTCATCTGAGCAGTAGAGACATTCCAATAATAGACCTTCTGCAAGAAAGAAATGCACACATCATTATTTATAGAATATAAAATAGGGATGAAAATTCAAAGTGAACAATAATTTAAAAAAAGGAGTGTTTTCACCTCAAACTCTCTAAACCATAAATCCCTCTTTGATTAAGGATGTTTGCTTTTTGTATGACTACACATGAAATGTATGCCTTACACACTTTAATCATATATATGAAGTGTAACACAGATTAAGTATTCAACCACAAAAATATTTACATAAATAACAATAATTACGTACCTAAATCATAACCCCAAAATTAAAAAAGAGGATTATACATATAAATTAGTTTGATGAACTAGTGCAACGCTTTCCAACTTGATCTTTCCAATCAATAGTTGTGTGGAATTAAAAAGTTTTAAAAATGAGCAAAGAGAGGAAAATAGTGTAGAAGGCAATGAGAAGTCTTGAAAATGGGATTGTGCCCGATCTAGTAGAGAGTAAACCCTAACCCCAATAAATAAGGTTGGAATATAAGTGTTCAAACATTAAATAAGGTTGGTGCAATATACCCTCGAAGTTAGCCTCAAATATAACCTCAAAATTAAGTCTTTTCTATTTAACCTCGCTTATTTAGCCTCAAACCAGTTTTGAGGCTAAATACCTACGAATATAGCCACATATGTGGCCTTGAATACATTTTAAGGGCAAATGACCTGGAATATTAGCCTCAAAATTAGCCATGGTTGTTGTTCGGTCTATTTAGTATCAAGTTTAGAATTAAATTATAGCCTCAAAAAATATTTAAGGTTATTTTGTCACGATACGAGCTCGCTACTAAATTCAGTGGCAATAGCCTCAACTATGCGCTTAAATATTTTCGAGGCTATGCGCTCGTAGCTATAGCTCCGTTATTTAGCAGTGATATTCATCTTACTTCTATGTATATTTAAATTGACGTGTGTGATAGTCGAATTATGTAATATTGAATATGAAGGCATATGATTTATGAATATATGAGTAATATAGTACAATTGGAAGAAAATTTGAATATAGCTACCAATTAGTTTGAACATGAGCAAAAAATTATTTGAATATCTACACACATATTCAATTTGACGTGGTCGTCGATGACAAGAAGGATAGAAAATATTAAGGCGACACGGAGTGGAAAGTTATGGAGAATTCAAGGTTGAGATGTTTCTAAACGACTCCTTATGAAAAAAAAAAGATATGCTAAAGGTGGTCAACTACAAGACGACCAAAGATATATGTGTTGGATTGTAAATTGTTAGTTATAAAACAGGGAACAAGGGGTGTTCCCTAGGCAACAAATATACTAGTATGTTGGAACACGATTTTTAGAGAGGAAAAGTTTATGCCCGACTAACAACTCATAGAAAGAAAAAGCTCTACCCTAAGACTCTTATTAGAGGATTTTAATAAATAACTTATATATTAAGTTTCAACAATTATAAGGTAAGCCAAGTTCCTTGGTAAGCTAGGCACCCCGACGTAAGTTCAACAAACTGAACTTCTACAACCTAAATTGTAAACTTATGACTATAAGTGAACTACGAACATGATAACTTCCCTAACCGTGAGAATATTCCATTTAGAAGATCTTAATAAATAAGGATTAAAATATAAACTCAACCAACCATATCTTCATTTAATCAGATTATCCCCATAACTGATTAATCTCAAAATTATCTCATTTCTCTCTATCAAATCTTCCAGACAAAAAACTCGTACTTGCTCATAACAAGCTAACTTCAAAAATATAGAAAGTCGTGTAGCTTCCTACAAAGGTTGTCCAGATCGTCACTCACTTCTTCCGTCTTTCCCTCACGACATTCCTTAACTTTGACGATATCCTTGTAACATTCATTCACTCTGACGATATTATTGTAACATTCTTGTGATACTTTTGAAACAACAAATTAATCATTTTCAAGTTTGTTATCACCAAAACTAAGAGAAATCGTGGAACAACGAGTGTCCTAAATATTTCCCCCTTCTTACATAGTTTTATAGGGAACATTTACCTGGACCGACATGGGATGTTCTCATAACTAACTATCATTTCGGCTTGTAACAAGGGTTTAGATAGATAAAGTTGGTTATTTTAGGACAAAAAAAGCTTTTATATAAGATCATTCTAGTTCATATTTTCTTTCAGCAAGCAACAGTGCACATCATCCAATGTAGATAAAAATATAAAAGCAAATTCGTTGTTCCCTGACTAATTTACCTTTTTAGCCAACATTGAGGGAATAGAGGATATGATCTCCAGATGATACTAGGCATGTTTGACTCTAGGCATAAATCAGTTGAGGATTTAAGAGGATATGGAAGCATGTAGGGATTGTTGGAGGAATAAGAACCGAGTGGTAGACACAATAGCTAGTCGCTTGTACAAATGGTTTTGCTTGGGGTCTTTGCAGCTTTGGTGTCTTGATTTGTTTTTGTTTTCATGTTTGTATTTTTTTTTGTTGTTTTATGGTTGGTGCCCTGTTGTGTTTTACGTGTTTTGGGTTCATTTTGGTCTCTCAGTCGCACCCCCTCTGTGTTAAGCCAGAGGTGCAACCATCGGGGCCCCTAGATTCTTCTTTAGGTGAACTGCACTAGGTCAATGTTGTTGCTGTTGAAACATGTGCAATCTTAGAGAATCATATCGACACGCCTATTTCACTAAATTCTCAAAATTTCTCTGTTGCATCCTCAACTCTTGAATCTTTGTGTTAATCTTTGTCTTAATCTTTTTCTTAATCTTTGCAATTAGCCTCCAACATATTTCCTCCCAATACTTCCTCTCCACTTAATCATCCAGAAATCTGGCTTCTTGGTTACAAAATGGAACAAAAAATGATTTCACAATAAAAATAAAGCCTCCTCAATTAGGGGTGAGCAATCGGATATATCCGATTCGATCCAGTCTGCTATATTGAATATTCGGTAATTTTTTCCTTAAATTCTGCTCCGTTAATGGTCAGATATCTAGTAAGAAGTATCCATTTGGATCGAATATCCGCTACCGGATTTCCGAACTATCTGTCATGGAAAATCACTTCTACTATTTTTCATTTTAAGTTGAATTAATATACATGATTGGCGGATTCGGAACTAGATATCCTCCGATCTGGTTAAATTTTAAGAGAAAGTTTACATGGTTGAGGAGACTTACCTTAATAAGTTAAAAATTTACATAATACTAATTAAATTATCTATATTACTTAGTATTAATATGCACTTTCCAAAACAATAAAACATATATAGTACCGGATATCCGATCAGTCCGGATCCTCTATCCCCAATTTATGTCCCCTTTGTATTTACTAATCTAATGTACTGATTTTTTTTGGCCAAATCTACTGAGTTTTCATTTACAAATACTAGTAAAAGTCCAAAATCTAATTAATGTTTTAATTTTAATTTAGAAAAACAAGGGGACACAAACAACATTTGCACTACAAAGCAGCTATAACAATTGTAAATTGCTATTCATATCGCCTGAAGGGCGATATTTCATCTCGCAAAACCTGGGACACTTTTTTAATTTTTTAATTTTTCCTTTTTTTTGGGAAAATTTGGGATGGAATTCCTTCTGTACAACAAGCTCCCGTTAGAGATCCTGTATAACTAGAGTTTTCCGGTTGTGGAAGTCGCCCGCCCTCTCACATGGTTGAGAAAATCGCCCGTCCCATGGCTAAGGAAGCCTCCCATCCTGCACTCCTGCTCGACCCCATCCTCCTACCGGAGAACCACCAAAGAAACCCCGCGAACCACCAACCTCTTGCTTCACAGATTCTTCTGGCGTCGTCACCACCGCTCTGCGGCCTTCGATCCAGATTTTCTTCGATCGATTACCGTTGCTCCTCATCGAGGCCGACCTATCCCCCTTGTTGAAGGGTATTTTTAACTTGACAACAAATAAATTTGTAGTCCAGACCCCGTTGTGTATAGGGAGGTCAGGATCGTCCACCGGAAGCAAGGTTGTTTATTTACCGAACTAAGAAATCAAGAAAACAAAGGAAAATAAAGCAAAACAACTACGACAACCCTCGGTACCGATCTTGTCAAGGTCGGTAACGACGCTGGGATTCTACTGAAACAGAGCAAGCACGACAATTCAACTGCATGCTCGGTACCGACCTATGATACCTAAATAACGAGTCTGATCGAACGTAAACATGATGGAAATTCAAATGAAGAAAAGTCTAGGACAAGGGTTACCACGACATAATTATGCATACAAACTCATGTGAAGGATAAAGATCATGTCTTTAAAGATAAATCTATCAACTTTCGCTGACTAAACAAGCAAATCAATCAATTCTCAAAAATCAATTAACTTTTACTTAATTTGAATCCAAAGCTTGAAACTTTCGTTATCGAACAATATCAACATTCAAGTTCACAACTTTCTCTTTCGATCAAGCGATAAACTCAAATTACTTCGACTTTCGTCTAAGTATAAGTACAAACAAGTAGATAAAAGGAAAAAGGCATTCAAAACATCAACACATTCTTTAAACCTTGCATAACTATGTCGGGTTTCAACCCCGATCCTAGAGAAGTAAACTACTCAGTCATGATTAAATCAAAAGAAACAGCTATATTGAAACCAAACATTGAATTAAAAATTACTTGAAATTATAAAAATCTCATCTTACAATCAACCATGTTCACGACTCGAAACAACGACGAACAACCAAGGAATTCGAACTCTCTTTCTCGATCGAGCCTTTCTCCAGCGACTCGCTCTCCCAAACTCGTGAACTTCTAAAAAAACGTCTAACTCTCCCCTAAAACTATGCTAGAACAAGAATATTTATACTAGAGAAAACTATCTAATAAAGATCTAAAAGATAAAAACTTTCCAAACTAAAAAGATTACAAGATAAAAGATATAATTTCCGAAAGTCGGCGCCGCCTACCGACACAGGTCACCTTCGTAACGTCCTGCACAGGGTCGGTAGACACTTGCTGAATTCTCCAAAATAAAGCTTGTTTGCACAGCTCGGTACCGACCCTCACACGTCAGTAAGGAGCTCTCTGTTTCGCCTTTTTGTACTCTTTCCATGGCTTCTCTTGGACTTCAACGGGATCTTTAAGATGACCTCTTTCTTTTCTTCTTTCCATGCACTCCACAATTCATCACTTGACTTTAGCTTGCTTGAAAATGCTCCCTTCCGCTTCAAAAACCTAAGAAAACACAAAAACGGAGTAGTTTCCATACTTTTCACAAAATATGCAAACTCATCCAAAAACACACAAAAACTAACACTAAAACTGACTAAAACTAGGCCAAAAAACATAAGAAAAGCAACCAAAACTATACTAAAAACACGAACATCAAAATACCCCATACTTAAGCTTGCTTATCCTCAAGCAATCACTAAACAATAACCAAAACTAAAGATCATTCTTATCAAGCAATAGCCTTCATCTAAAAAGCAACATCAAGACATATAGCAAAAATAACAAATGACTATTAACGTCATCACACACACACACACACACACACACACACACACACATATATATATGTACTAATAGACATAAGCAACTACAATCAAACCTCACTAGGGATTAAGTGTTTCACTCAACTCTCATGTGTTTGGGCTATAAATTCATCTCTCAACTCAATCTTATATGCAAAAACTCATAGAAATTGGAACTTATATCACCAAACTCTCCACCAAAGATTTGTCAAAACAAGCAAAAATCATCAAGAGAACTTAGGCTCAATGAAAAACTTCGTAGAAGTTCCCATTCGGCCGGGTTGTAATGGGGCTTTGTAAAGACAATAAGGCATGGAAAACTTTTTGGTCATGTGGTGCTAATAATATCCGGAAAAAAAAGACTCCTAAAAACTCACACATCGTACCAAAACTTCATAACAAATACCAAACTCACTCTCTCATTATGCTCTTTGATACGCTCTAGTTTAGTATGGTTAACTCTTGTATTTTAGGTATGATTTGAGTGTGTTTAGGTTAGTTTTGAGCATAATTGTCATA
Organism: Fallopia convolvulus; assembly: GCA_964016875.1. Taxonomy (NCBI): domain Eukaryota; kingdom Viridiplantae; phylum Streptophyta; class Magnoliopsida; order Caryophyllales; family Polygonaceae; genus Fallopia; species Fallopia convolvulus. Next base: position 38,969,588 of record OZ024727.1, read on the forward strand.
TGAATACTGAAGACACGATTTGAAGAATTGCAAGAGTTTTGAAGACAAGTGTTGATTTGGAGTTATTTTGACGCCATTTTCTTGCGACGCTTATTCCGGGAGCTACGGTGATCGGATGAAGCTGAAATTGGTATCATTGGAAAGCTAACTCGAAGAGCTACAATTCATGTTTTTACGGAGAGTTTAAATTCCAACTCTAAGTGGATCAAAACCTCCTCCAAAGTTGACACTAGAATGCTGTCGCAGGATCCGCGCCCGCGGATGGAAGCCGCGCTCGCGGTCGGACGAGGATCCGCGGAAGGCGAAGCTTGATGGAGCCGCGCTCGCGGTTTGAATCCGCGCTCGCAGATCGTGGTTTTCCAGTGCCGACTTTGTTTCGTTTATTCTATCCTTTATTTATAATTATATCTTTAGGTTTCCGACTATTTTAAGTTTAGTTTCGTATTTTTAGTTCGACATTCTAGCACACTTTCAGAGATTATTCCAGCTTTTAGTTTTATTATGGAGAACTAATTTCCCTTGGAGTTTGTTTAATCAAGGAAGCCTTTTTATGTATTTCGTGAGATTCTGGTAACTTTTCTATCCCTTGGTTAATATCAAAACTCTTGCTTTTATTTATATGATTATGAATTGATTTCTCTTGGTGCGCAACTTGTTGAATTTGATTGATATTCTACTGATTGGATTGGTTTAGTTGTTGTCTGTGCAATCTTATTTATCCTTGAAACAACTCTTTTCTAGGACCGTGGACTAGAATTGAGAAAGAGTGTTTGATTGTTATTTTATTCATGAGACTTGTAACTTGATTGCATGATTTAATATCCTTTTATCCTTAATACTTTGCATTATTTGAATTAAGCGTTCTTGTTCATATCATCCTTTCGCTTGAACCATGGACAAGCGGAAATCTTTTATAAGGATTGGAATTAACCTGGGAATTAATAGAGAAGTGGATGAATTGATGATCGAATGATTAAAAAGATGGAATTGATTGAATGAACTCTACTTTTCCTTTATTGATTTAATACTTGAAATTACTTGCTTGTCTAAACTCCCAAACCCCTGTCTTGTTAATTGCTGATTGTTCAGAATCCCGATTCTCTTGGGTTCGACCCCTTACTTGCTTACTATACTAGTTAGTAGAATAGGGTTATTTATTTTTGATCTTGGCAACAACGACTTTAGCCGAGTCACTCTTACTTTTCACTCACCTTTTAAATCCTAGAAAGCCTCATAGAAACATAAAGAATCTCTGGTTCATACTTTTAAACACACTGCACATCTTCCTTACTCTTCCTTTTCTTCTTCTTACATTTTCTGCATTTTTTTCCTCTCGACTTGCCTTGGTACCGACCTGAGAGGGTCGGTAACGAGTTACACTTTTTCTCCTTCCCTTGTTTTTCTCTCTCTTTAAACCATCGATATCGAGCCCACATAGGCTGGTATCGATCCAAACATTCTTTTTCTTCCTTTTGTGCATCTTTTGAACCAAGAGATCTTTTTACATAATAAAACAAGAGACTTCCAATCTACCCCACCAAAACCCTTATTTTGAACCAAAACATTCTTTTTTTGCACTCTACAAAAAAACATACCTCTCCAACTAAGTCCTAATCCCCGGATAGGGTCAAGCTTATCTTGGTTAGGGAATATTTTGTGGAGCAACAAAATAAAAGGCTAAAGCTCAAATTGGCTGTCAAAAAGAAGGTTCATGTAAAGGGTGGATATGGATTAATAAGGCTTATGAAAAATAAGTTCTCTATCATATGATTTTCACAAGTAACGAACTAGAAATCTTATGCAAGCCTTGAGAAATAGATAACGATCACAATTCCAAGAGACAATATGCATAAAGAGAGTAAATCACACAAGAAAAGAAGAGGGATTTTTGATGTTCTCCCTATAAGGCCAAAAACAACTATCCGGGGAAATTACAAGGTCATGCTAAAAGTTATACATGCTCAATTTCATCAAATGTTATTCCTCTATAAAACAATTTCATAATACTCAGGCTATGCCATCAAAAACATGCTGAAAGGAAATTACAAGGTCATGCAAGCAATTAACTATCATAGAACCAAAAGACAGGGTACTCATCTGTTCTAAAAATCTTTTTTTTTCAAAATTTTCAATTTTTTTTGTGATTTTTGATTTTTTTCTAAACAAAGACAACTAAAACAAGAAACAAAACAAAGCAAGCAAACAAACAAACAAACAAGTTTTTCTTTTCCCTCCCTACCCCATACTTAAAATTACAGTGTCCCCACTGTAATAAAACAAAACCAAATAAAAGAATAGGGAAAAGAAAGAAACTCACAAGATAACCATTGAAGTGGAAGGAACATCCTTGAAAGCTGAATCATCTCCGTGGTGGTGGTTGAGACTGGCGCTCAAAGTTTCCCATGAACTCATACATAGTCCTCCAGCGCTCCTCATCTACCGTCACACGTTGCTCCATCGTCCTCCAACGAGCGTCAGCTTGTTGATGCCTTGCATCCTCAAGAGCCATTCAAGCGGAATACACACCCTCCCAACGATCCATCCGTTGGTTGAGTTGTGTCTGCTGCAGGTTCAGCTGCTGCATCTGGAAGGACAGATCATCGGCCCATGGAGGTGGAACACTCGAACCGGTGTAGCTTGGTTGGGGCGGTGGTTGATAATGATCATGAGGCAGGAAGTGGTCTTGATAAATTACCGGGTTGTAGGGCACCATGCCATACTCAGTATCGAGCCCATGTTTCTCTTTACCGAGGTCATCATCCTCACCAAGTACCTCGGTACCGAGGTCATCATCCTCGATATCGAGCTCCTCCGTAGCTGCCTCATCTTCATCCATGGAAACGCCTTCTCGATCGTATCTAGTGTCGCATTCTCGTAATGATGGCTCATCCTGAGGCTTCCTGTCCAATGGAAATTGATGAGACGTCCAAGCTTCATACCAATTAGGCACATAGAGCAACTCCAACTTGGCCCGAGTGATCGTCACCACCTGTCCAAGCACCTTGGTGGCGACTCCACCCGGAATCCTCAGAAAGATGCTGGAAGAGAACCAATAGTTCGAATCTAGTTTCTGGATGCTGTGTGGAGTGTAGCGTGTGAGGTCGACACCGAGCTCTTCCGCCAAAAGACTCACCAAGTTCCCACACCAAAATTCCTTTGAAGAGGCCCCGTACTTCTCTACGTATTTCAACCATTCATACCCCAAATTCATGGGGGCAGGGTCCTCGAAAAGAATGGTGCGAAGGCATCAAACCTCCGTTCTGGTTGGCCTTGAAAGCTCCTTCTTGGGCCAAAAAGTGGTGCCCAAGACTTTGAGAATGATCTTGAAGATGGGGTTGATGATGCGTGCCCCCGGAAGTGCCGGTGCGGAAGGATTGACCTCCCCGGACGTGTAGATCCATGTGCCGGTAACATTGAAATCATTGGAAGCCTTGTAATCTCGAGAATGGTGGGGCAAGTCAAGGAGTCAGTTGAACTCAGCCATAGTGTATTCGAGGTTGGCATTGCCGAGTCGGAACTTAATCCTCCCGATTGATGTCTTGGACTTGATACTGAATTGGAGTGTGGCAATGAACTCGGAGGTGAGGGCTGGTTAGTGTGGGGTTTCCTCCTTCTTCAATAGGTGTAGCACACGAAGAATGGTGAAGGCATGCTTGACATCGTCGTAGATATCGATGGCCTTGCCACTTGATCTTGAAAACCACCTAGTTAAGTGATCCTTCTGAAGGACGGAATCGAAGACCGCCCGTTGCTCCAGAGTAGGCAAGATGACATCGTCCATTCTTGGAGGAGACATGGATCTTTGAGTCCTCCTCTTCTTTCTGGCCTTGGCGTTAGCTCGACTTGTGCTTTCCATTTGTACCTGAAAACATAATAAAAATCCAAGATAAGATCTACTCAAACCAACAAGAAAAACCCCATACTTGCATTCGGAAATGGTCTCGACCCACCTCGGTACCGACCCAATTGGCTCGATAACGAGGTTTCTGGGTTTAGCACAGGCTCGATAACGAGCCTGGGCGAGAACATAATGCGATCGATTCCGAGTACAAAATTATTTTAAGCATGATTCCACACAAAAACACACAATCAAGAACATGTAACCCCATACTTGCTCGAAACCCTATCTAATTATGCCAATAATTGCCAAAACTCATGGTGAAAAATTATGCAATTCAAGAACAAGTTACTTCATGCAAACTAAGCAAGAAGAACCGAAATTAAATCAAGAATAATCACCAATCAAAGGACAAGGAAGAACGATGGCAATCATAGACATGCAATCCGAATTCACATAGACATCTCGATATGAAAACTACCCCAATTTACCATGGATCTTCAAGAAAAGAGTTAGGGTTTAGAAATCATACCGTAGATTAGAGAAATTGAGGAACGAAAATTCAAATTGCAAGTGAACGAGGGCTTGAATGATCCGGTAACGAATCACAAGGGGCGTGTTTGTTATCGAGTGCGTTTACGATCGAGGGATTGGTCTTGCGGTTTCGACAACAGTGAGAATCCAAGTGGAGATAGGTTGAGAATTTGAGGGTTTGGTTTGAGATTTGATGTGGGATTTTGAGGATTGAGAGTGTTTTTAAAGAGGGGCAAGAGGCGGCGTAAGGAGGGAGAGGTAAGGATAGAAGAGAGATTTAGGTTTAAAAGACTTACATGCCTGCGCATTGCTTGATCCGTGTTTCGTCTCAGGTCGGTACTGACCCTCTCAGCTCGGTACCGAGCCTGGGCGACTCGATTTCCAACGCCTTTCGAGCCCGACTTTTGTGACATGTTAGCTCAAAAAAATCATATCTTGTAAACTTCTAAACTACTAAAAAAACTCAAAAGAAAGCTAGGAAAAAGAACTATATAAAAGAAAAGAAAACTGAACTAAAACTAAAACTAAAACCGGGTAGCCTCCCGAAAGCGCTTTTTTTAACGTCGTTAGCCCGACACACTTACCTAGCTAATCCGACGCTGTGAGAGGCATAATGACTCTAATCTCTTCTTCCGTGTCGGGTTGCTCATAGAATTTTTTCAATCGGTGGTCGTTGACTTTAAAGATGGCGCCATGATTATCGATCTACTAACCACAAATGGCCCACTCCATCTTGTCCTTAGCTTCCCTGGAAATAAACGGAGTCTAGAGTTGAAGAGAAGTACCTTGTCACCAACTTCATAAGTTTTGGGCACCAATTTTTGATCATGCCACCGTTTGGTACGCTCCTTATAGATCTCGGCGTTCTCGTACGCCTTTAGCCTCAACTCCTCTAGTGCTTGCAAATCCATGAATCTTTTTGCTCCGGCTGCGTCGAGGTTCATATTGAGCTCTTTGAGAGCTCACAATGCCTTATGCTCCATCTCGACCGGAAAATGGCATGTCTTTCCATACACTAAATTGTAAGGAGTGGTGCGTAGGGGCGTCTTGTATGCCGTCCTATAAGCCCATAGAGCATCATCTAGTTTAGATGACCAATCCTTCCTTGAGCGGGACACCATCTTTTCCAATATGCCCTTGATTTGCCTGTTTCAAACTTCAACTTGGCCACTAGTTTGAGGATGATATGGTTTTGCCGCCTGGTGTGATACCCCATACTTAGCCAAAAGTGCTTCAAAACTCCGCTCTATGAAATGAGATCCACCATCACTAATGAGGACCCTTAGGACGCCAAACCTGGGAAAAATGTTAGTTTTAATAAATTTAGCTATGGTTTTTGCATCATTGGTCCTTGTAGCAACGACCTTCACCCATTTAGAGACATAATCGACCGCAACCAGGATATACTTGTAGGGGCCCGATGAAGGGAAAGGTCCCATGAAGTCTATGCCCCATACGTCGAATAATTCGACTTCTAGTATCCCGGTCAGCGGATTTTCATGTCTCCAAGTGATGTTTCCAGAGCGTTGGCATTTATCACATGCTATCACAAAATCTTGTACGTCCCTGAAAATATTTGGCCAATAGAGACCACTTTGAAGAATCTTCGCCGTGGTTTTGAACCCTTCTGCATGGCCACCAGTAGGAAGTGTGTGACATTGACGGATTACATTCTCTATCTCCACTACTGGAATACAACGCCTAAAGAGGAGATCACTTCCTTGCTTGAACAAGTAAGGATCATCCCAATAGTATTGTTTGACATCATGGAGAAACTTCTTTTTCTTTTGTGGGGTTAGTCCCTTGGGAATTACGCCTCCTACAGTATAGTTAGCAAAATCCGCAAACCAAGGGGCTTTTGACCCTCTAATAGCATTGATTGATTGAAAAGAAGTAGAAGCAAGAGATGAAGAAGGAATTGAATTGAAAGAAATGAGTTTAGGTTGAGAAAACGTACCTGACTGGATCGTTACCGAGTCTGATTAGGTCGGTGTCGACCCTGGAGCTTCTTAGGTTTTTTAGTTTAGTTTAGTTTTTAGTCTGGTTTTAGGTGTCTTTCTTAGGTTGTTTAGTTTAGTTTTAGTTGGTTTTAGAGTTAGTTTTGTGTGTTTTTGGATAAGTTTGCATATTTTGTGAAAAGTATGGAAGCTACTTCGTTTTGTGTCTTTTTATAGGTTTAAGAGCGGGAAAGGAGCACTTTTCGAGCTGAGTTGAAGTCTTGTGGTGGAAGGTGGAATGCATGGAAGATAAGGAAGAAGTTTGCATGGGAAGATCAAGTTAAAATCCAAGTTAAAGCCAAAGAAATGTTCGAGAGAAGCCAAACAGAGGCTCGGTAACGACCATGTGAAGGTCGTTAACGAGGCTGCAAAAGATAGTTTTTGTAAGGGATTCAGCAAAGTCTACCGACCCTGTGCGGGTCGTTAACGAGGGGCCCGTGTCGGTAGAGGCGTAGCCGACTTTCAATTTTTATATCTTTTATCTTGTTATCTTTTTAGTTGGGTAAGTTTTTATCTTTTAACCTTTTCATTAGATAGTTTCTTAGTATAAATACCCTTGTTCTAAGCCTAGGCAAGGGGAGAGAGATGCTAGTTTTAGGAGAAGTCGAGAAAGAGAGAAAATCGAACCTGAAGTCGATCGAGAGAGAGAGTTTGGGTCGGTGATCGGTTCTTGCTCGGTGTTCTTAGTGTTTTCGGGATTCCACGAGATTGTAAGACGATATATGTTTAATTTCAAGTAAGTTTAGTTTTGCTTTCAATGTCTTCTTTAATTAAAGTTGCTTGCTTTATTTCAATGAAGAGTGAGTAGTCTTCTTATCTAGGGTCGGGGTTGAAACCCGACATAGTTGTGCATTTTTGAATGAGTAAGTTGATGTTTTGATTGCCTTTCATCTATTGTATTTCTTGTTGTGCTTATGCTTAGACGATAGTCGAAGTAATTCGAGTTTTTGACTTGATCGAAAGAGAAATTTGTGAACTTGAATGTTGATATTGTTCGATAACGAAAGTTTCGAGCTTTGGAATCAAAACAAGTAATAAAGTAAATTGATTTATGAAAGTTGATTGATTTGCTCGTTAGTCGGTGAAAGTTGATGAATTTATCTTTAAAGGCATGATCTTTATCTTCATATGAGTTTATATGCATGGCTATGTTGTGGTAACCCTTGTCCTAGAGCTTTTTATCCATTATATTTGTTTAGTTTTGCTTTCGTTTTCATTCGTTACCGAGGCTCCTTAGATCGGTATCGAACCTGCGTTTGAGTCGTTAGTTGTTCTGTGTTCGTAGAATTCCAGGTTCGTTAACGACCCTGACAAGGTCGTTAACGAGGTTGGTCGTAGCTGTTTTAGCTTGTTTTGCTTCGTTTTCTTGTTTCTGTAGTTCATAGACAAACGACCTTGCTTCCCTTGGACGATCCTGACTTTACCATACTCAGCGGGGTCTTGAATATAGTTTTTATTTGTTGTTAAGTAAATCCCTAACCAACAAATTGGCGCCGTTGCCGGGGAAGCAGCAGTGTTTGTTTGTTTATCTGTGGGTTTGGGAATGGCCCGACCCCGTTTTTGTTTTTAATTTTGTTTTCTTTGTCTGTTTTTTCAGCGTACGCCAGTAGGATGTCGCAAGCTCGAATTTGACAACACCGGTTACTATTTGGAACCTAAACGCACCTTACACCGTAGACGGAGAGAAAACCAGGCCATGGCTACACCCGAAGAAATGGCTCGACAGGTGAAAGCCCTCTAGAGGCAGATGGAGGCGTTATAAGCTGATCGAGATGCCGTCGCTGCCACCGCTGACCGTGAATGAGTGAACAATGCTCGTTTACATGAAGAGCTGAACGCCTATCCGAGGAACGCCAAGCAATATATGCATCCAGAACTGAGGGTGCTAGAGTCTACAATTGTTCTTCCAAAGATAGAGAAGACATTTGATATTAAATCTCAATTCATATCCTTGATAAAAAAAAGGGCTCAGTTTGAAGGGAAACCTACTAAGTGCCCTATGGAACATATTAGGAACTTTCTTGATTTATGTGACACTATAGCTGCTGAAGGTGTCTCACTTGAATATGTTCTTTTAAAAGCTTTCAGGTGGTCTCTTACTAGAAAGGCCCTGAGTTGGCTGGAGAGCTTACCTCCTAAGTCTATCAGAACTTGGAAGGCTTTGTATGATCAATTTCTTACAAAGTTTTTCCCACCTGCAAAGACAACGGAGTTGAGAAAACGTATCACATCTTATCACGAGCTGCCTAACAAGACCTTTGTAGAAACATGGGAAAAGTTTAAAGAGATGCTAAGACAGTTCCCTACTCATGGGCAACCTTTATATGTGCTCCAAGAAATCTTTTTCCAGGGGATCAATGCAGAAACGAAGAACCGCATCAACACACACACTGCATGCGGCTTTATAGAGATGGATCCCACAGCTGTATGGGAATTGTTGGACAAGCTGTCCAACTACGATGTCATGTATTGTACCCAGTAATCACCCCAGCCTCAGAAGCGTCTCTACATGCCTTACAAGGACGAAGTTGATCCCGATGTCAAACATCAATTTCTACAAGATGAGATCAACCGCCTTAAAAAACAAGTAAGTTTTCTGAAAACCTCTCATCGTTGTCAAGAATGTGGCTCTTCTTCCCATAGTACTTCTACTTGCACTAACATCGAGCAAGTAAGAGCCACTGAGACTTATGCTGAGATGAATTACATGAGAGGTCAATACAGGAACCATCCTAATAACTTTGACAGGCCAAACAACTATCCAACATGGGGCAATCAAAATCCGAATTCAAACTATGCGGCACCCCCACCGGATAGACGATATGCGCCATATCGACCTCCAGGCTACCAAGAGCCACCATCTTGGGTACAAGGTTTACAAGAGGGAATTAATGGAGTTCAAGCCAACCTTAATAACCAGATGAAAAGATGGGGGGAGTTCGATGTATGGAAGAAGAATGTCGACTCACAGCTAGGGAACTTGGCCGCACAGATTCCAAGACCGCAAGGGCAACTCCCGGGCCGCCTCGAGGAGAACCCTTGAGGACAAATAGCGGTCGTGCACCTTAGGAGCAGAAAGACACTACCGGAGTGTGCCCAAGCTAAGGAGAAGAGCCCCGAAACTGAAGAGGATGCCACAGCGCAAGTCGATATCGAACCAAAGAGGGTCGTTACCGAGCCTGAACAACTCGGTAACAATGCTCCCAGGGTTGTTAACGACCCCAATCCAGGTAAGTTCCCTACTACGAGCTCCTCTCTTGATCCCAGGCTCGTTACCGACCCCACCAAGGTCGGTACCGACCCTTCGAAGGCACCAATCGACCCTAATGTGGACCCGGTAGCATCACCTCTCGAACCCGCTTTGGCTCCGAGATTGGTGAAATCTATTCCCTTTCCTACTAAGAAGTCTAAGGACTCCACTGAAGGCAAGTTTAAGCGTTTCATTAAAATTCTCCAAGGCGTAAATATTTCTATACCATTCGCTGAGGCCCTAAGCGAAATGCCGACTTACACAAAGTTTTTGAAAGACATTCTTAGCAGGAAACGATCCATTACAGAGCTTCAAGATGAGGTCCGATCTATTACTCTTCCAGAGAAACTAGGCGACCCCGGGAGATTTGCTATAACAATTGGCATAGGCGACCATTGATTCAAGGCTCTATTTGATTTGGGAGCTAGTACGAGTCTCCTACCTTTGTCAATTTAGTCGAAAGCCAACATGGGACCATTGGAGCCATTTAACATGCGGCTATACATGGCAGATGGCTCATGCGTCAAGCCAACAGGGGTCATAGAAGACTTTCCGATTCAAGTGGGCAAATTCTTTGTTCCTAATGATTTCATAGTTATGGAGATGTCCGATGATCCGGTGGTTCCTATTATCTTAGGGAGAACGTTCCTCGCCACAGCCGGAGCCATAATTGATGTGAGGAAGGGACTCCTAACTTTCGAAATTGGGGATCAGGCGGCAGAATTTTGGTTCAACCCGACAATGAAGGAGACAGATAGAGCTGAAGTTAAGATGTTCTACACCCACAATGAATTCATCGAATGTGGGGACCTCGTTGGAAGACTATTGGTGAGTGTTGTATTCTCAGGTCGAAGATGGGCCGAGATAGTTCCTGCAGTCTCTGTAACGAGTCCACTAACCTCGGTAGCAAGTCTCCTGGCAGATGAAGATAGCTCGTTAACGACCCTGCCTGCATCGTTAACGACCTGGCCGAGGAATACGCAATCTCGGCGTTTGAATACCTTGAAGAGGTGTTGAAGACGGAGCCAGAAGAACCAATTCTCATCCCAGCTGAGCCTTCTCCAACACTCAAACCTCTTCCAGATTCTCTCAGGTTGAATTTCTTGGTCCTAATTCTACTTTCCATGTCACCATCAATGCTAAATTAAAAGATGAGGAAGTAGAGAAGTTGCTTACTGTGCTTACGACAAATAGAAAAGCTATAGGTTACTCCCTAGATGATATAACCGGCATATCCCCTTCACTTTGCATGCATAGGATATACATGGAGGATAATCATAAACCCACTATAGAGCATCAACGTAGGTTAAATCATAACATGAAAGAAGTGTTTAAAAAGGAAATTATTAAATTACTTGATGTTGGGATCATATTTCCTATATCGGACATCCAATGGGTTAGTCCGGTCCATGTAGTCCCAAAAAAGGGGGTATGACCGTAATCGAAAATGAAAAGGGAGAGCTAATCCCCACTAGGACCACAACTAGTTGGAGGATGTGCATTGATTATAGGAAGCTCAATAGTGCCACTAGAAAAGATCATTTCCCACTTCCTTTCATTGATCAAGTGTTAGAACGCTTAGCCTAGCATGATTATTTCTGTTATTTCGATGGCTATAGCGGTTTTGGCAGATTCCCATTCATCCTGATGATCAGGAAAAGACTACCTTTACATGTCCCTATAGGACTTTTGATTATAAAAGAATGCCATTTGGGCTTTGCAATGCCCCTTCCACCTTCCAAAGGTGTATGATGGCCGTTTTTTCTGATATGATAGAGGATATTGTAGAGGTCTTTATGGATGATTTCTTTGTGTATGGTTCTTCCTTTGATGTTTGTCTTGCTAACCTTGCATGTGTTCTTAAAAGATGTGAAGAAAACCAACCTTGTGCTCAATTGGGAAAAATGCCAATTTATGGTCCAAGAGGGGATAGTACTAGGACATCTTGTATCTAAAAGTGGGATAGAAGTAGATAAAGCAAAAATTGAGCTTATTGAAAAACTACCACCTCCTTCTTCTGTAAAAGATATTAGGAGCTTTCTAGGGCATGCTGGCTTTTATAGACGCTTTATGAAGGATTTTTCTAAGATAGCTAAACCTCTGACTAACCTACTAATGAAGGATGTAGTGTTTGAGCTGTCTCCATAATGCCTTGAAGCATTTTACACGTTAAGAGAAGCCCTCGTCTCCGCCCCTATTATGCAGTCCCCAGATTGGACTTTGCCTTTCGAGATTATGTGTGATGCCAATGATTATGTTGTTGGCGCAGTCTTGGGACAACGTAAAGACAAGAAGCTTCACGCCATCTATTATGCAAGTAAGACGCTTGATGAGGCGCAAAGTAAGTATACTACAACGGAGAAGGAATTCCTAGTTGTAGTATTTGATTTTGAAAAATTCTAGTCCTATCTTGTTGGTTCAAAAGTGATTGTTTATACTGACCATGAGGCCGTTAGATATCTAATGGCCAAAAAGGATGACAAGCCTAGGCTGCTTCGTTCGATGCTCTTATTGCAGGAATTTGATCATGAAATTAAAGATAAAAAAGGAGTTGAAAACTTTATGGCAGACCACTTATCTAGGTTGTCGGTTGAGCACATCACTGAATCCAACAACGAAGTGCCAATAAACGACTCCAGACCAGACGAACACCTCATTCTGAACGAGGTTGAACTCGACAAGACCCTCGTTACCGGCCCCTTTAGGGTCGGTATCGAGCCACCAAGGCTGGAGAGCGTAGATCACAACAGCGATAACTCAAGGTACATCGACACCACAATCAGGAGGCTCGATACCAAGCCTCGCGAGGTCGTCACCGACAGTAATACAACAGCTCCAGGGTCGTTAACGATCCAAACAGATTCGGTAACGACCCAGTCAGGTACGTTTTCACAAATAGAACTCCTTTATTTTAATACAATTCCTTCCTCATCTCCTGCTTCCACTTCTCTCCAATCGATTCATGCTATTAGAGGGTCAAAAGCCCCTTGGTTTGCAGATTTTGCTAACTACCTTGTATGCGGCGTAATTCCCGAGGGACTAACCCCACAAAAGAAAAAGAAGTTTCTTCATGATGTCAAATAGTACTATTGGGATGATCCTTACTTGTTCAAGCAAGGAAGTGATCACCTCTTTAGACGTTGTATTCCAGAAGAGGAGGTAGAGAGTGTGATCCGTCAATGTCACACGCTTCCTACCGCGGGCCATGCAAAAGGATTCAAGACCATGGCGAAGATTCTTCAAAGTGGTCTCTATTGGACAACCATCTTTAAAGACGTACAGGCTTATGTGAGAGCATGTGATGAATGCCAACGCTCTGGTAACATCACTTGGAGACATGAAAACCCGCTGACCGGGATACTATAGGTCGAATTATTCGACGTATGGGGCATAGACTTCATGGGACCTTTTCCTACATCGGGCCCCTACAAGTATATCCTTGTTGCGGTTGATTATGTCTCTAAGTTGGTGGAGGTCATTGCTACAAGGACCAATGATGCTAAAACCGTGGCCAAATTTTTTAAAACTAACATTTTCCCCAGGTTTGGTGTTCCAAGGGTTCTCATTAGTGATGGTGGATCTCACTTCATAGAGCGGAGTTTTGAGGCACTTCTGGCTAAGTATAGGGTATCACACCGGGTGGCAACACCATATCATTCCCAAACTAGTGGCCAAGTTGAAGTTTCAAACCAGGCAGATCAAGAGCATTTTGGAAAAAACGTTGTCCCGCTCAAGGAAGGATTGGTCATCTAAATTGGATGACGCTCTATGGGTTTACAGGACGGCATACAAGACGCCCCTACGCACCACTCCCTACAACCTAGTGTATGGCAAGGCATGCCATTTACCGGTCGAGATGGAGCACAAAGCATTATGGGATCTTAAAGAGCTCAACATAAACCTCGACGCAGCCAGAGCAAAAAGATTCATGGACTTGCAAGCACTAGAGGAGTTGAGGCTAAAGGCATACGAAAATGCCGAGATCTACAAGGAGCGCACCAAACAGTGGCACGATCAGAAATTGGTGCCCAAAACTTATGAATTTTGTGATAAGGTACTTCTCTTCAATTCAAGACTCCGTTTATTTCCAGCAAAGCTTAGAACAAGATGGAGCGGGCCATTCGTGGTTCACCACATCTATCCTCACGGAGCGGTAGAGTTGATCGATAACCAAGGCTCCATCTTCAAAGTTAACGATCACTAATTGAAGAAGTTTCATGAGCAACCCGACCCGGACGAAGAGATTAGAGTCACCGTGGCTCTCACAACGTCGGATTAGCTGAGGTAAGTTCGCCGGGCTAACGACGTTAAACATAGCGCTTACGGGAGGCAACCTTGTTTTTAGTTTTAGTTAGTTTTCTTTTCTTTTTAGTTCTTTTTGTTAGCTTTCTTTTGAGTTTTTAGTAGTTTAGAAGTTAGCAAGATAGAATTGTTCGAAACTAACATGGTATAGGAAGTTGGGCTCGGAAAAACGCTGAATAACAAGTTGCTCAGGCTTGTTAACGACCCCCCAGGGTCGTTAACGACCCATGTCGAGACCCGAATAGGCAGACGCGGGTGAGGTATGTTTTCTAACCTAATCTATCTTCTATCTTATACCCTCACTCCGCCTCTTCCTCTTCCTCTTACCCCTTCCTATTTAACCCTCTCAAAAACTCCCAATCCCACACCCAAATCTCAAGCCAAATCCTCAAATCTTCAAACCAATCCCACCGATTTCTCTCTACCCACCATCGATCGGTGCACCACCGCCCCTAACCCCTAAACCGCACCTTAATAACGAGCCCACTCCTCTCTTGAGTTCGTTACCCGCACACCACAAGCCTCGTTACCCTCCCCAAATTCAATCTTTGTTCTTCAATTCTTCGAATCAACGATATGAATTCTAAACCCTAACCCTCTTTTTTGCAAGATTCATGATTTTTGGGATAAAATTTCATATCTAGATCTTGATTGAGTGGTTGGTTTGCATGTCCAAATTGCATGATGATTCTATTGCTTTTACGAATGGTGACTGATTTTGATTTGTATTTGGTTATTCTTGCTTGGTTTGCATTGAAATTTTGATAAAGAAAACATGAAATAACTTGTCTTTGAAGTGATTTAATCTTCACCATGAGTTTTGGCATTGTTTGGCATGTTTTGATAGGGTAATCGAGTAAGTATGGGGTTGCATGTGCTCGATTGTGTGTTTTATGTGGGATTGTGTTTCATTCATGCTTGATTAATTGGAAGTATGTGGTGTTTAGAACTCGGAATAGACTGTAAATGGTTCTCGCCCAAGCCCGTTAACGACCCTCCCAAGATCGTTAACGACCTTGTAATATGCCTAGTTTCAAAACGAACCCAGACTGGTTAACGACCCAATTGGTTCGCTAACAAGGCAAGTCGAGAGCACTTCCGAGAGTAAGTATGGGGTTTCTTTTTTGTTGGTTTGTGTGGATCTTATCTTGGAAATTCATGGTTTTTGTAGGTACATATGGCAAGCACTAGCAGAGCTAACACAAGAGCCGCCGGAAAGAAGAAGAGGACTCAACGGTCCCCATCCCCTCCACGCATGGACAATATCATATTGGCTACCCAAGCGCAAGCTAACCTCTTCAACGCTATTCTTGAAAAGGATCACTACACAAGGTGGTTCTCAAAGTCAAGCGCTCAGTCAATGGGGATTTATGAGGATGTCAAGCACGCTTACCGCCTCAACTGTTGAAGAAAGAGGAGATACCGCATTACCCGGCTCTCACCGCCGAATTCTTGGCCACTCTCGACACAAGCTTCAAAACCAAGACTTCGGTGGGAAGGATAAGGTTCCGGCCAGGCAATGTCAACCATGAATGCAAAATGGTTGAGTTTAATGCATATCTGGAGCTTCCTCACCATTCTCGGAACTACAAGATCAAGGACTACAAGGTTACGAAAACATGGAGTTACATTTCTGAGGAAGTTGAACCTTCCGCCACATTTCTGAGGAAGTTGAACCATCTTCCGGATCATTCTCCGAGTCTTGGCCGCCACATTATGGCCCAAGAGAGACCTATCAAGGCCGATGATGTCTCTCTATTTGGTGGTGTTTTCATATGTGATTTCCTTCGTAAATATGTTTCTTTTTCCCCTTTTCTTGTGCGTTTTGTTCCTTTTTAGCTTAGTTCCCGTATTTCTATGAGATTCGGAGACTATGCACATTTTATGTGTTTTGTAGGTAATCTGGCATGAATCAAGGATCGATTTGAAGGAGGGTCGAGACATGGAGCAAAGGCCGAGCAAAGCGGGAAAGAGAGGACCAAGCCATGAAGAAGAACAAGAGGAAAGCCAACAAGAAGAAGGTGGAACGAGGTTCGGACCGAGTTGCAACCACGTCGGGCCCGACTTTGAAATCTCCAACCTCGGACCGAGTTGCACAGTAACTCGGGCCCGAGGTCCTCCGTGTCGGTCCAAGTCGGTCACCGAACTACTTGGGCTCCAAGGCACGAAATTGTGAACTTCCACTTTTGCCCCTCATCTAATAAAAGGCCCTCTTGTCTTCCACAAAAAGGGGGTTCTCTCACACAAAAAGGGGGGTTCTCCACCACAAAAAAAGGGGGGGGGGTTCCAAGGGAGCCAAGAGGATACTTGGAGAGCAAGGAGGAAGGAGAGGAGAAGGAGAAGAGAGAGAATCGGCCAAGGAGAGGAAGATTGATAGGTTTGGTTGATAGATTAGCTTTGCTTTGTTTTGATCTTGTGGATTTGGAAACCCTTGATTGGAATTTGTGGATTGCTTTTGATTTGAATGAAACTTTGCTTTGTTTTGAGATTGATGATGTTGATTGCTTTCCCTTTTGATTTGTTTGCTTTCTTTGTTTGCCTTATGAAGTAGATCTCCTTGATCTTGGGTTATGGGGGAAGACCCTAGCTAGGTTTGGGATAGAAACCCCAATTCCATAGCCTTGAGTGTTTGATCTAAGGAACCCACTCTACATAGAGCTACAATTCCTTGCGAAAGTCGGGAATCAAGGCTTGAGATTGGCAAAGTAGCGAAAGTGAACATGTGTCAATCTCAAGACCTTGCTTCGAAGGGGATTTCCCCAATGATCGATGTGTAGAAGTGGTTGGAACGAGGGCGAAAGCACTCGATCCTAGTCCGATCATCACTCATTGCTTGAATTGGGGTGGATAAGCCTTAATCTACTAGAGAAGGAACCCAAAAGCCCAAGATCTACTTTTAATCCTTGAAGTTCGACAAACCCAGCTACCTCGGGCCCGACTTACCTTACGTCGGTCCCGACTTCCTCTTGTCGCCAACATCGGGCCCGACGTGACCTCTGTGTCGGTCCCGACTGTTCTCTTTGTTTTCCTTTGTTTTAAGCTCTCTTTTCCAGCTTCCTAGTGTCTAGGCACATCAATCGAGTAGACTTCCCGAGTGTTCGACACCCACCACGTGCTACAACGGGGTCGGGTTATAAATTGTATCTCTAGACCCTCGCACACCGTGAGAGGCGATCAAAAAGATTGGCGCCGTTGCCGGGGAAGTCTAAGTGCATTGAGTGCCAATTTGGTGAGTTTCTTGTGTTTTGGTAGTGATTTGGGTGAGGGAATAGCCCAAACCCTTTGTTTGTTTTTGATTTGTTTTGGTTTGTGTCTTTGTTTCATAGGTGTATGCTAGCTCGTTCCTCCCGAGGAACACTTGAGCTTGAGTTTGTGAGTGATCCGGAAAGTATTCTCAAAGAAGCCCGAAGAAGGAAAAGGATGGAGAATCAAGCTCTCCATGTTGATGAGGAGTTGGCTCGACTTAGGGCCGAAATGGCTAGATTGCAACTTGAGAGGGACAATCAAGAGGAGGTGGCAAGAAGAGAACGGGAGCAACGGATGAGAGCCGAGGCTCAACTCAACGCTCTACCCCGGAATGCACGCCAATACATGCATCCGGAGTTGAGGGTACCCGAGCCGGCTATTGTGCTTCCCGAGGTTGCCAAGAATTTTGAGATCAAGACGCAATTCATCTCCCTCATCAAGCGTGATCAATTCGAGGGCCGTCCACATGAGTGTCCCATAGAGCATGTTAAACGATTTGTGGATATGTGTGAGACGATCTCCACCGACGAGGAGACATTGGAGTATGTGCTTCTAAAGGCGTTCAAATGGTCACTTGGGGGCAAGGCCACACATTGGCTCGAGAGCCAAGTTCCTAGGTCAATCACAACTTGGAAGACACTCTATGATGCTTTCTTGATGAAGTTCTTCCCGCCCTCAAAGACAACCGAGTTAAGAAGGAAGATTGCAAGCTTTCAACAAGGTCCGAATGAGCCCCTCTTCGAAGCATGGGACCGTTTCAAGGAGATGTTGCGCCAATGTCCTACTCATGGCCAACAACCATATGTACTTCAAGACATCTTTTTCCAAGGCATCAATCCGGTAACGAAGGACAAGCTCAATCTCCACACCGATTGTGGGTTCATAGACTTGACACCGGATCAAGCTTGGGAGCTACTTGACAAGCTATCCGATTATGAGGCCATGTATGGGGTGAGTCAAGCTAGCAAGGAGGTGAAAGTTCAAGGTGAAGGTGCAAGGAAGTTATATGATCCAAAGGGAGAAGACATTGATAGGGATGTGAAGCTCCAATTCCTTGAAGGTGAAGTGAGCAAGCTTAAGAGGCAAGTCCACTACTACAAGCAAAATGCTAGAGCTTGTGAGGAGTGTGGATCCTTTGCACATGCTACACAAGTTTGTCCGAATGAGAGCCAAGTGCGCTTGGCTGAGCGAATTGAGGAGGCAAACTATGTCCGAGGAAATTTCGGTGGAAGAGGCAATTTCAACAATGGTGGCAATGGCCGGTGGAACAACGGTCAAGCTCAGGGTTACAACAACAACTTCAACCAAAACGAGCCAAGGGCGCCACCACCACCATATAGACCACCGGGATTCAATGAGTTACAAACATTTGCTCAAGAGATGAGAGATGGGTTCAAGGAGATGAGGACCCAATTCAATGAGTTTGGTGCATGGAGGAGGCAAGTCGACAATCAATTTGCTCAAATCGCAACTCAAGCCCCGAGAGAGAATGGGAGACTTCCGGGCCGATCCGAGGAGAATCCTCGAGCTCAAAACAATCAAAATGAAGTCCGGGCAATTGGATTGAGAAGTGGCCGAAACCTACCCGAGCCACACGTGCCTAAGAAGAATGAAGAGAGTCGGACCAACTTACCCAGCAAGTCGGGTCCGACATTCCCCGAAGTTGATCCAGCAAGAAGATCGACTCCTTCACCACGGACCGAGGTCGAGAGCAACTCGGGACCGACGTACACAGACCTCGATCCAACTCCTCTGTCCAGGACCGAGATTCACAACATCGGGCCCGATATGGTGCCCAAGTCGGTCCAACCAGGAAGTGTTGCAAGTGAAGTAGGGAAGTCCAAGGAAGTTGATCCAAGCAAGATTCAAGGTGCAACAATTCTTCCATATCCCTCGAAGAAGCCAAAAGATGTTGTTGAGAACAAGTTCAAGAGGTTTCTCAAACTCTTGCAAGGCTTGAACATCTCTATCCCATTTACGGATGCATTGAGCGAGATGCCATCTTATGCCAAGTTTTTAAAGGAGATTTTGAGCAAGAAGAGGTCCATAGTGGAAATGCAAGATGAAGTCAAGACCTTGGAGTTACCGCAAAAGCTAGGAGATCCCGGTCGCTTTGCTATAACCATTGGTGTGGGGTCTCAAAACTTCCAAGCCTTATGTGACCTTGGGGCAAGTGTTTCGGTGATGCCCGCTAGCATTTGGAGAAGAGCAAATTTGGGTGAAATGGAGCCGGCCGATATGTCCCTAACTGTGGCCGACGGTTCCATCATCAAGGCTAAGGGAATATTGGATGACGTTCCGGTGCGAGTTGGAAAGTATTTTGTCCCCGATGATTTCGTGATCTTGGACATGCACGAGGACCCCTTGGTCCCAATAATCTTAGGAAGACCATTCTTAGCTACGGCGGGGGCAAGGTTTGATGTCAAAAACGGCAAGGTTTCCTTTGAGATTGGTGAAGAAAAGGTCGATTTTCACTTCAACAAGGCCTTGAATGAGCCGGACGCCTTGGCTATCCTCAAACTTGAAGAGAGTGCTAAGAGAAAAGGTGAAGAAGTGGAAGAAGCTAGAGAGGTCGTTGTGTTGAGAAGTGATGAAGGGTTGAATAAACAAATACAAGCAAGGGAGTTGTTGGAGCAAATTGAGGATCAAGATGAGTCAAGGATCAATGCTAGCCCAAGGAGAAATGAAGAGTATCCGGCTTTGGGCCAGCCAAGTAGTAGAATACTTTATATCCTTTTGATGTTGGTGATGACCACAATTCTTCCCAAACTTTTGATTCCTACATTTGTTTAAGTGATTTGAAAGATGACTTAGGAGACTCCTACATTTGCCTTAGTGACTTGAAAGATGAATTGGTAGAATCTCCTAGGAATTCTTTGGATAACTTTGGTGTAGGAAAAGAAAAACATGATGGAGCAAGTAAGGAGAAGAAATCTCATCCGTTGGAGGAGTATGATGAGATAGGCCCGAGATCGGAAAGCCATGCCTATGTAGACCATCGTTGGTGGTTTTATGGGTATGAAGGCAAAGGGAATGGGCATAACAATGGCGAGCAATTCACCGTGTTTCACCCGCCATAAGGTTGAGGTTAGGAAGTCAAGCTAGTGACTCTAAACGAGCGCTTCTCGGGAGGCAACCCGAGCTAGTAGCTTTCTTTTCGTAATTTTAGTTTGATTTTTCTTAGTTTAGCTTAGCTTTTCTCTAACCGATCCCTATCTAGTGTTTTGTGGATTTATGGTGTTGTGCATCCTTCAAAGTTGTGTAGGATTGGAGGTGAAATATTTAAATGGAAATATGGGAAAGAAGTTGCATGGGGATGGAGTAAAATTGGCGACCCGAATACTCCCACATAGAGCCCAGGTAAGTCGGGCCCGACATAGGGACGTCGGTCCATGAAGTCGGTTCAACTCGATTTGACTAGTTGGAATGCCAATTTTTCCCTTGACCTAATTTGTCCTTTTCCCCCATTAAATACTATCCCCCACCTACCTATCATCTTCATATCAACCACCATTCCCAAAATACAACCCCTCTCCCTCAAACACTCTCAAAGTCGGCCGCCCCTCCCCTTCCATACTCGATCCACACACTTCCCTCCTTCATCTCAATCCAACCATAAAAAGACCTCCCTAACCCGATTCCAAATAGAAATTTCGAGTTCAATCTCGTTCTTCATCCCCCATCTAGATCCAGATCTAGGAAATTTGAGTTCTAAGTTGCTTATTTGTTTAAAAGTTCAATACTCTTCGAATCCGGTATGTGTTACTCGGTCTCTACTTATTTCTTTGAAAATTTTGTGCTTTCATTGCGTAGATTGAGTAATGCCATGTTTGATTGAGAGCTTGAGCTTGAGCATCAATGGTGGATTTGCATGATTTGTGAAATTGAGCTTTAAAGTTGTTTATGCATGCTTAGATCCATTTAGAACTTCGATTAGGGATGTTTGATGGTTGAATTTGAAATTTAAGTGCATGATAGAGTGATTTGGGTTGATTTAAGGCTAGAGGTCGAAGCATGAACTAGGTCGAGATCGACGTGCCCAGTAAAGTCGGGCCCGAGTTGTGGAAGTCGGTCCATCAAATCGGACCGAGGTTGAGGATGTGTCGGGCCCGACATAGGTTGGAAGTCGATCCATGTTGTTTTTGCCCTCTTCTTGTGATATCATGTGGATTCATGTGTTTCATTGTTGGCTATAGCCTAATCATGATGTAGTATGATCATTTGCTTAGCCATTGTTAGAAGATATCCATGATGATTCATGTTGGATTGTGATGCATGTGTGTTTAGAGACTAAGTATGGAGTTCCCTTGTGTTGATGTGTTGTTGTGTGTTGATGAGTGCTTTTGTTGAGTTGTATGGAGTTTATCTTGGACCCTTTTGTTTGGTTGGATGTGTGTAGGTACCATGGAGACTAGAGCTTCATCATCTCATGCGGAAAGGCCGAGGAAGAAGTCCAAGAAGTCAAGGAAAGAGCCAAAGTTGGATGATGTCTACTTGGAGGATGATGAGCAAGTTGAGAGTTATGCAAGGTATATGGCGCTTGAGCATCACACAAGGTGGCTTGATTGGGACGCCGTGAGGAAGATGGACATGGATCAAGCTCTTCCAAGGTGCTACTCCCATATCGGTCTCAATGGAATGCTAAGGTGGGACAACACCCACTATCCCGCCCTCACCTCGGAATTCATGGCCACTTTTGAATGCACTTATGATAATGTGGAGGATGAGGAAGGGGCGATCACTTTCCAATTGGGCAATGAGGACCACAATCTCTCTCTTAGGGACTTGGCTACCTACTTCGGGTTTCCATGCCCAAGAGAAGAGACCGGCGTCGACAATGAGAAGGTGAACCAAGTGTGGCGTCTTGTGGCCGGGAAGAGCGAGATGAGAAATGGCGCCTCCACAAACGAGATTGCTAGCCCTCTTTTTCGGGTCATGATGCGAGTCTTGGGGTGTGCAATCTATGCTCGTCATGAGTTGAGCAAGCCGATGAAGGAGGAGATCATGTTGCTCCATGAGATGCTCTTCAACACCGAGAAGCCCATGAACCTTGCATGGGAGTGGGTCAAGATGGTGCGAGACTTCCAAAGCTCCTCTTGGATCTACTTCGGTGGGATGATAGCAAGGCTCGCCATGCGTCTAGGAGTTGATCTTGACAAGTATTCTCCGGCTCCGAATGGTGTGGAGTACATGAACATGAAGTATTTCAAGAAGGCCAACATCATCAAGGAGAAGCTCTACATGATTTCTTTGGCCCCTCACTCGAACTATGATGGTGTCTCGATCCGGTTGGCGGCCAACCTCTATGATCTTTCCCGGTATCAAAATTGGTACCAAGTGTGGGCCGGCAAGCCACACTCATTTGGTGACCCCGAAGGTGCAAGAGAGGGGCGGCGACAACAATCTCAACACATTCGGTTTACCTCCCCTCCATCTACACCGGATTCCGACCAAGACAACTTCGTGTTTGCACCTCGTGGGGAAGACATGGAAGTCGATCAAGGGCAAAGTGAAGAAGATGAGCGCCTCCAAGGCTTGATGGCCGACCTCCGAGCCACGCACCATGCTCCAACACTGGCGGACCGAGGTACACACCAAGTCGGGCCCGACTTCCCTCAACGTCGGTCCACTTCATTCCATGGTGGTGAGGTCCCGAGGCATTATGAACGAGGAGAAGGGAGCGGTGCAAGGCGAGAGCAATTCCAAGGTGGCGGTTATGAAGGCTATGCCCAATGGTACGGTCCGGGAATGGTGTTTCCCGAGCAACAACAAACCGTGGACATGTCCTTCTTAGCCAACCAAATGGCTCATCTCCAACTTCAACAAGAAAATGTTCTCCAAGAGGTCCATCAAGTGAATCTCCAACAACAACAAATGTACCACCATCAACAACAAATGTACCAACAACAACAACAAATGCTCCAACAACAAAGTTCTTTCCAAGCTAGCCAACAAGAGATGAACCGAGCCCTCGGCTACACTAGACGAGAGGTGGAGGAGCTTAGGGAGGTGGAAGACCAAAGGTGGCGGGTCCAAGATAGCTTTAACACATGGATGAGCGGGAACTTCCCTTCCCGTGAGGACCAATGGACACGCCCGGAGCCTCAACTCCAACCACCACCACAAGACTTCTACCAAGAACAAGTGTACGAGAGGGAGCGGCAAGCAAGGCTCCAAAGAGGACGTAGACGTGACAACCCCTTCGATTGATCCTATACATGCCATTGAAGAATAAGAAATTGTGAGCTTTTCATACTCTTCTCTCTTGCTTTTAAGTTTTGGTTTCCTTGTTTGATGGGGACATCAAAATTTTAAGTATGGGGTGGGGGTAAGTGTGTTCATGATTTCACTTGTTTATGTTTGTTTATTATTTTGAGGATATTTAGTTTGTGTTTTTAGTTTGTGTTTGGGATGTTTGCTTCTTGGTTTGTGGTTTGATGAAAAACATGAATGATTAATTTGGTCTGGAATGGATGAGTTTTTGGTTTTAGAGAAATTTTTGCAAAAAAATCCATAAAAATTGAAAAATTGTGTTGAAAACAACAAAAAGATTTTGTGTTTTGTAGGTTTTGGACTAGAAATTCCCATCTTAGATTGCCAAAATAAAAGCTAATGATGATGTGAGCATGTAAATTCCTTTGCATATTTTTGGATAGTTTAGCCTCTTAAATGATGTTGTTTTTGATGTGATCATGATATCTTGCTTGTTTTATTGAACATGTGAGTTCTAGGACGAGTTCTTATGCAACTAAGTATGAGTGACCCTTGTGAGATTGATTTTTGGCCATTTTAGGGATGCTTGTTCATATTTGCATATCCCTCATTTTTCTTGTGTGATTAGCTCATTCATGCTTAGTAAAACTTGCTATTGCGGTGTTTATCTATTTTCCAAGACCGTCATGAGATTTGTCCTAGCATTGTCACATTGATTTTGAACTTTATTCTTCTAGTCACATAAATGTTCCAAATCCTACCATGAAGTTAATCCTTTGTTTGTAGCCCTGTTCTATCCTAAGCCTTTGTTTGAAACTCCTCAAAAATATTATTCCTAGCCTTATATGACTTGACCCTTATGGGATTGGACTTTAGAAGAGAGGTTTGGATTGTATTTGAAGAGTTGAGATTCTCTTGGGTTTAAGGGCAAAAGAATGGTGTTATGAATCATGTGGGTAGTGCATCTTTGTTGTACAAAAATGAAAAAAAAAAGAAAGAAAAGGAAGAAAGAAAATGTTGGAAATGTAAAGTGGAATAAAGCAAAGAGCTTAAGTGAAGAAAAGGGTCCGACCGAGTTACAAGCAACATCGGGCCCGATGTCATAAGAAAGTCGGTCCAAATGTAGAAAGTGTTGGAAAATCCAACAAAAAGCATAAGAGCAAAGATGAAGTGGAATGTTAAGTGAAATTTTGGGTTGAAAGGAAAATGTTAAGTCTTTTGGGTGGGTGTGAAAGTAATTGTGGAATTTGGTGAAGTTGGTGAGAGTTTAGGCTGTTCAATCCCCATTGTAAGCACCACAAGACCAAATAATTCCCACCTTGAGAAA
The DNA here is from genome assembly GCA_964016875.1 of Fallopia convolvulus. Taxonomy (NCBI): domain Eukaryota; kingdom Viridiplantae; phylum Streptophyta; class Magnoliopsida; order Caryophyllales; family Polygonaceae; genus Fallopia; species Fallopia convolvulus. The sequence continues at coordinate 38,994,295 of OZ024727.1, forward strand.
TACCAAAAGCCCCATTACAACCCGGCCGAATGGAACCTCTTTGAGGACCTCCATTGAGCCAAGTTCGAAATTCTTTGTGTACTTTGCATTAGGCATCTCTAGGTGGAGGAATTGGTGATACTAGCTTCAATAGTAAAGTCTTTACTTGCATGATTTTTGAGCTTGAGTGTTCATTGTTAAACCCAAACACATGATGAGTGATACACATTCACATATCCCTAAAGTGAGGCTTAGTTGCATTGACTTTATTCCTTGGAACACTTAATCATGTGTGATGATGTAATCTTGCTTGAATATCGATCACTTGTGCTTAAAATGTGTTTTCATACGAGGCTTTACTTGAAGATTATGTTTCGGTCTTGCTCACATTGTTATTGCTTGAGGACAAGCAAGTTTAAGTATGGGGTATTTTGATGTCTCTCTATTTGGTGGTGTTTTCATATGTGATTTCCTTCGTAAATATGTTTCTTTTTCCCCTTTTCTTGTGCGTTTTGTTCCTTTTTAGCTTAGTTCCCGTATTTCTATGAGATTCGGAGACTACGCACATTTTATGTGTTTTGTAGGTAATCTGGCATGAATCAAGGATCGATTTGAAGGAGGGTCGAGACATGGAGCAAAGGCCGAGCAAAGCGGGAAAGAGAGGAGCAAGCCATGAAGAAGAACAAGAGGAAAGCCAACAAGAAGAAGGTGGAACGAGGTTCGGACCGAGTTGCAACCACGTCGGGCCCGACTTTGAAATCTCCAACCTCGGACCGAGTTGCACAGTAACTCGGGCCCGAGGTCCTCCGTGTCGATCCAAGTCGGTCACCGAACTACTTGGGCTCCAAGGCACGAAATTGTGAACTTCCACTTTTGCCCCTCATCTAATAAAAGGCCCTCTTGTCTTCCACAAAAAGGGGGTTCTCTCACACAAAAAGGGGGGTTCTCCACCACAAAAAAAGGGGGGGGGGGGTTCCAAGGGAGCCAAGAGGATACTTGGAGAGCAAGGAGGAAGGAGAGGAGAAGGAGAAGAGAGAGAATCGGCCAAGGAGAGGAAGATTGATAGGTTTGGTTGATAGATTAGCTTTGCTTTGTTTTGATCTTGTGGATTTGGAAACCCTTGATTGGAATTTGTGGATTGCTTTTGATTTGAATGAAACTTTGCTTTGTTTTGAGATTGATGATGTTGATTGCTTTCCCTTTTGATTTGTTTGCTTTCTTTGTTTGCCTTATGAAGTAGATCTCCTTGATCTTGGGTTATGGGGGAAGACCCTAGCTAGGTTTGGGCTAGAAACCCCAATTCCATAGCCTTGAGTGTTTGATCTAAGGAACCCACTCTACATAGAGCTACAATTCCTTGCGAAAGTCGGGAATCAAGGCTTGAGATTGGCAAAGTAGCGAAAGTGAACATGTGTCAATCTCAAGACCTTGCTTCGAAGGGGATTTCCCCAATGATCGATGTGTAGAAGTTGTTGGAACGAGGGCGAAAGCACTCGATCCTAGTCCGATCATCACTCATTGCTTGAATTGGGGTGGATAAGCCTTAATCTACTAGAGAAGGAACCCAAAAGCCCAAGATCTACCTTTAATCCTTGAAGTTCGACAAACCCAGCTACCTCGGGCCCGACTTACCTTACGTCGGTCCCGACTTCCTCTTGTCGCCAACATCGGGCCCGACGTGACCTCTGTGTCGGTCCCGACTGTTCTCTTTGTTTTCCTTTGTTTTAAGCTCTCTTTTCCAGCTTCCTAGTGTCTAGGCACATCAATCGAGTAGACTTCCCGAGTGTTCGACACCCACCACGTGCTACAACGGGGTCGGGTTATAAATTGTATCTCTAGACCCTCGCACACCGTGAGAGGCGATCAGCCGACACGGACGGAAGTTGCATGCCTCCGTACTATACTTTTTGAGGATCCCGCCCCGTTGACCTTGGGGTATGAATGGTTGGAATATATTGAGAAGCACGGGATCAAGTCAAAAGAAGTATGGTGCTGGAATCTGGTGAGTCTACTGGCGAAAAAGCTCGGCGTCAATCTCACACTTTATACGCCGAACCCTGCCCAAAAGTTCGACAAGAATTATTGGTTTGCTTCCGGCATTTTTTTGAGGACTGAGAGAGGGCACGCCACCAAGGTACTAGGCCAAGATGTGCTCCTTACCCGAGAAAAGTTTGAATTGCTTTACGTGCAAAATTGGTACGAGTCTTGGACGGGTCATGCATTCCCGTTAGAAAAGAAGCCACAAGATGAGCCGTCGTTGAGGGGGTGTGATGGCCGGATCGATGGAGGGGATGATGGTGCAAAGAGATCGGCACGAGAATCCAAGGAATTCCGACAACAAACACCACGCAACTGACCCGTCTTCAACTGGCTGGATCTTCCTTGTCCGAACTCGGAATTGAGTGATTCCAATTCGAGAAGTTAGATCTCTGAGTCTAGTTTAATCCCTCAAAATTTCAGACCTAGTTAATGAGTGGATTGAAAGATATGTTGATTTTACTGAGGGGGTGCAGAAACCACCGAGATGGATGATGGATCGAAATGGGGAGAACAAGGGGATATGGATGCTTGACAACTTGGATATGACTCACCAAGCTCTCAAACAAACTAAGATGCCCAAATTATCGGATATTACTCACCAACAACTTGAACAACGAGAATTGAACGAACGAAATACAAGAACAAGAACTTGAATTGAAATTGCAAGGGAAAGTAAGCAACAAGAGAGTATTTTCGTCCAATCTCTCGAAATGAGGAGGAGGCCGACCTTAAACCTAACACAAAGCCTTACAAAATCAACCCCCTCACTTAAGGAAATTACATAAATTAACCCGAAATCCCGAAAACTTATAAAGTGTCCTTAACCGTAGAAATGTCACTTAGAACCGTGAAGCACAATAAAACTCCAACCTTCACCGTCATTAGCCTTCGGAAACTTATGAGCCATGAGCTCCTCCTTGATTTTGTCTAGTATAGACTTAGCTAGGGCTCGTGTGATGCGCCCAAGATAGGGCATGGCTCCTTGACTCGGTTTCTTAGCGCCTCGAACATCGTCTTTGGTTGCTTGTCCAAGTATTGGCTCCCCTTTATCGTGCACATTGGGCTTGTCTTTAGGGATGGAATCTTCACTCAACTCATGGGGCCATGACTCGGTAGATGGAATCACATCATCCTCCTCCCCTTCAAAAAGATTCGTCCTCGAATCTATCAAGCCTTGTGAGCTCAACAAAGAAGGTAGGGCTTCTAGCTCCCTTGGTGTGGCATTCTCCATGACAAAGACATCCTTCTTGGCCTCCACAAGAAAGGGAATGTAATCACCACTTGGAGTGACTAAAACAGCCTCATCCTCCTCATGGAGCAAGAAAGGCAAATATGAAGGAATCATAGGAAATGCATCCATCCATGGTGTCGCCAACGAGTTCATGGAGCTAGGAGTGATGGTAGGACGATGCTTGATTTTAGGAGACAATTCCACAACTTCCTCCTCTTCTTGCAATGTGTGCATCAATTCTATTGGACACTTGATGGTAATGAGTTGTTCCAATCCATGGAAAGGAGTCTCTCTTTTTGGTTGCTCTGTGTCACTCATCACTCTTTGTTGGAAGGAAGTCTCCTCTCCTTTACAAGGGGTCGTCCTCGAACCTTTATCCTCTTCTCGTGTCTCCTTGATCTTCACCACTTGAGGCACTTGTGTCCTCTCGTCCAGCCCTAGGATTCGTCGCTCCAAGGCATCCATGCGTGTCTCCATAGCTTCCAAAGATTGTTGCATGGATTGTTGGAAGGATTGCAACATGGCAGCCACCGAGTTGGAGGACTCCTCAACTTGTTCCTTATTCTTGTCATCACCTACACCTGTCATTGTAAAAACAAGGCAAAGATCAAGGTATAGAGGTCACACGAATTAATCACCAAGACTTGCCCGAGATGAAAATCCGACAAGTTGCAAGTAGGACATGACCAACAAAATGGAACAAGAAAAGCTCAAACACAACAACACAAGATGTCTCGTCTTGGTGTCGTTCCCGTATCCTAGAACCGTAACCAACAACAAGCATGTAATGATATAAAGGGGTCAAAAGAAAGCTGGATTATGGACTCAATTCCCACGTTTTTACTCAGCCAAATTCAGCAAGACACACTTAAATCAAGCACTAAAGGAAGACATTAATCAAGCAACAAATGCACCCTTTCAACTACCAACTTTTGAAGACTCTTTTTGTGTTCTATGTGGACGTTTTTTGAGCAGTTTTTCCAGCCATGGTTGAACATCAAACTCCGCCAAAACTTCAACAATTCAAGGACTCAAAAACGCCACAATTCAAGACAATAATTCGGACAAGGCAGAGCACAACAACAACAACGCAGCCCTAAGGAGTTCGAACCTAAAACTTGCAACAAGTGGAAATTCAAGGTCGGAACAAGATTTAGATGGTGATACCTTCACATGGCTCTGATACCACTTGATGGCCGGATCGATGGAGGGGATGATGGTGCAAAGAGATCGCCACGAGAATCCAAGGAATTCCGACAACAAACACCACGCAACTGACCCGTCTTCAACTGGCTGGATCTTCCTCGTCCGAACTCGGTATTGAGTGATTCCAATTCGAGAACTTAGATCTCTGAGTCTAGTTGCATCCCTCAAAATTTCAGACCTAGATAATGAGTGGATTGAAAGATATGTCGATTTTACTGAGGGGGTGCAGAAACCACCGAGATGGATGATGGATCGAAATGGGGAGAACAAGGGGATATGGATGCTTGACAACTTGGATATGACTCACCAAGCTCTCAAACAAACTAAGATGCCCAAATTGTCGGATATTACTCACCAACAACTTGAACAACGAGAATTGAACGAACGAAATACAAGAACAAAAACTTGAATTCAAATTGCAAGGGAAAGTAAGCAACAAGAGAGTATTTTCGTCCAATCTCTCGAAATGAGGAGGAGGAGGCCGACCTTAAACCTAACACAAAGCCTTACAAAATCAAACCCCTCACTTAAGGAAATTACATAAATTAACCCGAAATCCCGAAAACTTATAAAGTGTCCTTAACCGTAGAAATGTCACTTAGAACCGTGAAGCAAAATAAAACTCCAACCTTCACCGTCATTAGCCTTCGGAAACTTATGAGCCATGAGCTGCTCCTTGATTTTGTCTAGTATAGACTTAGCTAGGGCTCGTGTGATGCGCCCAAGATAGGGCATGGCTCCTTGACTCGGCTTTTTAGCGCCTCGAACATCGTCTTTGGTTGCTTGTCCAAGTATTGGCTCCCCTTTATCGTGCACATTGGGCTTGTCTTTAGGGATGGAATCTTCACTCAAATCATGGGGCCATGACTCGGTAGATGGAATCACATCAGAGTGTGTGTCGAGGTTTGAGAGAGAAGGAGAAGCTATGGATGAAGATGACGCTACAACGTAGGCAGCCACGGAGGAGCTCGATATCGAGGACGATGACCTCGGTTTAGAATTTATCTTTAAAGGCATGATCTTTATCTTCATATATGCATGGCTATGTTGTGGTAACCCTTGTCCTAGAGCTTTTTATCCATTGAATTTGTTTAGTTTTGCTTTCGTTTTTATTCGTTACCGAGGCTCCTTAGATCGGTACCGAACCTGCATTTGAGTCATTAGTTGTTCTGTGTTCGTAGATTTCCTGGTTCGTAAACGACCTTGTTTTAGCTTGTTTTGCTTCGTTTTCTTGTTTTTGTAGTTGATAGACAAACAACCTTGCTTCCCGTGGACGATCCTAACTCTGCTATACTCAGCGGGGTCTTGACTAAAATTTTTATATGTTGTTAAGTAAATCCCTAACCAACAAATTGGCGCCGTTGCCGGGGAAGTAATAGTGTTTGTTTGTTTATCTGTGGGTCTGGGAATGGCTCGACCCCGTTTTTGTTTTTAATTTTGTTTTCTTTGTCTATTTTTTCAGTGTATGCCAGCAGGACGTCGCAGGCTCGAATTGGACAACACCGGTAACTATTCCGAACCTGAACGCACCTTGCACCGTAGACGGAGAGAAAACCAGGCCATGGCTACACCCGAAGAAATGGCTCGACAGATGGAAGCCCTCCAGAGGCAGATGGAGGCGTTACAAGCTGATCGAGATGCCGTCCCTGCCACCGCTAAACGTGATCGAGCGAACAGTTCTCGTTTACAAGAAGAGCTGAACGCCTATCCGAGGAGCGCCAAGCAATATATGCATCCAGAACTGAGGGTGCCAGAGTCTACAATTGTGCTTCAAGAGATACAGAAGATATTTGAGAGTAAATCTCAATTCATATCCTTGATAAAAAGGGCTCAGTTTGAAGGGAAACCTACTGAGTGCCCTATGGAACATATTAGGAACTTTCTTGATTTATGTGACACTATAGCTGCTGAAGGTGTCTCACTTGAATATGTTCTTTTAAAAGCTTTCAGGTGGTCTCTTACTGGGAAGGCCCTGAGCTGGCTGGAGAGCTTACCTCCTAAGTCTATCAAGACTTGGAAGGCTTTGTATGATCAATTTCTTACAAAGTTTTTCCCTCCTGCCAAGACTATGGAGTTGAGAAAACGTATCACATCCTATCACCAGTTGCCTAACGAGACCTTTGTAGAAACATGGGAAAGGTTTAAAGAGATGCTAAGACAGTGCCCTACTCATGGGCAACCTTTATATGTGCTCCAAGAAATCTTTTTCCAGGGGATCAATGCAGAAACGAAGAACCGCATCAACACGCACATTGCATGCGGCTTTATAGAGATGGATCCCACAACTGTATGGGAATTGCTGGACAAGCTGTCAAACTACGATGACATGTATTGTACCCAGTAATCACCCCAGCCTCAGAAGCGTCTCTACATGCCTAACAAGGACGAAGTTGATCCCGATGTCAAACATCAATTTCTACAAGATGAGATCAACCGCCTTAAGAAACAGGTAAGTTTTCTGAAAACTTACATGTTTCTCCGTTGTAGTAACGAAATAGGAACGGAATTTTTCAAAAGCAAATACTACATCGGGGAATTCCTTCTCCGTTGTAGTATACTTACTCTGCGCCTCATCAAGCTTCTTACTCGCATAGTAGATGGGGTGGAGCTTTTTGTCCTTCTGTTGTCCCAAAACTGCGCCAACAACATAATCACTAGCGTCACACATAATCTCAAAGGGCAAGGTCCAATCTGGGGACTGTATAATAGGTGCGGAAACGAGGGCTGCTCTTAACTTGTAAAATGCTTCAAGACAATCTGGAGACAGCTCAAACACTACATCCTTCATCAATAGGTTATTCATTGGTTTAGCTATCTTAGAAAAATCTTTGATAAAGCATCTGTAAAAGCCAACATGCCCTAGAAAAATCCTAATGTCTTTAACAGAAGAGGGAGGATGTAGTTTTTCAATAAGCTCAATTTTAGCTTTATCTACTTCTATCCCTCTTTTGGAGACGAGGTGTCCTAATACAATTCCCTCCTGAACCATAAAATGACATTTTTCCCAATTAAGCACAAGGTTGGTTTATTCACATCTTTTCAATACACAAGCTAGATAAGCAAGACAAGTATAAAAATAAGAATCATACACAGAAAAATCATTCATAAAGACCTCTACAATGTCCTCTATCATATCAGAAAAAATGGCCATCATACACCTTTGGAAGGTGGCAGGGGCATTGCAAAGCCCGAATGACATTCTCTTATAAGCAAAAGTCCCATAGGGACATGTAAAGGTAGTCTTTTCCTAATCATCAGGATGAATGAGAATCTGCCAAAATCCTCTATAGCTATCTAAATAACAAAAACAATCATATGATGGGCTAAGCGTTCTAACACTTGATCAATAAAAGGAAGCGGAAAATGATCTTTTCTAGTAGCACTATTGAGCTTCCTATAATCAATGCACATCCTGCAACTAGTTGTGGTCGTAGTGGGAATTAGCTCTCCCTTTTCATTTTCAATAACGATCATCCCCCCTTTTTTAGTGACTACATGGACTGGACTAACCCATTGGCTGTCCGATATAGGAAATATGATCCCAGCATCAAGTAATTTAATTATTTCCTTTTTAACCACCTCTTTCATATTAGGATTTAACCTACGTTGATGCTCTATGGTGGGTTTATGATTATCCTTCATGTATACTCTATGCATGCAAAGTGAGGGGGATATGCCAGTTATATCATCTAGGGAGTAGCCTATAGCTTTTCTATGTGTCCTAAGCACAGAATAAAGCTTTTCTACTTCGTCGTCTTTTAATTTAGCATTGATGATTTCGGGAAAAGTAGAGTTAGGACCAAGAAATTCATACTTGAGAGAGTCTGGAAGGGGCTTGAGCGTTGGAGAAGGCTCAGCTGGAATGAGAATAGACTATTCGGGCTCCGTCTTCAAGACTTCTTCAAGGTATTCAAACGCCGAGATTTCTTCATCCTCGTCCAGGCTCGGTGCTGATGCAGTAGGGGTCGGTACCGAGTTGTCTTTGTTTGCCAGGAGACTTAGTACCGAGGTAAATTGGTTCGGTACTGAGACTACAGGAACTATCTCGGCCCATCTTCGTCCTGAGAATGTATCACTTGCCAACAGTCTTCCAACAAGGTCCCCACATTCGATGAATTCATTGTGGGTGTAGAGCATCTTAACTTCGGCTCTATCTGTCTCCTTCATTGTCGGGTTGAACCGAAATTCCACCACCAGATCCCTAATTTCGAAAGTTAGGAGTCCCCTCCTAACGTCAATTATGGCACCGGCTGTGGCGAGGAATGGTCTCCCTAAGTTGATAGGCACCACCGGATCTTCGAGCATCTCCACCGGATCTTCCACCGTCTATACGTTTAATCTAAGGATTCATCCATGAATAATCAAATTCCACCGTCTATTTAATTATTCTAGTTGTAATTCAACCTAGAAGTAAAATAGGTGGCCAATCTATTATAATCCTAAGCGAATTTAATCAATTAAGCACGGAGAGATTCAATCTAGTCAAGGCAAACTAAAATAATTCAAATCTCACAAACAATCATGCATACAACTTCAACTAACTAGTTGGACATGAGAAAATTAGCTAGACATTGTCATTGAAGAAAAATAAAACTTACAAGAGTCAAATTGATCTTCAATTGCAAACTAGGGTTTTGTCTCCCACAAATCTCCAAATTCTTCAAACTTAGAACACAAGCAATAGATAGCATAGCATAACCCAAATAAAATCTAAGGAAAGTATTTATATTTATGTCTAAAAATATCTAAAAAGCAATACTAAGTCGGCCCACAAGATCACGCAAAGCCCAAGTTGGCGTCGCCGCAACGCGCCGGAGCGCGGTTTGTGCCTCCCTAGAGCGCGGTCGCGCTCTGCCCATTTTGACCGCGCTCTGGCTGCAGTAACTTCGCCCTTTTCGGTGCGGTCTTGGCTTGGATCTGCGGTTTAGCCCTTCGCTCTTGTCTTGTAATTTTGCCTCGGATCTTCACTTCAACGCTTCCTATGCATCCCGAGGTCTCGTCCTAAGCTTGCATCCACCGTCTTCCACCTTCCGACCTACAATTACGCACAAAGACGCGTAGATTCCGAACTAAACGAAAATAAAACCTAAACTAAAACTTAGAACGAAATCCTAGCTAAAAATGCATAAAACAAGAATAAAAACATGCCTTAAAGCCTATCCCTATATGCTCTATCACTTTTCTACACTGCCTTTTAAGCCGATTTTTGGCTCCTTTTGCAGGCGTTCTTCCTTCATAATTGTAGCTCTGTGAGTCTCTGAATTGCTCCCAAAATTTGAGCGAAAACGCTCGAGTGGTTTGGGAGATAGCCCCGTTTTTGTCTCAGTTAAACTGCTGGAAGTGTTGCTCGGCATTTTGGACGATTTTGGAGGCTTTTCTCGGAGTTCCTAGTCCCATTCAGTAGCTCCAATCATGCTTGATGTTGTCCTAAAATTTGGAACAGAACGCTCGGGTGGAGACTGGGAAACGCTGCTTGTGTTTGTGGTTGCGCCGGGCGCCGAGTGGTGCGGCGCTGTGTTGGCCGCAACTTCGGCCTCCTCTTTTTCTTCCTTGGCATGCCTAAGTGCCCTAGCTTGGTCTCGTCGTACCTGGTCCTGTAAAACTTGTTGGGGCGATAATGGTAGAAGGGACACTCTCCTCCCGTCATAGTTAAACGAATAGGTATTAAGCATGCCATCATAAATAACTCTCCTATCGAATAACCATGGTCTACCTAACAAGATATGAGTGCATTCCATGTTTACCACATCACACATGATATCATCAACATAATTGCCTATGGAAACACGGACTAAACACTGATGAGTAACTAAGTTAGAACCATCTGTATCATTAATGCCATTTAGACCATAACTAGTAGCCCTAGGTTGAGTTTTTAATTGCAAGTGATCAACTACCTTAGCATTAATAATGTTACAACAACTATCACTATCAATTATCATGCATAACACTTGATTCTTCACAGTACACCTAGTATGAAAAATATTTTCCCTTTGATCTAGCCTACGTGTTTCTTGTAAAGTAAGAGTACGCATGGTTACCAAGGTTAAAGGTTGTTCGGTGCAATTCGGTTCAATGGCCTCCACGTCCTCTTCTTCTTGTCCATTGCTCTCCTCCTCCACTTGATTTGGAGGTATTTCTTCATCACTCACATATCCTCCATTGGTGGTAAGGAGCACTTGTTTCTGATTTGGACAATCCTTGGCAAAATGATCTCTTCCTTGACATTTATAGCACACAATATCACGTGCTCTTTGCTGATTTGGAGGTGCATTTGGTTGGACGCCTTTGGCCTTGAGAACATGTTGGTTTAGGTGAGCTAAAAGCTCCCTTTTGCTTCAAAGAAGGTTTCGAAGCATAAGAAGTGGAATTTGAACTAGGATTAGAATTATACCTCTTTGGAGCATTCCAAGCTTCCTTCTTCTTCCTTTGTTGCTGCTCATATAGTAGTTGGGCTGAATGCACTAATGCATTGAGATCCTTGATTTGTTGAATCTTAAGTGTGTCTTTAATTGATTGATTCAGTCCAGCCATGAATTGGGTCTTTAGAGACCGTTGGGAATGATGAATTCCCGCTTTGAAACTCAAATCCTCTAGCTCATTGAAGTACTCAGTTGGAGACTTGGTACCTTGTTTGCATGTGACAACTTTAAGCCTCATGTGCTCGGTGTGTTCTTTTGGCACATACTTCTTTCTCATGACTGATGTCTCTCTATTTGGTGGTGTTTTCATATGTGATTTCCTTTGTAAATATGTTTCTTTTTCCCCTTTTCTTGTGCGTTTTGTTCCTTTTTAGCTTAGTTCCCGTATTTCTATGAGATTCGGAGACTACGCACCTTTTATGTGTTTTGTAGGTAATCCGGCATGAATCAAAGATCTATTTGAAGGAGGGTCGAGACATGGAGCAAGGCCCGAGCAAAGGAGGAAAGAGGGAAGCAAGCCATGAAGAAGAACAAGAGGAAAGCCAACAAGAAGAAGGTGGAACGAGGTTCGGACCGAGTTGCAACCAACCTCGGGCCCGACTTGAAGTTTCAACCTCGGACCGAGTTGCACAGTACCTCGGGCCCGAGGTCCTCCGTGTCGGTCCAAGTCGGTCATCGAACTACTTGGGCTCCAAGGCACGAAATTGTGAACTTCCACTTTTGCCCCTCATCTAATAAAAGCCCCTCTTGTCTTCTAAGAAAGGGGTTCCCACACTTAGCAAGGGAACCCAACCCTCAAAAACTCTCAAGGGGATACTTGGAGAGCAAGGAGGAAGGAGAGGAGAAGGAGAAGAGAGAGAATCGGCCAAGGAGAGGAAGATTGATAGGTTTGGTTGATAGATTAGCCTTGCTTTGTTTTGATCTTGTGGATTTGGAAACCCTTGATTGGAATTTGTGGATTGCTTTTGATTTTGAATGAAACTTTGCTTTGTTTTGAGATTGATGATGTTGATTGCTTTCCCTTTTGATTTGTTTGCTTTCTTTGCTTGCCTTATGGAGTAGATCTCCTTGATCTTGGGTTATGGGGGAAAACCCTAGCTAGGTTTGGGCTAGAAACCCCAATTCCATAGCCTTGAGTGTTTGATCTAAGGAACCCACTCTACATAGAGCTACAATTCGTTGCGAAAGTCGGGAATCAAGGCTTGAGATTGGCAAAGTAGCGAAAGTGAACATGTGTCAATCTCAAGACCTTGCTTCGAAGGGGATTTCCCCAATGATCGATGTGTAGAAGTGGTTGGAACGAGGGCGAAAGCACTCGATCCTAGTCCGATCATCACTCATTGCTCGAATTGGGGTGGATAAGCCTTAATCTACTAGAGAAGGAACCCAAAAGCCCAAGATCTACTTTTAATCTTTGAAGTTCGACATCCCCAGCTACCTCGGGCCCGACTTACCCAGTGTCGGTCCCGACTTCCTCTTGTCGCCAACCTCGGGCCCGACGTGACCTCAGTGTCGGTCCCAACTGTTTTCTTTGTTTTCCTTTGTTTTATGCTCTCCTTTCTAGCTTCCTAGTATCTAGGCACATCGATCGAGTAGACTTCCCGAGTGTTCGACACCCACCACGTACTACAACGGGGTCGGGTTATAAATTGTATCTCTAGACCCTCGCACACGTTGAGAGGCGGTCAATCAATGACAAACTTCAGTTGGCCCTAAGTTTCAACAGGTGGCAAGGCCTTTCTAATTTTGTCCTCCTTCATTCGGAACCACCAATTTCTAGCGGTCCCAAAAAAGTGGATAACAACAACAACAACTTTCTCCCATTCTTCATAGCCCATGTGATCTAGAATGAAGTTTGTAGCTTGTTCCCACTCTAGATACTTCTTCGGATTGAGCTCTTCGCTGAATGGCTCTATCTTGATCTTAATATCACGCTTACCAATCTAATTGACGTTTTGGTTAGCGTTGTTGTTGTTGGCTAGCCGTTGTACTCCATAAGCTGGTGGGATATCTTCTACAACCTCAGCTTGGTTGTAAAAATCATCAAGGGGAGGATGCCATGGGCGCCTTTCTTCCCCGGGATAGCCATAAGTCACGTCATCAAAAGGATTGTTGTATTGTTGTTGTTGTTGATGAGTGGCTTGAGGAAACCGGTTTGCTTGCTGATTATAGAATTGTTGATGTCTAACCGGTGGTTGCCTCGTTCCCGTGCCTCTTCCTCTACATCGGTTGGCCGTGGGGGAGTATTGAGCCGGGAGATCATGTTCTTTGTTGTAGCTAGCAAGCACATCATGCTCTTCATCTACCACCTGTTGTTTGCCTTTGTTGCTAGCTGAGGCATTGTTCGGGTCACTAGTAAGCTCGACTGCAGAAGCAACTTTTTGAATTGCTTGAGATGATTCAATTAAAGTTGCAAGTTGCTCCTCATACGCTGCATTCTCGGATTCATTACTGTAGTTGCAACCTCAGCAGCTCGTTGTTGCCCTTCCCTTATGCTCTCACTAATAGACAACCTAATGAAGTCGATTGCCTCTTTAGTAAGATTCAATTCAACCGGGTTAGGCTCAGTTGGGATCACCATTGTTCCTGAAACAAGCAAGAAACGAGAGAGAGTAGTGTGTTCTAAAGCAAAATCACAACAAGCAATACCACACCTTAATCAAGCCAAAACTTGCCTCAAAGCAATCCAATCAACTAACTCAGTTTTTGGGTTGAATTGAGGGAGTAAAGGGGTAGATATGGTGTAGATATGGTATACTAATGATAAATAAAGGAAATATGCAATTCAAGCAAATAGTGAGTATGCAATAAGACAAGCAATGCAAATTATCCCTTTATAAGCTTCTAAACACATGCAATCTCTCAATTGACTCTATGCAAGTTAATAAAGCCAAATTTAACCATGCAAGGACAGAAATATGGTGGGCTAAAGTGACTTTTATTTCGTCACTACTTTTCTTCAAAGTGATTTTTACTTAGCTAATTTTGTAGCAAACAATCACTAGGGGTGAAAGTGGCTTGAAACCAGATGGGTTAGATCACTTTTCTTTTCTGATTTTTTTTTAACTTTATGCACAATCTACTCTTGTGCTAGAATGAAGAACAAAGCAAAGCAAACAAGCTAATGCAAACACGAAATTAAAAGGCAGAACAAACCAAATTTTTTTTTATCTAAGTGACTTTAAACTACCAATGAAACCAACTAGAAACCAAATTAACAAAGAGAAGATAGGCTGGTCGAAATTGATAGGATGCAATAGCAAAAATCAGCAAATATCAACAAGCAATATGAATCTCTATTGATCATGCAACATGCAATAAAGCTCATAAAAATTGTAGGAAAGCAATGGCCAATCTCTATTGCAACTAAACTCAACCAATTCAGCCAATAAACATGCAACAATCCCTTAAAAATCTCCTAATTTGTGTATTACTTAGAGAGCAAGTAACAACAAGGAGGGTTAGGGTTTGTGAGGTCTCGACTGAAGATAGGTTTAGGGTTTTCGGGTTTGGAGAATGGTAGGGTCTCGGATTAGGGTTTCCGAATTAGGGCTAGGATTTACGAACTAGGGTTAGGGTTTCTCAAAAATCTAGGGTTAGGTTTCGAGAGAAGGGTGGAAGGCGATTTGGGTTTAGGGTGGTCCGATTGGGGTGGGGTTGGTGGGGTTGGAATCGGACGGTGGTGGAGGGTGGTGTGGTTCCAGAGAGCGACACCAAGTTTAGGTTGTCGACGGTGAACTAGTGGTGGTGTTTGGCGGAATTTGGTGGTTGATGGTGTAAAAATTCAGGTTTGGTCTTAAAGTTGATAGATTTATGGAAAGGTGCAAACTTTGGGATCAAAAACAGAATTAAATTGACTACAAAACAAATTAAGGAAATAAGAAATTACTTGGCGAGACGCTAGAATATGATACCACTTGATACGTGATTGCCTCGAAATTCTCCTTAGAAATCTCGTAGTGAACCCACAAAGTCCCGATCTTGCCTTGTAATGCCAACTTCAAACCTATAAAGCTTTCAAATCAGATTTCTTCTTGCGCAAGTAATAACAAACTTAATTGAATGAATGAAATTGAAGACCCGATCGGAATTATAGAATAACTCAATTTGATAGTTCAAACGGATTGGCTCTAACGCTAAATCCGAATGATTAACTAGTTTGATCTTTAACAATCACAACTAGAACAATCCAATTGAATAAACTACAACTCAAATTTTGAACAAAAGAGAGAGAGAATTCGGTGATGGTGATGATGATCGATCAAGCAATTGGAAGCATAGACAAACTCGAGTTTTTGGGCCCAAGAGATAGATTAAATCAATTTGGGTTTAATCTCTCTCAAGCTGATTTTTATTAAGCATAAAACAAAGTATAAATACTAGAGTACAAGAGTCTTTCTTGGAGAGCAAGCAACCTATGCGGCCGGCCCTAGGAGAGAGAACTTGGCCCCATATCTTGCTTCCAAAGATATAATAAAATATCTATAACTATATCTATCTAGATTCCCTTAAATAAAATAAATCATGGCTGATTTATTTATTTAAGAAAATATCCTAACAAACTCAAAATATCTCTAACAACCAGGAGAGAGAATATTCAACCAACTAACATAAGCCTATTGAGTGAATTCTCTTCATTATTTAAATAAGAAAACACGCCTATATTAAAATAATAAAAGATATTTTCTCTACTTAGAATGGTCAAGTCAAAGAGTTGACTTTGACCCATATACCAACTTATCTCACCCGGTCAGTTACTAAATCCAGCCCTAAAGTGAGACAAGTTAATACATGTTTCTAAATAAAGAAATAATTGAATTTTCGGCCCATATGATTAATCCATGGAATCAGGGCTCAATTGATGTCGAATGCACGAGACCCACTTTGTCTTGCTTGGCTCTTCAAGAACAGCTGCCAATCGAACCAAGATTGTTGTTGTGCCTTGAGCAATCTTCTTAGCTCGACTCCTTGTGATTGGTCTGTCAGAAGGCACTCGAATCAACTCATCGACGTCGGTAGGAGACATAGCTGGATTCTCTGCATCACTCTCCTCACTACCGTTGGCAACGACTGTGACACACATGAGGTGGCCGGCTGTCGTAGCAGCCATGGAAGACTAGCAAAGGAATTGACTAAGGGAGAATAGAGAGTAATTTGTGTGGGAAAGGGACGAATTCAAGAGAGATGAAAAAAAGAGTGAGGTCATCAAGAGATGGAAAACTGAAAAGAAGGTTCCGGGAAGTCGGCGGAGAAGCTGGATTTAGAAGCGTCCGATGCCATTATTGAAGAGCTTCGGGAGCGGAGAGGGGAACCCTACATCGGCACTGGTAGAGAAAAGACACGAGGGAGCTAGGGTTTGTCTTTGGTAGATATGCGAAGAAAAGTGGGTCAGGCGTAAAATTTTCATCTTCCCGCTTGTACTCTCGGGTGGTAATATTTCATTCAATATTTGAGTTTTCAAAAGCCCGCCAGTTTATTTAATTTCCCGCTTAAAATATTGAATTGCAACGAAATTATCCTTATTTCAAGGATAAACGTAGCCAAATAGGTTTTATGTAATGAATTTTAAAATTTAGTGTTTAAGATATAGGTTTTAGGATTTAAATATTTCAACCTGCCCAAATATGCATAAAGCAAATATTTCCTCCTTTTTTCCCTACTAAACCAAATGTGATAAATGATAAATTACCAAGTAATTTTTTTAAAAAAAATTATCTTGAACTTAAACTATTTATTTTTCAAAATTATAGGTCGTAGTTCCAAATGGACACCGATAAACCCAAAAATAAAAAATATTGTATATTGTTTTTGAATTATAGATCGTGGGGCGTTGGCCCACGAACCCCCTACTAAGGGGCGGAGCCCCCTAGGACCCCTGGTGTTGTCGGGGGCAGAGCCCTCGAACCTAGCGGGTACTTATCAACATCAAGCATAGGAAGATCATCATACAGGTTTAGGTTTTGTTAATCTTAAACCTTAACCATAACATTTGAACTAATTAGATTTTTTTAATCTTGAACCAAACTCTAACCATTAAACTTCAATCCTCTTACCTTAAAGTCTAACCACTTATCTCTAAGAATAAACGATTCTAAAGGAATATAATGATTTTTTATAAGAATGAATGGTTTTGAGTGAATATAACAAGTTCTTATTAGAATGAACGATTTTTAATGAATATAATGCTTTCATTCTTTATAACTTTTTCTTATTAGAATGAATGATTCTAAAGGAATATAATGATTTCTTATAATAACGAACGATTATAAAGGAATATAATGATTTCTTATTAGAATGAACAATTCTAAAGGAATATAACATTTTCTTATAAGAATGAACGATTCAAAAGGAATATAACATTTTCTTATAAGAACGAACGACTCTAATGGAATATAACGATTTCTTATAAGAATGAACGATTCTAATAACGTTTTCTTATAAGAATGAACGATTCTAATAATTTTTTCTTATAAGAATGAATGATTCTAAAGGAATATAATGTTTTCTTATAAGAATGAACGACACTAAAGGAATATAGCGATTTTTTTATAAGAATTAACGACTCTAAAGGAATATAACGTTTTCTTATAAGAATGAACGATTCTAAAGGAATATAAAGATTTCTGATTAGAATGAACGACTATAAAAGAATGTAACGTTTTCTTATAAGAATGAATGATTCTAAATGATTATAAGATTTCTTATTAGAATGAACTATTCTAAAGGATTATAACGATTTCTTATAAGAATGAACGATTCTAAATGAATATAATGATTTCTTATAAGACGTAACGACTCTAAAGGAATATAACGATTTCTTATAAGAATGAACGATTCTAAAGGAATATAACGTTTTCTTATGAGAATGAACGATTCTAAAGGAATATAATGATTTCTTATAAAAATGAATGACTCTAAAGGAATATAACGTTTTCTTATAAGAATGAATGATTCTAAATGATTATAAGATTTCTTATTAGAATGAACGATTCTAAAAGATTATAACAATTTCTTATAAGAATGGACGATTCTAAACGAATATAAGGATTTCTTATAAGAAGTAACGACTCTAGAGGAATATAATGAAAATAAGTAATGAATTTTATAAAATCTTCACATTAATCACTTTAAACTTTTCCTTGTAAAATATTAACCTCAAGTATATATATATATATAGATAGAGAGAGAGAGAGAGGTTCACGTGCGAACGGGCGCGTGGGTGCGAAAAGAGAACAGAGATTTACAAAACAAAAAAAACCACAAGCAAACCCCCAAAAAAAAGACAATTTTTTATCCTCTTTCAAAATCAAAACCAAAAATCTCTTTTTTTCTCTACAAAACTAAAGCTTCTAAACTGGATTGAAACACAAAGATTTACGATTTGGTATATATGTTCTAACTTTCTACACTAATCTTGTAATATGAGTGCACATTCATCATTTAGAGCTTCTTTTTAACTGGATTTTCTCTTTTCACAGAGAAAACGATACCTTTTTGAAGGAGCTTTGTTCAGATTTACGATTTCCTCAAAGTTACAACGAAGATCTGATTTATTACGATTAATGGAACCTGGTAATCATCAATTTTTTCCCTGATAAAAGCTAATACAACTCGATTTTGAGGTTTTCATCGCATATATCCTCAAAAATTTGTTTATGTTTACGCATTAGCAATAGTAAACTCCATTTTATGGTTTTGAGGGACATTGCTATGATTTATTTGGGAAGACAATCATTAGTATGAACAAATGTGTAATATTCCAAATGTGTTCATACGTATCGCACATTCGTTCATAGATATCACGCATTTGTTCAAGGATATTGCACATTTGTTCATCAAATATTTGTTCATAGTTATCGCACAGTTGTTCATAGTTATCACGCAATTGTTCATAGATATCACACATTTGTTCATAGGTAGTACACATTTGTTCATTGGTATTACTTATTGTTGAAAAAAATGAAAAATAACAAATTGTAGGTGCAGTGGATATATACTGATGCGTAGTTACATGTTTCTTTTCCCTATAATGAAGGAAAAATAGAAGATAACAAGGAATTAAAGATCGTGATCTCGCCTGGCAACACACATTACTACATTCCATTTTGTGATGACAACATAAGACCTAAAGAGGGGATGGTGTTTAGAACATGGGAACAATGAGTAAATTTCTACAAGGCATACGCAAATGCATGTGGATTCGAAGCACGTGTTAGCACCATTACAAACTCTTCAGATGGAACTAACACTACAGTTTGGAAATACATGTTGTGTAACCGGGCAGGATTTAAAAAACAAAACAACAGAACAATGAGTCAACTGAAAAACCTGCACATACTGCATCTAGTAAAGAAGAAGAAAAAGAAGATGACGAAGATGATGATGAAGAAGATGATGAAGAGAATCATGAAGAAGAAGGACAACAAGGAAAAGTGAAAAAGCAAAAAAGCGGAAAAGAGTAACCAAAAGGTGTGGTTGCATTGCTAAAATGACTATGAGACTCTCTGGAAGAAACGGATATATTGTTAAGAAATTTGAAGAGTGTCACACCCATGTTATGTTTGAAGATGGGCAAAAACACTTTGCAAAGAGCAATAGGAAACTGACCTCTTTCATCATGAATTGCATCTGAGCAAACGTTGGTACAAGCAAGTCATACAAGGTGTACAAGGAGTTTGTTGGTTCATATGCAAAAATTGGTGCAACTATAATTGATTTCAAGAATTTTATAAGAGATCTGAACTCCTTCATGATTGGGTGTGATGCTCAAATGGTTATTGACAACTTGTTGAAGAAAAAAGAAAGATGTGACGCATTTTTCTTTGAATATGATGTTGATGAACAACATCAATTAACCAAATTATTCTGGTCTGATCCTACTGCAAGGAAGAACTTCTCATATTTTGGAGATGTTGTCTCAGCTAATGCAACATACAAATCAAACAGGTATGAAAAAAGGTTTAATTTTGATGAACAAATTGATTCTTTTAATGAACTAATCGTATGTGTTGATGAACAAAATTAATACTTGCCTTCAGGAATTTATAATGAAAAAATTGATTCTATTGATGAACAAATCGTATATATTGATGAACAAATCACATATATCGATGAACAAATCACATATATCGATGAACAAATCACATATATTGATGAACAAATTTAATTCTTTGCCTTCAGGTATGAAATAGTGTTTGTACCATTCACAGGGGTTGACAACAACAAGAAGACCATTACTTTTCCCTTTGGGTTACTTCTAAAAGAAGATATCGAATATTATGTTTGGCTATTCAAAAACTTTAAAGATGCAATCAGGGGGCACAGACCATTTGTCATTCTCACTGATCAAGATCCTGCGGTAAGAGTTGCAATTGAAAAAGTTTTTGACAATGTTGTGCATCATTTCTGCATGTGGCATATCATGTTGAAGGTACCATCAAAGGCTACAAATGATGTGTATAACAATGATCAATTCAGAAGCAACTTCAACAAGCTTGTTTGGAGCAATGAAATTAGCTGGGAAGAGTTTGAGGAGACTTGGCATTCCATTATTGCTGAATTTGGACTTGAGTCAAACACTTGATTGTCGTTGATGTTTGAGCTACGTCACTTATGGATCCCTGCGTACTTCAATGATGTAAACATGGGTGGATTTCTTAGAACAACTTCAAGATCTGAGAGCCAGAACTTCTTCTTCTCGCATTTCATTGGATCCAAATCTTCTCTAGTTATTTTCATGATGCAGTTTAAGAGTGCAATTGATTAACAAAGGCACAATCAGCAGAGTTAGACTTTGAATCTTCAACAAGCTCCCCCACTCTAATGACACCATTGGATTTAGAGAAAATTGTGCATGTGTTTACAACATAAACGTCTTTTGTGACATCCAGACAAAAATTGTTTCTTCTGTATTTGAATGTGGTCTAAGCAATTTGGTCAAGGAAGACAACATCAACGAGTATCACATCAACGGGCAGTTTGAGAAGGTACATGTTGTAAAACATGAACTACAAAATGAAGAGTTCATTTGCTCATGCAATAAGTTCATCAATATTGGGATTCCATGATGCCATATGTTTTTTGTATTAAAAAACATTGGCTTGAGGAAGGTGCCAACTAAATACATCAAGAATAGATGGACGAAGAAATCAAATCTGACTCCACTTTTGAGATAGAAGGTTCAACAGTTGACCAATGTGATGTGATGAATGAGAAGAAGTTGTTGATTGCTGATTTATTGGGCGAGGTACATTCTTGCATTAATGCCATAAGGGACAACACAGAACATCTCAAAGAGCTAATATGTTTCTTGAAGGAAAAAAAGGAAACCTATCTGAGCTTATTGGGAGGAGAATCATCTACATCAACAAGGCAGAGTTCAATCCAAACATTCTTGGGAAACAGACCGAGTGTTATTGAGGTACACCCTCCAGAACTAGCAGTGAAAAAGGGCAGGAAGTAAGAAGGGCGTATTATGGGAGGTAAAGAGAAGGCAATGAAGAAAGCAAACAAGGAGCAAAGGGCTTGTGCAAAATGCAAGAAGCTTGGACACAACAGCAGGACATGCACATATGTTCCCAACTAGTTCTCTCATTAATCTTTGATTTCTGATACATAATTGTTGCATTAGGGTGAAATGCATAGTATTCATAAGTGTTGCAATATCAATGAATAAATTTCTGGTTTCGGTGAACAATTAGCAGTTATCTTAAACCTTAACCATAACATTTGAACTAATTAGATTTTTTTAATCTTGAACCAAACTCTAACCATTAAACTTCAATCCTCTTACCTTAAAGTCTAACCACTTATCTCTAAGAATAAACGATTCTAAAGGAATATAATGATTTTTTATAAGAATGAATGGTTTTGAGTGAATATAACAAGTTCTTATTAGAATGAACGATTTTTAATGAATATAATGCTTTCATTCTTTATAACTTTTTCTTATTAGAATGAATGATTCTAAAGGAATATAATGATTTCTTATAATAACGAACGATTATAAAGGAATATAATGATTTCTTATTAGAATGAACAATTCTAAAGGAATATAACATTTTCTTATAAGAATGAACGATTCAAAAGGAATATAACATTTTCTTATAAGAACGAACGACTCTAATGGAATATAACGATTTCTTATAAGAATGAACGATTCTAATAACGTTTTCTTATAAGAATGAACGATTCTAATAATTTTTTCTTATAAGAATGAATGATTCTAAAGGAATATAATGTTTTCTTATAAGAATGAACGACACTAAAGGAATATAGCGATTTTTTTATAAGAATTAACGACTCTAAAGGAATATAACGTTTTCTTATAAGAATGAACGATTCTAAAGGAATATAAAGATTTCTGATTAGAATGAACGACTATAAAAGAATGTAACGTTTTCTTATAAGAATGAATGATTCTAAATGATTATAAGATTTCTTATTAGAATGAACTATTCTAAAGGATTATAACGATTTCTTATAAGAATGAACGATTCTAAATGAATATAATGATTTCTTATAAGACGTAACGACTCTAAAGGAATATAACGATTTCTTATAAGAATGAACGATTCTAAAGGAATATAACGTTTTCTTATGAGAATGAACGATTCTAAAGGAATATAATGATTTCTTATAAAAATGAATGACTCTAAAGGAATATAACGTTTTCTTATAAGAATGAATGATTCTAAATGATTATAAGATTTCTTATTAGAATGAACGATTCTAAAAGATTATAACAATTTCTTATAAGAATGGACGATTCTAAACGAATATAAGGATTTCTTATAAGAAGTAACGACTCTAGAGGAATATAATGAAAATAAGTAATGAATTTTATAAAATCTTCACATTAATCACTTTAAACTTTTCCTTGTAAAATATTAACCTCAAGTATATATATATATATATATAGATAGAGAGAGAGAGAGAGGTTCACGTGCGAACGGGCGCGTGGGTGCGAAAAGAGAACAGAGATTTACAAAACAAAAAAAACCACAAGCAAACCCCCAAAAAAAAGACAATTTTTTATCCTCTTTCAAAATCAAAACCAAAAATCTCTTTTTTTCTCTACAAAACTAAAGCTTCTAAACTGGATTGAAACACAGAGATTTACGATTTGGTATATATGTTCTAACTTTCTACACTAATCTTGTAATATGAGTGCACATTCATCATTTAGAGCTTCTTTTTAACTGGATTTTCTCTTTTCACAGAGAAAACGATACCTTTTTGAAGGAGCTTTGTTCAGATTTACGATTTCCTCAAAGTTACAACGAAGATCTGATTTATTACGATTAATGGAACCTGGTAATCATCAATTTTTTCCCTGATAAAAGCTAATACAACTCGATTTTGAGGTTTTCATCGCATATATCCTCAAAAATTTGTTTATGTTTACGCATTAGCAATAGTAAACTCCATTTTATGGTTTTGAGGGACATTGCTATGATTTATTTGGGAAGACAATCATTAGTATGAACAAATGTGTAATATTCCAAATGTGTTCATACGTATCGCACATTCGTTCATAGATATCACGCATTTGTTCATGGATATTGCACATTTGTTCATCAAATATTTGTTCATAGTTATCGCACAATTGTTCATAGTTATCACGCAATTGTTCATAGATATCACACATTTGTTCATAGGTAGTACACATTTGTTCATTGGTATTACTTATTGTTGAAAAAAATGAAAAATAACAAATTGTAGGTGCAGTGGATATATACTGATGCGTAGTTACATGTTTCTTTTCCCTATAATGAAGGAAAAATAGAAGATAACAAGGAATTAAAGATCGTGATCTCGCCTGGCAACACACATTACTACATTCCATTTTGTGATGACAACATAAGACCTAAAGAGGGGATGGTGTTTAGAACATGGGAACAATGAGTAAATTTCTACAAGGCATACGCAAATGCATGTGGATTCGAAGCACGTGTTAGCACCATTACAAACTCTTCAGATGGAACTAACACTACAGTTTGGAAATACATGTTGTGTAACCGGGCAGGATTTAAAAAACAAAACAACAGAACAATGAGTCAACTGAAAAACCTGCACATACTGCATCTAGTAAAGAAGAAGAAAAAGAAGATGACGAAGATGATGATGAAGAAGATGATGAAGAGAATCATGAAGAAGAAGGACAACAAGGAAAAGTGAAAAAGCAAAAAAGCGGAAAAGAGTAACCAAAAGGTGTGGTTGCATTGCTAAAATGACTATGAGACTCTCTGGAAGAAACGGATATATTGTTAAGAAATTTGAAGAGTGTCACACCCATGTTATGTTTGAAGATGGGCAAAAACACTTTGCAAAGAGCAATAGGAAACTGACCTCTTTCATCATGAATTGCATCTGAGCAAACGTTGGTACAAGCAAGTCATACAAGGTGTACAAGGAGTTTGTTGGTTCATATGCAAAAATTGGTGCAACTATAATTGATTTCAAGAATTTTATAAGAGATCTGAACTCCTTCATGATTGGGTGTGATGCTCAAATGGTTATTGACAACTTGTTGAAGAAAAAAGAAAGATGTGACGCATTTTTCTTTGAATATGATGTTGATGAACAACATCAATTAACCAAATTATTCTGGTCTGATCCTACTGCAAGGAAGAACTTCTCATATTTTGGAGATGTTGTCTCAGCTAATGCAACATACAAATCAAACAGGTATGAAAAAAGGTTTAATTTTGATGAACAAATTGATTCTTTTAATGAACTAATCGTATGTGTTGATGAACAAAATTAATACTTGCCTTCAGGAATTTATAATGAAAAAATTGATTCTATTGATGAACAAATCGTATATATTGATGAACAAATCACATATATCGATGAACAAATCACATATATCGATGAACAAATCACATATATTGATGAACAAATTTAATTCTTTGCCTTCAGGTATGAAATAGTGTTTGTACCATTCACAGGGGTTGACAACAACAAGAAGACCATTACTTTTCCCTTTGGGTTACTTCTAAAAGAAGATATCGAATATTATGTTTGGCTATTCAAAAACTTTAAAGATGCAATCAGGGGGCACAGACCATTTGTCATTCTCACTGATCAAGATCCTGCGGTAAGAGTTGCAATTGAAAAAGTTTTTGACAATGTTGTGCATCATTTCTGCATGTGGCATATCATGTTGAAGGTACCATCAAAGGCTACAAATGATGTGTATAACAATGATCAATTCAGAAGCAACTTCAACAAGCTTGTTTGGAGCAATGAAATTAGCTGGGAAGAGTTTGAGGAGACTTGGCATTCCATTATTGCTGAATTTGGACTTGAGTCAAACACTTGATTGTCGTTGATGTTTGAGCTACGTCACTTATGGATCCCTGCGTACTTCAATGATGTAAACATGGGTGGATTTCTTAGAACAACTTCAAGATCTGAGAGCCAGAACTTCTTCTTCTCGCATTTCATTGGATCCAAATCTTCTCTAGTTATTTTCATGATGCAGTTTAAGAGTGCAATTGATTAACAAAGGCACAATCAGCAGAGTTAGACTTTGAATCTTCAACAAGCTCCCCCACTCTAATGACACCATTGGATTTAGAGAAAATTGTGCATGTGTTTACAACATAAACGTCTTTTGTGACATCCAGACAAAAATTGTTTCTTCTGTATTTGAATGTGGTCTAAGCAATTTGGTCAAGGAAGACAACATCAACGAGTATCACATCAACGGGCAGTTTGAGAAGGTACATGTTGTAAAACATGAACTACAAAATGAAGAGTTCATTTGCTCATGCAATAAGTTCATCAATATTGGGATTCCATGATGCCATATGTTTTTTGTATTAAAAAACATTGGCTTGAGGAAGGTGCCAACTAAATACATCAAGAATAGATGGACGAAGAAATCAAATCTGACTCCACTTTTGAGATAGAAGGTTCAACAGTTGACCAATGTGATGTGATGAATGAGAAGAAGTTGTTGATTGCTGATTTATTGGGCGAGGTACATTCTTGCATTAATGCCATAAGGGACAACACAGAACATCTCAAAGAGCTAATATGTTTCTTGAAGGAAAAAAAGGAAACCTATCTGAGCTTATTGGGAGGAGAATCATCTACATCAACAAGGCAGAGTTCAATCCAAACATTCTTGGGAAACAGACCGAGTGTTATTGAGGTACACCCTCCAGAACTAGCAGTGAAAAAGGGCAGGAAGTAAGAAGGGCGTATTATGGGAGGTAAAGAGAAGGCAATGAAGAAAGCAAACAAGGAGCAAAGGGCTTGTGCAAAATGCAAGAAGCTTGGACACAACAGCAGGACATGCACATATGTTCCCAACTAGTTCTCTCATTAATCTTTGATTTCTGATACATAATTGTTGCATTAGGGTGAAATGCATAGTATTCATAAGTGTTGCAATATCAATGAATAAATTTCTGGTTTCGGTGAACAATTAGCAGTTAGTAATGAACAAATTTACTATCTAATGAACAAAACCCTTTCATTCTTCAATAAATATATTTCCATGTATGTGTAGATGTTTTTCATGAACAAATCATACAATAATGATGAAAAAAACATTTAAATAAAATGAAACAATCTTAAAACCCGATCATATTCTTTATCGATGAACAAATCTAAGTTATGGATGAACAAATATAAGGTATTGATGATTAAATTATGAACACATATTCTTAATCGATGAACAAATCTAAGGTATTGATGTACAAATCTAAGGTATCGATGAACAAATCAAAGGTGTTGATGAACAAATTAAGATTAATCATGTTATCTGAATCAAATGTCACACTAACACAAAAAACATGTTCAATAACCATCATCCACAAAACTCCATTCAAGCCATATACCACACTATAGAAAAAGAAAAACCAAATGTCTGCAACATTCAAGCCATACACCACTGATACGCTCTATTTAGTATAGGTTAACTCTTGTATTTTAGGCATGATATGAGTGTGTTTAGGTTAATTTTGAGAATAATTGTAATATGAAGACTGAAGACACGATTTGAAGAATTGCAAGAGTTTTGAAGACAAGTGTTGATTTGGAGTTGTTTTGATGCCACTTTCTTGTAACACATTTTTCGGGAGATACAGTGATCGGATGAAGCTGAATTTGGTATCATTGGAAAGCTAACTCGAAGAGCTACAATTCATATTTTTACGGCAAGTTAAAATTCCAAATCTAAGATGGCCAAAACCACCTTCGAAGTTGACACCAGAATGTTATCGCAAGATCCGCGCCCGCGGGTCAGAACCGTGCTCGCGGTTCGAGGAGTTTCCGCGGCCGAGGAGGACAGGCTGATCCGCACTCGCGGTTTGATCCGCGCTCGCGGATCGAGGCGTTTCAGCGCCGACTTCGTCTCGTTTATTCTATCTTTTATTTATAATTTTATCTTTAGGTTTCAGATTTATTTCTACTATTTAAGTTTAGTTTCGTTTTCACTTTAAGGTTACACATTCTAGCATACTTTCAGAGATTATTCCAGTTTTTAGTTTTATTATGGAGAACTAATTTCCCTTGGAGTTTGTTTGATCAAGGAAGCCTTTTTATGTAATTCGTGTGATTCTGGTAACTTTTCTATCCCTTGGTTAATATGAAAACTCTTGTTTTTATTTATATGATTATCAATTGATTTCTCTTGGCGCGCGACTTGTTGAATTTGATTGATATTCTACATTTTGGATTAGTTTGATTGTTGTCTGTACAATCTTATTTATCCTTTAAACAACTCTTTTCTAGGACCGTGGACTAAAATTGAGAAAGAGTGTTTGATTGTTATTTTATGCATGAGACTCGTAGCTTGATTGCATGATTTAATATCCTTCTATCCTGAATACTTTGCATGATTTGAATTAAGCGTTCTTGTTCATATCATAATTTCGCTTGGACCGTGGACAAGCGGAAATCTCTTATAAGGATTGGAATTAACCTGGGAATTAGTAGAAAAGTGGATGAATCAATGATCGGATGATTAAAAAGGTGGAATTGATTGAATGAACTCTGCTATTCCTTTATTGATTTATACTTGAAATTACTTGCTTGTCTAAACTCCCAAACCCTTGTCTTGTTAATTGTTGATTGTTCAGAATCCCGATTCTCTTGGGTTCGACCCCTTGCTTGCTTACTCTACTAGTTAGTAGAATAGGGTTATTTATTTTTGATCTTGGCAACAACGAGTTTAGCCGAGTCAAATTTTGGTGCCGTTGCCGGGGAATCGGTTTTTAATTTTCTGTTTAATCAGTGTTTCTGACGGAACCGCGCCCTCGGATTTTTTCCGCGCCCGCGGCAGAACCGCGCCCTCGGGTTTTTTCCGCGCCCGCGGTAGAACCACGCCCTCGGAATTATTCCGCGTCCGTGGATCTGTTCGTCCAGATCCCCCGAATTGGTAAGAACCTATCTTATGGTTCTTACCCGTTCTACTGATAATTCACCTGTTGTTCCGTTTGATCCAGAAATTAACAGGAGTTTGAGACAGTTGAGACGTCAAGTTCAGGCTCAAGTGCTAGGCATACAGTTTGATCCAATTTCATCTTCTTCTTCTTCTTCATCAAATTCAGAGGTTGAGGAGCAGCTAGTAACCATGGCAGATCGCACTATTAGACAACTGACTGCG
This sequence comes from Fallopia convolvulus, assembly GCA_964016875.1. Classification (NCBI taxonomy): domain Eukaryota; kingdom Viridiplantae; phylum Streptophyta; class Magnoliopsida; order Caryophyllales; family Polygonaceae; genus Fallopia; species Fallopia convolvulus. The sequence goes on from OZ024727.1 coordinate 39,022,796, forward strand.
CTTAATTTAGAGCAGCAACAGCTTGGTCTTCAGTTTCCCGCTCTGGGAGAAGGAGTGAAGTTTGAGCTTAAATCTGGTCTTCTCCATTATTTGCCTAAGTTCCATGGACTGAGTGGGGAGGATCCGAATAAACACCTTGTAGAGTTCCATTCTGTCTACTTAGGAATGAAGCCAGCTGATGTGACTGAAGATCAGCTTATGTTGAGGGCTTTCCAATTTTCCTTGGCTAATGCAGCTAAGGAATGGTATTTGTACTTAGCACGTGAGACGATCACTAATTGGGCTCAGATGAAGGGTGCTTTTCTGGAGAAATATTTCCCTGCTGCCAAACAAACATCTATCAAGAAGCAACTGAGTAGTTTGGAGCAGGGAGATGATGAGAATCTATATGAGTATTATGAGCGTTACAAGAGACTCATAGCCAACTGTCCCTACCATGGCTATTCTGATAAAGATCTGATCTGTTATATTATTGAGGGTCTTTGTGATGCTGATAGGCGCCTGATGAATGCTTCCTATGAGGGTTCTTATGAGAATCTCACTCCTAGGCAAGCGTTTGAGAAGTTGGAAACTCTAGCTGAACAATGCAGAAATCAAAGAAAGAGGTCCAACAATAGGTCTGTCAATTCTATTAATGATTCCCTGAATGCTGAAGTAAGGGAGTTAAAAGCTATGATGAAGCAACTGTTGGTAGGCAATGGAGCTTAAAGTTCAAGGGATTGTGGAATCTGTGGTGAATCTAGCCATCCTTCTGATGCATGCCCTATTATGCAAGAGCCATCAGCTGATGTGAATGCTATAGGGAACTATGATCAAATGCCCCGGAATGACTCATTTTCAAATACCTACAACCCGGGGTGGGCAAACCATCCTAACTTTAGGTGGAATCAACAACCTCAACAACCTTTTCCACCACAGGGAGGTCAGCCCAATTATGTTCCCAGGCCTAATTATGTTCCAAGGCCCCAGGTTCCTCATGAAAATCCAGCCATTATCAATCAGTTGATGAAGGAGAACCAAGAGACTAAGGTTGCAGTGAAAAGCTTGGAGAATCAGTTAAGTCAGATTGCAACCATTCTGAACCGTCTAGAAGCTAAGGACTCGGGAAAATTGCCATCTCAAACCATTAACCCGAGAGAGAATGTGAGTGCAATGACATTAATGAGTGGGAAAGAGCTGAATATTGAAATCCCAGCCAGCGGGAACCAACCGAGTTCGCCGGAGGACCGTTCTGATCGCGACACAGAAATCAAGGCAGAAACTAAGATTCAGCCAGAATCCGCGCCCGCGGACCAAAACCGCGCTCGCGGGATCCAATCCGCGCTCGCGGATCGCCCCTCTGACAGAATCTGACGATTACGTCAAGCCTTCGTTTCCTCCCATGGCTTCTCAAAAGCCCGCTCCACCATTTCCTGAGGCACTGAAGGACACCAGGAAGCCTGCCAATGACAAGGAAATTTTTGAAACCTTCTCCAAGTGTGAGGTAAATGTTCCTTTGCTTAAACTTGTTCAAAGTATTCCTCGTTTTGCTAAATTTCTGAAAGAATTATGTACTATAAAGAGGAAACAAAAAGAAAAAGGGAAGGTTACAAAAGTTAATCTTGTTGAAAATACTGAAAATGTATCTTCCATGCTTCAAGGCAATTTCCTAAGAAGTATGGGGATCTAGGGAGGTTTACTGTTCCCGTTACAATTGGTGAGGCCAAAATTGAGCATTCCATGCTTGATCTAGGTGCGTCTATTAATGTCATGCCACTGAGCATATATGAGAGGTTAAGTCTAGGGCCATTACAGGATTCTAATATTACTATTGAACTGGCTGACCACTCTAATGTGCATCCAAAAGGATTTGTGGAAGATGTCTTAGTGCAGGTAGATGGCTTAATTTTTCCAACGGACTTTTATGTCCTGGAAATTGGTAAGGGGAGATATGACCCAGTTTTGTTGTTGGGTCGTCCATTTATGAAGACGGAAAGCGCCGTAATTGATGTTTCAAAGGGCCTATTATCCATGGCACATGAAGGGAAAAAGGTCCAGTTTCAAATTAATGATGATCCATTCTGAGCTATAAAGGACGTCGGGCAAACGACGTTAAACAAAGGCGCTGCTCGGGAGGCAACCCGAGGTAAGTTTTTTTCTTTTATTTTTATCTTTTTAGTTTAGTTTTAGTTTTAGTTTCGTTTTGGTTTTGTCGGGCTAACTTGCAGGTTAAAAAAAAGTCAAATCCCGAAGAAAGCAAGCCCGAGGCGAGGATCCGAGTCGCGGCTGGAACCGCGCCCGCGGAACCAAACAACGCTCGCGGTCGACCCAAACGAAATTAGGGTTTTTCGGTTCTTCGAAAAAAAAAAAAAGGTTTTCGGGTGAAACCCCCGAAATAAAAGGTTTTCGGGTGAAACCCCCGAGATTCTACCTTCTATTTTCCATCCTTCTATCTTTTCCATCTTCTTCTATCTCCCATGGTCACCCTAAAGTATGGGGGAATTTTCATCTTCAAGGTTCGCACTACATTAATGCTTAAGCCGAGATTCAGAGTTCGTTTGTGAGTTCGTGTTCAGTTTTGTTGATCGTCTCTAACCATTTTTTCACGATCGGAGCACCACCCGCACCCGCGGTTTTTCCTAACGACGGACTGTTTGAAGATTTTCGAGCTGCATATCCATGCCTTTGAGAGTTCTTCCATATCTTCTTTCGTATGTGAGTCTTCTGATTTTCCTCTTCTATGCTTAATTCCTTTTTCTTTACTTCATTGAGGACAATGAAGGATTTAAGTATGGGGGAGGAAGTACTCACTACGCTTATCTTAGATAGTTGCTTTTCAGTTTTTGTTTTTGTTATTTTTATGGGATTTTTGTTCCATGTTTTGTATAGAGAAAATTTTTAAAAAAAGGAAAAATAATAATAAAAAAAGCCATACAAAAGAGGAAAAAAGTCATATAAAATCATGGGATGAGTTGAAAACCCGAAAGGGCGGCTCTGGTAATAAGCAGGTAACTCGGACCAGCATAAGGCTGGGGTAATCAGAGGTTTATGAGAGATGTGAGTATTTGTGAGCACACCTAAGAAAAATGAAAAGAGTGATTAGGTGAAAACCCGAAAGGGCGCCTAAGTAGAATGAGTGGTAAAATTAGAGTGTTAGGATTCATATTCTACTTTGGGGTCTGGGGATTACATTTTAGATGATGGGTAGATCCTAGGTTGCTCTACACTTTTTAGAACTTGAGAGTTGATATCTATTTGTATTCTGGTGAGGTGTGTGTTTGAGCTTTCATGTCTTTGCTCATTATTTCTCTATTTTGGGTTCGGGTTGGTGAGGTGAGTGATTTTTGTCTTCCCTTGTACTATGTTGTAAACCTTGATAGGATTGATTGTTAGATTTATTTTGAGCTTACTCGATGACGAGCAAAGTTTAAGTATGGAGGAATTTGATACGCTCTATTTAGTATAGGTTAACTCTTGTATTTTAGGCATGATTTAAGTGTGTTTAGGTTAGTTTTGAGCATAATTGTAATATGAAGACCGAAGACACGATTTGAGGAATTGCAAGAGTTTTGAAGACAAGTGTTGATTTGGATTTGTTTTGACGCCACTTTTTTGTCACGCATCGTTCGGGATCTACGGTGATCGGATGAAGCTGAATTTGTTATCATTGGAAAGCTAACTCGAAGAGCTACAATTCATATTTGTACGGCGAGTTCAAATTCCAACTGTAAGTGGGTCAAAACCACCTCCGAATTTGACACCAGAATGTTGTCGCAGGATCCGCGCCCGCGGGTCAGAACCGCGCTCGCGGTTCGAGGAGTTTCCGCGGCCGAGGAGGACTGGCTGATCCGCGCTCGCGGTTTGGATTCGCGCTCGCGGATCGAGGCGTTTCAGCGCCGACTTCGTCTCGTTTATTCTATCTTTTATTTATAATTTTATCTTTAGGTTTCGGATTTATTTCTACTATTTAAGTTTAGTTTCGTTTTCACTTTAGGGTTACACATTCTAGCATACTTTCAGAGATTATTCTAGTTTTTAGTTTTATTATCGAGAACTAATTTCCCTTGGAGTTTGTTTGATCAAGGAAGCCTTTTTATGTAATTCGTGAGATTCTGGTAACTTTTCTATCCCTTGGTTAATAAGAAAACTCTTGTTTTTATTTATATGATTATCAATTGATTTCTCTTGGCGCGCGACTTGTTGAATTTGATTGATATTCTACTGTTTGGATTAGTTTGATTGTAGTCTGTACAATCTTATTTATCCTTTAAACAACTCTTTTCTAGGACCGTGGACTAGAATTGAGAAAGAGTGTTTGATTGTTATTTTATGCATGAGACTCGTAGCTTGATTGCATGATTTAATATCCTTCTATCCTAATACTTTGCATGATTTGAATTAAGCGTTCTTGTTCATATCATAATTTCGCTTGGACCGTGGACAAGCGGAAATCTTATATAAGGATTGGAATTAACCTGGGAATTAATAGAATAGTGGATGAATCAATGATCGGATGATTAAAAAGGTGGAATTGATTGAATGAACTCTGCTTTTCCTTTATTGATTTAATACTTGAAATTACTTGCTTGTCTAAACTCCCAAACCCTTGTCTTGTTAATTGCTGATTGTTCAGAATCCTGATGTTCTTTGGTTCGACCCCTTGCTTGCTTACTATACTAGTTAGTTGAATAGGGTTATTTATTTTTGATCTTGGCAACAACAACTTTAGCCGAGTCAACCACCATAAACTGTAGTCTAAGAAACCATACACTAAACAAACTCATTCGAAACTGTTTTCCAAACAAGACATATCTTTGTACATCACTTCTTGTTCTTTGACTTCCTTGTAAGAGGAGCACGAGATACGACTGTCGGTTTACATGGGACAAATTCTTGAACAAACTTTTCAGCTGTTGCCTTGTGTTCCTTCAATGGACTCAACAACAACTCATTGCAGTACATTATCTCAAGTCATCAAGTTGATGTTGATCGTGTTTATTGAGTCCACAAGCCCAACCAGACAAGCCGTTTCCGAAGTAAGTTTCCATGTGCCGCATCATAAAAATTCCACAATCAGTCTTGTTTCTATTATCTCTCCATTTCATCTCAAGGTGTTCATATGAAACCCTATCCACATCCTCGAACAAAGTAGCCCTTGCATCCATATTAAGCTTCTTCATAAGCTCGACAAAGAGCATTCTCTAAAGAAAATAACAACAAGAAGCAAAACAACTCATTCAATATTAAACACACGTGTCAATGCTGAAAAACAAACTATTACAAAAACAAAATAAAACTCACCAATTTAGCAGGTACATATTGATACTTTGCTTCCAAGGATACATCCTTCATCGAGTTATCAATTATGTGGAAACGTGGCACTCTCACATTCAACGCAATACAATAGTAATGTGATGAGGTAGAGATAGGAAACACAAAATGTAAAAATGCAGAGGAAAACAAGCATGAGAAAACCTTATATTGATTAAAAACAACATAGTGAAGAGTAAATCTTTCTAATGAACAAATAGCTAATACCTCTGAACAAATATGTAGTACTGATGAACAGATAAAAGAATATCAATGAAAAAAAATGTTATATCAATGAACAAAAATGCATACTAGGTCAATCTTGTCCACATTAATCCACTTGAATTTTTCAAGAGTGTCATGAATGACATTAATGAAAAACTCTACGGAATCCTGAGCACTAAAATCCTTTTTCAGTAGAAATAACTGAAAAATATATATAAGTATAAATTAGATTAAGAATATCAAAAAGTCATTAAATAAGACAATGTGAATATAAAAAACCTTTTTCTTACCAAATCCTCAAGAGACATAAAAAACCTCAAGGCTTTTGAGTCGCTTTTCCACTGCTCTTTTATATTGAGATAATAGCTCCAAAGCCCGATTATATTTGTTTCCACTTTAGATTTTACCGCCATTGAAACAAAATCCTTTTTCATGGCGGAAACATGCATCATCTTAAAGATTTCAATACTACACAAATCAGAAATATAAAACAAAAAATGATCAATTTTAATAATAAAATCAACTAAAAGATATAAAAAGAGCAATATGTAAAGAAAAAATACTATTCTACGCATTGTTACCCTCTTTGATCAGGAATGTCTTCAATAAGCCAATCGAACAATTTCTTGGCTGCAGGAGATACTTTGTCAAAACAACACTCCTTCCCATGTAAGGTGACTTTACATAATCAGAAGGCTTAGATATTCTTTTATCAAGTACAACCTCACCTGTAAGTTTAACACCAACGGAAGTATCAATTGAACTAGAACCAACCTTATGCGCCTGCTTCTTGATCTACAAATGTAAAAACACATATTATTCATGAACAAACTACATACAAAATCAATGAATAAATGTCCTATAACTTATGAACAAATAAGCAAAATTCAATGAACAAATAAGTAAAATAATTGAACAAACCTCATCCTGAATCATGTTCAACTCCTCTTCAAGTTTCTTCTTTGCTTCATCCTCCTTTATCTTATCTATCTCCTCTTGTTTCTTCTTCAACTCCATGCCAATTCTCATCAATTCTGCATCCCTTTCTTGTTTCTTCTTCTTTTTCTCCTCTTCCTTTCTCTTCTCTTCATCAATCTTCTTTTTCGCCTCAGCATATTCCTTCTTCCTCTTCTCTTCCTCTTCTTCCTTTCCTCTTGCCTCCTCTTCACCTCCCCTTGCATTCTTTGTTGTTCAAACTCCTCAATCCTCTTCTTCTCCTTCTCCTCTTCTTCTCTCTTCTTCTCTTCCTCTTCCTTGTTCCCCTTCTTCTCTTCCTCATCTTCCAACCTCTTAACCTCTTCTAAACACCTCTTCTCTTCCTCAACTAGTTGTCTCCTTTTCTCTTCCTCCTCTTCCCGCTTTCTCTTTTCTTCCTCTTCTCTTCCTCCTCATCTAGTTGTCTCCTTTTCTCTTCCTCCTCTTCCCGCTTTTTCTTCTCTTTGTCTTCTCTTTGTCTCTTCTCTTCCTCCTCAGTTGCTTTTCTCTTTTTCTCTTCCTCCTCTTCCCACTTCTTCTTCTCTTCCTCTTCTGTTTTCCTCTTCTCTTCCTCCTCTTTCTTTCTCTTCTCCTCCTCTTGTATTAATTCATCCTCCCTCCTTATGGCTTCCAACTCTTCCTCTTCCTGCTTCCTCTTTTCTTTTTCTTCTCTTATTCTCTTGTCTTCTTCACCCCTTTTCAAATTCTCTTCTTCTTCAATCCTTCTCCTGTCTTCCTCATCCTTTTTCCGTGAAACTTCCTCCTCCTCAGCCTTTTTTCTAATTGGTTCATCAGTTAATCCAATACAAACAAATGAAATCTTTATTTCCTTCTTCCTTGTCGCATCAACCTTCCTTGACTCATCTTCTTGCATAATAACACTTTCTCTACCGATATCTGCAACACCAGCACAATCATCCCTCATTGGAAATGTAATACCCATATTCGTTTTAGGTCTCGTAAATCGGAAATGGATTTCTTCACTTGCAAAGGATTGAGTTTCTTGATCCGCAAGTATCCGAAATCTGAAATCCTTACCGGAAAATAATTATATTAAATTCCGTTTTCTAGTATTCCGGTCGTTTACGTTCTACCCACTTAAGTAGTACCTAGTAAGGTCCACTTCTAAGTAGCGCCCTGTCGGAAGTCGGGGTGTTACAATTTGGTATCAGATTATGGTTGACAACATGGTACATGGAACTGACCAACGTATGTACCCGAGGTCCAACATAAAAATAAAACCGGCCGGTGTTTTTAAAATATTTTCACTAGGGTAGGCATGTTGCATATAGGGGGTAGGTGACACGTCGCGACTCCGCCCCATCCGCCGAAGGACCTCACGTAGAATAGTAAGAATTACGTTAATAATAGGATGTTTAAGTTTTGACTGTGGGACTTTTTGTTATAGATGGCACCACCAACCAGAGCGAGTGTTGCTGAAGCCAGCGAAAGAGGCCGCCGAAAAGGCCGCGGTAGAGGTCGAGGTAGGGGCCGTGGCAGGGGTAGAGGGGAGGCCCCTGTGGTTGTTGAGCCAAAGGTACAACGTAATGCTTCTCACCAGGAGGAGGTTGTTGAGAGTCAGGATGTGGCTGATGCTGATCATCAAGGGGATAATGCATATGTCGTTGGAGGGGTTCCCCCAGCTAACGGGGCACAAGTGGGAGTAGGAGTGCCACCAGCAGGACTCGCCCCAGAGGTGAACGCTGCGATCCAGCTTTTGTTGCAGACCTTGATGGGTGCGGGGGCTGTACCTAATTTGAACACAGTTGTGGGGCAACAAGGGGCTGAGAGGAGGGCACTAGGCCCAGATTCTGTTTTGGCTGCCCAATTGGGAGCCCTACCAGAACTGCAAGGAACAACAATAGTTGATGGCGTGGTCGAGCTGAGGAGACAGTATCGCGAGCCTCGGCCTGACAAGTGGCTCACGGAGTTTAGGAAGACTGGGGTGCCGACTGAGGTGACTTTTGACGTGGACTCCATTCAGGCACCGGAGGAGAGGAAGATGTCCTTGGTGCAGAGTCTGTTATAGGAGAGTGCTTTTGACTGGTGGGAGTTGGGTAGGGACCACCAGACTGAGGTGACTTTTGAGGAGTTTGAGAGGAGGATTCGAGATCAGTATTGTCCTCCGATGGTGAGGATGGCTCGGGAGGCTGCTTTTGAGGATGTTGGACCCGAAAACATCACAGTGGTTGAGACTATTCTAATGTTTCAGAAAGAGTTCACGGCGGTGCAGAATGCTGCCCCTACTGAGGAGTTGAAGATTGCGACATTTCTAAAAAGGTTGCAGTCGCACTTACGTGCCTATTTGTCTGGTCTTCGACTCTCGACATTGAGAGATGTTTAGTAGTCTGCTTTGGCTTATGCTATGGCCACGACCGGACAAAGTCAGTTAGAGGTACATGCCACGGGGAGTAAGAGGCAGAAGTTGTCTGCCCCGACAGAGCCTAGGAGAGATAGTCATCCCGACTCGTCTCAGCAGCCACGATCAGGGTTTCATTCACAGGGTCGTCAAGACCAGCGCCGTCAGAGTCAGTCCACTGGAGGGCTGAGGGAGTGCTTCAACTGTGGAAGCACTACTCATTTGATGAGTCAGTGCCCAAAGCCATTCAGGAGCTGCTTCACTTGTGGGAAGCCTGGCCATTTACAGCAGTATTGTAAGATTGGAGCACCCTCACAGGGATCTTCACCTGGAATAGTGAACCAGGTGCCTCGTTGTCAGCCTCAGCAGTTTCAACAGGCACCAAGTCAGGGCAGAGGACACGACGCAGGAGTTAGTACTACCGGGGGCAATCAGCCCCAAATGTTTGAGATGAGGAGGGCCGATGCCCTACACATGCCGACTGCTACAGGTACGATTTGGATTCAGTCTAGACATATTCATAAACTGTTTGATACGGGTGCCACTCATTCTTTTATGTCTTTTGCTTGTATGGCTAGACTAGGACTGACTTGCATTGAAGGGGTGTCTTTTGTTGTGGGGCTGCCTAACGGCAGTAAAGTGAGCGGGAATAAGGAGATTTTACAGTGCCCTATTAGAATAGGGAAAAGGGATTGGTACGCAGATTTCATAGTAATGCAGTTGTCGCCGGACGATGACGTGATTCTGGGGATGGACTGGATGAGACACTATCGAGCAGTTTTGGATGCACACAGGGGTACAGTTATAGTGACAACAGATGATGGGACCAGACATGTGTGTTAGGAATTAGAGCATGAGGGGCCCGAATCGGTGATTAGCATGGTAAAGGCCGCCAAGTTGCTAAGTGATAGATGTGTAGGATATTGGTGTTATGTCCTACAGGGGGACAAGGAGAGACCGCAAATTCAGGATATACAAGTAGTTTGCGAGTTTGAGGACGTTTTTCCCGAGGAGCTTCCAGGATTGCCTCCTTAGAGAGAGGTAGACTTTGGTATTGAGTTGGAGCCGGGGACGAGACCGATTTCGAGAGCCCCATATCGCATGGCCCCGATGGAAATGCAGGAGCTGAAGGCTCAATTAGAGGAGTTATTGGAGAAGGGGTATGTACGAACGAGTGCTTCGCCATGGGGAGCTCTAATCTTGTTTGTAAAGAAGAAGGATGGTTCTCTCCGTTTGTGTATCGACTACCGGGAGCTGAATCGAGTTACTATCAGGAACAAGTATCCGCTTCCACGTATTCATGATTTGTTGGATCAGTTGCAGGGGGCTACGGTGTTCCCTAAGGTGGATTTGAGGTCGGGATACCACCAGCTGAGAATTCAGAAAGAGGATATTCCCAAGACGGCTTTTTGAACGAGATATGGGCATTATGAGTTTGTAGTGATGCCGTTCGGACTGACGAATGAACCCGCCGTTTTTATGGAGTTGATGAACCGGGTGTTTATAGACTACTTGGGAAGATTTGTAGTGGTGTTCATCGATGATATTCTGATCTACTCTAGAAGTAAGGAGGAGCACGCCGAGCATCTTAGGCTGGTATTGGGAGTGTTGAGACGACATCGGTTGTTTGCTAAGCTGTCCATGATTGATCGCCTCTCACGGTGTGCGAGGGTCTAGAGATACAATTTATAACCCGACCCCGTTGTAGTACGTGGTGGGTGTCGAACGCTCGGGAAGTCTACTCGATCGATGTGCCTAGATACTAGGAAGCTAGAAAGGAGAGCATAAAACAAAGGAAAACAAAGAAAACAGTCGGGACCGACACTGAGGTCACGTCGGGCCCGAGGTTGGCGACGAGAGGAAGTCGGGACCGACACTGGGTAAGTCGGGCCCGAGGTAGCTGGGGATGTCGAACTCAAAGATTAAAAGTAGATCTTGGGCTTTTGGGTTCCTTCTCTAGTAGATTAAGGCTTATCCACCCCAATTCAAGCAATGAGTGATGATCGGACTAGGATCGAGTGCTTTCGCCCTCGTTCCAACCACTTCTACACATCGATCATTGGGGAAATCCCCTTCGAAGCAAGGTCTTGAGATTGACACATGTTCACTTTCGCTACTTTGCCAATCTTAAGCCTTGATTCTCGACTTTCGCAAGGAATTGTAGCTCTATGTAGAGTGGGTTCCTTAGATCAAACACTCAAGGCTATGGAATTGGGGTTTCTAGCCCAAACCTAGCTAGGGTTTTCCCCCATAACCCAAGATCAAGGAGATCTACTCCATGTGACAAGCAAAGAAAGCAAACAAATCAAAAGGGAAAGCAATCAACATCATCAATCTCAAGACAAAGCAAAGTTTCATTCAAATCAAAAGCAATCCACAAATTCCAATCAAGGGTTTCCAAATCCACAAGATCAAAACAAAGCAAAGCTAATCTATCAACCAAACCTATCAATCTTCCTCTCCTTGGCCGATTCTCTCTCTTCTCCTTCTCCTCTCCTTCCTCCTTGCTCTCCAAGAATCCTCTTGGCTCCCTTGGAACCCCCCCCCTTTTGTGTGTGTGTGTGAGGGAACCCCTAAAATAGAAGACAAGAGGGCCTTTTATGGATTAGATGAGGGGCAAAAGTGGAAGTTCACAATTTCGTGCCTTGGAGCCCAAGTAGTTCGGTGACCGACTTGGACCGACACGGAGGACCTCGGGCCCGAGTTACTGTGTATGTCGGTCCGAGGTTGAAACTTCAAGTCGGGCCCGAGGTTGGTTGCAACTCGGTCCTGACCTCGTTCCACCTTCTTCTTGTTGGCTTTCCTCTTGTTCTTCTTCATGGCTTGCTTCTCTCTTTCCCGCTTTGCTCGGGCCTTGCTCCATGTCTCGACCCTCCTTCAAATAGATCCTTGATTCACGCCAATTTACCTACAAAACACATAAAATGCGCGTAGTTTCCGAATCTCATAGAAATACGGGAACTAAGCTAAAAAGGAACAAAACGCACAAGAAAAGGGGAAAAAGAAACATATTTACAAAGGAAATCACATATGAAAACACCACCAAATAGAGAGACATCAGTCCAAGTGTGATTTCTGGCTGTCTGATGTTACTTTTTTAGGTCACGTGGTATCGGCCCAGGGAGTTATGGTGGACCCTTTGAAGATTGAGGTTGTAAAGGCCTGGGAGCCTCCGAAGAATGTGAAGGAGGTGCGGAGCTTTCTAGGACTAGCAGGGTATTACAGAAGGTTTGTGGAAGGGTTTTTCTGGTTAGCCCAACCACTTACCAACCTGCTTAAGAAGACCACTCGCTTTGAGTGGAATGAAGTCTGCTAGCGGAGTTTTAACGAGCTGAAGGAGAGGTTGACTTCGTCTCCTATACTTGCTCTTCCTCAAGGGAATGAGGACTTTGTAATTTACAGTGATGCATCCAAGGTAGGCCTGGGTTGTGTGCTGATGCAGAGGGACAAGGTGATTGCTTATGCTTCCAGACAGTTGAAGCCGAACGAGCAAAATTACCCCACTCATGACTTGGAGCTGGCAGTTGTGGTACATGCTCTGAAGATTTGGCGTCACTGCTTGTATGGGAGTACATGCAAAGTGATGACAGATCATAAGAGCATCAAGTTCATCTTCAAGCAGAGGGAGTTGAATATGAGACATAACGGATGGATTGAGTTACTGAAGGACTACGACCTTGAGATTCTTTACCACCCAGGGAAAGCGAATGTGGTCGCTGATGCCCTTAGTAGGAAGACGCCTCAAGAGCGTATGTTGGCTCATTTGACAGTTCAGCCAGAGTTACAGAGAGAGTCGATGAGGTACGGTATTGAGGTGCAGATTCAACATTACCAGGGCAGCCTGAGGGCCCTAGAGTGTTAGCCGTCCTTGCTTGTGGAAGTGAGGCAGAAGCAGGAGAGTTGCCCGATGATTCAAGATCTGAGGCAGAGATTGAGCCGTGGATAGGCACCCAACTTTGTGGAGAGAGCAGATGGTATTTTGTGTTTGCGTGGTCGGATTTGTGTGCCTCGAGATGCTGAGTTGAGGCAGAAGATTTTGCAGGAGGCCCATGCTACACCTTACTCAATCCACCTCGGGGCTAGTAAGATGTACAAGGATTTGTGACAACTTTATTGGTGGGATGGCATAAAGCCGGATGTAGCGAGTTTTGTCGCTAAGTGTCAAGTCTGCCAGCAGGTGAAGATCGAGCACCAGAGACCTGGAGGAATGCTTCAATCACTCCCTATTCCGGAATGGAAGTGGGAAGACATCTCCATGGATTTCGTCACAGGTTTGAGACTCAGCAGAGGTCATGATGCCATTTGGGTAGTGGTGGATAGGCTGACGAAGACTGCTCGCTTTTTGCCTATTTGAGAGACATGGCAAGTGAGCAAGCTAGTAGAGGTGTTTATCAATCAGATAGTCAGACTACACGGAGTGCCTAAGATGATTGTGTCGGATCGTGACGGGCGTTTTACTTCCAGATATTGGTAGCATGTACATGAGGCACTGGGGACGAGATTGCATTTCACGATTGCTTACCACTCACAGTCAGACAGACAGACAAAGAGGACAATTCAGACTCTAGAGGACATGCTGAGGTCCTGCGTGCTAGACTACGGAGGTCAGTGGTCGGACCACTTGGCTTTGGTGGAGTTTGCCTACAATAACAGCTAGCACTCGTCGATTCAAATGGCCCCTTATGAGGCTTTATATGGGCGGAGGTGTAGGACACCGCTGTGTTGGGATGATCCCTCAGATGTGGTAGGTGAGACACCACAAATGATTGAGGAGACTATCGGGAAGGTGGCCTTAATCAGAGAGAGAATGTTAGCTGCTCAAAGTCGCCAGAAGTCCTATGCAGACAAGAGGCGTAGACCGTTGGAGTTTGAGGTAGGAGCACACATCTGGTTGAGAGTATCGCCTACCCGTGGGGTCAGGAGATTCGGGGTGAAAGGGAAGCTGAATCCCCGCTATATTGGTCCATTTGAGATTCTAGAGAGAGTGGGGGGAGGTGGCCTACAGGCTAGCCTTGTCGCCGACTTTGGACGGTGTTCATCCGTTATTCCATGTTTCACAATTGAGACAGTATGTCCCGGATCCTAGCCACCGACTCAATTATGAGGAGTTGGTGGTGGAACCATATCACACTTTTCGGGAATAGCCGTTGAAGATTCTAGATCGACGAATGAAGAAGCTGCAGAACAAGGAGATTCCTTTGGTGCTGATTCAATGGTCTCGACGGGGAGTCAAGGAGGCTACTTGGGAGAATGAGTCCAGGATGAGTGACAGTTACCCACAAATCTACCCGAGTCTAGTAGAAGCGTTTGAGGGGAAGGTTAGCAATTAGTGAATTGTTTTTAGACTCGATGATTACTTTGTGACTGTTGTCACTTTGACCTGCTCGTTTGACTGTTTAAGAATTTGACTGTCGTGTTGTGCACGTAGTTTAGATGGTTAGTATTGGCTATGTTTGTTTTATCGATAAATTCCGGTTCGAGGACGAACCCCTTTTTAGGGGGGAGAGGGTGTTAAACCTCGAGATATAGTTTCTTTTGTTATAAAACTTTCGGGACGAAACTTTCTTAAGGGGGACAGTATGTAATAACCGTATTCGTTTTAGGTCTCGTAAATTGGAAATGGATTTCTTCACTTGCAAGCGATTGAGTTTCTTGATCCGCAAGTATCCGAAATCCGAAATCCTTACCCGAAAATAATTATATTAAATTCCATTTTCTAGTATACCGGTCGTTTACGTTCTACCCACTTAAGTAGTACCTAGTAAGGTCTACTTCTAAGTAGCGCCCTGTCGGAAGTCGAGGTGTTACAGGAAACACGCCCAGGTCAAAAGAAGGTAATTCAAACTGCTCCTTTGCCTTCATTGCAACCTCAATTTCACCTAAAACCTTTGTTGCTTCCTCCCAGAATGAATTTTGGGTTGGCGATTCAGCATCTTCTTGAGTACCAGATAAGGATGATGATGAAACACCCTTCAACCCCAATAAATTCTCCAAAGCTTCATTGATCTTGTTGAAAAGTCCGTGGCGGGCAATTTTAGTTGGAGCTTTTTGCACATGTTCAAGATATCTCTTCAAAGCTGATGCAAGCTCCATTGACATCTCAAGATGTTCTTTCATAAATGAGTGCACAAGAAGTAATTTATTTAAGTACAAAAAAAAAGACACAACATGCTATGAACAAATGCTAGTTTTTGATGAACAAATGCTAGTTTCTTATGAACAAATGATATGCCTCTTTTAATGAACAAATAAACATACATCACCACCATCATGCAAAAAATAAAGACAAAACATGCAAAAATAAAAAATATTTTGCAAAAAAAATCAAACAAACATACGTCATCGTTATCGCCAAGAACAATTCCTTCTTCAAAATGTTCAGAAGCATGGGCTTTCCCTTCATTCTTGTCAGCATCACCACCAGAGAAAACAAACCCATGCAAACCTCTAAAATACCCTTTTCCAAACCCACCCTTCGAAATCTCGAAACTCTGTCTCTCAACAAAGTAATCATGATTAAGATGCTTGATCATGTGGGAATGATCTTGGAGTTTCACGGCGATGGTAGATGAGCATACAATCGCAATGGACAATATGTTAGAACAAATGCTAATATGTCAATGAACAAATATGTATATACAAATAAACAAATTAATCTTACTAATGAACAAATATGCATAAACCAATGAACAAACTGATGGTAATAATGAACAAATTAGAAATAATACCAGCAACAATATAATTGGTCCTTTGAAAAACCCATTATTTGTTTTCTTCCATGAATTAGTATTCTCAACCAACTTCTCAACAAGATGAGCACACCAATCGTACTCATTGATCTTGTTCAAGTCTACCAAATGATCCATGAACTTTAAGTTTACACCACCATTTTGAATGCTCTATATACAGAGGGTGTAGAACAATAAAATAAAGTTCCTCCGAAACCAAGCAACACCGTTCTAAGCCTCCTTGATCACTGTACTCAAATGCCCTATTTTGATGTTCTCAACATCCATCAATTTGTTCTTCCCTGTCACCTCATCAATTTCAGGCAACAAAAACTGTTCTCTAGAACTATTGTACATATATGAATACTTGACAGTCTTTGGGGACAGAAATTGGTCTTGGACCACGAGGTAGACCAATTTAAAATTGCACAATTTCCGGTTTTATTCTAACACATGGTCCATCACCAATCTTCAATGTGCATGATGCAGGGTCGAAATAGCTAGCGACATAGTAGCACATCTTACTAGGTAGATCACGCTTTTTAGCCATTGATTTTTTTCTCAGATTCTTTTCTCCCATAGAAGAAGCATCACTTCTAGATTTGCTCCTGATTTCTATTACAAAAAAGGGATAAAAGACAGTATAAACACATATTTTTAAAACACAAAAAAAAACATGTCAAAAACAACAATACAGAAAATAAAAAATGGAAAACCTCTTTGAATAGCACAGATTTCATCTTCTTCGATTGTCATTGTCCCAAACCTTAGATGTTTTACTTTTTTATTATTTGCAGAACGTTGTTTAATAGACCGTGAATGTTTATTCCCTAAATAAACAAGAAATACAAAGCACAAATTCACGCATGTATCCACCACAATGTTTGATTTTATTGATGAACAAATGCTAGTTTTTGGTGAACAAATGCAAGTTTCTGATCAACAAATGCAAGTTTTTGATGAACAAATGCGAGTTTTTGATGAACAAATTCCACTTTCTGATGAACAAATGTCAGTTCTGATGAACAAGTGATAGTTTTTGATGAACAAATGCTATGTCAGTTTTAATGAACAAATATGCACAAATGAATAAACAAAATTCAACACAAGATCACCAACACTTTCCCACGCACGTATACAAAATCTTTTCATGCAACTAACAAAGCCACAATCACCTATTGCAAAACTCAACATCAAAAAATTGTATAAAAACATCAAATACACACATGCACACACATATTGTATTTTATTCAAGTGGGACCAAAAATCGAGTAAAAGAAAGTGAAGATTCATGCATTTTTTTATTCACAAAAGCACAAAACACAAAAATCGGCAATATCAACTTCAAACAACTCAAATAAACACTAAAATACACACAATCGATCAAACATTTAATATATATACACTCGGCAAACATAGATAACAAACGAAAAACCTAGGGTTTCAATAAAATTAAAACGAGAGATAAAAACCATGATTCTCTTGAAATGAAATTTGAGATTTCTCCATCTGGAACTAGATTGAGCTTTTTAATGGCTTTAATGGTAAGAATCCGGCTCCAAATCACTCCGAAAAAGCTTCGATTGAAGATTTCCCGCTTGAACTGCTTGAAATGCTTCGGAAACTGTAAAAGTGAGAGATAGAGAAATGGTGAGAAAGAGAAGACGATAGACTTTATAAACAGCATGTCTCTTGAACGCCCCGCGTAGCACGTGTTTTTTTTTACAGTTTTTTAAAGATAAGAGCAATCTCAACGTTCGTGTGATACGATCGAACGGCCCGGGTGCTTTCTCATTTCTCACACACGCGGACGTTCGCACGAGGCTCTTTTTCATATATATATATATGTATATTAAAATTAATGAAATACCTTATTACTTATAAATATTTAAAAACCTTATTAGTGAATTTTATTTAATTCAATCAGTTTAATCTTATAGTGAAATAAAATTCTTTTCCTATTAATATCCATTTTTGAATTACCAATTTTATTCATAAAACACTAGAAATATCCATTTAAAATCATAATTTTACTTAGATGTTCAAAATACCCAACTTTATTTAAAAAAACCTTTAAATACAATTTTAATAAAACACATTATCTATTTATTTTTTTATTAGGCAAAAGATTTTTTTTTATATATTACCAAAATCTGTTGTATTATTGTTAACATTTTTATAATTTTTTAGTTCTAGTATATAAACTTACTAATCACCTAACCCTAAAATCTACTCTCACTCTCCCCTCACCCTCTTGTTGAAAAGCGCCGCCTCAACTCATTCACATCTGGATCTACAGGGACACCGGCGCCACCACCGGTTGGTCACCTTCCTCGTCTCGCCTCCTCCTCTGGAATTGAGGGAATCAACTCTCCTGGCCAACGTCGTCCCTTCTCCTCCTTTATTCTTCAGTCTTCACTCCCCTTTATTCACCGGAATCAATGATGTCGCATGTTGGACTGCCTCAATCACGATGTGCCTGCTCTAGGACGAGTTGCTGCCAAAGACCATCTCAGCCACCCCGTTAAAATCCACCTTCAATTTGTGCGAGTCTTTTTAATCCTGATCCAAATAAGTAGAGTAAGAAATGTATTACTTTGTGTTTATCTTCCTATGTATCTGATTTCCTATCTGAGTAACTATAATCTTCAGAAACATAACATGATGCAGCATAAGCATATGCTATACTCAAAGAACTAAAACAATAACCGAAATTAGGCAAAGAGTAATGTAATACTCGGGCTTGATTTCTTATATGCTACCTTTTGTTTTTTCTTTGAGAACTACTGTTCACCATCTCCTTCTTTGAACGCCGCCACTCCTCACACTCACCTCCTCCATCTTTCTTTTCGGGGAAAGCTCGTTCGCCTCCTCCCTCTAGTTCTTACGCCCTCGATCACCACACTTCACCTCACACACTCCTTTTCTCTTCTCTGTTCAAAAGGGGTCACCGTCACTATCCTCGAAGAAGTCCGGCGGTGTGCGCGAGCGTCCTTTTCCCGCTTCCGTTTGCCCAGGCTCACCGTCGACTGAACCCCGTCTTTCTCGCCTCCTTTCGAATGATCCAAACCGGTGAAGACCATCATCGACTAAGGGACGGGTTTAATTTCGGGATTTTGTTGTTCATAAGGGACGGGTTTGGTTTTTATTTTCGTTTCCGATCGATTAAGCATGTCAATCTCTTGAATTAGCAAGGCTGATGTTGGATCATTATTTTGTATTTCACTCCCTTCGGGTCTTATAGTTTTGGTTATTGAATTGTTAGGATTCGATAATGTTCGTGTCTGACTTGTTCGAGCCTACTTTCTTCCGCTACATATTTTTGTTCGTTTGTTGAGGTATGTTGTTCTCGACTTGCTCGGCTCTAGTCTAGTCTGGTTAGATTTCATGCCGTGATTGTGAGATTGGTTTTGGGAACTAGTCTTGAATGTATGTTTTCTTTGTGAAATGTTTTTATTGTATGATGTGATGCGCTTTCCATTCGAAACGTTTTCTCTGAAAAGGAATTGCTATTCTTTTCTCTATGTTGGCTGCGTAACCGGCACGATCATGTGCGATGATTGTCGGTGGAGAAGAGGCGTCTAGCCATGGTCGTGTGTCGGCCGTGCCGCTTCAAAAATAAAATCAATTGCTTTGTTTTTGGCAAGTGCTTCGGTGGAGGCTTGACCAGGGGTTGGAACAAAGACGTATATGAAAAGCGAGAGGGCCTGCCTCTGCACTCGGGCGCAGGTGAGTTAGCGTCGTAGATTGAAATGCAACGGTGGAAGGAACAATTGCATTTCCAAATAGGTTTGTGAATGATTTTTGCTTGTGTTTGTGTGTGGTTACTCAGTTGGTTCCTTGCTTGTGAATTGTTGGTATGTTTGATGAATTGTTTGTTTTGTTGTGTTTTCTTTCACTTGTTAAATATTGAATTGTTGGTTACTGTTACAAACGCTTTACTTATGTCGCTTGTTATCCAAGTTGTTGATATGTGTATTGGACTAGTATGTTGTGTTTCATTCGCTCGTTGAAGGTCAAGCTGTTTGTTATTAATTGTTTTCAAACATCTTACTTTTGTCGTTTGTTCTCTAGCTTGCCTAGGATAGTTGCTGACCCTTTGAGGATCTTTATTTTTCAATTCCAAGTACTTCTAAAAGTCCCGTGTTTGAGCCTAGGCATGATGTTGCAGCGGATCATTAACGCACATGTCATTAGGTGTTGGAGTGGTTTGAGTGTCCAAGTTTAGTTGTTCGTTTTTGTTTTGAATATTTCTCTCTTTTGTTGACTTTAGCGGATTTCTAGTGTTGGTCGTGACTTGACTAGTTGTTTGAGATCTCATGCATGACATTGTTGCAAATGTGTTTATTGAATGACAGTTGGATGTTTTAAATTAGTTTTCTTGTTGTGCCCGAGTTGCATGGTCCAAGTATAAGAGTTGTCAAACCAGTTCCGGTAGGACCCGTTAGGGTCAAACTACCAAGTAACGCCCCGACGCTAAGACGAGGTGTTACATATTGGTATCAGAGCAAGGTAGGCAGCAAGGGCACATGGAACCGAACAGCAAGTGTACACGAGTTCCAACTAAAAACTAAAACTGTCAGCAAGGGCACTGGGGTAGTCATGCTGCATATAGGGGGTAGATGACACGATGCGACTCCGTTGCCATCCGCCGAAGGACTTCACTTAGAATAGTAAGTAAATCCTTAACTTTTAGTAAAATTTAATGTTTCGTCTGTGGGACTTTCTCTTATGGATGGCCCATAGACCAGATTTAGTTTTGTTGTTGCAAGCGATAGAGGCTGTAGTACAAGCCGTGGTAGAGGACATGGCAATGAAAGAGGAGAGAATCCCTTTGTTGTTGAGCCAGAAGAGCATTAGAACGTTTACCTCAAGGAAGAAGATATTGAGGGTGGTGGTATGGCTGTTGAAGAACATCAAGACGCTAGAGTGTCTATTGGAGGAGGGCCACTAGCTAATGGGGCCCATTTTAGAGCCAATGCACCACCAATTGAGCTATCACCAAAGATGGATCTTCCGCTCCAAGCCACGCTTTTAGGACTATTATAGAACCTGTTGGGCATTGTGGTTGTACTTGACCAGAATGCTACAGTTGGACTTTAGGGGAGTTTTGAGGATATTAAGCTAGTGTATTGTTAGAGCTGCTCAGTTAGGAGGGCTACCAGGAGTATAAATACCAGAAGTAGTTGACTGTGTGGTAGAGCCACTGAGGTAATGTAGCAAGCTTTAGTCAGACAAGTAGCTCACGAAGTTTAGGAAGACCGTGGTGCCAAACTTCACCAGGGCCCGAGTACTGATGTAGAGTAGTGGCTATGGAGAGTGGTCTTTATGGTTGATTTTATCTAGGCGCCCGAGGAAAGGAAGATGTCTCTGGTACAAAATTTGTTAAGGGTGGGTGCTTTCGTTGTTGAGATTTGAGTTGGTATCGTCAGGCAGATATTAGCTTCGAGGAGTTCCGAAAGAGGAATTGAGATTTTTGTAAGATGACAACAGAGACTAGACAATATGTAGTTGGGTTCGATGCTCTACCTTGATAGAGTACGAAAACAAGGCAATGGCTTACGAGATGGCACAACCAGTTTACAAGCGATCTGATGTCACTCAAGTTAGTGGCAAGAGGCTGAAGACCGCAGTAGGATTCAAAGGTGACAGGATGCCGAGTTCCACGCCTTATCGAGGGAACAACTCGGGCATGAGGAAGAATCAACAAGGCCAATCTCAACGGTCGAGTGGTGAAACGGGACAAAAGCAGTGCTTCAACTGTGGAAGCCATGATCATCTGAAGTATGTTTGTACTCGGCCATTGCTAACTTGCCATACTTGTGGGTAGAAGGGTCATCGTGCTGACTTTTGTCGCAACAAAGGAGTTGCTCCATCTTAGGGATCCTCATTTGATTCTAGGTCGAATGGAGGATTTCGAACACAACCTACCCCTCAGACTTATATTTCGCAAGGTCAAGGTTGTGGCAGAGGCCGTGGTAGCGCAATTGGGGGTCTTGGAGCCAACCAACCGCCTCGTGTGTTCGATATGAGAAGACCTAAAGATCCAAATGCACCGATAACTACTAGTACGATCTGGATCCGATCTAAGACTGTTGAGATTCTTTTGATGCTAGTGCTACTCATTCTTTTATTGCAACTCCATGTGTAGATAGATTGCATTTGACATATTCTGTGGGTACTCCCTTTGTGGTGGGTTTACCGGATGTTAGTAAGATAATTTAGGACAAAGAGATTCTTCAATGTGTAATTCGCATTGGCCATAAGGACTGGCTCACATATCTTATTGTCATGGCCTTTCCAAATGATGATGTAATTCTAGGTATGGATTCGATGACTAGGTACAAAACTGTCCTAGATAGTCATAGTCACATAGTGACAACAACCGCTAATGAAGGAACTCCGCATATGTTTTGGGGGCACGACTCTAAGAAGTCTGGGACTGTGATTAGTGCTATGAAAGTTGTCAAGTTGTTGAATGAGAATTGTGCAGGATATTGGTACTCCGTCCTTCAAGAAACCAAGGATAGTCGAGACTTGAGGACATTCCTGTCGTGCGAGAATTCAAATATGTTTTCCCTGAGGAGTTGCAAGGTCTTCCGCTTGTCAAAGAGGTAGATTTCAACATTGAGTTGGAGTCGGTAATATGAACTATTTCACAGGCTCCTTATCGTATGGCGTCAGTAGAGATGCAAGAGTCGGAAAAAAAAACAACTAGAAGAGTTGGCAGAGAAAGGCTTCATTCGTCCTAGTGCATCGCCTTGGGGTGCTCCGGTGCTTTTTATAGGAAAGAAGGATGGGTCGATGAGGTTGTGCATTAATTACAGAGAACTTAACCAAATCACCATAAAAAACAAGTATCCACTTCCCCGTATCGATGGTTTGCTAGACCAATTGCAAGGAGCGGTGATGTTCTCCAAAATGGACTTGTCGTCTAACTATCATCAATTGAGGATTCGAGATAAAGACATTCCCAAGACGGCATTTTAGAGACGACATGGGCACTACGAGTTTGTAGTGATGTCGTTCGGTTTGACAAATGCTCCGGCAGTGTTCATGGAGTTAATGAACAAGATCTTTATTGAATACTTGGATCAGTTTGTGGTAATGTTCATTGATGACATCTTGGTTTACTCTCGGAGACAAGATGAGCATGCTAATCATCTAAGGGTGGTGTTGGGAGTTTTAAGACAACACCGTTTGTTTGCCAAGCTTTCAAAATATGACTTCTGGTTGCCTGAGGTTACATTTCTAGGGCATGTTGTCTCAGCAAATGGGGTGAAAGTTGATCCAATGAAGATCGAAGTCGTAGCGTCTTGGCAACCTCTCAAGAATATAAAGGAAGTACGTAGTTTCTTGGGTCTGGCAGGATATTACAAGAGGTTCGTAGAGGGTTTCTCAAAGATAGCTCAACCTTTGACCAACTTACTTCGTAAGAGTACCAATTTCATATGGAAAGAGGCTTGCCAAAGAAGCTTTGAAGAGTTGAAAAGAAGGCTAACATATGCGCCCATCTTAGCACTTCCTCAAGGCTTAAAAGGGTATGTGGTCTATAGTGATGCATTGAAACTTAGATTGGGATGTGTGTTAATGCAGAAGGATCGGGTGATTGCTTGTGCTTCTAGACAACTTAAGAATAATGAGCTAAATTACCCGACACATGACCTAGAGTTAGCGGATGTGATCCATTCTTTGAAGATTTGACGACACTATTTGTATGGGAAGACTTGCCAAATTTTGAAAGATCACAAGAGCCTCAAGTACATATTCACTCAATGAGAGCTCAATATTAGGCAACACAAATGGCTTGAATTGATTAAGGATTATGACTTGGAGATCCTTTATCACCCAGGCAAGGCAAACATCGTCGCTGACGCACTCAGTCGAAAATCATCCCATGAGCGGATGTTGTCACACTTGACTGCTCAACCCGCTTTGCAAAGGGATTTGATAAGGAATGGGATTGAGGTATGGATTCAGAGATATCAATGCCAGTTGTGTTCCTTGGAATGTCAACCGAGCTTCATAGAAGAGATACGTCAAAAACAAGGGACTTGCTCGATGATTCAAGACTTGTGTCAAAAGGTGCATCAAGGTGAAGCACCTGGTTTTGAAATCTAAGAAGATGGAATTTTGAGGATGAATGGGAGAGTATGCGTACCTCGAGATCAAGATCTAAGACATAAAATCCTTCATGAGTTCCATGCTACGCTCTATTCAATACATTCAGGAGCAAGTAAGATGTACAAAGACCTCAAGCGACATTACTGGTGGGATGGCCTGAAACCTGATCTAGCCAAGTTTATAGCATGATGTTAGATTTCCTATCAAGTTAAAATAGAACACCAGAGACCGGGAGGGATGCTCCAACCCCTCTCCATTCCAAAATGGAAGTGGGAAGACATATTGATGGACTTCGTCACATGTTTGCACGTCAGTCGAGGTCATGATGCCATCTGGGTAGTAGTGGACAAATTGACGAAGATGACACCTTTCCTTCTGATTAGGGAGGCGTGGCCAGTTCCCAAACTAGTGGATGTGTTTGGAAGGCAAATAGTAAGACTACATGGAGTACCAAAAACAATTGTATCCGACCGAGATGGTCATTTTATATCGAAATTCTGGCATCAAGTGCACCAAGCGTTGGGTATAAGACTGCATTTCACGACAGCTTACCACCCGCAAGAAGATGGACATGCAGAGAGGACGATTCAAACTCTTGAAGATATACTAAGAGCTTGTGTTCTAGATAGGGGTGGTGGTTGGTCAGAGAATTTAGAGTTGGTGGAGTTCGCATACAATAACAATTGGCACGCCTCGATTCAAATGGCTCCTTATGAGGCGTTGTATGGTCAAAAGTGTCAAACGCCACTTTGTTGGGATGACCCCTCTGATAGGGTGGGGGGAGAGTCCCCAAGTAATCTAGGAGGCAGTTGATAAGGTTGCTTTGATAAGAGAACGCATGTTAGTCGCTCAAAGTCGTCGGAAATACTATGCTAACAAACGAAGGTGACCCTTAGAATTTGATGTTGGCGCGCATGTGTGGTTGAGGGTGTCTCCTACTCGAGGGGTGTGGAGATTCAGGATAAAAGGGAAGTTAAGTCCTCGCTACTTCGAACCTTTTGAGATCTTAAAGAGGGTCGGGGAGTTAGCCTATTGCTAGCACTTCCTCCATCCTTAGAAGGAGTTCAACTTGTGTTTCATGTGTCTCAGCTAAGGCAATACATTCCCGATCCCAACCATAAGCTTAGTTATGAAGTGTTGAGAATTGAGCCACATCATACCTTTGTTGAACAACCGATAGCTCTCTTGGATCATCGAATGAAGAAACTACGAAACAAGGAGATTTCGTTGGTCTTAGTGTAGTGGTCTAGGCGTGGAGTCGAGGAGGCCACTTGGGAAACCGAGACAAGTATACAGGAGAGTTACCTAGAGTTATACTCAAGGTTGATAGATTCAACGGGGTGATGGTTAGTACTTGAGCTTTTCATGCACAATATCTAGTACCTTAAAATTGCTTGGTTGCTAATTCGCTTGGTTGCATGTTGCTTACGAGTTGGTTTGCTTGATTGACTGTTTGTCTATTCTTGACTACTTAGTGCTTATGTGAATTCAATGATTCTTTGACATGTTAGAATAGATACTATGTTGACTATATGTTCTGAAAGTGCTCAATTCATTTGATGAATACTTTACTTTCGTTATTGTGGTCGTCGGAAAATGGTTCGAGGACGAACCTATGTTAAGGGGTGGGGATTTGTGAGACACTAACCAATCTACCATCCATATTCGTATATTAACTTATCTCTATTTGAGTTTCGAGGACAAAACTCTCTTTAAGTGGGGGTATATGTAATACCCGGGCTTGATTTCTTATATGCTACCTTTTGTTTTTTTGGGCCTAAGTTTGAAGATACGGGCGAAGCCTTTAGTACTACCCTCCTATCCCTAATTTCTTTGAGAACTACTGTTCACCATCTCCTTCTTTACACGTTGCCACTCCTCACACTCAACTCCTCCATCTTTCTTTTCGGGGAAAGCTATTTGCCTCCTCCCTCTAGCTCTTGCGCCCTCGATCACCACTCCTCACCTCACACTCTCATTTTCTCGTCTTTATTCAAAAGGGGTCACCGTCACTGCCTTCGGAGAAGTCCACCGGTGCGCACGAGCGTCCTTTTCCCGCTTTGTTTGCCCAGGCTCACCGTCAACTGAACCCCCACTTTCTCGCCTCCTTTCGAACGATCCAAGCCGGTGAAGACCATCATCGACCTCGGAGGAGCCAGACTGCCGCTGTAAAGCCACTCTCATCCGCTCGTACTTGCCCCGAATCTCTCGCCTCCTTCGAGCATCGCTTGTAGACCACCCTCAAGTTCCGTCCGTCGAGTTACAGACCGTCGACCACTTCTGCGAAGGTCTTCTGCACTCGCCAGATTGTAAGGGTATGAACTATAATCCTAGGTTTATTTACGGGATATTTTTTGTTCATAAGGAATGGGTTTGGTTTTTATTTGAGTTTCCAATCGATTAAGCATGTCAATCTCTTGGATTAGTAAGGCTGATGTTGGGTCATTGTTGTTTTTATGAGGAGTCAATATGCTAGTTAGAATGTTGGTTAGTTTTGACATATAGAATATTGGAATAAACGATTATATTTGTTGTTGAACAATTTCAGTCAAACTTGTGGATTTATTGTTGACCCCTTAGTCAACTAATATTGAATTGTTGTCGTTAATGCCGGGTTTTTGTGGCTATTGGATTGGTAATGTATGTTGACCGAATTGTTGGATATATTGATTTTGATGATCAAATGTAATGTTTGTCAATGGAATTGCTTAATTGTTCTTTTAGAATTTTTTTGATTGAATGTCTTGATCTATATTAGTAGGTTAAAGACTACTATATGGATTAAGTTGATCCTTCTTTTAAAATAAAAATGTCATTCGAGAAGCGTGCTAGCAACTAGTAACTTAGCTTGGAATTGAACGGGTGATAAGGATGGGTTGGTTTGAAAAATTGTAAGTGTTCACCTAAAATCAATAACATCAATAATCATCGATTAGAAAGAGATCTTAGCCTTTTTGGAGCGTTAAGTTTTGTATTTCACCTCTCTTCGGGTGTTATAGTTTTGGTTATTGAATTGTTAGGATTCGATAATGTTCGTGTGTGACTTGTTCGAGCCTACTTTCTTCTGCTACATATTTGTGTTTGTCTTTTGAGGTAAGTCGTTCTCGACTTGCTCGGCTCTATTCTAGTCTTGTTAGATTTCATGCCGCGATTGTGAGATTGATTTTGGGAACTAGTCTCAAATGTATGTTTTCTTTGTGAAATGTTTTATTTTATGATGTGATGCGCTTTCCATTCCAAAAGTTTTCTCGTAAAAGGAATTGTTATTGGTTTCTCTGTGTTGGCTGTGTAACCGGCACGATCATGTGCGATGATTGTCGGTGGCGAAGAGGCATCTAGCAATGGTAGTGTGGTGGCCGAGCCCCTTCAAAAATAAAATCAATTTCTTTGTTTTTGGCAAGTGCTCCGATGGGGGCTTGACCAGGGGTTGGAAGGACGACATATATGCCTGCCTCTGCACTCGGGCGAAGGCGAGTTAACGTCGTAGATTGGAATGCAATGGTGGGAGGAAGAATTGCATTTCCAAATAGGTTTGTGAATGATTTTTGCTTGTGTTTGTGTGTGGTTGCTTAGTTGGTTCCTAGCTTGTGAATTGTTGGTATGTTTGATGAATTATTTGTTTTTTTGTGTTTCCTTTCACTTGTTAAATATTGAATTGTTGGTTACTGTTACAAACGATATACTTATGTCGCTTGTTATCTAGCTTGCCTAGGATAGTTGTTGACCCTTCGGTGACCTTTATTTTTCAATTCCTAGTACTTCTGCAGGTCCCGTGTTGGAGCCTAGGCATGATGTTGCAGCGAATAATTGACACACGTGTCATTAGGTGTTGGAGTGGTTTGAGTGTCCAAGTTTAGTTGTTGATTTTTGTTTTGAATATTTCTCTCTTTTGTTGACTTTAGCGGATGTCTAGTGTTGGTTGTGACTTGACTAGTTATTGGAGATCTCATGCATGACATTGTTTCAACTGTGTTTATTAAATGACAGTTGGATGTTTTAAATTAGTTTTCTTGTTGTGCCCGAGTTGCAAGGTCCAAGTACTCTAGTTGTGAAACTAGTTCAGGTAGGACCCGCTAGGGTCAAACTACCAATTAACGCCTCGACGTTGAGACGAGGTGTTACAACTGAGAGGTTTTGAGCCATTCGATGGGTTAAACAAATACCACCCAATAAACTTTGCAGGGGATCTAAAGTGATAATTGAATTGTTTTAAGGCTTTGTTTATCATTATTCTGAAATAATGCAATTGAATACATTCTTAAAACAAGGATGGAGTTCATACTAAGCTTAAAAGGGCTCTATTTCCAAAATGTTATCTACAATTTCTTTGTTTGAAAAAGGCATATATATATATGTGTGTTCAATTCCAAGTAGGACAATTCAAGCTCAAAATTTAGGTGCACGAAGTCATCTATACATGTATATATGATAGCTTGCATATAGTTAGTGTTTAGGATGCATGTTTCCGTTTCGTTTGCTTTGTTTTTTAGGTAGTTTTAGTTAGTTTCTTTAAGTTATTGGAGTGTCTAGGAGTTTTGGGTTTTTGCTCTTGTTCTATGTTGTTTTACAGGTCTTAAAGTGAACAAGTGTGTAGGGAATGGAAATTGGAGAAAGAACGCTTGAATTTGGGCCATCCATTGGAGTTGTAGGTTGGACACCTCTGTCTAGTGAGGGTTCGTTTGGGAGCTTTAGTGGTCTGATGGGGTTTAATTTGCTATCATTGGAAAGCTAATTCAAAGAGCTACAATTCATGTTTGTACCCCGAGTCCAAATTCCAACCAGAAGGGAGTCAAAACAGCCCCTGAAGTCTGACCTGAATTCTGAACCAAGGTGCTGGTGGCGACCGCTGCCAACCCAGAGGTGCCCGCTGCCTCTGACAGTGCGAGAACTCTTGCTTGCCACGTGTTTTATTTTGATTGGCTTCTTTTCTATCAGCTTTATTCCGACTTTTGTATTTTTAGATATACTTTTGGAGACTTAGTTTATATATTAGGGTTATGAGAGTTGCACCTCTCATCTATCTTTATCATTATTCTCTTTCAGACTTTTGAGTTTTTTAGCTTTTCATGGAGAACTAAGCCCTTTGCTTAGTCAAACAGTTTGAAGTGTCGTTTGACATTCAGTTGTGAGATTTCTATTCTTTATCTATTGCATGGGGTTATTTTACTCTCTTGATTCAATTGTTTGTTTGATTGATTTCAACAATTTATAGGGTTGTTGTTATTGAATCTCTATTGCTAGATCTAGAGAAATTACTGGTTGAGTTTCTCTATTTCATAGTAGCAAACCGTATTGTATTAGTATCTGGTTGTGCTAGTCTATTGCAGAAGAGAGTTTAATTGTAGTCTAGGATAAAAGCTGGTTGTTTTATGCTAGATTTGTATCCTGCCTATATTCCTATTCTTAATGCGGCTTTTGAATTGAACCTTGATGGTTTCAAGGTTATTCAATTAGTTAGAATTGATAGTATCTGGTTGTGCTATTAATTATCTTTGAAAAGAAATTGGAATTCGATGTGCATACGATATTGAGTGAAATCTATGATCAACTTGTCATACGAATATGGATCTCTGGTTGACTAAGTGTTTTCCCCAAATTGATAAAAACCTCAACTTTATTGTTTTGTTAAGTCTTGCATGCTTAGTAATTAGTTTAATTTACAAACCCCTTTTCGTTACTTAATTTGACAATAAAATCATACAAAATAAACAATCTACCTCCCTGCAGATTCGACCCTTACTTCCCTAAGACTACAATCTTTAGGTTGTTGGGACTATTTTGCATAGCCGTGGTTTGCACGACGAAATCACCATTATCAAATTGGCGTCGTTGACGGGGAGGCAATAATTGTCTTTTGTGTGATTTTTTGTGCCAATCTTGGTGTTGTGAACCTATCTTACGGTTCATAACACTTGTGCTACTAACCTATGGCTTTGTTCGAGTGTAGACAACTTGCAGGATGAACACTTCCATGATTATTTTTCTAGATTTCAAGACCATGTGTTCAAAATGGGTACATGGGGATTTCGATACAATCATAGACAGATCAACATTGGAGTTATTCATGGTATGAATCTTGAGACAAGAGGATTGGTTGACTACATGAGCAATGAAAGGCTTTTATATATGGGATCCGAGGAATGTTGGGATTTCTTATGTTTTATGAGCTATCAAAGCTTTCAAGTTGAGTCATCTTCCCCACTGCCACAGCCAGTTGATACGTCTCTTGAGGATATAATCAAGGATCTCTCTAGAAGCAAGGAGCAATTTGAGTCATGTGTTCTTCATATTTTCATTCCACAATCTCATGCCCTTTTGAGTTGTGTGAAAGAAAAGGTGGAATCATATTGGAATCAAGCGATTATGAGTCAAGCACCCATATACAAGTTGAGGAGAAATCTAAGACACTTGATGTGGGTTATGAAGATGAATTTGATGCCCAAAATGAATTCACACCTATAAGGCAAGTTGAGCATATCATCACAGAGCCAATTGAAGTCTGTGCTGGCATAGAGATACTTACAAAGCCTAGGGAGCTTCATCTTCTCCCATGTGGAGTCATGAGTTTGAGCCTTCTGTGGTTTTCGAAGAAGATTATTTTGTTGACCATGATAAATTCTTTGTTGATGAAGTTTACAACCACGAGGGAGGAAATCAACCAGACATATTTGTTAAGGCTCCCGCCATCATGTTGTTTCATATGCTAGGCCTTGAAATCCTATGTTTCAGTTTCCCCACCTTCTCACATCCAAAGATTATGGAGTTGGAAGATGAGAAACCAAGTCTAGAACACATGGTGGAAGATGAAAAATATATGAAGTTCATCTTTGAAGAAAGCGGTAATGGTGACAAATACTTTGACCCATGCTATAAGTATTTTCTAACATCACCACTTGTGTTGAATTTGCTTGAGCATATGCCATCCGATAAAAATTGGGCTCATAGGTTTGATTTATTGAAACGGTTTTTGAATGGCATAATATTCACTTTCAATTTATCATTGTGTTACTTATCTTCTTGTGAGATGTGTTCACAAGCTTTTGACAAGTTGTTAAGGGCATTGGCAATATTGTCGCCTACCTGCCGCCCCCTTGTGGCGCCCGCCGCTAGCCTGCCGCCTACCCGCCGCCCCTTGGTGGCGCTCGTTGCTTGGTCGTCGCCTGCCCGCCGCCTTTCTGATGTTGATTTCTGCCCTTCTGATGCTGCTCACCACCATTCCCTTACCCAAATTATAGTTGGTTTGTGAGTTTTTCTCTTTCTCTTTACTTTTACTTTACATTGGGGACAATGTAAGATTGAAGCATGGGGGAAGGGGATGACTTGCTATGGATTCATGTAATTGCATTAGATTAGACTTATTTACTTTATGTTTTGCATTGACTAAATTCTTGAAAAATGAATAAAAAATTCAAAAAATCAAAAAAACATTGCATTTAGGTTCTTATTTCCCCATTGTGTAAGACTTCTTGTGTTTCTAAGTTAAGTATGGATTCTAACCCATGACTTGTATGATGTGCTGAAGTTTCTATGATATGAGCATGATCTTTGGCTATGTTACTTTGATTACAGGATTGAGCATGTAGACAAGCTTGAGTTTTAGATATATTTTGAAGTTCTAGACAATTAACCTTGTGAGATTGTTTTTGGCCTTTTATTGTTTAATTGTTCTCTATTTCTTAAGTGTATCACTTTGAATTGCTAGATATAGAACTTGCGTTATGACTCTTTTTCAAGGCTGCTTTACTTGACTATAATGCATGACATTAAAATGATTGAGACATGTTTCTTATTAGCCTATTATTTCCCTTCCTACCTTACAAGATCCATATTTTGATACCCCATTTCTTTTGAGCTTTTAAGCCTATTTTGATAGCTCCACAAAATATTTCCTAGCCTATATAAGCTTGACCCATCCAAGATTTAGGACTTTAGGTGGATATGTTTGTGTGGTTATGAATGAGTATGGGGGAAGTTGAAAAGGGAGGTGGAAAAGAGGAAATACAACTATAGTGTGAAAGTTTAAAAAAAAATGAAGATGAAGAATAAGTTGGAAAAAAAGTGTTGAAAGAAAAAAAAGTGTGCTTCAAAGAAAGTAGTCTTCGTAAGATGAGAAAAGAGTTGAGTAAAAAAAGAAAGAAGCAAAAGAGCATAAGTGTGAATGGAGTTGGTGAAGGAAAGTGGGAGTAAGAAGAAGAAAAATTGTGAAGTTTGGGTTTAGTTAGTTCTTTATCCCAGATTTAGCACCACTTGACCAAATATGATCCCCTTCCAATTTCTCTTTACCTTTGCCCCATTACAATCCTTGAGAAGTCCTCATGATTTTTGTTGTGTGTTTAGTCCACAACGGTGGAGAATTAGGACGTTGATGCAAGCATATGGTAGTCTAGTTTTTCATTGTTGATTTTGAGTGAAACACATATCCTTAAATACTTGAGTGAGAGTGCAAACACACTACCTTGGTGAGGTCTAGAATGGAAGAATTGTTTATGCTCTTTGCTTTAGTCAATTGCATGCTAGGGCGTCTTGATCAAGTTATAGTTATATGTTGACTTGCTTTGTGGATTATGAGATGAATGCATGGATTGCAATGTTGTGGTGTGACTTGATTCTATTTCTTACTTGAGGACAAGCAAGGTTTAAGCATGGGGGAATATACTATTCCCAATTCTTGTAATGAAACAATTAAGTTTTCATTCCCTTGCAGGCAAGAGAGCAATGTTTAATTGTATATAAGGATGTTGGAGGCTTCGGTCACAAGATGACAAGAAGTTTATGGTGTAAGCCTGGTGATCATCATGTGTGATAATTGACAGTCAATATATAAATTCCATCGATCAACCATATCATATAGTCATATAATACAGTTCACTCAACGATTGCCTTTGGGTTCCGAACTCCGTATGGGGAAGGAACGTTGTATGTAGAAGTGTGTATATATTGTATTATTGAATGCATGAAACGTTACCAGAACGTAGGAGCAGTCGAACATCGATGTATTTGGCATTTGGTTAACTATTTTTTATTGGAATTTGAGTTTGGTCTATGTAATTTACTCTATATAAAAAATCAGTTATGAACTTTGTGGTCAACTATTTTAATGAACTTTGTGAAATTGATGTGATTTGGAGAAACGCAGTCCCCTTTTATAGCCCCAAAACAACCCCTTTCAAATCCCTTAAATTGAAACCCTAGAATTAATTTTAGATCTGAAATTAATTCATGACAAGTTAAAACGTTTGCCATTCTAATCGATTCGAGTTCCCACTTGATTGATTCCATTCAATTATAGATAAGATTGAACCGAATCGACATTATTTGGGAGGTTGAAGAAGACTTCTTTGGTAGGATTAAATGAAAAAACTAAGATAGGAAATGAAGAAGTTTTCTATCCATAATAAAAAAAACTTATTTGTGACATATTGGCCACAAACTTAGAACCAAATCTAGCTACGTAAGTCAATCGCGACAATATGGCCATAAATATACCCACAAACAATGTTTTCTTGACAATATGGCCACAAACATAGAACCGAATCTAGCTACGTGGGTCATTTGCGACAATTTACCAAAAAATGTAGAACCGAATTCAGCTTCGTAATATATTCGCGTCAATATGGCCGCAACTATCGCTGCAACCCATATTTTCATGGCTATATGGCCATGAACTTAGAATTGAACTTAGTTGCGTGATTATTTCGCGGCAATTTTCCCACAAATTTAGAAGCGAATTTAGCGAATTTAGCTTCGTAATATATTCGCGTCAATATGGCCGCAATTATAGCCGCAATCCATATTTTCATGGTTATATGCCCACAAACTTAGAATCGAACTTAGCTTTGTGTATATTTCGCGACAATTTTCCCACAAATATAGCCACAACCACGAATTTCATGGGTAAACAGCCAGGAAATTTGAGGTTTGTGGGGGATGTTGTGACAGTTACCCACAAACTTAACCACACCGGGATTTCCTGTCTATAATTTCCTGACTATATGCGCGTTTTCCAGTATTGTGTAGGGTTTAGTATTTAGGAATTCGACTAATGGTTTAAGAATTCAACTTAGGATTTAGGGTTGAAGGTAAAGGGTTTAGTGTATAGGGTTCAAGGTTTAGGACTTAAATTGTTAAATCAACTATGATTAACAAAATATTTAAAAAATGAACTAAACCCCCAAAATATTTTATTATTATAGGGTTTAGGAATTCAACTCAGGGTTTAGGGTTTAGGATTAATAATTTAGGGTAAGTTTTAATCATCATAAAAATCTTTTGGTTTTTTGTATGATCAAGTTTACTATTTGTATTGCATAATTTTGTCAATTTAAGATTTGAACTTAGACATTTAAACTAAATTGTTTGGTTGATGTAGCTCTTGTTTTCGATTTGGAATATTCTCTTATTATTTTCTAGAGTAGAACGCTTCTTCATTTAGAGATACTATGTTATCAAGTAACTAAGTAGCTTAGTTTGTATTTTTTTTAAATTACAGAAAAGGGTAATTTTTATGAATTTCCTCGATGGAGAGATGAATTTGAAAAAGTTTTGGATGAATATCTTGAAGATGCGTTTGCAACTAGGTCTCAATCCCATGTGAAAAATGGTGCTTTCGCTTCTTGTTTCGCGAAAAGAACATTGTTAAGGATCATGTGACTGCTAATGGTTTTATTCCTAGATCAGATAATCAAGTGCAACCATCTATAAATATCGAAATGGCACCTGAATTTCTTGATGAGGAAATCAGAAATGATGATATTGATGGATTACTGCACAATACTTTTAAAAATGATCTGGATGAAGAGACAACACTATTTTACAAGTTAATGGAAGAGGGCCAACATGAATTATATCCGGGTTGCCATAGTTCTTGTTTAAGTGTGAGAATAAGTTAAGTAATAGTGCGCGCCTTCAATGTTTTGTTAAATATTTTTAGAGCCATGCATCCTGATGCATAGTTGCCATCTTCTTTTAATGAAGCAAATAGTATCTTGAAGGGATTAGGCTTGACTTAACAAAGATAGATGCTTGTCGCAATTATTGTATGCTTTATTGTGAAGATCAAGCAGAGGCGACACATTGTCATGTATGTAAATCCCCTCGATGGAAATCTGATGAAAGGACTAAGATAAACGGAAAATCTCGACAGATTTTGAGGTATTTTCCTGTAAAGAAGAGGCTCCAAAGATTATTCATGTGCACAAGGACTGCACTTGATATGACATGGAACTCTAATGATCGACCAAAGGACGATCTCTTAAGGCATCCCGCTGATGGTAAATCTTGGAAGGATTTTGACTTGGCATTTCCTACATTTGTAGAAGAACCTCACAATGTGAGGTTGGGTTTGGCAACTGAAGGGTTTAATCCTTTTAATACAATGAGTACTTCCCCTAGCACATGGCCTGTTATATTAATGAATTATAACTTGCCTCCATGGTTGTGCATGAAACCAGATTTTTTTATTCTTGCACTGCTCATTCCTGGCCCACAATCTCCAGGAAATGATATTGACGTCTACCTACAACCATTGATTAAGGAGCTCAAAGATCTATGGGAGTTTGGGTTAGATACTTATGATGCTTCAAGTAAACAAAAATTTAAAATGCACACAACATTAATGTTCACCGTCAGTGACTTTCCTGCTTACTCAATGTTGTCGGGTTGGAGCACAAAAGGGGATACAACATGCACGGATTGTCATTATGAAACGAGCTCAAAGTAAAGTAATAGCAGAAAGAATTGTTACACGGATCATCAAAGGTTTTTGGAGATTGATGATCCCAAAAGGATTGATACAAGTGTTGCGCTGGCTCACTTGACAGGGGATGAAATATTAACATTGTTGTCTGATTTCAAAAATGAATTTGGCAAGACAAAAGTTACAAAGAAGAAGAAGAGAGTAGGTGATGAGGACATTAATCAATGGAGAAAGTTGTCAATATTTATTCAATTGACTTATTGGAAGGGTATTTCTTGTTGCCATTATCTTGATGTGATGCACATTGAGAAAAATGTGTATGACAATATACTTGGAACATTGCTTGACATTCGTGGAAAATCAAAAGATCACATGAAAGCATGCAGGGGTTTGAAATAAATGAATATCATGGTTGAGCTTCATCTTAAAGAATATATAGATGGAAGAATTAAAATGCCAAAGTCAAAATTTTGGATGTCAATTAGTGAAAAACGCAGATTCTGTTATGTATTCAAAAGGGTCAAATTACCAAAAGATTGTGGGTCAAACATTGCATGTTGTGTACAAGTTTATAAAAGAAAGGTGGCTGGATATAAAACTCATGATGCTTATCTTCTAATCCAACATTTTCTTCTAATTTCTTCTAGGACATCATTACACAAAGAAGTTGCACTTCCCTTAATTCAGTTGAGCTCATTTTTTAGGGGAGTTTGTAGTAAGGTCATTAACCCAGCCGATCTTGACGAGTTACACCAAACTATTGTTCAAACTCTTTGTGAGTTTGAAAAGATTCTCCCCTTCCTTTTTTGATATTATGATTCATTTGCCCATTCACATAGTTGAGGAAATTAGGCTCGGTGGACGTGTTTGCTCAAGATGGATGTATCCTATTGAAAAATACTTTCGACAATTAAAGTCATATGTTCGAAACAAGAGTCAACCTGAGGGTTCAATTGCTGAAGGATACCTTATTGAGAAGTGTGTGGCATTTCGTCCAAGATATTTAGAAGATTCTACACATATTCCTTGTGCTGCGGGGAAAGATGCTATAGATGGTAATGAAATGTCGATTGTGTTGCCAAGATTAGGCAGTCCTATAATGGGCAAAGGAAAAGCAAAAAAGGATTATGGTGCTTTTAAGATTAGTATTGCGTGTGGAATCAGGCACACAAATATGTCTTATGCAATTGTGGTTTGGAGGAAGTTGAGAGATACATCAAGTAAGAAATTTATTTAATTTTTATATAAATTAATTAATGTCATGGTTTATTGTATAATTTTACACATTCATAGCTTAATTTATATTGAATTGTAGGGAGCATCTGAGTGTTGTAAGCAATCCCAAGAAAAGGAAATGGGATAGTGCAAATATCCATAGTAGAGACTTTGTTGTTTGGTTCAAGGAGAGAGTTTATTATGAGCAACAACAAGGTGAAGAAGTACCTGAGCATATTAGATGGCTATCAAAAGGACCATCTTTTATTGCAAAACAGTATAGTGGATACTCCATCAATGGGTACAAGTTTCACACTATGAATCATGATGCAAATTCTGCGAACCAAAATCATGGAGTAACTCTAATAGAATTAACTCCTAGTTCTTCCAGCAGTAATGACCAAGATCCTATAATA
Source organism: Fallopia convolvulus (assembly GCA_964016875.1). Lineage (NCBI taxonomy): Eukaryota > Viridiplantae > Streptophyta > Magnoliopsida > Caryophyllales > Polygonaceae > Fallopia > Fallopia convolvulus. The sequence goes on from OZ024727.1 coordinate 39,059,822, forward strand.
GGAGATGTTGCTTACTATGGGTCAATCCAAGAAATCATTGAAATGTTTCACCATGGTAATAACAGTGTTGTCTTATTCAAGTGTAGATGGTTTCTCGTTGAAAATGATGATTATGGTCTTACTCGAATTAATCAAAATAAGTTCATTTATGAAGGAGAACCATTCATCTTTGCATCTTAAGCAAATCAAATTTATTTTGCAGAAGATCCTAAGAAAAAAGGATGGTGTTTTGTTATCCATAATCCTCCTAGAGAAATGTATTGATTGTAGAGGTAAATTTTGTTTATTGAAAAAATAATGTGGATCTTAAGTTGTAATATATGAATTATTTTATTTATATTCTGTCCATGAACTATTGTTATGTGATCAAATTGTTTATGTGGAGTTTTTTGATGTCTTAGCTATTTTTTGTGTTATCTTGTATAAGTTTCAATATGAAATTTCTAATATTGCTAAAGATCAATTGTTTCCTACTTTAATTCCGTGAAAGATATTAATTAAGATGTTTGTTTCATCTTCTTTTCAAGTTGTGAAATGAAGAAGTCTCCATCTAAAAAGGAAAATTCTCCATCTAAAAAAGGGTGAAGGCATGAATGAATATCAGAAAGAAATATTGAACAAGCTCAAATTGAATGCAGCAAGGATGCAAGCAATGGGGTATGTGACTTTGGCAAATAAAATCCTAGTTGCAAAGTATGATTCAACTGCAAAAAAATTGTACTAGAAGAGGACTTGTGCTTAGAAGGGCTGGATTCTGATGAAATGGTGGACGGAGATAGAGATTATCAACCTAATGAATATGAAGATGATGTAGATGAAGAAATGTATTTGGTGGAAAACTTCGCACCAGCAAAAAAGGTACTAGCTTGTCCACTCCCTGCACAATATATTGACGGTTCTGTTTTCACTATATTTGTGCATGCTCTCTTGGTTTTAAATACACTTATTAGATATAGTTCATGAATTTTTTAATAAATATTGTTTATTAGTTGGCTAAAGATGTGGATTTAGCAACTAAACTGAATAAAACCCATTAAACAAATATTGGTTTTAAACACTCTGAGCAATGTCTGTTTATAATTCTGGATTTTGTAATGGATTTTTCAAGGTCTAAGACAACAAACAATACCAATGGTTCAAATGGCAATGACAAGAGGTAGGAAGAAACTTCAATTTACCCAACAAGCAATCCCTAATGAAGAGGAAGATGGCAACCATGAAAAGAGAGATCATGTTCAAAATTCTATTCCCTTAAAAAAGGTACATGCCATTCTTTATGCTAAGTACTCATTAACAATTTGATTTATATTTTATAGCTTGTTATGAGTGTTGGTTTGTTGTTATCTTTATGATAAGTACTTTGTAAGTGACATCTTTTATGGTTTTATATGTTGTCCAAAACAGCAAACAGTCTCAATGGTTAAAATAGCAATGACAAGAGGTAAGAAGCAATTGAGATCAACCCAGCAACAACTCCTCCCTAGTGAAAATGAAGATGGCGAAGATAAAATAATTTTTGTGCAAGATTCTACACTAGCAAAGAAGGTAGTAGCAAGGACAAAATTAATGGTTTTATATGTGGTTGTGTTCCATTATTAATCAACTTTAAGAATTATAGTCTAGTAAATTTGTATAAATATTTAGTTTAATGGACTTTTCAAGGTCCAAAACAACAAACGTTCTCAATGGCTGAAATGGAAATGACAAGAAGTAGGAAGCAATTGCAAATAACCCAGCAACAACTCCTCCCTAGTGAAAATGAAGATGGTGAAGAGCAAACAAATTTGGTGCAAGACTCCACACTAGCAAAGAAGGTAGTAGATAGGACAAAATTTTCTGACTTCATGGATTTGCATAAATATTTGGTTGAACGGATTTGTTAGATTTAACGAATAGTCTAGTAAATTTACATAAATATTTGGTTAAATGAATTTTTCAAGGTCTAAGAAAACAAATGATCACTATGGTTGAAATTTTTAAGACAAGAGGTAGGAAGCAATTCCAAACAACCTAGCAACAACTCCTCCCTAGTGAAAATGAAGATGGTGAAGAGCAAACAAATTTGGTGCAAGATTCTACACTAGCAAAGAAGGTAGTAGAAAGGACAAAATTTGCTGACTTCATGGATTTGCATAAATATTTGGTTTAATGGATTTGTTAGATTTAATGAATAGTCTATTCAATTTGCATAAATATTTGATTTAATGAATTTTTCAGGGTCTAAGAAAACAAATGGTCACAATGGTTGAAAGTTTTATGACAAGAGGTAGGATGCAATTGCAAACAACCCAGCAACAACTCCTCCCTAGTGAAAATGAAGATGGAAACCATGAAAACAGAGATCATCTTCATAATATCATTCCCTTAAAAAAGGTACAAGACATTATGATGAGAGAAGGATCGTTGTCGAAGAAAGTTCCAACTCAATTTGATCTTTACCAACCTTGCTCTTTACATTTATTTATCGTTTTTTTTTGTAATGAATATGGAAGACAAGATGAGTGATTCAAACTAAAAGGAAATCCGACTTAAATTATACAAAAATGGATAAGTAATCGAAAAACCAAGGATTTAACACACCTAAGTAAATCGAAAGAGGGATAATAAATCGAATCTTATGTTGATATGACTTACCACAAGAGAATCGAAAGAGGGTTCGAATCTCATATGATATAACTCACCTAAAGCGAAACGAAGAATTCGTTCGGATATAACTCACCAAAAATGTTTGGATATTACACACCAAATAAGGAAATCACTCCCATTGGATTTTTCCATAAATTCAACATATCTTATTATAAGAGAAACAATGACCTATAAATAGGCTTACAAAATTGGGTTACAAAACCCTTCGTGTTCACTCTCACTTACCATCTCACCTTCCACATAGTTAAATGAATAAATTAATAGATAGAAGACGCCCCTTTTAATTCCATATATGTGATGAAGTTGTTTGGATTTCTTTGACTTGTATATGATCAAAACCATTCAAGTCCAAATTCGAGCTTATAGAAAGATTGATGATTTCGAGACTGTTCTTGGCTGATTTAGGAAAAATGTTAAACAAAGAAGTTGTAGATCATCAAGTATGCGTTCCAATGATTCTTTAATGGCCAGAGTCAGACCACCAAAGCCTCCAAATGAGCTAAAATATTCAAACTTGTTCAATGGATTCGAGAGCGAGAAAACAACCTTTTAATTTGTCTTGAGTTTTGGGATGCGGAATCCCGAGTCACATCATCCTCTCCACCTTTGAAAAGATTCGTCCTTGAAACTTCATGGACCTATAGCCTTGAGGATCTCTCTTCGACTTATAGCTCTGATACGAAATGATTAGAGAAGGATCATTGTCGAAGAAAGTTCAAACTCAATTTGATCTTGACCAACCTTGCTCTTTGCATTTATTTATGGTTTATTTTGTGACAAATATGGAAGACAAGACAAGTGATTCAAACTAAAAGGAAATCTAACTTAAATTATAAATAAAATATGGATATGCAATCGAAAAACCAAGGATATAACACACCTAGCTAAATTGAAAGAGGGATAAGCAATCGAATCTTATATGGATATGACTCACCACAAGAGAATCGAAAGAGGGTTCGAATCTCATAGGATATAACTCACCAAAAGAGAAACGAAGAATTCATTCAAATATAACTCACTGAACATGTTTGGATATTACACACTAAACAAGGAAATCACTCCCATTGGTTTTTTCCCACAAATTCAAGATATCTTATCACAAGAGAAACAAGGACCTATAAATAGGCTTACAAAATTGGATTACAAAACCCTTCATGTTCACTCTCACCTACCACCTCACCTTCCACATACTTAAATGAATAAAATTGATGGAAGACTCCCCTTTTAATCCCATGTAGGTGATGAAGTTGTTTTGCTTTCTTTGACTTGAATATGATCAAAACCATTCACATCCAAATTCGAGCTTCTAGAAAGATTGATGATTTCGAGAAAAATCAGTTTTCTTTTTTGCAAAAAAGAAACAGAATTTATCTTTGCATTAGAAGTGACATTATCATTTTTTATTTATTTTTAGGATACAAGACAACAAGCAATCCAAATGGCTAAATTGGCTATGACAAGAAGTAGGTCAAAATTGATATTAAACGAAAACTGGTGCAAGAATCAAGTCAAGGACAAAAAAAGGTTCACCATGAGAACAAAGGCCAGTCATTGGGATTACAACAAAATTGTAGCCATTTTTTTCCTCCTGGTTTGTTAGCTATGTATAGACAAATCAAACAGAGGCAAAATCGGGGTATTGTTGATCAACTTCCAAGTGTAGAATTGCCTCAAACTCCTTTGGAAGGAGATGAAGATAGTGACACTTTGCTGACTTCGACCGAACTTGATAATGTTGAAAATGATGACATGATGTTGGATTTAACCCAACATCCAACTACCAACTCAATGGTTGAAGTTCCATTAGAGAACCAAAATGAGCCAATTTCCGATTCTCCTGATGGGAACCAGGAAAGTACCACGAAAGGTAATTTTGTATCACTCAATTTTCTTATTTTCAATATGCTAATTTTCAGTTTTCAAATTAGGTTACATAATTTAACTTTTATGCTTATAATAACTCCTGGAAAAAAGGATCATCGAGGGCCAACACTTATGGCAAAGGTGCATCAACGTCCACTTTCAGATCTTCGGGTCATTGTTCTAGATGAAACTGGTGACCAGTTGAACCTAAAGATATTGTTGTTGAACTAAGGAACTTCTTAGGGACATTAGCAAAAAAAAATCATGAATATGCCCCTTTGAATGTTCTTGATTGGAAATACATGCACACAAAGGAAAACATCTGGAGTTATGTTAAGGTACAAGTAAAGTTCATATTTACACCATTCTTTTTTTAAAATTATTGGTAGCAATATTGATACAGCTCTTATATGATATGAAGGAAAAATTCATTATTCCAGAAGAAGGGAAGGACTCTGTGCTAGAAGATGTCAATGTTGATTAGCGTGCTTATAAATGTAGGATAAAAGAGAGACCTTACAAGATTTATGAAACTGATGAACTGAGGTGGGCTCATCGTCCAACCACGATTCCAGATTCTCAGTTTAAAGATTTGTTGAATTATTGGAATAGTCCTGTTGGTCAGGTATATTATAATTTTATGATAGACTAATAAACTTTCCATGCACAACTTTAACAGTTTCGATTATAAATGTAGAAAATTGCTGAAATTAATAGCGCTATTCGCCAAAAGCATGATGATGTGCACACTTTGGGTCCACGTTCTCTTGCAATGTTATGTTATGAGCTGGTAATTTATATAAGAGGATGAGTTTTTGCTGATTTCCATAAGTAAATTGTGTTAAGCTCTTGTTGGTTGTAACTTAGCCTTGTTTATTTTCCAATTAGGAACAATCTGATCCGAATAATGAATCTCTGCAAGAGTCATTAGTCTATAAAGATTCCAGGAAAAGAGATCCTAAGCATTCTCACAAGACGAGCGGTACCAAGACCAAGACAAACATTGTAAGTTAAGTTGATTAAAAAATTAATTCTTGAATGTCTAGGAAGGGGTTGTCCATATTTGATTACTTAGAATATCTAAAGCCTTTTAACATAGGCAAAAAAAAGAGGAAGTACAACTCTTGTCACTTTCTCTTACTTAATAATTATTTAGAGATTTCCTCTCTCCTACCATGCATTATCCATTTGATCTTATATAAGCTAGTATTTTTTATTATAATGTTACTAATATTTCTGTATATAGGAGAAAATGAATAAAATACAACTGGAAATTGAAAAAGGAGAAAGACCTAACAATATAGGTCCTTATTTTGAAGTGGTCAAAGAGAATAGTGGGCGGGAATTTCTTCATAGACGATGAAAAAAGGTATCTAGATCGAAAGGAAGGGAGAAAAAAGGTGGTTACATTGTTGACTAAGAGTTATTCTATAACATGAAAGTACAATGGATTGCCGAATTAACTACACAAATAACATCAACAATTCTCTCACAACTACAAGGTGCTAATCCTCACATGAATTTGATCATCCCAGAATTCACATCTACAACACAAAACTTGGAGCAACTAACCATAGAAGAAAATTTATCTACTGATGATGTTGAACCGCATCCAATACCACATGTATGTACCTGTTTACTTTTGTCTAATCCTTTTCTATGCACTGAAAGCAGCAAGTACATTAATATTAACATGTGTTTCTAAATTTTGTACCTCTTCATTTATGCATGTATAAGGCTTGGATACTTATGCAAAATCAAATTAACCACATGAATTTGATTTCTGTCTAAGCTTTGGTGATAAAAAAAAGGTTTGTAACTAGCAAGTTCCTTATGATAATGATGCAGGAAATATGTATGAAACTAATGCCATTTTCTGGTTTTGTTGATGATGTGGAAAGTGTTGATCGATAAGTTAAACATGTCTATGGGAATTGTTGAAATATGATTTTTTGCTTATGTAATGATGCTAAAAAAAATGTTTGCTGGAAGTCATTGCATGTCTGGTTTTGATGATGATTTCGTAAGTGTTGATAAGTTAGACATGTATGTGGGAATTGTTGAAATCTGATTTTTAGCTTATGTAATTATTGTAGGAAGGTCATGATCATGATGAAGATGAAGATGATGGTCAAGAGGAAGATGCTAGTGAAGATGCTTTGAACTAATCAATGGTCAGTGATGGAATGGATCTAGGATGAGCTACTTTTTGGGTACTTATAAACTATGTGTGAAGGGTTCTTACAATGTTTTGGATTGAATGGTATACTTATGACTGTATAAGGCTTGGATAGCCTAAACCTTTATTCCACTTTGTGTTGGTACTTATACACCTAGCATGGATGCTTTCTAACTTTTGTATCTACTAAGATTAAGTATTTTAATGTTAGTGTGTATTTAAAAATCTTCTTACACATTTTATTCAGGTTTTTCATATTTAAATTATATACATGTTTGAATATATAATAATAAATAATATATTATACGGTAATGCATATATTGCCTAATGTTACGATTGTACATTTAGTAATAAGGCAATGGATGTGTAAGAAGTGGTAACGGATGTAACAAATGTAATGCTTTAGTATATAATGTAATGGAAGTAGCAAAAGTAATGCTATACTTGTTAATTTAACGGTTGGATTAACTGTAACGAATCTAATAGGTAACAGATTTCTTAACTATTGTAATGGTATTGACTAAAATCATGAAACCACTACAATAGGTTAAACATCCGTTACATTAGGTTTAGGGTAACATCGCCATAGGCAGCGGATTAAAAATCCCGAAAAACTATTACATTAGACCTATTGTAATTAATTATGGCCTTGTCGTAATGATTTTATAACGTTACAAAAAGCCCGAGAATTGGTAGTGTGCTATCCCATAATTTTCAGGTTGGGTTTCAACTCTAAAACTTAGGACGGTTTGGATCGACATTATGGGATTCAGTTGTTGGATCAGGTTTTGACAACTCTAAAAAAATATTATTATCTTCAATCATAAGATCATGAAATCATTTAGAAATATCAAATGAATAATTTTATTCAACTTTGTTAATCACCTAATGACCACAAATGTGTTGGAAGGAAAGACTCACAAATCAATTTTTAAATTTATTTATTAAAGATCTGCTTTTCCTTTTTTAAAGAAAGATTTTATTATTTTGTGTATCTGGATTACATTTCCATCTAATACATCAGTCGTGTATATAAAAAAGTGGAAACATATATTGTTATTGTTATATTTTCACTATAATTTTGAATTTTGAATATCAATGATATAGCACCGAATGTTATATAAACTCATATACACAAATGAGTATTACACTATATTTGAATCACTACCAAGAGTATACATGCAAATTAAGAAAATGGAAAATCAATGCATTATCTAAACTTTCCTTTTTCATTAGCTAATAAATAGGAAGGTTTTTTAGTTTATGTACATAATTACTTAAATAGGGAGTATTTGTAATTAAACCTTTTAATACACAATTACCTATAAAATTCAATGACATGATAAAATATTGGTGATTGGACAAGAGGGTAGTCTACCCTAAGGGTAAGACTATCACTTCCTTATTTTATTTAAGGATGGAAGTATTGAAAGGGTTTTACTTGACCAACAGATAAATATATAGACCAAGACCCCGCTCAGTACAGTGGAGTCAAGTACGTCCATGGGAAGAGAAGTGTATGTTTAATTTCTATCTAAAAACTTAAAAAATTAACCAAACAGAAGCAATAAACGAGACAAAAGCAAAGCAAACAACGCAGTCAGGGCACTGAAAGGCTCGGTACGGACCTTGTCAGGGTTGGTAACGAGGTATAACTAAGACAAAACAATAAGCAATCAGCAGAACACAATAAGCCTCGGTACCGATGTCAGAGGGTCGGTAACGAGGTGTACTGGGAACGAAGGGTTTCACAAGCGAGGGAAAAATCTAGGATTTAGGGTTTACCACAACATAGTCATGCAATCTAAACAATATGAAGCACGAAGATCATGCCTTTAAACACAAGTAATCATCTTTCGTTTGAACAAACAAGCAAATCAATCAACTTTCATAAATTAACTCACTTTATCTACTGATCTTGATCTAAAGTACTCAACTTTTGTTTCAAACTTTATATGTATTCAAATTCATAACTTTTTCCTTCAATCAAGTCATAAACATGAATTACTTCAACTTTCGTCAAACCATAAACACAAATAGGTAGAAAAATAGATAAAAGGCAATCAAATCATTCATTCATTTCATCATCATGCATAACTATGTCGGGTTTTTGCCCCAACCCTAGGACAAGAGATCTACTCACTCATGGTGAAAAACAAACAAACAATAAAATTGAAGGAAAACATAACTTTGATTGAACTAAAAGCTTACTTGAAGTCAATACACAATTGTCTTGAAAAACCAACTTAGAACACAAGAAACCCTAAAGCAATCTTCTTCCTTGAGCCCTAAGCAACTCCAAACTTGTCACTCCAATCCTCCTACGTGCGTGAATTAAAAAGAGATCGAGCCTCCTAAAAATTTGTCCAAACAAGGGTTTAAATACTAAAAGATCTATCTAAAAAGTTTCCTTAAAGATAAAAACTACCAAACTAAAAAGATATAAGACTAATTTCCTTACAAACACAAAGTCGGCTACCTCCTACCGACACGGGGACTCTCGGTACCGACTGTAACACCCCGACTTTCACCGGGGCGCTACTTGGTGGTAGACTCTATCCGGGTACTACTCAGATTAGTCAAACAACAAATTTCACTCGGATCTTGCAACTCGGGTACGACGAGAAAACCCTTTAAAACATCCAACTAGTATTTACTGAAATAATAGATTAGAAAACATACATAACAATCCAACTCTTAAGCTTAAAAAGAAAACCAACTTTTACCAAACTTCACAACACAAAACTCTTTTCAATTCTAAACAATTCTCACCACTCAGCAAGATAAAAGGAGAAACTAAACTTCTAATACACTCCAAACCTATTGACACATGCTCCAACATCCTCTCTACCTCTCTGCTAGGGATCCCTCACGGTTCCTACTTCATACCTGCAACTGAAAAATAAGTCCCCGAGGGGTCAGCTCCCATTCCAATCCAAGTTAGAAATCACACAGCACCTATAAGACGTTTTAAAAACCAACACACAGTTCCTAACACTCAGTAACCAAGATTAGCACACACAAACCAACTACAGTCCATACCTAATTTCCATATAATCATCACACATGCATATATACATTCGTACATACAGACACACATTTTCATGCACATAATATTCACCTACAACGCTCCCCCACACGTCCACACACACACGCACCCATATAATTTATTTTGCGGCAATGCAACCCTTCTTCGCCTTTGCATTCTACGCGACAATGCAACCCTTCTTCTCCTTTGCATGTCATTCCATCAATGTAACCCTTCTTCGCCTTTGCATGCCGGTTTTCAAATAAAATATAGATCAAACATTCAAACATTTCACAAACATAATTACCACTCACAATCACAGTCACAGTCACAGTCACAGCCACAACCACAGTCACATTCACAGTCGCAAACACAAACACGTTTATCAGTCACAATCACGAATACAATTACAAATGCAATCACAAACACATTTACCATCACTCAAATTACAAATTATAGTTACAAAGCCAATCACAATATTTCACATACGATAACACTAATTAAAAACGAATCGCACACATATCACATAAAAATACAATTTTCATAAACAACCAACAGGGACTAGTTCCCCAAAACCAATCCTACAAGCACAGCATAACGTCTAACAAGAAATAGAACAGAAACCGAGCAAGTTGCAGAACAACTTACCTCCGCTGATGAATTCTCCCGAAAAGCGAGCAACTTAAATAGATCAAGAAACACGAAACCCTGGTCCACGACGATAAGAAGCATTTAAAATGACAACCCTTACTAACCAAGATTTATCGAGCCCCAATCTTCCCAACTAACTAGCTAATTAATTATGAAGCAAGCAAAACACATCGCATATCAGTATGTTAACTAAGTTGCAAAACAAGAGATCATGATTGATTCAATCCGTCCAACTTAACTAATTAATTAATTTCTAAGGACCCATCTTACCACCACATAAGTGAACGATTACATATTAGATGAATTAGCCTTGAGATGAATTGGACTGCACACCAAACCTTTCTACTAAACTACGAACTCATATATTCCAACTAAAGCTAATACCAATTCATATAATACTATTGTAAGTGCTAATCAATTAATATATTTCTAACTAGATCCAGCATGCCCTACTTTTACTTGCGAATCCACTTTAAACCCACCTCAACTTGCAAATATATAGTTTGCCCACACTAGAGTCAGCTAACCCAAATCTTTCACTTAAACTTAACATATAGATTACAAAACACATATCAACCGAACGCTTAACTAGCCTAACAATAAAGGAGTGACAAATCTGCACCTGTTTTAAACAACCAAACCCGTTCAAATCATTACAACCCAAAACTTAAACATGATCGGATTCATTCCTTAAGTTCCTTTCGACCAAAACTGGTTGAGCCCTCAGTTTACACACAATTTAGATCAATATCCAAAGGGTTGAATTTCCAAACATGCTATAAGTGTATTTATGAAAACAACGACAAGTAAACAGCAACAATGATTTTAAGTACTATGAATTTCCCATTAAATGGAAGTAACCTAATTATATTTACCAGACCAACCTTAACATAGATAATCTGCAACTACTACTCTCCCTATTAACTTCTACCTTCCTATTTACTTTTATCCATTACATATACATATGTTTGAGTGTGAAGAAGAGTTCTTGTTAAACAGCCAAAGCCCCAACTCGGTCGAAACACTAATCTATGTGCTAATTAAACCAAAATTCTAACTTTACCAATAAACCATTATATATAATTATCTATATTTCCTCCACCTCCAACTCGTTACTATCCATAGCTATTATGCTTATTGACCCATCTTAATTGCAAGTATCCAGAACTAAGCTTACTACTTCATCCGGACCCCATCCTAATCCAATCGAATGAACATATATTTTTACACCATACCATTAAAACGTTACATCAACAAATTAATTAAGATAGCACTTGCATCCAAAACAAGTAAAGTTTCTCATAGCCATTCATACTTCTAAGTTGAATATCCAAGTTGGTTTTCACAACCACACAAGCAACTAGTTACAATCAACAAGTGCAAAAACCAATAATAAAACTAAGTGCAGGAACTTGAAAGGGACAAAAGCCTTTACCAAGGCACGAGTTGGTTTAGGCCTCCGTTGAATTTCGGCAAGGCTCGAACAGAAGTTTTGAACAGGCCTTGAATAGGTCGCTCTCGGCAAGGCTCGACCCCGATGACGTTCCGCGGCCTGATTTCTAGCGACGTGGTCTTGTGCTCACTTCGGCGCCCCCGTACAACACTAAGCAACGCTATTTAACTGGTGTCGAACTCGACTCTCACGACCAGCGAGGCTTATAGTGGAAGAATGGAGAAGCGGTCTCGCGCCTGACTTCCCGAGCGACGACAGTCGACGTGGGCAGCAACGGTGACGACGTGTGCTTAGGCGAGATTCAGAGAGGTCGAATCGCCGGCGGATAACTTACTGGCGGTGCTGAGTTTAGGAACGACGACAGTGGCCTAGGTCTCGACGGTGCAGAGGGTCTCGAGCGGCCCAACTTCCTGCTGCCAAGAACGCACCGGAGCATAGAGGAAAGGACGACGAAGCTTGGTGGCAAGGGGGATAGCAGCGAAGATTAACAATGGAGCGGCTCTCCCTTTGTCGATGGTGAGCAGCGGCGCACAGAAGAAAGACGAGATAGAGGAGTAGGGCAAGAGAGAGAGAGAGAGGAAAGAAGATTAAGAATGAAAACGAGATTGGGTTCGGGTTTGGATCCGACTTTAGGTCTCCAAAAACAAATTTTTGGGCTTTTTGGCCCAAACAATCAAGACAAGGAAAAAAAATTAGGATAAAAAAGAATGATTTTGAGACGGAGCAATTAATTAGCGGGTTTTCAAAATCCCGAGTGTTACATTATATCCCCCTTAAGAAAGTTTCGTCCCGAAACTTTAGAGGAATGGAATACAGCTAAGTATGGAATTGCTTGAGGTTTTACAAAGAACTCCCCCTACAAAACTGTTCGTCCCCAAACCCCAATTTAGATCTAACCGCTATATGCAGATCCAATTGCCAACACAACATCAATCATCAAACATGGATACTATTTCAACTAAACCAAAAGCAAGGTCATTCGTCAGAAACATAATCCCACTCATAACTAACAAAATGAGTTAGACAAACCATGGTCTATGCAACAACCAAGTAAAACGAACAGTCGAGTAGGTAACCAAGGAACAACCAAACTAGTAAAGGTCTTGTTGTCTTGCAAAGAACTAAAGTACTAGCTACTAAAACGCTCAAGAAAGATCGTTAGGATGAGGGGTGTCATCTTGTTCTTCTTCCATCCTCATCTCGAATGCCCTGGGTGGGACGACTCTCGAATTGCTAGCTCCTGCACCCCGACCCACACTCTGACCCGGTGTTTTCCATGGCGGCGGTGGATAACGGACTCCTTTGTTCCCCGTCCCCGGTACCGATCTCTGCGAAGGTGCACTAGCCGTGCAAAACCTCTGGATATGTCCAGGCTCCCCACATGTGAAACAATCCCTCGCTGGCCTCGGACAGTGACTCCTCAAGTGCTCGGTGCTACCACAATTTTGGAAATGTCTCAAATTCCTTACAGTCCGACTTTGGTGTGACTGCTCGTGATGTCCCTGGGGCTGAAACTCCGGTCTATTCTGCAGGTACTGCCAACATCGACCTTCTCCCCTAGTATCTTCTGATGCTGCCAACTTCTGTCTCTTACTTCCCATGTGAGTGTCAAACTGTTCTGGCCTCAGCGTTGCCATCTCATGAGCCAAAGCTGACTCCTGAACCGCTCCCAAAGTCGTAAGTTGGAGTCCAGCTACATAAGCGCGCAACTGTGGTTGCAACCGCTTTAGGAAGGTTGCAATTCGCAGGTCCTCTGTAGGGGCAGCGTTAGGCACTACCGCCAACTCTTGCTGAAATTTCAGAATAGTCTCAGCTACTGTGATGTTCTTGGGCCCAGCATCCCGAAATGCAGCCTCCCGAGCCATCCTAACAACCTGGGGACAATAGTAATCCTGAATCCTCCTTCGGAACTCTTCAAAAGTAACCTCTGTCTGACCGTCTCGACTCAAGTCCCACCAATCAAAAGCATCTCCTTGCAGCAAACTTTGTACCAAGGACATCTTCCTCTCCTCTGGCGCTTGGATCGAGTCCAAAGCAGACGCCACTCTCCTCAACCACTGCTCTACATTAGAATCCTTGGCCCCAGTAAAGTTTGGCACCCCAGTCTTCCTGAACTCTGCGAGCCACTTGTCAGGCTTGGGCTCGTGGCACCGTCTCGGTAGCTCTCCCATGCGGTCAACTACTTTTGGTCTCTGTACTTCCGGTAACCCTCCTAATAGAGTAGCTCCAACTGCATTCTGTCTTGGTTCCCTCATTTTTGTCCTTTGAAGTCCAGCAACAACATTCTGTCAAAAACAACTCCGGTACCCAAAAGATTTTGTAGCATCCCTACGAGTGTGACTCAAAGCGCAAGATCCATCTCTGGTGATAAACCAACTAGCGGTGCATTGGCTCTAAAATGGGCTCCATTAGCTGGGGGCCCTCCTCTAGCAACAGACACGCTAGCGTCCTGATGGATCCCCGCAGCCACACCATCACTCTCAGCAACTTCTTCTTGGGGGTGAACGTTGTGATGCTCCTTTGGCTCAACAACTAAGGGAGTCTCTCCTCTACCTCTACCACGGCCCCTACCACGGCCTCTACCACGCCCTCTAACACTAGCAGCAGCAACTCTGACTCTGGTTTGTGGAGCCATCTATAACAGAAAACTTTAAACTTGACTGTTACAGATTTACTTACTAATCTACGTGAGCTCCTTCGGCGGATGGAAGCAGAGTCGCATCGTGTCCTCTACCCCTGTATGCAGTATGACTACCCCTTTAAAAACTTTTTAGAAAACACCGGCCGATTTTTATTGTTTCTAGTTGGACCTCGTGTATACTTGTTGTTCGGTTCCATGTGCCCTTGTTGCCAACCTCGCTCTGATACCAATTTGTAACACCCCGACTTTCACCGGGGCGCTACTTGGTGGTAGACCCTGTCCGTGTACTACTCAGATTAGTCAGACAACAAATCAATTAAGATAGAACTTGCATCCAAAACAAGTAAAGTTTCTCATAGCCATTCATACTTCTAAGTTGAATATCCAAGTTGGTTTTCACAACCACACAAGCAACTAGTTACAATCAACAAGTGCAAAAACCAATAATAAAACTAAGTGCAGGAACTTGAAAGGGACAAAAGCCTTTACCAAGGCACGAGTTGGTTTAGGCCTCCGTTGAATTTCGACAAGGCTCGAACAGAAGTTTTGAACAGGCCTTGAATAGGTCGCTCTCGGCAAGGCTCGACCCCGATGACGTTCCGCGGCCTGATTTCTAGCGGCGTGGTCTTGTGCTCACTTCGGCGCCACCGTACAACACTGAGTAATGCTATTCAACTGGTGTCAAACTCGACTCTCACGACCAGTGAGGCTTATAGTGGAAGAATGGAGCAGCGGTCTCGCGCCCGACTTCCCGAGTGACGACAGTCGACGTGGGCAGCAACGGTGACGACGCGTGCTTAGGCGAGATTCAGAGAGGTCGAATCGCCGACGGAAAACTTACAGGCGGTGCCGAGTTTAGGAACGACGACAGTGGCCTAGGTCTCGCCGGTGCAGAGGGTCTCGAGCGGCCCAACTTCCTGCTGCCAAGAACGCACCGGAGCACAGAGGAAAGGAAGACAAAGCTTGGTGGCAAGGGCAATGGCAGCGAAGATTAACAATGGAGTGACTCTCCCTTTGTCGATGGTGAGCAGCGGCGCACAGAAGAAAGACGAGATAGAGGAGTAGGGCAAGAGAGAGAGAGGAAAGAAGATTAAGAATGTAAACGGGATTGGGTTCGGGTTTGGATCCGACTTTAGGTCTCCAAAAACAAATTTTTGGGCTTTTTGGCCCAAACAATGAAGACAAGGAAAAAAAAATTAGGATAAAAAGGAATGATTTTGAGACGGAGGAATTAATTAGCGGGTTTTCAAAATCCCGAGTGTTACATTATATCCCCCTTAAGAAAGTTTCGTCCCGAAACTTTAGAGGAACGGAATACAGCTAAGTATGTAATTGCTTGAGGTTTTACACCGACCCCCGTCAGGGTAGGTAGGCTCGATCTAGTGAATTCTCACAATCTATCTCTAAAAGGCCTCGGTACTAACCCATAATGGGTTGGTAACGAGCCTGTCCTGGGCTTATTTCCTTTCTTTTCTTCACTTCCTTTCTTTGGATTTCTTCGGGGTCTTCTTCCTACATCTTCACTTCTTCTCCCTTAGCATGCTCCTGTCCTTCAATGTCCTCCTTAAAGACCATGATTTTTACTTCTTCTCCCTTAGAATTATTATTGTGTTCGACTTTTACCATAAAAGAAAGATATTCTATATACGAATGGATGAAATTTTGGAATGCTTGCATGACCAACAGGAAAAGGGGAGGTCGACCCTATGTATAAGGAGAATGGGTTTCAACATAAATATGGTAATCTTTTCTTTGGGAAACAAACTAAGCAACTAAGACCCATACTGACTTTGGTATCAGAGTGGATTAGGGGGGGTGGGGTAGACCCACTTTGTCCATTGTTTTGCAAGTTAAAATCATGGTCTTTAAGGAGGTAGAATGCTCAAATGCAACCTTCGAGTACCCACAGACAAGAGGTCGGACGGTGTCGTCAGACGCAACAAACAATACCAAGACCGGTGGCCAGGAGTGGCGATGGTGTTGGTGACGCGACCGAGCGCAACAAAGGAGGTCTCATGTTGTGCGATCGAGTATCATCGTCGATCGGATCAAGAGATGCGTACTCGGCGGTGGATGGTTGGGGAAGCGATCCCTTGGAGGTGGGAGAAGACGACATTGCGTAGGGACCATTAGCCAGAAGGTGAACCAATGCAACAATGGTGATGGCCCCCGATACGCGAGGAAGCTCGAGTTATAGTGATCATAATGGCAGTGTCAAAACTTCTATAGCAAACCTACATATAACCTTGAAAGATTATGAACACGCAAGGGTTGATCGAACTTGAATATCCGTTCATTTGGATGAAGTGCTTAAGGAGATTGATCACCTTAAAAATGTAGTGGATAAGGTTTAAGGAAAGCACCCATGAATGAAACTGGGTTAGTTAACAATAGGAGTCGACTTGCTATTGTCATAGAGATTGGAGATGTATACATCGAATAGGAATCCTTTGATTCAGGAAGCAAGCGAATCAGAAACAAAGGCATATGGATTACAATAGAGAAAACAAGGCACCAAGAAGGGTAAAACGGTCGTGATCCGGACGGGTGGGATGCTTGAAATGCTCAAGATGAAGAGCCATCCCAAAAGAATGCTCAGTAAACCAACACCAAGCATGTTGACGACACATGCGCATGACAATGGGGCAAAGATATTCAAGTGCCTCACAACGATCCCTTGGTTGTAATATTGATGTTGCTAATTGCAATGTTTATAATGCTTTGGTGGACTCTCGGAGTTCAATGGACATCATGTATTACGAAGTATTCAAGCTCGTAGGAAAGAAGCAAGAGGACCTAGTTTTCATTACGATGCAACTCACAAGCCTTGGAAGGTATCCTATTTTTCCATTAGGGTGCTTTAAGAGAAATGTGAGTGTAGTTCCACTATCTAAGGTTCGAAGTATTATTGGGAGTGTAGGTCTTTGTTTTTCAGGGTGTTTCTATAATTTTTAATGCTTGATTATTTTGGTAGTTTTGAAACCCTTGGTCCAGGTTGTTGTATGTGGTTTATTTTCCATTAGCAAAGTTTTATGCATTAAGGTATGCATTCCTTTGTATGAAATATGTGCTATGTAATGAAATCTTCTATTTTTAATGTAATCTAGCTACTGCCAAACTAATTTTCTTCATCTTGTAGTGATGTTGTAAAATCACTTAAAACAGCTAGAATAACATTGTATGCATAAGGATTATTCCATTCCCTTATTTAGAAACAAATTAAATGTGACTGCCTTATTTCCCATCCAATGAAGAAGAAAATGAATCATTCAACCAATCATGAGTTTTGTAAATAATCAATGTACAAAATACTTGATATAATAAATAACGTATCCGTCCTCTTTGGTTTACATATATGGACACAGTACATGCGTCTTTTTAGCCAATGCTAGATATTTTCCTTTCATTGCTACAGTGAAATATACTCTCTCGTAGCAAGTTCATTGACTAGTCTCATTAAAATCATGTGTATGTAAATCTCTCTAAAACCCATGAAATATACTCTCTCGTAGCAAGTTCATTGACTAGTCTCATTAAAATCATGTGTATGTAAATCTCTCTAAAACCCATCACATGATTCAATGTTTCACTTATTAACTAATACCTCCACCCATCGTAACCATTACCCATATATGTGTCCAAGTGGTAGAGGACATGAATACCCAACTTGTTGTTGCGTATTCCATAATGAGCCCCAAGGAAGAGAATCTTTTTAGCTACAAACGTTTTTTTTTAAAGTATCTTCACTTTCTCCTTCATACCCAAACTTTTGTACAAAAACGAAAGTAGGAATCTATACATTTCTTATAACACAAGGTTATTATAAATAAGACTTACAAAAATATAAAAATTGAAACAAAAGGCAATTAGCTCACCAAGTTATGAGTGTACACATGCATTAATTTTTGAAGTCTTGCATTCGAAGTCATGTAGATGATATCAATCCTTAGGTGTTTCATATTAAAGGTGACATAGAGAATATGGCACGACATATAAATTAGGAAGGATCACTATTTCAAAAAACAAAAATAACAAAATGCAACAAGTCAAGTTGACTTGCTCACAATCAATGCAAAATATAACAACTAAAAAATCTATTATGTTTTTTGTTGAATGTACTGAAAAATTTGTTGGGAAATCAACTTTCCCTACAACTCTCGTAAACAGACTAAAACCCCACCACAATAAAGACATACTCTTACAAAAATTAACTTTGTATTATATGGAATAAATGAACAATATATATATATATATATTTAAAATGAGTTACTCGACTCTTTTTCATAATGGTATACCAACATACTCGAACATACACGTGCGATGATACTACCCACAATGTTCTCGATTGAGCTAACTCTCTTAATTTCTCGATCTCACACATCACCCCATTTGATCACCCACACATGAGTGATGCTTCAAACATTGCCCACTGAAGCCAATTTATACATATATAGGTCGATTGTGCAAATACATACAATCGAAATTCACCATTTACTAGGTATATATGACATAAATTTACTAGATATTTCCTATGGCCTGTTTGGATCGCATGCATTATAATGCAAAATTACATTATAATGTATTTGCCTCATTAAAATGTAAGAGTCTGTTTGGATAAACCGTTTTCTATGCTTAATTCATGTTTTATTTAAAAGATATTATCATTTTTATTTTCACTAAATTTCATTAATACATGTTATATATTGCTATTTAAGTATCAAGTCTCAACAGACTAATGCAAACAACCCCTAGATGCTAGAGTATTCTACACTAATACCCACATGCTAATATATAATCCAACCAAGTCGGCGACACACACTCAAAAGCACAAATTTTCACAGATAAAAAATGGATATTTGCATAAACTTCCCTAGAATTCTCTACAGTTACCAAACTATCCATACTTTTCTAAAAATTGTTGAATTATTATCCTCGATGAAGGTTTTTAGTGTGCAGTGCATTGTGCACATGATTAGCATGTTATTGATTTCTCACGTTCATTATGTCTTTATGTACATTTCATTCTTTTCTAGTGTGCATTCCAATTTACACATTTCATTGGTTTTCTAGTGTTCATTCCAACTCTATGTGCATTTCAGGACAACTTATTATTTATATTATTTTCATTCTTCCGCTCGATGAGAAATTGAAAAAATTTAAACATTTTGGCAGACATAATGAAAAATTATAGTGCACTTAATATGACCTAATTAATTGAGCCTTGATTGATAAGCCCAATTAGTACCAACAGTCCATTGAGAAAAACATGAATTAGTCTCCAACAAAATCTATGATTGTACCAGATCAAGATCTGACACGATGGTGCGAGCCATGCAGTAAAATGTGTGATTCACCGCTGCAATGAAACCATTTGCCTTCTTACCAAATTTTTATTTTAAAGGGCCTTCTTATTGAGTTTTTGTGTTGCATTCATTGAAATTGACCACTACAATAACGAAGAGGGTAAAATAAAAATAATTTTTCACAAGACTAAATAATATTAAGATCCATCGAAAAAACTCTAAATAGATCAAAAGTAAAATATACATACAAATATGGCTAAGGACACAACGAATCTCAAAGGGAATGACCGAGGTTCCAAAAGCAATTTTTTGTAATTCAAGAAAAGTGTAAACCAGTCTAGAATCTCATTGATAATCAAACATCGACCTTTTGTTAGAGAAAGGAGACCCGATCTATTGAACTCAAACTTACCTCTATGTTGCCTGAAAACTATTCCATTATAAACCCAAATAACACAAAAGGGTCGGTACAAAATTATAATAGGATAATAAAAAAACAATTTAAAAGATACAAATAAACTTAATTTACAAGTGCATCGCTCATATATTTAAAAAAACCCTCCTTTCTTCATTGGTTGGACGAGCTCGCACATCGTGTTCCATAAATATATACACCAAATTTTCATCACAAGCTTGTGCAGAAGATTGTGGAATGGGTTTGGTTGTGTATTCTAAGGAACATCAGAAGTTTCTGAAGTGTGTGCTACTGGCATGGAAATGGTCTTATGAATACTATTAAAGCCAATAACTTCTCATTACATGACATATCCTATTTTTGTATTGGCTAGTTGGCTACAACATCCTAGTGCAATCGAGAGCGAGAGTGATTACACATTGGAGGATGAAGAAGACGAAGATTACAGAAGAGGTGGCTTGTCAGCCTATTAGGTATTCTTGTTGTGTTTACATTGTTCATACATTATTCATATCTAAGTGGATTCCTCCTTTGTTTTAGGCATTCATGTTGCGTTTAGCCTTGTCTGATCTATATGTGTTTTGTTATTCCTATAAACACAATATGTATACAGAATCACAATGGATTTTGTTTTTCATATATGCATGTCTTGTTATTCATCTATACGTGTTTTGTTTATCATTATAGAGCATGATTTTTGCATTATTAAGTTAAGAATGAAGAATGGAGCATGATTTCACAAAAAGGTGTGTTTTCTTTACTTTAAAATAGCATTGTTGTTCAAAAGAACGAACTTTGTTGTTCAAGAAAATGAGAGTTGTTGTTCGAATCATATAACATTATGATTAAATATATTTTGGTTTAGTATAATACAATTATTAAATTCATTGGAATGAGCTATTCTAGTGTGTTCACATAGACTGATTCATAACAATATAGAAGAATTCAAACATTTTTCAAGATATTTAACATTTTTTTTCATAAGCATTAATGTAATGATTATTCACATCATAACATAATACAAAGAGACAACTTTTTCATAATAGGAACTATTATTTTTCAGAAGCATTGTAATGGTTATTCAATAATCTATATTATTCATGTCAATATATGCTCATATTTCTATTTAAAATCATGTTGAATAAGTTAGTCATATTTATTAATATGTTGTTATTCATACATGTGTGGCTTGTTATTCATATATATGCATGTTTTGTCGTGTTCGGTTTGGCTTTATAATTTGTTGCATGTAGATGTTTTTTGGTGTAGACGATTTCGACAAGTTTCAATTACGATTGATTTTGTTTTTCATATATGCATGGCTTGTTATTCATCTATACGTGTTTTGTTATTCGTATATACATGCCTTGTTATTCATCTATGTATTATTTGTTATTCATGAATGTGTTGAAAGGTTTTCTTGACAACAAATAAATTTATAATCAAGACCCCGCTGAGTACGGGGGAGTCAGGTTCGTCCACGGGAAGCAAGTTATGTTTGATTACTATCCTAAAAAAAACATGAAAATATACAAATAAAGTAAAGCAGAGACGAAAGTAGTAATGAGGCTACGATCACTTCGGTACCGACCTTGTCAGGGTCGATATCGATGCTGAGTTTCGGCTCGAACAGGACAGAAACGTAGACAAAAACGCAGGCTCGGTACCGAACTGGTTACCTCGGTACCGATTTACGAAAGTGTTTTCAAATGGAGAAAATATCTAGGATAAGGGTTTACCATGACATAATCATGCATTCAAGATAGTGTGAAGGATAAATAACGTGCCATTAAGATAAAGCTATCAACTTTCGTTGAATTAAGCAAGCAAATCAATCGATTTTCATGAATCAATTCACTCACTACTTATTTTTTATCCAAAGCAATAAACTCGAATTACTTTCTCTTTCATCTAAGCATAAGCACAAAATAAGTAGATAAAAGATAGTATGCAATCAAACATTCATCACACATTCAATCATGCACGACTATGCCGGATTTTCAACCCCGACCCTAGAAAAGCAAACTACTCACTCATGATTGAATCAAGGCAAACAAGAATATTGAAGGAGCACATTGAATGAAAACAAAACAAAGGCTTACTTGAACTAAAAATTGAAACTTGTCTTTGATCATAATCCTCTTCCCCAAGTAAACTCTAAAGCAAACTAAAACCAGAAAAACAGAGGAAGAAATAGGGGATTCAAGCTTCTCATTCGTCCCTCTTCTCTCTCTCTCTCTCTCTCGGTCTCCTACCAAAACTCCAAAAAACGTCCCCTAAAACTAGGCTAAAACACCGTATTTATACTAAGAGAATCCATCTATAAAGTTTCTAAAAGACAGAACTTTCCAAACTTAAAAGATTGCGAAATAAAAAGATATATAAATTCTGAACTCGGCGCTGCCTACCGACACAGGTGAACTCGGTGTCGACCTGTAAAGGTCGGTAGGTGTCTTTGCTGAATTCTACGACTTGGATTTTGTAGCACAGCTCAATACTGAATCCTCAGGATTGGTATCGAGGTCTTGTTCTTGGTTCTTTGTACTTTATCATAGCTTCTTTTAGATTTGTCGGGATCTTTCAAGCGTCTTCTCTCCTCTTGTCTTCGACCATTCTCCACCATCAACCTCTCGATCTCAACTCATTCGGAATGTTCCCTTTTTTGCTTTGAAAATCCTACAAAAAACACTAAAACGGAGTAGCTTCCATGCTTTTCACAAAATATGCAAACTTATCCAAAAACATATAAAACAAACACTAAACTAACCCAAACTCAACTAAACTAAGCTAAACAGCTAAGAAAAACACTCAAAAACTCTACTAAAAACACGAACATCAAAATGCATATGTTTTTATTCATGCATGTGTAAGTTGTTATTCATACATGTGTTGCTTGTTATTCAGACATGTGTGACTTGTTATTCATAAATATCTGTATTCTGTTATTAATATATACGTGTTATCTTATGTGTGAATTGTTATTCATGTATGTGTGTCTTATGTAGTTATTGAAGAATGTCAATGAAGTATGAGTGGGTGAAGTTTGCAGACAACGACAATGGTTAGTGTTTTTTCGACATATCAGTGTAATTTCAAAAAAAATAGATGTACTTATACAAATTCATTGTAGTATATATTCGAGATGTAGCCATCCCCATTTTTGACTTATTCAATGTATTACATTTATATATTCAATGTTCATATAAGATTCATATTTTTGTCGTATACACCCATTTTAATATGTAACTATTCAACATATAGCGAATTGATTTTCACGATAAGACGAATACTCATTCAACCTAAATAATGTAAACGTTAAAACATATTCAATCCTATAATTATTCAAAAAATCATATTGAGTTATTCAAACCTCGAATTTAAATATTTTATGACTCTATAATTATTCAAACAATCAAATTGAGTTATTCAAATCTCGACTAAAAATATTCTACGGTTCTAAAATTATTCAAGGAATCTCATTGAATTATTCAAACTTCTACTAATAGATATTCAATGATTTTGCAGAGGTTTTGTATTTGTAAATTCGATTATTTAATTTTTTTAAAAATCTTCTTACTCTTACCATTCCCTAAAATCATGCAACTACCATATATAAAAAACGTGGATTTTTTTAATTTTCACAATCCCTTAAATTTAGCAACTTCCAAAATTAAAATTCAACACCCCATATTCAAACCCGCGAGATTTAATTCAATCTTTCCTTCCCCATTTTTCTTATTGTGTTTCCTAATTAATCATTGTTGATTGATTGAGATCCAACGTCTCCCCTTTAACCACACATTACACTCTAATTTATATTGTACTAGAGCGCTCCTCTATACATGTGTGGCTTTTTATTCATATGCAATTGTTTTTTTATTCGTATATGTGTGTTTGATTATTCATTTTGGCATGTTTTATTATTCCTACATACATCATTTTTTATTCATATATGTAGTATACTCGGATAATTTATTCATATAGAGTTCCGAAACCTAGTTATATTTTTTAACTACTAAATATTATTTTTATTAAACAACAAGTGTATTTACCCGTACCTTGTACGGGTATAACTTTAATAATTTTTACCCTAAACTTTGTAAGCTAAGTCACTCCTTCTCTCCCTTTTAACGTCCATCTTTTTTTTTGTATTACTTAGACCCATTTCAATAAGATTCGGCTAATGTGTGCCCATGGGCACACAATAAAAGTTTTAATTTGGAAAATTATTTCAAAACTATTCCCTAAATTGGAATTAATGAACCCTTTTAAAAAAATCAAAATTAACAAACAAATTCCAGATATACCAAAATTAGAATTCTAATTGTGTGTCCATTAAAAAAATCCATTTCAAAAAGTTCTCTCAAAATCTAAATTTTAAACATGAAGAGCAAGATGTGTATGTTAAAAGAGCACAAAGTATATTTTTACCAAAAAAAAGAGCACAGAGTATAATTAACTCAAGCTCATGATGGCAGCTAACAACAGGATTGTGAGATCATAAAAATATTAAAAAGTTTAATCAAAAGGCATTAAATGGAGTTGGAGTTTTATAAATGAACTCAAGAACCAACAACAAAAGTATTTCATATATCAAGATGACCAAATTTGATGTAGTCATGCATGACCACGAGTAGGACAACAATTCGGTCATTATACAAATGAGTAAACTACCAAGGCACATTATGGAGCCAAATAGAAATGAAGGTTTTTTCTATAGTTCTCGAATCCATTTTTATCATTACCAAGATCAACACCTAGATGAGTCGGCCAATTCACTTGGATTGTGAAATTGCTTCAACTCTTCGACTCATATGTTCAACTTGAGGATCACATCCAGGTGTAGGGACAAAAATGAATATGACCTAGATACTTCCTCAGGCGAAGCATTCTCTAAATGACCTGGGAAAGCATGGATAGAAGCTAATTAATGCCAAGATAATCCACATAGCAAAAAAGTGAAACCACGTCATAATTCATAAACATTAGTGTTTACTGGCAGCGTGAAAGAGCAAAACTTTAACAGACCATTGCATGGAAAAGAAAATTCAAAAGAGAAACAAAACGAAGTTAAATAGATAGTAAGAAAGACATACATATAAGTCAATCCAAGCACTTCCCAGAAATTTGTAATTGTCTGATTCAAAGTCAATATCTGGCACAAGACCTAGAGAATACCACAAAGAAGTAATCAAAGAAATGGTCAGACCTTGTTGCGCTTAATCAATCCCACTCAAGAAAGGATACTAATATGTTACAACTTTGCAGGAATACTTGACTGGTTTAGAAATATAGAATCATACCCATGCAAGCATCAGAATAATCACAATCTTGAATTCCCTTGCAAGATAGTAGTGACATCTAATGACTGTTTGTGATCTATGACTGTTGGAAAATAGTCACTTGGAATAAATTGCACAGAGATGTAAAATGTCATATGAATATCAGCTTCAGTATGAACAAACGGATTAGTGAAGTTGTGCAATTCACCTCGAATGATGGCAAGAACTGCATTTATCAAGGTTCACCAACTACACCCATTAGAGATTTTTCCATTCCATGTCCAGTACCTGTGAAGGTGTTGTAAGAAAGAAAAGAAGCAACCGATTTTTATATTCCGTAATTAAAGACTTATAGATGTCTACTGGCTAAGGTGTCATAGTCTAAATTAACCTTTGCACTTATTAAAACTTATACAGGCAAGCTTTATTATTTATTTTCCCACTGACTTTTACCAGCAAGAAGGTATATTGTTTCAATGACTTGCAAGCTTTATAATGAATGAATATCCCAAAATGATATGGAGGTGCACAAAAGTGCTTGGAAATTTTATGTGCCTACATGAACTACTTTAATAGGAATCTTGATCGCAGAGTTCCAATCTTCTCTTTGGAGCAGCCCATTTTTCACTTAAGAACGTTTGAAACACTAGTCTTTAGGGTAAAACCGAATAACATTGAAAAGGGCACCCTCATACAAATGATTAAAGCTGGTAGATGCAATAATAGATAAACTTCAGCAGTTAATAATATTTGAAAAGGGCATTTACCTTGAACAGCTAGTGTTCTCCAGTTGAGGAAAATCCCAAGTAGATAAACAATCATTACCCCAATGATAAATAAACGCTTTTGCATATGATTCCTCAATGATAGTGATAAATGGAAGAGAAGTGGAGCAGGATGTAGAAACCTGGGTTACTGCTCCAAGCCTTCCTCTGAAATTCTTAGGTGATATTTTAGCTATATACATAGGCACCTGTTGCAATCAATGAATATCATTTCTATAAACTACGGGTTATTTTTTTAATACACAATTGAATATGAGAAAGAATTAACTGCGTAGGAGATAATGCCAACACCAAAGCATGTCAGTAACCTCCCCACGTTGAGGATAGAGGCGTCCTAAAGAAGATGAAAAGAGCAATTTTGTTTCATATTGGAGCAAGTTTAGGTTACAAATGAATAAGTTCCTTAATATCCACTATCTACTTACTTTGGCAAATGATATGGTAAGCCATACTTTTATGTTAGGATTGTAGACCATTCATTAGTGACTATCAAAGAATAGGCATATATTGAAAAAGTATCCAGCCTCAGTGAGAAAAGTAGTCAAAAAAGGCTCAAAGGAAGCAAATTTCTATACAAATAGACAATGATACTATATACTCTTATCAAATAGTTAAAGCATGGTACTTAGCAAACTAACTCTATTTTAATTCATTTCCTCCTCTACAATAACATCGTCCACCTTGAGCAAATCCAGAAAATTCAAACTTTGAGATACGGTATCCTTTCAAGCATTCTGTTTTATTGTTTTGGAAAACGACCCTTGAATGAATGCTTCAAATTAAATACATGGCATACCCCTTCTCTTTCACTGTATTCATAAATCTGAACACTGGCTATAGCCCCACCATTGGTCGAACCCAGACCCAGCAGTTCAAGGGGCTTTTCATTCAAAACAATCCTGCTTCCTGAAGCGTCAATCCAGGCCCCTAAGAATTAAAGTTCAGAGTCCAAAGTTCACTTACTACAAATCCAATAAATTTCATCATCATAACTATCAAAAACATGAAAAATGAGATGTTCAGCTCACCGAATCTTCATGAGAAGAAGCCAACGGAAGTAATGCAGAGTTGCAGTTCATTGAACCCGGACTTGGGAACCGATGGATATACTGCCTCACCTTGTTCGATTTATTGATGGCTCGAGAAGACATCAAAGTCAATCCACAACAATTGTCACCAGAAGAACCCTAAAATTAAAATCGAAGATCTCGAATCTTCACCGTAGTATCAAAATTTCGCCAAATGAAACCTAAAAATTGCAAGAGGGGATCAAACCTCAAAAATTAGTAAAGATGAGGACGTAGGTGGCTAGAGGTTTAGGTGAAGGGCGGAAACCGAAAGTGACGACCGACAATCATGCGGAGAAGGGGCGCCGATGATGTGGAAAAGGGAGAACAACCTCTTCAGTTGACGGAGAGGAGAAGCGACAATAAGAAAGGCCGGATTAGACGGCGGTGAGAAATCGGGGAGGAGATGGGATTGAACTCTAAAGATGATGAAGAGACGACAGTTTCCGAAAATCAATTTCACAAAAGCTACCATTTACCGGAGAAAAAATAACTGTTGAAGTGGGGGAGTTATTTTACTTAAACCTGTATTTTCCACGTTATATTGATTTAATTGGTACAGATGTCAGTGAAATAGGATGCCAAGTGGCTAAAATTTTACTGAAGACATTGCTGCTCAAATAATAGATAGGGAGGATTGATAGGGTTCGATCCTAGGTTTTTAGGAATGTTTTTAAAGAATAATTATATGATCACTAGTTACATATACATATACTTATGCATACATACATTACTAATATAATTAGGCCCCGTTTGGTTGCAATTTATAGAAACGTAAACGGAAAGTGTCATGATACATTGACAAAAAGATATCAACTTGTTTTGCACAACCTCTTATCCATTGTAAAAAGGGACTTGCTCCACCTCAATCATTCTTCCATCAAGGGGATGGGTAACAAAATGGTGGAATCACTCCCTTCTATCTCACTTTTACAATAGACAAGTTACGTTCTTAGATAATTTATTTATATAAATGTATTATGCACTAAAAATGGTCTAGATTCATTCCATTTCCGTTCCGTTTACGTTTACGTTTTCATATGTCACAACAAATCAAATGGGGCCTTAATATGTCAATAGCTGACCTATGTGTGCATTATATTTACTTATGTGCGTTAATGGGTTAGAAAAGCCACCACCTCACACCCTCAAGAATTCTTAACTTGTAAGATATCAAGTATAATTATATCTATGCTAGGGAAGGAGGTCTCCTACCTCACTCTTTCTTTGTAGCCTTTTCTTTCCCTTGAATCTCCATACTAGTCGAGCTAGCTTACCCATAATCCAACCTTTGTCTCCTCGTTCACTTAAAGACAATCATCACCTCCTTATCCTCATCTACACCTTTTCTCGTATCACTATCTTTGACGATCGCTGCCTGTTTTCGGTACTATCGGTGCCAAAAATATCTCCCTAATTCGACGAGTTGGGAGTCGTTCCGCCCAAGGTATAAGCATCAACTTTGTAGTTAAGATTTTTTTTTAAATGTCTTAGAGGCCTTAGATTTGGTAAGGTTGCTTTGATTTTTGTCTAGGCTGTTTTGGTTAATATTTGAGGGTGGGAGTCGGACAAATTCCATGTTCCTTCGAAGACATCTTCGGGCAAGAATTGAAGTCAAATTAAAGGGTTAAAGTGAGGGGTGTGCTTGACGTTTGTTTAGATTAGGAGATCCGTCCGTTATATCTTGTTGGGTTTAAAGTATATTAATTTACGTGAAGTTGAATTTTGAATGGCTTGGTGGTAAGAATTTTATTTAATATGTACGTATTTGTGTAGGCTGGGAGGGATTAATCTTTTCAAGAGGATAGTAGTTAAGTAATGGAGAGATAATTTGAAAGGCTTTGGTTATTTATAATTTAGATTTAAGTTTAAGGTTAGCTACGTTGATAAATATATGTGTGCATTGGTGTGATTAGTTTAAGTCAACCTATGAGTTAGTTGAGTTGAGTCTTTCCCTTAAAATCTACTTCGGGTAATTAAACCACCATTTCTTATTAAGTGCTATTCTTGTTCTTAGGCATCTAGCTTCACCTAGTTTGTTCGATATCGTTGAAAACTCTCCGTTTTAGGTAAGTCACCAAGACTTACTTAATTATCAATTCTGATATATGCTGGATGTCTAGATTTGATGTGTCGAGCTTTATTTTGGGATTCATCCCTCTATATTACTAAATTTCTATTTAAAAATAATTAGTTATTTTGAGAAATATAATAGATGAATATTATTCTATATTTTATTCGGATTTCTAAGCATTGACACCTAACCAATATAGCTATGATCAAGGTTAGTCGGAAAGGCGGAGACATCCTTGACGTAGTTGTATGTCAAGGAGGGCCCCTTCAAAATATTAATAAAATGTTTTGGCGAGTGCTCTAGTGGAAGATGAATGATGAGGGTGTGAGTGATTCGGAAAAACGGTGGAGGCCTTCGTCCACTACAATGTGTAAGGCTGGAGGATGTCATGCTTGTTAGATAAATGAAGTTAACGGATAAGAATGAATGAGTTATGATTGAATTCTCATATTGAGGCAATAGATGATTGAGGAGATACTAAAGTGAGTCTATATGCTATTTTATTAAGGGTCGTATGAATTTAAATATTGTGGTGTATTTGTCTGCTATTATGAATGTACTATATGTGAACTATTATATTACTATTCTTATTATGTAATAGAATAAATAGATTTTTCTTCTACATTTTGCATTTACTATTCAATGCATATTAGAATTGTTAGCTAACCCTTCGGGGTGTTGTTGTTCTTTTAGGTAATCACTCTGGATTGAAAAGTGCTCCAAGGAATATCCTCCAGGATGATAGTGAGCTAGATCGACGTGGCGTGTCTTAAGATGAGTTTGGGTTGATTTATAGAGTTGTTAGTTTTTGGCATTTTGGTGGGTTTGGTAAGGAAAGTGTTTGAATGCACAAGTCTTTAATTTATAGCTCAGGTTAGGGATTTTGTAATTGTCTAGTCCATAAAATGGTTTTTTGTTGTTTTAAATTCTAAATAAGTTGGATGTTTTCCTGTATTTCTCGGCGTGCCTTTGTTTTAAGGTCCCATATTGTGAGATTGTCAGGTTAGCCTGGGTGGGCCCAGGTGAGGTCCACAACTAAGTGACATTTTGGTATTTAAAACCGGGGTGTTACAATATATGTGTGAGTGTTTATTTGTATATGTGTGTTTTGTATTCATATATGTGTGGCTTATTATTTAAATATGCATTACTTGTTATCCATATATAACTGATTTTTTGTTCATATATGTGTGTCTTTTTCACCATATGTGTGTCATTTTTTTTATCCACACATGCATGTCAAGTTATTCATACATGCATCTTTTAACCTCTATTCTGTAAAAATTTATAAAACCTATACCAAGTACAATGAAGTTTGAAAACAGAAATTGGTATGGTGGGGAAGATTGATGGAGAGTAAGAGAAGAGGGTACATGCATTTGTACAGATCGATAGTGAACGACGTGTTGTTGCGGTCGAGTTCTAGTCACCCATCACGATAAATGGAGATGTTGGATGGAAAATTTGTTTTTTTATGTGTTGTTTCAATTTCTCATAAGCGTTTTAAATTTAAAACAACAAATTTTTATTTGGGTCATTCAACCCTATGGCACGTTCCCATGTCAAACGTGGCATGCCTATTCGTCAACTGTTTGTCAAGTAAAAGATTTGGTAGGGAGCCTGCTTGAATATGTCGATGACTACTGTATTGTTCACATGTTTCCTTATATTATCTATTACTTACAAAGTTAACCAAAATTAATCAAACTGGTAATCTTTACAAACTCTTTTCGGAAATTTTGCTCGATAACCATATGGTTAAGTCAATTTTTTTACGGTTATCACATGTTTACTCAATTGGCGATCTAACCCTATAGGTTTAGAAAAGTTCACAAAGTAACCCTTTCATTAGTCTATAGCCCAACAACGTTAAGTTAAATTCAAAAAAAAATATAAGTGCTTACCAACCTGTTGTCTATCTAATATAATATTCCAACTGTCTCTATCATCATCCTTCAAAAGGTCTCCAAAATGATAATAGAAATAAGACCATGTATTCTTACTCTCATTCTCATACACATCATACATTGTAATGAATATCTCATTGTTTCCATCTAATAGAAGAGTAAATAACAAATGGATCAAAGAAACCCTTGACTACCATTCTTTCATGTTATATTATCTCTCTATAGAAACCCTGATTCATACTCCAATCCACACCCCAATTCTCCTAACTTTAGTCTATAGCCCAAAAGTTCATTAAGTAACATCGTAGTCAGTCTATAGCCCAAAAACGTTAAATTAGATTAATAAAAAAAATATAAGTCTTTACCAAGCTTTTGTCAATTTGATATTATAGTCTAGTTGCTAGCCCGCCTAGCCTTTCAACCCGTAAGGAGACCTCTAGTCCGTCTGTTGAAAAGGTTTCCCGACAACAAATAAATTTGTAGTCAAGACATCGCTGTGTATAGGGAGGTCAGGATCGTCCACGGGAAGCAAGTTTATGTTTGATTACTATTCTAGAAAACAAGAACACAGAAACAAAGTAAAACAGAAACAACAGTAAAAACAAGGCTACGACAACCTCGGTACCGACCTTGTCAAGGTCGGTATCGACGCTGGATTTTGACTCGAACAAAGGAATTAACACAGACCAAACACAGGCTCGGTACCGAACTTGTCACCTCAGTACAGAAACTAAACAGAGGAATACGAGAGTGTATTCTAATGAAGAAAAGATCTAGGATAAGGGTTTACCACGACATAATCATGCAATCAAAATAGTGTGAAGGATAAATAACATGCCTTTAAGATAAAGCTATCAACTTTCATTGATTAAGCAAGCAAATCAATCAATTTTCACGAATCAATTTACTTTCTACTTATTTTTGATCCAAAGCTCGAAACTTTCGTTATCGAACAATATCAACCTTCAAGATTACAACTTTCTCTTTCGATCAAGAAATAAACTCGAATTACTTCGACTTTCGTCTAAGTATAAGCACAAAACAAGTAGATAAAAGATAGAAGGCAATCAAACATTCATCACACATTCAATCATGCATAACTATGCCGGGTTTTCAACCCTGACCCTAGAAAAGCGAGCTACTCACTCATGATCGAAACAAAACAAGCAATTGATTGAATGAGGACATTGAATGAAAACAAAACACAAGCTTACTTGGATTAAAATCGAAACTTGTCTTCAAACACAAACTTGAACTCCAAGTAATCTCAAACTAGAACTAGAAAACAAGAGAAAAGTCTATCTTTTGCTCTCAATCGTGCGTCTCTCTCTCCTCTCTCAATTGCTGCCCCAAAAATAGAACCAACTCCTTCGGAAGTTCCCTTTTTGCTTCAAAAACCTATAAAAAACACAAAACCGGAGTAGCTTCCATACTTTTCACAAAATATGTAAACTTATCCAAAAACACACGAAACAAAGACTAAAACTTAAGTACATATTTACTCTCGATGCGAGAGTATATACTATATTGTGTGGATTTTAACCGAACTACGATTAACCGGGATTCACGGTTCGGTTTCGGTTCATGATTTTAACTAACCGAAATCATGGTTAACCGAACTTCGGTTAACCGAAATCTCGATTAACCGGGTTTGGACACCCCTATGTATAGATTATTTCACTTCGGTTAACCGAAATCTCGGTTAACCGGGTTTGGACACCCTTATGTATAGATTAGTTCACAAATAAAGTGAAAAGTTATGCCACGTGTGTATTTTGCTCCTAGGTATATTTGAAAAAATCATGATATATTAAGGTTTCTCGTATATCAAAATGTTTGTTCAATTTATTGGTATAAGTTTTAATTGCCAACTAAATTGAGTATAGATACAAATTGGTAAGAACAAACGACGAAGCTAATAAATACAAAAATGTTGTAACTTGATCTTCAATAATAAATACAAAAATGTTGTAGTTTGATCTTTATAATAAATACAAAAATGTTGTAACTTGATCTTTATAGTTAAAATGTGAGTTGCAATTTACTCCTTTGTGTGCCTTTTCTCATCTATCAGTAGTTATAACACAAACAAAGTGAAATCCCTAGAGTAAAAATGAAAAAAGCTTAATTAAATTGTACTAATACATAATTAAGACAAAGAAGATATATTCTCCTTCATTTCCTGCAAAATCTCTATAGCAAATGGCCTAAGTCTAGGCAAATGGTGAAGGCACATTGTTGACATGTAACACGATCTTAACCTTCTCTATATCAAAATCCTCGTTTTTCTTCCTTACAAACGAGCTTAGTAATTTATGCTTCTTGGGACAAAACACCAAATCCAAAGATATAAATGTAATTTTTCTTGGAAGTGATTCCCATCATGATGTAATGATGGTCAATGTAACCTCATGATCCCATTATTGTTATTCATGATGATGTGGAAGAGCAAGAATGTATAGAAGACGAGAACCCTGACTTTGCAAACCTAAAGTCATAAAGTTCACAAGAGATTTTGAATTCCTGTGACGGACTTGACAATAGATTTAAGAGGAGTTGGATGATTTGATGTCATTGTGGACTATGTGAGGAGATCATTGCTCGTAAAGGTGCATTAGTCCTTGGGCGAAATGGAAGGCAATGCTTGTTTGGGTCTTCCATTGAAGAATTTGGGTGATTGTGTTGTTGAGGAGCTTTTCATAGACATTTCCATGGGCAATATATTGAAATACTATTACTGCTTCATCTGACATTTGACATAAGACAAGAATTTGAGTACAACCTTCAACACAAGTTACTTTCTAAACCTTCAATTTGTCAATTATGTTTGGACCATAATTCTTAATAAGTGTATGTTTTGGGTTTAAGTTTGGTTTTAGTTGTTTCTATTGAGTTTGTTTAAAATCTTATCTTAACACAAAATAAATATTTTGAGTTACATCACTCTTTAACATTAACAAATATTGAAGTATTTATGTTTTAAACAAGGTTAAAAATATATTGAAACAAAGAAAATATACAAACAAAAGTCTTAAGCACAAGTATGGATAGGAGGAAACGCAAAAAAAACCGCTCAAATAAAATAAGCAATGTTGAAGTGAGAAAACCAATTAATCTAGAATAGTAAGACTTTGGTTATGTAAACTCTCAATCCTATTTCTATGTTCTTAGCTTGTAACTCCATCATAAACTTTTTTACATTCTCCAAAAAATTGGAAGTATTGAAAGTACTACCCACCCACATAGTGTAATAGCCGCTAATTCCGTTAAATGAATAAATTCTATTATCTTAATATTTAATTATTTGATTCAATAAAATAATTCATAATATTTCTCTTTTACTCAAATCTCATCCTTAAAATAAAAAGGCGATAAAAATGGTGTTAAAATATTTATTTGGGTTAATAAATTTATTAAAGGCGGAATTAATAAATTTTTAATCCAACGGACATTTAACTAGCAAGCCCATAAAACAATAAAAGAGGGAGAAATAAAAATGAGACAAGGGGTGGGGCGTGGGAATTGAACCGATGACCTCTTGCTCTTCAACTCACTCCTTTACCAATTGTGCTACTTAACTTTTCTAATTTTATAACACCCCCATTTGTATTTAAACCCTTCTTCCCCAATGTCATTTTCAAAAACGCCATTATAAGGCATTTGAAGCTCGATTGAGGGGACAATAATGGAGAATTTGTGCAGAGATTTTTATTCCTACAATCTACCATTTTAATTTGGTAAACCCCTCTCCCAATGCCCTTCCTAGAGCATATTTTGCTCGTCATCACTTGATACTCTTCTACCACCTTAGTTCCTATATAAAGACCTCTTAGACTTTAGAAGACACTCACCAACACATCCTTTATTCCTTCCCTTGTTAATTCACTCTCAAGCAAGCAAATTTCAGCCCATTCCTATCAAGTTTAGGTACTGATTTTTCCCACAAAAAATATCCTCAAAACCTTAATCTTTTCTCCTCGGGCTGCCAAACCACCACTTGGCCGCCACCCCCACCTGCGCACGCCACCGCTAACCACCGCGGGAGCTCCCACCGTCCTGCTGCGCGGCTACTGGTGGCCACCCTCCATTCCTCTATTCTCTTTTCATGTGTTCTGTTTTGTACAGAACGTAGAAATAAGTAGGAGATGATACGTGATCGCCTCAGAATGCTCCCTGTTGATTAAGTGTGTAACCTCATAGGAACCCGACCTTGCTAGTAAATCAATTATCCAACCTGAATTCACTTTCAGTGTTAATGTCTTGAAGAACACAATACCTCAAAAACTTGAACGAACAATGATGATGAAACTGAAATTCGAATCACTTCAATTAACCAAATAGATAGTTCAACTAGAATGGCTCTAATGCTAAATCTAGTTGATGAACTAGTTGATCTTTAATAATCAAACTAGAAATTTAATGAATCAAACTGAATTGTGAATACAAAGAACGAGACCGAGTGGTTCTATGGACGGATTGGTTGAAGATGATGATCGATAGTGGCTTGCAATTGCTAGAACAAGTTCAATTGTTTTAATGGCACAAGAACTAGATAAAACCAATAGGGTTTATCTAATTCCAAAGCTGATTTTTCATTAATGAAATGCAAACTATTTAAAGTAGTACAAAACAAAGTTTCTTGGAGAGCAAGGCATGGCCGACCCTAGTAGGGTTATTTTTCTCCATTGGCTTGCTTCCCAAGATAACTTATAATAATGTAGAAGTACCTATCTAAATTTCCTTATGTTAAATAAATCAAATAAAGAATTATCTAACTTATTAAAATAAGGAAACTCCTAACAACTCAAAACGATAATAAAATACTAAAGGGGATAGAATATTCAGTCAACTAACATAAGATCCTATGGCCGAAATTCTAACCATATTAATTCTCATAAAATTCGTCCATAATACAAAATAATAAAGCTAGGATATTTTCCACTTTTAGATTGGTCAAGTCAAAGAGTTGACTATGACCCATGCAAGAACTTATCTTACCCGGTCACTTACTAAATTCAGCCCTAAAGTAAGACAAGTTATTCCATGTATCTAAAATAGGAAATAGAGGTGAACAAGGCCCAAACCAACATGGTTGGCACCCCATTCTTGTGAAACTCGGCCCACAACTTTATTCCATAGAATCCGGGCTCAACTCATGTTGAATCATTGTAACCCATCTCTTCTTGGTGGACTCTTCAACCATAGCTGCTAAGCGAACTAAAATGGAAGTCATTCCTTGAGCAATCTTCTTAGTTCTGCTTCTAGTGATTGGTCCATCAAAGGGTACTCGAATCAACTCACTGACGTTAGTGAGAGGCATGGTTGGTTTCACTTTATCATTCTCCTCCACTTGAGCTCGAATCATCTCTAATTCGACGTCGAAATCTAAATCTGGCACATAAAGTGAAAGATTAGCTACATTAAACATTGGATGGACATTATACTCACCAGGCAAGTCAAGTTGGTAAGCATTAGGGTCGATTCTCTTAGGAATTCTGAACGGTCCATCACCACGTTGATCTAGCTTGTTCTTTCTCATGTTGGAAAACCTCTCCTTCCTAAGATGCACCCAAACTAGATCACCTTCTTCAAGATAACTTGTTTTCGCCCCTTGTCAGCATGGGCCTTATACTTCATTGATTTCCGCTCCAAGTGCATCTTAGTCCTCTCATGTAGCTTCTTCACAAACTCAGCTCTCTTGTTAGCTTCAAAGCTCTTTTTTCCTTTGTATGGCTGAGGCGTCAAATCCACTGGCGTCCTTGGATTCAGCCCATAAAAAACCTCAAAAGGGGTCATTTTTGTAGCTGAATGGATAGACCTGTTATAAGCAAGTTCCACAAAAGGCAAAACATCTTGCCAACATTTGAGGTTAGCTTTAAGCATAGTTCTTAATAAAACCCCTAACGTTCTATTAGTCACTTCAGTTTTCCGATCAGTTTGTGGATGACATGAGGTAGAAAATAGCAATTTAGTTCCCAACTTAGACCACAAACTTTTCCAAAAATAACTCAAAAACATAGCATCACGATCTGAAACAATAGTAGAAGGAATTCCATGCAATTTAACAATTTCTCTAAAGAACAAATCAGCAACATGCACAACATCATCGTTCTTGTGACAAGGTATAAAATGAGCCATCTGAAAAAAGCAATCTACTACCACAAAAATAGAATCTCTACCTTTCCTAGTTCTAGGCAATCCAACAATGAATTCCATAGAAATGTCCTCCCAAGGAGAACTAGGAATAGGCAAGGGTTAGTACAATCCATGAGGGTGAAGTCTAGATTTGGCTTTAGCACAAACAACACAACTCTTGACATATATCAGCACATAATTACTCATCTTAGGACAATAGTAATGTTCTTTTAAGCCTTCAAGTGTCTTTTCTAACCCTCTATGTCCTCTTGATTCATGCACTTCTTTAGTTAACTTCTCCCCTAGACATGCAATTTTTGTAAATTTCAGCAAAGTGAGAATCACTAGCATACAATTCCCTAAGCATTGCAAATCCAAGGATTTTCACATCACATTGGTTCAAGAGAACATACCTGCGAGAACGGGCGCCAGCTACCACATTCTCTTTGCCTTTCTCATGGTTTACAGCATAAGGAAAGGTCTCCATGAATTCAACCTATCTTGCATGTCTCCTACTTGATCTAGATTGGCCTTTCAAGTAATTCAAGGCCTCATGATCAGAATGTATTACAAACTCTTTAGGCCACAAATAATGAGACCAAGTTTTCAAAACCCTAATCAAAGCATACAACTCTTTATCATAAGTAGGGTAATTCAACTCAACCCCGCTAAGATTTTCACTGAAATAAGTTATGGGTTTCTTGTCTTGTAAGAGGATTCCTCCTATGCCATGTCCTGATGCATCCACCTTAATCTCAAATGCCTTAGAGAAATCAGGGAGCTCAAGCACCGGGCCTTGCACAACTTGTCCTTCAAAGTGTTGAAGGCGTTCTCTTGTTGCTCTCTCCATTTGAATGATGTGTCTTTCTTTGTAAGATCATGGAGATGAGCTGCAATTGTGCTGAAATCACGCACAAACCTCCTGTAGAAGCTAGCCAAGCCGAGAAATGATCGAACCATTGTAGTTGTAGTAGGTTGAGGCCACTCCTTTATTGCATTGATCTTTTCTTCATCTACCTTCAAGCCATTCCTAGAAATAACAAAACCAAGAAAAATAGTAGAATCCGAACAGAAAGAACACTTCTTCAAATTAACATAAAGATTTTCTAATCTCAAAGTGTCCAAAACAATCCTACGATGATCTACATGTTCATGCAAAGTTTTGCTATAGACTAAGATGTCATCAAAGCAGACTACAACAAAGTTTATTATTAGAAATATTATTAGGCTTGTTTGTGTGGCCTTTATGTGTTTAAATCTCTTTTCGAGATCAGTTATGGAAGTAATAGTATAATAAGGAGTACGGGCTCGGCCCGAACATCTCTATATAACATGTCCAGTGGTATGGGAACACACCCTCTCTTCCCTTGACTTAAGGATCATGATCTATGTCCGCTCCTACTCGTTGGAGGGATGTCTACACCCTAGCTAGGTGTCGGAACTTTGTTCCCCTTAAGTGGACTCAGCTCTTTCATAGCTTCCGCACCCTTAAAATTCATTAATGTTATGCAAAGTTTTGACACGTAATAAAGATAAGTGTTAGTGCACATTAAAAGACATCAAAATCGGATCGGTTTTAGAAGACCGACCCGGCTCTCGACCAAATAAGGGCGCGATTGATGTTCGTGTTATTAGTATAGTTTTAAGTGTCTTTCTTAGTTTTTTTAGTTTAGTTTTAGTTGGTTTTAGAGTTAGTTTTGTGTGTTTTTGGATATGTTTGCATATTTTGTGAAAAGTATGGAAGCTACTCCATTTTGTGTCTTTTGATAGGTTTAAGAGCGGGAAAGGAGTACTTTTCGAGCTGAGTTGAAGTCTTGTGGTGGAAGAAGGAATGCATGGAAGATAAGGAAGAAGATTGCATGGGAAAATCAAGTTAAAATCCAAGTTAAAGCCAAAAGAAAAGTTCAAGAGAAGCCAAAATAGAGGCTCGGTAACGACCCTATGAAGAGTCTACCGACCCTTTGCGGGTCGTTAACGATGACCCGTTTCGGTAGATGCCGACTTTCAGTTTTTATATCTTTTATCTTGCTATCTTTTAAGTAGGGTAAGTTTTTATCTTTTAGCCTTTTACTAGATAGTTTCTTAGTATAAATACTCTTGTTCTAATCCTAGAGAAGGGGGGAGATAGACTAGATTTAGGAGAAGTCGAGAAAGAGAGAGAGTCGAACCTGAAGTTGATCGAGAGAGAGAGTTTGGGTCGGTGATTGGTTCTTGCTCGGTGTTCTTAGTGTTTTCGGGATTCCACGAGTTTGTAAGACAATATTTTATTTTCAATTTTAAGTAAGTTTAATTTTGCTTTCAATGACTTCTTTAATTAAAGTTGTTTGCTTTATTTCAATGAAGGGTGAGTAGTCTTCTTATCTAGGGTCGGGGTTGAAACCCGACATAGTTGTGCATGTTTGAATGAGTATGTTGATGTTTTGGTTGCCTTTTATCTATTGAATTGCTTGTTGAGTTATGCTTAGACGCGAGTTGAAGTAATTTGAGTTTTTAACTTGATTGAAAGTGAAAGTTGTGAACTTGAATGTTGATATTGTTCGATAACGAAAGATTCGAGCTTTGGATTCAAAACAAGTAATAAAGTAAATTGATTTATGAAAATTGATTGATTTGCTTGTTAGTCGGCGAAAGTTGATGAATTTATCTTCAAAGGCATGATCTTTATCTTCATATGAGTTTATATGCATAGCTATGTCGTGGTAACCCTTGTCCTAGATCTTTTTATTCATTGAATTTGCTTAGTTTTGCTTTTGAATCATTCGTTACCGAGTTCACATACCCTCGGTACCGAAACTGCGTTTGAGTCGATTGGTTGTTCTGTGTTCGTAGATTTCCAGGTTCGTTAACGACCCTGAAAAGGTCGTTAACAAGGTTGGTTGAAGCTGTTTTTGCTTGTTTTGCTTTGTTTTCTTGTTTCTGTAGTTGATAGACAAACAACATTGCTTCCCGTGGACGATCCTGACTCTGGTATACGCAGCGGGGTCTTGACTACAAATTTCATTTGTTGTTAAGTAAATCTCTATCAACAAATTGGCGTCGTTGCTGGCGAAGCAACAATGTTTGTTTGTTTATATTTGGGTCTGGGACTAGCCCAACCCTGTTTTTGTTTTTAATATTGTTTTCTTTGTCTGTTTTCTTAAGCGTATGCCAGTAGGACGTCGCAGGCTCGAATTTGACAACACTGGTTACTATTCCGAACCTGAACGTACCTTGCACCGCAGATGGAGAGAAAACCAGGCCATGGCTACACCCGAAGAAATGGCTCGACAGATGGAATCCCTCTAGAGGCGGATGTAGGCGTTACAAGCTAATCGAAATGCCGTCACTGCCACCGCTGAACGTGAACGAGCGAACAGTGCTCGTTTACAAGAAGAGCTGAATGCCTATCCGAGGAATGCCAAACAATATATGCATCCAGAACTGAGGATGCCAGAGTCTCCAATTGTGCTTCCAGAGATAGAGAAGACATTTGAGATTAAATCTCAATTCATATCCTTAATAAAAAAAAGGGCCCAATTTGAAGGGAAACCTACTGCGTGCCCTATGAAACATATTAGGAACTTTCTTGATTTATGTGACACTATAGTTGTTGAAGGTGTCTCACGTGAATATGTTCTTTTAAAAGCTTTCAGGTGGTCTCTTACTGGAAAGGCCCTGAGCTGGTTGGAGAGCTTACCTCCTATGTCTATCAGGACTGGGAAGGCTTTGTATGGTCAATTTCTTACAAAGTTTTTCCCTCTTGCCAAGACAACGGAGTTGAGAAAATGCATCACCTCCTATCACCGGCTGCCTAACGAGACCTTTGTAGAGACATGGGAAAGGTTTAAAGAGATGCTCAGACAGTTCCCTACTTATGGGCAACCTTTATATGTGCTCCAAGAAATCTTTTTCCAGGGGATCAATGAAAAAGCGAAGAACCGCATCAACACACACACTGCATGCGGTTTTATAGAGATGGATCCCACAACCTCATGGGAATTGCTGGACAAGCTGTCTAACTATGATGCCATGTATGGTACCCAACAATCACGCCAGCCCCAGAAGCGTCACTACATGCCTAACAAGGACGAAGTTGATCCCGATGTCAAACATCAATTTCTACAAGATGAGATCAACCGCCTTAAGAAACAAGTAAGTTTTCTAAAAACCTCTCATCCTTTCCAAGAATATGGCTCTTCTGCCCATAGTACTTCTGCTTGCAATAACATCGAGCAGGTAAGAGCCGCCGAGACTTATGCTGCAATGAATTACATGAGAGGTCCATACAGGAACCAGCCTAATAACTTTGACAAGCCAAATAACTATCCGGCATTGGGCAATCAAAATCCGAATTCAATCTATGCAGCGCCCCCACCGGATAGACGACCTGCGCCATATCGACCTCCAGGCTACCAAGAGCCACTATCATGGGTACAAAGTTTACAAGAGGGCATTAATGGAGTTCAAGACAACCTTAATAACCAAATGAAAAGATGGGGAGAGTTCGATGTGTGGAAGAAGAATGTCGACTCACAGCTAGGGAACCTGGCCGCACAGATTCGAAGACCACAAGGGCAACTCTCGGGCCGCCCCGAGGAGAACCCTAGACGACAAATAGCGGCCGTGCACCTTAGGAGAGGAAAGACACTACCGGAGCGTGCCGAAACTAAGGAGAAGAGCCTCGAAACTGAAGAGGATGCCACGGCCCAAGTCGATAACGAACCAAAGAGGGTCGTTACCGAGCCCGAACAACTCGGTAACGATGCTCCTAGGGTAGTTAACGACCCCAATCCAGGTAAGTTCTCTACTCCTAGCTCCTCTCATGATCCCAGGACCGTTACGAACCCCACCAAGGTCGGTACCGACCCTTCGAACTCACCAATCAACCCTAATGTCGACCCGGTAGCATCACCTCTCGAGCCCGCTTTGGCTCCGAGATTGGTGAGATCTCTTCCCTTTCCTACTAATTAGTCTGAGGACTCCACTGAAGGCAAGTTTAAGCATTTCGTTAAAATTCTACAGGGCTTAAATATTTATACCATTCGCTGAGGCCCTAAGCGAAATGCCGGCTTACACAAAGTTTTTGAAAGACATTCTTAGCAGGAAACGATCCATTACAAAGCTTCAAGATGAGGTCCGATCTATTACTCTTCCAGAGAAATTAGGCGACCCAGGGAGATTTGCTATAACAATTGGCATAGGCGACCACCGATTCAAGGCTCTATGTGATTTGGGAGCCAGTGCCAGTTTACTCCCTCTGTCAATCTGGTCAAAAGCTAACATGGGACCTCTGGAACCTATGGACATGAGGTTGTACATGGCAGACGGATCAAGTGTGAAGGCCACAGGAGTCGTTGATGATTATCCCATTCAAGTGGGGAATTCTTCATTCCAAACGATTTCATTGTCCTCGACATGCCTGAAGATCCCCTAGTCCCCATCATCCTAGGGAGGCCATTCCTTGCTACAGCAGGCTCTAGGGTGGACGTTCGGAAAGGACTCCTCACATTCAATATAAGAGAGGAATGTGTAGAATTCAGCCTCGGCCAAAATGCCTATGACCCAACTGCTGCCGCACAAATTGAGTTGTCCCAGCCAAAGCTCGACAATGCTGAGTCTAAAGAATCTCTTCCAACAAATAAGGAGTACAAGAGTACAATCGGGATTTCTACCGACCCTCCCTGCCCCAGTACCGAGCCTTTCATGCAAAAATATGAAGGAGGGAGCTCGTTATGGCACGACACCGAGCGAGGGTTTGCACTTGAT
Source organism: Fallopia convolvulus (assembly GCA_964016875.1). Lineage (NCBI taxonomy): Eukaryota > Viridiplantae > Streptophyta > Magnoliopsida > Caryophyllales > Polygonaceae > Fallopia > Fallopia convolvulus. Next base: position 39,102,996 of record OZ024727.1, read on the forward strand.
GGATCGTTAACAACCTCGACAACCTCGGTGCCCACATCATTACCAATGGATCAAGGTGAGTATTCTAACCATGGATTCACTATTACTGGTCATGATCCCTCCTTATATTCTATTCTTACACCGTACCCCACTATCTATGCTATAGAGGAATCGAAACCACCTTGGTTTTCGGATTTCACAAACCCTTGTGTATACCGGACATCTTGCTAGAAGTTGTTGATAGGGATTTACTCAACAACATATAAAATTTGTAGTCAAGATCCCACTGAGTATAGCAAAGTCAGGATCATCCACGGGAAGCACGGTTGTTTGTCTATCAACTAAAAAAACAAGAAACAAAGCAAAACAGGCAAAAACAGCTACGACCAACCTTGTTAACGACCTTGTCAAGGTTGTTAACGAACCTGGAAAACTAGAGAACAGAGAACAATTGACGACCTAAACACAAGTTCATTACCGATCGTATGTTGACTCGGTAACAAATGATTACGAGAGCAAACAAACAAATACAATAAGATAAAAAGATCTAAGATAAGGGTTACCATGACATAGCTATGCATATAAACTCATACGAAGATAAAGATCATGCCTTTAAAGATATATTCGTCAACATTCGCTGACTAACAAGCAAATCAATCAATTCTCATAAATCAATTCGCTCTATCACTTGTTTTGAATCCAAGAGCAAAACTTTCGTTAACGAACAATATCATCATTCAAGTTAACAACTTTCTCTTTCGACCAAGTTAAAAACTCAAATTACTTCGACTATCGTCTAAGCATAAGCACAACAAGCAATTCAATAGATAAAAGGCAATCAAAACATCAACTTACTCATTCAAACATGCACAACTATGTCGGGTTTCAACCCCGACCCTAGATAAGAAGACTACTCACTATTCATTAAAATAAAGCAAATAACTTTAATCAAAGAAGACATCGAAAACAAACTAAACTTACTTAAAATTAATAAGAAAAAATTGTCTTTCAAACTTTTGTAGAATCCAAAAACACTTAAGAACACCGAGCAACATCTGATCACTGATCCTAAATTCTCTCTCTCTCGATCCGAACTTAGCTTCAACTTCCTCTTCTTACTCGACTTCTCCTAGAACTCCTCCCTTGTCTAGGCTTAGAACAAGGGTTTTTATACTAAGAAACTATCTATTAAAAAGGCTAAAAGATAAAAACTTACCCTACCTAAAAGATAACAAGATAAAAGATATAACAACCTAAAGTCGGCTACGCCTCTACCGACACGGGACCCTCGTTAACGACCCCGCACAGGGTCGGTAGAAATTGCTAATTCCCTCTAAAAAAATCTATCTTCCAGCCTCGTTAACGACCTTTAGAGGATCCTTAACCAGCCTCTGTTTTGGCTTTTCTTGAACTTATCCTCGACTTTAACTTGGACTTTTTCTTCGATCTTCCCATGCAATCTTCTTCCTTATCTTCCATGTCTTCCATCCTCCACCACAAGACCTCCACTCAGCTCAAAAAGCGTTCCTTCCCGCTTAAAACCTACAAAAAGATGCAAAACGGAGTAGCTTCCATACTTTTCACAAAATATGCAAACTCATCCAAAAACACACAAAACTAACTCTAAAACTTACTCTAAAACTTTCTAACACTAAACTAAAAAAACTAATAAACACACCAAAAACTAGACTAAATACCCCATACTTAGGCTTTCTTGTCCTCATGCAATCACTGTACAATAATCAAAACCAAACAATCATGCTCATCAAGCAATAGCCATCAACTCAAAAGCAACATCAAAAACATAGCAGAAAATAGCAAATGACTATTAATTTCATCACACATATATATACTAATAGACATAAGCATATACAATCCAACCTCACCAGGGATATATGTGTTTCACTCAACTCATAGAAATTGGAACTTATATCACCAAACTCTCCACCTAAGATTGTCAAAACAAGCAAAAATCATCAAGTGAACTAGGCTCAATGAAAAAACTTCATAGAAGCTTCCATTCGGTCGGGTTGTAATGGGGCTTGGTAAAAACAATAAGGCGTGGAAATATTTTGGCTATGTGGTGCTAATAAAATGTGGGAATCAAAGACTCCTGAAAACTCACATATGACCAAACTTCTAAACAACATACCAAACTATTTCTTCTTTACGCTCAAACATTCACCTTTTATATCCTAGAAAGCCTCATAAGAACTCAAAAAATCTCCGGTTTAACCTTAAACACAAATGCACATTCACTTTTCTCCTACCTTTTTTTCATTTTAGCTCTTCTATTTTTTCCTTCTCGAACAGACTCGTTAACGAGCCAAACAAGGTCGTTAACGAGCTACCTCATCTCGTCATTTACTTTTTCAATGACCCTTCTTTTTCTTGTGTACATCTTTTTTATACCAAGAGATCTTTTACAAACCAAAACAAGACAAGAGACTTCCAATCTACCCTTCCCAAACCCCTTTAATTTGAACCAAACATAACTTTTTCACTCTACAAAACAAATCTCTCCAACTAAGTCTTAATCCCCGGATAAGGTCAAGCTTATCTCGGCTAGGGAAATAATTTTTTTGTGGAGCTAAAAATAAAAGGGCTTAAAGGCTCAAATTGGCTATCAAAAAGAGGATAATAATAAGGGTGGATAAGGATAAATAAGGCTTATGAAAATAAGTTCTCCATCATATGACTCTCACAAGTAATGAACTATAAATCTTATATAGGTCTCAAGTAATAGACAACCATCACAATTCCAAGAGATAATATACATAAAGAGAGTAAATCACACAAGAAAAGAAGAGGGATTTTTTATGTTCTCCCTTTAAGGTCAAAAATAACTCACAAGGTAGAAATTTTTGTTTGATTGCATTACTCATGCTAAAAGTTATACATGCTCAATTTCATCAAATTGCTATTCCTCTATAAAAACAATTTCATATCAAGAATTAGATTATACCATCAAAAACATGCTTGCAAGGAAATTATATGATCATGCTAGTAACTACTATCATAGAACCAAAAGAAAGGGTATTTATCCATTCTAAAAAAAAACTCTTTTTGGAAATTTTTCAATTTTTTTGTATTTTTGTTGTTTTTTTAAAGCAAAGGACAACTAAAACAGACAAGACACACCAAACAAACAAGTCTCTTTCTTTCCCACCCCATAATTAAAATGACAGTGTCCCCACTGTAATAAAACTAAGCAGAAGAAAAGAAAAGAAATAAAGAAACAAAAAAAGGAAAAAGAAAACTTACAAGACAACTGAAGCGGAAAGGAAACAACTTATTAAAGGCTGAATCAGCGCCTTGGTGGTGGAAATTGGCGCTCAATGTTCCCCATAAACTCGTACATGGTCCTCCAACACTCCTCATCAACCGTCACCCTTTGCTCCATAGTCCTCCAACGAGCATCATCATGTTGATGCCTCACATCATCCAGAGCCATGCGAGCTCAATAGACACCCTCCCACCGATCCATCCTCTGGTGGAGCTGTGTCTGCTGCAGTTTAAGCTGTTGCATCTGAAAAAAGATAGATCTTCGGCCAATGGAGGTGGAACACTCGATCCAGTATAGCTGGACTGAGGAGGTGGTTGGTAGTGATCGTGAGGTTGGAAGTGGTCTTGAAAAATCACCGGGTTATAAGGCATAAGATCATAAGACTGCAGCATGGAAGGCGGCGGCGGGGGTCGTTACCGAAGCTGTGTGCCTCAGTAGTAGCCTCGAAGTAGTCGTTAACGACCCTGGATGGGTCGTTTACGATGTTGTCATCGTCACCCAGAACTTCGGTACCGAGGTCATCGTCCCCGATATCGAGCTCCTCCGTGGCTGCCTCCGTATCTGCCTTTGTGGCTTCATCATCTTCATCCATGACGTCTTCGTCTCGAGCAAACCTTGATACATATTCTCTCAATGACGGCTCATCCTGTGACTTCTTTTCTAACGGGAATTCATACCCCATCCAAGACTTGTACCAATTCGGCATGTAAAGTAGCTCCATCTTCGCTAGGGTAAGAGGGACATCTTGGCCATGAACCTTGGTGGCGTGCCCTCTCTCGGTCCGCACAAAAATGTTGGAGACGAACCAATAATTCTTGTTGAGCAATTGGGCATGGTTCGGCGCGTAGAGTGAGAGATCAACGCCGAGCTTGTCCGCCAAAAGACTAACCAGATTCCCGCACCACACTTCTTTTGACTTGATCCCTTGCTTCTCAATGTACTTCAACCATTCATATCCCAAGTTCAATGGGGTGGGATCCTCAAAAAGTATAGTACGGAGGCATGCAACTTCCGTCCGTGTTGGCCTTGATAGCTATCTCTTGGGCCAAAAGGTGGCAGCTAATACTCGGAGAATGATCCAGAAGATGGGGTTGATGATGGTTGCCCTGGAAAGTGCCAGGGCGGAAGGTTCAACTTCCCCGGAAATGTAACTCCAAGTTTTGGTAACCTTGTAATCCTTGATCTTGTAGCTCTGAGAATGGTGAAGAAGCTCGAGATATTCATTGAACTGCGCCATTGTGCACTCATGGTTGACATTGCCTAGCCGGAATCTTATCCTTCCCACCGAGGTCTTGGTTTTGAAACTTGTCTCAAGAGTGGCCAAGAACTCAGAAGTGAGAGCCGGGTAGTGTGGTATCTTCTCTTTTTTTAACAATTGAGGCACTCCGAGAATGGAAAAGGCGTGCTTGACATCCTCATAGATCCCCATTGCCTTAGCATTTGACCATTATAACCACCTAGTGTAATGGTCCTTTTCCAGAATGGCATCAAAGCGGTCAGCTTGTGCTTGAGTGGCCAATATGACATTGTCCATGCGGGGAGGAGACGGGGACCGTTGAGTCCTCTTCTTCTTCCCTGCTCTTGTGGTAGCTCTGCTAGTGCTTGCCATATGGACCTACAAAAACCATGAATTGTCTAAGATAAGATCTACACAAACCAATAGAAAGGAGACCCCATACTTGGTCTCGGAAATGCTCTCGAACTGCCTCGTTAACGAGCCAATTGGGTCGTTAACGAGGTTGGACTTGTTTTTGACATTGGACAAATTGCAGGGTCGTTAACGAGCCTGGATGGGTCGTTAAGGATCCTGGGAGAGAACCACTCGCGGGCTATTCCAAGTTATAACTTCCAAGAATTTCCAACTAATCAAGCATGGATCAAACACATTCTCATATAAAACACATAATCAGGCACATGCACCCCATACTTGATCGATTACCCCACCCGAACATGCCAAAATTGCCAAAAACTCATGGTGAAGATCAACTTAATTTAAGAACAAGTTAATTCATGCTTTCGTATCAAAATATCAATGCAACTAAGCAAGACTAACCACATATAAATCAAGATCAAGCGCCATTGTAAGAAGCAATAAAATCATTATGCAATATAGACATGCAATTCAACCACTCAATCAAGATCAAGATATGAAACTTTTACCCCAAAATTACCATGAATCATGTAAATAGAAAGTTAGGGTTTAGAAATCATACCATTTATTCGAAGAATTCAAGAACAAGGATTGAGTTTTGGGAGTGGTAACGAAGCTTTATTGTGTGCCGGTAACGAACTTGAGAGTGGAGGAGCTCGTTGACGTGGTGTGGTTCCTAGGGCCGATGGTGTACCGATTGATGGTGGGTAGAGAGAATCGGTGGGATTGGTTTGAGGATAAGAGGATTTGGTTGAGATTTGAGTGTGGGATTGGGAGTTTTTGAGAGGGTTAAATAGGAAGGGGCAAGAGGTAGGAGAAGAGGCGGATTGGGTATAGATATAAGATAGATTTAGGTTAAAAGAACTTACCTTGCCCGTTTCCGCCGATTCGGGTCTCCGAAATGGGTCGTTAACGACCCTGGGTGGGGTCGTTAACGAGTCTGTACGACTTGTTTTTCAGCGCTGTTTCGAGCCCAACTTCCTGTATCATGTTAGCTCCAAACAATTCTATCTTTCTATCTTCGAAACTACTAAAAGCTCAAAAGAAAGCTAGGACAAAGATCTAAAAAGAAAACTAAACTAAAACTAAAAAAACCGGGTTGCCTCCCGTAAGCGCTATTTTTAACGTCGTTAGCCCGACGTACTTACCTTGGCTCAAGGTGGTTCCTTTGCAGCTATGTCAGGGTTTTGAGGGACCCCATACTTAGCTTTGTAGGCATTATTATCTCTTGTCACTAAATTTGGTCCTTTATCTTCTAGTAATATGCCCGGTATTCCTACACAAGGGTTAGTGAAATCCGAAGACCAAGGTGGTTTCGATTCCTCTATAGCATAAATAGTGGGGTACGGTGTAGCAACAGAGTATAAAGAAGAGTCATAACCATTAATAGTGAATCCATAGTTAGAGTACTCACCTTGATTTATTGGTGATGATGTTGACACCGACGTTGTCGGGGTCGTAAATGAGCTTGTGCTGGCAAGTCTTCCGTCATAATGTTGCATGAGAGGCTTAGTACTAGACCAAGGAGGGTCGTTAGAATCAGCAATGTCGAGCTCTGGCTGGGACAACTCAATTTGCCCGACAGATGTTGGGTCGTTGGCATTCTGGTTGAGGCTGAATTCTACTCGTTCCTCTCCAATATCGAAAGTGAGGAGTCCTTTCCGCACGTCCACCCTAGCACCTTCTGTAGCAAGGAATGGCCTGCCTAGAATGATGGGGACTAGCGGATCTTCAGGCATGTCGAGGACGATAAAATCATTTGGAATGAAAAATTTCCCAACTTGAATGGGATAATCAACAACGACTCTTGTGGCTTTCACACTTGACGCGTCCGGCCATGTACAATCTCATGTCCACTGGTTCTAGAGGTCCCATGTTAGCTTTCGACCAGATTGATAAGGGGAGTAAACTGGCATTGGCTCCCAAATCACATAGAGCCTTAAATCGGTGGTCGCCTATGCCGATTGTTATAGTAACTCTCCCTGTGTCGCCTAATTTCTCTGGAAGAGTAATAGATCGGACCTCATCTTGAAGCTCTGTAATAGATCGTTTCCTGCTAAGAATGTCTTTCAAAAATGTTGTGTAAGCTGGCATTTCGCCTAGGGCCTCAGCGAATGGGATAGAAATATTTAAGCCCTGGAGAATCTTAACGAAACGCTTAAACTTGCTCTCAGTGGAGTCCTTAAACTTCGCAGTAGGAAAAGGAAGAGATTTCACCATTCTTGGAGCCAAATCGGGCTCGAGAGGTGATGCTACCGGGTCGACAGAAGGGTGAATTGGTGCGTTCGAAGGGTCGGTAACGAGCCTGGATTAAGAGAAGAACTAGGAGTAGAGAACTTACCTGGGTTGGAGTCATTAAAGACCCTAGGAGTGTCGTTACCAAATTGTTTAGGCTCGATAACGACCCTCTTTGGTTCGTTATCGACTTGGGCCGTGGCATCCTCTTCAGTTTCGGGGCTCTTCTCCTTAGCTTGGCCACGCTGCGGTAGTGTCTTTCCGCTCCTAAGGTGCACCGCCGCTATTTGTCCTCTAGGGTTCTCCTCGGGGGGGCCCGGGAGTTGTCCTTGCGGTCTTGGAATCTGTGCGGCGAGGTTCCCTAGCTGTGAGTGGACATTCTTTTTCCATACGTGAGTATTCTAACCAATGGATCATTAACAACCTCGACAACCTTGACAACCTCGGTGCCCACATCATTACCAATGGATCTAGGTGAGTATTCTAAGCATGGATTCACTATTACTGGTCATGATCCCTCCTTATATTCTATTCTTACACCGTACCCCACTATCTATGCTATAGAGGAATCGAAACCACCTTGGTTTTCGGACTTCACTAACCCTTGTGTAGGAATACCGGGCAACTTGCTAGAACATGTTGATAGGGATTTACTCAACAACAAACAAAATTTGTAGTCAAGACCCCGCTGAGTATAGCGAAGTCCGGATCGTCCACGAGAAGCACGGTTGTTTGTCTATCAACTAAAAAAACAAGAAACAAAGAAAAACAAGCAATAACAGCTACGACCAACCTCGTTAACGACCTTTTCAGGGTCGTTAATGAACCTGGAAAACTAACGAACACAGAACAATTGACGACCTAAACACAAGTTCGGTACCGATCGTATGTTGACTCGGTAACGAATGATTACGAGAGCAAACAAACAAATTCAATAAGACAAAAATATCTAAGATAAGGGTTACCACGACATAGCTATGCAAATAAACTCATACGAAGATAAAGATCATGCCTTTAAAGATATTTTCGTCAACTTTCGCTGACCAATAAGCAAATCAATCAATTCTCATAAATCAATTCACTCTATCACTTGTTTTGAATCCAAAGCTCGAAACTTTCGTTAACGAACAATACCATCATTCAAGATAACAACTTTCTCTTTCGATCAAGTTAAAAACTCCAATTACTTCGACTATCGTCTAAGCATAAGCACAACAAGCAATTCAATAGATAAAAAGCAATCAAAACATCAACTTACTCATTCAAACATGCAAAACTATGTCGGGTTTCAACCCCGACCCTAGATAAGAAGATTACTCACTATTCATTAAAATAAAGCAAATAACTTTAATCAAAGAAGACATCGAAAACAAACTAAACTTACTTAAAATTAATAAGAAAAATTGTCTTACAAACTTCTGTAGAATTCGAAAACACTTAAGAACACCGAGCAAGATCTGAAAACACTTAAGAACAACCTAAAGTCGGCTACGCCTCTACCGACATGGGACCCTCGTTAATGACCCCGCACAGGGTTGGTAGAAATTGCTAATTCCCTCTAAAAAAATCTATCTTCCAGCCTCGTTAACGACCTTCAGAGGATCCTTAACGAGCCTCTGTTTTGGATTTTCTTGAACTTCTCCTCGACTTTACCTTGGAATTTTTCTTCGATCCTCCCATGCAATCTTCTTCCTTATCTTCCATGCCTTCCATCCTCCACCACAGGACCTCCACTCAGCTCAAAAAGCATTCCTTCCCGCTTAAAAACCTTCAAAAAGACACAAAACGGAGTAGCTTCCATACATCAAGAAACACAACAAAAACACCCAAAACTAACTCTAAAACTTTCTAAAACTAAACTAAACAAACTAAGAAACACAGCAAAAACTAGACTAAAAACACGAACATCAAAAGATAAAGGACCAAATTTGCTGGGACGAGCTAATAATGCCTACAAAGCTAAGTATGTGGTCTCTCAAAACCCCGACATAGCTGAAAAGGAACCACCATTTATCTATGAGTTAAGTACGTCGGGCTAATGAAGTTAAACCTAGCGCTTACAGGAGGCAACCCGATTTTTAGTTTTAGTTTAGTTTTCTTTTCTTTTTAGATCTTTTTCTTAGCTTTCTTTTGAGTTTTTAGTAGTTTAGAAGTTAGCAAGATAGAATTGTTCGAAACTAAAATGGTATAGGAAGTTGGGCTCGGAACAACGCTGAAAAAATAAGTTGCACAGGCTCGTTAACGACCCTCCCTAAGGTCGTTAACGACCCATGTCGAGAACCGAATAGGCAGACACGGGTGAGGTAAGATTTCTAACCTAATCTATCTTATATCTTATACTATACCCACGCCGCCTCTTCCTCTTCCTCTTGCCCTTTCCTATTTAAACCTCTCAAAAACTTCGAATCCCACACCCAAATCTCAAGCCAAAATCCTCAAATCTTCAAACCAATCCCACCGATTTCTCTCTACCCACCATCAATCGGAGCACCACCGCCCCTAACCCCTAAACCGCACCACGATAACGAGCCTCATCCTCTCTTGAGTTCGTTACCAGTGCATCACAAGCCTCGCTACCCTCCCCAAATTCAATCTTTGTTCTTCAATTCTTCAAATCAACGGTATGAATTCTAAACCCTAACTCTCTTTTTGCAAGATTCATGATTTTTGGGGTAAAAATTTTGTATCTTGCTCTTGATGTAGTGATTGGTTTGCATGCCTAAATTGCATGATGATTCTAGTGCTTTTACGAATGGTGATTGATTTTGACTTATATTTGGTTATTCTTGCTTAGTTTGTATTGAATTTTTGATGAGAAAAGCATGAATTAACTTGTCATTGAATTGATTGATCTTCACCATGAGTTTTGACAATTTTTGGCATGTTTGGATAGGATAATCGAGTAAGTATGGGGTTGCATGTGCTTGATTGTGTGTTTTATGTGGGATTATGTTTGATTCATGCTTGATTTTTTGGAAGTATTTGGTGTTTAGAACTCGGAATAGACTCTGAATGGTTCTCGCCCAAGCCCGTTAACGACCTTCCCAGGATCGTTAACGACCCTGTAATATGCTCAGTTCCAAAACAAACCCAGATACCTCGTTAACGACCCAAATGGTTCGTTAACGAGGCAAGTCGAGGGCACTTCCGAGAACAAGTATGGGGTTCCCTTTTGTTAGTTTGTTGATATATCTTGGACATTCATGGTTTTTGTAGGTACATATGGCCAGCACTAGCAGAGCTAACACAAGAGCCGGAAAGAAGAAGAGGACTCAACGGTCCCCATCCCCTCCACGCATGGACAATGTCGTATTGGCTACCCAAGCGCAAGCTAACCCCTTCGATGCCATTCTGGAAAAGGACCACTACACTAGGTGGTTCTCGAAGTCAAGCGCAAAGCCAATGGGGATAATGAGGATGTCAAGCACGCTTTTGCCATTCTCGGAGTACCTCAATTGTTGAAGAAAGAGGAGATACCGCATTACCTGGCTCTCACCTCCGAGTTCTTGGCCACTCTCGAGACAAGCTTCAAAACCAAGACTTTGGTGGGAAGGATAAGGTTTCGGCTAGGTTTAATGCATATCTCGAGCTTCCTCACCATTCTCGGAACTACATGATCAAGGACTACAAGGTTACCAAAACTTGGAGTTACATTTCCGAGGAAGTTGAACCATCCGCCGCAACACTTTTCGGGGCAAGCATCATCAACCCCATCTTTCGGATCATTCTACGAGTCTTGGCTGCCACATTTTGGCCCAAGAGAGAGCTATCAAGGCCGACACGGACGGAAGTTGCATGCCTCCGTACTATACTTTTCGAGGATCCCACCCCATTGAACTTGGGGTATGAATGGTTGGAATATAATGAGAAGCACGGGATCAAGTCTAAAGAAGTGTGGTGTGGGAATCTGGTGAGTCTACTAGCGGAAAAGCTCGATGTCGATCTCACACTCTATAAGCCAAACCATGCCCAAAAGCTCGACAAAATTATTGGTTTGCTTCCGGTATTTTTGTGAGAACCGAGAGAGGGCACGCCACCAAAGTACTTGGCCAAGATGTGTTGCTTGATCGGTCAAAGTTTGAATTGCTTTATGTGCCAAATTGGTACGAGTCTTCGACGGGTCATGCATTCCCGTTAGAAAAGAAGCCACAAGAGGTTCGAGAGAGAAGGAGAAGCTATGGATGAAGATGACGCTGCTACAAAGGCAGAAACGGAGGCAGCCATCGAGGAGCTCGATATCGAGGACGATGACCTCGGTACCGAGGTTCTGGGCGATGATGACAACATTGTTAACGACCCACCTAGGTTCGTTAACGACTACTTCGAGGCTACTAAAGAGGCTGCTACCGAGGCACACAGCTTCGGTAACGACTCTCCGCCACAGCATACCGTGCAGCAATCTTATGATATGATGCCTTATAACCCGGTGATTTTTCAAGACCACTTCCAGCCCCAAGATCATTACCAACCACCTCCTCAGCCCACCTACACTGGATCGAGTGTTCCACCTCCATGGGCCGAAGATCTATCTTTTCGAATGCAACAGCTGAACCTGCAACAAACACAGCTCAACCAGAGGATGGATCGTTGGGAGGGTGTCTATTCAGCTCGCATGGCTTTGGTTGATGCGAGGCATCAGCAAGCGGATGCTCGTTGGAGGACGATGGAGCAAAGGGTGACGGTTGATGAGGAGCATTGGAGGACCATGTACGAGTTCATGGGCAACTTTGAGCGTCAGTTTCCACCACCACCACGACGTTGATTCAGCTTTCAAAGGATGCTTCTTTTCCGCTTCAGTTTATCTTGTGAGTTTCTTTCTTTTTCCTTCTTTCTTTTATGCTTGGTTTATTACAATGGGGACACTGTAATTTTAAGTATGGGGTGAAGAAGGGAAGAAAACTTGCTTGTTTGTGTGTTTTGTGTTTCTTGTTTGTTTTAGTTGTCCTTTGTTTTAGAAAAAAAACAAAAATCACAAAAAAAATTGAAAATTGAAAATTTTCACAAAAAAAGAGTTTTTTGAATGGATAAATACCCTTTCTTTTGGTTCTATGATAGTAATTGCTAGCATGATCATGTAATTTCCTTACAAGCATGTTTTGATGGTATAGCCTGATTCTTGATATGAAATTGTTTTATAGAGGAGTAGCATTTGATGAAATTGAGCATGTATAACTTTTATTATGAGTAATGCAATCCAACAAAAATTTCTACCTAGTGAGTTATTTTTGGCCTTATAGGGAGAACATCATAAAATTCCTCTTCTTTTCATGTGTGATTTACTCTCTTTATGTATATTATCTCTTGGAATTGTGCTGGTTATCTATTTCTTGAGACCTATATAAGATTTTTAGTTCATTACTTGTGAAAGTCATATGATAGAGAACTTACTTTTTATGAGCCTTATTAATCCTAATCCACCCTATCATGATCCTTCGTTTGATAACCATATTTGATCCTTATAGCCTTTTATTTTCAGCTCCACAAAATTATTTCCCTAACCGAGATAAGCTTGACCCTATCCGGGGATTAGGACTTAGTTGGAGAGGTTGGTTTTGTAGAGTGAAAATGTTATGTTTGGTTCAAAATAAATGGTTTTGGGAAGGGTACATTGGAAGTCTCTTGTTTTGATTTGTAAAAGATCTCTTGGTAGTGAAAAGATGCACAAGAATAAGGAAGGTTGTTGTTCGAGAGAAAAGAAAACGAGGAGAAAAAGTAGCTCGTTAACGACCTCATCTGGGTCGTTAACGAGGCTGTTCGGAAAAGGAAAAAAGAAGAGCTGAAAGAGAAAAATGATGAAGAAAAAAGAAGAGAGAAGTGAATGTGCATTTGTGTTTATGAGTTTAAACCGGAGATTCTTTTATGTTTATAGGAGGCATTCTAGGATAAAAGGTGAGTGAGTGAGCATAATGTTTGAGTGAGTTTGGTATATTTGTTTACGAGAGTTTTGGAGATGTGTGAGTTTTTTTAGGAGTCTTTGATTCTCGGATATTATTAGCACCACATGACCAAAATATTTCGACGCCCTATTTGTCATTACCAAGCCCCGTTACAACCCGTCCGAATGGAAGCTTCTTTGAAGTTTTTCATTGAGCCTAAGTTCTCTTGATGATTTTTGCTTGTTTTGACAAATCTTAGGTGGAGAGTTTGGTGATATAAATTCCAATTTCTATGAGTTTTTGCATATAAGATGGAGTTGAGAGATTCAATTTATAAGCCTAAACACTTGAGAGTTGAGAGAAACACAAGTATCCTTGGTGAGGTTGGATTGTATTTGCGTATGTTTATTAAGTGCTTATATATGTGTGATGATGTTAATAGTCATTTGCTATTTTCTGCTATGTTTTGATGTTGCTATTGAGTTGATGACTATTACTTGATGAGCAAGATTGTTTGGTTTTGACTATTGTATAGTGATTGTTTGAGGACAAGCAAGCTTCAGTATGGGGTATTTTGATGTTCGTGTTATTAGTATAGTTTTAAGTGTCTTTCTTAGTTTGTTTAGTTTAGTTTTAGTTGGTTTTAGAGTTAGTTTTGTGTATTTTTGGATGTGTTTGCATATTTTGTGAAAAGTATGGAAGCTACTCTGTTTTGTGTCTTTTTATAGGTTTAAGAGCGGGAAAGGAGCACTTTTCGAGCTGAGTTAAAGTTTTGTGGTGGAAGGAGGAATGCATGGAAGATAAGGAAGAAGATTGCATTGGAAAATCAAGTTAAAATCCAAGTTAAAGCTAAAAGAAAAGTTCAAGAGAAGCCAAAATAGAGGCTTGGTAACGGCCCTGTGAAGGTCGTTAACGAGGCTGTAAAAGATAATTTTTGTAAGGGATTCAGCAGAGTCTACCGACCCTGTGTGGGTCGTTAACGAGGGACCCGTTTTGGTAGATGAGTAGCCGACTTTCAGTTTTTATATCTTTTATCTTGTTATCTTTTAAGTAGGGTAAGTTTTTATCTTTTAGCCTTTTTATTAGATAGTTTCTTAGTATAAATATCCTTGTTCTAAGCCTATAGAAGGGGGGAGATAGATTAGATTTAGGAGAAGTCCAGAAAGAGAGAGAGTCGAACCTGAAGTCAATCGAGAGAGAGAGTTTGGGTCGGTGATTGCTTCTTGCTCGGTGTTCTTAGTGTTTTCGGGATTCCACGAGTTTGTAAGATAATATTTTATTTTCAATTTTAAGTAAGTTTAGTTTTGCTTTCAATGACTTCTTTAATTAAAGTTGTTTGCTTTATTTCAATCAAGAGTGAGTAGTCTTCTTATCTAGGGTCGGGGTTGAAACCCGACATAGTTGTGCATGTTTGAATGAGTATGTTGATGTTTTGGTTTCCTTTTATCTATTGAATTGCTTGTTGAGTTATGCTTAGACGCGAGTCGAAGTAATATGAGTTTTTAACTTGATCGAAAGAGAAAATTGTGAACTTGAATGTTGATATTGTTTGATAACGAAAGTTTCGAGCTTTGGATTCAAAACAAGTAATAAAGTAAATTGATTTCCAATCATGCAAAGTACGCTTAATTCACGGTACAAGCGAAAAGATGATATGAACAAGAACGCTTAATTCAAATCATGCAAAGTATTAAGGATAGAAGGATATCAAATCATGCAATCAAGCTACGAGTCTCATGCATAAAATAACAATCAAACACTCTTTCTCAATTCTAGTCCACGGTCCTAGAAAAGAGTTGTTTCAAGGATAAATAAGATTGCACAGACAACAATCAAACAAAATCCAAACAGTAGATCTAAGTCAATCAAACAAGTTGATCAGGCTCATAAAATCAAACATAGATCATATAAATAAAAACAAGAGTTTTGATATTAACCAACGAATAGAAAAGTTACCAGAATCTCACGAATTACATAAAAAGGTTTCCTTGATCAACCAAACTCCAAGAAAAATTAGTTCGCCATATTAAAACCGAAATAATATCTAAAATATAAAAGGATGCTCTGAATTGTGGTGTTGGGTCTAAACTGAAACACGAAACTAAACTTAAATACTCAACCGAAATAACCTAAAACCAAAGATATAATAAAGATAAATAATATAGAATAAAACTTCGAGTCGGCGCTGAAAAAAGCCAACCCGCGAGCGCGGATTGTAACCAGGGCCGCGGATTAAGTGATCTCCCCTCGGCCGCGGATCCTCGACGAACCGCGAGCGCGGGTCCTGCGATAGAATTCTGGTCTCAACTTCGGAGGTGGTTTTGACCCACTTAGAATTGGAATTTGTACTTGCCGTAAAAACATGAATTGTAGCTCTTCGAGTTAGCTTTCCAATGATACCAAATTCAGCTCATCCGATCAACGTAGCTCCCGAACGAAGCGTCACAAGAAAGTGGCGTCAAAACAACTCCAAATCAACAAGTGTCTTCAAAACTCTTGCAATTCTTCGAATCGTGTCTTTCGTCTTCATATTACAATTATGCTCAAAACTAACCTAAACACACTCAAATCATGCCTAAAATACAAGAGTTAACCTGTACTAAAGAGAGCATATCAAATTCCCCCATACAAAAACCTTGCTCGTCCTCGAGTAAGCTCAAAATAAATCTAACAAGAAATCCTATCAAGGTTTACAGCATAGTACAAGGGAAGACAAAAATCACTCACCTCACCAGCCCGAACCCAAAATAGAGAAATAATGAGCAACAACATGAAAGCTCAAACACACACCTCACCATAAAAACAAATAATATCAACTCTCAAGCTCCAAAAAGTATAGAGCAACCTAAGATCTACCCAACATCTAGTGTAATACCCAGAACCCAAAGTAGAATATGAACCTAAACACTCTGATTTTACCACTCATTCTACTTAGGCGCACTTTCGGGTTTTCACCTAATCACTCATTTCATTTTTCTTTAGGTGTGCTCACAAATACTCACATCTCTCATAAACCTCATATTACCCCAGCCTAATGCTGGTCCGGGTTACCTACTTATTACCTGAGCTGCCCTTTCGGGTTTTCAACTCATCCCAGGATTTTCTATGCCTTTTTTCTATTTTTATGGCTTTTTTTTCAAAACTTTTTTCTATACAAAACATGGAAAAAGTATCCCATAAAAATAGCGAAAAAAAAAATGAAAAGCAACTATCTATGATAAGCATAGTGAGTACTTCCTCCCCCATACTTAAATCCTTCATTGTCCTCAATGAAGTAAAGATAAAGGAATTAAGCAAGGAAGAAGAAAATCAGAAGACTCACATACGAAAGATGTTATGGAAGAACTCTTCAAAGGCATGGATGGGTAGCTCGGAAATCTTCGGATAGTCCATCGTCAAGAAAAACCGCGGGCGCGGGTGGTGTTCCGATCGTGAAAAAATGGTTAGAGAACACAATCAATAAAACTGAACACGAACTCACAAACGAACTCTGAATCTTGCCTTAAGCATTAATGTAGTACGAGCCTTGAAAATGAAAATTCCCCCATACTTGAGGATGAGCATGGGTGGACATAAAAAGAAGCCGGAAAAGATAGAAGGATGGAAAATAGAAGGTAGAATCTCGGGGGTTTCACCCGAAAACCTTTTATTTCAGGGGTTTCACCTGAAAACCTTTTTTTTAACGAAAATGAATTCTGCCAGGAGGGACCCGCGAGCGCGGGTCCGGGCCCGCGGGCGCGGGTTGAGCAGCGGGCTAGGATTTCGCTGCGAGCTTGCACTTCTTTGAGATTTGGAACAAAAATTTAACCTGCAAGTTAGCCTGACAAAACCAAAACGAAACTAAAGCTAAGACTAAACTAAAAAGACAAAAATAAAAGAAAAGAAAAACTTACCTAGGGTTGCCTCCCGAGCAGCGCCTTTGTTTAACGTCGGACATCGTCAATGCCCTAAGCAATCTGTCAAAATCCTGTGAACAACTCTCATGTAGGCAAATATAGCACAATGATAACTTGAAACTAAATAACATAGCATTCAGACACCATTTCAGTTTATCAAACCCACTAGAAAAGTCATGGTTAGATGGTTTAGGATAGAACCAGTTGGAAGGATGAAGTAGTTTATCAAAAGTTATAATTTTCATCTCAACACTACCACCTTTAGAATGTGAGAAATCACTAGGTAAACTATCATCATCAGGACCTTTTGCAGACACAACAGGAAAACAAATATCAATAGAAAGTAAGGAAGAAGAGGAAAGGATACAGGGATCATGATCGATCATAACAACGGATTCCATGGCAAGAGACATAGATATCTCCTCAAGTGGAAGGGCAATCTCCATATCATCATCTAGCTCCTTCTTCGAATCATCATGCTCATCATCATCACTCCAAGAGCTGTCTAACTTAAGGAAATATTCCTCCTCCGTCATTACATGACTATGATCATCCATCTCTCCATCCAATGAAAGGTCTATGGGTGCCTCTGGAAAGGATGGAACTGGCTCTTCAGGGGGATCTGTTGGTTGATCTTCGAGAATTTCCGTCTTTATGGCCAACAGGACACCTCCTCTAGTTTTCTTTGTTCAGCAATTTGGTTCTCCAATTTCTGCGTCTCAATCTCTTTGGCTCAGATATAACAAAAAAAATCCCATTGGTCGATGGGTTTCCAAATGACCTATTGTCCATCGCTCTCGCGGTACATCCTTAGTTGGGACTCAAGAGTCATCTAAATAAAGATGTGATGGCAAGCATCATCAAGCCCTACGTGTAACCCCCAAACAGAGAGTTCATGCAATTGTTTCTGGCACCTAGTGAAGTACTCATGAAAGGGTTCATCCTGCAACTGACAAATCCTAAACGCAGACATTAGTATATACAAGTGTAGACCGTAAGATAGGTCTACACAGGAGGATTTAGTATTTCCAAACGAACAGAAACCGCGAGCGCGGTTTAGGCCCGCGAGCGCGGGTCGATCAGAAACGCCGATTATTCAGAAAATTAAAACCGATTCCCCGGCAACGGTGCCAAAATTTGACACGGCTAAAGTCGTTGTTGCAAAGATCAAAAATAAATTACCCTAAACTACAAACTAGTATAGCATGCAAGTAAGGGATCGAACCCAAGAGAATCGGTTTTCTGAACAATCAGCAAATAACAAGACAAGGGTTTTTGGGATTTTAGACAAGCAAGTAATTTCAAGTATTAAATCAATGAAGGAAAAGCAGAGTTCATTCAATCAATTCCACCTTTTTAATCATTCGATCATCAATTCATCCACTTTTCTATTAATTCCCAGGTTAATTCCAATCCTTATAAAAGATTTCCGCTTGTCCACGGTCCAAGCGAAAAGATGATATGAACAAGAACGCTTAATTCAAATCATGCAAAGTATTAAGGATAGAAGGATATCAAATCATGCAATCAAGCTACGAGTCTCATGCATAAAATAACAATCAAACCACGGTCCTAGAAAAGAGTTGTTTAAAGGATAAATAAGATTGCACAGACAACAATCAAACGAAATCCAAACAGTAGATCTAAGTCAATCAAACAAGTTGATCAGGCTCATAAAATCAAACATAGATCATATAAATAAAAACAAGAGTTTTGATATTAACCAAGGGATAGAAAAGTTACCAAAATCTCACGAATTACATAAAAAGGTTTCCTTGATCAAACCTCCAAGGGAAATTAGTTCTCCATAATAAAACTGAAATAAAATCTAAAATATAAAAGGATGCTCTGAATTGTGGTACTGGGTCTAAACTGAAACACGAAACTAAACTTAAATACTCAACCGAAATAACCTAAAACCAAAGATATAATAAAGATAAATAAGATAGAATAAAACTTCGAGTTGGCGCTGAGAAAAGCCAACCCGCGAGCGCGGATTGTAACCGGGGGCGCGGATTAAGTCATCTCCCCTCGGCCGCAGATCCTCGACGAACCGCGAGCGTGGTTTCCACCCGCGAGCGCGGGTCCTGCGACAGCATTCCGGTGTCAACTTCGGAGGTGGTTTTGACCCACTTAGAGTTGGAATTTGAACTCGCCGTAAAACCTTGAATTGTAGCTTTTCGAGTTAGCTTTCCAATGATACCAAATTCAGCTTGATCTGATCACCGTAGCTCCCGAACGATGCGTCACAAGAAAGTGGCCTCAAAACAACTCCAAATCAACACTTGTCTTCAAAACTCTTGCAATTCTTCAAATCGTGTCTTCAGTTTTCATATTACAATTATGCTCAAAACTAACCTAAACACACTAAAATCATGCCTAAAATACAAGAGTTAACCTATACTAAAGAGAGCATATCAAGTTGCTACGTGCGGACATCCATTGCTTGTTGGCCCATTCCCAGGATTGGAGCATTTCTCACGTTGTGCTGGAGTGCAATTCTGCGGCGGACTTCATCGCTGGATCATTTTTGGCGTGTCTCCTCCGTCAAACTTGCAGCTGATCTGGGCTTCCTTACCCTCATCTGCCAGGGTGCTCTAGGGTGACCACTAGCTTGTTAGTGGTCACCCTAATTTCTTTCCTTATCGAAAAAAAAACAACAAGGTCGGTATCGATCCCTTTTAGTGTATTTGTTTGCTTTGTTTTTCTTCTATTTGGTATTTCTTTGCGTTTTAGATTACTAACTAAACATAGACTTCACTTCCCGTGGACGAACCTGACTCCTCTGTACTCAGCGGGGTCTTGACTATAAATTTATTTGTTGTCAAGGAAAACTCTCTCAAAAAATTGGCATCGTTGCCGGGGAAGTGATAGTGATGTGTTTAGTTGCTTTGTGGGTTTGGGAATAGCCTAACATTGTTTTCATTTTTAATTTGTTTTCTTTTGTTTATGTTCTCAGTTTTATGCAACCGGGAAGACGCAGGCTTGCTTTTGAAACCCCTTTATACTATTCTGAGCCTGAGCGTACTTTTCATCGCAGAAGAAGAGAGAACAAAGCAATGGCGACTCTTGAAGAGAGGGTTGAACAGATGGCCGAACTCCAAGCTCATATGGAGCGGCTACAAGTTGATAAAGATAATGCGGCTGTACGTGAGAGGGAACATGCTGCTCAATTACATGAACACTTAATGGCATACCGAGGAATGCAAAGCAAGATATGCACCCAGAACTGAGGGTGTCGAAATCGGCATTCGTACTTCTTGAGATTGAGAAGAATTTTGAAATCAAGTCTCACTTCATATCCTTGATCAAACGGTCTTAGTTTGAGGGAAAAGCAATTGAGTGCCCAATGGAACATATTTAGAACTTTATTGACTTATGTGACACTATTTCTGTTGACGATATCTCTCTTAAATATGTTTTGTTGAAGGCCTTCAAGTGGTCTCTTGCACGTACGGCCCTGAGCTGGTTAGAGAGCCTACCTCCTAGGACAATCAAGACTTGGAGGACTTTGCATGACATGTTTATGACAAAGTTCTTCTCACCTGCCAAAACTACGGAGTTAAGGAAGCGCATCACCTCTCCCCACCAGCTGCCTAATGAGACGTTTGTAGAGACTTTAGAGAGATTCAAGGAGCTGCTTCGATAATGCCCTACCCATGGGCAACCACCTTACGTGCTCTAGAAAATCTTCTTTCAAGGGATTAATGCTGCAACAAAAGACCGCATCAACCTGCATACCGATTGCGGTTTCATAGAGATGGAGCCCGATGTTGCATGGGCGTTGCTAGATAAACTCACCAACTATGATGCAATGTGTGGCACACAGCAAGCCCAGCAGCCCCGTAGGAAAATGTACAGTCCAAACAAGGATATAGATCCAAATGTGAAAGTCGAATTCATGCAAGATGAAATCAACAAGAGTTTCCTTAAAACCTCTCAATGTTGTCAAGAATGTGGCTCTTAAGCCCATAGTACTTCTGCTTGCACTAATATTGAGCAGGTAAGAGTCGCTAAGACTTATGCTAAAGTTAATTACATGAGAGGTCGATATCAACATCCGCCGAACAACTATGTTAGGAACAACAACTATCCCGCTTGGGGGAATTACAATCAAGGTCAAGGCCATGCCTCTCCACCATAAGAAAGAAAGTTTGCCCCTTATAGGCCTCCAGGTTATCAAGAGCCTCCATCCTGGGTGCATTGCATCCATGACGTAATCAATGGAATGTGTGCCGACCTCAATAATCAAATGAAAGGTGTATATGCACAATTTGGAGAGTTAGAAACATGGAAGAAGAGTGTCAACTCCCAACTAGGCCAACTTGATGCACAGATTCCCCGATCTCAAGGGAAACTTCCGAGGCATCCCGAGGAAAACCCTAGAGGAAAAATTACATCCTTACACCTGAGGAGTGGAAAGAAGTTGCCGAATCATGTTGAGACCAAGGAAAATGAGCACGACGGTGAAGACAAAGCCCTAGTTGACATCGTTAACAACCCCCAGGGTCGGTAACGATCCTTCCAGTCCAGGTGAGTCTTCTCAACCGATCCCTTCTCTCAGTAACTAGGTCGGTAACAACCCCCCAGGGTTGGTATCGACCCTTCTCTAGCACCGACCGACCCCCTTGTTGATTCGGTAACGCCACGACTCGAGCCCACTTTGGTTCCAAGTCCGACAAAGACTCTTCCCTTCCCCTCTAAGAAGTCCAAGGACTCTACATAAGGGAAGTTTAGGCGTTTTGTAAAGGTTCTTCAGGGCTTAAATATTTCTATTCCATTCGATGAGGCCCTCAGCGAAATGTCTGAGTAGGAAGAGGTCTATGTCTGAGCTGACAAATGAGGTCCGATCCTTGGATCTCCCCGAAAAGCTAGGCGACCCAGGTAAGTTTGCTATTACAAATTTACAATTGGAATTGGAGCTTATCGTTTCAAAGCTTTGTGTCACTTAGGTGCCAGCGTAAGCCTTCTACCGCTCTCTATTTGGTCCAAAACCAATATGGGACCGTTGGAACCCGTCAACATGAAGTTATACATGGCGGATGGATCCTGTGTCAAGCCTATAGGAGTGGTTGATGATTTCCCAGTGCAAGTGGGGAAGTTTTTTTTTCCGAATGATTTTATCGTGATGGAGATGCCCGAGGACCTGGTGGTGCCTATCATTCTTGGTAGGCCATTCTTAGCCACAGCAGGAGCCATAATCGATGTTAGGAAGGGACTCCTAACTTTTGAGATCGGGAATGAGGTGGTGGAGTTCCGCTTTAATCCCATCATGAAGTAGACCAACACAGCTGAGGTCAAAATGCTTTACACCCACACCGACTACATTGAATGTGGGGACCCGATTGAGAGACTGTTGGATTTTGAAGCATTTCCGAGTAGATGATTGGCAGAATTAGTCATGTTGCATCGTTACAAACCCCCCATGGGTCGTTAATGAAGCTTCTGGAAAGAACCGAGGAGCAAATGGTGTTTGCTGAATCGATACCGGACTCTGCAGGCTCGTTACCGACCCCCTCTAGGTAAGTACCGACCCTTCTGGAAAACGACAAAGAGCTTCTGGCATGCGATTACCTTGAGGTGGTCTTGAAGACAGAACATGAAAAGCCCATTCTCATCCCGGCTAAGTCTACTCCAACGCTCAAGCCACTTCTAGACTCCCTCATGTATGAATTTCTTGGCCCTAACTCTACCTTCCCTGTTATGATTAATGCTCAATTAAATGATGAAGAAGTATAGAAGTTGATTATTGTGCTTCGGGCCCATAGAAAAGCCAATGTCTATTCCCTTGATGACATAACTAGCATATCCCCTTCATTGTGCATGCATAGAATTTACATGGAGGATCATCATAAGCACACGATAGAGCATCAACGTAGATTGAATCCTAACATGAAAGATGTGGTCAAAAAGGAAATTTTGAAACTACTTGATGTAGGGATTATTTTTCCTATATCGGACAACCAATGGGTGAGTCTGGTCCATGTGGTCCCTAAAAAGGGTGGTATGACAGTTATTGAAAATGAAAAGGGTGAATTGATCCCCACTAGGACCACAACAAGTTGGAGGATGTGTATTGATTATAGGATACTAAATAGTGCTACACGAAAAGATCATTTTTCGCTTCCTTTTATTGATCAAGTTCTAGAACGCTTAGCCCATGATGATTATTTTTGTTATTTAGATGGCTATAGCGGTCTTTTGCATATAGAAGAACGCCATTTGGGCTTTGCAATGCCCATGCAACTTTTCAAAAATGCATGATGGCTATCTTCTCTAACATGATAGAGGATATAGTAGAGGTTTTATGGATGATTTCTCTGTTTATGGTTCATCATTTTATGCATGTCTTGCTAATTTGATTCGTGTTCTTAAGAGATGTGAAGAAACCAACCTTGTTTTAAATTGGGAAAAATGCCACTTTATGGTCTAAGAAGGGATTGTGCTAGGACATCTTGTCTCTAGGAGAGGGGTAGAGGTAGACAAAGCCAAGATTGAGCTTATTGAAAAACTACCCCCCTCTTCTGTAAAAGACGTTAGGAGTTTTCTAGGACATGATGGCTTCTACTGACGCTTTATTTAGGATTTTTGTAAGATAGCTAAACCATTGACTAACCTACTAATGAAAGATGTAGTGCTTGAGTTGTCTCCAGAATGTTTTGAAGCTTTTCACAGGTTAAGAGAAACCCTTGTCTCCGCACCTATAATGCAACCCTCATATTGGACACTTCCCTTCGAGATAATGTGTGATGCCAGTGACTATGTTGTTGGCGCAGTGCTAGGACAATGGAAGGATAAGAAGCTCCATGCCATCTATTTTGCAAGTAAGACGCTTGATGAGGCATAGAGTAAGTATATCAAAACAGAAAAGGAATTCCTTGTTGTGGTATTTGCTTTTAAGAAATTCTGTTCCTATCTAGTTGGATCTAAAGTGATTGTTTATACTGACCATGAGGCCGTTAGATACTTAATGGCTAAAAAGGATGCCAAACCTAGCCTACTTCGTTGGCTGCTCTTATTACAGGAATTCGACCATGAAATTAGAGACAAGAAGGGAGCAAAAAACTTAGTAGCCGATCACTTATCCAGATTGCCAGTAGAACACATCACAGATCCAGCAACGCCGTGCCAATCAATGACTTCAGGCTAGAGGAGCACCTCATGTTGAACGAGGGAGCACAATGCATTATCGATGGACCTACCGACCCTACAAGGGTCGTTATCGACCCTTTTCTAAGGCTGGAGCACGCTGGAAACATCGGTACCGAAGTTGAAGAGCTCGGTACTGAGGCAGGAGAGATCGCTACCGAAGTGATCACTGGAGCAATAGGGTCGGTAACGACCTACCTTGTGCGATAACGACCCATTTAGGTAAGTTTTCTCAACCTAATTCAATTCTTTTCGATTCAAATCTTTCCTTATCTCCTTCTTCTACATTACTTCATTCTATCTATGCCATTAGAGGGTCAAAAACCCCTTAGTTTGAAGATTTTGCTAACTACATTGTAGGAGGCGTGATTCTTGAGGGTTTAACCCCATAAAAGAAGAAGAAGTTCCTTCATGACATCAAGCAATATTACTGGGATGATCCCTACTTGTTCAAACAAGGGAGTGATCATATTTTCCGATGTTGTGTACCAGAGGAGAAGATAGAGAGTGTGATCCGTCATTTTCACACTCTCCCCACATTTGGCCATGCAAAAGGATTCAAGACTACGGCGAAGATTCTTCAAAGTGGTCTATACTGGCCAACACTTTTCAAAGACGTACGGGAGTTCGTGACGTCTTGTGATGAATGCCAATACTTCGGGAATATCACTTGGAGACATGAGAACCCGCTCACTGGGATCCTAGAGGTCGAGCTTTTCGATGTTTGGGGCATAGACTTTATGGGACCATTTCATTCATCGAGCCCCTACAAGTACATCCAAGTGGTGGTTGACTACGGGGCTTCTATTGAGCAATATGTGGGCTACAATGTCCACCACCCCAACGACAGCTCTAAGTCTAGCTCCGCACCTCCCCCTTGGGTGAATAACATGGTCCAGAGGATGGACAGGCTGCACATGGGTCAGTATCAGATGTATGAGAGGATGACCCAGTTTCAAGAATCCTATGAGGCTCAGCGGCAAATTGATGAGCAGCGGCATAAGACGGTAGAGTCTCGTTGGAGGACGTCTGAGGATCGTTGTGAGACGAGCAATGAGAGCTAGCAAACTACGGCTGAGTTTATGCATAACATGGAGTACCACTTTCCTCCGCCTGAGTATCATTGATCCGATCTCTTCTTCAAGGTTGTCCAAGGATGTTTTCAAGCCGCTTCAAAATATATCTTGTGAGTTCGTTTTCTTTTCCCTATCTCTTTCTTTTTACCTTGTTTTGTTCTTACAGCGGGGACACTGTTAGGTTTAAGTATAGGGTAGGGGAGGAAAAGAAAACTTTGTCTTGTTTGTGTGTTTTCATGTCTTTCTTTGATGTTTTCTTGTTGGTTTAGTTGTTTAGTTGCTTTCCTTTCTTTCCTTAAGAAATGAAAAAATGAAAAAAAATTGAAAAATCACAAAAAGATTTTAGGACGGATGATACCCTTATCTTAGTAGTTCTATGATAGTAATTCCTTGCATGATTATGTAAATCCTTTTGCATGTTTTTGATGGTTTAGCCCGAGTCTACCATGAAAATTGTTTTTATGTGAATTTTTAGCTTGTGGTGTAATAGAGTACATATGACTTTTAGGTATGAGTTAATCGCAATCCAACAAAAATTGATCTTGTGAGTTGTTTTTGGCCTTATAGGGAGAACATAAAAAATCCATCTTCTTTTCTTGTGTGATTTTACTCTCCTATTTGCATATTATCTCTTGATATTGATATGGTTATTTATTTCTTGAAGCCTATATGAGATATTAGTTCATTACTTGTGGAATTAGATGATAGATAACTTATTTTCTTTAGCCTTATTATTCCATATCCACCTTTGCATTATCCTTTCTTTTTGTAGCCAATTTTTTTAGCCTTTAAACCTATTTTTAAGTTCCACAAAATATTTCCTAGCTAATGAAAGCTTGACCCTATCCGGGGATTAGGACTTAGTTGGGTTGGGATTTGTTTTGTAGCAAGAACTGAGAGAGCATGTCATACCAAGAACTGAGAGAGCTTGTCATACCAAGCTCGTGGCGCTTGCTTCAACCCGTAATGTGCTTTGTCGAGTTTGAAAACATGTCCGGGTGGGTGAATTCTTCGAAGCCTGGGGTTTGTTCTAAAAAAAATTCTTCCTTAAGAAAGCCATTTAGAAAGGCAGTCTTAACATCCATTTGTTGAAGCTTGAGTCCATGATGAGCTGAATAAGCGATCAAGAGGCCGATTGCCTCTAGACGCGCCACAGGAGCAAACGTCTCATCATAATCTATCCATTCTTGTTGGTTAAACCTCTTTACCATAAGTCTTGCTTTGTTCCTCACAACGTTTCCAGAATCATCAAGCTTATTTCTGAATACCTAACGTGTTCCAATCACAGTTCTGTCTTTGGGTTGTGGAAACTAGGTGTCAAACCTTGTTTCTCTCAAATTGATGAAGTTCTTCTTGCATAGCACACACCCAATCTAGATCCTTTAGGGCTTGATCCACATTCTTGGGTTCCATAATAGAGAGAAATGTGTTGAATGCGCATAAATTCTGAAGTGAAGAACATGTTTGAACCCCTTTTGAATAATCAGAGATGATGTTGGTTACTAGATGAGCATCTTTCTGTTGATAGTTCAACTGAAGCTGAGTGAGGTCAACCGCCTCATTATCATGCCAATGTTTAGTGTTGGAATTATCAGTCTCTGTAACTTCTTCACTTTGATCAGGTTCAATACTACCAGAATCTTCATTTTCTTCTATATCTTCTAGAATTGGCATATCAGAATCATCCGGGTCATCCACCTGTTCTGGGTCGACAACCTTTGGAGCTTCAACAAATTCCACAACACGAACCTTTGACTCATCACAAAGATGGAAACCCAGATCTCCTTCATCTTCGTCGACAATAGAGCTTCCTCCCATAGTGTTCTCATCAAACTTAACATGAACACTCTCTTCTACTTTTCTGGTTTGCTTGTTGAAGACTTTGTGGGCCTTGCTATGCTGAGAATAGCCTACGAAAGTTCCTTCATCACTCCTAGCATCCATCTTACCTAGATTATCTTTGCCATTATTATGCACGAAACATTTACAACCAAACGTATGCAGGTGAGCAACGTTGGGTTTTCTTCCTTGTAGCAGCTCATATGGTGTCTTCCCAAGAAGAGGACACACCATAGCTCTGTTTAGTACATAACAAGCAGCATTGATGGCTTCACCCTAGAAATTCCTTGGTAGACCACTCGAGATTAACAAAGTTCTTGACATGTCCTCCAAAGTTCGGTTCTTTCTCTCAACTACACCATTCTGTTGAGGAGTTCTCGGGGCTGAAAAATTGTGACCTACACCATTTTGCTTTCAAAGGTCCAGAAACTGAGCATTTTCAAATTCTGTGACACGATCTGGTCGGATTGAAACCAAAGGTACTTTATAGCATGCAAGTAAGGGATCGAACTCAAGAGAATCGGTATTCTAATCATTCGATCATTGATTCATCCACTTTTCTATAATTCCTAGTCCTAATTCCAATCCTTATAAAAGATTTCCGCTTGTCCACGGTCTAAGCGAAACTATGATATGAACAAGGACGCTTAATTCAAATCATGCAAAGTATTAAGGATAATAGGATATCAAATCATGCAATCAAGCTACGAGTCTCATGCATAAAATAGCAATCAAACATTCTTTCTCAATTCCAGTCCACGGTCCTGGAAAAGAGTTGTTTCAAGGATAAATAAGATCGCACAGACAACAATCAAACCTAATCCAAACAGTAGATCTAAGTCAATCAAACAAGTTGATCAGGCTCATAAAATAAAACATAGATCATAGAATTAAAGCAAGATTTTTGATATTAACCAAAGGATAGAAAAGTTACCAAAATCTCACAAATTCAATAAAAAAGGCTTCCTTGATCAAACAAACTCCAAGGAAGATTAGTTCTCCATAATAGAAATAAAAACTAGGTTAAACTGAAAATAAAATCTAGGTAGAAGTATCTTCAAACTGAGTATGAAACTAAGCTTAAATACTATAAACAATATCAGAAAAAACCTAAAGATATAATAAAAGCAAAGATAAAATAAAACTGAGTCGGCGCGCGGAAATAGAAACCCGCGAGCGCGTGTCCAAACCCGCGGTCGCGGGTCCACCGACGTCTCAGCCCTCGCGGAATCGGCACTCACCGCGGTCGCGGGTCTTCTGACAACATTCTAGTGTCAACTTTGGAGGTGGTTTTGACCCACTTAGAGTTGGAATTTGAACTCGCCGTACAAACATGAATTGTAGCTCTTCGAGTTAGCTTTCCAATGATACAAAATTCAGCTTCATCCAATCACCGTATCTCCCGAACGATGCATCACAAGAAAATGGCGTCAAAACAACTCCAAATCAACACTTGTCTTCAAAACTCTTGCAATTCTTCAAATCGTGTCTTCGGTCTTCATATTACAATTATGCTCAAAACTAACCTAAACACACTCAAATCATGCCTAAAATACTAGAGTTAACCTATACTAAAGAAAGCATATCAGTACTCCAAGCACCTTCTCTGTTAACTTCCTCCATGCAATGAATTCTTCAAATACCTGGTCTTTAGAAGACAAGAAAAACACCCAAGTATACCGTGAAAAGTCATCAACCATAACATAAACATATATATTACCTCCTCGACTTTTCACACACATAGGTCCACAAAGATCCATATGAATTAATTCTAAAGGTTTAGATGTAATTACCTCCTTTTCGATTGAAACGAAGATCTAACATGTTTCCCTTTCACACAAGCTTCACAAATCTCATACTTGTTTGGATCAATCTTAGGTAACCCACGTACCAAATCCTGATTGTGAAGTTTGTTGATAAGTTGTAGACTCGCATGACCAAATCTGTTATGCCAGAGCTTGGCAATGTATTTGACCACTTGAAAGCACAACTTTTCTTCAAGCAAAAGCCAGGGAACAACTTTATAAAGATTGTTTTCACAAGTTCCCTTCAGAAGAGTCTTACCTGAGTTAACATCAATTACTTGACATCCATGAGAATCAAAAACAATTTGATAGAGATTGTTAGCACACAGTTGGGAAACACTTAGAAGATTGTACCTAAGACCTTTGAAATAACTGATGTTGTTGACACAAAAGTTCTTAAAAATTCTTACCTTTCCAATACCCATGACTTGTCCCTTATTGTTATTACCGAAGGTGATGTTGCTACATTCTTGTTGATGAAGTGAGATGAATGACTCAAAGCTTCCCATCATATGAGTTGAACATGCACTATCGAAGAACCAGGGACTGCTTTCTCTCACTTCATTTTGCAAGGTAAAAGTTAGTTCTTACGAACCCAGAGTTGCTTAACAACTCTTATGGGTTGAGCAATGTGATGATCAAAACATCTTTATAGACTCTCTCAGGATCTATGGTTGGCTCACATTCATGAGCATCCCAAAGTCCATAAGATTTGCTATCCCTTTTCTTTTTCCTACACTCTTGTTGAAGATGACCTTCTTTTCCACAATACCAGCAAGTTTTATGATACTTAAGACCAACATACTTGCTATACCCAAGATAGACCGGTTTGTTGTTAATATGAGCTTGAAAATCAATTTTTGATGGTTTCAAGTTCTCAACTTGTTTCTTCCAGATCTTATGTGCTTTCCAATCTGAATACCAAGGTTGCTTACCTTTGTGTAGGTTCCCCACCTTTGATGTAGAACAACTTCCCTTGTTGTTACACATAGGTGTGTTACCTTTAGGTTCAAGTGGACACAGAGTTTTCAAATCCTTCGGCACATAGGAATATCCAAGTCCGGGTCTTGAAGTTACAAATGTTTTAGCAAATTCTTTAGCAGCTTTCTTAGCAACAAACTCTTCTATCCATTTTTTCTTTTTAGACTCATTACTTGCCTTTTCCTTTTTGAGGTCATTGACTAACTTAGTATTACCAAGTTTTAGCATGAGATTTTCTCCTTCAAGGTTTGTTACTTTCTTTTCTAAGTCATCCACTTCAGTTTTAAGATTGTCAATAGTTTTACATGCAAGAGACTTAGAAACAGAGGACTTCTTCTCTAACTTAGCACATTCAAGTGACCAACCATGATTATAATCCACTAAATTAGAGATGGTGTCTTCTTTTTCATCAAGTTTGTCACTGAGTTCGGTAACCTGAGTTCCCAACTTCTCAATGATAGCATGCAATTGTTCTTTTGTTTTATTGGACAAGATAGATGAAAGTTCAGAATTTTGTACCTCTTTTGGAGCATCTATAGCCATGAGACACACTTCTCCTTGTTGACTTGTTTCATCTTCAGCATCGGAGTCATCCCATGTGGCCAACAAAGCAATATTGTCACCTTCTGACTTCTTTTTGACACAGTTTCTTGCAAAGTGTCCTTTTCTCGAGCAATGATAACAAATCACTCTTTCATGTCTCTGACAGGTTTTGTCCCTTTAGATGAAGTTTTCCTGTTGTGATTCCAAAGCCTTTTCATGGCTCTTGAATGAGTACAACTTCATCTCATCACCGTCAATTTGATCGCCATAACATTGAGCAAGACCGAAAGCCCTTTCTACTTTCAAGGCAATGCTCTTGACCTTATCAGTTTCAAGGCGATCATCTCGAATTTGCTTGATTCCTCCATACATAGTCAACTTCCCGAAAACATCTTTCAAGGTGAGTGACTTGGTTTCACTGTTGGTTAGCAACGCAGCAGCAGCCTCGTTCCATTTTGAGTTAAGCCCTTGGATCAACTTGCTAACCTGATTCCATTGAGGAAGTTTTTCATCAAGAGACTCAAGTTGACTAACCACAACCTGAAATCATGAGTGATAGTCACTCAAGGATTCATTCTTCTCTTGACTCATTCCTTCATACTCCCTTTCTAGTGCAATGATGTGATCCTTCTTCACATTATCAGTTCCTTGGTGGAGCCTTTTAAGAGCATCCTAGATTTGCTTAGCTGTTTAGTACTGGACAACCTTCTTCAAGTCTCTAGGGGTTAAAGGATGGTGGAGAACCTTCTTAGCACGAGCGTTCTTCTCTAACTTCTTGTAATCAGCATTACCATAGTCCTCCTTCTTTTTCTCTTCCTTTCCATTAGCAGTGAGAAAGGGTTCAGGACCCATCTCGATAACCTTCCAGAGTTGTCCATCGAGTGAGCAAATATGGGTCTCCATTTTCTCGACCCACCAATCATACTCACCAACCTTGAGCATTGGCGGCTTCCGGAACGAATCATTGATGGCTGTGTTTGTTGAAGTCATCTTTCCTGTAAATGAGAAGTACTAAAATTAATTGTAGGATCGTTAGTACGTCTAGGTCGCCGACCTCAACTAAGTCGTCGAACTGTTAAGTAAATGCAGTGGCAATAAACTACAAGAAAGACTTATTTGCACACAATTATTTTTTATAGTTGAAACACTTGATCGATAAATTCAATCAATCAAGTGTGAAAACCAATCCCTTCCAAGTTCTCGCTTGGAAGGATTAAAAGTCGTAGCTTGCTTTATTGATCTTTTGGATTGTTTACAAGAACACGCTGTATCTAGACCTACTTCCCAAGCATTCTAGAACTCGTTGTGAACCGAGTAACTACAACCCTCAACCCGTCTAACAAGCCTACGTCTCTCAAACTCTCATTTTCTTTCTTAACACAAAAATGGAGTATGAGTTCGTGAGTATTCTAACCTAAAGCCTTAGCTTAAATACACACAAACTAGGTTTAGATAAAAGAGAATAATATCTTCCAATTCGGTTATGGCAAGATAATATTTCTTTTATCCTTACAAAATCATCATAAGCATAAGATAAAATTACAATAATATATGGCTTAGGGTAAAGCAATAAACGGCTGACAGTATGATCCACAAGAAATCTTTCGTAAAACAAGATTATACTATCCAATCTCCAAAGATCTCGCGCGTCTTCACGATCTTCGAGATTTGCCTTCTACACACGTCGACGACTTGACTAACGTTGGCGACTATATTCAAAGACTCGAGGTCGTTCACGTGACAGACGTTTGGAACCATCAAAATCAAATCTTCCAGCATTGACGCATTGTTACTTGTGCTGATAAACAATTTTCTTTCTTCTACTCCCTCCATCCCCAAATGCCGAATGGTTGTCCAATATTCCTTTTCAGGTATTCCGAAAAATTTGTCCACATTTTCATCTTTCCTTTTATATCAATCTTTTCTTACAATATTACACTCATCAAATATAACATTTTACCCATATTATCCAATAAAAGTCTACCCTTTTAATCATTTTTAGTCATTTCCTTTTTTTTTCCTTTCTTCCTGATATCCGCTTTTTAGGTATGTTTTTAGTGTCTAGATAGATTACATTTAGTTGGTTTTCGTACTTGGGTTTTATGTTTTTTGAGTCTTTTTGCTTTAGTTTTCGTATTTCCTTGAGATTCGGAAACTACGCATCTTTTATGTCTTTTTGTAGGAGTTTTTGGAGCTTGGAAGAAGAGTTTGGAGCATTGCAAGAGAAGATGGAGATTAAGTGCTCAAGTAAAGTTATTGAAGATCAATTTTGAGCTTGGAAAGAGATAGAGAAATTCGTTACAAGAACATAGGAAAAAGAATCAAGTCAAACGGAGTTGTAACGAATCTTTACTTAAAGTTGTTCAAACAAGCCCTCAGGAACGACCCTTGGGGGGTCATGCACGACCCTATTAAGGTCGTGCTAGACCCAGCCACAATAACAAGCTCTCAGGACCGACCCCTTGGGGGGTCGTGCACGACCCACTTTGGGTCGTGCATGGCGTCGACTCTCCCTTATTCCGATATCTTTTGTGATATATTCTATCTTTTATTTTAGGAAGTAGTTTTATCTTGTTTCCTAGTTTAATTAGGGCTCCTTTTCCTCTATAAAAAGGGGGGCTCTCTCTAGTTTTTATTTAATTCGTTCTTGGGGGAGATTAAGAGGAAGACTTGGAGGACAAGTTGGAGAAATTTGTAAGACATCTTTGTTTTTATTTGAATTTTCGGTTTGTTTCTATGATCATGCCTTCTTCTTTCTTTGCCATGAGTGAGTAGTTTTTTTAGATTCTAGGGTTGGGTGAAAACCCAACACAATCATGCATGTCTAAACTTGAATTCATGACTTGAATGCTTGAAGATCATATCTATCTATCTTGTGCTTAAATCCTTTGCGAAAGTTGAGGCATGTCTTGCAATTAACCTAAAAGCGAAAGTGTAAAGTTGATTGCTTTGACTAGTTCTAATAGGATTATTTGCGACAGTTGATATTCCTAGGTTGAAGGATAGATAGAGAGTTGTTTAATTTGCGATAGTTGATTGAATAACTTGAATTGTTTGCGACAGTTGACTTTTCTATGATCTAGATTGCATGATAGTTGTGAATTCCTGTTGAAAGCATGTGTGATTGATGTTGTGGTAGCCCTAGCCCTAGGATTGCCTTCTTATATTGATTAAAACTCGTTAATTTGACTCGATCTCGCCCTCACCAAGGTCGTGCTCGAGCCTAGCCCCTTTGTTTGTGTTGTGTTTGTTTGTGCCCCTTCGTGTTTATTTTGCTTTTCATAGTTTATCAACTAATCTTTGGCCCTAATCTCATTCCCGTGGACGAACCTGACTCCGCTATACTCAGCGGGGTCTTGAATATAAATTTATTTGTTTAAGAAACCCTTCAACACTTCCTATCCTTACACACACACCGTCACAACCAACTCCTCTCCACATTGATTATTTTTTATTCCATCTCTTGTTCTTAAGAAATGTGAAATTTGTCCCTTAAGACGATCTTTCAAAGATGGTGGGAGCATAACTATGATTTGCTAGCCAACCTAAACATATGATATTGTATATTAAATACTCTCACATCACAATTTTCAAACATGTTCTTATGCGTACGCATGTTGCATGTTAACTGTATTTTCCTTCTAAACTCCAGCTCCCAAAAAAATGTGCAGGTTTGTGTATGCTTGGAGATGTGTCGTACTACATTTAAAATTTTCAACCTAAGAATTGTAAACATTAATAACATCACTCGGTATAGTCCCACTCAAGCGAAATCTGGGAGGTTAAGATAAGGCACTCATAACTTAAACATGTCAAGAGAATGTTCTCGATAGATTCAAGAAAAACTGAAATTTAACTATGTGACAATAATAATTCAATTTAGTTAGAATACACCAAAATTGATAAATGGTATACTAAAGAAAACAGTAGGGAAATATGAACGAGTCTTCACGTAATCATGTGTTTGTCTTGTATGTTTCAAAAGAGTGGAAACTAGAGTATGATAAAATTTCAAGGAATTTCACCCATGCATTAAAATTTTTAATCAAAAAATGCAGTAAGAAAATAGAATAATTAGAAGGATAGTGTTTTAATCAAACGGAACCGAATTTTGAATTGCTCATGCTCGGCTCAATAATTTTAGGTGAGCTCGAGCTTGGTTCAAATTCAAAACTTGTTTAGTTCGGTTCATTTAAAAGATCATCGAGTTCAAGCTCATCACGTTGGGTGGTAGTTTAGTTCTTTCATGAAACACGCTGGCGAACAACTTGTATACTGCAAGCAAATGAAGCTACAAATTAACCCGCACACGTTGTTTAAAAGTGTCATAAAGAGGAATGAATAATCGTTTTACTTTTAGATCATGTTATCTTCTTAGCTATACACATCAAAGAGCCTATAAACGTGCCAGTTTCTTCTTGTTAACTGTACCCATCTAAAATCTAGCCTGAAATTTAAAAAACAGTGCATACTCAAAAAAAACCAGGCTACTTCATGAAATTTACGGAGTGCCATTATCTCCACTATACTCTATAAAAAAAATTATTTATCCTTTACAACCACTTTTTGTGGGGCCGGCTGAAAAAATGAATCAGAAGTAGGGATTTTTTTTTTAAGAGAACAAAAAAGATAATTCAAAAAAAAACAATGGGTTGGATTTAAGACTACGAATCAATAATTGGACAAACATCAAGCCCAACTACAAGTATGAATTTTCCTTAAAAAAACTACAGGTATGAATCAAAATGGAATCAAAATGAATGTCCACTTAACACAAGTGGGCTTTAATACTAAAATAACGCAAAACAACAAACAATGGCCTTTGAATCACCTTGTAGAGCTCATATTTGAATGTCAAATTCCATTTTCTAAACTGTTTATAATATGTACACTTATAAATATTTTGCATTAATCCTTGTTGTTCAATTTCATTAGCGCAAGTAAGTCAATGCTCATCTAAGTAAGCATAAGGTCTTTACTCATCATGATGTGGATAATTACATAGTCTATTATGATATGACTCTACCTCCCTTTATGCAACATAATGAAACAGTTCTTAAGGAGATTGATCAAATGGGCTTCCGAATCTTCCTAATGATTACTTTTTCATGATGTAAATTAATATTTATTGCTTGTAGGTATAACATGTGTGGATAGTGGTGCTTATGTTTACCTCGAGCTCGAAGTGATGCTATCTTCATGAAGGTAACTCTTTTCTATTTTTAACTTTGTTATTCAGTTACACATAATCAGTTTCGAAAGTGCCGAGATCGTACATAAATTAATTTGTACAACTTCAAATTAATTGAACTCCTTAAAGCTACCTATAATTATATATTGGTTCACATTAAGAGGAGAATATGAGCAAATAAGGTGGGGTTGAACTTGGAAATGATTAACTGACTTTGTGGTTGATTATGCATTCCTCTTTGCAAACTGGCTATGCTGTATTATTACTGAGTCATGCATTCCTCTTTCCCAACTGCTTACAAACTCCCTAATAAATGTGAGGATATAGGCTTAGGAACAGTAACTTTCCAATACTAACATAAAATCCCGTGAAATTTTGTGCCCCATGATTTTTTTACTACTCCACTAAATTTTCTTTTAATTTTGCCCCGTGAAATTTTCCTCCTCCACCAATACTGTAGCACAATTACATTACTGGGCTGAATACCATAGCCCAATTACAGAGTTTGCCCAATTTTACCCCCCAACTAGTACATACAAAATATTTGCAACCAGCAGCAACCACAAAGCAAGCGTAAAAAAGGTTACCTTTTCAACCTGGACTACTACGGTATATTTGAAGCATCTTCATAGTAGTAAGGAGATAAGTTTCCATCATTGTTCCCTGACTTGGATTGGTTCTCGCCTCTCACCTCTTGCAACATCTTAACCACTCTCCACATGGAGGGTCGGTTGATTGGGAGAGGGCTTGTACAGAGGAGACCGATGTTCAACACCTTGCTTATCTCCTCCTTGAAGCACAAATGGAGCTTGGGATATAGGATGTAATCTATACCCTTCTGGTCCAATGTGGCGCGAACCCACCTCACCAAATCTTTCTGACCGTATTCAGAGTCAATTGGGCGCTTTCCAGTGATTAGTTCTAGGATTACAACCCCAAAACTGTAAATGTCGCTCTTTTCATTTACCCGGAGGGTATATGCATATTCTGTTATGACAGTCACAACACAAATTGTAAATTTTGGTGAAATATCAAATTAGATTAATATTCAGAAATGGAATAATGTACAAACAGTACCATGGACAAATTATCAGGATTGTTATCATCTTGTCTAATATAACTATAGTAGGATTACAGGATACTAACGACGAAATAGTTGTATAGACTATATTACCTCATACATATATTGATATATATAGGTATGATTAGAGCCATAACCAAATTCTTGATTCAATTAGTAACAACCAGAAGAATGTGAATTGAAATCTTAGCAAATTTGACTAAGTTAGGTATAGTTTCTTTGTTGTTCTTATTTATTCATCACCATTAGTAGATTAGGATAAGGTTCACCAATAATGTTTTGGGCAACAACATATCAACCAATCAACATTATAGATTAAGGGGAAAAAAAACAAAGAAGCATATGCCTCTAATACATCATTTAGTAATTAATAGTGTAAGTGTTGGGTTTGAATTGTGAATCCATTGCGCCATTATGCTAGGCTTAGCAACTAAGTCCGTCACCACCAACCATAATGTGTTATCAAAGTCGTCAATGGTTCGGCTTAGGAAATGGGTTGATCAACCAATCAAACTTGTGAGGGATCACAAGTGATGGGGGATAATAATAGTCACAACTATGAATAGAATAATTATGAAAAAGAAATACAACTAACCAGGGGCAATGTATCCAAGAGAACCAGCAATTACCGACATTGATTTGATCCCTCTACCACTGCTGCTATCCTCCACCTTAGCCACACCAAAATCAGCCACCCGAGCACCGAAATCCCGATCAAGCAAGATATTGTTGGTCTTAACATCCCTATGAACAATGGGAGGAACACAATCATGGTGAAGATATGCCAACCCTTGAGCTGCCTCAAGGGCTATCTTATATCTTGCAGCCCAATCCAACAACCCACCCTTGCTACTATGCAACAAATCTCCCAAGCTCCCATTAGGCATATACTCGTAAACAAGAAGCTTACAATCCTTGGAGCTACAGCAACACCACAATCTCACAATGTTCCTATGCCTGATTCTTCCAAGAGTTTCAACCTCTGCTTTGAAAGTGTCGTCGTCCTGTACAAAACCGCCCTTTTCGACATCTCCTCTGTTTGGACTCCCCCACAGCTTCTTCACTGCTACTGTCTCTCCACTGCTCAGAACAGCCTTGTATACCTTCCCAGATGCTCCACAACCGATCATGTTATCTTCAATAAGGCAGTTAGAGATTTCATCTTCTTTGAAACTAAGTTTGTGGAAAGACATGATTGTCCATTTAAATTTCCCAATGCCACCTTTTCCCTGCTTCAAGTACATGAACTTCCAGTAGAACCAGCCCAAACCAACAATTGAGACCAATCCAGCTAGAACAATAATGAACAAATTTCCCCTGCTTTTCACCCCATTGTCACACAATCCTGGGTTGCCCAGAAAACTGTTTTTATAACTCTCTGTAGCGAACAATGGAGGGAGAGGGCGAGAAAGCTGATTGTTTGATATATTAAGCAGATTTAGCTTGAGGTTCTGAAGCTGAATTGGCACCTGACCTGAGAACCGATTACCCGACAAATCAAGGTAGTTAAGAACGAATAGGCGCCCAATTCCTGTGGGGATTCGACCTGAAAGCTCATTATTATGCAGATCAAGCTGACCTAATTGATCCAAATTAACAATGGAGTCAGGCAAGGGACCCGAAAACTGATTGTCTCTACCCAGAAAGCTGACCAATTTGCTCAGTGACCCGATTTCTTCGGGTATTTGACCCGAAAACCTATTCTTCGATAAATCAAGAACGGACAAGTTGGAAGCCGAGGCTATGGCCTTGGAGATACTTCCAGAGAGCGAATTGTCGACGAGCTCCAGTAACGACACGTGGGGTAGTCCCCAGAGTCCGGCAGGAACGTCGCCAGAGAGGCGATTACTACCTAGTCGTACCCGTTCCAAGCTCCGACATTCGAACAAAGTAGCCGGAATCCCGCCAGAGAAGGAATTATGGATCATCAGAAGCATCTGTAACTGTCCAATGGCGCACAGATTAGCCGGGATCTCGCCGGAGAATCTATTGTTGGACACATCGAGTAAATTCAGTGGTGAATTCTCGCCGAGGCTTCTCGGAAGCTCGCCGGAGAGCCGGTTTCCGAATACCTTTAGTTCGTAAAGGTTCGGTGATCCGGCGATGGTCGCCGGTAACGGCCCTTCAAGTTCGTTCTCGTAGAGATTCAATGAAGCGAGATGCAAACCGGCGAGTTCGTCCGGAATCGTACCGGTTAACCGGTTCATGGAAGCGTCAAAGTTCCTCAAAAGAGTAAGGTTCGACCACACCTTCGCCGGCAACTCTCCGGTAAGGAAGTTGTCATAAAGCTCGATCTGAACAATGTTGCTCAATCCAGCAAACGAACTCGGCACTGACCCGGTCAGGCGGTTAACCGCAAGGTCCAAATTGGTGAGTTTACCGAGTCGACCCAGCGAGTCAGGGATCTCACCCACCAACTGACAATTCGTCAGCCAAAGCTTTTCCAGGCTCATCAGGTTACCGAGTTCAGGAGCAAGTCGACTCGGCTGAAACGGGTTGTAGGACAAATTGAGCTCCCGGAGAGTGGTCACGTTGCTGAGAAACCCCGGGAAGGGACCGTCGAAGAGATTATCGACAATCGAGATGACTTGAAGGTTCTGGTACGAACCGAAGCTGAGAGGGACGACGCCGGAGAAGTTATTTCCGGAGAGATCGAGGTAAAGGAGGTCAGGGAGGTCGGAAAGGGTGGCCGGGAGTTCGCCGGTGAGGAAATTCTGGGAGAGGTCAAGGTGGGAGAGGGAGGAACAGTCGGAGACGGCGGCGGGAAGGGGGCCGGAGAAGGAGTTGTTGAAGAGAGTGAGGGAAGAGAGGCGGGGAAGGCGGCAGATGACGGAGGGGAAAGATCCGGCAAGGTTGAACGAGGAGAGGTCGACGGAAGTAACAGCGCCGTTATGAGGGGAGGAGCAGGTGACGCCGCGCCAGAGGCAGGGGGACTCGTCGCCGGAGCTCCAGGAGGAGAGGAAGCCGCCGCGGTCGACGAGGGCGAGCTTCGCCTGGTGGAGGAAGAGGCCCTCTTGGTTGAGGGAAAAAGTTTCAGGCAGGAGAAAGGAGAGTAAGAGAATGATGATGAGATGCATTTTTGGTCTGGCATACACCCACACAAGAATTAGAGAGGGAAAATGTGTTTTATCCGAGCATTTTTCGGTTTTAAATTTTTGGTGGTTTTTTTTGTTTGTTTTCTGCGGTTCGTTTTTTTTTTTTTATGTCAGTGCTTTTTCTATTCTGGAAATGCGTAGTCGGAGTCGGAGTGCACTGAACACATCTTCGTTTTACAGCATCGTCTTCGTCTCGACACGTAAATTTGTTTTTTGAAAAACTTGCACAACGGTAGCCAATATGGAATTTTTTTTAAAACATGCTTTCATTCAAGTTCTCCTAGAAAAAGTTATAAAATATCAACAATTAATAAATACTTTTCTGTTTTGTAAAACTTGTCCCTCTAATTTCATAATTTTATTTTATAAATCTTGTTTTTTTATAATCTATTTGCATGTAAACGATGCAAGTAATAAAGTCACCACATTGCGTCACCTAAGATTTTCATACGTATCATTTTCACATTAAGCCACCTACAATTTTGCCACATAAGATTTTGTATTTTCGTAAGTTATATATGTTGATATTATTTTTGGAATAATAAAAAAATAACACAAATTAATATAGAAAAGATTCTATCTA
The DNA here is from genome assembly GCA_964016875.1 of Fallopia convolvulus. Classification (NCBI taxonomy): domain Eukaryota; kingdom Viridiplantae; phylum Streptophyta; class Magnoliopsida; order Caryophyllales; family Polygonaceae; genus Fallopia; species Fallopia convolvulus. The sequence goes on from OZ024727.1 coordinate 39,143,262, forward strand.
AAATAAAGATTTGATCGAATATTAAATATTTTATATGATAATTTATTTCTCTTAAAAATATTTTATCTAAAATAAAATAAACTATAGGAACATTAAATGTTAATGCTAAATAAATTTTTATGATGATTTATTTAAGTTATTTTTTCAACCATATTATAAGCTAGAATAAGTCATATGCGAACGCGCGCACAGGTGCGAAATAAGAATAAGCCCCATCCGTACGATCTTATAAGACGGAAGGTTGAGATGTTGAATTCTGGTGAATACAAGTTGAATTTTTATAGTGTATTTTGTCATTCTGTTGTATTAGAGATGAGGAGCAAGTTTGGAAGTGATGTTTCTTCCGCAGTTGATAAGCCTGTGAGAAGAAAATCACTAGCTAAAAAACGTGTTTTGCCGGTTGGAAAAGCTATGAAGTTGTTTAAGGATACTAAAGTCCCTGTCTTGAGGCAAAGGTCGGGTGTTTAGTCGTCTCCATCAATGAAAAGACCTCGTTTGGATAAGGGCAAAAAGATTTCGTCGCATGAATGTTCTAATGATGTGTTGCTAGTTGATATGATCCCTAGAAAGGGAATATTGATAAAAGAACCATCTGGTGTTTATTTGGACAAAAAGGTTGCAGGTGGGAAGAAGAGACAATTGGATAGTGTTGCTCAAGAACAAGGTGTTGGAGTTTCTTCGAAGAAATCAAAAGCGAAAAGTGCCATTGAGAGTTTTGAACCGTGAGCATTTGTCTTTGAATACCCGGAACTCTCCAAAGTTGATTTGTGAAGTAATAGTTGGTTTTGAAGGGGATATCAAGTTTGCTGCCCTTAAGAGATGTGGTTTGAGTACCTTATACAGTGGAATGTATCAGATCTACCTAGTAAGATGTGCTACCATGTTGCTAGTTGTTTTGAGCTTGCATCATGCACACTCAAGATCGGTGATGGACCAGGGGTTAGAATAACTCCTGAACTTGTGCAATATTACCTTCGTCTACCTCGTGGTCTAAGGAAAATTTTTGTCCCAAAGACTATCAAGCATACAAATGTGTACAATAGGTTTAGAGAACAATTTGTGTTGGACACAATTGATGGGGAGACAAGGAAGAATAAATTGATGGATGTTGGTGCTATCAAAATAGGGAATTTAAGTAAACTGATCAAGGAGTCTGATAATGGTGATTCTTGGTTTAAGAGGAACTTTATTATATTGTTCTACACCCTTTGTATATAGAGTATTCAGAAGAGGGGATGTAAACTTGAGGTTCTTGGATCATTTGGTATATTTGAAGAAGATCAGTGAATACGATTGGTGTGCTCATCTTGTTGAGAAGTTGGTTGAGAGTATTGATTCATGGAAGAAAACAGATAATGGGTTTTTCAAAGGACCTATTTTATTGTTGCTGGTATAATTTCTAATTTGTTCATGATAATCAATTATTTGTTCATTAGAAACATCAATTTGTTCATTGGTTTATGGATATTTGTTAATTGATGGATGCATATTTGTTTATTTTTATATTCATCTTTGTTCATTGGTTTTGGCATATTTGTTCATCGGTTTGTGCATATTTTTTCATTAGTAACATCAATTTGTTCGTTGCAAGATGCATATTTGTTCATTGACTATTTCATATATTTGTTCATTGCTAGATGCATATTTGTTCATTAGTAACATCAATTTGTTCATTGTTATATGCATATTTGTTCATTGACTTTTCCATATATTTGTTCATTGCTAGATGCATATTTGTTCATTAGTAACATCAATTTGTTCATTTGTATATACATATTTGTTCATTGACATATTAGTATTTTTCAATTTTTTTGAGAGATTATGTATTGTGATTGTATGGTCATCTACAATCGTCTTAAAACACCAAGATCTTTCCCCGTGATTAAGCATTTCAATCATGATTATTTTGTTGAGAGATAGAGTTTAAAGATTACCGAGGGTGGTTTTGGAAAGGGGTTTTTTAGAGATTTGCCGAAGTTTGTTATCCCTGGTGCTAACACGAAAGGAAAAGGCCTTGCTTCTAAAGATTTTGAAGAAGGCATTGATCTTGCTGATGACGGTGATGTATGTTTATTTGATTCTATTGCAAAATATTTTTTATGTTGCATGTTGTGTTTTGTTTGTACTAATTTAGATTATTTTGTGCAATCATTTCTGAACAAACATTTTCAGATGTCGATGGAGCTTGCATCAACTTTGATGAGATATCTTGATCATGTGCAAAAAGCTCCATCTGAAATTGCCAGCCACAGACTTTTCAGCAAGATCAATGAAGCTTTTGAGAAGCTATTGGGTTTGAAGGGTGGTTCATCATCATCTCAATCTAGAAACCAAGAAGATGCTGAATCCCTAAGCTAAAATTCATTCTAGGAGGAAGCGACAAAGGTTTTGGATTAAATCGAGGCCGCAATGAAGGCAAAGAAGCATTTTGAGTTACCTTCTTTTGACCTAGGCGTATCTCCATTGAGGGATGATTGGGCTGGTGTTGTAGATATTGCTAGGGATAACGTTCTTATGCAAGAAGATGAGGCCATGAAGGTTGAGGCCACAAGGAAGAAGGAAAGAAAGATTTCGTTCTTATGCAAGGGAATAAGTGATGAACAAATTAGAAAAAGGCTGATGAGGTCGAAGCTTTGAGGAAAAAGGCTAAGGATGAGAAAACTAAGAGAAGGATTGAAGAAGAAGAGAAATTGAAAAGGGATGAAGAGGACAAGAGGAGAAGAAAAAAAGAAGAAAAGAGGAAGCAAGAAGAGGAAGAGTTGGAAGCCATAAGAAGGGAGGATGAATTAATACAAGAGGAGGAGAAGAGAGAGAATGAGGAGGAAGAGAAGAGGAAAACAGAAGAGGAAGAAAAGAAAAAGCAGGAAGAGGAGGAAGAGAAAAAGAGAAAGGCAGTTGAGGGGGAAGAGAAGAGAAAAAGTGAAGAGGAAGAAAAGAAAAAGCAGGAAGAGGAGGAAGAGAAAAAGAGAAAAGCAGTTAAGGAAGAGAAGAGACGGCTAGAAGAGGTTAAGAGGATGGAAGATGAGGAAGAGAAGAAGAGGAACAAGGAAGAGGAAGAGAAGAAGAGAGAAGCAGAATTGGATGAAAAGAGGAAGGTAGAGGGGGAAGAGAAGAAGAGGATTGAATAGGTTGAACAACAAAGAGGCAAGAGGAGGTCAAGAGGAGGCAAGATGAAAAGAAGAAGAGGAAGAGAAGAGGAAGAAGGAGTATGTTGAGGCAAAAAAAGAAGATTGTTGAAGAGAAGAGAAAGGAAGAGGAGAAAAAGAAGAAGAAACAAGAAAGGGATGCGGAAACAATGAGAATTGGCTTGGAGTAGAAGAGGAGATAAATAAGAAGAAAGATGATGAAACAAAGAAGAAACTTGAAGAGGAGATGAACAGGATTCAAGATGAGGTTTGCTCATTGATATTAATTATTTGTTCATTGATTTTTCTTATTTGTTCATAAGTACTAGGACATTTCTTCATTGATTTTGTATCTAATTTGTTCATGAATAATGTGTTTTTACATTTGTAGATCAACAAGTAGGCACAAGAGGTTGGTTCTAGTTCAATCGACACTCTTGTTGGTGGTAAACATATGGGGGAGGATGTACTTGATAAAAGAATATATAAGCCTTCCGATTATGTGAAGTCACCTTAATTTGAAAGGAGTGTTGTTTTGAAAAAAAAGTATCTCCCGCTGCCAACAAACTATTCAATTGGCTGATTGAAGACATTCCAGAGCAAAGCAGGTAACAATACATTGAACAATAGTTTTTGTTACATATTGCTCTTTTATATCTTCAAGTTGATTTTATTATTAAAATTGATCATTTTTGTTTCATGTTTCTGATTTGTGTAGTATAAAAGTTTTTAAGATGAAGCATGTTTCTGCCAAGAAAAAAGATTTTGTTTCAATGGCAGTAAAAACTGAAGTGGCATCAAATATCATCGATATTTGGAGCTCTTATCTCAATTTTGCAAAACAGTGGAAAAGCGACTCAAAACCATTGAGGTTTTTTATGTCACCTAAGGATTTGGTATGAATATGTGAAATTAATAGTTTATATTCACATTGTCTTATTTCATGACTTTTAAAATTCTCAATCTAATTTATACTTATATATATTTGCAGGCATTTCCACTGAATAAGGATTTTAGTGATGAAGATTCCATAGAGTTTTTTTTTGTAATGCAGTTCATTATACTCTTGGTAAATTCAAGGGGATTGGTGTGAACAAGATTGGGCTGGTATGCATTTTTGTTCATTGATATTCTGTTATTTTTTCATTAACATATCCATTTTAGTTTATTGAGTATACTTTTATTTGTTCATTAGTACTCATATTTGTTCATAGGCATTAGCTATTTGTTCATTAAAAAGATTGAATTTTCACTATATTGTTTTTTAATGAATTTAAGGCTTTTTAATGTTTGTTTTCCTCTGCATTTTTACATTTTGTGTTTCCTATATGTACCTCATCGCATTACTATTGCATTGCATTGGATGTGAGAGTGCCAGGATTCCACATTATTGATAACTCAATGAAGAAAGTGAGCTTGAAAACAAGTATGAGCATGTACCTTCTAAAATGGTGAGTTTTATTTCTTTTTTGAAATTTGTAATAGTTTATTTTCAGTATTGACATGTGTGTTTAATATTCAATGAGTTGTTTTGTTTCTTGTTGTTATTTTTTCAGAAAATGTTCTTTGTTGAGCTTATGAAGGTGCTCAATATGGATGCAAGGGATGCTTTTTTCAAGATGATGATAAGGTGCCCTATGAACGAATTGAAATGGATTGGAAAGATAATACAAACAAGACGAATTGTGGAATTTTCTTGATGCGGCACATGGATACATATTTTGGCAACAACTTGTCGGATTAGGATTGTGGACACAATAAACAAGATCAACAACAACTTGATGATTTGAGGATCAGGTACTGTAATGAATTGTTGATGAGTCCATTAAATGAACACAAGGAAGAAACTGAAAAGATTATTGAAGAATTTGTTCCGCCCAAACCGACAGTTGTGTTTCGTGCTCCTCCTAAAAATAAAGCAAAGACCAAGAAGTGTGTAGAAACATTGTTTTTTTTGTAGTACAATGATCTGTGTTGGTTGGAAAACATTTAGAATCCTGCAAACATTTGGTTTTTTGTGTATAGTGTATTGACTTCAATAGCGTTATGGTTGATAGAATAGGTTTTATTGTTGATGTGTATGTTGTTATGGTTCATGTGTATGGTGCTAAGTTTTTGTTCATCAATTGAAATGATTTGTTTATTACTACTATTTATTTGTTCACCAATATGATTACCATAGATTTGTTCATATGTACGGTTAATTTGTTCATCAATACCTTAGATTTGTTCATCAATATGTTTAAGCCCTATGCATACAACACTTTTTGGTGTTTTTTTTGAAGAGTTTTTAGTTTGTTTCATTTATTTATAGGTTTTGTTCATTCTTAATGTATGATTTGTTCATGGATAATATCTATAAGTACATGGAAAAATATTAATTGAAGAATAAAAGTGTTTGTTCATTACTAATTGCTAATTGTTCGTCAATAACATAAATTTGTTCATTGATAATGCAACAATTATGAATACTATGCATTTCACCTAATGCAACAATTATGTATCAAAAATCAAACATTAATGAAAGAACTAATTGGAAACATAGGTGAATGTCCTGTTGTTTTGTCCAAGCGTCTTGCATTTTGCACAAGTCCTTTGCTCCTTTTTTGCTTTCTGCATTGCGTTCTCTTTACCTCCCACAATACGTCGTTCTTTCTTCCTCCCTTTTGTCACTGCTCGTTCAGGAGGGTGTACCTCAACAAAAGTCGGTCTATTTCCCAAGAATTTCTGAATTGAACTTTGCCTTATTGATGTAGATGATTCCCCTCCAAATAAGCTTAGATAGGTTTCCTTTTTTCCTTCAAGAAACTTATTAACTATTTGATATCCGCCTTTCTAGTTATGTTTTAGGGTGTGTTTTTATGTGTTTGAGTCTTTTTCTTTAGTTTTGTGTTTTGTTTTGAGTCGTTTGTGTAGGTTTTCGTATTTCCTTAAGATATGGAGTCTACATAAGCTTTGGTGGTGTTTTTATAGGTTTTGGAGCTGTTTGGAGCAGTTTTAAGGGGAGGAGCAAAGCTGAGGAAAAGCTCAAGGAATGAAGTCCATAAAGAGATAAAGAATCAAGTTCCAGCTAAGAAGGAAGTAGAGAAACTCGTTACTAAGCTTAAGCAAAAAGAATCGAGGCAAAAAAAGGTGTAACGAACCCCCTATCGAAGTTTTAATCTCTGTTTGAAGCCAGTTTTCAATGGTGAAGGGGGTCGATAACGAGGCTGCTGGGGTCATTACCGAGGTGCATAGGTTGGTAACGAAGTGTTCAACAAAGGAGGAAAAGTTCAACAAAATCAGAGTTCTACCACCCTGATGGGGTCGGTACCGAGGGTCCCGTGTCGGTAGGAGCAGCGAATCGGCGCATTTAATGCACTTTTATCCTATATCTTTTATGTTTTTAGATAGTTTTAAGGGATATATCTTTTAGACATTTATTTCCTTATAGATAGATTAGTTTTCTCTATAAATACTCTTGTCTAGTACCTTCTTTTGATCATCAATTGCCTGGGGAGGCACATTAGGGAGGAGAGAATAGAGAGGAGGGGTGTGAGAGAGTAGATAGAGAGGACGAGTTTGTGGAGATTATTTGGAAGGCAAGTTTGCTTTGAATTCAGTTTTGTAAGTTTTCCTTTCATTAATTTAGATGATCTTCTTAATTATGATGTGTGAGTAGTCTTCCTCTCTAAGGTTGGGGTTAAACCCAACAATGGTTATGTATGCTTGTCTTTGATCATGTGTTGATTGTTTCTATCATAATTCCTCTCTCTTGTTCTTAACTCCTTGAAACGAAAGTGGATAGGAATTTCTCATTCATAGTTGAAGCGACAACGGAAACGTTGAATCAGAATAGTCAATTTAGGGTTTTGAAGCGAAAGCGGATTAATCCGAGTTGAAGTAGAAGATATAGATGGTAAAGTTCATTGATTTTGCGAAATTTTATTGATTTACTTGCTTAAGTTAACGAAAGTTAGCAACATTATGTGATAAAAGCATGATCTATGTGTTTCATTTGCGTATGTATGCATCATTGTTGTTGTGGGGATACCTTAACTTTAGAATTTCTCTCTTTTGATTTAAAAATCTAAAATTTCTCTCTAAGTTGCGCTCTAAGTAAGAACAGAACTTGATACTGACTTTCTCCCGTGGACGAACCTGACTCCCCTGTACTCAGCGGGGTCTTGATTATAAATTTATTTGTTGTCAAGAAACCCTCTCAACAAATTGGCTCCGTTGCCGGGGATATTTCAATAGTTCCAAGTCTTGTTCTTTTAGCATTTTTCGGGACTCTGTCGAGTCATTAACAACCCCCTAGGGGGTCGGTACCAACCTTGTCGGTAAACCCAATTTTTCTTCTTTCTTCTGTTTGTTTTAAGGATCACTGTCGAGTCGGTAACGACCCTACCCAGTTTGATACTGACCCTGTCGACAGAACTCAGTTTTTTGCTTTTCAGTTTTTGTTTACGGGATCACTGCAGGCTCGTTCCCGACCCTCTAGGCCTCGGTACTGACCCTCCTCTGAGAACCAGTTTTGCTTTTAATTTCGTTTTTGGTTTTTTGCTTACAGTGTATGCCAGCTGAAGGACGCCGTGTTGTCTCTAATCCAGTAGTAGACCCTAAACCCGAGTGATCCTTCCACCGTAGATTACGAGAAAACAAAGCAATGGCAACCGCTATAGAGATGGACAATAGATGGCCGACCTCTGAGCCCAGATGGATCGGCTCCAAGCTGAAACAGATCGTGAGAAGGTACATACTACTCAGTTACGGGAACAATTAAATGCCTTCCCAAAGAATGTCAAACAGTATATGCACCCAGAACTAAGGGTGCCAGAATCTGCAATAGTTCTCCCATAAATAGAGAAAGCTATTGACATCAAATCTCAATTCATATCCTTGATTAAAAGATCTCAATTTGAAGGGAAACTAACTAACTGCCCAATAGAACGTATTAAAAACATTATTGATTTATGTGACACTATTTTTGCTGATGGTGTCTCTTTGGAATATGTTTTCTTGAAAGCTTTCAAGTGGTCTCTTGCAGGGAAGGCCCTGAGCTGGTTAGAGAGCCTACCTCCTAGGTCGGTTAGAACATGGAAAGCTTTGCAGGACTTGTTCTTGACCAAGTTCTTCCCACCTGCCAAGACTACGGAGTTAAGGAAACGCATCACCTCTTACCACCAGCTGCCTAATGAGACCTTTGTGGAGACATGGGAGAGATTCAAGGAGATGCTTAGACAGTGGCTTACCCATGGTCAACCACAATATGTACTCCAAGAAATCTTCTTCCAAGGGATCAACGCTGAAACGAAGAACCGCATTAACCTGTACACTGCTTGCGGTTTCATAGAGATGGATCCCGATGAGGCGTGGGCGTTACTTGACAAGTTGACCAACTAATATGCAATGTATAGAATACAACAAGCCCAACAACCCCAACAAAGGCTCTATAATCCAAACAAGGACGAGGTAGACCTAGAAGTGAAGCACCAATTCTTGCAAGACGAGATCAACCGTTTGAAAAAGCAGGTAAGTTATCTTAAATCATCTCCATCTTGTCAAGAATGCGGGTCTCAAGCCCATATAGGAACCAAGGTAATACTAACTTGCAACAGGTTCGTGCTGCTGAGGCGTATGAAGAAGCTAACTACATGAGGGGTCCATATAGGAACCAAGGTAATACTTTTTAAGCAGGGAGGAATAACAATCAGCCCACTTGGGGAAATCATGCATATGGACAAGGGAGTCAACCTCCTCAGCAAGATCAAAGGGTTCCAACTTATAGACCCCGGGCTATCAAGAGACGCCATCATGGGTGAATAGACTGCAAGAGGGTATTAATGGAGTGCACAACAAGATTGTTGGAGTTCGTTCTGACCTAAAAGGTGTACATGTACAATTGGGAGAAATCGAAACCAAGAGAAAGAGTGTAAATTCCTAATTATGTAACCTTGCTACACAAATTCTGAGACCTCAAGGGCAACTCCCGGGCTGTCCTGAGGAAAACCCGAGAGGACAAATAGCAGTTGTACACCTAAGGAGCGGAAAGACACTACCGAACCGTGCTCAGGCCAAGGAGAAAGAGCTCGGTAACGAAGAAGACGCTCCAGTTCGGGTCGATAACGGACCCACCCGAGTCGATACCGAGCCTCAAACACTCGGTACAGATCACACACAGGTCGTTAACGACCCCAACCTAGGTAAGCCTTCTAAACAGAATTGTTCTCTCATTACCGACCCCCTAGGGTCGGTACTGACCCTTTATTTGCACCGATCGACCCTCTTGTCGATTCGGTAGGGCCTCGATCCAGGCTTCTTTCTACTCCGAGTCCATCAAAGACTCTTCCTTTCTCGATTAAGAATTCTAATGATGTTACGGAGGGAAAGTTTAGACGCTTTGTTAAAATTCTCCAAGGCTTGAACATCTCTATACCATTTACTGAAGCCCTTAATAGAATGCCAGCCTACACTAAATTTTTGAAAGAGATTTTGAGCATGAAAAGATCTATATCGGAGCTGACGAGTGAAGTCCGATCCTTAAAGCTCCCAGAAAAGCTAGGTGATATAGGTAAGTTTGCTAATACCATTTGTATTGGAACTTACTGTTTCAAAGTGCTTTGTGATTTAGGAGCCAGTGCCAACCTATTGCCATTATCCATTTGGTCAAAAGCTAGAATGGGACCATTAGAACCGATCAACATGAGGTTGTACATGGCGAACGGATCTTGTGTCAAGGCAACTAGAGTCGTTGACGATGTCCCTATCCAAGTTGGAAAATTCTTTGTCCCAAACGACTTCATTGTTCTAGATTTTTCTAACCCTATTGTAGGACTACCGAGCATACTTGTTGATGATAGAGGACCAAATGTCTTGGATAGAAGCTTTGAAGCTTTTCCATCTAAGTATGGGGTTTCTCTTGATCCCGACAAAGCTGGATGGAAGCCGCCCTGATCCGCCAAGGTAAGTTCATCGGGCTAACGACGTTAAGCATAGCGCTTATGGGAGGCAACCCGCTTTTTATTTTTTGCTTTCTTAGTTCTTTTTACTAGCTTTCTTTTGACTTGTTTTTAAGTTAGATTAGTATGGTAGGGATACAAGTTTTTCTAAAGTGACTCAGGTACAAAGATGTGGAAGAAGTGCTACACAGAGAAGCAATATACTCGGTGCTAAGAGCAAACAAAGAAATTCGGCGGCACTACAGCAAGCTCGGTAACGACCCCTCATGGTCGGTACCGACCTCTACAGATAACCGGAAAAAAAATCAAAACTCCTTAGTGATTATTGGTTTCAACCAGCTTCAGTTTTATTTTGTGAGTTCCCTTTTCTTATCCTCTTTAATCTTTTTATGTATTTAAACAGTGAGGACACTGTTTGGTTTAAGTATGGGATGGGGGAAAAGGAAACTCGGTTATTATGTTTGTGTGTTTAGGATTGATAATATTCCACTTAGATGTTCTATGATATGATGTAACTTGCTTGATCATGTAATTCCTTTAGCATGTTTAGATAGCTTTGCTTGAATCCTTTGAAAGTTGTTTTTATGTGGATATTTAGCATGTGATGACATTGAGCACATATAATCTTTGGTAAAGGTGACTTAAATCCAACAAAAATTACTACATTGTGAGTTATTTTTGGCCTTATAGGGAGAACATCAAGAATCCCTCTTCTTTTCTTGTGTGATTTTACTCTTGTTATGCATATTATCTCTTGTCATTGATATGGTTATCTATTTCTTGAAACCTATATGAGATATTAGTTCATTGTATGTGAAATCATATGATGGAGAACTTATTTCTTTAATCCACTTTTTATCCTTTCTTTTTACCTACGTTATGCATTATCCTCTTTTTGAAGCCAATTTGAGCCTTTAAACCTTTTATTTTTAGCTCTACAAAATTGTTTCCTAGCCAATAAAAGCTTGACCTTATCTTAGGACTTAGTTGGTTGAAGTTATTTTGTTGAGTAAGTAAGATTGGTTCAAGTGTGGGGTAATGTGGGTTGGGTAAAAGTGAAAAATCTTGCAGCTTGTTATGTAAAAGGAGTTTGGTTCTCTGTGTGCACCCAGTGATGAAAAAGAAATAAGGGGAAAAACAGAAAAAAATGTAGAGTCGTTACCGACCCCAATAGGGTCGGTACCGATCCCCCTCAGAAATCGAAAGAATAAAGATCATGAAAAAAATCTGAAATATCAAGAGAAAAGTGTTGAGTAGTGAATAGTGTGCATGAGCCAATTCTTGTTTGTTATTTTTAGCAAGATTAGTTGGGATATAAAAAGGGTTAATGAGATGAGTGTGCATAATGTTTAGTGAGTTTGGTTTATCTTTTGATGTTTTGAGGTGAGTTGTGTTGGAGAGTTTAGGAGTCCATATTCTCATATTTTTAGCACCACAAACCAAAATATTTCCATGCCTTATTGTTATTACCAAGACCCATTACAACCCGGCCGAATGGAAACTTCTATGAAGTTTTTCATTGAGCCTAAGTTCTCTTGATGTTTTTATGTGTTTTGACATCTCAGGTGGAGAGTTTGGTGATATAAGTAACAATGACTATGTTGATTTTTTTTATATTGGATTGAGTTGAGAGTTATTATTCTAAGCCCAAACAGTTGAGAGTTGAGTGAAACACATTACCCTTGTGAGGTTGGATTTTAAGTTGCTTTTTGCTTGAGGTTGATCATATATGTGTGATGACATTAGATTCACCTGTCTATTTATTCTACTTGTACTCTGATGTTGCTTTTTCATAAAGGCATTGACTTGATATATGTGTTGATGGTTTTGATTGATGTCTTGTTGATTGCTTGAGGACAAGCAAGTCTAAGTATGGGGTATTTTGATATCCACCTTTCTAGTTATGTTTTTAGGGTGTGTTTTTATGTGTTTGAGTCTTTTTCTTTAGTTTTGTGTTTTGTTTTGAGTCGTTTGTGTAGGTTTTCATATTTCCTTAAGATATGGAGTCTACATAAGCTTTGGTGGTGTTTTTATAGGTTTTGGAGCTGTTTGGAGCAGTTCTAAGGAGAGGAGCAAAGCCGAGGAAAAGCTCAAGGAATGAAGTCCATAAAGAGATAAAGAATCAAGTTCCACCTAAGAAGGAAGTAGAGAAACTCGTTACTAAGCTTAAGGAAAAAGAATCAAGGAAAAATAAAGTGTAACGAACCCCCTATCAAAGTTTTACTCTCTATTACAAGCCTGTTTTCAATGCTGAAGGGGGTCAATAACGAGGCTGCTAGGGTCGTTACGGAGGTGCATATGTTGGTAACGAGGTGTTCAACAAAAGAGGAAAAGTTCAGCAAAATCAGAGTTCTACCGACCCTGATGGGGTCGGTACCAAGGGTCCCGTGTCGGTAGGAGTAGCGAGTCGGCGCATTTAATGCACTTTTATCCTATATCTTTTATGTCTTTAGATAGTTTTAAGGTATATATCTTTTAGACATTTATTTCCTTATAGATAGATTAGTTTTCTCTATAAATACTCTTGTCAAGTACCTTCTTTTGATCATCAATTGCCTGGGGAGGCATGTTAGGGAGGAGAGAAGAGAGAGGAGGGGCGTGAGTGAGTAGATAGAGAGGACGAGTTTGTGGAGATTATTTGGAAGGCAAGTTTGCTTTGAATTCAGTTTTAGAAGTTTTCCTTTTATTAAATTATATGATCTTCTTAATTATGATGTGTGAGTAGTCTTCCTCTCTAAGGTTGGGTTTAAACCCAACAATGGTTATGTATACTTGCCTTTGATAATGTCTTGATTGTTTTTATCATAATTCTTCTCTCTTGTTCTTAACTCCTTGAAACGAAAGTGGATAGGAAAATCTCATTCATAGTTGAAGCGAAAGCGGAAACCTTGAATCGGAATAGTCAATTTAGTATTTTGAAGCAAAAGCGGATCAATCCTAGTTGAAGTAGAAGAGATAGATAGTAAAGTTCATTGATTTGGCGAAAGTTGATTGATTTACTTGCTTAAGTTAACGAAAGTTAGCAACTTTATGTGATAAAAGCATGATCTATGTGTTTCATTGGCATATGTATGCATAATTGTTGTTGCGGGGATACCTTAACTTTAGAATTTCTCTCTTTTGATTTAAAAATCTAAACTTTCTCTCTTACTTGCGCTCTAAGTAAGAATATAACTTGATATTGACATTCTCCCGTGGACGAACCTGACTCCCCTGTACTCGGCCGGGTCTTGATTATAAATTTATTTGTTGTCAAGAAACCCTTTCAACACTCTTTGACGTGTTTTGTGTTGTCCATTATGGCATTAATGCAAGAATGTACTTGTTGAGTCGGTGTTAGGAACTCACGTTCATTAACACTGGAACAACGTCCTCGGTTTTGATAATAACAAACACCATGAGAACTAATGCCAATTGTCAAGTATTTCAGTACAACCGGTTGCGCGTCATAAAGCAAATCACAGAATTACAAGTTCCCAAAGCATGAGAACTAATGCAACGACGAAAAAGAAAGTGACCAACCTCAAAAGAGAACAGAGTTCCTAAGAGATGGGAACTTAGTGAACCAGAGTTCCCATACGATGGGAACTGGATGAGAAGAACATGAATCCCTTGAGGTTAAGAAGAGTTCCCAATATAAGGGAACCGAGAAGATGAGAGTTCCCTTTGGATGGGAATTGGCGCAAGCGTGAAGGGGACATCTCAACACATTTTTAGGGATCCTGTCTATGCCGGACAAAAGAGCGTCTCAGACATCAGAGATGTAGCAGGATGAAGAAGACCATCCAACGGTCCGAAGTGATTCAAGAGTTGACAATTCAAATTCAAATCAAAGCCACATGTCAACCTTAAGGATTATACTTGGAGAACAAGGTAAAAAGGGTATTTAGGACAAATACCACTAATGGATAAGTGTTTCCTATCACGCCTATTTTAACCCTTCAACAGTGACCTTGCTTATAATTAAATATTAAAAATGATGATATGTGTGCTTATAATTTTACACATCCCACTAAAGTACAAAATAAGTATATGAATAATATACAAAAAAATATAACTTCACATAGATAATATAAAAATATAATCAATGAGAGCACTTGTGATAGCATGGGCCATCCACTTAGTGTTTTTGAAAAATAAGATTATTATAAATTTGAACTAAACGAGCCTTTTAATTTACCGGAATGTAAAAGGCCCCATATAAGTCAAATAAATAGTATTTTATGAATGTTTTAGATAACAATATATACATATTGGTTAATTAAATATGAGTATACAAAATATAAATATTTTGGCAACTTTATGTTTATAGATTTATGTTTATAGATACTAGGTAAGCCTCGGCGTGCTCCGCACACCGCAAAAGAAGTCTACAATAATTTGTTGGTTAATTTCTTCTAGCTTGCGCAAACATGAGATTTATAAGCTCTAATTTGTTCTTTCAACCTGTGTAAGTACACCTAAAATCCCCCATCAAAGGATGCTTCTTTATCATTGTTTGGTTCTCCAAATATTGAGCATATCTAGATAAAGCATACTACAAAGATCAAAGGATGCACACAATGATAAATAATTTGATAATATTAGCAAAATAAAAACGAATACCAAATTTACCACAAAAGTATAAGGTTGTATATTGCCCGATGATAATCAAACTGCAATTGTATTACTGCACAAAATAATTAGAAGCATGGCATTTTAGATAAGTACTTAGAAGCTAGGCCCAAGCCCTAGTGGTTAAACCATCCCGAATAATTAGAAGCATGGCATTTTAGATATGTCAACTGCAATGTTCCTTTAATCCTATAGACCGTGCCATACAACCTTTTTATTACCATACTGATTGCTTATCGAATAATCATCACATGTTCTTTTACATGGAGAATAACACTTAACCTCGAGAAAACGAAATCAGCTCCAAGTTTATCTACATTGGCGATTGATTTTCTTCTACAAAATCAAATTCATTCAAAATTGGGGTCAATGTTACATGACACTTTAAGTAGCTTTAGTCTATGTTTAATGAATTTAGTGTACACTCAGGGCCACAAATGTAGAAAATCAACTTTGAACCATGCAATGAATAAACATAAACTAATAAAGCCATAATGTAGTGTTTTATTAGTCCCATTAAAGCCATAAATTGAGTATGACAATTCTAGATATTGTATGGATAATATGCGTTCGTTGGCCATAAAGCCAAAATAATTACTATATAATAAATTATAAATAACAACACAAGAAAAACCAATCAATATAGAGTAAATTTAGTTATGATACATATTGTAAAATGGCTCCCATATAAAATAAAATACAATTAGTTATAAACAAACTGTAAGTACCTTTTTATAACTGCAACAAAGCATGCTATTAGGTTTCCTTTCAACAGTAGTTGAAACTATACGTGTAAGCTTCCTTGATCAGTAAGACTTGTGTGTGGCTGTTGCGATGATGTTGGGACCTCTGGTTCTAAACATCGTAACAACAATACCACTCTCCAGTTTTGATAATGACAAATGCCATTTGGAAACTAACGTATTTTATTCAAGTATTTCTAAGGAACACAGGTCTAGTAAATGATCTTCATGAATGTCCAAGGAACACTGACCTACATAATGAAGAGTTTCTCTCAAAGGAACTCTGAAGAAGACATTTCCCATCACATGGGAACTCACATGTGAAGACAAAGACAAGTCAGCGAGATTTTCGGGATCCTGCCTCAAGACAAAACAAACGCTCAGTCTGAGGAACAGACTGAGGCGTTTGATCCAACGACCCGATCAACTCTCAAAGTTGACCCAATTCAAATAGTGTCACATGTGAAGGACACCGACTTGGCACACAAGACAAAAGGGGCATTTCGGACACAAATGAAAGTCAAGATTGAAGCCCAAGTATCACAAGTATAAAGCCAAGTGAATAGTGCTCGAAGAGAGTACTTCTCCTAGAACTCACACATACTCCCAGAAAGAGAGAAAGAAAGAAAGACGAAGAGAAGTCCCCGGTGGCGAGTGTCTGATCTCGGCGACGGTGAAGCTAAGTTCCCAGGAGCAAGGGAACTGAGATAGCCAAGGTGTAAGGTTTGGTTTTCTGTTTTAGTTGAGTCGTTCGCTTAGGAACTCAGTTGAGAAGATTCATTAGTGTTGCTAGAGTTAGGTAGAACTCATAGGAACAGAGAAGTTTGAATCTGGCTGGTTGTAACTAAGGAACAAATCAATAATACAAGTAAGTCATTCAAAATCCTCCAAGCGAAGGTAGAGGTTTACCCACACAACTAGTTGGTTGTTGTGGGGTTCCTCTATAAGGGAACTGTGTTCTTTACTGTTTGCCTACCTGCGCTTATTTACTTCCGCTGCCTTGGGAACAGCTTAACTGCCAGTTCCCAAGCTCTCGCTAACCTCTTACGATCCAACAATTGGAATCAGAGTGAGGTTGCTCTAGATTTGTGTTAGCATCGCAGGTTTCAAAATGGCTCACGAACTCACTCAAGTCGGACACAACAACAGCAAGCCACCAAGGCTTATCACTGGAAGATTCGTAAACTGGCAACGCGACATGAAGGACTGGATGCGGAGCCAGGATTATCCGGCTTAGTGTGTCATAGAGAAAGGGAACTTTGAAGTAGATCCAGCCATCAAGGACGACTACTCCAAATGGGGGCCAAATGAGTGGAAATGCATGGAGGCCAACTTCAAAGCTAAACATTACCTCAAAAATGCTATGACGGTTCAAGACGGTGACAGGGTAGCTAACCTGGACACCGCCAAGGAAGTGTGGGAAGCCATTCAACAGATGCATATTGGGAACTCTGACCTCAGAGAGGACCTCCAAATGAATGCAAGAAGGGAGTTCTTCAACTTCCAGATGACAATGGGAGAATCTGTTGATAGTTACCAATCCCGCTTCGAAGGCCTATGCACCGAGCTCGTGGGACTAGGAATCACAAAGGAAGAGATCACAGACAAAATGAAGGTCCAACAACTGTTCAACGGCCTGACTGATGAGTGGGCAAATGAAAGAACTATGTTCAAGGAAAATCCCGAGAATAAAACTCTGATGCTCCACCAAGTTTTTGGAAAACTGGTGGGACATGAGAAAAGGAAGCAAGACGACAAGGAGCAAAAAAGGGCACACCAAGGGATTGCCCTCAAACTTGAAAAAATGCTCAAGTCAGTTCAAGAACAACATGAAGAATCTGAAGAAGAAGAGGATGAGGAACTGGTCCTAGTAACAAAGGCCCTTCGATCCTTCTACAAAGGAAAATTCAAAAAGGGAAATGGGAACCCACAGAAAGGACAGAGTTCCCAAAGAAAACCTGTTGAGAAGGACCTCTCGGACGTCACATGCTACAAGTGCTACAAAAAGGGACACTTCGCGAAGGAGTGCCCACTGGGAACTGACGACCGTAGACAAGGGAAGAAGGCCTACATCGCCACCTAGGATGATGACGAGGACGAAGATCCTGAATCTTGGGAATCCCCTGACATGTGCGCAATGGCCATTGGAGATACCACTGGGGAACAACCTAGTGAGGTAACCACTGAATCTGTTCTTGCTTCCCTATCTAATTATGAAAAACCTGAGTTGCTTAAACTTATCTCAAGTCTTGTCAAAGATAATATTAAACTGCAAAAGAAGCTTGAAAATGTGGAACACACCAATGCCGAGTTAGTTGGTCTTGAACCCTGTTCCAACTGTGTGTCCCTAATCGACAAGCTTCAGTCCTATGTGTCTCACATTGTAGATCTTGAGGATGAGATCAAAACCCTAGATAGTGATAAGAACACCTTCTTACAAAACCTGAGTAAGAAAGAGGGGAGCCCTGAAGCCTCATGTTCCCAAACCAAATTTGGCCCTGCCAAACACGGGATAGGGTACAAGTCAGAGAGCCCTAGGAAAGGAAAGTCTCCCTTGAGTGAACAAGAAATCCACGAGTGTAGGGCCTTAGAACTTCAGTGTGAAAAACAAAAGAATGCCCAGTTAGAAGAGAAAATCCGTGTCTTGGAAAGTGGAGTAAATGGAGAATCAGACTATTACACTGGGAACACCGGGCACAAGCTGTATGTCCAAATAGCCAATGGAAATGGGTCTAGAGTATACAACAAGGAAACCATGTATAGGAACAAGATACAAAGACCCCATCCTAAGTACTACCTAGGAGAATACTACAAGATCTGCTGGAATTGTGGTGCTCATGGGCACTACAAGGAAAGCTGTCCTTAAGCTAAGGCCCAAACCCAGAGGAACCACAAGTATTGGAACAGGCAAAATCAAAAGTCCAATAAATCTGCTAGAGTTCCCACAAATGGGAATAAACTTTGCCTATAACAAGTAATCTCGAGACATTAACATTGCTGATTATGTGTTATTTGAGATTGTCTTCCCTTGCAAGGGACCATGCAAGAGTCATCTTGCCTGGGTCCTCAAAAACTAACTTTTCTTGTAGGTGGCGGTGAGGGGGAACAACACATGGGTCATTGATAGTGGATGTTCTAACCACATGACTGGAAACAAAGACAACCTCACCTCACTCCACCCAAAGGCCGAAGGAGGTCATGTGTCCTTTGGCAACAAGAATAAAGGGGAAATCATAGGAACCGGGGAAGTACTACTCAACAAATCAATCAAAATCAGCAATTTTTAACTTGGTGAAGGACCTGGGATTCAATCTCTTAAGCGTATCTCAGATATGTGATCAAGGGAACAACATTGTCACCTTTGATTCAAGAGAGTGCCTAGTGATCAACAAGAAGACTAACAAAATCATTCTGAAGGGAAGAAGGTCCAACAACATCTATGTGGTGGATACAGACTTTGATCCACCAAGGAAACTGTGCTTAGCGAGTTCCCTTGACGAAACGGAACTCTGGCACAAGAGATTAAGCCATGCAGGAATCAGTCAGATCTTAAAGCTCTATCTACATGATCTGGTTATTGGCCTCCCAAGAATCAACATCGAGGGAGCTAAGATGTGTGAAGCATGTGTCCGGGGCAAACAAACCAGAAGTTCCTTCAAACCAAAAAGGGTAGTCAGCACAACAAGGCCCTTGGAGCTAATCCACATGGACCTTTGTGGTCCCATGGACACTGAAAGCTACAGAGGAAAGAGGTACATGTATATTTTAATTGATGATTTTTCAAGGTTTACATGGGTTATTTTCTTGAGATCAAAATCAGATACCTTCAAAGAATTTGAGACTCTAATCAAGAGGATGGAAGTTAGCATGGGAATCAAGCTCAAGGCACTCAGATCTGACCATGGGACCGAGTTCAAAAACTCAGAGTTCCTAAGGTACTGTGAAAACAATGGAGTATCCCACAACTTCTCGGCTCCTCGCACTCCTCAACAAAATGGCGTGGTGGAAAGGAAAAACAGAACCTTGGAAGACATGGCAAGGACCATGATGCTAGAGAGTGGAGTTCCTCCAGGTTTCTGGGCCGAAGCCATCTCCACAGCTACTTACATCCTAAATCGAGCCATGACACGTCCCATGATCAAGAAAACATCATATGAGCTAATCAAGGGAAGGAATCCTAATATCTCTCACCTAAGGACCTTTGGGTGCAGATGTTTCATCCACAACAATGGCAAAGATAATCTTGGGAAGTTTGACCCTAAAAGTGATGAAGGGATCTTCCTGGGCTACTCCTCCCAAAGCAAGGCGTACAGGGTCTACAACAAGAGGACCAAGAAGATAGAAGAAAGCATTCACGTCATCTTCGACAAACAATCTGTAAGGGTGGGAACAGAGGCCCAAGGAAAGGGAACTTTGTTCAAACTAGTCAGACAATAAGAAGAAGACGACGATGATGAACCAAGAAAAAGAGATAAAGACTATCTGAGTGGAAACAACATCCCGCAACAAGGGAACAACGAAGGAGATCAAAATTCCACAGATCAAAGCTCCTTTGAAGTTCCCTCCTCAACAGAAGAACCACAAGATGCATCAAACTCTCTTGTTCCCCAAAATGACGTTGTACCAGAATTCAATGTTTAGGGGGAACAACGCGGGAACCCTGAAGAGAATCCTGACGAGAGTCTCAGTGAAGAAGTTGAGCATAACTGTTCCCCTAAAGAAGAGGAGGCTCAAGATACAAATGAAGAGACAAGGGAGCAGATTGATGTCTCACATATCCGAACCAGGAACTACCATCAGAAGAGGGATCACCTCATCGATAACATCATCACTCCCTATGACAAAGGTGTTCAAACTCGCTCCTCTCTCAATAATTTCTGTGCTTTTAACGCCTTTGTCTCGCTGGTGGAATCGAAAAGCATCAAAGAAGCTCTAAAGGACCCAGACTGGATTCAAGCCATGTAAGAGGAACTCCATCAATTCGAGAGGAACAAGGTGTGGAAGCTAGTTCTTAGACCCAAGAACAAGAACATCATAGGAACTCGATGGGTCTTTAGAAACAAGCTTGATGATACTGGGGCTGTAGCAAGGAACAAGGCACGACTGGTGGCACAAGGATACAAGTAAGAGGAGGGAATCGACTATGATGAGACCTTCGCACCAGTTGCACGAATTGAGGCAATCCATCTCCTCATAGCCTATGCAGCTCACAAAGGATTCAAGTTGTACCAAATGGATGTGAAGACGACCTTTCTCAATGGGCACCTCAAGGAAGAAGTATACGTGGCTAACCCCCAGGATTCGAAGATGAAAAGCTACCTAACCACGTCTACTTCTTGGAGAGGGCCCTCTATGGTCTCAAACAAGCTCCCAGAGCATGGTATGACAGGTTCGCTCAATTCCTTTTGTCTCATGGATACCTTCGAGGTTCCATAGACAAAACCTTGTTCCTAAAGAAAGAATCTAAGGATATTTTGATTGTGCAAGTATATGTTGATGACATTGTTTTTGGAGCAACTAACGAAACTCTTGTAGAAAAATTTAAGAACCTCATGAGTAGTGAGTTTGACATGAGTCTCATAGGGGAACTCACGTTCTTCTTGGGACTCCAAATATCTCAAACTAAGGAGGGAACAAGGATTCATCAACAAAAATACATCAGAGAAATGCTCGTGAAGTATGGGATGGAACACTCCAGGCCCATCGACACTCCCATCTCACTAAATTCAAGGCTTAATGCGGATGAAACAGGTATAAGTGTGGACCAAAGAAATTATCGAGGTATGATTGGGTCCCTTCTCTACTTGACTGCTAGTAGACCTGATATCATGTTCTCCGTATGTCTTTGTGCTCGTTTTCAAGCTAACCCTAAAGAATCACACCTGAAATAGGTGAAGAGGATTTTCAAGTATCTTAAAGGGAACGATTACTTGTGTCTGTGGTATCCAAGGAACAACTCCCTTGAGCTGGCTGCATACTCAGATGCAGACTTCACAGGACACCTAGTTGATCGCAAAAGCACCTCAGGAATGGCCCAGTTCCTAGGATCATGCCTGGTCTCATGGGGATCAAAGAAGCAAAACTTCGTGGCACTCTCCACAGCTGAAGCAGAGTACGTGGCTGCCGCCTCATGTTGTTCCCAAGTTCTATGGCTCAAGTACCAACTACAAGATTACGGTATGACTTTTGGCCCTGTTCCCATTAGATGTGATAATACAAGCGCCATTAACATATCAAAAAATCTTGTGCATCATTCACGTACTAAGCATATAGACATTAGGCACCACTTCCTACGTGACAATGTAGAGCATGGGAACATCTCTATGGAACACTGTAGGACTGAAGAGCAAATTGCGGACATTCTTACTAAGGCTTTAGACAGACGTCCCTATCAACGTCTCCGGATGCTCCTAGGGATGATAACTCTAAACTGAACAAGTCCCTGTTTGTTATTCCCTCGGTGCTTGGCTAGTTAACATTGAATTGCATGATAGGGAACACTAGAAACAATTGCTTTCATTTTTCCATATTACTAGTCTAGAGCTTTTTAATGTACTTTTGGAACTCTATTTCTTTTGGCCCAAAATGATCAACCAGAGTTCCCTCTAACCCTCATTACAAGCCACCATGACGGTTGATCATAAAACCAACCCTACACCAAGGGCCAGACAAACGCTTCTCATGAGCCAAACTCCCTATCCCTTTATCGAGTTGTAATTGTCTAGTTCTTTTGTAAGTTCCCAAGCCCCACAAAGAATTTGAGTGTGAGTTCCCTTATCCACTCCACTCAAATCGACCTTTTCAAGATCATGGGAACTGGTGCTCACAAGCAAGGGAACACTGATAACTCTGGAAAGATGAAGCGTCACTTGGGAAATGGGATATTGCGTCAGAATCCAAAGCGTTATGGGCCAAGCATTTGAAAGTCTCGAAGTGACCTCCCTTGGAGAAAGTGACGCGTGTCATAAGCATGCTAAGGAAGTTGAAACGCTCCTCCGCATCCATTGGCCAATGGTTATCGAGGTTTTTTTTCAACTTCCCTTTCTACCCTCGCCTCTCTCTCACATAAAAAACCCCTTTTTGCTATTTTTGGGCCCTTCTTCCTCATTCATCCTCTGCAACTCATCTTCTCCAAAACTCTTTCTCTTTCTCTTTCGAGCAAACCTCCAAAACCTCTCCTTCCCAAAATTTCCCAAAATTTCTCTCATGGCTCCAATTCACACTCTTGAACAAGTTCGTGAGTGGATCCAAGCCAATCCCAAAACCCTATTCGTCACCATGTTGGGTGATCTTGATAAAGAACAAGACCCTGCCCTTCGAGCAATTCTCTTCGAAGGGCTTTACAAATATGTTAGGGTGCGTTTGGTATTACTTATTTGGTGTGCTTATAAGCACAAAAATGCTTATATGCAGAAATAAGCACATAAGCATTGTCGAACACTCATTTTGACCAAGTTTTAAGCAACCTGTAAGCACATGCTTATAAGCAAAAAAAAATAATCAACACACCCCATGTTTATTGGTTTAAGCATGCTTATCCCACAAAAGTGTAAGCACGTGGGCCCCACTCCAATTTTTAATACATACCCTCATAAATACCTCTATCTCCCCTTGTCTTCTTCCTCACTCTTCTTCCCCATAACTCCTACCTCCATTGAAAGCTCCCCTTCACCGCCGGCGCTTCTATGCCTCGCCAAGTCTACAAATTTTAGTCACCCCAGACCCAATTTCATTCAACTAATAAAAAAAAATAGGAAGGAGAACCAGAGAGAGTGAGAGAACTGGACATAACGACGGATTCGAGAGAGAATTCTTCACCGCTGGCGTCATTCTTCTCTGCCTCGACAAGCCCAATTTCATTCAACTGATAAACAACCCAGGAAGAAGAACCAAAGAGAAAGTGAATCTGGACAAAACGACGCCCGAATTCGAGCCCGAATTCGGCTCACCACCGGCGCCATTCTTCTCTGCCTCTCTACAAAATTGTCTCCAATAATGGCCATTAAGCCTCTCCGGACTGAACGACAGACTCGGGAGAAAGAATTCGAACAGAACGACGAACTCAGGAGAAAGAATCCGGACAGAACGACGACAATCTGCCTACAAATCCGTCTCCAAAATCAATCGGGAGAAAGAATTTCACCACCGCCGACAATTTTATCGGTTTAAAACAGGCCTAATTTCATTCCACTGATAAACAAGGAAGGAGAACCAGAGGGTAAAGAATTCACCATCGCCGACAATCTGCCTCTTCAAAGTCTGGACAAAGGAGGAGGGAGGATGGAGATAAAAGAGGGGCATAAAAGGGTGTGTAATTTTTAAAAATTTTCAAGGGTAATTTGGACAATTCCTTATTCACCTTTAAAAAATCAGCAAACCCTCCAACCGAACACCACTTGCTTACAGCAGAAATAAGTTTTTACTTATCAAAATCAGAAAAAGTAACTTAACAACACAAGAAACTTATAAGTAACTTATCAGCAAAGTTTACCCGAACGCACCCTTAGTCCTTTTCTTCCTCCTCCGGCAACGCAAACTCTAGCAATGTCTTCCTCCATCACCACAACCTCTCGATCTCCTCCTCCTCCACCTCCTCCTACTCAACCTCCCTCAGTCTCTTCCTCTGGAACCGTAATCCTTGACAGTTTCGGCTCCGAACCCCCTTCTAAACATGAGAAACCCAAACCCTCAAAATCCAAACACTCTTTCTCCAAACGCAAACACTCTCAGATCTGCTCTTCTCGTTCTTCTTTTTCGACTGAACCAAAGAAGAAATCTCTTCTCGCCATGGATGAAGTTCTTAACCTCTCCAAACCAGACGCCTATGTCATCGTCCCCCCATCCGAAATAGAACGACTTTTTTGAAAACGCCCCTCCGTCCCCTCCACCACTAACCCTAAACCCATCTCTGAGACCTCTGGTCCTAGAGATTCGACAACCACCTCCTCCTCTCTTCCCACGCTTGAAGGAACACCCAATCCCCCTCCATCTTCTTCACCACAAAAGATTCCTCCACCCTCCTCCTCCCTCAAAGTTCCCACACCACCTCCATCTCCTCCCACGAAAACTCCCTCACCACCAAAATCTCCTTCCACCGAAAAGCTCCCCTCTCCCTCCTAAGCCTACCAAATCATGCATCTTGACTCCGATGAGGATGAGCTCCCCATCGGAGTAATTGCTCGCAAAAAGGCCAAACTGCAGCCTCCCATCGTCATGGGAATTGCCGAAGAAAATGCGCGCCTTGACGCGCTCGAGGCCGAGAGCTCCAAGCAGAGATCTCGCGACCCTCAACTGCAGAAGGGACCGCAGCTTCCAAGGTCCCAGAAGAAAGGGACCTAGCACCAATTGACGGTGCTAGGGCAAGTAAAAGTCATCAAGAAAAGGATGACAACGAGGACATGGGCCTGTCCTCAGAAGAAGAAGGGACCTCGGATGGTGAGGCCACCACCAATGTGCAAGAAACCGCTAAGGATCAAGGACGCCAAATGGTGGTGTCGGAGGTTGCCCAAGAACAAAGGGAACCTCCCTTGATGATCGAAGCGGCTCACTCCCCCCAGCGAAAAGGAAAGGCTACCGCCTCCAGGGGGAACAAGAAAAAGAAGGGGAAAACAACTGCTTCTAAGAGAGTTCCCACAAAGGAGGACCGCAAGCTCATTCCTCCCCTCGTTCTCAACGAAGAAGAGTTTCAAGAGAAGGGCCTTGGGGAGCTCTGGGATCTCATTAAGGCCTAGGGGTGGGAACACGTCTGTGAGGCTACCGTGAGCGTCGACCCAGCCTCTTCTACAACAACTTTTCCATAGAAGGCACCAAGGGAACTCTCTCCCTCCAGGGCGACGATTTTGTCTTCACTGCCTCAACTCTTCGCCACCAACTCCAAGTCCCTCTCCAGGGCCTCATCGCTATCCCTATCAAAACTTGGGGTGAGTTCAATAGTGATGTCATCTACAACGCCATCTACGAGGGCCGTATTCCCAAAATTGGAACACTCACTCATAATCTGTCCCTCATCGCTAAGTTGGCTCACCAGTTCATCATCACTGTGGTGATCCCAAGGCAAGAGAAGCGTCACCAGCTTAACATCCAAGACGCGATCCTTCTCTACTACTTCCTCCACAAGATGCCCATCAATCTTCCCTGCATCATCTTTGGGCACATGGAAAAATGCATGGCCTCAACTTCCCACTCCTTGCCTTATGCTGGCCTGGTCAAGAAACGGATGCTCAAGGAAGGGCTCTACAAAGCCAACAAGGAAGAAGTGACCATCGGAAGGGAGCTGGACCTCTCTGTGGTCCAGAAGATGCGTCACTCAAAGCAAGATGAGGACCAAGAGGCGCTTCCCTCTGGTGAAGCCTTGCAAAAGGGAACAGTCAAGTGTTGGTCCACATCGCAGCCACGCTTGAAAGGATGGCAGGGACCCAAGAGAAAATTCTGCATGCTTTGTCCCGATTGAGTGAACTCTTGCTCCCACCGAGCCCATGATCTCCCCTTCTTTATCCTTATCCATGTTTTCCCTCCCACAAAATGTTATATGTTCCCTTGTACATTTAACTGCTTAAGTAATATATATGGCTTCTAGTATGATTGCGTGTTCTCTTCTTTCCTTATTCATGCTTATCTGTTTTCGATGATGCCAAAAGGGGGAAGGACAAAATGTGCGAGATGAGTCTTATTTTGAGTTATCACAGAACATGCTATTGCTAAGGGGGAACTATCGCTTAAAATGTTAATTAAGAAAACCTTGTTTCATAAGACGTGGATCTCTAGGAACTCATATCATCTCACACAGGAACTCTGCTGCATATCATATTTTCAAATACATGGTTATTTTTGTAATGGGTTTGTCATCATCAAAAAGGGGGAAATTGGGATGATGTTGGGACCTGTGGTTCTAAACATCGTAACAACGATACCACTCTCCAGTTTTGATAATGACAAACGCCATTTGGGAACTAACGTATTTTATTCAAGTATTTCTAAGGAACACAGGTCCAGTAAATGATCTTCATGAATGTCCAAGGAACACTGGCCTACATAATGAAGAGTTTCTCTCAAAGGAACTCTGAAGATGATAGTTCCCATCACATGGGAACTCACATGTGAAGACAAAGACAAGTCAGCGAGATTTTCGGGATCCTGCCTCAAGACAAAACAAACGCTCAGTCTGAGGAACAGACTGAGGCGTTTGATCCAACGGCCCGATCAACTCTTAAAGTTGACCCAATTCAAATAGTGTCACATGTGAAGGACACCGACTTGGCACACAAGACAAAAGGGGAATTTCGGACACAAATGAAAGTTAAGATTGAAGCCCAAGTATCACAAGTATAAAGCCAAGTGAATAGTGCTCGAAGAGAGTACTTCTCCTAGAACTCACACATACTCCCAGAAAGAGAGAAAGAAGGAAAGAAGAAGAGAAGTCCCCGGCGGCGAGTGTCTGATCTCGGCGACGGTGAAGCTAAGTTCCCAGGAGCAAGGGAACTGAGATAGTCAAGGTGTAAGGTTTGGTTTACCTGTTTTAGTTGAGTCGTTTGCTTAGGAACTCAGTTGAGAAGATTCATTAGTGTTGCTAGAGTTAGGTAGAACTCATAGGAACAGAGAAGTTTGAATCTGGCTGGTTGTAACTAAGGAACAAATCAATAATACAAGTAAGTCATTCAAAATCCTCCAAGAGGAGGTAGAGGTTTAACCACACAACTAGTTGGTTATTGTGGGGTTCCTCTATAAGGGAACTGTGTTCTTTACTGTTTGCTTACCTGCGCTTATTTACTTCCGCTGCCTTGGGAACATCTTAACTTCCAGTTCTCAAGCTCTCGCTAACCTCTTACGATCCAACAGTGGCCAATACTCTCTGAATATCTTTAGATATAAAGAGGACTTGGAAACAAACCTTAACCACCATCCTAGGCAAACATAAACATTAGATTAAGATAATGAAATCATTACGATATAGAACCAGTTATATTAAATCCATAAATGAGATCATTGGCATGTGTGTTTTATAGGAGAAAATGAGTATGCTCTTTAAAAATGTGCATTGAAGCATTGGTCATAAAGATTATGTGGTTCGACAAACAATCTATTGCAAATTTGCATTTTAATGATTTTAGTTTTTTTCCCTAGTGCAATATGCATGAACATGAAGGTTCTGATAGTAGTAAATCAGTTCATATCCAATAAAACTTCAATTTGACCCCATGAATAGGTTTTTATTTCAATGTTGGAAAAGATTATTTTGTATTATACATATCAATTAGAATCTAACAAAATGGAATGTATATTACATATTGGGTTTTTTTAAATCAACACACTAAATGAAACGTATATTACATGATGGAAACGATTATAGCATAAGTTATTAGTTATCATCAAGGTTCTTATAGCTTTCACTCCTATACAGACATGTGAAAATCATAATATACAACCCGATCGAGTAAATGAATGCAAAAGTTTGAGCATACATGCAAAGATTGATAATGCAAAGGTTCAACACAAGATGACTATTTAATCACACAATGAAGAGTAAGTCAATAAAGGACATCATAAAATCACATAATAATTAGTGTTTATAATACTAACAGTCACATGTTGAAAAGAGAGAGAGCATAAAGCACCAAGCAACCTTGAGATCAAGTTCAGCAGAAAGGATAAATTTATGCATGTTGACCATTGAATATGACCTAAAGTGACTTTGTTCTTTGTAAGAGGAAATATAATCCTCATGTACAGTATACCTCAATTGATTTATGAAGAGTTAATTAAATCATACATGTCATCGATTACGTAAGTTGTTAAAAATTATCTTTATCCTAGCAAAAAGTGCATCTTGATTTCAGAAAAATATTCTAATGAAAGAATTAAAGAAATAGCACACACTTTTTGTTAGTTTGATCTCCATTTGCATCAGGCATTATTTGTTTAAAAAATGATAAAATTTGGAGAAAAAAGGTAGGTAATACAACATACTTGTCGCCTAAGAGGAACTTGTCACGATGATTATGTCCAAAATACCAAGCTCTTTATACCTTTGATCTCTTTCCCGAACGTGATGTAATAGCATAAATTTGAAGCTCTAATACTCTCCTAATATAAGAGAATATTGATACTTACGAAAAGGCAAATCGATCCCACGTACCCACTCAAATTAACCCAATCCCTTATCCCAAAATCTCAAATCACCAATCATATTAACCAAATTCCAACAACTCCTAAACCTAAATTTGAAAAACAACACTTAAATAACCCAAATACAAACACATATAAGCAGTCAACCAACTTATGCTCAATAGTTTGATCAAATTAATAGGTCAAGAAATCGTCAAAATAGAAATCTCTGCTAAAGGTTGGCATTCATGCTCCTCAAAACCAACTTTCACTCCACCCCAAAAGAATAAAAATTAATTATCTTCTAAGAGAAAAGTTACGCCTCTTTAGGCTTTACCCTCTGCTGAAAATTCAGTTTTAATTAGGAGTTCTTATCCTTAGTCTTTACACTTTAGAAGATTAGTGGTTTACTTGTACCCTTATTTGTGTTCGGATATTTTGAATTTGGGAAATTTGAACAGTGATTTGATATTGCGGGTTACGAAATTGGGTTATTTTGCCTAGCAAGATTCTGTTTGGGTTACGAAATTGGGTTATTTTGACTGGAAAGAGTAAGATTGAGATTCACATGCACACCAAAATTTCAGAGTTTAAATTTCTTGACAATGTATAATAATAGCATTAATTTTCAAAAATTAACAACCTATTAAACCCTAAAATTAACATATACTATGTATCTCAACTTTAAAATCTAAATCTAGGGCATGAAAATAGGCAAAATTTTCATTAAAAAATTTTAAATGAAATTGACCAAATCTAAGGAGTAGTCTAGATTACTTACACATTGAAGAGAGAAGGTGTTTAGGCTGACTTGAACGACGGGATCTCTGGCGGCGCAACAGAAGAGATGGTGAGGCAGGAGCAGGTGGCGCGGATGACCCGAGGTGGCATAAAGGGGGCAGAGCTCCAATAGGGATGGGTGGCGATGGTGCTCCAATCGGTAAAAGATGGGCTAAGGTGGCCGTGGACCGGCGGCGTCCGGGTGGTGGTTGGGGTTTGTGGCTGGTGATAGAGAGAGAGGTGAGAAGAGAGATGGAGAATGTGAGGCAGAGAGTCGAGAGAGATGTGAGAAAGAGATTGAACGGAGATTGAGAGCGTAGGGTTTTATTTGGATTAAAAGGACACGGAGATTTCATAAAAAAAAGGACACGGAGATGAGGCGGTGATTTTCCTTCCCACCGCTTGTTTCACCTGCTTGTTTAACTATTCATAAGGATCGTTCGGCTTTTAATAGTAGTATAGATATAGATCTTATCAATTTGTATATGTATGTTTGTAATGAAATTATGAAACATCTTTAATTATTTGAGCATTGTCGATTTTTTTAGTTTATAGGTTTATAGATATAGATAGATAAAAGATTATTGATTTTGGATTATGTATTTATTTTGGAATAAAATGTCAGATTAATTAGTCTTATATATGGAGTGTATTTACATATTATGAAATATCATTTCATTTGAAATAAAAATGTCTCATTTTGTCTATTGACTTTGACTTCTGTATTTTTTTTGACAAGGAAAGAGATTAGGGCGGCCGCTAATATGCTAGCGACCTCCATAGAGCATCTTGAAGGATGAGGTTCCGAAGAAACAGATCAACTATAAGCGGGACGGAAGAGACACGACGAAAGGAAACAACAATGTAGTCCGCCATCAAATTGCACTCCCGAGCGACATGGGCAATACTCCAATATCGGAATCAGGGAAGCAATTAGTGGATATCTGTACGTAACATCTCGATCTCCCACGGACAGCGCTAGTCACCAAGAACGGCTTTGACCAGTTGTAAGTTGTCGCCTTTAATCTAGATGTGGCAAATGCCACGTCGGGTGGCCTCAATAATTCCCTGTCTTAAGGTGATGGTCTCGGATATTAAAACAGAGTGTCGACCAATCAGTCCTCCATCAAAGTGGATATGTTCACTGCTTCCATCCCTGAGGATAAACCCGAACGAAAACATCCCATCAGCATTAACTGCACCATCAAAATTAAGTTTAGTAAAATTAGTTGTGGGCTTTTTCCACTTAGTGCATTTCCGCATGTGCTTCGCGGTTTTTGTCTACCAGCTTGTGGCCCAATCACGTCGTTCTTTTTAGCGTTGTGCCAATCCGTATTTTGTTTATGGATGAATTCATATATTTTGTTTTGGTGGTCTGTTTGACCGATTTTGTTTGGTTCAAATACAGCCTTGTTTCTGAAGAACTAGATGCTCCACCAAGAGCAGCTGAGCTCCTCCAACTCAGCATTGGATGATTTTGCCCTTATTTCATCCAGGATCTGGTTAAGTTTCTTTCCTTCTGGGTTAATTTGGTTGTCAATCCAAACAATTTTAGGGTTTATTGCGTTAAAAGTGGTCTTTGTGCGGGTGCATTTAACTAGAATGTGGTTGATGTCCTCATTTGTTGCACACTACACATCCTTGTACAACATTGATGTGGTTTGCAGCGAGGCAAAATTGCATGGTAAGCCTGTTCCGGGCAATTTTCCATAGGAAGTTTTTCATTTTTGGTGGACCATTTAGTTTGCAGATCCAGTTTAAATTCACTTAGGGTTCTCCCTTGTTCTTGTGGAACCACTACATGGTGGAATGAGTGGAGTACCACCCGTTCTTACATGGTTTCTAGTACAATCTGTCCGAGATTTTATTTAGTGGGGTAAAAGTTTGGGTCACACGTTGGACATCTTCAGAGTTAAGAACCCGCTGGAGCTTGTCGGTGTCCTAGGAGTTGTCCTCTAAGAGGAATTCCACAACATGATTGTTTTGGGCAGAATAACAAGTAACGCGTTATCTGCTAAAATGAGGGGATCTTAACCAACAAGAAGTCAAAACACGTTACTTTGTTATTACAAGATGAATCGAAAGCAAAGATGTGATTGTAAATAATAAAGCAAGAGAGTAAGAGGTAGCTTGAGTGCACTAAAATAACGATGAGACAAGAGTACAATCTAAACAAATGGATCGGAAAATTGATGTTAATATGGGCTGTGAGGGAGGTGATCGACAATGAGAAAGGATTACGAGACTGTTTTCTCTGAGTGTTCGGATGCCCTTTCTTCCTCATCGATCCATGCTTTTATAGCCATCTTCCCTTTCTTGACCGTTGATCAACTATCCACTCCCCTTCCAATCCCGTAAATGTCGCCTTCGGCCATTAATGTTGTAGTCGTTTACCTCTGAAGATCTCACTCGACCATTTTTCCTTCATGATCGATCATGCCTTTGCCTAGTCAATTCGTGGACCTCGTTAATCCTCCGTTTCTCCTTCGCGGATTTGGGCCTTGGCATGTTAGTCGTCTAATTGGGCTCGGTTATGAGGGACCCCACAATTTCCCTCCTAATTTTTGCTAGGGTTTTTTGAGTCTGTCTCGGAAGTTGTAGCGCAATGGCATGTCCCATCGACTCATTTTTAAGGATGGTCTAAGACATTATTGCCACTCCGTCTGCGCTTCTTGGTTAGCAGGTACATATCCTTTTCTCTGATTCTCTGTCTTCTGTTTTTCTTTCTTCTTTCTCCATGGCGAATTCTAGCTCTTTCACGGAATCTCTTTCCCGTTGTTACGAACCTACCGATCCTCCTTCCCTTGTTTCTTCAAAAATCCTTACTCCTTATCATCAAAGAAACAACACCTCTGAGGAGTTGAGCTCTTTTGCTTTTTCTATTGGATTTCCAGCCTCGGCGGAGGTTTTCCCCCCCTGGTGTTTGGGTTGACTCCTACAATGACGATCGGGTATGCTTATATGAGTACCCCTTTCGCATTGGACACCGTTTCCCCTTTTCTCCTCTCGTGATTGACTTTCTCGCCACTCTCAATGTGTCACCCGGGCAAATTCTTCACCAAGTATGGAGGCTTCTCTTGTCTGTTGATCAATAATGCTCCTCTCATGACATCACATTCAAAGCTGTCAACTTTCTTTGCAATTATCATCTCTCAAAAATTGTTCATGCCCGTTTCACTTTAAAAACCCTAAAGAACAAATCTAACCTGATCTACAACATGTCGAAGTCGGATCGAGGCTAGGCTGACAAATTCTTCTTTGTAAAACTGTCTTCTTTGGAAATTGATACTTATTTTCTGAAACCTCGTTGGCGATCATCAGGTAGTGTTTCCTCTATTTGCTCGTCTTACTTTTCCTATGCAACATTAACCCATGACTATGCTTGTTTTTGTTGCAGTGAACCTTGCCTCACTTCATCCCTGTAAAGTATCGGCTCAACTTGTCTCTCGCATAGAAGCATTACCCTTGGAAGAGAGGTCTTACCCTAAATTGGTAAAAGTGTGCTCTGCTGACTCCGAGGGCACTAAGATGTCAAGTAAGTGTAGATATCCCTCTTACTTAGTGAATACTGATGTTTCTAACTTTTGTAACTCTGTGTTTTTGCATGTTGCTAGGTTCAAGGACTACTCGAAAGAATAGCCTTCATTCCGTGGATCTAGGGCCTGCCTAATATAACATTAAAAGGTGATGGACAATCAAGTACTTGGAATTTCACCTGATAATTTACTGCACACGCAATGGTGGTAATGATATTTCTCCCAATGTGTTACATGACTCTCCGCTGAAGACCACCAAAGTCGTAGACTTCTTGACGATGTCGTCCAAACCCAGACCTAAGCTGTACAAGGCATCCAACATAAGAAAATTAGTGGAACTTCCATTGTCAACCAAAACTCGTTTAACAAGAAAGTTTTCTATCGTTAAGGAAATGATTAAACAATCATGATGAACTTCCTCGTCCTTGATGTCATCGAAGGTAATGGGCATCACGTCAAGACCCCTTCGAACATAAATCCTGGGTTCCTCTCTCCGAGTACTCCTTGAAATCCTCTTGGCTACAGAATAGGTTACGCCACAGATCTCAGTACCCCCAGTGATGACATTGATCACTCCCGTGTGCTTGGGAGGTGGTGGTGGTGGAATGGTTTTCCCCTTGTTGTGTTCTAGTTGCTCCCTTGCTCTTTCTGATATCAGATCCTTGAGGTAACCCCTGCGTAACAACTCACTTACCTCTTTCCTTAATGCGATACATTCGTCCGTCCTATGGCCATGATCGAAGTGGAAATCACACCCATCTGGATTTGTCTTTTTGGTGTGAAGGCGTGTTGCTTTTTGTTGGCCACTTGACGGTATCCCCCATTACATTAAGAGTTCGTACAATCTCCTTCGCATCTACCCGAAAGTTGCAGTGAGATAATTTTGGGGGCAGCCTTGTTTCTCTTGTGTGGCTTTGGAGGAGTTGTTTTCTTTGTTATCTTTTAGTAGTTTGAAGAGATATTAAAACTCTTTTTAGTTTCTCTCTCTTTCATAACTTAGAACACAATTTGGAGGCTAGGGTTTCTTTGGAGAGAGTTCTCTCAAGGAGAAACCTTTGAACCTTTTGTAAGTTTTTCTTAATTTAATTATGCATTGCTAAATCCATTGTGTTTGACTAGTTATTGAAATCATAGATTGGATATTATTGTGAGGTTTGATTGATTCTCAACAAACTTGAATAGGTTCTATTCCCTGTGCTTAATTGAATCAGAATTATTCTAAGGTTTTGTTAGATTGATCACCTAATAGAATTTCTAGGTTAATTTACAACTAATCTGATTAATGCCCGTTCGGGGTTGATTAGATAAATTAGCATCTATAACTTTTTGGACCCGTTTGAGCTATTAAATTGTAGAAGGGAATAAATCCACAAATAACTTAGATGTCTGTTTGTCCTAAGTGTTTGTTTCTGTTGCTAACTTGGCTCGTAAAGTTGTTGTTTAATTGAATCTAGACATTGTTTTAGGTTTCTAAATGATTAGGATTGTTTAGACTGTTAGTTCTTTCAACTATTTCTGAAGTTTGGGTCATAATCCTTCAAGTGAATTGAGAATCAAAAGAATCAATGATCAATAAGCATATATATGATGGATGTAACTAGTTGAACATATCTCTCTCATATATTTACAATCAATTTTGCATTCATATTTACTTTTTAGTTTGCATCTTAGTCTAGATAATCATTCACAAAAACCCCCCATATTAGTTACTCGGCAATCAAGTTAAACACTTATACACGAGTCTCTATGGGATCGACCCTTACTTACCGAACCAACGACACATGACAATTTCCTTCATATCAAAGGGAACTGTACTAATATTCATAGCTTGCTTAAACACAACTATGTGGTTGTCTGGATCCGTAACCCCTTTGTACTTAGGTACATCGGGGACGTGATATTTCCGAGAGATGTCCACCTTTGTGATAGCGGGTACGAAGGGAGAATCAGTATATCCATCCGTCTTTCCACCGCTATTGGTTGTGGGGCCCCTGGGACCTATGTAATTCGGTCTTCCAAGGCCTTAAGGCGTTCCCGTAATTGTTGTGGAAGTGGTAGGATTGCCATTTCTATCCCCAAAATTGTGCTCATCCCTTTCTATCCCATTCTCAGTTCGTTGACCGTGGACTCATTGGTTAATCTCTTGGTTTTCAGCATCATCGACTTGGCTGTAAGTAGCATGAATACCATCCATCTTGTGCTGATAGAGCTTACGGTTCTTGACGACTTTTCTTTGGCTAAGACCCCACGGTGCGTGCCGATTGTTTTGGGCAGAAAAACAAGTAACGTGTTATCTGCTAAAATGAGGGGATCTTAACCAACAAGAAGTAAAAACACGTTAGTTTCTTATTACAAGATTAATCGAAAGCAAAGACGCGATTGTAAATAGTAAAGCAAGAGAGTAAGAGGTAGCTTGAGTGCACTAAAACAACGATGAGACAAGAGTACAATCTAAACAAATGGATCAGAAAATTGATGTTAATATGGGCTGTGATGGATGTGATCGACGGTGAATAAGGATTACGAGATAGTTTTCTCTGAGTGTTCGGATGCCCTTTCTTCCTCATCGATCCATGCTTTCATAGCCATCTTCCCTCTCTTGACCATTGATCAATTATCCGCTCTCCTTCCAATCCCACAAATGTCGCCTTTTGCCATTAATGTTGTAGCCGTTTACCTCTGAAGATCTCGCTCGACCGTTTTTCCTTCATGATCGATCGTGCCTTTGCCTAGTCAATTCGTGGACCTCGTTAATCCTCCATTTCTCCTTCGTTGATCTGGGCCTTGGCATGTTAGTCGTCTAACTTGGGCTCGGTTATGGGGGGCCCAAAAATGATCCTCCCAATTCGTGGTCTCTCTAGCGTTTTCTTTCGGAGTGAGACATCTGGAGCCAGTCTAGTTGTCTGTCCAAAATCGGATGGTTTAGCCATCACCGACCTGCAAGATAAGCCCGTTGAGAAAGAGGGTTTTGAGGCCCATCAGTTTAGACCATTGCCACCATTTATTTTGTTTCTTTTGGTAGTTAAACAGTCCGTCGGATTTTAGGTATTTTTCCGTGACAATTCTAACTCAGAGGTTCTTTGGTTCGGCTAGAATTTTCTAGAGGAGCTTTTGAAGTGCTTGATTCGTTTCTTTTGCCTTCGCAATCCCGAGTCCTCCTCGAGAAGGCGGTTGACATATCGAGTTCCAACTAATTAACGGTTTTTTATTCCCTTCTTTGTTCCAAAAGAAATTTTTGTTGATTTGGTCGATCTCTTTTAGGGTGGTCTTAGGTAGTAGAAATGATTGCATGAGGTAATTTGGTTGTGCCGACAGGTTTTACTTAATCAAAGTTTTTCGGCCCTCTTGAAATAGGGAATTGGCTTTCCATATTGAGAGTTGTGATCTTGTTCAAAGAGTTACAGGTTTAAAGGTGTTTTTAGTAACTCTGCCATTAATTATGGGTCATCCGAGATACTTGTCTAGTGCAACAATGTTGGTAATATAGAGGATATGTTTAATTTGATCCCTCGTATTGTGGTTTGTGTTTTTAGTCACCTGGAATGCAGATTTGTGGCAGAATAATAAATGGAGGGTGATTCGAGATCTAGGTTTCTCTTTCCCTAACTTCGAGCCTTCTCTCCACGACATCTCTATCGAGTGATTCTTCTACTTCACTTTATTTTCTTTCGAGCTTTTCAAAGTTCATCAACAACTTTGTGTTATTTGATGGATTGCAAGGATTCGAGCTTTACAAAATTCATCAGCAGCTTTACAAAGTTCATCGATCGAATTCTATTAGTAGATGATTCTATTTGAAACTTTGTTTCATTTTTAGGTTGGAAGAGTGGAAGCTTTGTTTTGGGATTTTAGGTTGGAAGAGCAAGAATCAACTGGATGAGTAATGAATGGAAAAGTAATATGAAAGACGAGTTTACAGTTTATTTTGAGCATCTCTCATCTTTTGAATCCACAATGGGCAGTTCTTTGAGTGCTTGAACATGGCTGCCTTGTGGAAATTGTCCATTGTATCTGTGGTGGAGAAAAATTTGTGGGAGATTGAGATGTCTTATTCGAGAGCGACTTTTGATCCGAAGATATGGAAGAAGGGGCACGTGTTTGGGATGCCATGTGTTCATGTTGACGAGGTGGATGTTTTGAAGGTGAGAGAAGTGGCAAAGGAGGCAATTACTAGAGCTAGGAATGATGAGGGTCCAACTTTGGTTGAATGTGAGACTTACAAATTTAGAGCACACTCTTTAGCTTATCCAACTTCGTGACCCTAGTAAATTTCTCGTTGAATTTCACTTCCTTAGATTCAAGTTTACATATTATAAAACTTTATAAATTTTAGTTGGTTGAATATGATATTTTTTTGTTATGGGTTGATTAAATATGATAAATTGGAGTCTTGAATAGAGATAGAAAAATCAAGGTTGCTTCATTTATATTTAGAAATTTTAAAGTTGCTTCATCTATCTTTACAGTGGAATTGGTTATTAATTGATTTTGCATGATAGGAGTTGGTTATTCATTATTCTTTTCCATCTAGTTGAACATCATTTTTTAGCTGATAAGAGAATGAAATTTACTAAGCTTAGTTCAATACTTCAATACTATAACTCTTGTAATTGGAGCATATTACTCTGAACAAATGCCTTTAGGGGCAAATTTGAGGTGTGTGTAATGCAAGACAAAACTCTTTTGCACAGTGGATTTATTGATTTGAGGAATAGCTTGAAAACCGGTTCAAATTCAATGATACCATAAACCCATTGGATATCAATATCTATATTTTTTTTCTTGGTAGATGAGAAGGATAAATTTGCTTCTAGAGATCCCATCAATGCTTTGAAAAAGTACTTGTTGAAAAAAAATCTTTCTTAATCAAGACTATTATTCCATTGGTGTGATTCACATTTGATGTATGTGTTTTTCAGGTTTCTCATACAGTTTAGAAAAATTGGTGAAGATGAAAGATAATACTATCTGAATTACTGCACCCTTTATAATTATACTCAAGTGCATGCCAATAATCAAATTTCTAGCCTGGATACTTGCTTACATACTCCTGTTTTTAAAGTGGTCATGTGATCAACTAGAATTTGAATATAGTCAACGGCTAGTGTGTTGGTGATTTGTGAAAAGTCATCAATCCCATTGTATGCATGTGTTGAGAAAATAGTCACGTAGGAACTTCGATTGAGAAAATCGACTTTTGTG
Organism: Fallopia convolvulus; assembly: GCA_964016875.1. Lineage (NCBI taxonomy): Eukaryota > Viridiplantae > Streptophyta > Magnoliopsida > Caryophyllales > Polygonaceae > Fallopia > Fallopia convolvulus. Next base: position 39,181,304 of record OZ024727.1, read on the forward strand.
ACAAACCATGATTTGTTAGAGGATTGAAAGTGGTCAAATAAAAGATAAAGATACCAAGACATGTGCCAACGCCTACGCACGGAACCTCTTGTGCCGAGGGCGCAACATGGGCACGATGCTTTCTAAGGGCACCCCCATGCTTGGCCGGTGATGCGGCACGAGCTCAACTCTTGGTAGAGGCGCGCCTATGCTAGGATTGTGGCGTGGTGCGAGTGTAGTGCATAGCTGAGCCCGCCTATGCCTTGGGTGTGGCACGCCGAGTGCGCATGGATGGTTGGAAGCTAAAATGTGGTGTTGCGGCGTGCCTATGAAGTGGCACGAGGCACCGGGCACTTGTCTTGATATTCAACCGAGCTAGGTTTTATGTTTTGAGCAAGGAAAGAATGTATGTTAGCGTTGTGCATTATCATATGAATGAATGGAAACTTCTCTAAACTTGGTGAATGTATTAGACAATGACCAAAACTTAAGAATAGCTTGGCACATAGTTATGAAATCTAGAAAGGAGTTCAAAAGCTTAAGTTAGCTCCATAAGCTTAACATAGTTCCTAACTCAAAGAACTAGCTTGGAAGGAAGCTCATCTAGCTAGGGTTTAGCTCAAGTAAGCTCAACTAGATAGGGTTTAGCTCAAATAGCTTAGAAGTCAACTCAACTAGTTGAAACTCACCTCAAGCCAGCTCAACTAGCTGAAACTCAACTCAAGCCAGCTGAACTAGTTAAGGGACAACTACACTAGCTAAGTGACCATGCATGGTACCTAGCTATGCTAGCTGGACTTAGGCCATGTGGGACATGGTGAGCAAGCCCATGGAGCATGGCATTGAGCTAGTATGGGCCAATCCTATTGGCTGAAATTTGGGCCAAGTGGATTGGCAACTTGGGCTTGATGATAGGCTTTACTTAAGGCAATTTTGAACAATATATATGGGATCTTTTATGGCTTCTTGGTTGTCCATATAAGGAGAGAAAGAGAGAGGAGTTTGGATAAGGATGAAGGAAGTTATCTCCTAACCAACATCCTAGATTCTCTCAACTTCTCTAATTCATCTAACTAATTTGTAACCACATTTAACCGGTTTTGGAGAGCCTTGAACTTGTCTATAAAAGACCATGGTAGGCCTCCCTGTTGCCACACAAGTGCAAGACCAAATCGGTGGAGTTTAAGTGTGGTTCTAAGAGATTGTTCACATAAATCAAACACATTTGTGGTGGCAATCATGGATCAGTTTTCTCATGTCAAGATCAAGGAGGAGTCTCAAGATTCGAACAAGGTATGTGTGTTCTTAATAGAAATCGAATTGCCAACTTTTTCCATTGTTGTTTGTTGGAACGTTTTATCTCGCGACAATATTGTGGAATACCCTTGGCATGGACTAGGCGCAATATTCATTGAAGGAAAGCTACCGATTTGAGTGACTCATTGACGTTATCCAAGTCATCTTTATAAAATGTTTTAAATAGTAGGTCGTGATTACCTTTATGGTCTACACTCAAACGAGAATGCCCTTCGGGGTCTACTCACGAGACTACACTTTGGGGTCTATTCAAACTGCCTTGACTATCCTTTTGGATCTACAAGGGCCGACTTTACTTCAAATTAACTTTGCAAAGATGCTATTCTATTTATCCAAAAATCAACAATCTTCAACGAATATTTGTTTATATGTTATTTGCATTGTTGTCTTGTTTTACATAAGGTTGTGGATATGGCTTATCGAGGGGATGAAACGATCAACGACGTGACCTCTATCTTGAGGGAAGTTAAGATCGAACCCCCAAGTCCTATAAGGCTAAGAAATATGGATAGCGGAGGGCTCCAAGACTTTGACGAGTGGCTTGAAGAGTACATCCGAAGTATGGCTAAATGGGATTGGCTTGCCACTTTAGTGAAAGTGGAACCTGATCTCGTTAATGCTAAGGGAAAGGAGGTTCTTGTGCCTCAAACCTCCCACGCTGAGGAGGCTCATGATTCTAACCATGTACACGAGGGAAAACAAGGGTACTCGAGGTTCAAGAGGCACTCAAGGTCTCAGGCCAAGCATAAGAGGGCTAAGTCAAAACTTCGCATCCCTAAGGTCGAGCCTTTAGGGGGTGGAGGAGCCACTATTGGTGGTGCTTATTTGGCGAATGTGTATGTGGATCATAGGCCAATAAGGCTGGTCTATTGATCTCTTTGTGGTGTTAGGTCCCGTGGATGATATTAGCAAGATTGTGTTTCCTTTTCTACACGTATGTGTTATATTAGCATAAAAGTGTTCCTTATTTTATGTATGTGTGTAAACCTTGAATAAAGGGTTGTAGTGTGTGAATTGATCGATTAAAGACGATCATGTATTATTAATGTTTAAAGAAATAAACTATGGCTTGATTTAAACTATGATCTTAAAAATGTATGTGCAAGAAAAGGACTATCTCCTATTCTTATGATCTACTTTGAAAAGTTGATATTTGGTTCGTTCTCCTAATGGGAAGGATGATCCTAATTAGATTACCCTCGAGTCAACCATTCTTTGATTAGGACGACTCATGCTCTAGACTACCTTTGGGTCTACTAGAGTAATTAGACTTCCTTCGGGTCTACTAATGTAAGGGTCTATTGGAATGCCCCCCACGTGAGAGGGTAAACATATGTTGGCCATGTATACACTAAAGAACGCATAAAAAGGAGATGGTGATGATCTCTTTGATATGTTGCATGTGGATGATCACTTTTGTGGTTTCTTGAAAAGCATGCTTCTTATGGAAAAGGAATTCTAATGTTCTTTATTTGTTTAAATTGAGATTTCTTACATATCTAAATTGAGCAATGAATCCATGAGAGTCTTATCTCTTGTGCCTTAGTTGAACAAAAGTTTGACAAGGGAAGAAAGTGTCGAATGCATAGGATTTGGTATTGTGGCATGACTAGATTCGGTCATGGCTTGGTCAGTTTTGTTGCGCATATAAAGACATCAAGGCTTTGATGTGTACTTTGATAATGGTACTCGGCCTATGATAAATAAAAGGTCATAAAGGTTTTGATGACTTGAAATATAAATAAAGTATGGTTAGTTGTTGATTTGTCTATTGTCAACAAATGGTATGCCTTGTTTCAGCATGAAAGCAAGTCTATTGCGTCGCTATGAAGGGAGGTTGGCGTGTGAAATGTCTTGGAACAAACCAAGGATCGCCCTTGTTTGGGCCATGGCGCACCGTGGGAGTGTCGTGTCTAGGCACCGCTCCTTGTGGTGCTCGACGCTAGTCGTCGTGGCACACATGGCGTACCACAAGCACGCCCTTGGATAGGGTCGTGGCATCGACCCTTTCGGTGCTAGGAGCTAGGAGTCGCTGCTCATGGGGACAAGTCGTGGACTCACACAGGGAAGGCCTTGGCATGCCCGAGATGTTGCATACACCTCGGCTCACTGTAACTCGGCGTTGCTGGACTTGCGATGAGGCTAAGGCACGCTTGTGTTGAAAGCTGGTGTGTTGCTCCTTTGGAGGCAAGGCGCTCGGCGTCGCCACTCCTCGGTGATTCAAGAGGCATTCCCTTGCATTGGCCATGGCACAAAAAAGGCTGGTTACGTTTGGCCATCAACCCCATTGCTTCTCGACACTCGGCATCGTTGTACCGTTTGGTGGGTTATAGGCGTGCCTATAAGAGGCACATGGTTTTGATTGTTTTATAATCAATGGAGTCATACTTAAGTCATGAATGATTTCCTACATTAAAAGGAGATGTTAAAATGGTGTGTCAAGTTTAATAGATGCATCATATAAGATGGGCACTAGATAATTTGTGTTTGATCATTTTGGATTTGCACAAATGCTTGCATATCAAAGGACTACGAATATATTCGTGGTGGTAAATGTTTGGACATATAAGTGTTCCAAGTCTTGTGATTGATCCTCAATTTGGAATATCACATACCCCATAAGGTTATTAGGGTGGATCATGTTGTATCACATTAGGTTGGATTGAAAGAACTTGTTTGGGAAAATTGAAAGGTTGATCATAGAGCTTTCATTTCCTTACAATTAATGGTTTAAAAAAGACCAATGAGGACGTTTGATCCATCCCCGGATCCAAGGAAATAAAAGAGAAGTGTCGATACGCCATGAAGGCCTAGTGTTGACATGTTTGTTAAACTAATAATATGGTCAAGATGACCATTGAATGGATAAGGGCACGTGTAATGGAAAGTTTTGCAAAAGACACACCTTAACATGTGTAGTCCACACTTGTGATAAGATGAACGTCTTGTGAGCATAATTCTTCAAGTTTCCTTGATGAAAGAATTCTTGGAAAAGGAAGGATTGAATCATCGCATATCATTGTATGGATGATGATCCTATGGAATTCCCATGGTTTGGGTTAGGATGAGAGTTTACATGAAGCAACAAAGCTTTATTTTAAATGGCCAAAAGATGAAGAATGTCATTTGGGAAGTCCCTATAAGGACTATAACTATGTTCTTAAAGCATGAAGAAATATAGTAAGTTTAAGAACTCTTGTAAAAGAGTTTCTAATAAGTCTATATGTAAATGACATGGCTGATTTGGTAGAAACCAAATGAAATTGATAAGATGGAAAGAGTCTTGTCTATGAAGTTCTTCTTTGATGAATTCATGAAGAAGCCAATGTGGAAGAGATGGAATAGAATGAGAAATTCTATGTCTTCTTCGGTTTAAAAATTACATTGGAAAGGGAATGAAAATTTCGTGATTTCTACACATGATGGAGGCACCTATGGATCAAAAGATACACGGTTCTAGAGTATGTGTGTCATAGACTTGAGGACTTTCAAGTGATAGGGTGTTGATACCTTGACATGGCCATTGTCAAATGTATGATGTTTAAAATGCTTAAGGCTTTGTATGTGTGGAAATGCTTTCCATTTTGGAAAGATTAGTTTGCAAGTTGGATCACCTAAATATGGAAGACCTTTAGTCCACGAGTGGTCAACAATTCCTAATTTCGGTGATGGGAGCTCATTCTTGGGAAGTCCCAAGAGGCAATCATGCTGAATTCGACATTGGAGTTAGAATTTGACATTTAATAGTGAGGGAATATTATTTTGAGAAATAATTCACACTTAGAGTCAATTCAGTTGAGTTTTGTAAAAACACAATAAAGGTTGTTGATCTCTTTACCAAGAGGTTGGCATAAGGACTTGTGTTTAATTCAACTCGAGGGATGGGCTTAAAATCCTAATGAACAATCCATAACTTGGACACCCAATATGGCAAGCCATCAAAGTGTGAATTATTTCTAGCCTACATAAAAAGGGGTAGTTTTGAAACTTTGTCATTAATGAAACTTTGGAAATTGGACTTGTAGGAGAACGTTAGAAGTTTCAAATAAACATATGTGGAAGTGTAAGGCTTCTTCCAAGGCAGTTTGAGGATTACTCGCCTAAAAGCATATGTGAAAAGGATATGGGACGTACAACCTTTAAAAGCGTTAAGTATAAAGAATATACATTATGTAACTCATATCGTACTATTACTTGATGTACATAGACAAGTTGAGTGGTTCAATTGTTAGAACACCACGATTCTTTAGTGCACAATGTTGATAACTACAAGTTGTAAATTCAAATCCATGGAATATTTACTTCTATGATATAGAGTTTGGGAAAATTTTCGAGCCTTGATGACATTGCTCAAATGGGGGAGGAATGTTGGTGATTTGTGAAAAGTTATCAATCCCATTGTATGCATGTGTTGAGAAAAGAGTCACATAGGAACTTCGATTGAGAAAATCGACCTTTGTGACAAACCATGATTTGTTAGAGGATTGAAAGTGGTCAAAGAAAAGATAAAGATACGAAGACATGCGTCGACACCGAGGCACGGAAACGGTGACGCGGCACGAGCTCGACACTCAATAGAGGTGCGCCTATGCTAGGATTATGGCGCGACGCGAGCGTGGTGCGTGACTGGGGCGCGCCTATTCCTTGGGTGTGGCATGCCGAGTGCACATGGATGGTTGGAAGCTAAAATGTGGTGTTGTGGAGCTCCTATGAAGTGGCACGAGACGTCGAGCACTTGTCTTGATATTCAACCGAGCCAGGTTTTATGTTTTGAGCAAGGAAAGAATGTAAGTTAGCTTTGTGCATTATCATATGAATAAATGGAAGCTTCTCTAAGCTTGGTGAATGTATTAGACAAGGACCAAATCATAAGAATAGCTTGGCACATAGTTATGAAAGCTAGAAAGGAGTTTGAAAGCTTCAAACTTGCTTGTAAGTTAGCTCCATAAGCTTAACTCAGTTCCTAACTCAAAGAAATAGCTTGGAAGTAAGATCATCTAGCTAGGGTTTAGCTCAAGTAAGCTCAACTAGATAGGGTTTAGCTCAAATAGCTTAGAAGTTAGCTCAACTAGCTAAAACTCAGCTCAATCTAGCTCAACTAGTTGGATGTCAGCTCAACTAGCTGAGGGCCAACTACACTAGCTAAGTGACCTAGCTTGGTACCTAGCTATGCTAGCTTGACCTAGGCCATGTGCGCCAGCCCATGGGGCGTGGCATTGGGCTAGTATGGGCCGATCCTATCGGCTGAAATTTGGGCTAAGTGGTGGCAACTTGGGCTTGGTATTGGCTTGATGATGAGCTTTACTTAAGGCAATTTTGGACCAACTTCTTGGGCCTTTCTTGGTTGAGTTTGAAAGGCATATATTGGCTCTTTTAGGGCTTCTTGTTCGTCCATATAAGGAGAGAAAGAGAGAGGAGTTTGAATAAGAAATGATAGCTTATATATAGGTAGTGTTTAGGATGCATGTTTACGTTTCTTTTGCGTTGTTTTAGGTAGTTTTAGTTAGTTTCTTTAGTGTCTTAGAGCATCTAGGAGTTTTGGGTTTTTGCACTTGTTCTATGTTGTTTTACAGGTCTTAAAGTGAACAAGTGTGAATGATGGCCGAATCGATGGAGGGGATGATGGTGCAAAGAGATCGCCACGAGAATCCAAGTAATTCCGACAACAAACACCTCGCAAACTGACCCGTCTTCAACTGGCTGGATCTTCCTTGTCCGAACTCGGAATTGAGTGATTCCAAAACGAGAATTTAGATATATGAGTCTAGTTGAAGTCCTGAAAATATGAGAGCCAGAGGATGAGTGGATTAAAAGTTATCTCGATTTTACTGAAGTGGTGCAGAAACCACCGAGATGGATGATGGTTCGAAGTAGGTAACAAGGGATATGGATGCTTGATAACTTGGATATGACTCACCAAGCTCTCAAACAAACTAGGATGCCCGAGATTGTCGGATATTACTCACCAACAACTTGAACAACGAGAATTGAACGAATGAAAACAAGAATAAGAACTTGAATTGAAAGATGCAAGGAAAGTAAGCAACAAGGTTTTTCGTCCAATCTAAGGAACCAAGGAAGGGAGGCCGACCATATTAACTAGAGAATTAATATCACAAAACCAGCCCCTTCACTTAAAGAAAATTACAAAAACAACCCATAAAACCCGAGAACACATTAATTGTCCTTAACCGCAAAATAGTCACTTGTCGGGCCACTAGTTAAAACAAGACTCCAACCTTCATCTTTGCTAACCAAAGTCCAACTTATGAGCCATGATCTCCTCCTTGATCTTGTCAAGCATTTCCCTAGCATGTGCTCGAGTGATGCACCCAAGATAGGGCGTGGTACCTTGACTTGGCTTCTTAGTGCCTCGGACACCGGCCTTGGATATTTGTCCAAGTGAAGACCCTCCTTTGTCGTGCAAATTGAACTTGTCTTTAGGGCTGAGATCTTCAATCAAATCATGGAGCATAGTTCCTTTAAAAGTTCCCGAAGAAGTGGTACCATTCATCAAAGGCCAAGGCGCGCCAAGGTCGGAAATCAGCGTGTGCAACGGCGCCCCAATATGCACGGTATCGTGGGGCCATGACTCGATAGATGGAATCACATCATCCTCCTCCCCTTTAAAAGGATTCGTCCTCGAATCTATCAAGCCTGTAAAACAAAGGACACATCGAGGGAAGCACAAGCAAGTACAATCTATAGAAGTCAAGTTAAGAATAACATTTCCAATCTCAATATGATAGGCCAAAAAGTATGCACTAGCTACACCACTTCTCTTCGTATTCTTACGGGTACATCTCATAATAAAGCAATGAAGAGATTGAGTGTAAGTAGGCATCAATGGAATTCTATGACCTATATGCATCCTAGATGACATGTGTTGGGCAAGAGAACTAAAATGGAAGCAAGAGTACTTAGTCCTAGATGTCACAAATGCATGAAAGAAAAGTGAAATTACTTGATCAAATGCATGTGACACAACCAACACATAGTCATAAATATAGAATAGAGGAGTGCAAGAAACTTCCCTGAGCGGTGCACTCGTATCACCATGTGAACTCAACAATGGAGGTAGGGCTTCTAGCTCCCTTGGTGTGGCATTCTCCATGACAAAGACATCTTTCTTGGCCTCCACAAGAAAAGGAATGTAATCACCGCTTGGAGTGACTAAAACAGCCTCGTCCTCCTCATGGAGCAAGAAGGGTAAACTTGAAGGAATCATAGGGAATGCATCCATCCATGGTGTAGCCAACGATTTCATGGAGCTAGGAGTGATGGTAGGACGACGCTTGATTTTAGTAGATGATTCCACAACTTCCTCCTCTTTTTGCAATATGTGCATCGGTTTTATTGGACACTTGATGGTGATGAGTTGTTCCAATTCATGGAAAAGAGTCTCTCTTTTTGGTTGTTCTATGTCACTCATCAATCTTTGTTGGAAGGAAGTCTTCTCCCCTTCAAAAGGATGCGTCCATGAACCCAGCTGACCTACAAAACAAGTCAACACACAAACCTCCTTTCCAAGCACAACATGATATGACAAAATACAAACAAAAGCTATGCCACTTTTATTTGCAATCCTATTGGTATGGTACATGACAAAGCTATAAAAAAATATGAGAATAATTCATCCAAGATGTCAAGTTTTGAGATAAAAGTAAGGAAGAAGTGTTACTTCCCCGAATGGCATGCACATCGTAGCTTGGGACAGTTTGCAGCTCCGACCTGTTCAAGGTCTTTCTCTTACCTCCGAACTCCAAATTGAGCGATTCCAAGTTCCAGATTGAGCTAAAGGAGTCTACTTCATTTCCTCCAAATTTGAGAATCATTCGACCACTGAGTTGTAAGTTACACCATTTTTTCCAAGGTGGTGCAGATTTATCCGAGAAGGAAGTTTCACTTTCCTCTTTCGGGTTGGCCAAAAATAGGGGCGTAGAGGGGGTCCCTTTGGCTAGATTCTTGTCCTTATTTTCCTCTCGATGAGCAAGCTTCTTCCTTTGCTCCTTGGCTGCGTAATCCAACATTATCTCATGGGAAGACATCGGGTGCAAAATCACCTTCTTTCCCTCCATTTGGAAGTGGTATTCGTTGGATATTCCATCATGGATCGCTTTCTTGTCAAATTGCCAAGGGCGTCCCAGTAGTAGATGACAAGCGGTCATCGGGAGAATGTCACACTCCACCTCATCCTTGTATAGCCCTATAGAAAAAGAAACACGAGCCCTCTCCTTGACTTAGAAAGGGGTGTTAGAGTTCAACGAACACAAAGGGTAAGGTAAAGGTTGAGGAGTAGTACTCAAAGAAAACCTATCCACCACCTCTTGACTAATAATATTGCAACATGAACCACTATCAATAATCACACTACATACCTTATCCACGATCTTACATCGAGTGTGAAAGATAACTTCCCGTTGACTAGGCCTGGCGGTATTCTCCGTCATGAAAAGTGTTCGTGGGACCACCAAGCACTCTCCATCCTCTCGTGTCTTCATGAGCTCCCCCTCTTGAGGTACTTTTGTCCTCTCGTCCAATGACTCCACTTGGTTAGCGCTTTGTAGCACACTTGGTAGAGCCCCCGTTTGAGGCACCCGTGCTCTATCATCTCGGTTGTGCACTTGGCTCTCTAAATCAGCCAACCTAGCCTCCAAAGCCTCCATGGATTGTTGCAAGGATTGTTGCATGGTTTGCAACATGGCAGCCACCGAACTAGTGGACGTCTCCTCAACTTGTTCCTTATTCTTGTCATCACCTACACTTGTCATCGTAAAAACAAGGCAAAGATCAAGGTATAGAGGTCACACGAATTAATCACCAAGACTAGCCCGAGATGAAAATCCGACAAGTTGCAAGTAGGCAAAAACAACAAAGGCAACAAAGAGAGAATTCACCACACACTTGCTTAGGAAAACAATGCTAGGAAGCCACTAAACCACCAAGACTCAACACCAAGTATTGCGAAATTAATTAATTTTTTTTTTGTTTCGGGTAGGCCTTTGCTAGGCACTACTAGAAGACGACTTTCTTGTATGCCTTTGCTAGGCACTACAAGATGACTACTCTTTTCGTGTCCGGCCCCTTATTAGCTTTACGCCGCCGGGCAAGGTTTTTCTAGTCTTTAATCTTTCTTTCTGTGCCTGGCCCCTTATTAGCTTTACGCCGCCGGCAAGGTTTTTCTGATTATTCAACAAAAGATTTCAAGACACTTAAACAACAACACAAGATGTCTCATCTCGGTGTCGTTCCCGTATCCTAGCACCGTAACCAACAACAAGCATGTAATGAAAACAAACAAGGCTGGTTTGAGACCTCCTTCACACGTTTTTTATCTCAGCAAAATTCAGCAAAGATCAATTCAATTCAAGCACTAAAGGAAGGCTTTAATCAAGCATCAAATGCACCCTTTCAACTACCAACTTTTGATAACTCTTTTGATGTTCTATTGGGACGTTTTTTTAGCATAGTTTGCAGCCATGGCTGAACACACACTTGGCCAAGACAACCACAAGATCAAGACAAAGAAACAACCACAACAACACACAACAAGGGCACTATGGCCGCACACAACAACACAACGCAGCCAATAAAGAGTTCGAACCTAAAACCTTGCAACAAGTGGAAATTCAAGGTCGGAACAAGGTTTAGATGGCGATACCTTCGCGTGGCTCTAATACCACTTGATGGCCGGATCGATGGAGGGGATGATGGTGCAAAGAGATCGCCACGAGAATCCAAGGAATTCTGACAACAAACACCTCGCAAACTGACCCGTCTTCAACTGGCTGGATCTTCCTTGTCCGAACTGGGAATTGAGTGATTCCAAAACGAGAATTTAGATATATGAGTCTAGTTGAAGTCCTCAAAATATGAGAGCCAGATGAGTGGATTAAAAGTTATCTCGATTTTACTGAAGTGGTGCAGAAACCACCGAGATGGATGATGGTTCGAAGTAGGTAACAAGGGATATGGATGCTTGATAACTTGGATATGACTCACCAAGCTCTCAAACAAACTAGGATGCCCGAGATTGTCGGATATTACTCACCAACAACTTGAACAACGAGAATTGAACGAACGAAAACAAGAATAAGAACTTGAATTGAAAGATGCAAGGAAAGTAAGCAACAAGGTTTTTCGTCCAATCTAAGGAACCAAGGAAGGGAGGCCGACCATATAACCTAGAGAATTAATATCACAAAACCAGCCCCTTCACTTAAAGAAAATTACAAAAACAACCCATAAAACCCGAGAACACATTAATTGTCCTTAACCGCAAAATAGTCACTTGTCGGGCCACAAGTTAAAACAAGACTCCAACCTTCATCTTTGCTAACCAAAGTCCAACTTATGAGCCATGATCTCCTCCTTGATCTTGTCAAGCATTGCCCTAGCATGTGTTCGAGTGATGCACCCAAGATAGGGCGTGGTACCTTGACTTGGCTTCTTAGTGCCTCGGACACCGGCCTTGGATATTTGTCCAAGTGAAGACCCTCCTTTGTCGTGCAAATTGAACTTGTCTTTAGGGCTAAGATCTTCACTCAAATCATGGAGCATAGTACCTTTAAAAGTTCCCGAAGAAGTGGTACCATTCATCAAAGGCCAAGGCACGCCAAGGTCGGAAATCAGCGTGTGCAACGGCGCCCCGATATGCACGGTACCGTGGGGCCATGACTCGATAGATGGAATCACATCAGTGAAAGGAATGGAAACTGGGAAAAGAAGGATTCAATTCGAGCCATCCATTTGAGCTGTTGGTTCAACACCTCTGTCTTGTAAGGGTTCTTTCGGGAGCTATAGTAGTCTGATGAAGTTGAATTTGTTATCATTGGAAAGCTAATTCAAAGAGCTACAATTCTTGTGTGACATGAATGCTGAACATAGGGGAATTGACTATTGCTGGTAGCGGGTGCCGCCTCTTATTGGGCTGAGAATTAAGTCTGCTAGAAGTTTATATCATATTATTATTATTTTGGGCTTATATCCTACGAGACTTATGTTGTTTAGACCTAGTTTCCTTTTTCATATTTAGGTTTTTCATATTTTCTATGGAGAACTAAGCCCTTGGGCTAGTAAGACAATTGAAGCATCGTTTTGATTAAAGTTGTGATATTTCTAATTCCTTATCTAGTGCATAGATTAAATCTTCTCTCTTGCTTGAATTTTTATTATTTATTTCAATAGTTTCTAGCCTGATCAACTAGGGTTTGTTGATATTGGATCTATTGCTAGATCTAGAGTGTTACTGGTTGAGCATCTCTAGATTAAAGTAGCAACTGCATTGTGCTAGTATCTGGTTGTGCTAGTCTTATGCAAAAGAGATTTGATTTACATTCTAGGTAAAAGCTGATTGTTTTATGCTAGAATTGTATCCTATTATATTCATATCCTTACTACTACTACTATCAAACTAAATCATTGATGGTTTCATGGTTGTTTATATAGTTAGAACTAATAGTATCTGGCTATGTTGTTAGTTAGAATTGAAAAGAAATTGGAAAATCCATTGCATGTGAAATTGAGGTGAAATCAATGATCAACTTGTCATACGAATATGGATATTTGTTTGCCTAAGCTATCTTCCTGAATATTGGTACTTACAAACTTTATTGCTTTACTAGTTTTTGCATGCTTAATAATTAGTTTAATTCACAAACCCCTTTTGTTACTTTAATTGCCATAAAAATCATACAAAAGCGATCAATCTACTCCCTTGTGGATTCGATTCTTACTTCCTAAGACTGTTGTCTTTTGGTTTGTTAGGACTCTTTTGCATAGCCGTGTGATAGCTTGAAATTAGGTACTTTTTAGGATGCATATTTATGTTTGTTTTGCATGGTTTTAGTTTAGTTCTTAGGTTTTTAGGTTTTCTAGGAAATTCGGGTTTTGCACTTGTTTTGTTCGGTTTTGCAGATCTTTAGGTAAACAAGCATGGAAGGGATGGATCTTAGATGATTGTGGAGGATTTTGATGAAGCCTAGAGCGATACAAGTGAAGATTAGAAGAGCTAAGACCCAAGACCTTAAGGGATAAAAACGATTAAACCCGGGCCATGCATTGGAGTTCTTGTTTTGACACCTCTATATTGTAATGCTTGGTTTGGGAGCTATAGTGGTTGGATGAATCTGAATTTGGTATCAATGGAAAGATAACTCGAAGAGCTACATATCATATTTGTACTCCGAGTCCAAATTCCAACTCAAATGGTGTCAAAATATCCCCTAAAGTGTCGCCTGAATGCTGAATTGAGGGATGTCGCGGGCTACAACACAAACCTGCGCGATCGCGCCCACTGTTACAAAAACCGCGCCGTCTATCCCCGTGCGAGAGAGTTGGTCCGCGAGTTTTGGGCCTCGGTTTGGACTTATTTAGATCTTTTTCCGACTTGTTTTATTATATTTCGGGTTTATTGATCTTTGGATATCTTAGGGATATTTAAACCTTGTTTTTAGTTTCTCTTTCATAAATTAGAGCATAATTTTGGAGGCTAGGGTTTTCTCTCTTTCAAAGAGAAACCTTTGAACCTTTTGTAAGTTTTTCTTTAATTTAGTTATGCATTGCTAATTCCATTGTGTTTGACTAGTTATTGAAATCATAGATTGCATATTATTGTGAGGTTTGATTGATTCTCAACAACTTGAATAGGTTTTATTCCTTGCGCTTAATTGAATCAAAGTTATTCTAGTGTTTTGTTAGCTTGATCACCTAATAGAATTTCTAGGTTAATTTACAACTAATCTGATTAATGCCCGTTCGAGGTTGATTAGATAAAGTAGCATCTATAATTGTTTGGACCCGTTCGGGCTATTCAATTGTAGAAGGGAATAAATCCACAAATAACTTAGATATCTGTTTGCTCTAAGTATTTGTTTCTATTGATAACTTGACTCATAAAGTTGTTGTTTAATTAAATCTAAACATTGTTTTAGGTTGTTAAATGATTAGGGTTGTTTATACTGTTAGTTCTTTCAACTATTTCTGAAGTTTGGGTCATAATCCTTAGTAGGATCATAATCCATGGTAGATTATTCAAGTGAATTGATAATCAAGAGAATCAATGATCAATAAGCATATCTATGATGGATTTAACTAGTTGAACATATCTCTCTCATATATTTACAATCATCTTTGCATTCATAGTTAGTTTTAGTTTGCATCTTAGTTTAGAAAATCATTTAAAACCCCCCACATCTTGGTTACTTGGCACCTAAGTAATAACATAAATACACGAGTCTCTGTGGGATCGACCCTTACTTACCATTCTACTAAGTTTGGTTAAGTTAGGATTCTTTGATAGGCAAAGGACTGAAAATAACTCATCACCGTGATTTGTACGACCAAATTCACCGCTATCAAGGACGAAGGAAGTTATCTCCTAACCAACTTCCTAGATTCTCTCAACTTCTCTAACTCTAAATACTTTGTAACCACATTTAACCGATTTTGGACAGCCTTGAACTTGTCTATAAAAGACCATGGTAGGCGTTCATCTTGGCACACAAGTGCAAGACTAAATCGGTGGAGTTTAAGTGTGGTTCTAAGAGAGTGTTCACATAAATAAAACATGTTTGTGGTGGCAATCATGGATCGGTTTTCTCATGTCAAGATCAAGGAGGAGTCTCAGGATTTGAAAAGGTATGTGTGTTCTTAATGGAAATCGAATTGCCAACTTTTTCCATTGTCGTTTGTTGGAACGTTTTATCTCGCAACAATATTGTGGAATACCTTTGGAATGGAATAGGGGCAATATTCGTTGAAGGAAAGCTCGATCTATTTGATTGACTCGTTGCCATTATCCAAGTCATCTTTATAAAATATTTTAAATAGTCGGTGGTGATTACCTTTATGGTCTACACCCAAACGAGACTACCATTCGAGGTCTACTCACGAGACTACCCTTCGGGGTCTACTCAAACCGCCTTGACTATCCTTCTGGATCTACAAGGGCCGACTTAACTTTGCAAATATTCTATTCCATTTATCTTAAAATTAACATAGTGTTGGCTCAGTTTTTTATTCAAGCAGCATTGTTTACTAGGACTTTTATCTGCACTGTTGTTGAGGAACACCTTGGATATTCACGAGTTTCATATTTTTATTTGGTGCATTAAATCTAGAAATTTTTTAAATATTTCAATCAACTTTATATCTTTTAGGTAGTGACAACTTTGATCATCGATGAATTTAAAATGTACAATAGACTGGATATTGTTCTTTTTCCTTATTTTTATTAACGTGTTGACGTTGTTGACAACTATTGTTGACAATAATTGTTAGTTGACAGTTTTTTTGTCAAATTTTTTTTTGAACAAGACATTTTTTGTCAATAATTTTTTTGTCAACAATGGATTTGTTGATAATAATTATTACTTGTTGACAATTTTTTTTGTTTGTTTAGGATTTTTTGTAAACAAGATTCTTTTTTTGTTGACGATTTTTTTTTCAACAAATATCCTATTGTTGACGACTTTTTTCTCAACAAAAATCCTTTTGTTGATAAAAAATTTGTCAATATAGATTCTTTCGTTGATACTTTTTTGTCAACAAAGATCCTTTTGTTGATAATTTTTATCAACAAGATTCTTTCGTTGACGGTCAACGATTGAGTCAACTTGATTGACCGAGACAACTCACAATGATTAGAAGGTGGGGGAAATGAGGGTTACTCAATGCAATTAAAATATAGTATTGTATAACTTAACTTAAGGACAATTAACACCCTATTTAAGGGCTATTTATCAAAATCATCCATAATTTTATTCATAATTCCTTTAAAATAAGGCCTCATATATGATAATTTAGGAGTTTCCTATTTCTTTTTTTTCGGTCTTGCCTTTTGGCTCGCCCTGTTCGATCGGTCGGACACCGCTCTACATCCGCACTGGGTACTTTGTGGCCCCATTTTGGGGGAGATCCTCCCAATATCAGTTTCTCCATACATTCCGCCAGGAGATTCGAAAATAGTGGGATTCAAACTTCGAATCTCCTGGACAACACTTAAGGAGTCTAGCACCACTTTACCACTAGACCAACTGAGCATTGGTTTCCTAATTCCTTTTAAATAAGGCCTCCTATATGATAATTTAGGAGTTCGAAGCTCCATCTATTACTCTGAGATATCAGTTGAAGGCTATCCTAAGACCATTCACAATGGCCATCCCATTTTTGAGATTTTAACCCCCCCCCCCTCCCAATCGTATTTTCTCACTCCTCCACCTCGTTTTAAAATCTCATTTTCACTTTCTCCCCATAACCCACATCTTCATTTCTTTCTTTAAATCAACTACTTTTTATATTTTCTATTTTATTTATTCAACTATACTATTTATAATTAATGATAATATACACATCTAATGTTTTTGTTTTTGTTTTTATTTTAGGATGGTTTCGGTATTATTTATTAATATGATATAATATTAAATTTGTATATATAATTAAATTAATTTGACTATTATATATATATCAATTAGGCGATTAGAGTATTGAGCTTAAAGTTAATATAATCAACAAACAACACACTTCATTTCACTTAAAATGGAAAACATTCAAATACATGAGGACAGATACATGAAATACGCCAAAAAACACACTAAAGTATTAAACAAACACACACAATTGAAAAAAAAATGTAACACCCCCCTTTCTACCCTAGAGGTATTACCGCCAGTAACCCCGATTAAGACTAAACCGAAGCTACCCAAGGCTTTAAACTGACTGAACAAACTAAAAATCCAAAATTGGATTCATTTAAGTCATAACCAGAAAATAACAATATGTTGCAAAAGAACTTAATCTTTATTATTTCAACCTTACAAAGTTTAAGAAGACATTACAGCGGAATAAATACAAATGGTCTTAAAACAACATTAGCTTTTATGACAAGATGATAGAACAATCTTCTATCTAAACAAAACCTTTAGTATGTAAACTCTTAGCTTCTTCTTTCCCAACATAACTTTATAGTGGCCCATCCATAAACTTCGCTCAAATACAACTTCTGGAAACTTTTCTTCAACTTCTTGATCCACTTCCCAAAACAACTTCCAAGAAATACCTGATGTGTCGTATACAACGGTGGACACCAGCCGACCATGCAATTGAATAAAGTGGTCGGGTTAGTCTAATGAAAGACTAAGAAAGTGGAGAAATTGACTGGTTCTTATGGTAGTGACTAAACATATTGGCATCGAAATCCGAATGACAACTGGTTGATGATCCAACAGTTAACAGTCCCATAGAGGATAAGAATGAGGCATGCATATTCAAGAGATAGGACACCACAGCTTGTGGTTCCCTTACGAAACATGAACAATTGTTGGGAACTCATATTAATCACGTCACATTTTGAAAAGTCTTCGTCGACTAATCAGATTGACTTAATCAAAGTTTGATTAAGAATCATTCATAACCGGGAGCAAGAATGGCTTTCCGACTGGATGAACCATTCAGGTATATTAATGTGCCTAACGCACTTATCTTATATTACTTTCAAAACTTTTCACAAACAGGTTGGTGATTCATAATCGGCTCGAACTACTGCCGAAATATTTTGTATTGTAGAGATCATCGGAGTATTTCATCCATGGTCATCTACCCTGTACCAAGATCACAGGACTTAAGCTATCCTTGATCTTTCATTTGCATATGGTGATGTAGAGATCAGAGAGGCCTATTACCCTATCGTCTACACTGCACCGTACCAATTGCACTTAGCTAGAGTGCGCATCACCCCTCTCACACGAAGAGCAGGGGAAGAGTCATGACCCACCATTAGGATTAGGCCCCTCCTAATGTAATCTTTTTAAAGAGAGGATATGGAACCACGTTCCCCTCCCTGAAACTACCTTAATTCAACAACAATGTTTCAACGTGAGACAGCATACAAGGTCACACATAACGGACCTAAATCCAGTTCTACCGCAAAACTCAATAAACAACATGGTCATTATTTCTAACAAATATAACAACCTATCATATTTTATTAAGCACACAAGTTGTTCCCAACACAAATATTAAATGGGATTCAATTCCTCATTTAATAACAATAATGCAAGAGAGAACCGTCCACTTGCCTTAGAAGGCGTGCTCAACGTCCTTAACAATTCCAACAGTAATCTTTATCACCCTTCTGCCAAAAATAACAAAAGGATTTCTCAACAACGAGCTCACGGAAATACTTCTTATTTGTATACTCAAATTCTACAACTTCCTTATCGATAAACGATTTAATTTCCAAATATCGATATATAATAAATCCTTAGTTATCATGCTTTAAGGAGCCATCTTGGCGAAATTATAACTAATTATCCGCTTCACTTTTGAAAAAAATTTCTAAATAAAAATTGTTCATTAGCAACAGTTCTTAAAGGTGACCAAATCTAGGATCAAACAGATTAACAACGAATCTCGAGTAATTATCTGAAGTCCTTTACCTGCCAATCGGTGTCAAAACTTGTATTCGCTATAACTGAAGATCCTGACGTCCGTTTCTCGAGTGGTTTGAACCTGTGAGACCGTATCAACGTCAAGATTATAAAAACCATAAATTTAATTAGCAAAGAAGAACCAAAAGGCCCTTACGGGGGCTCCGTAACCGCCTCGCTAATTAATTTCGCTCGTAAATACCTTTACTTGAACCCATGTTTCGTTTGGCTCGATAGTGGCTCGATCCAAGAGCTCGAGGGTGGTTGGGTGATGCCCGGTGGCGGACCTTGCGGTGGGTGGTGGTCGGAGGAGCTAGCGATCACCGGCGACGTCGTGCGGCGAGGCAAGAAGATAGCTGGCGTGATGAACTTCTTCTCCCGATTATGTCGCTTTTCCTGATTTCCAAGTTCGTCATCGTACTGATCTTCTCTGGCTCGGTTTCAACAGCATAATCCCACATCAAGGTGAGGAAGAAGATGACTGGTAGAGAAGGCGGAGGAAAAGGTGTGGACGGACAAAGAAGATCGTCGGCGGTGGAGACGTTCAAATTCTTTCTCCCGAGATCGTCGTCGTCCTTCACTCTCTTGTTCAAACCCTCCTCTAAATCTATCCAAACCTGCATACATATCCAAGAGAAAGAATCTTCTCCCATAAGTATTAAAAGTCGGGTAATAAAGGGACTTTCCGTTTCGGAACGGGACTCGCGTTAAAGCGGTAAAATTATGTACCTCGGGTGGAAAAACTTACTAAATACAAAACGTCCCGTAAATTATGTAGACCAATAAAACCAATTTTCCATGATTTTATCACGCTACCTTTAATTTTTAAGGCTTCCGTTTCCTATTTTAAAGCCTTTACAGTACATAATTAAAAAGACGGCTTATCCAATAAATATTCTTTTTCCACTGAAAAATCCTAGAATTTACATCGATCCATAAAATCATTTCTTTCTGATTTTAGGATATCACCAACAATTTTCTAGGATTTAATCTCCAACAAAAATATTGGATTAAGCGTTAAAACGGACAAAGAGGTTAAAAGGATATCCGAGAAAAATTCAAAAATATCCTTAAAAACCACAGTTATTACATTAGTACCCCCTTAAAAATGGTTTCGTCCTCGAAACCAAGGGGAACTCGGATCATATGGAAAGATAGCACAAGCACACACAAGCAACCACTACAAACCTATACAGAAGTTTGTAGTACCCCCTTAACAAAAACATATTGTTACTTCTGCACAAAGCACAAAACAACCATTGCTTAGTTACCAAACCCCTTCTTTACAACGTTCATTTACTTTGGGAAATGGCTCAGCATTTCCTGTCTAGTTTCTCAAGTCTTTCCTTCACCTCCACTTTTAGACTAAGGTAACCTAACCAAAGGTATTTTTCTTATTCACGATTCAACCTGGCCCTTCTTCATAGGGGTCATTTGGTTGAATATAAATCTTATTATTGTTGAGTACATGAGATATATTGAACGCATACTATCAAGGAAAACATTATGGATAGAATGCACTGGAGGTGGCAATGCTAACTATTAACTAAGCTTACTAGTTCTTTCCAGTATCTTGAAAGATCCAACATAGCGAGCATTTACGTTGTCTCGCTTTCCCCAGCGGAATACACCTTTCAAGGGGGATACTAGCACAAAAACGTCGTTCATTAGAATGAACTTGACATGCTCTTGCTTTAAAACAACAAACGACTGCTGTCGCCTTTGAGTAGTTAGCACCCTTGATCGTGTTAGTGCGACATCAGTTGTTGTTCTCTTGGCCAAATCTGGCCCGTGAAGAACCTTGTCAGCATTGTCATTCCAACAAATTGAAAACCAACATTTCCAGCCTTACCAAGCCTCAAAAGAGTCATTTCTTTATCGTGTGATCACAATTCTTGTATGTGAAGTCACTCCAACTCAAGCTAACATCCCAACTTGTGTGTAATTTAGCATACATGTCCTCGGGAGTTTGAACTTGTTTCCTTGCATTGTTCATCAGTCTGATGAGGGAGGACAGCGCTAAAATTCAATTCACTCCATAAAGCTTGATGTCACTCCTTTCAAAACTTTGGCATGAACCATCCATCTCAATCAGAGATAATAGTCTTTGGAGTTTTATAAAGATGAAATCCTTCATGCATGAACACCTCAGCTAACTTTTGTACTCTTTAAGTCATCTTAATTGCATTAAAATGAACACTCTAGATGAGTTTATTAATAGCCTTCATATGCATTCTTCTTTCATTAAGTCTTGAACGACTAATGACAAGAATCCATTGTAACATCTTCCCACTTCCATTCTGAAACAGGAAGAGACTATAACATTTCATCTGGTCTTCTATGTTAAATCAGGACTTCCAGACAAACTAAACATATCAAAACAAACTCGGTGACATTTCGCTTCATGTCAGTCCATCAAAAGTTTTATCTTAAATCCTTATACATTTACTTGTTCCAGGATGAACTAATTAAGCAAATAACTATGCCTCCTTTGAAATAAGCTTTCAAAGCTCATCAACAACAGATACACATGAACAGTTTTGAAACCAAGCAATCCATAATCTTGAATAACAAATCCCGGTGTCTTACCTTCTTGATCCTCTCCATTGATCTTAAATAATATTACTTTCCCATACTACTTTCCTTTGATCTGGTCAACAGATTTTGAATAAAATCCTAGGGGATTATTATTTTCTTTACAAGGATTACTTAAAATCCTTACTCAATTTCTTTTTTGAGATAAAATCTCAGTATTAATTTAACCAAGAATATGAGATTTAGCCAACACATGACAAGATAATAACCTATCTTGTCAATCCTTTACATCTTTTCTCAACCAAAACTCAGCTTGGGCATACTGACATTCAAAAGTAGTTATCTCTTTCAACTACTTCAAACTACACTCTTACGCATTACTATACCAACATATTGGACAATAATACCTTTAGTCCAATAATTTCCCACAAAATTGTCTTCATTGACAATTATTAGTCTTTTTCATCAAAGAATTGTTTAGACTTCACTTAACATTCTGACTTGTTAAGCAACCTAACTCTTAGGATTAAAAACATATCCTCACGTGTCCACTCTCTATATCCAACAACTTATCAGTCTGAGATTGAATATCAATACTAATTTACATATCCAAACTCCAGACCCATTGGAGTTCTACTTAAAGTCCTCACTTGACTATCTTATCTCAAAGAGATTTAAGTTTTCAAGACAACCTGAAAACTAATAACAACTAATGGAGAAATTACTAGTACATCTTTTATTCCAAAGAAAGGATTACTACAATATCATTCCTTAGAAAGGTTTCCATCCCAAGAGTCCATATCAACTTACTTTCAAGGACAATTCCGCTAAAAAGGCATTGACTTTCTTAGGTCATGACGTCAAGCAAGATGAACTACTAGCAAACTGCTTAGAGAATTCCAATAATCATTGACTGAAGACAATCCCAAACTTTTAGAGAAGTACGAAGTTACTCCATGCTCTTCAGAGACCAACACAGATTTGTAAAGAATCTTAGCAAATTTCTTTAGTTATAATCGAACTGTTTTGGGAAGTTTGACCATACTCCTTAAATGGTATAGGATATCAAGGATGTACTAACTCAAAGGAGTTTTACAAGATACTAGATATAGAAATTGCTATAATGCAAAAGAAAGCTTGCATCTTTTCATCTCAAACAACTACACTTGTGATGTGATTCCATCTACCGAGTCATGGCCCCATGAGTTGAGTGAAGATTCCATCCCTAAAGACAAGCCCAATGTGCACGATAAAGGGGAGCCAATACTTGGACAAGCAACCAAAGACGATGTTCGAGGCGCTAAGAAGCCGAGTCAAGGAGCCATGCCCTATCTTGGGCGCATCACACGAGCCCTAGCTAAGTCTATACTAGACAAAATCAAGGAGGAGCCCATGGCTCATAAGTTTCCGATGGCTAATGACGGTGAAGGTTGGAGTTTTATTGTGCTTCACGGTTCTAAGTGACATTTCTACGGTTAAGGACACTTTATAAGTTTTCGGGATTTCGGGTTAATTTATGTAATTTCCTTAAGTGAGGGGGTTGATTTTGTAAGGCTTTGTGTTAGGTTTAAGGTCAGCCTCCTCCTCCTAATTTCTGGAGATTGGACGAAAATACTCTCTTGTTGCGTACTTTTCCTTGCAATTTCAATTCAAGTCTTGTTCTTGATTTTCGTTCGTTCAATTCTCGTTGTTCAAGTTGTTGGTGAGTAATATCCGACAATTTGGGCATCTTAGTTTGTTTGAGAGCTTGGTGAGTCATATCCAAGTTGTCAAGCATCCATATCCCCTTGTTCTCCCCATTTCGATCCATCATCCATCTCGGTGGTTTCTGCACCCCTCAGTAAAATCGATATATCTTTCAATCCACTCATCATCTAGGTCTGAAATTTTGAGGGGTTAAACTAGACTCAGATATCTAACTTCTCGAATTGGAATCACTCAATTCCGATTTCGGAAGAGGAAGATCCAGCCATTTGAAGACGGGTCAGTTGCGTGGTGTTTGTTGTTGGAATTCCTTGGATTCTCGTGGCGATCTCTTTGCACCTTCATCTCCTCCATCGATCCTTTCATCAACTTGCAAAACTCATATGATTGCAAAACTTATATAATTGTCAAATCATACTAGAAACGTTTTATTCTTTACGACCCAAGTGAAATCACTTATCAAATGGTTATTTTCAAATTCCCATCACAACCTTTGTGTAATCATTCCAACCTTGACAGAAATGTAACTTCTACAAATTTCTTATTTCGAACTTAAACCTGAGGAAATATGTGATCTAATTCCACCATGTGATCAGGATGGGGAAATAAAATCAACACAACCCTTTACTGCATTCTCATAGGAATAAGACATGTAATCTTGCCTTACCATGTGATCAAGATGGAAGACAAAATACATTCTTACTCGCCACCATGAAAACCGTAGAAAATTTTATTCATGAATTTCGTATATCAAATCAACAATTCTTTAAAAATTCATACCAGAATTCTACAATTCATAAGATTTTTCTCAAAAGAGAAAATCATGAAACGATCTCAAATATCCTTAAAATCAAGACATCTTAACTCACATAAATCTTTACCCAATTTGACATAAAGAAGTCTAATAAGATCATATAAGATCACGACCCAAGAGTAAAATATAACAATTTTACAAAGATTAACAAATGGGTAACGCGATTATAATTACTCATGAAAAAGGATAACTATCAACGAATCTCAAAGGATGTTGAAGCTTGACAGGAAACTCGAAATAGTCTACAAGCATATTTGCTTTAACTTTGAATACTGTGGAAACAAAGATTAGCTACTCTCTTGAGGAATTGGGCTCGTTAGCCAATGCATCATATAAAATTGTTGACCTTATTTTCATGATGCTATGGACGCTTTGCCCTAGTTCTGTGTTGACATTTGCACCTTAGCTCGCCTTACCAACTTGACCAAAGTTTCAAATCAAAACTGAGCCTCAAAGGACCTAAGACAATCCAATTCACTTATGCGTACTACATTTTCTTTCGAATGTAATACTTCATTCCTTCCTCAAGATAGAACATGATGGCATACCTTGACTTTTCTTAATTAGACATATTACCAAATTTTTCTATAATCCATAGTATTGAGTAATCTCTGCCTGATTTAACTCAATCTCAACCCAACTTAACTTCGCAAGTTTCATAAAGGAGTTGATTGCTTGCGTCCATTTACTTGCAATCCTTACGGAAAATGTGATTCCAACATCTTCTTACTCATAACAAATTCTTCCAAGGTCGATCTCAACTTGTATGTCTCCTTGACATCCCACTTTAAAGTGATGTAACAATGATATATTACCAAAATTCAATGTTTGAGATCATCCATTTGTAGAACAATATCCCTACTACAACTTAATTGTCATTTAAATTCCGATATCCAAAAGTGAAAGCTATCAAACTCTCGTGACGAGTTTAAGAACTTTCGATCCTTTTATCTTCAAATCAGGATGTTCCTTTAGTTTCCAATATCTTTTAACAGAAGAATGAATGCACATGGCCAAACAAAATATTCTTGAACCTATCCCAATTCAACATTGGTAAACAAACTAGACTTCTCCATCATTCTTGTCTTCTTACTTAACCATAAGGAGAAGACATATACCTTTTTATTAGCTTAAGTTCAAACCACATTGCAAAGGAAAAATTGTGGTTAGGAGACTTGTCGACAACTTAATAGTTTCACCAGTACCACCTTAGACATTAGGTTTGACTGATATAAAATCTTTAAAACTCAAACACAACTGAAGTTATTTTTCAGCGATAAGGTCTAAGCCTTATTGACCACAATATTGAATGATTGATATTTTTCTCCCAACGATTAAAATATCAAAGGCAAACATGTCAAAATTCTTCCTTGCATGATCTTCTCAAAATTGAACTTTATCATTTCCATCCTTAAAGAAACATAAGTCAATACCATTGGCAAATTAGAACAATGTTGATTCTATTACTAGTCCATTATAGACCTCAAGTCTTTTTTCATTATCCCGAGTTGGGTATCATACAACAAAACTCCAATAACGTTGTCACATAGTTTAGTCATCTGGATATCAACAACTCATGTAATCAATTAACACTTGTGCTAAGTAGTTAATTGAACATAAACACATTACTGATGAACTTTTACTTGTTCAATCCATTTTGACCAATCAACCTTATTCACAACAACCTTGATGATTAACCACTTGTTCACAACTTAAACTAAACCAATATTCTTCCTTTCTTTCTTACTATAATCATAAGAAATTCCCATTCCATTTAGGATTCTCAATCCTCTTAACTCAAAGGATAACAACATATATGAAAATCCGAGTTTGAACACTATCAGGTTAAAAATTGAATTGTATTTTCCAATAGATTAATAATTCAATTGATCCAACATTTGAGCACTTCAAAGCTCTTTAACTTCCAACTGAGCAAAGAAAAGTACAGAATATCCATGATTCTATACTATAAAGTCACAAACATAGTTGTTGAAAAAAGTTTCCAAAGGCAATCCTTTTCTTTTCAGGATTCTTTTACATCCCTTCATGATACATACTGATCTTTTTAGAATCACTCAAGGCTCATAAGATTCTCCAAATCTTAACATTAAGATGTAGAGGTTCCAACTCATTCCTTCTATTGAAAATCGAATTTCAACAAAATTCAGAAATTCCTATAAAAATATTCTCATGAAAACTCTTACTTTTATGACTTCGATGTCAAAGAAACTCACTTTAAAATTTTCTTTTTAAAGACAACATTTGAACTTTCACATTTCAAGAAAAGGAATTAACAATTTCTTACACAAAACTTTGAATCATGAACTTTCTAACAAAAATTCTTAACTTGATATCTTCCATCATACGAGCTTAAAATAGGAAACCTTCAAACTAGAAAGTCTTTATGCAGTATAATACTTAACTTCAAAATCTCACAAGAAGTTTCCTAATATGGAAGAAACGACGAGGGTACACCCAATTCAGACTCTCAAGAGAGAATAGGAATTTATTGAGAACTTGGTCAAGAACTGGGTCAACTTTAGGGATCTTCACCTAATCTTATTTTGGATCCTTCTCGAAATCCATTCCCATCTCTAGGGAATCAAATGTCCACTATAGGATCTTTTTCACAAAAGCTATTACAAACTTATTACCTCATGTTCTCCAATTCCCTTTCATCTTTCTATCTATTCACGAGTCTGACCTCCAATCTTAACCATTTTCCGTAAATGGTTCTAAGACAACACCAATATAGAATTCTCCATAATTCTATATGGAAGGATAAAAGTCTTAAGAAAGACTTGGAATTGTTAGCTCTGATACCACTTCTGTAACACCCCCCTTTCTACCCTAGAGGTATTACTGCCAGTAACCCCGATTAAGACTAAACCGAAGCTACCCAAGGCTTTAAACTGATTGAACAAACTAAAAATCCAAAAGTTGGATTCATTTAAATCATAACCAGAATATAATAAAATGTTGCAAAAGAACTTAATCTTTATAATTTCAACCTTACAAAGTTTAAGAAGATATTACAGCGGAATAAATACAAATGGTCTTAAAACAGCATTAGCTTTTATGACAAGATGATAGAACAATCTTCTATCTAAACAAAACCTTTAGTATGTAAACTCTTAGCTTCTTCTTTCCCAACATAACTTTATAGTGGCCCATCCATAAACTTCGCTCAAATACAACTTATGGAAACTTTTCTTCAACTTCTTGATCCACTTCCCAAAACAACTTCCAAGAAATAACTGATGTGTCGTATACAACGGTGGACACCAGCCGACCATGCAATTGAATAAAGTGGTCGGGTTAGTCTAATGAAAGACTAAGCAAGTGGAGAAATTGACTGGTTCTTATGGTAGTGACTAAACATATTGGCATCGAAATCCGAATGACAACTGGTCGATGATCCAACAGTTAGCAGACCCATAGAGGATAAGAATGAGGCATGCATATTCAAGAGATAGGACACCACAGCTTGTGGTTCCCTTACGAAACATGAACAATTGTTGGGAACTCATATTAATCACGTCACATTTTGAAAAGTCTCCGTCGACTAATCAGATTGACTTAATCAAAGTTTGATTAAGAATCATTCATAACCGGGAGCAAGAATGGCTTTCCGACTGGACGAACCAATCAGGTATAATAATATGCCTAACGCACTTATCTTATATTAGTTTCAAAACTTTTCACAAACAGGTTGGTGATTCATAATCAGCTCGAACTACTGCCGAAATATTTTGTATTGTAGAGATCATCGGAGTATTTCATCCATGGTCATCTACCCTGTATCAAGATCACAGGACTTAAGCTATCCTTGATCTTTCATTTGCATATGGTGATGTAGAGATCAGAGAGGCCTATTACCCTGTCGTCTACACTGCACCGTACCAATTGCACTTAGCTAGAGTGCGCATCACCCCTCTCACACGAAGAGCAGGGGAAGAGTCATGACCCACCATTAGGATTAGGCCCCTCCTAGTGTAATCTTTTTAAAGAGAGGATATGGAACCACGTTCCCCTCCCTGAAACTACCTTAATTCAACAACAATGTCTCAGCGTGAGACAGCATACAAGGTCACACATAACGGACCTAAATCCAGTTCTACCGCAAAACTTAATAAACAACATGGTCATTATTTCTAACAAATATAACAACCTATCATATTTTATTAAGCACACAAGTTGTTCCCAACACAAATATTAAATGGGATTCAATTCCTCATTGAATAACAATAATGCAAGAGAGAACCGTCCACTTGCCTTAGAAGGCGTGCTCAACGTCCTTAACAATTCCAACAGTAATCTTTATCACCCTTCTGCCAAAAATAACAAAAGGATTTCTCAACAACGAGCTCACGGAAACACTTCTTAGTTGTATAATCAAATTCTACAACTTCCTAATCGATAAACGATTTAATTTCTAAATATCGATATATAATAAATCCTTAGTTATCATGCTTTAAGGAGCCATCTTGGCGAAATTATAACTAATTATCCGCTTCACTTTTGAAACAATTTTCTAAATAAAATTTGTTATTAGCAACAGTTCTTAAAGGTGACCAAATCTCAGATCAAACGGATTAACAACGAATCTCGAGTAATTATCTGAAGTCCTTTACTTGCCAATCGGTGTCAAAACTTGTATTCGCTATAACTGAAGATCCTGACGTCCGTTTCTCGAGCGTTTTGAACCTGTGAGACCGTATCAACGTCAAGGTTATAAAAACTATAAATTTAATTAGCAAAGCGGAACCGAAAGGCCCTTACGGTGGCTCCGTAACCACCCCGCTAATTAATTTCGATCGTAAATACCTTTACTTGAACCCATGGCTCGTTTGGCTCGATAGTGGCTCGATCCAAGAGCTCGAGGGTGGCTGGGTGATGCCCGGTGGCGTCCCTTGCGGTGGGTGGTGGTCGGAGGAGCTAGAGATCGTCGGCGACGTCGTGCGGCGAGGCAAGAAGATAGCTGGCGTGATGAACTTCTTCTCCCGATTACGTCGCTTTTCCTGATTTTCCAAGTCCGTCGTCGTCCTGATCTTCTCTGGCTCGGTTTCAACAACATAATCCCACAATAAGGTGAGGAAGAAGATGACTGGCAGAGAAGGCGGAGGAAAAGGTGTGGACGGACAAAGAAGATCGCCAGCGGTGAAGACGTTCAAATTCTTTCTCCCGAGATCGTCGTCGTCCTTCACTCTCTTGTTTAAACCCTCCTCTAAATCTATCCAAACCCGCATACATATCCAAGAGAAAGAATCTTCTCCCATAAGTATTGAAAGTCGGGTAATAAAGGGACTTTCCGTTTCGGAACGGGACTCGCGTTAAAGCAGTAAAATTATGTACCTCGGGTGGAAAAACTTACTAAATACAAAACGTCCCGTAAATTATGTAGACCAATAAAACCAATTTTTCATGATTTTATCACGCTATCTTTAATTTTTAAGGCTTCCGTTTCGTATTTTAAAACCTTTACAGTACATAATTAAAAAACGCCTTACCCAATAAATATTTTTTTTCCACTGAAAAATCCTAGAATTTACATCGATCCATAAAATCATTTCTTTCTGATTTTAGGATATCACCAACAATTTTCTAGGATTTAATCTCCAACAAAAGTATTGGATTAAGCGTTAAAACGGACAAAGAGGTTAAAAGGATATCCGAGAAAAATTCAAAAATATCCTTAAAAACCACAGTTATTACAAAAAACACCACACAAGTTCATATGAAATCATACATAAACTAGTTTTCAAGATAAATATGCCCGGATTGCCTCCATACATGCTCAACCAAATCATCCTGCAATTGTTTGTGGGTACCCCTATTTCGACGTTCCGTATGAGTTTTTATGTATTGTGACATGGACCTTGGTCGATTTAAGGAAAATGTGTCATCCATAGTCAGTGGTATCTTTAAACGAGATACGTCACAATACAAACTATACGTATCTCGTTCATCCTCCACTATCATATTGTGCAAAATTATGCACGCTTTCATTATTTTCCCTATGTGACGAGGATCCCAAGCAAGTGTTGGGTTCTTCACTATAGCAAATCGAGCTTGCAAGACCTCGAAAGATCGTTCCACATCTTTTCGGTATGCCTCTTAGTAATGAGCAAAATACTTTGCCTTAGACCCTCGTGGAAGTCGAATAGAAGGCATAAAGGTAGCCCATGATGGGTAAATACCGCTGATGAGATAATAAGCCATGGTGTACTCATGACCATTGACGGTGAAATTCATCGGCGGTGATCTCCCTTCCAAAACATCATCAAAGATAGGAGAGCGCTCAAGAACATTAATGTCATTGCACGAACCTGGTGTTCCAAAGAATGCATGCCAAATCCATAGATCGTATGATGCAACTGCTTCTAATATAATTGTAGGCTTACCATGACCTCGTGCAAATTGACCTTGCCAAGAAGTTGGGCAATTATTCCATTCCCAATGCATGCAATCAATGCTACCGATCATTCTAGGAAACCCACGCCTTTCTCCAAAATGAAGGAGGCGTTGCATGTCTTTTGCGGTTGGTCTGCGGAGGTATGTGTCACCATACAAAGAAATCATGCCCTCCACAAAGTGTTTTAGGCAAGATCTTGCAGTACTATCACCGATCCAAAGGTACTCATCCACCTGGTCCGCACACATGCCATAAGCCAACATGCGCATGGCTGCAGTGCATTTTTGTAGGGGAGATAAGCCTTGCCGACCTGTAGCATCCCTCCTTTGTCGAAAAAAATCAAATGTGGATGAGAGTTGGTTGACAATGCGTAAGAACAAGGGTTTTCGCATTCTAAACCGTCTACAAAAGTGCTCATCAGTATACACTGATGGTGGGTCGTTAGAGAAATAATCTCTGACGAGTTGTTGATGACCGCTTTCACGATCTCGGTCAACGTATCTTCGCCTTCTCCTTGGTTGAGAGAGTTCTTCTTGTTGTTGGGTTACTAGAGCCGCCACTCTATCCAATCTTTCATTAATGGCATCTTCAAATCCATCAGAAGATGAGCTTGATCCAAAATTAAAAAATGATCCTATGACATTTTGGAAGGGATCCATGTGTGATTGAAATATGAAATGATTACCAAAATAAATAGGAGGGTAGAATATGGGAGAATGATTTGGGAGTAGGGTGAACTTGTTTGGCAATTGTTTCTTGAAGTAAAGGGTGTAAATATAGGCTAATCTTTTGGTGGGTTTGAAGATGCCATGGTTGAATGGAGTGGGATGTGGGGCCCCTCGTCAGAAGCATGGGTTGAATGGAGTGGTATGTAGGGCCCCTCTTCAGAAGCATGGGTTGAATGGAGTGGTATTTGGGGCCGCTCGTCAGAAGCATGGTTGAATGGAGTGGTATCTGGGGCCCCTCGTCAGAAGCATGGTTGAATGGAGTGCTATGCGGGGCCCCTCGTCAGAAGCATGGGTTGAATGGAGTGGGATGTGGGGCCCCTCGTTAGAAGTATGGTTGAATGGAGTGGGATGTGGGGCCCCTCGTCAGAAGCATGGGTTGAATGGAGTGGTATATGGGGCCCCTCGTCAGAAGCATGGTTGAATGGAGTGGGATGTGGGGCCCCTCATCAGAAGCATGGGTTGAATGGAGTGGTATCTGGGGCCCCTCGTCAGAAGCATGGTTGAATGGAGTGGTATTTGGGGCCCCTCGTCAGAAGCATGGTTGAATGGAGTGCTATGTGGGGCCCCTCGTCAGAAGCATGGGTTGAATGGAGTGGGATGTGGGGCCCCTCGTCAGAAACATGGTTGAATGGAGTGGGATGTGGAGCCCCTCGTCAAAAGCATGGGTTGAATGGAGTGGTATGTGGGGCCCCTTGTCAAAAGCATGGTTGGATAGAGTGGGATGTGGGGCCCCTCGTCAGAAGCATGGTTGAATGGAGTGGGATGTGGGGCCCCTCGTCAGAAGCATGGTTGAATGGAGTGGGATGTGGGGCCCCTCGTCAGAAGCATGGTTGAATGGAGTGGGATGTGGGGCCCCTCGTCAAAAGCATGGGTTGAATGGAGTGGTGTTGCCCTCCTATATATAGATGTTGTGTTATAAGGAGATACTTGCACCTTCTCAACCAATCTCCTCTCTCATTTTCTGAAAGTAATATTTCATCTTTCATTCATACTGGATCCGCGTTATCCCTACAACCATCAACATCCCTTCCATTTTGATCAACCCTTTTGGAATGCAACTAGTGAAAACCCAAACCCTCAATTCAATACCACTCAAGTTGAAGACCCTTCTCCTCAAACGCCAGGTTCTTATGGAAGTGCTTCTGCATTTCTCAACCATGGATCCCACAACAACATGTCCAAAGCCTAGATGATATCCAAGCTACACCAAAACCAAACACCACAACACAAAAGGACTCTAGAAAGAAAAAAAGTATGCTCATCCACCTCGTGATGAAACAACTCAAGGAAGGCGGTGGATCCCAAACTAGAGCAAGGTGGGAGCGCCCAGAGGATTTTTTTTACTAGCTAGTGCGTGGGAAAGTCTCAAACGATCCGATCATAGGCACCGGTCAAAATAAAGAGCAATTTTGGGGTCGAGTGGATGCCTTCTACAACCAATATAGACTAGAAGAGTCTCCCCTTATTGAGCTTTCAAGGACATGGAGTGCATGTAAAAATAGGTGGACCATCATCTCAAAAGCTTGCACAAGCTTTGCGGGCAAATATCACGCAGCTGAAAATCAAAGAGCTAGTGGTTGGAATTTCGATGATGTGGAAAACCATGCACATATCCTTTATCGTAATGATGAAAAGGAGGACTTCAAATTCATGCATGTATGGGGTGCATTGAAAAGAGAACCGAGGTGGAACACGTGGAGTACTGATGTCGGGGCAGGGCCTAAACGCTCGAAGTTGGATGAAGCTGGCCATTACTCTTCCGGCTCCAATCCAAACACTCCATGCAGTGGATCTGGCCCAGAAAGTGTTGAGTTTACGACACGTAACACTATTCCTGTTCGCCCCACGGGTAGGCAAGCTGCAAAGAACAAGGGGAAGCAAGTGGCTAGGAGCTCAAGGGATGAGGTAAATTCCACACTAGAAGAAGTGAACCTAATTAGGTTGTCTCAAGCTGAGGCGAGAATGCAAAAACAAGCAGCTAAAGATGAGACATTGTGAAAGCAACAAGCAATGTTGGACGAGTATGCTCATATTCAGAATGAGATTGTTCGTGCTCAAAAGATAAAAGTGCTAAGTGGCCTTATGGCAATACCCAATCGAAACCCAATGCATGAGAGAATGATGGAAAGCTTAACAATTGAGTTGTTCCCTGGTGATGAGTTACTTGATGCTATGTTCTTAGTTTACTTAAGTGAAGAATAGCTTCACATATGTGTTCGTTTATGTTTTTCAATTCCCTATGTAAAGAGTAGCTTCACATGTGTATTAATTTATGGTTTTTAGTTACCGAAAGTGAAGAATAGCTTCACGATTAGGTTTTTCAATTCCCTAAGTGAAGAATATCTTCACAATGTGTTTAGTTTTCAACTCAATGTAACCTCGTGTTATTGTAATATATTTCATTTTATGGTCTAAATCCTTCAAATGTTAAAATATACATGCATAATGCCTTATAATATATTTATTTCATGATTATAATGTTTAAAATTAATATTTATGTCTCTAATATATTAATTATGTAATTTTTTTATAATGCATAAAATTAACTACCTTAAAAATACTAAGATTATTTTTTAAAAAAATTAATTTTCTTATATTTTGTTATTTATGCAAAATTTTCTTTTATCATAAGACCATTCAATATTGGTGTCTATAGGTAGATAAATTGAAAATAAAAATATTAAAAATATTTTTTTAATCAAAAAGATTATTTTATAGCCAAAAAATAACTTAAAAGAATTTATGTTATTATGTAAAGTCTTTGATTGCCCATTAATGTAAACTATGCATTATCTTATCTTGCTTCCATTATTTTATGTTTGCCATAACAAAAGCCATTATTTTATTAATATATTTGGTCACAAGTGGGACCAAAATTGGGTAAAAAGGGGAGGCCGAAGAAAGGTTTGCAAGACCGAAGAGAGAGCCCAAAATCTCTTTGCTTCTAGGTAAAAACACTGTGCTTTAACTTTCTATTGATTTTAAATATTAAAATCTTGCCGTTGTACATGGTCTAACACACAGAGACAGTACATATCTTTGCTCCTCGAAGAAAATATCTTGAAATATTATAATAGTAAGAAGGATTGGGGATCAAATGAGAACATTTCTTATCCTAAGAAATGAGAACAACTCTCATCCGTTGATTTTGTGAGATTAAGGGTCTAGATGGGCTGCTCTCAACACTCACACTCCTCTATTTTTTTAAACCTGGAAGGGTATTTTTGTCACACTACTCTATTTTTTTATAATTTCCAGCCCCTAAATGAGAACAACTCTCACGTGAGATTTCAGCCGATCGCTCCGACTCTCGTTCGTGATTTCATCCAACCACGATTTCAGCCAACCACGATCTCTCCTTCAATCCTTCTTTTGATCTCGATCTCCCCTTCGTTCGATCCATACTCCTAATCCAAATTGAAGGCACATTGAATTTAGGTAAGTGGTTATAAATTATACTTAAGAAGAGTTTAGTTTGGTGGATGATTTTGATCTCTACCTAAATTTGTTGTTGTTTATGGTTCTTTGTTGTTTGAGATCATGGAGAAATGTGTTGTACTCTTGATTTTGGAATTGGAAACAAAATTTTATAGAAACTAGAATTAAAATTTGTATGCTTATTAGATTGCCCACAAAGTGTTTGATAAAATGTCTCAATGAGCATGTTTTGCTAAAATGTCTTGGAATATTGTTTTTAATGTTCTAATTAGTAAATATGAAGATAATGTGGACAAATTGCAAGACTTTTTCATGTATTGATGATATTTTAGTGTTCAAGTTCCTCCTTGTGGATAAAATGAATGTTTGCATATGATGCTTAGTATGCTTTGTTGAATATGATGCTTTTGTGTATATATCTATGCCTAGTTATCCACATTGACTAGTAGGGTATTGTTTTGAATAAGCAATTAGTATCTTTGTGACCTTTGTTAGATCGATTCACATAAAATTCGTATTGTTATTTTATATGAACCGCATTATTATTTTCAGTGAACCTTCCTGTTTAATATTATGAACTAAAATGACAATATTTGTGAACCAACTGAAAAACGGTATTTTGCACATTTTTACTAGATCTCTTCTTTTTCTCCTTTTTTTATTGTAGGTTGTTCATCAAGCTCCGATCAACCTAATTTGTCTAATTCGGATAATGATGATAGTATTGATGGGGTTCAGTTGAAGGGTCTTGATAATGATGTTAGTGTTGATGGGGTTCATCAAGATCTAGTTATCCTAACATTTGAAGTAAACTAATAGACACTGTTCATTTGGTTTCCAAATCCACCAAAAATGACAAAATTTGATATAATTTATGTCAAATACTATTGTTATTTATATGAACCGCATTGTGATTTTCAATGAACCTTATAGTGTAATATTATGAACCGTAATGACAATATTTGTGAACCAAAAGAAAAATGTTTTGTTTTTTTCACATTTTTATTGCCCATTATGTGTTCCATGTTGCTTATGAATTAGCTTAATTTTTTTCCTTTTTTTATTGTAGGTTGTTCATCAAGCTCCGGTCATCCTAACTTGTCTCATTCGGATAATGATGCTAGTGTTGATGGGGTTTCATTGAAAGGTATTGATAATGATGAGAATGTTGATGGAGTTCCATTGGATGATCATGATGAAGCTAGTGACATATACATTCTTCACTTATCACAAGATTGTTCTTATTTCATACCCAAGATTGAACATTGAAGTTTTCAATTCTCTATTTGTCTTTTTAGTAGTTGTTATATTTTTTGGGGATTAAGTTGTCTATTTTTATGTTACTTTGTGTTTGACAAATCACTTTGCTACATTGTAATTGCTTGTAAGGTTATTTTTGACTTCACATCGAACCCAATGAGCTAAATGTCTTCTTTACAAATTTTATGCATTTTCTGTTAAATGAACTGATTATTTAAAATCCAGGAGTCTTCATGTTGAACAATATGAACCTTTATGTCGAACACTATGAACCTTCATGTCGAACACTATTAACCATTTTATTAATTCTATGAACCATGTAAGTAATCAAGGATCAATCTTTTACATTGTTTTCTCAAAATGGACCATTTCTATTGCGTAGCACCTGTAGTGATTTCCACTGCTTCTAGTTAACTATTGCAATAACAATGAGGTAGTATTCAATAAACCTACAAGTATAAATTGAAATAACAAGTACACTTAAAAACGCGTGAACCAAACTTTAATGTACTTTGAACCAAAAAACAGATGTCATGAACCAAAATTACAACTAGTATGTATGACTTAAAAGACATGAACTGTAAGATGAACTATTATGAACCAAACTTTAATTTACTATGAACCAAAAGAACTAATGTCATGAACTCAAAAGACATGAACTGTAAGATAAACTATTATGAACCCGAGCTTGCAAAATCATGAACCGAAAGAAGAGTTATAATGAACCAAAATATATAAAGCGTTTATATAGAATTAGCCTATGTGAGATTTGAACTCACATCTATGTGCACATGCATATTGCTCTACCATTTGAGCTAATAGGCTTTTAAAGTGATAAATAATTTTACACAAATACCATATCATATGCAAGCAATGTGATTTTTCTCTTCTAACCCACAAAGTAGAATGCAACAAGGTAATAACAATGCTCTAAATTTGATCAAAGGAGATTATTTCCCAACTTACTTATTTCTAAAAAAGTTCATGCTGAGTTTTAAACAAAAAGTGTATATGTCTAAAAAGAAGAGGGGATACAATGAATTTAGCTTTCTTGTCCTATTTACAGGTCAGGTCCATTTGGATATACATGAATACAGAACCATATCCCCCAGTTCTAGAACAAACCATGGCAAATTAAAATTCACAAGCAACATGAAAAAGCCAAAAAAAACTAAAACTAGTTATTGATCCAACAAGCCATTAGGTCAACTCCGACGGTGTAGAAGGGAATATCGATTTTCAAAAAAAAAAACTCAATGGCACTGAAGCAAGCAGTCAAATTTCATCCGCTAATCATAACATACGTATACAACACTGAACACAAATTTAAACACTTGTAAGGCACAGAAGCACACATCACAAAGGAAATAATGAAAAGGCAGAGGACCTCTCTTGTCCAATAGTATCCCAAATGTAGAAGCCTGCAAGGCTATCGTCTGTGAGAGGAAAGAAGCTCCAATAGTCACATGCCAAAGTAAGAACAAACTCAAATAAGTTCATTAGGTCACACCATATCAGAAGGTGATGCAGAGAATACTATGCAAACAACAAAACACCATGCCAATTCATCTTATTATTCACATGTTCAGTTGTTCACTACACAATTGCACTTATAGAAGAACTTCAACATCCAAAGGACAATTTTTAATCGGTGTTGACAGTGAAAATAAAGTATTATTACAGTCAACACAACACAGTAAATTCAACCAAAACAAATTCATATTCTAACCCAAGCTATCTTTTACCAGAAAGAGGAACGAGCTTCTGTTTGTGGACAATAGATGAAACCAGGGCAGCCATGGAAGGGAGCCTCATTCTGCCAAAGATCAAATTTCATTCGCTAAATTAAATTTTAGCATATAGAAAGAGAGGTAATTAGTTAAAATATATCAAGGAGCAATGGTAAGACATTATGAAGTACCGACATGATTCTCTTTCTGTTCCTTCCTAGGGCTGTTTGAAAGTAGTAAAGAGAAGAATTTGTAGACTTCGAAGATCAATTTTGGAGTAGAATTCGTAGACTTTGACGAGGCGTAGAAGATATGCCATCAGTGAAGAATTCTTTCTCGAGTCCGTTGTCGTTCCTTCTGCATTCTCTCTCTGTTCCTTCCTAGGGTTGTTTGAATGGGAGAAGGAGAAGGAAGGATATTTTTGGAACTCTCTTAATTTTTTTTCTAAATTACAATCCGTGCCATTTGTTAATGAATCAGCTTTTTTTTTAATTCAATCTCACCCATCCATACTCCTCATGCAACGGCCTTAAATTGTTCTTAGTTCTCACCCTAAGAAATGTTTACATTAGAACACTACTCTAGTAAGAATTCCATTCATATTTCTAACAAAGTTTAAATTCTCTGTTCGATCATTCCTCATTGCTAATAATGGCGTAAAATATTGAAGATAACAAATTTGATTAAACACTTG
The DNA here is from genome assembly GCA_964016875.1 of Fallopia convolvulus. Taxonomy (NCBI): domain Eukaryota; kingdom Viridiplantae; phylum Streptophyta; class Magnoliopsida; order Caryophyllales; family Polygonaceae; genus Fallopia; species Fallopia convolvulus. The sequence continues at coordinate 39,219,344 of OZ024727.1, forward strand.
AAAAAAAAATCTTATGGATGATATATTTGAAAGATGTTTGGATCAGACCATAGCTTACTCCGTAGCCATTCGCTTGGGATAAGGGAATTCTTCTCTCCCTCCCGCTCTCCTGGCCTCTGGCCTCTGCCCTCTGCACTCTAACTTTGTCTCTCCGCCAAACACGCCATATCCCTCATCTCCCATCAAATCTCAACCCTTGAATTCTACAGCTATCCTGTCTTCTCATCCCGAACTCATCAACGGCCAATATTCAATTCTCAATCTGCACCGCGTTTCACCCTGTCAACATCAGGGGCATTATAGTCAATGAAATCACCCAGTTCGTGGATATATAATCGCTTCTCACTCTCCAAAATTTCGGTTTAGTTTCCCTCTTCGCCTTTTGCCCCGATTGTCCCGAGCTAATGGAGTCCCGAGTGTTGTCACGCGCCGCCCCGATCCCCGCCCATCTGCGGCTCACCAAGCCAGCGAGCGGCGCCCTGTCCTTCCGCGGCGGTTTCTCCCTCCGACCGACATGTGCCGTCAAGGACGGCGGGAACCTAATCTGGGGCCGGCAGCTCCGTCCGAGCTTGCTTCTCGAGTCGGCGGCGTGTCCTCTCACCGCCGTATCACGGAGGGAGATTCTCCGACCCTGCTCAGCGGCCGCCTCGTCGCCGGATTCTGCCGGGTGAGGTCCGTTTTTCATTCGTTCCGACACGGTTCGCTTTTTTATTATCCCGATTTCTATCCGACTAATGTCTGCAGTGTTCGTTGCCGTTTTGTTCGTCTTCCGCCGCGGATTTGGCCTGAATCGAATTTTTTTCAGGGATGGGAAGGTCGCTCCTGTCGGGTTTCTTGAAAAGTACCCGGCTCTCGTCACCGGGTTCTTCTTCTTCATGTGGTAAGTCCCGTTAATCCCTCGTCGCGGGAAACGCGGGCCCTAATTTGTGGGTAACCGCCATTCCCGTCAATTTGTCAATATCGAGTCAAAGATATATGTTGAAATTACGGAATTGCCCTTCTCTCAGGTACTTTCTGAATGTGATTTTCAACATACTTAACAAGAAGATCTACAACTACTTCCCGTATCCCTAGTGAGTGGTGTCTCTTTCTTACTTTCACTGATAACATGTTTGACGTAGTTGTAAGTAAGCTTATTGACAATATGTTAGAAGGGATTGTTTTCTTATAAAGGAAATGTATGAGGTTTCCGTGATCCATTTGTGTGTTACTCTGTGAATGTACAGCTTTGTTTCCGTGATCCATTTGCTAGTTGGAGTTGTTTACTGCTTGTTGAGCTGGGCAGTGGGACTTCCCAAGCGTGCTGTAAGTAACTTTTCAACTCTTTTGCAATTCACATGTGTCTGGATTATTACAAATTCCTTGCATTCAAAGTGATGTTGTATACAGTAAAGATTTTGTCTCTGTCTACACAGTAGAAATTAGATAGAGGTCTGATGTTTTTTCATTTATGATGTAGCTGGATAACCAATTAATTTGATTGAATCAAGAGAATCCTATCAGCAATTTTCTCTGTAGAGTTAATTTCAGATTCCAACATATGTAATAAACGTTTAATAAGAGAAGTTGGTTTTTGAGTATGGTAAATTCATGCAGTGACTGCATTAAACTGCTTGTTTCTCTGTGTGTGCATGTGTTATCCAATTGGTTTTGTGACTGAGTAGTTCCACTATTTGGCAGCCTATCGACTCAAATCTCTTGAAGCTGCTCATCCCTGTTGCACTTTGCCACGCCTTAGGCCATGTCACCAGCAATGTTTCATTTGCAGCTGTAGCGGTTTCCTTCACACACACCGTAAAAGGTAATAACAAATGACACAAAACCTCTAACTCATGACATAAGAGGCCCCCTATGCTTGACATTAGTGCATTTGTTGGAAATTTCTGCTTGCAAAGATTTTATTATTTCTTTCCGTCGCTGGAATTGTTGTGCTTCCTAGCTAGTTCTTCTGATTCACAAAGTTTTTCTCGTCTTTTGGTACAGCTCTGGAGCCCTTCTTCAATGCTTCTGCTTCTCAGTTCATCCTGGGACAACCAATTCCTCTGACTTTATGGCTGTCCTTGGCTCCAGTTGTGATTGGTAAGAGAGCACTTCTCTCCCTGCATCTGTTTCACAAGTACTACGTAATGCAGTTTTCCTGAATGCTGTCCTATTTGTTTTTATCCTCAGCTAACAAGTTAAAATTTGCAGAATCTTAATAATTATATATGTATTTGCCCAGTCCTTTTATTTTATACATAGGGTGGTGTTTATTTTTCAACTAATTAAACTGCAGGTGTATCCATGGCATCGCTGACCGAGTTGTCATTCAATTGGACTGGATTCATCAGTGCTATGATCTCAAATGTCTCCTTCACTTACAGGAGCCTCTACTCCAAGAAGGCTATGGTATTCCTCCTTTCCTTTTTTGTTCCTCGCCTATTATTCTATTTGCACTAAGGAATAAGGCCATTATACTCTTGGGTTCCTTTTCATTTTCTTATTCAGACTGATATGGACAGCACCAATGTGTATGCTTATATTTCGATAATCGCCCTGTTCGTCTGCATTCCTCCTGCCATAATTGTGAGTTGACAGATTTTATTAAGCAACCAACTTCTACACATTTTTTACTTTTCAAATTTGTAGAGTTGATAAACGCTGTCTTCCATTTTTTTTCTCTCTCGTCCATACATAGGTGGAAGGACCACAACTCATGAAGCATGGGTTCAACGATGCAATTGCTAAAGTGGGTTTAACCAAATTTGTTTCCGACCTCTTCTGGGTCGGTATGTTTTACCATCTCTACAATCAGGTAATATACAATCCGGCTTCACATAAACATCCCATATGTTGTTGGATTTATATGTTATAAAAAAAAAACAGAACAATATTTTCATTTTTAAATTCTCAGCTAGCAACCAACACCCTAGAAAGGGTAGCCCCTCTTACTCATGCAGTTGGCAACGTACTGAAACGTGTGTTTGTGATTGGCTTCTCCATTATAATCTTTGGTAAGTCAATTGAAATCAAGTGATGTTTTCCTCGTTTTGCCTCATTTTAATCTGGAAAGTTAGCTGACAAACTACACTTCCACAACAGGCAACAGGATTTCGACACAAACAGGTATCGGAACCTGCATTGCAATTGCCGGAGTCGCCCTTTACTCTTTCATCAAGGCTAAATTGGAAGAGGAGAAACGAGTGAGTTTCTGAGTTTTCGCTTTGATTTTTTCATTACCTTTTGCAAGCCTCAATAGCTTCAATCAACTGATGATGAATAAATTCTTTTATGCAGCAAATGAAGGCAGCCTGAGAGGAAAGCTGGTAATCAGTGCATATCCAGGAGGAGTTCTGGCTGTAGATTTGCATAATATTTCCTTCTCAAGATTGAAAATTTCCCTGCAATGCAATTGTATTCCCCTTTTGTTAGATTATTCTGTTATGCTTCATTATTTTTTTCGCCAACTCAAGACAATTCAGTTGCGGAGTCACAAATGATCTTCATTGCTTGAACGTCTGAATCTTTTTCTGCTGTATAGATTAACTATTTCCTTCCTGACAAAATCATTCAACAAAACCAACACATTAATGCAATATAAATAGAGAACAAAAACATAGCTTCAGTTTTCTTTTCAATTTTCTCCAGGAACCCCCTGATTTCTTGCATGGCTAGGGAAGAAAAAGGCACAACAACAATAATATTGACTCAGTTCAGTACCCCACAAAGGAGTATCTGGGGTCAAAGGAGAAATTGAAAAAATCATCCCCTTTTAGGCTAGACTACTGTATCTATCCGGTTTTTAATTTAGGAAAAATTTCTTGAAATATTGCTAACATTTGCCTATTAACCCAAAACAAGTTTTAATTTGATGAGTTTTGGTACTCCCATTTTGCGAGGATTATCATCTTACAAACTTTTATCCAATTTTCATCGTATTTATCACCTTACAAACTTTTATGATTTCCCATTTTGCAAAGAAAGTTTAAGGAGACTTGATGATCAATAATGGGTTGATGCTAGTCAGGGCCGTCCCGTTCATTTTGAGGGCCTTGTGCTAAATTTAAAATAATTAGATCTCTATAATAAAATGTTGCTCAAAGATATATATGTGATCATTTACTAAATATATTTTTAATTTATAATTTGGTGAACCATAACCATATTATAATCCATTGATTAAGTATTTTTAAGTAATTTATTTTTTCTATATTATATTTAATCATTAATTATATTAGAATACCTAATCAAAAATTATTATAATTAACTATTTATATAAAGTGATAGAGAAATTCAAATTACTTCAATATTTATAAATATAGATAATTATAAAAAAAAATTGGACATTCTTATAAATGAACGCTTATTAAATCGAATAAAAAAAATAAAAGCTTGACATATTGATAATGATAAATAAAATTGACGTAAAAAAAAAATTAAAGGATCATGTGAGGAAATTGGAAAACAAATTTGAAACATTATACAGTAAGGGAAATTCAAAAATACGAATGAGCTGGCCTACTAGCATTTAAGGCAAGAAAAAAAATTATGTTGGCAGCTGGAATCGAACTCGAACCAAAACAAAAATTATGGAACACCCTATCTATACAACTACCATTGGGACGAGAAGTAGCATTTAAATATTATCAACGTTTTTATTATATATCACGTTAGAGAAACTAGGGGCCCCTAAAATTTTGGGGCCCTGTTCAACCGAGCTGGTTGCACACCCTCAACGACGGGCCTGATGCTAGTTCACATGGTCAGTACCATAAACACTGCATTTGTGAGGATTCTCACCTTGCAAACTCTGAAGTATTTGTCATATGTCGTTAGTATTCCCTTTAAACATATGTAGCTAGTCATCTCCCTAAGCGGGCCCCTAGTTCTTTATAAACAACCCTAAATTAAATCTTATAATCCTAATTCTAACCAACTTGACAAGAGCCTTACATAGGGTGGCCTAGTGGTAAGAAGCATGGGTATGTTGGCACGTCCCAGGTTCGATCCTTGCATCCGCCCTTTCACTTGGGTGTTTTCACCAAGTCTCACTATTCCTCTTGCCATTGGGTCGATCCGGTCGGCGCAAGCCAGTTTACTTGGTTCGTGGTCCGTGCCGGCTGGGCCGCACACCCGAGGCTTACCACCAAATGTAAATTCCTCGTCACAAAATAAAAACTTGACAACAACTCATTCTCACTTAGGGCATGTATATCGGTGGGCTCACTATTGATTTCATGCCTAGTTTCAGCTAAAAAAATCAATGAAATTCTCCAATTAGTTTCCGAAGTCAAAACCCCCACGAAAGATTTTACTATCAGATTTTGGACAATTGGAGCGCGCCATGTGGCGCTTGCTTTTGGCCAATTTTGGCTAATTAAGTTTAAGTTAGTATTCGACCATTTTGGCCAAGTTTTAATTAATTAATTAATAATAATTTAAACTACAATTCATAATTTTTTTATCTATCCATAGACACATATTTTTTATATGTTTGAATCATTTTAAAATTAAATTAGTTTTTTGGGTTGGTTTCGAGTAAACAAGCATATATTTAACCACTTTTTTAAAAATAACTCATGGTTTTAACTTAAAGAAATTACACAAAATTCATAACTTTTTTTATGTAGTTTAATTTGCGCCAAGTTTATTTATATTTTAATATTTTTAATTAAAAGTTTTTATAAAATTAAAATAGTTATATATATACACACACATATAAGTAGGTATGATGAAGCTAAAAGTATATCATAAAATAGTTATATATTTATCTTAGAAAAGATCCGGAATTGGAAGCTTAAAGGGATCGAGGGCAGAATCAGCTGAAGGTGATACTTATGGCCCTGATACACTAATAACTAGGCATGATGAAGATCCTATTGAGACCCCAATTGGCATTCAAGCTGATACGAGAGGAAGAGAGAAAGGAGCATCCTTGTCATCCCAATTGTTTGTGGCTATTGAGCTTTTAGAGCGTATGACGAAGGCATCGTTGCAGCAAACCCAAGAGTTGGCAAAGGTAAAGAGAGAAGAGGTTGAGATCAAGCGGATGAAATTTTTAAAAAAATTAGAATTATCCGGATTTTTTGTTCTCTCTGAAGAACCTATATTACAAATTGGTAAGTGAAGAAAACCTCAATCCCATGAAAAAAAAATGATGCGCAAATTGGAGAGGTACTTGGGTTTGGACTAATTAAGCTCATAGAGAGCACTCTTGTTTAGAAATGTCATTTGCAAAACGTCCTTATTTTTATGTTTTATTCTCATGTGCTATGCGTTGTGTTTTGAACTTTCATTTTTTGTACTTTGTGTTTAAGTTAGTATATTCATCAATTTCGTTCTTGTTTGTATGTTGTTTAAGTGAATGTAATCAATGTTTAACTCAATCTACTGTTTAAGATGCTCTATTTTGTGTTTAAATCTTATCTATTGGCATTCAAGATAAGGTTGGATTATTATAGCATTGGATTCTAGAAAAGCGAAAACAATTACAGAAAAGCAATTCAAAGCATTGGATTCTGAAATTTATCTTGTTGTAGGGTTTAGGAGACATGTGATATATGAAAAGAAAATTGAAATCAAACATGATATCTCTTAATTAACACGTGATTTCTGAATAGTCACATTTGATTCCCTTCTTGTAGCAGATGATGTGATGGTTTCCCACACACCCGCAAGAATACGAGATCTGTTGTAGTAGTAGATCAGGATCGAATCACGGGGATTATGTCTACTTTAGCTAATTCTAGAAACATATTCCTAAGCCAAATATAATGATTATGGAGTAATTCTAACTAAAGAAAGCAATTAAACAAGTAAATAGCGATGTAAAAATATATGAGAATGCAAAATTCTAAGGCAAGGAATCCCCACAACTTTAATCCACGGAGTTTGAATCTCACTTTTACCTAAACTAAGTTGGATAATTTTATTATGAAGGTTATTGTCTAAAGACATAAATTAACTTTTCTCAAAGTTTACTTAATGTACTTCTATCAAATTAAGAACTCACTCTCGTGACAAAACAAAACCGATAGAAACCCTTTAAGCATTTAGAAATCTAGATGGTAAACCAAACTTGCCCCACTCTCGTGATGCATCAAACTTCACTCAAACATCTAGAAGTTCTATGACAATTAATCACATGAGAAACTAATCTCAAGTTCAATTCTAGTTTTTCCAAATAGATAGAACCACCTCTCAATGTGCTCTCTCTATTTTATTTACTTACTTAGACCACCACCTCTCGATGTGCAACCTAAACAAGTCTCTAACAAGTTTAAACCTATTAGATTAAGCCCCTAGAATCCAATCATATTAGTTTTACAACTCAATTTAAGCAAAAGATATTAAATCTAATCCACTTCACATTGTTGGGATCAACCAAACCCTAGAACTATAAAACTTAGCCTAGCATAATGAAATTCATAATCAAATAAAAAAACTTAAACATGGAATAGAAAAAAGAACAATTATTGAAAGAGAAACTTACTAGAGATTCAATTGAAAGAAAACAAAGTAGATCCAAAAGTGCAAAGAACAACTCCAAAGCGAAAGATCGTAGAACTAAAAACCCTAGAAATTGTCTCTTCTCTCTCTTTCAACCTAGAATAATAATAATAATAATGCATAATAGTGTTATAACCTAAGATCCAAGTAGTCTTATAAAAGCCCTAAAACTTATGCTAAAAGATATCCCAAAAATAAAACCAATGCGAGCCCAAAAAGAAGCAAGAAAGCCCAAAATCTCGCGCGCGCACTATGCTGTCACGACCCGTGACGGGGGTCACGACCCGTGACAGGCCATCTGAGAGCATGTATTTTCTTTGTTTTCCCTTGGTTCGGATCGTGATGGCCTCCACGACTTGTGGCAAGGCTTCTAACCTCTTCCTTCACTCCTTAACTTGCATTTTGACTTGTAATAGCTCCTCGACAACTCTTGAAAGCTCTTGTAGTCCTCAAATCTTCATTCCTTAGTGTTAATTGAGGTCTTAAAGCTTCACTAAGATCTTGTCCTCATGTCTTCCTCTCCATTTGACTCCAAAACACCATCAAATGACCTATAAAAGCAAAACAAACTTGTGTAGACCTCCATACTACGAATAATACGAAAATCAACACCAAAAGACTAAAACCTAAGCTAGAAAAGGAGAAAATCTAATCCTAAATGTTCATGCAAACCAAGTAAAACTAGATGACATCAAAATACCACATACTTAGACTTTGCTTGTCCCTAAGCAAAAATCAAAACTCAACCACAAGTGCAAGAAATAAATAATTGTCTCAACTTGTTTAAAATCTCATGGTTCATGCTAATTGAAAGATTAAAGACAAGTGCCATCATTGCATATCATTGTCATTAAACAAGAAAGCCCTTCTTAGTCCCTAAACCTCACAAGGATAATGTGTTTCACTCACTCTCAATGTGTTTAGGGGTAATCAATAACGCTCAAATCTTAACTTTGAAAACCATCTACTATATGCTTGCATCATAGTCCTAAATCTCCGCCACTTGGGACAATGCACATGACATAAATCAAGAGGACTTTTATTAGGTTATAATGGGGCCAAGGTATGGGAAAAAAGTAGGGAATTATTTGGTCTTATGGTGCTAAATCCGGGAAAGAGGAATTCTAACCAAATCAAACAACACACCAAACTTGACTTTTTTCACTTTCTCTTCACTACTTTCTCACCATAAAACTTCAACTTCATTAACAACTTCATTTATTCAAACTATTTTTTTCATTTTTTTCATTTTTTCCCTTTTTTTTTCCTTTTTTTTAACCACTTGCATTATTTCCAACAATCACCTCAAACACCAAAAACTTACAACTTCTTCAAGGTTGGCTCACACTTGGCAAACTTTTAAAAATATCCTAATTCCCGGATGGGTAGAAGGCTAAAAATAGGCTCGGGATGCTTTGTGGAGCTTCAAAAATAAGGCTATAAAAGGCTAGAACATGGCTTGAAACACAAGAAATTATATGTAAAGGTAGTCAAGGGATTATGGATAACAAAACAAATGCCTCAATCATTTGTCATGTCATGAACAAAAGTCATATATGTGGTCTAGAAAAAGGTTTTAACGCAAGTTCTAGAGATTAAGTAATCAAAGCAAGAATCACACATAAAGAATGCAAGAGGACACATTTGTAGTCCATTAGGCTAAAAAAATCTCACAAGGCATTTTTTTTGTCTAGGGACCTATTCAAGCTAATCTCATCAACAACTCCATGCTAGACAATTCATCAAAGAAAAATCAATGCATTTTAGAGAAATTCGAAAACTTAGCATCATAGACAAATATCTAATCATTGTGGCCAATTTTCAAGTAAGGATATTCATCAAATCATCTTAAGAATTTTTTTATGACTCAAACTAAACAAAACATGCAAAACTATAGAACAAACATGAAAGAAAATAAACATGCAATGCAAGACTAACTAAAGTGAATACACCCTACCCCATACTTAAACCCTATATTGTCCCCAATATAGAAATTAAACAAGAAGGAGAATGAAACTCACAAATTACATTGCTCGGGTTGCCTCCCGAGAAGCGCTTCTTTAAGGTCAATAGCTTGACCTTTCACCAATGTCAAGTCTTCGGATCGGGAGGGTCGGTGATACCCAAATCAATCAGATCAGGTTCTTTGTAAGGCTTGTGTCGAAATTTTCGAACCTTGAAATGCCCTGAGTTCTTGTGCCAAAGTTCAACGGAATCATCTCTAAGAACTCGGTGTAGGAGGTATGGTCCCGACTTTCTTGTACTCTTGCTTCTAGGGATCATATTTGACTTATGATGAGTAAGAAGCACTTGATCCCCTGGCTTGAATTCAACTTGTGCTCGACCCTTAGAAAATATGGCCTTCATACACCACAAAGTAGAGGGTAATGGCTTCATCTCTAGCTTTAAGACTTCTAGCTCGCCCAACGGGACCTTAGATGCAACTTTTTCATGGACGGGGGCTTCCGATGACACCTTTAAATATAGATCTTGAGGCTTTGGTGGTGGAACATATGGCAACACTTTCTCCTTGGCGGGATAAAAAGGTGTCACGTCCTCTTCAACAAGGTAGTCTAGTTTTGTTATCTCTTTAGCTTTCATTGGCTCCACCTCTTTAGATTGAAGTTCCTTGCCATTCCTCAAATTCACTGCTAGAATATGACCTTTTGGATTCTCTTTGGGGTGGCCTGATAGAGTACCCAAAGTCCTATGAGCATTGGTTGTGTTTTGATCCACTTGAGTCTTCATCAACTTTTGCGCTTGTGCAAGTGCTTGCACCTTATTAGACAACTCCTGCATCTCAACCATCATATTCTCCATAGCAATCAAATCAGGAGATTTCTTATGATCCATTGGTGGAACTGGGGGAGGTCGATCTTGATAGCCTGAATTCAACTCAAAGCGATGAGTTGTAACCTAAGGAAACGCAACCCTTGAGATTGGGCCACGACTAGTAAGCAACATATACTCGCGAAGAGTATTGGGTTGTGGTGGAAGAGGTGCACTTGTAGCTTCAAATTTTGATAGTTCAACCTCACGTTGTTCAAAGCCTTGCAAGCGAGCATTCATTTCAACAATTGTCTGTTGCAAAGCTTCCATAACTTCCTCACGGTTCGCCATAAGAATCACCCACAACCAAAAACAAAAAGAAACAAATCAAAAAACAAAAGGGGACTTAGATGAACTAGTCCGTTAGAACCAACTAAAACTATCAATAATCCCCGGCAACGGCGCCAGAACTTGTTGTGATGGTTTCCCACACACTCGCAAGAATACGAGATCTGTTGTAGTAGTAGATCAGGATCGAATCACGGGGATTATGTCTGCTTTAGCTAATTCTAGAAACAAGTTCCTAAGACAAATATAATGATTATGGAGTAATTCTAACTAAAGAAAGCAATTAAAACAAGTAAATAGCGATGTAAAAATATATGAGAATGCAAAATTCTAAGGCAAGGAATCCCCACAACTTTGATCCACGGAGTTTGAATCTCACTTTTACCTAAACTGAGTTGGATAATTTTATTATGAAGGTTATTGTCTAAAGACAAATTAACTTTTCTCAAAGTTTACTTAATGTCTTTCTATCAAATTAAGAACCCACTCTCGTGACAAAACAAAATCGATAGAAACCCTTTAAGCACTTAGAAATCTAGATGGTAAACCAAACTTGCCCCACTCTCGTGATGCATTAAACATGACTCAAACATCTAGAAGTTCTATGAAAATTAACCACTTGAGAAACTAATCTCAAGTTCAATTCTAGTTTTTCCAAATAGATTGAACCACCTCTCAATGCACTCTCTCTATTTTGTTTACTTACTTAGACCACCACCTCTCGATGTGCAACCTAAACAAGACTCTAACAAGTTTAAACCTATTAGATTAAGCCCCTAGAATCAAATCATATTAGTTTTCCAGCTCAATTTAAGCAAAAGATATTGAATCTAATCCGCTTCACATTGTTGGAATCAACCAAACCCTAGAACTATAAAACATAGCCTAGCATAATGAAATTCATAATCAAATCAATAAACTTAAACATGGAATAGAAATAAGAACAATAATTGAAAGAGAAACTTACTAGAGATCCAATTGAAAGAAAACAAAGTTGATCCAAGAGTGCAAAGAACAACTCCAAAGCGAAAGAGCGTAGAATTAAAAACCCTAGAAATTGTCTCTTCTCTCTCTTTCAAACTAGAATAATAATAATGCATAATAGTGTTTTAACTGAAGCTCCAAGTAGTCTTATAAAATCCCTAAAACTTATGCTAAAAGATATCCCAAAAATAAAACCAACTCGGGCCCAAAAAGAAGCAAGAAAGCCCAAAATCTTGGGCGCGCACTGTGCTATCAAGACCTGTGACGGGATCACGACCTGTGACAGGCCATCTGAGAGCATGTATTTGCTTTGCTTTCCCTTGGTTTGGATCGTGATGGCCTCCATGACTCGTGGCAAGGCTTCTAACCTCTTCCTTCACTCCTTAACTTGCATTTTGACTTGTAATAGCTCCTCCACAACTCTTGAAAGCTCTTGGAGTCCTCAAATCTTTATTCCTTAGTGTTAATTGAGGTCTTAAAGCTTCACTAAGATCTTGTCCTCATGTCTTCCTCTCCATTTGACTCCAAAACACCATCAAATGACCTATAAAAGCAAAACAAACTTGCATAGACCTCCATACTACGAATAATACGAAAATCAACACAAAAAGACCAAAACCTAAGCTAGAAAAGGAGGAAATCTAATCCGAAATGCTCATGCAAATCAAGTAAAGCTAGATGACATCAGCAAACAAGCAAATAAATCAAATTTTATCTTGTGGACAAGATAAAATTGGATTGTGATAGCATTGGATTCCGAAATTTATCTTGTGGTAGTGTTTACGAGACATGTGATATTTAAAAAGCAAATTGAAATCAAAAAAAGATAAATTGGATTGGCATGTGATATCTCAAAAGCCTCACTGGATTCCCTTCTTATGGTAGACAAGGAAATAAATATGTATCAATTCCATTCAACAATTTGCATTTAACTTCTATATTTATCTTGTGCCAGTTGTATCTACCCTATCTATTACTTTCATCTACCCTAGTTTTTTGTTTTATATATAGGATTGAGATCAGGTGAGGAGGGCTCTTACCGTAGATAATTAGGAGGATCCTCAGCCTTTAGATTTAAAAAAATTAATGGATAAGATTTTTTTGAATTAAAAGAAAAACTAATAAATCTATCCATATCTTTTCTCTCTCCTATAATATCTCCCGCATCTATATATACGCTGATGCTAAACTTCCCCCTCATCTAATACGTATTGAACAATTAAGAGATTGCAAATGAACAACTAAGCTATTTATCATGAACAAGTATTATTATATTATGGATGAACAATAATTTACGCAAATAATTACGTCACTCTACAAGTGAACAACTACTCATTACCAATTGAACAATTACAACAATGAACAACTAATATCTAACAATGAACAATTCATCTCTCGCGTCTATATATAAGCGCTAATCCTAAACTTTCTCTCTAATCTAATACATATTGAACAATTAGAGATTGCAAATGAACAAGTAATGTATTTATCATGAACAAGTACTATTATACTGAATAATTACGTCTCTCTACATCTCAACAACTACTCATTTACAATTGAACAACTACAACAATGAACAACTAATCCATAATAATGAACAATTCATATCTAATTTTCTCTCTCCTTAATATCATTCACGTCTATATAAGCGTCGATGCTAAACTTTCTCTCTCCTCTAATATAAATTGAACAACTAAGATATTGTAAATGAACAAGTAATGTAATCATCATGAACAATTACAACTACTTATTCGTAAATGAACAACTACATACACTAAACCCTAAACACAAAATACTAAACCCTAAACCCTAAATAGTAAACCCTAAACCCAAAAAAATAAACCCTAAACCCTAAAATCTAAACTATCAACCCTTAATACTAAACCCTAAACACAAAATACTAAACCCTAAACCCTAAATGATAACCCCTAAACCCTAAAACCCTAAATAGTAAACCATAAACCTAAAACCTAAACTATAAACCCTAAACACTAAACCCTAAACCCTACCTCATAAATATTAAACCCTAAACCCTAAACCCTAGGGTAGGGTCTAGGGTTTAGGGTTTAGTATCTTGGTTTTTGCTAGTTAGGGTTTAGGGTTTAATATTTAGGGTTTAGGGTTTAGTATTTAGGGTTCATTATTTATAGGTTAGGGTTTATGGTTTATGTTTTAGGGTTTAGTTTAGGGTTTACTATTTAGGGTTTAGGGTTTAGTAGTGTGGGTTTTAGGGTTTATTGTTTAGGGTTTAGGGTTTATGGTTTATTATTTATGGTTTAGGGTTTATTATTTAGGGTTTAGGGTTTAGTTTAGGGGTTAGGGTTTATTATTTAGGGTTTAGGGTTTATTATTTAGGGTTTAGGGTTTATTATTTTGGGTTTTAGGGTTTAGCGTTTAGAATATTGGTCATCATTATATTAGACAGTACTTGTTCATGATAAATATATTACTTGTTCATTTGCAATCTCTTAATTGTTCAATATGTATTAGATGAGAGAGAAAGTTTAATATCAACGTTTATATAGACGCGAGAGATGAATTGTTCATTGTTAGGTATTTGTTGTTCATTGTTGTTGTTGTTGTTGTTGTTCAATTGTTAATGAGTAGTTGTTCACCTGTAGAGAGATGTAATTATTTGCGTAAATTATTTTTCATCCATAATATAATAATACTTGTTCATGATAAATACCTTACTTGTTCATTTGCAATACCTTAATTGTTCAATACGTATTAGATGAGGGCAAAATACATCAACAGACACTTGAACTTGTAACTTTTTTTCAACCAGCCCCTTGTACTATAAAATGTTCAAAAAAATACCTAAACTTAACTATTTTTGTATAAATAAACACTTTAGGCTGACATGTCGTGGCGAGTGAATATCAAGCGGCAATTTGGCGAGTTTAAGTGGTTTGGATGATGACATGGATTTTTTTATATAGTTTTTCCTTTTTTTTGTATCATCTTTTTATTTTCCCCTTCTTTTATTTTTGTTTGGATACGGAGGATCGACTCGGGAGAAAGAATGGCCGAGAAAGAATTCACTTCTTCACCGCCGTCCGCCGGCACATCACAACCAGATTCAAAGAGTCCGGACGAAATGACGAAGTCGGAGCAATTCGAATGCTTCATTGTTGGCTATGCAAGGAACCAGGACCAGAGATCGTCATGACGGGAGAGAAAGCCCAGATTTGGAACGACGGACTACGAGGAAAGAATTCGAATGCTTTGGTTCTTCACTGGCGGCATAGGAAGGAGCCCAGATCTACTACCCTCAAGCGTGGAAAACCGAAGAAAAGAGGAAATTGGGAAATTGGCATAGCATGTGAAAGAATTTGTAGACTTCGACGGTGAATATGTCGGTGGTGAGGAATTTGTAGACTTGGACGAGGCAGAGAACGGATTTATAGAATTTGGCTGGGGAAATTGGGTAAATTGGTTGTCCCTATCTCTCTTTCTCACCCTAGTTCTTTCCCACTCTGGTTTACCAGTTGAGCGAATTTGTAGACTTCGATGAGGCAGACAAGATATGCCGGCGGTGAAGTGTTTCGAACTCCCGAGTCCATTGTTCTAGAGAGGCAGAGAAGATATGCTGGCGGTGAATAATTTGAATTCCCGGTTCCGAGTCCGCCATTCCATTCAGATTCTCTCCGAGTCCGCGCCGTTCCTTCCTGATATGCCGGCAATGAAGAATCCCAATTTCAGATATGAAGAATCAGATGAAGAAGACCCAAAAAGAAGAAAAAAAATTATATTTTTAATTAATTTTTAATAAAAATATCTAATTGAGGCTTATGTGGCAAAATTGGCTTATGTGGTGCTTATGTGTAATAAAAAAGGATTATGTGGCGCTTAGATGGCGGCCACATAGGCGCGCGTCAATTTCACGAAAATAAGGTGTGTCAAGTTGAACAAAATTTGTCAAGTTGAGGTGTTTATTTGAACATTTCAAAGTATAGGGGGCTGATTGAAAAAAACGTACAAGTTCAAGTGTCTATCGATGTATTCTGGGGGAAGTTTAGCATCAGCGTGTATATAGATGCGGGAGATATTATAGGAGAGAGAAAAGATACGAATAGATTTATTAGTTTTTCTTTTAATTCAAAAAAATCTTATTCATTAATTTTTTTTAAATCCAAAGGCTGAGGATCCTCCTAATTATCTACGGTAAGAGCTCTCCTCACCTGATCTCAACCCTATATATATATATATATATATATATGAATTGCATTTAAGAATTTGCATCAAAACTCACAACTCTTTGAAAACTCTTCCTTATCTATTGCTTTCCTAAGTTCAATAACCAATTCTTAGCAACCAAAAAGTGTCTAGTACCAATAGCTCAAAATTAGACAACGAGTTAGAGGTCTCATACAATCAATTTCAAGTTCATTACCAACAACTTTAAATCAACATCTTATAGCAGTTGTACGAGTAGAAGTAGAAGGTTCAAAAAACTAACGATGTCGTTTCATTGAAAGTGGAAGGGAAGGAGGGAATGCAAGACTATATGTCGATTACTTCTGCGATACACCAACATACATGGATGAGCAATTTCGAAGAAAGTGTCGAATGTGTAGGCCCGTCTTAGGTGCGTTGTTGACAAATTGTGAACCGAGATGTCGTACTTTCAACAGAGACCAGATGCAACCAGTAGGCTTGGTTTATTTTCAACGCCTACTAAGTGCAGGAGAGTCTCTAGGATTTCTCGAAAATTTGGGGCATTGAGTGTATGCATTGAAGGTGGATTACCTCACCGATGTTATCTATCCTTCGTGGGTCGAAGGCAAACCTATTTGCCCAACAACAAGAACGTTGGCGCAAAGATGTCGAGAGGGCATTCGGAGCGTTGCAAAATAGATTCAAAATAATTCAAGACCCGACATTATCGTGGCAACCTAATTACATTGGAAAGATAATGAAAGCTTACCTAATCATTCACGACATAAAAGAGGCGGATGCCACCTCAATGGGTATGTCGTTCCTCAATATGATAGAGAACATCAAGAATTGGATGAGATTCTTTTACCTAGGGAATATAATGTCAACAACTACATTGAGCATATGTATCGCCTCAAGAATTTGTTTACACACCACCAACTTAAGGAGAATTTGGTGGATCACGTTGGGGAAACACACAAGGCTGATTACAATGACGATGATGATAAAGATTATAAAGCTGATGATGAAGATGATTATGATGGAGATGACGATGAACCATGTTGTGTTTCTTATGTCTACAATTATGTATTTTGTTTCATTAATTTTGTTTCATGTAATTAGTTATGTGTTTCTATTTCTATTGTGTTTGATATTATGATTTAATTAATGATGTATGTTTGCTTCGATTTGGTTTATAAATGTTACATTGTTTTAATATATCCCTATACAAAGAAAAAAAATTAAAATTGGAATTTAAAACATATTTATAAGTGCGAAAATAAAATAAAATAAGCCGAATTGTAATTTAGCAAAATTAATGTGACATGTTTAATTAGATAAAGAAATATTCAGAATTAATAAATTAAGGGTATACTTGTAATTGTTTATAGAGAAATAAATGGTTCTTAGGAAGTGTGAAAAGTGAAAAAGTGTGTTTCATGGTTTCATCGATATTTAAGTGGATTTCGTGAAATAAAATTGGGAGAGTGTAGGATGATGTGGAATAGAAATAAATGGTAAAGTGATAGTTTTTTTTTTGGTTTAACGGTTTAAACAATATTCATAACCTTATGACACTAAATTCTTCATATCCTCACCATAAGTTATTCTCATTGTCGTCCTAACGAGGACATTGAAAACAACCCTCAATCTTCCATATGGTGGACAAGTTTATTAATGAGCAAATTCATTGTTTCGACTAAATGCAACCTTAGTCAAAACTTGGGAAACATCTACAAAAGACTTACCATTGCAATACATAACTCTAACTTCGCAATAATCTCTAGTTGTTGATAAGAACTCAACTTATATGATAGTAAATAGTGACACATTACGCAAAATATAGTCTTTTTTTCTTGCAGAAATAAGAAGGCCATGCTTGCAAGTTCTCAATGGCTCTCCTTTGGGACATCTACCATTTAATTGAAAAACATAGATGGAATCACCTAAACACGAGTTTCCACCTTCAATATCAGTGCCTTTGACAAAGATTTGGTCCAAGTCATCTTACATCCACACTCTACAAGCTTAAATGAGCAAAGACCCATAAGCAATTTCTACATTTATTTACATATTTTCATCAACCTATAAATTAGGGATCTAAAGTCCACAACCATTTTGCAAGTTTCTCAATCAATTTCAATTTGATTTTACCAAACATTATGTTTTGAATAATTAGAAATTAAATGGGTCTTTTTTTTTCAAATTAACCTACTATTAGGAAAGTGGATTTGTGCAAAATATGCTAACTAGTGCTAAACTTTATAGTAACAAATTTTTGTATGAAAGCCACTACCCTCAAAATCTATGTATTAATTTAAATAATTTGTATTACCAAATATCACTTAATAAAAAAAATGTGTTTATCATGACCATTCAATTTTATATAAAAAACCACAACTTTCAGAGTAATGTACTAAATGTCTATATTTAATGATTAGAACTAAAATGGAAACTCCATATAGAAAATTTCCAAGATTGATTACATGTTCAATGTTTTTAGTCTCAACCTCTAATCAAAATAAATACTTGGTAAAATACTCCAATCTTTTCATCTAAGCCAAAACATTCTAATCTAATCACACAATAATCACAGAAGAAGAAGAGAGAAATTGGAGCATGGGCCGACGAAAGTTGGAAATGAAGAAGATCATAGACAAAAACTCAAGATTCGTCACCTTCTCCAAGCGCCGTTCTGGACTGTTCAAGAAAGCCGCTGAGATCACCACCTTGTGCGCCACTGAGATCGCCGTCATCATCTTCTCTCCAACTGGAAAACCATTCATCTTCGGCCAGCCAAGTGCTGATGACATTGCCGATCGTTTTCTAAATCAGGACGGTCGTCCTGATGCCGACAAGAGAGGAGGTGGTTCCGTGCAGGCGGCGGAGATGATGGCGCTTAGCCAACAACTAGAGCACTTGAACGAGCAGGTGAAGAGTGAGAAAGAGAAAGAGAAGAGGTTAAAGATGACAGTGGCTACGGAGGAGACTTCCATTGGAGAGCTTGGAAGAGGTGAGCTGCGGAAATTAAAGGGGCGGCTGGAGAAGATTCGAGAGGCGGCATCAAAGGGGGTTGGCGAGATTGAATCTGAGGCATCCAATACGCTGCTTCTCTTGTCGAATTCTGGTGTCGACTTCTAATTGTTCATCAAATTTGTGCAGAAATTAGGCATTGCTCCCACACATGGTGTTTTCGCCTTCGGGGCATCTAATCAAGCGATTAGGACTTTTGAGTAGTAAGGTCTCTGATTCAAATATTTGGATGGTACCTCGATTCAACTCTGATGGACAATGTTCTTGACAAAAAAAGAAATTGCTAGTGATTTTAATGATTTATCGTTTTTTATAAATAAGCATACAACTTTGATTTTATGTTACTTATATTTTTAGAGTTTCGATTATATTAGAAGTTTTTTTAGATATAAAGTGAGCAAAATGATAGAACATTGGAGCAAGGGTTGAGATAGTAGCAAAATTGAATAATTTAATTTTTTGAACAATTTTTTTTCTTTCTATAATTTTTGCTTGTAATCTTAGGATTTTACATTATTTGTATGATGTATCAAAATTCTTACAAATTCAAGTTGTGACTAAATTTTTTATTTACCAAAAGAAAAGAGAACTCTTCTCTATACTCCCTCTCGTTAAGGGACAAAACCTTTGTTAACTTATGAAGGTCGACATGGTTAGTTGAGAAAATTTATGAAATTGCCGACACGAGTGCAGCGACGAAGGATACAAATTGTTTGGGAAGAAAAAAGCGGGGCTAACTATGGAAGACAACTGATAAATACTTGCAATGTCATGAGTTTTAGACATTTGGATTTGGGAAATGGTGTGAAGAGGCGCTGACAAAGATGACTTTAAGGAGGCTTGTAAGATGACTTTGATTTTCTCAATTTTGGGAAATGTTGAACTGTTTTGAGGTCCAACAACTTCCCCATCTCATTTTTCAAAATAGGAATAGAAAAGAAAAAGAAAGAGTGTTTCCCTAAATTTGCAACAAGGTCTCCATTCTTCAAAATTAAATTTTTTTACGTATTTCAATAAAAAAAGTACGAACTTAGAATATAGTATTTTTAATTTTTTACTATACAATGAAATATATATCCTTTTTAGGTATAATTAATTATATTTTATTAGAGATGAATTGTTTAGAGTTGAATAAGGATTTGGGACTACTTTTATATATGAAATATGAATTCCTACTATTAATTATAACATGTTCATTTGATATCATGCTCTAATCAAATTCAAGATGTTATTGGAACCGATGTGTGTTGGTTTAATTTAAACTTATCTCTGTTAGTTGAAATTGTTTTTTCTCATTCAACTGCATTGACATTCGTGGAGTCTACGTTTTGTTACATGACTTATGCCTAGTCAAAGGAATAACTTGTATCACATAATTCACATTGGATTAGCTACTTTGTTAGGCCGTATCAACAAGCAATGCAAAACAAGGAAAAAATCGTAAAGCGATATACAATATGGTCTGGTATGTATTCTTGTTTATGAATTATGATTATACACTTAATGTTTATTGTTAATGTAGTATTAGTATGTTTAAAACATACTCCATCCATTCATAAATACATGTCGTTTTAGCTTAATTTGTTTGTTCAACAATACTTGTCATTTGACATATTTTACCTCACTTTTTCCGATATTATCACCATTGATTAAAAATAATTATATATAATAGAAGGCGAAAGATCTCAACAAGATTGGGGTTATTTTAGTCAAATCATATGGATTCTTATCTTTTAGGACAAATCCTAAAACGACATGTATTTCTCAATGGAGGGAGAATGGATTTATGTTCAAATTCCACACAGGCTATGTACACTGGATTTTAGGAAGAAATAAACAAAAATGGTAAAGTCTTATATAAGAAAAAGCAAACATAACAAGCCAACTCACCAATAACACCCGTGTTCATCGTCTAACTAAATACACTCCCTACTAATGTGAACAAATAAAGGAGGAGAATTGAATTGAACAAGTATA
This sequence comes from Fallopia convolvulus, assembly GCA_964016875.1. Classification (NCBI taxonomy): domain Eukaryota; kingdom Viridiplantae; phylum Streptophyta; class Magnoliopsida; order Caryophyllales; family Polygonaceae; genus Fallopia; species Fallopia convolvulus. The sequence continues at coordinate 39,240,104 of OZ024727.1, forward strand.
CAACCAACCAATCAAAGAAATCAGAATGTAAAGCCCTTCTTTCAAATGAGAATATAAATCACTTCCTTTTTTTTCTAACTGAGTGTTATGTTCTATCATTTAAAAAAAAATTTAGTATATTTGGGATTCGAACTCACACCCATGCATAATTACACATTGCTTCCCTTTGAAGTAGTATACTTGAATAAAATCATACATATAAAACTATTAGTCAATAATCATTAGCTAGTATCAGTCAAAATTGGCCAACACATAAGCCTTACTAAGTTGCAAATTTGTGTTCTGACTCTATTGTCTACTATAAATATTTGCATAAAATACAACAAATTAAAGCTATGCATAACTAAGCACAAGAAATAATCCAGCACATGTAAGAGTTGACAATCCAAAAACAAACTCAAAGTACAAGCAACCAATAATCAACAAAGGCAAAACACACAAATCAAAATTCGAAAAGTACCATACTTAAATCCATCAATGTAGATCATAGAGCACACAAACTTTAACCGTAGTAAAGCACGTGAAACAAGTAATTTCAATAGATATCACATAAATATATTCAATTGTAATATCACCAAGTATCATTGTGAGACACACGTAACATTGAGTTTGAGAGTGTGGGGCTCGATGAACAAATATCCGATATTATAGCTCCATAAATCAGTTTTTCATAATGTCCTAAATTCAAAGCTCTACCAATGAGATAAGATTACTCATTCCGAAAATATGGACCAAATTACGAAATATTTTTATTTAGTGTCTAAAATCCGTTCTTCCAAACAAAACGTTTAATCTTTTCAAACACAACAAGGTATTTTTTTAATCATGAATCTATTTCTCGGGAAACCGTTAATGAATTAAAACAACATTTCCTTCGTAAAACTCTTCATGTAGTTACTCTGAATGATTTGTACATCATTCCTTGTCTTATTTTTGATGAGGATAACATAATCATTTGTCATAATCCATCTTCTTCTAAAATTTAAAATTCCATTTTTGACCTCCCTTCTGATATCTCTCCGATTACTTATGCTTTTTCTGTTGATTTTTTAAAGCATTATTTGTCTATTGTATTGTCATCGGTTATTCTAGTTGTAATTTTTTTCCCTCTAGCCATATGCTTAAAGCTATAAATCAATCGTTGATTGCTTAAAGCTATACCAATTAATCTTTGTAATACTATTTATAAATTTATTATGAAAATTCTTGCTAATAGATTGACTCATATCCTTCCCGAGCTAATGAGTCCTTTACCGACGTTGTTCGGGGCCTATTTGTTTGGGACAATATTTTTTAGATCATAGAGTTTTTAGTTTTTTGCATAAAAAAGAAAGGAAAGTTTGGTTGGAAGCCACTAAAATTAGATGTGGAAGAATCTTATGACAAATTAGAATGGACTTTTATTTAACTAGTAATGTTATTCGACTTGCCCTTAATAAGTTTGGTTTTCATCCTAAATGGATTAACTTGATTAGTGATGACTTGTATAAAAACTACTTGTTTCTCCATCTTAATAAATAATGAAGCGATCCTAAGTGTTCTCCCTCTTGTGGCATCATCGGTCAAGGTAATCAAATTGCCTCTTTATACTTTTGTTCTTACTATGGATTTCCTTGCTCAAACTTTACATTTTAAATCTTTATAATCTCCCAATCGTATTGGTATCTAATTAGTTGAAAATGGAACTTGCTTACCTTTCCTTAATTTTCCTAATGATAGTCTTATTTTTGCTAATTCTGGTCCGCTATATCTAAAATGATCCATATTAGATGTATTCTAGATATCTTTCGTCATTTCTTCGGCCTTTTTTTATTAATTTTCATAAAAATTTTCTTTAAGGCTCTACTAATATTTTTTTGGTAAAAAAAGGCTCAACTAATATTGATAGAACTTTTTTTGACTTCTTTGGCTAGTCTTTTTAATATTCATTTGACCACTAGTATGGAAAAATATTTAGCTTTACTGATTCTAGGAAAGGCTGGGTTTAGAATTTCATGTTTAAAATTCAATGGAAGGCCAACTCTCTTTCTCAAGTTGGTCGAACTATTTTGATGTAGTCTTACTTAGTCAAGTTAATTACCTTATGCAAAGTTTTCTTCTTCCTCGGGAGTTCTGTATCAAATTGATAAAATTAATTGTTCCTTTTTGGAACAAATTCACTTCTAAGTTTCGTTCTTTTCTTAGTTGGGTTAGCATTTGCCCCCAAAGGTTGTGGGTGGACTTAATTTGCGAACTACTGAAAATGATAATATATCTCTTCAAATGAAATTGCTTTAAAAATGGTTAACCCAACCTAATAATGTTTGGGTTCGAATTTTTAAAGATTAATATTGAGGAACTCAAACTTTGTTCCATTATGAAAAGAAAAATAATTCTTGAAAATATGACCATTTGTTAAATATAAGAGATCGATTTTCCTTTGGCATTCGTTGGTTGGTTGGTATCAGTGTTACTATTAACTTTTGGTCAGACATTCAGATAAACAATTTTGATCTTTTATCTTACATCGACACTACTAACATCAATATAAATGTTTCCTGTTATATAACTTCTAATATAACGTGGAATATTTGGCGTTATCTAACTTGTTGCATTCTTCTCTTATTCATCTTATTTCTCAAGTTCCTGTTTCTTTACATGATGTTGGGGATAAGTAAGTTTGGTTTACATATGTTGATGGTGAGTTTTCAAGTGAAACTGCTTATTCTCTTTCTACTCCAATTCTTCCCTCTCCTTTTTTATTTCTCTAATTGATTTGGAAACAAAACCTTTTGCCAAAAATTAAAATATTTTTTATGGAAGTCTACTTTTAGATGTCTTCTTACCACAGAAAAATTAAATCATTTTTATAATTGTCTCCCAAGCTGTTGTTCTCTTTGTAAGCATGTTGATGAGGATTTGAATTGTTTGTCTTTTCATCGTCATTTTACTGAGAAATTGGTCTCTAATTTAGTATCTAAGTTTAATATTGATTTTATTATTTCTTCCTCTTTGGTTTTAATTCTTTTGCCAACAAATTTTGTATTTTGTGGCGGTCTATTTGGTTTATAGAATTTTCTTTTTAAACCCAAATTGTTCATCTTCTACCTCTTTACCTTTTGATTTGACTTTTACTCAACATTTTTGTTGGGCATCAACCACTTCTAAGGGAAAAAATTAATAATGCAAACATCCTAAGAATGAGGATGCTTCTTAACAAACTAATGGTTACTTTTTCACTTTTAATTTTACGAAATTCTACTAGCCAAATTTTTTGGATAGAAAAACTATTTCTCTAATCATTATTTAAAAGAAAAGGCTTGGACTCTATTAGATGGTCTTAAATGTGTAGTCTCTTTAAATACTTCAAAGCCTATTATTAAAGGTGATAAATTCATTGACAAATGATTGAAAGTTCTCAATGGTAACTTCTTACTATTATATTTGATATTTGTAACTTGCTCACTTTATTCTAGAATATCGCCTTTTTCATTGTTATATGAAATATAATAATGCAGCTAATTTTCTCTCTAGAAGACATATTAACTTGTAACTTTTACGACAAGCTATTCTTTCTCTCCCCTTTGATCCAACGTCATGATCAAGCTATGCATCTTCAGATTTACAATATTCATCATCCTTTGTTATTACATTTTTACAAATTCATACGTTGTCATGATTTAAGTTGGCCTTGTAATATTCGAGTAATATAATGTTAGCGCAGTGTTGTATAAAATATCTCTAAATTGATTCATATTTCACAAATTTCAAGAAGCCTTAAGCCAAATTCAACCCAAGATAATCAAGTCCTAAAGCTATCCAAAGCCATTGGTGTAGCTCAAAGTCGCCTCTAGTCATGCCTCTTAGCCCCAATTGAGTCGGCAAAGCCTCTTTCTTCCCATACGACCCATCTCCTTTGTTGACCACACCTCAAGCTCATCGGCCATGTCATAGATTTCCCCAACTACAACAACGCCGACATTTCCAAGTTAACAAGGGTATTATCCCTTGTTGCTAGGGGTGTCCATAAAAAACCGAAACCGAAAAACCAAAAAATCGGTTATTTTTTAGGTTAACCAAACCCACTTTTTTGAAATTTCGGTTTGGTTAACCGAACCAAAAATATTTTTGGTTTATCAGTTTGATTTCGGTTCACGATTTTACATATAATGGTTAACCGAAATATATTAATATTTTTTCAAATATTAGTTATCTTTTGAAATATTAGTTATTTTTTAGTTAAATCTTTGCTTTATTTAGTGGTGTTGATCTAGTTTGAGTTTTTCCTTCTCCAATTTTATAAATTCACGCAGTATTTTTATACTTCCCATTGATATAAGACTTGCTTATTAAATTTTGATGGGATAAAAAATAATATATGCAATGTTTAATCTCACACATATAGTATATACTCTCGATATTTGTTTACAACAACCAAAACAATATGGTATAAATAAATATTTAAAATAAAAGTCGTGCTTGATCACTTTTTTATTCAAATTTTAATATTTAAGTTTGAATTATTTAAGGTAAAAAAGGTAATTTAACAGATGAATTTTCTTCATATGGTAGATCCGACATTAACAATTCGTTGGATGACATTGCAACTTGACATTATGCGAATATTATGTTTTTCAAAGAAGTTAGCAATGAATGAATATATAGGGGTTGAATGTTTGCTCTCTAATCTATATCTAGATTAAGATATAAGATATAAAATAAGATAGAAAGCAAAATCTTATTCCAATATTAAAATTTTAAGTCGACGAAACAATATCTGAGTATTGCAATGGTAAGAACAGAACTCGGGTTAAACCTTCACGTTTCACAAAGTGCCACTTTTCATGAAGAGTCTCACGCTTCACAAAGTGTGACTCTTCATGAAGAGCCAACCCTCACGCTTCCCGAAGGTGCCTCTTCATGAAGAGTGATCCCTTTTGTCCACCAAATAAGAATCAGCCTTTTCAATACGGGTCCTCTAAGCACCCCGGACAGAGATTCCACGCGGCTCGGGATTTTATCGATTTCCGAAATTTACTCAAAGTGGTTCGGTTAAGGAATGGTGACCGAAGTAGAGATTTATATTTTTTTTAATTTTGTTTCACATGATTCGGTCACAATGACCGAAACTATGCTTTATTTTTAAGTTGCATTTAGTGTTTTATTTTAGAGCTACTTTTGAGATTTTAGTTGTACCATATTTTTGATTTTCAGACTTATAAATATAAAGGTTTAATTTTTAATTTAAAATTGTCTAAAATTAAAAATTATATTGTTCACCTTATATAATTATGGAATTTAACAAAGCATTAAAAATAAAAAATTATTTAGCACGGAGGGTCGAATGAAATTTAAAGATTACCAAATATTAACATCAAATGCATACTTAAACTTAATTTAAAGAGTACCAAAAATTTGCTAGATTAAATTTAAGCTATATATATATGTATATATATGCATACTTAAACTTAATTTAAGCTATATATATGTATATATATATATATTCCATATGATAAGAATTAGGGTCGCCACAAATACTATTTAAACTCATGCTGATCTCAAGATACTACCCCAGAGGCTTAACCGTCAAACCAAATGCCCGAAGCCTAGAGCTGTCAAAAAATGACCCGACCCGAACCGCCCGGAAATTTTAGGGTCAAAGACCCGAAAATCTGAACCCGAAACCCAAAATATACCGAACCTGATAGACCTGAAACCCGTTGGGTTGACCCGATTTGTTATATTTTTAGAAATATATACAATACATTTTGAAAATTAAAATATATTTTATTATTAAAAATATATAAATAATAGATTATTATTAAATATCATTTTTTTAAAACAATATAATATTTTAATAATTGTAAAAAATTCGATTTTCTTCACGTGTTAGGTCGACCCGACCTGACCGAAAACCCGAAATTACTCGACCCGATGACCCGCTACGACCCGAACCCGACTTAACCCGAACCCGACATGACCGACCCGTTTGACAGCTCTACCGAAGGCTTAAACTATAAGTATAATATAACATTTAAGTACATTAACAAAAACAAAATATATCATTATGTTAAAAATGCGGATGAAAAATCCTAGATGAAAATGTGGGTTGCACTCTCAAACATACGAATGAAATTGTACTCTCAGATATACAAATGAAATTCATTTTCAATCTCAGAAAAAACACTAGATTTTATCTATTGATGATGTGGTTTTTTTTTTAGCAAAAGCACTAGATTTTTTTTTGATAAGGTAAGAATTCGGATTACCAAACAGGCTTGGTAATCCGAGAGGCCGAAAGAATTCGGCAGCCGTGAACGGCTAAGTGAAGCAAAGCAAGCAGAAATAGCTATGAGAAGTACAAATTTCCGAAAAATAAGAGCTAAGAAGAGTTGGCTATCGGGGTGAGCAAAGCACTATAGAAATAGCGCCGCAGGCAACAGTCGATCTCTCTTGGGCATGCGAAATGGACAACTGACGTTCTCTCCACCGAGATGAAGGATCTTCAGAAGCCGCAGAGCATCAAGCGACATGGCCCAATACAGCTCGTTCCAAAGCCAAACTCAGCTCCAACTCCTCGGAAAAATAGTACATAAAATAAGTCCGAGCTAACCTGCAAGAAAAGAAGTCAAACATAACACGCAAGTAAAACGTAATAATACATTTTACTTCCAACGCAAGTAGAATACTTCTCCTCAAAATTAAAATACTTGCCTAGCAAGTAGATAATTTTGCCAGACAAGTAAAAAATATGTAAAATAAAAACCTTTTTTTTACTCCTTTTTTTTCCAACTTGGTGGCCAAGTAATTTTATTTTTATTTTCTCTTTTTCTACTTTTTTAGTAAGCTTGCAGCCCAAGTACAAATTTTCCTCCATTTCTTTTTCTTTTTTTTCTACGCTTACTCTTCAAGATAGCCTTGCAGCGGAATTTAGGAAATGCCGGCGACCCACCCTACATCACAAGGCCGACCAAGCCGGCTAAATCGACGAAGGTTGGGCGACGGGAGTCCAACGATTCTAAGCAGCTTTCAAACTTGCAAATCTGCAATTCCTTAACACACCAATACTTAAGGCTTTCTCAGCCATATTGGTGCAGGGTTCAAGTTTCACAAATTGGCTCAATTTTCCAATATAATCATGATAAAGCTTCCAATGATCCCATTAAATGGAAAAGAATTCCACACAATGTTCAAATTGACAAGCAAAAAGGTTCCACCAACCATGGTTCAAACACTACAGGTTCAAATGTAGAGACAACCCTTTTAAAAGGTCTTTCTCCAGAGACATAATGACCAACAAGATCGGCCACACCGATGCTCAAGCAAAACCGAAAGGAACAGAACTGCCTTAGGGCTCGCACGTCAAGCGAGATGTGATCCTAGCGCAGGCTCCATACCGGAATCGGACTCTCACACCGGAGCGGCAGGAATAGAAAGGGGGCAAGACCGCAAGAGTTAATGGAGGATAGTTTGGATTCGGGCTCTACAACGGATTCAACATCTCATAAACAACCGAGACGGGGCAGGCATGATTAAGGAATGGAGGAAGAGGGAGGGGTACCGATCGGAGATGGGTAGAAGAAATTGTGGTCAAATTGGATTTTGGTGGTGGCGGTGGCTGAGTATATTAGGTTTTTTTTTGGAGTGTTTTCATGGTTTCATCTGTTCGCTCCCACTAAAAGCACTAGATTTTTTCCAAATGACTTCGGTCATGTTAACCGAAACTTGATTTCACCAATTTACAATTTCTTTTTCTTTATTTCTTCGGTCGTTTTGGCCGAACTAAAAAACCCGGGGCGCATAGACTCTGTACGGGGGCGCCTAGCAACAGTCTTTCCAATATGGCTTTAAACCAATATCGAGCAGTTAACATCACATTCAGCCCAGTTTTTTAAAACAAACAAAATAAGAGTCTGGAAACACTAATAAAATAATCGAACCAAACAAGCTAAACTTGAACAGCGCAAACCTATCAATGCTTGCAAAATTTGGAGCGTCTGAGAACTCAACAATCCATAAACCCAAAATGTTATCCAACACGCAAGAAACAATTTCATAATGTTTTAAGCTATTAGGCAAAACTTCATACATCAACCACCTTTCACTTAACTTATCCAATAAACCAAAAAATACCTCACATAAACAAGTTAGGTCTTGATGCCTTGTAAGTGGTCTTGAGCTTCCTGGTGGGTGGCCTGACCTTCCTCAACACCAATGGGAACTTGATCTTGGAGTTGTGGAACTGCTTGGTGCTCTCCCTCTTGCAGAGTTTGGCAGGGATAATAGCCGTCTTGATGATTTGGATGCAAGGAAACCTCACCCTGTGACGTGAAGCCATCTCAGTGTACATTTGATGTACAGCACCGTTCATTGTGGTGCAACGGTACTCCTTATACATGTTGTGATACCCAGTCCTGCTCTGATACCGCAACCAAATACCATAGTTCTTGATCTTTGTTGGGTTCTTCTCAAAAATCTGTTCCAAAATACACAATATGAGAAAAGGAAGCAATAAGGAGTGACTGCAAACTTTTTGTTCACTTTGGATATCCTATAGTTAAAAAAGTTCTCAATAAGAAAATATGTATTGAACTTTTACATCACAATCGCACTCAAGTACTACCTTTCATCTCAAAGAGATACCCAAAGTTTCAGTAACAGTCAAAACAATGCATACATAAAAATTGAATCTACGTAGAGCTCTCCTACAAGGCAGATTGACATTGCACCACAAGACCATTTACTAAAATAGAAAACAGCATATCAATAGAACTTTTGAATAAATAAAAGTAGCTCAACTAAATAAAGGTAGTAAACATAAACATTGCTTACAGAAGAACTTTTGATAAAAAATGTGTAGTTAGACTGAAGAAAGGCCGTAAACATAGACAACAGATAGAAACCAGATTGATCTGCAATTCTACAGCCAAATTGCTTGGCTTGCAAAAAAATACAGAATTCAGGTTTTCATTCTAATGATTGAAGTATCAAAATTATGGATATCTGAAGATGATCAATAGGCTAATGAAAAAGACAAGTTTCATCAGTTATCATCATATGCCAGCAGGCATTATCACACACTAGGCGAATATCAACATTATGAAAACCTTGCAAGATCATATTGCCACAAAATCAATCGAATAAATTATGTTTCAACAGTTTGTAAATAGAAACAATGACCTTGTGCTAGATAAGGATTTATCCTAAATCTTAAGCAAATGCGTGGTTTAACCAAATGATTGCCAGTTTCAGAGGATCACACAGAAGAAAGCACATGTTACCAAAAGATCTCATTCAAATTCAGACGAAGAGTATAAGGAAGTGAATACCTCGTTAATGGTCAGAACCTGCCCGTTACTCTTCTTCACCTTCTTGAGCTTCCTCAGGAAGTACCTAATGCAAATCAGGCAAGATAGGTTAACACCGAAGCAAATCTGGAGGGATAAAAGCACTTGAAAATATAAGTCAAAAGATATTGATCGATGACTTTTGAATAGAAATGATACAAAAATGAAAAGCATACCAGAACTTGGACTTGGCACGAACTTCATTAGTAGCCCAAAGCTTCATCCTGTAGATTTTGGGATGCTCAACGGAATCAGTAGGGAGAGCTCTGCTGACCACTTGGTACTGATGAAACTGATTTCAAAAAAGACCACCGAAATCGAATAGATTCAGAAACGAAGAGCGATCAGGAACAGGATATTGATCCAAAACCCTGAGATTGAAGAGAAACGAGAAATATTCAAGATCGCTTACCCTAAACTGCTCCATTGTCTCGAAGATCTCTCCGCCTCTATCCCTTCCTGAGGCCTGAGTCTTTGTTTGTGTTCCAACCGTGTTTCAAAGCGGCACTGAAAAGGGAGGGAAGCTAGGGTTAATGTATGACGATCGACAAGGAGGTGAAAATGGGCCTTCTTTTTGGGCTAAGCCCGTACTGTCCATTGCAGATGAAAGTCTCTCTTTTTTACACAATTTTGTCACCCATTTTGTGTACAGTCCAATAATAGATTGGTGTTGAAAGAGGTTGGGGAGGTGGAAAATCACTTCCCACATCAAGAAATATGGTGAAAATGGCATAGTAAAAGGGAAGTACAATATATACACATGAGCTTAAATTTTTTGATGCAACCATGGCTCCTAACATTGTCGATGAGTTGATTTGAGTGCCATTTAACGAGCCAATTATCAAAATTAGGGACAAAAATCCTAAACCCTAAGCATGTACTCCCTCCGTTTCACAAAAGATGTCTTTTTAGGCCATTTAACATTTTTTCATAAAAGTTGTCCTTTTACCATTTTTTTCAATTTTTTCCGATTAAGCCCATAAGAAGTGGGTTCTCTTTTTTTCATTTTCCATGTAATTGGCCACATTAATAAAGTAAAGTCATTTAATGAGGGCATATTAGGTATAAAAAAAATTCCTTAATAATCGTGTAATTGTCCAAAAGGACATCTTTTACGAAACGGAGGGAGTACATAGATCCACAAAACAAAAGAAGTTGCTCTAGACAGTGGACAATCTAGGAGTGGGAAGTTGATTTTCCAAGTGGGCTTGAGTTTGCTGATGTTGGTAATTATCTTAGTGATAAATGTAAGCTGAAAAAAAAATTGAAGTTGCAAAGAAAAATCTACAAAAGTGTATTCTGATTTGTAATGAGATGAGAAATGAGAGAGGTTTCTCAATTTTTCTTGAGATGAGATTTATTATTGCTAAAATGGCTTCCAAGGAAATATATGGCTCTTTGCAAACTTTCGATCGAGGAGTTGTGAAGTGTGAATTGCTCAAGCTCTTGGATATGAAGAGAGGGTTGATTTTTGGATTTTTGAAGGAGATGATTTTAGATCTTGATCAACATGCTATTAAATGTGCATTGACCTTTCTCAGCTCAAAATTGGTGAATAATAATGCTCCAAGAAATAGTCAATCTAGAATTGAAGTACTTACTTCCTCATCGGGAATGAATTTTGATCCCGGTGGAGTTTTTATTGAGATTGTTGATTCCCTTAAAGTTTATGAAACGGGGGTTGTTATTTACAATGTTAGAATTCCTCTGCTCAAGCCCAATTCATGGACTAATCACTAATGTGAATAAGATTGTTGTGATTATGCTCTTTGATCCTGGAGGAAAAGATTCTAAGCTCGATGATTGTGCATTTTACTTGTCAAATGGAAGTGGAATTATTAATCATCATCTCTCAAGGTTACTTCTTGTTGAATATTGTGAGTTATTGATATGTTAGAGTTAGAGGTGGATGCAAATTTGACTGTCTCATACTCTTTTCCATCCCACGTAAATAATTTTCAATATCACAAAAAGTTAGAGAAGCAATCCGATTTGATGCATTTGGATATGACCGTGCATAATCATTGGAAAGAGACGTGCAAAATTGTGTATAGTTTATGAGGATCATTAACTTCATAGAACAATAAAAGTGTAGCAAATAATTTCTGCAAAGTACATGGCATTTGCACTGTACACACCTCTTCCAAACAATTACCGCATAATCATCCTCTACAATGAGAGTGTGCTTTGCTGCTGCTTCTTATTTCAAACGTCGCATATGTAACACCGTCAACAGTTAATAGATCATGATATGAAATAGGTGCTCTTACATTAGCGATTAATAAGCGAAGAAAATACCTTTCACCTTCTGAAGGATTAACATTGTTTAGTCTTCCAACACAATCCTTTTTCTTACGAATGGACCATGTTTTATTTGCCTTATCCCAAACGAAAAAAGTCGGAAATTCGGCATACAAAAGCTTCTCTTCCATTAAGTTTTTCGAGTTCGTTTCAAAAAAGGCAGTTAACATTGTTTTTTTACGCACTTCATAACCAACAAGGCCTTCCAAATTTTCGTATGCATTAAACACTAATGGTTGCATATTAGGAAGATGTATTTGCAAAGGCATAATAGATGAGTACGTATCAAATAAATCAAACTTGAAAATTCGTCATGCCGCCTCAAGAGGATTAATCCAACGCCCTGTTTGAAAGGAAGTAATTTCGTCTTGTATTTCTACAATGCTTCCATCTATATTAAAACAAATGCGGTCATCACCTTTGTATAAATATTTGTAGATATATTTCACAACTTTCACTGTTGAACATATTTCAACATTAATAAGGCAATTAAAAATGGACAAGAAATACAGATTATAAGGGACGACCGATCTATTATCAAGCAATTTATGCCGAACAAGTACAGAATCCCCATTATTTCTTCTTCTATAAATAGGATAAGAATCCTCACCACATGTTGTATGTTTAGTAAACATTTTTGGATAACCAAATTTGCATACGAGACCTTTTTCTTTCATACATGCACATTTTGTATTCAATTCTCCACAAGGACCATGCATCATATATTGTTTTACAAGGTCACGCAAAAAATTGATTTTCGGCTGGGGGAAGTTCAGCGCGTATATATTCGTCAAACTTTTCAGGAGTAAGGATTTTGTTATCTTTGTCCAAAATTATAAGCAAGTGTGCATGCGGTAAGCCACGCTTTTGGAATTCAACCACATAAATTCTCGCAGCAAAATGGCCAAATATTTGTTCCTTAACTATTAAATGTTTTAGCAACAATAATTTCGCTCGGAAAATACATGCTTCTATATATGGCCTATCACTACTCTTTTCTCCATTGCGCAATTTTGACTATATTTCTGGCCAGTTAGGATTGCATGTCATAGTTATAAAAATATCTGGTTTACCAAATTTTCGCACAAGAGCCATTGCATTGTAGTATCTACATCGCATATCTCTAGGACCACCAATAAAAGTTGCAGGCCAAATAATACGATGTCCAACAGTGGAAGCTTTAACTTTTCCATTAGTAACACTATCATATATACCTTGATAGAGTTCACTGTGAAGGACACTTTGATTTCCTCTAAGATAATCCAAACACGTGTTCTCAATTTTGACTTACATATCAACTATATAATGCAAAAAAAAAATACGATCAGTATGCAAAATAAAATTACCCGGTCGTATTTGGAACATGTAAGCGTAATACTCTTGACACGATATGTTCTTCTCTTCTTTAGGAGATTTCATGGAAGAAGCTGTATAAATAAAGACCACATGTAATAAATAAATGACACAAAATTTAATTTATAACACATATAGGGAAAAAAATAATTTACATTCCATTACCTTTCATCTCACGTGCAATTAGATCCGAAGCGTGGACTAAACATGTAGATATAGGAAACGGAGTGTCATCACAGGCGTGAACACTGCCTTTGCATGAACGTTTAAGTCCCTGATGCCATCCTAATTCCCCTCTACAAAATAAAAGTGGATATTGCAAAGGGTCATAACATCCATAAAAAATGCATTACACGATGCTCTTCACCTGCAATTCCATTTACAATAATATGTGGACTATTAATGTTAGACGTACAACCATCATCTACTAAAATAGCAGCGACCTCATCAGACGAAGGTGCATTTAAAACACGTTGATCAAACACTAGATTTTTTTACTATTTTAATGTGTAGATTAGTTGGTATTCGATCATTTCAGTACGCAATTCTGTAAAATAATTAGCACTTGCATTTACCTCAAAAGCACCATCGTAAAAGTACATTTGCAAATACTTTGGTTGCATATCAGGATGTGGAAGTAAACTCGGAACAAAATGGTATAGTTGTACATGTAGTTGTAGTATATGACTACCCTTATGATTATGTGTCTTCATATGCCCACGAAGTGAGCTAAATGCATAGAAGTTGTTATAAACACGTGCATACGTACGAAAATGGATGCTCGTGTCATCAGAAGCTTTAAAAAGCTCATGTAATAGTCGATATTTCTATATAAAAACAAACAGTTATTTTACTTATTTAATTATTCCTCTAAAATAGAGAGTTTATTCATTATTATGATTTTTCATAAAATAATATAAAAATTTGTAAAAAACATAGCTTGATGGGAAATAAAAATTAAATAATTAAAGATAAATAATACTTTGATTTATTTTCCATTTAAATTAAAATCTAAATAAAAAAATAGAGGAGTATGGGCAAAAAGGAAAAATGCGAGAGGTGGGACTCCAACCCATGACCTCTTGCATTTTCCAAACAACCCACCCTCCTCATTTCCGCTATGCTATAAGAACTTTTCTATTAATTGAGGATTTGAAAACCCGTATTCCCTTCTTTCCCCTTCTTGCAAGAAAGCTAACAATGGTGGATTTTTTGATTTGACATACATTCAATCATCTCCATTCCACCTCCTTTCTAATCCAATCTTCCTCCACCTTCACCTCCTATTTCACTCAATCAATCTCCATGCACCACCATCCTCTTCCACCAATTAAAATTTCTGTACTTAGGCTCCGTTCGGATACAGCTGAATTTCTAGCGTTTTCCGCTAGCGGTAGCGGAATTTCGAGCTTTTTGAAGAAGCTCCTACACCCAAGGGTCTTCAATTCCGCTAGCGTTTTCCGCCACTTCCACTCCCGCTACCCACCATCCAAACGGACGCTTAGAGAAGCCATCTCCAAGGGGCTTACACCTCACCGTTGGAGAAGCTTCTAAAAGCTTCCATTACCACTATAAAAAGGGGTGAGAGCAAGGATAAATTCACACAATCATCTCCTTCTCATCTTTAATCCATTTTCGTTCTAAAATCAAGCCTTCAAGTCCCAAATTAAATTTTGCCAAATTTGAATTGTTTTGAAAAATCCACAAAACCCTTTGTTTTGGCCACCTAGCCTTGCTGGACCACCAGCCGGCCGCCACCACTGCCACGAGGACGCCCGCTGGTGCTTCATCGCCGCCGCCACCGGTGTGCTACAGTCCGTCGTCCGTCAGTCCTGACTCTCCCCTTTGGTTCCTGTTTACGTAGAAGAAGAAGCAAGGTTAAAAGGAGATTTGGGCCTAATTATTTTTGGGCTATTAACTTTGGGCCCAAATCACTACTTAAAATCAGATTTTCTTACCCATTTTAGGACAAGGAGAAAGCAAGCCCATTTTCGTCCTGTCTCGATTTCCGTGCCAATTCCGTTCCATTAACTCTTGGTATAAATTCTCGACTTATATATTTAATTATAACTCTTTATGGAATATTTTTCACATTTATATGATATTTATTTAATTAAATTGAATAAATATTGCATGCGGGTTAAAAAGGAATTTATATGATTAAATTCACTTTGCATGCACATTTAGTTAAATATAAAATTTTATAAAAATTATATATGACCTTGTTAACTAAAGTAGACTTCTAAAGAATATAATATTTACTTAAGTAATTTAAATAATTTTTGCATGTGGATTCAAAATGTTTTTAGTTGAATTAATCTACTCTTGAATGTCAATTTAACCTTATTATAATTTTGGAAAAAACTATAATTGAGCTCTAGAAATAATATTACTCATGAGAATAATATTTATTTAAGTAAATGAATAAAAGTACATGGGCTTTTTAAAAGGGTTTTTATGTGATTTAATTCACTTTTGCATGACAACTTAGGCCTTAATATAATTTTGGAATAAATTATAAATGACCTTGAACATAATAAGAATCATGAAAATAATATTTATTTAATCAAATTAAATAAATATTGCTAGTGGATTTTGAAAAGGATTTCTTTTTGGATTTATTCAAACCTTGCATGTTCATTTAAATGAGTATAGTATTTTATAAAAGTTATTTTAAAAACATCACTTTGAAAATGATAATCAAGGATGATTATTATATGAACTTTCTATCTAAATTATTAAACTAAATAATTTAGAACAAAATTCCTTTTCTCTTAAAAGAGGAAAATAAGAAAAAAGGGGTTGTATGAAGAATAATATAAGAATTTAATATAAATTCGTTCGTTATCTTATTTCGAATGACTAGGTCGAAGCGTTCGAAATTCTCTAACTCGCCCTAGTTTTTCCGAAGCCTCGTAAACAATCAAAAGAATTTCAAGGCAAGTGGATATTCTCCTTGAAACCTTTTCGATATCTCGATTCCGTTAAATCTTCTCTATGTTGGGAACAAACTTGTTTGCTTAAATAAATGACCATAGGATATATCTATTGCTAGAAATAACGACATCGTATTATCGTTATTATTATTTGAATACAAGAAATGAACTTAGGATGATGATTACGGCCTTGTTTGTTTAAAGTGTCTCGTTTAGAGACCTCGCTTGGAAAAGTATAGGAAAAAGTGTTGGACATATGTCTTGAACCATTTTGTTTGGCAGAATACATATACAGACACCTGACCTTTGACCAATTGGTCACTTTGACACCCCACCTTTGAAAATGTTCGATTGAGTACCTAAACTTACACATTGTGACCTATTGAGCACTTGATTGCTGATGTGGACAAATGCGTGTAACTCACTCTCTTTTAAACGAGTGTGGAACTGAATGACGTTGATGTGGCATGAATGGCACCATTCTTTTTTTCCTTTTTTTCTTTTTTCCCCTTTTCTTTTTCCTTTTCTCTTTTTTCCCTTTTCCCTATTCTTTTTCCTTTTTCCTTTTCCCTTTTCCCTTTTTCTTCTCTCTCTCTCTCTCTCTCTCTCTTCCTTTCTCTTTCTTCATCGATGCATTTGTCTCGATATCACCCCCAAACCAGTTGAACTCCATTAATGCCCAAGAAATTTTGTCTTAAGAAATCCACCTCTTTCTTGATTTCTTTTCCAAAATTAAGCCCAAATTTGGAGTGCCTATATCAAAATTTACTAAAGCCCTTTCATTCTCATGCCAAATCAACCTTTGAAGTAGTTTTACCATTTCCGACATGCTCACGCCCTCCTCTCGTCAAATCCGATAGCACGAGCCTTGGTCAACACCGTTTGCAGTGTTGTTGCTACCACCATAATCCGCATTCGTTATCGTGGTGACCTCCTTTTGCCAGATCCGCTAGCACGAGCCTTGGTCGACACCGATTTTCCCGATATACCCTATTCCCTAATTTCCAAAGAAAACCCCATTTCAACACTACTACTTTTTAGAGTGAGAAGAGAACTGAAACACAGAGAAGAACAAAGAGATGGATTCCCGATCTATAGATGACTTGTGTTTGTTTAACTTGGAAAGTTTTGGATCCGATTATCCGAAGCTGTTTGACTTGGTTGAAAGAGTCTAATTCCTCAGATTATGTGTTTAGTATACAAATCACATTTGATTTTTATTATTTTTAATCAATTAAATAGGTATACAAATCACATTTGGTTGAAAGAGTCTATTATTTTTCCGTTTTATTTTTTTTAAATTTTTTTTAAAGGTAAATATGAGTTGGCATTTAATGGGGTCCTTATTACTGATGTCGCAAAGTGACATGGCGTGAGTGCTGTGCGCGCAATTTTTTTGGACAAAACAGGTACTCAATAGGTCACAACGTGTAAGTTTAGGTACTCAATCGAACATTGTCAAAGGTGGGGTGTCAAAGTGACCAATTGGTCAAAAAGGTCAGGTGTATGTATATGTATTCGTCCCATTTTGTTTATTACATCATATTATATGTAGGTCATGACTCTACTCTTACTTCATTGACTGATCGAAGTCTTAAAGAAATGTCAAAATAGAAAGTTTTCATCTAAAGTCTAAAGCAATGTCACACGGAAAATAAATGTTTGCTGAAGTCTTAAAGAAATGTCGAAATAAAAAGGTTTTGTCTAAAGTCTTAAGCAATGCCACATGAAATGGAAAAGACGACTAAAGTCTTTTAGTATGTCGTTGTTCAAATTCACGAATTAGGCTAACGCCTATGCTATGCCGACATTTAAAATTTATAATAAGGCTAAAGTTTGGCCTTATTTAATCCATTAATTAACTTATGTTATGCCTCATCTAAGTGTTGGAACTCCGTTCCAGATGTGGACTCGGATCTTTCATAGCCTCCACCCCTTTAAAAGTCATAAATGAAATGAAATGTTTTGACACGTAATAAAGATAAGTGCTAGTGCACATTAATTAAATTGAACTGGGTTGGATTAGTACAACTTGGAAGACCAACCAGGGTCTCGGTTCTTTGACGATCGCCTTTCCAATCTAAATACTTATTCGGGCTTGTCAAGGTGGGTTTGGTACTTAAGCGCCTTCGGGCCACCTCCCCGATCTAGAGCTCCGAATATGATGAGGTTGGTCGAGGTTCGAAAAGGGCGCGAAGGCTTTCTAAAAATTTGTTGTGTAATTAAAACGTTCCCAACTTAAATTGTGCTCTAAGAGGATCTACAATATCGTAGTTTCTTTCTTTTCGGATCAAAGTTATCTCACTTCGAGATCGACCCGTTTCCGTCCTTAAGCTCCACATAAAGGTTATAAACTCTCAAAATACATCTCTCTGTTATCTCTTTAATGAAATGTTAAATTACCAAATTTACCCCTTGAGAATTTCTATTCTCACTTGCTTAGTCTCCTTAGACTAATTCCGTTGCATTTCCGCATTTTTTCCTGGTATTTCTCGCCCTTCGCGACAAACGCCAGACTTTAGGAAACTTCCCTTGAATGTTTAATGACGAAGAATCAAGAAAGTTGAAGGAAGGAAGGTCAAGTCTTCTCGAAGATATTTCTCTCGTATTTTGGATTCACTACGCTTTGCAAGAAGAATGTTTGATTAATTACACTGCTTAACTCTATCATGTTGTTTTGAAACAGTTTAAGATGTAATGACAATATTTAAAGTCTCAAGTTTGAGCACCTTTTAATATCATGTATTATCATTGAAATTCCACATTTTCTTTAAGTTTAATACCTTATAAAGCCCTTGGGTGACTTTTGGACGGTAAAATCCGAGGTCACTAGTGTTAATACCCATCGTTGCAAAAATAGGGGTGTTACAGCTCACGCAATCTATCAGGAAGTATGTGCGTTGATAACTTTATCTCACCATTGTAGCAACACATTGTTGGTGTTTCGCTCGCAAATTTCTTTGCTCTGCATAACGAACAAATTGGAGGTGTAGGCAAAATTAATGGACGCGTACTCAAATGCGCTAAACCGAGGTCACTAACGGTAATACCCATCGTTGCAAAAATAGGGGTGTTACAACTCACGCAATCTATCAGGAAGTATATGCGTTGATAACTTTATCTCACCATTGTAGCAACACATTGTTGCTGTTTCGCTCGCAAATTTCTATGCTCTGCATAACGAACACATTGTAGGTGTAGGCAAAATTAATGGACTTGTACTCAAATGCGCTAAACCAATACCTTTATACACCTTTACAACATTTTGAGGAATAAGACCACGTCTTCTAATTGCACATGGCTTATCATGTCTCACCTCATCCGCAGTAGGACGTACCCTCTTGCACCTATTAAGGCTCTCCATCGAATCACTTGATTCAGTGGAACTACCACACAATGCACTTTTTTGCACACCAAATTAACTCAAACAAAATCTGCAAGCATAATTCACGTTAGTACAAAAAAAAAAGAAAAGGAATTGAATCGAAATGCACAAATTACATATATTAACATTAATAGGCCAATAAAGATATATTGAATGTAATAAAGCAAAATTTAAAGTGCTTCAATTCATATTTAATTAGCACATATGAATTAATTAATATCCACATTAAATTAATATTCGTATTTAGTTTTAAAAAACGTATAAAATGTACAAGGCACAATATCAATTATACCTGCAAAGCATAAACTACTTATTTGTCTTGTTTTGTGGAAACACTCACATATGAATTAATTAATATCCACATTAAATTAATATCATATTTAGTGTTAAAAAATATTTAGTGTTAAAAAAAGCGTATAAAATGTATAAGGCACAATATCAATTATACCTGCAAAGTATAAACTACTTATTTATCATGTTTTGTGGAAGCACTGTTACATTCAAAAGGGGATTTCTCATCAGTAAAATTTCGAATATGTCATGTTTTGTGGAAGCACAGTAACATTCAAAAGGGGATTTCTCATGAGTAACATTTCTCACATTTCATGAGTAAAATTTCTCATATTTCAATTTTAAAAGTCAGAAAAGTAAGCATAAAAAGGGTAGATAATGATTTTCCATTAAACATACAAAATAATACTACTACAATAATTAAGCATAGAAACACGTGATGAAACACAAGAATATGAAAGCTAAATTATGTACCTGAAAAGCTCAAACTCCCAAGCATAAATGATGAAGAAAGAATATAGGTAAAATCATGTCTTCACTTAAATTCCACTTGAACCTGATGCACCCATCATTCTTTTAAGTTATTAGTCAAGCTCTTCTTCATCCAAGACCAAATCAAATTCTTCATAATTCTTAGTCACCTACATCAAGAAAAAACAGTGGGATGAAGAACAATGTCAGAATCACAAGAATCATAATATAAGCAAAAACATTTATGGAAAAAGAGATGAAAACCGGCGCATTATCAACCTCACATTGATTATATATAATGTGTATTTAGATGAATTTAGTTAGCTATCATGCGTGAAGGTGGATCTAAAAAATGACATATATTCTCTTAACAAAACACTTGCATTCTGTCATCTTTGCTCTATTGAAAACAATGAAATTTGATTTAAGTTTTTCCATGTTGGACCCTCTCTTAAAATTAAGTAATCATGCGACATAGTCTATTGACAAGTGTTAAAAAAATCCTCCAAACCCTAACAAACCGGAAAAACACTTGCATTCTATATAGAAATGAGTGATGAACTCAATGATAAAACGTATAGGAGAGTATAAATTCGACATACATAATCATAAAATCGAAACTATGCATCTATGTAGACAAAGGGAACTACAATTAGGAAAATCGAAAAACCCTAAATCCAAAGCAATAGCCCAATCCATGATATGAACACAAAATCAGTGAGAAAAAATATAGGAGAGCATAAAATCGACATATCTAATATGAAATCGGTACTAAGAATGCTAGAGAGAATAAGCGAACGAGAGAGGAGGCGGTGGGTTAAGTTGCAAAAACATGAACACCGGGGAGATATAAGTAGGCAGATGAGGCGCTGTGAGCAAAACTGGTGGGAAATGAAGTGATAGGGTCAAAGAAGGAACGTGGAGATCAAGCAAATGAGGAGGCCGCCAACCACACGAAGTAGTGGAAGAATGAAATTCAGCTTGAAAGACAAAAAAGAGAACAAGACATACAAAAGAAAAGTGACGGGAGTCTTAAAATCAAAATTGAATTGCATTTGCAATCATTGGGTAGTCATTTTCATGTTTATACCATGTAGAAATCAACAAAAAAAACCGCAAGCAATGATTAATGTGGATTAATTAGCCTAATAGCCTAATTTTCATGTTATTAAATTAGGTTTAATAACCTAAGCATGTCATCATTTATTTTGAAAAAGCAGAATAAAAATTGGACAAATCAGACTTGTTGGCCAAAGGGTCTTATCGGTGGTGAGGTTTAGGACATTATTAGCAACGTGCCCTAAAATATGGGGTATTTTTGTGAAATTTGGATCGGTTGGAGGGAGAGAGCGAAGGTTGGGTTGGGAGTATTATGAGCATTTTTTACACCAATGTATCCTAATTCTGGTTTCTCCTTTTATACTCCAACATTCTTCTTCTCCAAGCAACAATTTACTCCTTCTCTCCCGAATATTCCTCGATTCCACATTCTTCCGTCGTCGCGTTCTCACCGGTATGCCATTCTCTTTCTTGATTCCTCTCTCTCACTTTTCTTTTCTTTTCTTGCTCTGATCAATAGGTTATTTCTTCCGTAGTTTGCTTTCCGGTAAATGATTCAAAGCTTTGAGAATTGGATTTGAGATTTAAGTCTAAGGCTAGGTTTTATGGTTCTTCAGGCGTCGATCGTTCTCAGAATTAGATACTTGTTCGAGAACTGGCTCAGCTTTTTCTGTGACGTTTTTGAGTTATCCACAGTTTGGTTGCAACACATCGCTTTGTAAGAAAATCGATCGCTCCTTCAGAGGCTATTGAAACCACGATGTACGACATGACGACCACTGCTCTTCTTGCCTCCAAGGTTTTCATATCTGGAATGCAAGGCCTTGGCGCCTAGATTGGTAATGTGTTAACAATGAACTTCTCTTTTATCATGATCGTCTTGATACATTATGTAACCATTCTTTGTACATGTTGTTCATACTTGTCCTTATGTCTTGAATGCTATGAACGTTTGTGTATTTGCTCGTAGTGATTCTTGATATGAAGCCTGTGTCTAATGAAAAGTCTCTTTTTCCCAGCAAAAAATCTAATCCTTGCTGGTGTCAAGTCTGTGACCTTGTATGATGAATGGGAAGTTGAAATGTGGGATTTGTCTAGCAATTTTCTACTCTCTAAAAGTGATATGGGAAAGAATAGTGCCCTTGCTTGTGCTTAGAAGCTGCATGGGCTCAACAATGTCGTTCATGTGTTTCCCTTTAGAGGCATGTTGATCAAAGAAGACCTTTTTGAGTTTTAGGTACTTCTATGGCACTCAAGCCTTAGTTCAATTAACAAGCTGCAGTTCCTCATGATTCCTGCTATTTCAATATTTATGAATGTTGATTGTGCACAACAACAACAACAACAACCCAAATGTATCTCATTATGAGCGAGATCTGAGGGGTCGAAGATGTAGGCACCCTTGCCTCGAGTGGAAGTCGGGAGGGTATTTAAGGCAGGCCCAAATAAAAGAAAACACCAAGACTAAAAACTGGGGGGGGGGGGAGCAAACAGGCGGTAAGGACAAAAATGACAATGAAAACGGTAAGTAAAAGAAACCCATCAAACGATAAAAGAAAAAATAAGCAACAGAGAAAAAGAAAACTCCTTTTGGGTCTTCCCTACTCCCGCTCTGTCATTGTAATCCGCTCACGCCATTGGTCCTTTCACATAGCCATGTCCGCTGAAACTACCAGAACATCAAGGTCTTTCTTAATGACTTCCTTCCAGCTCTTTTTTTGCCTACCCCTTTCCCTGCGATACCCTCTAGCGATCAAACTCTCGATCCTCAGCACCGGGGCATCCGGCGGCCTCCTCTATGCATGCCCAAACCATCTAAGCCTCGTTTCTCGGAGCTTTTCCCCTAAATTGGCCACTCCCAACTTGCTCCTTATTTCTTCATTCCTAATCTTATCCAATCTCGTGTTCCTGCACATCCACCTCAGAATTCTCATCTCAACGACCATCAACTTCTGCTCCTGCGCCTTCGTAGTCGGCCAATACTCTGCCCCATACGGTATGGTTGGTCTAACCACAGTTTTATAAACTTGCCCTTGAGCTTGAGTGGAATCTTTTTGTCATATAGCACTCCAGAAGCACCCCTCCACTTCTACCTGCCTCTTTGAATTCGGTATCTAATGTTCTATTCGATCCTCCCATCACTCTGTAGCACTGAGCCTAGGTATTTGAACATCTCCCTTTTCGCTATTACCTCTCCTCCTAAGAGAACTTCATCCTCTGGCTCCAGTTCCCGGATGAACTTGAACTCTACATACTCCGTTTTAGTCCGACTTAGCTCAAAACCCTCTGTCTCGAGCTTCTCTCTCTCCAAGATTCCAGCTTTCTGCAAACGTCGTCCCTCCACCCTTCCACTAGCACAATGTCGTCAACGAAAAGCGTACACCACAGGACCTCTTCTTGGATCTCCCTCGTTAGAACATCTAGAACAGTAGCAAACATAAAGGGGCTCAACGCCGACCTCTGGTGCAAGCCGACCCCCATCCGGAAGTACTCCGTGCTCCCCCCAAGAGTGTACACACTTGAAAATGAGCCCTTATACATGTCCTTGAGGATTATGATATATGTCCCTGAAACCTCTCTAGCTCCTAAACACTTCCAAATTAGATCTCTAGGCACCCTGTCGTAGGCCTTCTCTAAGTCAATAAAAACTATGTGAAGATTTTTCCTCCTCTCTCTGTAGGCTTCTACTAACCTTCTGATCAAGTGAATATAGCCTCAATAGACGATCACCCTAGCATGAAACCGAACTAGTTGTCTGACACATTGATTATCCTCCTCAGCTAGCTTCAATCACTTTTTCCCATACTTTCATAGTGTGGCTGAGGAGCTTAATACCCCTGTAGTTGTTGCACTGTTGTACATCTCCTTTGTTCTTGTATAGTGGGGTCAAGCTATTGAGCCTCCTCTCCTCTGGCATCTTAGTCGTACGAAAAATAACATTGAAGAGTGTTGTAAGCCACTCCAAACCTCTCGTGCCCAAATACTTCCACGCTTCCACTAGGATCTCGTCTGGTCATACTACTCTCTTGTTACCCATCTTTCGAAGCACAACTTGCACTTTGACCCTAGAGATGTGTCTAGAAAAGAGATAATCTGACTGACCCCTCACCTGTTGTGTGTCCTCTATAGACCCCTGGCCCTCATTTAGCAAGCTACATAAATACCTCTGCCAACGTTCCCTTACCTGACTATCCTCGACTAGCACCCTTCCTTCCTCACCTTTTACACATTTCACTGTATCCAAGTCCCTGCTCTTCCTCTCTCTTGCCCGAGCCAATCTGTACAACACTCTCTCTCCTCCCTTTTCATCCAAAGCTTTATACAACCCCTTGTATGTTTTTTCCTTTGCAATTGCCATTGCTTTTTTTGCTTCCTTTTTTTCCGCTTTATATTCTGCCAAACACGTTTCTTTGTCTCTGTCTCTGATTTCCATCCACTTTCTGAACGCCATATGTTTGCACTTAACTTTCTCTTGGACCTCATCATTCCACCAAACTTCAGCTCTTCTATTTCTGCCTCTTCCCTTGGACATACCCAGCACGCCGCATGCCACTCTCCGGATGCACTCTGCCATCATACCCCACATATCATCTGCACTATCCCTCACTTGCCATGCTCCTTTAGAGTTAGCCTCCTCAAAAACTCTTTCTCTAAATAACTGTCCATTCGTCTCGTTCAAATGCCCCCATCTAATCCTAGGTTGCTTCCCACTGGCGGTTCCCCTCTTTTTGCGGACCCATTCAAGATCCATGACCAATAACCTGTGCTGCGTTGATAGGCCTCCGTTTGGGATAACCTTATAGTCTCTGCAACTCCTCTTGTCTCCTTATCTGAGCATAAAGAAGTCGATATGTGTCTTGTTTGAGGCATTCTGGAAAGTGATCAAGTGCTCGTCCTTCTTTTTAAACCAGGAGTTCACTATTACGCAACCAAAAGCCACTAAGAACTCTAACAAGGCCCTACCTCCTTCATTTCTTTCCCAAAAACCAAAACCTCCATGAACCTCTTCGTAACCATCCCTCGACCTACCAATGTGACCATTGAAATCACCCCTACCATCACTTTCTCTGTTCGAGGGACACCCCTCATGAACGCATCCAAGTCTTCCCAAAAATGCCTCTTTTCTTCTCCATCTAGGCCCGTGTGCGGGGCATAGGCACTTATGACGTTAACGGGTTCGCCCCCAACCACTAACTTAACCATCATTAGTCGGTCACTTCTACGATCCACCAAAACCACTTGGTCTCTCAACTTGGCGTCAACCAAAATACTTCCACCCATCAATCTCCCTTGCTTTATTACCTTTCCACTTACGCTTCGCTGTTTTAGGATCTTGACTAGTTCAAATGATTTTCCCGTGAGTGATCCGACATTCCATGATCCCATCCTCAGACAAGTTCTTGCTCTCCTACCTCGGTTATCCTTGTTGTACTTCGGCAAAGCCATTACGGGCGTCGCTCATGAGAAAGTCAGCCCAAACACCTCTCCTCCTTGTGCAAGTCGAACCTGCAAAACACTCGACACGAGGCAGCCGCTTACCCAACTCCTCTTGTCTCACAGGACCTACAAAAGAAGCAATAAGTAAACCAAGAAAAAACAACAAGCTCCCTGCACACACACACACTCAACCAGGACTGAAAAAGGTTAGCCAACCAAAATACAAAGACAACAATTAGAAAAAAGGTGCACCAGGCTAGCCAAAAGAGAAGCAAAAGTGCAAGGCACCAGGCTGCCAAAAGGAGTAGCATACCGGAAAAACAAGCAGAAAAAAGCTAAAGCTGGTCAAAGGGACGAGGGGACGAGCCAAGGAAGCCCAACCAACTCACCGACCGTGGGGCGCCGGGGACTGACTGCCGTCGAGGATCTAAATGGCCAGGGGCTCCGGGAAATCGAGCTTCTTCACGAAAAACGGCCGGCTGCTAGCCGCTTGGCATGTCTCCTCCACCACCGGACAAGAGAGGTGGGAAACCACAGTCTAGAAATGAGCCGTGCAGGGGCAGCCGGAGGGGTCGTCGGGCCGGAAAAGGGACATAGTACGTCGGTCTTGTGAGGGCGGGAGAAGGGGCGCTTGGATCTAGGCTGGGGTGGGTGCTGGGGGTGGGCGGAGAGAAGCTCTGGGGAGTGAGCGAAGAGAGGCGAGCATGGGGACACGCGGGCTGGGGGTGTGTCTGGTCGCTGGTTTTGGTCCGGAATGGGTGTGGGGAAATGGGCGACGGGCGGTCGCCGACGGACTGGTCAGCGGCCGCTGGTTTTGGGTGTATACTATTTGTCTAACACTATGCATCATGTAGTCATATTTTGTTGTTTTCGATGTGGTTTCCGTTATTGTGCAAATAGGCATCATTGACTTATTGTGTTTCAACATGTTCTTAACTTTTATTAGTTTAGTTAATTAGTTCAAACTTTCCTTATCACTATTTCATCATGTTAATTAATGTTGGCATTATGAGTTTGAGTTTTCGTATTCATTTCAAATTACATATTTCATCATCTACTAATGCTGTCATTCTTATTAACGCTATGCGTCTGCAGGCTGCTGTGTTCACTGATATTCCCTTAGAGAAAGCCATCGAATTTGACGACTACTGCCATAATCACCGACCACCCATTGCTTTTATTAAGATTGAAGTTAGGGGCCTTTTCAGTAATGTGTTTTTTGACTTTGGTCTTGAGTTCACAATTTATGATGTGAATGGTGAGGAAACTCACACTGGTGTAATTACAACTATTAGCAATGGTAACCCTGCCTTTGTATCCTGTGTTGACGATGAAAGGCTTAAGTTTCAGGATGGAGATCTTGTTGTATTTTTCAAAGTCAATGGAATGACTGAACTAAATGATGGGATACCAAGGAAGATAAAAAGTTCAAGGCCTTACTCGTTTATTCTCTAGGAGGACACAACAGATTATGGTGTCTATTGTAAGGGTGGAATTGTCAAATAGGTTAAGCAGTCTAAGATTCTAATCTGATTTTGCATATATGGAAAGTCGTTATGACGCTCAAATTTCGGTATTTGGTCACATGTTTCAAAAGAAGTTGAAAGATGCTATTCTATTTATTGTAGGTTCTGGTGCTTTAGGGTGTGAATTCTTGACAAATCTAGCTTTGATGGGTGTTTCTTGTAGTATACATGGGGAGCTGACAGTAACTGACGATGATGTGATTGAAAGAAGCAATCTAAGAAGGATGTTCTTATTCCGTGATTCGAACATTGGTTAGGCAAAATCAACTGTTGTTGCTGCAATATCTATAAATCCTAGCCTAAACGTTGAAGCTTTGCCGATCAATGTTAAGACATAATCTATATTTGATGCTAACTTTTGGGACAAGTTGAGTGTTGTTATCAATGCACCTAACAACATAAATGCTACGCTCTATGTGGATCAGAGATGTCTGAATTTCCAAAAACCGCTTCTTATATCAGGAACCTTATGGGCCAAGCAAGGTTATTAAAATCGAGATTCTATGATCGGATCACGGAAGTTCTTGTGGATCGGATCGTAAAATCGGATCGTAGGATCGTAAGATCATATAATATCACTAAAAACTAATATAATATAGATATGATACAAAAAATATAGGCACTAAAACCAAAAAATATATAATTTTATTAAAATTTAATGATCATAATGCCGAAAAATTGACATTCCAAACTTATATATGCACAAGAAGCACATTTTAAAATATATATGCTTACATAATAAGAATCGAGGAAAGATTATGGGTCTTTATTAGGGGAAAAATTATTGTAAATTCAACAATTGGGAGTCGGGAAGATGGAAATTGGGAGGTAAATGAAGTTAAAAGAGACAAAATGAGCATTTAAGGGATGTAATTTCACTAATAATTAAGCCAATTGGTGCTAAAATAAATTTTATAAGCTCAAAATAAAAAACTGGGTAGGATCTTAAAATTCTATACATGATCTCATGAGATCCTATACGATTCTATACGATTCTAACACGATTCTACACGATTCTAACACGATTTTAACAAATTTCGATTTTAATGTACGATCCGGATCAAAATCCCATATGGGATCGTAGGATCTCACGATTTTAAGATCTAGATCTCGATTTTAATAACACTGGGGCCAAGTGTCACACTGAGACGGTGATTCCACTTTTGGCAGAAAGTTATGATAGCGCAAGGGGCCTGCCCGAGAAGCAAGCACCCATGAGTACACTACATGATTTCCCACATAACATTGACCACTTCTTGATATGGGCTCGATCTGAATTTGAAGATTTATTTGAGAAGAAACCAAATGAAGTGAATGCATTTCTTAGAAATCCTGCTGAATACTATTCAATGTATTCATCCATGAGGGAAGCTGGTCATGCTAATCGGTTCAAAGACAACTTGGAGCGTATCCTTAACTGCATTGACAAGGAAAAATGTCGCACATTCAAGGTTTGTATCTCTTGGGCTAGTTTGATTTACGTTTAATTAACTCTATATATTAGTTTTTATTTTGAACAGTTTATTTCATACCTAATTTTCTATTTCTTACATTGTGCTTTGATTTGTGAAGGTTTGAAGACTATTTTGCTAATCGAGTGGAACAATTGACATATACCTACCCGAAAGAGGCTGAAACAGGTACTGGTTTGCGTTTCTGGTCGGCTCCAAAACGTTTTCCTCGCCCATTATGCTTCTCTTATTCTGACAATTCCCATCTTCACTTCATAATGTTTGCATCTATATTGCGTGCTGAGACATTTAAAATTGAAGTTCCTGAGTGGACTAAACAAGATGACAGTCTAGCTCCTTTCAATTTTTGTCAAGAACCGAGACCCAACATTTGAACCAAAGAATGTTGCAAATATTGTGACTGATGAGAAAGCTGCTAGTCTCTCCTATTCCTTTGTTAACGATGCTATAGATGGACTGATTATCAAGATGAAAGAACGCCGAAAGGCCGGAATCAATGCTTACACGTTCAGAATGAAACCAATCCAATTTGAGAAGGTTTGAGTTTCTTTTGCCTTTTCCTTTTTTTTTCTTCTTTTGTGAGCACTAGAATGCTAACCCCGTCCGTTGGACGGGGCAAATGTTATATTTTATGTTTGTTATTATTTATGCTCTAGAGAAACATGCTAATAGGGAGAAACTAGGGAACTAATAAGATGCACTGGATCGAATTAAATGGATGGCCAGGATTTATTAAATTAGAGTGCACAAAACAGAAAATAGATATGCAACACTATAATATTTTTCAAGTGAGATATATGGGGAAATTATATTTACGTATCTTTTTTCTCTCTCCCAATTCCAAATCTGATTTTCTCTTTCCATATAACACCCATCTCCATTATTCTCTCCATTCATATCGTTCTCTCCCTCACATTCGAAGGTTTTCTCTCCATTCCAACTGATGTTCTTTCCCTCTCCATTCAAAGCGTCTATAATGGATTTTGACGAGATCAACAACGTCCAATTGACGTCGGATGCTAGATCTGTGATGGCGCCACAAGCATAATGTTTCGGTCTGTAATTACTCTTCATTTTTGTTGCTCTAACTTTTCTTCATAGTAAATCCCAGATTTTTATTATTTTCGATGTTGTGTGTGTATGATTTTAATACTTATGGATGAAATCTTAACATCTGCTCAATAAAGGGACGAAGAGAGATTTTTGCACCGCAATTCTTGAGAACAATATAACGGTTTACTATATACGTAGCTTTTTATTCATATATGCTAGTTTTGTTATTCAGATATGTGTGGCTATTTATTCATATGCGTTTTTGTTATTCATATATGTGTGTCTTGTTATTCATACATGTGTGACTTATTATTCATATATGCATGAATTGTTATTGATATATGTTTGTCTTGTTATTCATATATGCTTATTTTATTATTCAAATACGCGTGACTTTTTATTCATATACGAGAGTATCTTGGTATTCACATATGTGAGTTTTGTTATTCATATGTTCACTGTTTGGTATTCATATGTGTGTGTTTAGATATGCATTAATTACGAGTGATAAAGTGGCTTCACTCCAAGATAGAAATTTTTCTAGTTGGAGACGTGTTTGATGTGGCTTGATAATTGGGTGCATTGTGGGGTAGACGAGTTTTGTTATTCATATATACATGCCTTGTTATTCATCTATGTATTATTTGTTATTTATGGATACATTTGTTGTTATTCATACATGTATGGTTTGTCATTCATACATGTGTAACTTGTTGTTCATATATACATATTCTGTTATTCATATGTACATTACTTTTTATTCATAAATACATTGTCTTATTATTCAAATATTCGTGTCTTATTTTTCATATATGTTTGTTTTTATTCATATATGCATGTCTTTTTATTTATATAGACATGTTTTGATATCATAAATATGTGGAGTGATCTATTATTCAAATATATGTGATTTGTTATTCATGTATGCGTTTTTTGTTATTTGTATATGTGTGACTTGTTATTCATATATGCGTGAAATATTATGCATAGATGTGTGTTATGTTTTGCAGTTATTCAAGAATGCAGTGTACTGTTATGCGAGAACTGTTATCAACATATACGTGTTCTTCAATGGAGTTATTTAAGAATGATCAAAAGGTGCAAATGGATGAAGTGTGAAGACAAAGATTTATTTTTATATTAGTGTACATTCAAATAAATGGATGTACTTATTCAAATTCATCGAAGTATGTATTCGAGATGTAACCATTCCCATTTTTGTATTATTCAATGTATTACATTTATATATATTCAATGTTCATATAAGATTCATATTTTTTTAGTATCTACCCATTTTAATATGTAACTATTCAACCTATATTGAATTGATTTTTACGGTAAGACGAATACTTATTCAACATAAATAATGCAAACATTAAAGCATGTTCAATCCTATAATTATTCAAACAATTATATTGAGTTATTCAAACCTCGACTATAAATATTTTATGATTCTATAATTATTCAAACAATCATATTGAGTTCATATAATTATTCGAACAATCATGTTGAGTTATTCAAACCTTGACTATAAATATTCTATGATACTATAATTATTCAAACAATCATATTGAGTTATTCAAACGTCGACTTATAGATATTCAACGATTCTGTAGAGGTATGAAATATTGGCTCATCATATATTTCTGATTTTGGAATTTAAAACTACATTATTCATCTCTCTCTCTCTCTCTCTCATTTTCTGAAAAAAAAATCATGATTTTTAAACTATGGAAATTCGGATAAGATATGGCAGTTTTTTCCCATGATCTCCTATAATTTAGTTCCCCTTATTTTTGTAAAAATCGTGATTTTTTCCCTCTAAATTTATACCCATATTTCTTATTTTACACCCTCTTTTATAGCCATCAATTTCCCTCAATCCGACGATCCACAAGAATTCCCCTGTTTCTCCTTAAAACTCATTTCTCTTGAGCGCGCCCCGTTATTATTTATGTCTAAGTTTTTGGATATCATAACATATGATTGAGTATACTAAATTCGAGTTTGTAGAATTGCATTATGAAATACCATAACTAATCAAATAACTAAAATAAAAAAATGTTGCAAATCATACACAAATAAACTATTTGATTATTTTAATCGGTGTGCACACCACAACAATTTAAGATACAATAAATTTCTTTTCCATATAAATTTGGTTGGTAGTTCAATATTATTATGATTGTATTTGCTCAATCTACCAC
The DNA here is from genome assembly GCA_964016875.1 of Fallopia convolvulus. Lineage (NCBI taxonomy): Eukaryota > Viridiplantae > Streptophyta > Magnoliopsida > Caryophyllales > Polygonaceae > Fallopia > Fallopia convolvulus. The sequence goes on from OZ024727.1 coordinate 39,271,921, forward strand.
CTATTTTGAAGGTTTATTTTTTATAATTAAATTTTTTTCAAATTCAAATTAATGTGGTTCTTGTACATATGAAATTGTGAATATCCAACAATATATATGATATTGTGTCTTTTTTTTAAAGAAAATTGATATATGTCTTCGTATGTTTTTATATCATACATAGTGTTTATATTTTTTTTTTCTAAAAGAAGAATCTCAAGATTTTTAAAGGAGATAAATAGTAATTTTATAAATTTGTGTATATTGTCTTTCAAATAAATATTTAAATACTTATTGTATTTTAATATTGGAGAAAATCAATGCATAAATGTGAAATATTTATTTGACTTGAGAGGGACAACTTTTATAGTTGTATAGAAGGATTTGGATAAATGGAATTAAGTAGAAGATATATGTACATAAGTTTATATATAATTATTATTAAATTAAATATAGATTTTTAGGCCAATTGAATGAGTCATTAATTGCCCATATTTTTCTATTTTATAGTATATATATATATATAGATAGATTATATTTGTATTGTTAAGCTCTGGAAGTTACAATGCATTCTTACACTTGCCATGATCTTCCTTTGTTCTCATAATGCACCATAATTCCCAGGGCATTGCTTTATCCAAGCATTTCTTATGAAATATTTTAGTTTTTTCGGTAAAACCTGCAGGATGATGACACTAAATACCACCAGTGGCGTAGCGAGGAATTTTTGCCACTGGGGCTAAATTCCTTTGGGTACATGTTTTAGCTATAGAAAAAATTCCTAGCAAAGTCAAGAATTTTTTTTGTATTTTTTATAAAATTAAACTTTTTAATAAGCTTAAAATTTAATAATAAATAAACTTATTAATAATTAAACTTATTAGTAGTAAACTTAATTTGTAGTAGGAGAGGAGAAGAACATGTTATATAAAGGAGAGGAGAAGAGCAACTTACAATGAAATGTCGATGTGGGAAGAGGTTTTTTGAACCTGCTCGCTATTTTTTGTATCCCACATCGAAATTTTTGTAGGAGGAGAAGAGAAGAGTAGCTTATTAAAAGGGGAGGAGGGGAGAAGAAGGCCAATTATTTGAAGCCTAACTATAATGGGCTTTGAGGCTTTTTCGTTAAATCTAAATTTTGGGCTACTCTTTTGATTAGGCACGATATAAATAGATTCAAGTTTTATTTTAAAATTTAAAGCTTCAACTTTTCTTACTATATTTAATTTTTTTTTTGAAATTCCAGTGGGAGCTGTAGCCCCCACTGGGCAACATGTAGCTCCGCCCTTGACTACCACATGGAATTCATAGCTGCACTTGCCAACATGAGGGCAAGAAACTACATCATTCCCGAAGTTGACACACCGATAGTCAAGGTCATTGCTGGAAGGATCATCCTAACTAGTGCAACCACAACCGTAATAGCCGTTAGAAGGTTGTTGATCGGACCAACACGTTAGAAGACTACCGAAATTGGTCTATTAATCTAGCTCTCAACTTCTTCGGCATGAGTAAGCCTTCAAGAACCAACTTTGCTCCCGAACGCTATGATGTTGAAATGCACAGAGCATATGTTGATGCCAGAATAGATGATGGGAGCACTATGATGGTGACGTGCACGAAGCGGATGCTAATGGCAGAATAGCGTTGAAAGGGATTTACTTGACCAACAAATAAATTTATAGATCAAGACCCCGCTGAGTACAGTGGAGTCTGGTTCGTCCACGAGAAGAGAAGTCTATGTTTAGTTGTTATCTAAAAATATAAAAGAAATAGTAAACGGAAGCAATAACGAGGCAAAAGCAAAGCAAAGGGTGAAACAAAACACTAAAAGGCTCGGTACCGACCTTGTCAGGGTCAGTAACGAGGTGAAACTAAGACGAAAACCAAAGCAATCAGCAAAACAAACAGGCTCAGTACCGATGTCACACAGGTCGGTAACGAGGTTACTGGAAATTCAAAGGTTTCACAATCGATTGAAAGATCTAGGATATAGGGTTTACCACAACATAGTCATGCAATTAGAACAATATGAATCATGAAGATCATGCCTTTAAACATAAGTAATAAACTTTCGTTGAACAAACAAGCAAATCAATCAACTTTCATAAATTAATTCAATTTATCTACTTATTTTGATCTAAAGTTCTCAACTTTCGTTTCAAACTTTTTCTCTTATTCAAGTTCACAACTTTATCTTTCGATCAAGTCATAAACATGAATTACTTTAACTTTCGTAAGAGCATATGCACAAACTAGTAGAAAAATAGATAAAAGGCAATCAATTCATTAATTCATATCATCATTCATGCATAATTATGTTGGAGTTTTACCCCAACCCTAGAACAAGAGAACTACTCACTCATGGTGGAGAAGAAACAAACAAAGGATTTAATGTAAAGCATAACTTGAATTAAACTAAAACTTACTTGAATTCAATACACAATTGTCTTCCAAACCAACTTAGAGCACAAGAAACCCTAAGGCAATCTCTTCCTTGTGTTCCAAGCAATCCAACTCGTCTCTTAAATCCTAAAACTTGCATGAAAAATTAAATCTAGAGAGAGAGAGCCCCCAAAACTTGTCTAAACAAGGGTTTTAAATACTAAAAGATCTATCTAAAAAGTTTCCTTAAAGATAAAATCTTCCAAATTTAAGAAGATCTCGAAATATTTACATTAAATGCACAAAGTTGGCGTCGTCCTACCGACACGGGACCCTCGGTACCGACCCCCGTCAGGGTCGGTAGGATTCTATTCCTTGAAATCTCGAAATCTTCTCCTAAAGGCCTCGGTACCGACCCCCTAGGGTCGGTAACGAGCCTATTTGTTGAAAGGGATTTACTTGACAACAAATAAATTTATAGTCAAGACCCTGTTGAGTATAGTAGAGTCAGGATCGTACACGGGAAGCGAGGTTTAATTGCTAAGCTAAAAAGGCAAAAGAACAAACAAAACAAAGGCAAGAACAAAGTAAAGCAACCAGTTTAAGTACTGAACAAGTCAGTACCGACCCAATCAAGGTTGGTATCGATGCACAACCGAACACGATCAAATCAAACTCACAAAGAAAACTACAGGCTCGGTACCGACTTTCAGGAGCTCGGTAACGAGGTATAACTGGGTTAAGATTCGACTAACAAGTAAGAGAAAAATATAGAATAAGGGTCCTCCACAACATAATCATGCAATCTAGATAATACGAATCATAAAAATCATGCCTTTAACATAAAGTTATCAACTTTCGTTGAGTAAACAAGTAAATCAATAAATTTTCATAAATCAACTTACTTTACCTACTTATTTTGATCCAAAGTTTGCAACTTTCGTTATCACAATTCAAGTTTATAACTTCCTCTTTCGATTGAGTCACAAACACGAATTACTTCAACTTTCGTCAAAGCATAACCACAAATAAGTAGAGAATAGATAAGAGGCATTCAAGTCATTCAATCATATCATCATTCATGCAAGATCATGTTGGGTTGTAATAGAGAGAAAACATAACTTATATTAAAACCGAATTTTACTTTAAATTCAAAACAATCTTGCCTCAGAACACACCTTAGAACACAAGAAAAACTCCAAGAATCTCTTTCCTTGGGCTCCAAGCAACCAAATCCTTCAAACCGTACGTACGAACTAAAAAACGAGAGAGAGTAAGAGATCCCCCCTCTATCTAAAAACAAGAGTATTTATACTAAAATAACTATCTAAAAGTTTCCTTATAGATAAAACATCTAAAGATAAAAAGATCTCGGAATAAAATCATTAAAATGCACTAAGTCGGCTATGTCTACCGACACGGGGACCTCGATAACGACCCCCGTCAGGGTCGGTAGACACTTCAAATTTTGTTGAAATTTCTCTTCCTGAATGCCTCGGTACCGATCCTGGAGGGGTCGGTAACGAGCCTTGATTTGGTCTCGTTTCCTTGCTATTCTTCACTCCTCTTTTGGATTTCTTCGGGGTTTCTTCAAGTATCTTCACCTCTTCCTTCCTAGCCATGTTTTTCTTACTCTCCTCTATCTTGATGTCTCCAAAATGCTTCCAAACTTGCTCCAAAACCTACACAAAACACCAAACTAGAGTAGTTTCCATAATTTTCACAAAATATGCAAACTAGACCAAAAGACACAAAACTAACACAAAAACACAACTAAACAAGACTAAACAACCTAGAAAAACACTCTAAAACTAAGCTAAAAACATGGACATCAAAATACCCCATACTTAGACTTGCTTGTCCTCAAGCAATCACTATACATAAATCAAAACCATCAACACATTCGTCTAGTAATAGCCCTTATCAAAAAGCAACTTCAGCACAAGTGAGAATTAGCAAGTGACTCTTGAACGTCATCACCCATATATAAGCAACAAATAAACATAAGCAATCACAATCCAACCTCACAAGGGATATAGTGTTTCACTCAACTCTCATGTGTTTAGGCTTATAAGTACAACTCTCAATTCAATCAAACATGCAAAAACTCATAGAAATTGTAACTTATATTACCAATCTCTCTACCAAAGATGTCAAAACAAGTAAAATCATCAAGAGAACTTAAGCTCAATGAAAAACTTCATAGAAGCTTCCATTTGGCCGATTTGTAATGGGACTTGGTAATAACAAAAGGGCATGAAAATATTTTGGTTATGTGGTGCTAAAAATTCGGCAATCAAGACTCCTAAACTCTCCAACACAACTCACCAAAAATCCATTTCCATTCTATTATAAAAGCGTAACAGTTATTTTGCTAAAATTTTGCTTTGCTAAAACATAAAAAACAGTGGATATGCCAAAAAACCATGTCCTTTAAAAAAAAATCACCAAAATACCATTCACCGAGTTCTTTCAACTGATACGGGAGAGATTCAGGACGGATGACGGATTCCAGAAAGATAATTCTTCACCGCCGCAATATCCTCTCTGCCTCGTCGGAGTCTTTCAAAATTGATCGGTTTGAACTTGTCGTTGTCAAGGAAGTGATTCAAGTGAACCAGAACCAGAGAGAGCCAATCAGGATGGAACAACGGACTCGGGAGAAAGAATTCTTCACCGCCGGCAAATCTTCTCCGCCTCGTCAGAGTCTACAAATTCGTCTGCAAAATTGATCGGTTTGAACTTGTCATTCTCAATTGAATTTTATTTCCTAATGTCTTTTTTTCAACCGTGGTTCTTATTTCTCAATTGAGAAAGATCCTAACTCATAAACAACTCTAGGAGAGAAACCATTGTTGACCGCCACATCTTCACCACCGAACTCTTGTTCGCCCCCATCGTTCCGCCTTTGCAAAGTCGCCGATCCGAAGTCGTCGAAGTTCGAATTCGTACTGGTATGAAAGAACCTCTCCATTATCTCTTTTTCAAATTGCAGGTACAGATTTAAAGTCTCTATTTAGGTTTGGTGTTGCACTTAAACATTCAATATCTATATTTAAGGTTTCTTTTCAATTCGATTTGGGATACTTATTGCAATTACAAAATCAAGGATTTGTGTGCGATTGAAGCGAGGTTACCGGCGACGACGAGGCAAGAGGGAGATGTTGTGGTGTTATGGCGATGACCAATTGCGGGCAAGAGGTGGCAACCTGTCTATCAAGAACACGAAGGAAATCGTACATGTTCCGTTGACTAAGGACCTTGCCCAACATGGAAGGTATGTTCAATTTAGGAATTATGTATGAAGTTTCTAACTTGTTATGATTAGGATATGAACTTCCCTTTTGGCTTTCTAAACTGTTAAGTTTATGCATTTTGATTTGTGCCATCCACTTTTGAGTGAAAGAGTTATATCTATACTCTGATGTATATTCAGTATTACTATTTATTGCCTAACTTTGTGTTTGCATATGATAGGAAAGACCCTGCACATCTATAAGCGTGCTCCTTTCTCCATGTATATTACTCTCTAAGCATCACGACTGAGGAGGAATTTATATGGAATATAGGGTGTGGGAGCAACGGAGATTTTGATTCTTTCAATTTGTAACCATCCTCCCACCCAGTGGTATTTAGTCACCATTTGAAATCTGATTTTGCTTTTGTTCTTTATTACAGTACTTTGAAAGTTTTATTGAGTATGATTTTTTGTTTTACTTCTAGGACGACATAGTGCTATTGACAACAAATCTGTGAGGGAAAATTAGTGCCCCTCTCTATCTAGGTGAGTGAAAGGATATACCACCTAATTCTCTCTTATCTAAGTGAGTTAAATTATACATTCATTTACCGTCTATATAACATGTCTTCTGAGGTATTACTTACTGAATTATAGGTCATTTGTTGGCTCTTTGTTGGTGATATTGGCATGGCTCCTGTATGTATGTCAAGGAATACAATTGCTGCATTTGGCATATGTTTTTTTTTCAGTTACAGCTGTTTTTCCTGTGTTAGTGTGAAAGTTTATCAACTAAGACTTGCATTTTATGTGGAGATTAATGGATAATGTAGGTAACGAAATAAAAAAAAAGTTAATGATTTCAGCGAGATTCATGGATTAGTTGCATGTGGTGGGGAGAATGGATCATTGAACGCTTTGACCTGAGAGCAAAACCATCAGTTGGTAGAATCAATGCTGTCTTGCTGGCTGGAATTGTTGATCAGGTACTATAAATTGTTTAAGCATGTTAATCATAGTTTTAAATATGCTGGATAGAAACCAAACCAAACTTCTAGGCTATCTATTGATCTTATTTTCTTGTCCTTAAATTGATCGATTAAACATCTGTATACTAAGGTTGCTGGTACTGACTAAGCCTTTATCCTCACCATAAATATGTGATAGTTAAAGATGATTTTGCCTTCACCTTCTAGCTTGCAAGACCATATAGTAATGGTGATTTGGGCAAATAAGATCTATGCAACCTATTCTATCTACAAAGGCAAACCGTCACGACATCACTCTCTCTTCAGCCTGTCTCACCAAGATGTATCAGATTCAATGTATGCTTGTTCTTTTTTCTTTATCTTCTATATATTTTATTCATTTGTGCATAGCCAAAGTTAAGGGTTTAGACAAATTTTTATGCTTAAATTCATGGTTTCCAAAAGTAAAATGAAAACATTCTTCTCCATCTTTATTTGTACTTTAGCAGCCTCAAAGTTGATTGCCATGGTGTCATGATGCTAACATTTACAACATCCACTGGGGACCTCATGCATGCTTGGGATAAGAAACAAGTATAATTAGTACAGTTGTTGGTTGTTGCCACATTATCTATTCTAGCCTTTGGCTCTATCATTACTTCATAATGCTGGTTCAAATGTTCTCTTCTATGGGTCTGGTTGTATTGCATTGTGGGTCAAAAATGTTGCATACCCCTTTAACAGATGTTAGGGCTCTTGATGTTTTGTATCTTATACGATACCGTCGATGTGTTTGTTGGATTGCTTAGAGAAAATTAGAAGTATTTTTCTATAACTGTATGTAATTCTCCTTTACATATAATTTCTTATGTTTAATACCTTGCTCCCTGCTCACCATTCAAACATAAGTTCTTTACAAATCGGGAACAACATGAACTCCAATGTTTTGTTTCATCTTTGATTCTTTCAAGGTTGATGAGGATGCGACCATGTAGTGTGTTATGAATACATTATTATATGAAGTGATTTATTACAGGTGGTGAGTGTGCTTTTGGATGTCCACAATCCCAGCTGCTATACTTGCCCTTGCTATGATGTTGTATGCCGAAAATCCATACTGGCTTTAGAAGGTTTACATCTATCACAAGCTCAACAATTTAGAAAGTTTACATCAGATAGTGTGGCAACAATCCCATCTGGAGGTTAACCTTCACTCTACATGGAGAAAATGGGTTATAATTTAGAAGGTTAACCTTCACTCTTCTATCTGGAGAAAATGGATTATAATTTAAAAAGCCCAATTCATCCGCGTGCAACGCACGCGGCTCCCCACCTAGTATCAAAAGAATATACCAAACTCTAACATTATACTCACTTTCCCCTTCTTACTTTCATTAACCCTAAATCCAATGTAGAAAGTCTCATAAAACACTTAAAGAAACTCTTGGCCTTTACTTTTCCTAGCATTGCACTTTTATTCCTTTTTCTTCTTTTTTCCTCTGAATTTTTCTCTTTTTGCTCTGTTTTTTTTCTCTCCTGGGAAAGATCGGTACCGACCCTACTTGGGTTGGTAACGAGTCTGCTGTAACATCACTTTCTCCCTTTTTTTTTCTTAAACTCGTGCATTTTTACCAAGAATCCTTTACAACTTCTTTGAATCAACAATGAGACTTCCATTCTACCCAACCCATCCCTTTTTTTGAACCAACACATCACACTCAACAAAACAAATTTCAACCAACTAAGTCCTAATCCCCGGATAGGGTCAAGCTTTCATCGGCTAGGAAACATTTTCTGGAGCTACAAATAAAAGGCTTTAAGGCACAAGAATTGGCTTCAAAAACAAAGGATAATGTAAGGGTGGATATAGATTAATAAGGCTCGTGAAAAATAAGTTCTCCATCATATGATCTTTCAAGTAATGAACTAAAATATTATATAAGCTTTGAGAAATAGATAACCATCACAATCTCAAGAGATAATATACATATAAGAGAGTAAATTACACAAGAAAATCAAGGCTAGATATGCTCACAAGGTAATATTTGTTAGATTGCAATAAACTCATGCTAAAAGTCATATGTGCTCAATTTCATCACATGCTAACCTTCACTAAAAGAGCATTTTCATCGTAAGACTTGGGCTAAACTGTCAAAACATGTCAAAGGATTTACATGATTATGCAAGCAAAAGCAATCATAGAACCATAAAAATAAGGGTACTATCAATCCTAAAAATCTTTTTGTGAATTTTAAATTTTTTTTTCATTTTTCATTTTTTTTATAAAGAAAAGCAAAGAAAGAAACTAAACAACTTAAAGCAACAAAAGACATAAAACAAAATATAGAAAACAAGACAACAAAAAGAAGAGTTTTCTTTTCCCTCCTTACCCCATACTTAAGCTATATAGTGAACCCACTGTAAGAACAAAGCAAGGTAAGAAGAAAGAGATAGGGAAAAGAAAACGAACTCATAGATTGGTTTTTGAAGTGGTGGAAACATTCTTGAACATCATGAGGGAGAGAGAAAATCAACCAAATGGTGGAAAGCGCTTCTCCAAGTTATGCATAAACATAGCGGCAGACTGTCAGCGCTCATTGGTTGTATCCCATCGGTCCTCAGCTATCCTCCAACGATGTTCGACCACCTTGTATCGCTGCTCACCAACCGCCCTTTGAGCCGCATAAGCATCTTGAAACTGGGTCATCCTATCGTACATTTGATACTGAAACATCTGAAGCCTATCCATCCGTTGAACCATATCATCAACCCATGAAGGAGGTGCGGATTTTGAACTGGAGCCTTCACTGGGATGGTGAACGTTGTAACCCGAATAATGCTAAGTGGACCCCCCATAACCGAACCCGTACCCCTCGGTACCGTGCTGTCTGTGGTGAAAATGGGGGTCGGTACCGACCCTATAAGGTTTAGTAATGGGGTCGTAAACCACAATACCGTGCTCGTCTGGCACGTTAACGTGCCCATCTGCATGTGCTACTCCCTCGGTACCAAAGCCATAAGGCTCAGTAACGACCTCCTCAGCATCCTGCATCTCCTCCTCCCTCTCAAATCGTGATGCGCTTGTCCACAGTGAAGCGTCCTGCTCAGGTCTCTTAGCAAGAGGGAAGGGTGTAGAAGTCTAGGCCTCGTACCAATTGGGAAGGTACAAGAGCTCCAACTTGTCCTCCGTGACCAACATCGGGCGATCATCGACCATAGTGGTTACTCCATCACTACATCTCTTGAAAATTCCAGAAGACACCTAGTAAGTGGTGTCCATCTTCTGTGGCTGACACGCAGTGTATCGGGAAAGATCAATCTCACAAGATAGAGCAAGAATGGTCACCATCCCTCCAAAGTAGATCTCCTCCAATTTTGCCCCGCTTTGTTCATTCATGGGGGCGGGATCGGTGAAGAGCATAGTACATAGACAACCCACCTCCATCCTTGTGGGCCGAGATAACTCAGTTTTAGCCCAAATGGTGGCGCCCAAAATCCGCAAAATGATGCGAAAAAGTGGATTGGCTATTTGGGAGCCAGGGAGTGCACGAATCGGGCAATGAGTGTGGCCCGTGATGTAGCCCCATGTCTCTGGAACTTTGAAATGGTCAGGAGATTTGTAATCTCGGGAGGGGTTAGGGAATTCAAGGAGGGTGTTGAACTCGCTCATGGTGAGACTATAATCCCCGTTCACGAGTCTGAAAGTGATCTTCCCCCACAGATCTCGGACTATTGAACCTAGTTTGGAGAGTAGCCACAATTTTTGCAGTGAGAACCGGGTAGTGAGGAAGGTCTTCAGCATTGAGGAGGTGGGCTGCGCTAATGTTTGAGTAGGCATGCTTGAGGTCCGTGTAAATACCCAACTTCTTCCCATGGACATTAGAAAACCACCTCGTTTTGTGAGGTTGTTTGAGAACTATTTTGAAAATATCTGCCTCCTCATTAGTTGTCACCTCCACATTATCCATTGGTGGTGGGGATGGAGATGGCGATGGGGATGGCCTCCTCGTTCTCTTGCTTGCTCGGCTTGAACTTGCCATTGTAGACCTAAAACAACAACAACAACAAAGGCAAGATAAGATCCACTCATAATAACAACACAACAAATGATCCCATACTTGCATTGAAACCGAGTGCTCCACTCATAATAACAACACAGCAAATGACCCCATACTTGCATTGAAACCAAATGCTTTAAATTTACTCAAGAATCATATTTGCATGCTATATAAGTGAGGAGAACAAAGTGAGTATGCAGAATAAATCATATGTGGATTAATCAAGCATGAAAAACCAAGTTGCACCCTAACAAGACGATCAAAGTCATGCAAATTAACAAAGCTTAAGTACTCTGCAGGGTCGTTACCGAACCCATGGGGGTCAGTAACGAGCCACCTGGAAATTTAATAGTTTTTGGTAAAGAGTAAGGGTCGTTACCGACCCTATGAAGGTCAGTAACGAGGCAGCAGTGGCATCCAAAACCTGTTTCGAGTGAAAAAATCGATCTCGAACCATCAAATACCCAATAAGTCATCATTCAAGCAAGTGTCCAAACACTACCAAGCAAACCCAGGCACCCATAACCCTATACTTACTAAAAAACTCATACCAAACATGCCACAATTGCCACAACATGGTGTAGATCAAGTTAAAGCAAGAACAAGTAAACACATGCTCATAAATTGAAATAAATTCTATCCTAAACATGAAGTAACAATGTTCATCAAAACACAACACCAATATCAAAGCAAGGAAGCAAGAATCAATGCATGAAAATCTCAACCTAGATCTAGATCTAGACATGCAAATTAACCAAAAATTACCATGAATACTCAATAAATTCAAGATAGAAGATTAAGGTTGAGAAGCCATACCGTAGATCCGAGAATTTAGAATGAAAATTAGAGGGTTTGGGTTGGTAATGAGGGAGTATGGATCGGTAACGAACAAAGAAGTGTTGCTCGGTACCGGGGTGTAAGGCTCATTTTTCTGGTGTATGGTGTGCTTGAGAGTGGCTCGATCGTGCAGTAGTGGATCGCCGGTGTGACGGTGGTGCGACAACAAGGGTTCACCGGTGTGACAGAAGGTGCGAGCGGTGGTCGCCGATTTGGAGTGAGAATGAGGGTTTGGGAGTGGCGGTCGAGAGAAGGAACAAGGAGAAGGAAGTGGTGGATGAAAGTTTGGAATAAAAGAAAGAGAGGTATTAGGAAAACATACTTGGGTCGAAATCCGGGTTGATGTGATTCCATCTACCAAGTCATGGCCCCACGGTACCGTGCCAATCGGGGCGCCGTTGCACATGCTGATTTCCGACCTTGGCGCGCCTTGGCCTTTGATGGATGGTACCACTTCTTCGGGCAATTTTAAAGGCACTATGATCCATGATTTGAGTGAAGATCTCATCCCTAATGACAAGTTCAATTTGCACGACAAAGGAGGGTCTTCACTTAGACAAATATCTAAGGCCGGTGTCCGAGGCTATAAGAAGCCAAGTCAAGGTACTACGCCCTATTTTGGACGCATCACACGAGCCCGAGCTAAAGCAATTCTTGACAAGATCAAGGAGGAGATCATGGCTCGTAAGTTGGATTTGGGCTAACAATGGAGAAGGGTGAAGTATTATTGTGACTTTTGGTGAAACTAGTGCACAAACTTGACTTATGTTTCGTTAAGGGCTTTAAGTTGGTTTCTTTAAACTCTTGGGTTGTTTTATGTAATAACGAGAGGAGTTATGGCTGAAATGAGAGAGAGAGAGAGAGAGAGAGAGAGAGAGAGAGAGAGAGAGAGAGAGGCGTGGCCTAGAGCATTAAGTCTCATTTGTGGCCTCCTTTGAGGTTAGACTTGAACGATGAAAATGCTTTCTCTTTACTTGTTTTCAATCTAAAGTTCCTTTGTTTGTTTTTCGTTCAATCTCTTGTTAGAACGTTAGTGAGTCATATCCGATGCTCTTGCAATCTAGTTTGTTGTTCTTGGTGAGTCATATCCAAGGGCAACATCCATATCCATCACTCCGCCATTCCATTTTCAATCGTTCCATTTCCATCTCGGTGGTTTATGCACCACTTCAGTATAATTGACATATCTTTCAATCTAAATATCATCTGGCTCTCAAAATTTGAGGGATTAAACTAGACTCAAAGATATAACTATAGGATTTGGAATCACCGAATTCCGAGTCCGGAAGAGGGAGATCTACCCTTTTAATCCCAACCACCGAGCTCCACCATCTTCGAACCAAGTGACGATTTCCTACCATTCTTCGGCGATCTCTTTGCACCATCATCTACACCATCGATCCTCTCATCAAGTGGTATCAGAGCCACGCGAAGGTATCGCCATATAATCCTTGTTCTGACCTTGAATTTCCACTTGTTGCAAGTTCTTTGGTTCGAAATCTCTTGTGTGTGGCGAGACAGTTTGTGTGTTGTTTGTTGTCTCTTGTTGTGTGAGAGTTGTTGTCTTTGTTTGGTGCTCTTTGTTTGGTGTTGTCTTGGTCGAAATTTTGAGGGTTCCATGGTAGAAATTCTGCACGAAAAAACTCCATGAATAGAACACCAAAGGTCCTTATAATTTGGTAGTTGAAGGGTTGCTTCTCTTGCTTGTTTAATGCCTTCAACTAGTAGATGTTTTGAATGAACTTATGCTGATTCTTGAGAGATAAAAACGTGGGAATTGTGTCCAAAAACCAGCCTTAAATTCTTTCGTTACATGCTTATTGAAAGGTTCGGTGCTAGGATACGGGAACGACACCAAGACGGAACATCATGTGTTGTTGTTTAAGTGAATTCGAAATCTTTTGTTGAAAATCAAAAAAACCTTGCCAGCGGCGTAAAGCTAATAAGGGGCCAGGCACAGAAAAAAAGATTAAGACTAGAAAAACCTTGCCCAGCGGCGTAAAGCTAATAAGGGGTCGGGCACGGAAAGAGTAGTCAACTAGTAGAGCCTAGCAAAGGCCTACTCGAACAAAAAAAAATTAATTAATTAATTATACTTGATGCGTGTTGTCTTGGTGGTTTAGTAGCTTCCTAGCATTGTTTTCTTAGACAAATGTGTGGTGAATCTCTTCTTTGTTTGTCCTTTGCATACTTGCAACTTGTCGGATTTTCATCTCGGGCATGTCTTGGTGGTTATTTCGAGTGCACTCTATACCTTGATTTTTGCCGTGGTTGTAAGATGACAAGTGTAGGTGACGAGAAGGATAAGCAACAGGTTGAAGAGACGTCCACTAGTTCGGTGGCTGCCATGTTGCAATCCATGCAACAATCCTTGCAACAATCCTTTCAACAATCCTTGCAACAATCCATGCAATCCATGGAGACACGCATGGAGGCATGCTTTGATGCCTTGATGAGCCGATTCCTAGGGCTAGATGAGATGACACAAGTGCCTCAAGTGGGGAAGATCACGAAGAAACGAGAAGAGTATGATCACACTTTCAAGGAACGAGGCGACCATGAGGTATTCAGGGTTTCTAACCTTGTTCCTTCATTTTCTAACGATTATGTTGAGGATGTTCAAGATCAAGGTTCGAGGAAGACCCCTTGTAAAGGGGAGGAGACTTCCATCCAACAAAGAGTGATGAGTGACACAAAACAAAAAAAAAGAGAGACTCCTTTCAATGGATTGGAGCAACTCATTACCATCAAGTGTCCAATAGAACTGATGCACATATTGCAAGAAGAGGAGGAAGTTGTGGAATTGTCTCCTAAAATCAAGCATCGTCCTACCATCACTCCTAGCTCCATGAACTCATTGGCTACACCATTGATGGGTGCATTTCCTATGATTCCTTCAAACTTCCATGACGACTATGGTCACGTAACCAAGGAATGCGTGGCGCTAAGAAGAGAGAGTGCCTACCTCGTATCTCGGGGAAGGATCACAAAAGTCGCGTCAAATGCGCAAGTCCCCCCGGACGTCGTAGAAGCCTCGCGCACAGGAAGGCCAGCGTCGCCAGTACCTGCCAAGGTCGTAAACGTGATCACCGGAGGGTCAAGCGTATGCGGCCTTACATACTCAGCAGCCAAGAGAAATGCGTGAGAAGGCATTCTTCATCGCCCATCGCAAATGAAGGAAGACGTCATCAATCTCGCAATACACTTTGACGAGGACGACATCAATGGTCTAGACGGACCCCACCATGACGGTCTCGTGATCTCTCTATCGATCGGAAATGTCTTAATGAAGTGGGTCCTCATTGATACCGGGAGCCCAACCAACCTCATGACGCTGGAGGCTTTGAGAGAAATGGGGCTGAGTGAGAGGGACGTAGAGAAGAACCCCACTTCACTCGTAGGCTTCAGCGGAGAAGTGAAGCACACTGTGGGAGACATCATCCTTCCCACGTACGCTAAAGGCGTGAACATCCAGGTTAGGTACTCCGTTATGGATTGTCTTTCTTGTTATAATGTAATAATGGGAAGACCATGGCTCCACGACATGAGAGCTGTCCCGTCTACTTACCACCAAACGGTGAAATTCCCAACATCGTGGGGGGGGGGGGGGGTTTCAAGAGATCTGTGGAGATCAAAGAAGGTCCCGAGAGTGTTACAAGTCGGCGCTGAAGCCAGCCGCCAATCAAAAATCCACCTAGCAATTAAAAGAGACCACTAACTCTACCTCTCTAGAAGAAAAAGAAAAGAAAGATGAACAGGTAGAGGAAGTGGCCCTAGACCAATCCGGCCTCAATCGGTTCGTAAAGATTGGAAAGGGCTTGGAGTTATTCATGAAAAATGAGCTGATAGACTTCTTGAGAAAAAATACAGAATGTTTTCTTGGTCCCATGAGGACATGGTGGCAATCGATCCGGAGATCATCACTCACAGGTTGAATGTGGACCCTAATCACCCATCGGTAAAGCAGAAAAGAAGGAAATTCGTTGCCGAGAGAAATAAGATAGTGGATGAAGAAGTGAGAAAGTTGATGGAAACTGGAAAGATCAAGGAGGTCAAATACCCAGAGTGGCTGGAAAACGTAGTCGTCGTGCCCAAAAAGAATGGAAAATGGAGGATGTGCGTAGATTTTATGGACTTGAACAAGGCTTGTCCCAAGCATTCATTCCCGTTACCTCACATAGACGCTCTGGTGGAGGCCACGGTGGGCCATGAATTTTTGAATTTCATGGACGCCTTCAGTGGTTATAATCAGATCAGAATTGAAGAAAGTGACCAAGAGAAGACATCCTTCATTACTAGTAAAGGAACATACTGCTACAAGGTGATGCCCTTTGGGCTGCGAAACGTCGGGGCCACATACCAAAGGCTAGTGAATAAAATGTTCCAAGGCCAAATCGGAGAAACTATGAAGGTGTACATAGATGACATGCTCGTCAAATCGAAGAAACCTGTAGATCACAGAAGTCATCTAGAGAAAGCTTTTGAAATCTTGAAGCAATATAATATGAAGCTGAACCCGCAGAAGTGTACTTTCGGCGTGAAATCGGGGAAGTTCCTAGGATATCTAGTCACCTAGAGAGGGATAGAAGCTAGTCCCGAGCAGGTTCGATCCATAGTAACGCTAAAATCTCCCAGGTGCGTGAAAGCTATTCAAAAGCTCACTGGGCAGATCGCCACTCTGAATAGGTTCATATCTAAATCGGCAGACTGATGCCGTCTCTTTTACGAAGTACTTAGAAAGAACAAGTGCTTCCAGTGGACGACCAGACATGAGGAGGCTTTCCAAGAGTTGAAGAAATACTTCTCTGATCCTCTAATCTTAGCTAAACCCGAAGCAGGAGAGGCCCTACCCTTATACATGGCCGTTACCAAGCGAGCCATCAACAGAGTATTGGTCCGAGAATAAGACGGACAGCAGAAACCTGTGTACTATGTTAGTAGGACTCTCCTACCGGCCGAGACCCGATACTCTTCCTTGGAAAAGTTGGTTCTAGCACTAGTCATGTGCTCCAACAAGCTTCGCCCGTACTTTGAGGCACACACGATAGTGATAAGAACCACGCATCCCTTGAAGACGGTCATGCATAAGCCTGAATTCACAGGAAGAATGGCTAAGTGGGCAATTCATTTGAGTGGGTTCGACATTAAGTACGAGCTTAGAACTACATTGAAGTCCCATGCGCTAGCTGACTTTGTGGTTGATTTTAGTCCTACGACGGAAGAAGGATCAGAGTCAGCGGAGCTAATGACGCTAGAAGCTAAGTCTCCAGTCAAGTGGACGCTTCACACGGATGGCGCCTCTAACGCCGGAGGAACAGGGATAGGAGTAGTCCTAAAATCAACACAGGGGATAGGGTAGCACAATCCGTGAGATGCACGTTCGAAGCTACGAACAATGAAGTTGAGTACGAGGCTCTGATTTTTGGTTTGATTCTTGCCAAAGACCTGGGCATACATCAGATAGAAGTCAATTGTGACTCATTGTTGATAGTCAACCAAGTTCTGGGGTTATATGAAGCCATGGATGAAAGGATGATAGCCTATCTGGATGTGGTCTGAAATCTAATTCCTCGGTTCGAGAAGGTATTCTTCGCACAGATCCCAAGAGAGCAGAACGCTCAAGTAGATTCTCTCGCTCGTCTAGCGTTGGCCATTGATCCTAACGAGTATCATGTAATCCCGATGATTCACATCATGGTTCCTGCCATTAGAAGAGCTCATACCGATGATATCAAGAGATCTGATAGTATGATCGAAGACATATGCCTTATTAGAACTACTTCCCACAGTGATGTCTTCATGAGCAGTGACGATGTCAACGCCAGGAGTTATCGGAACGATCCCGACCCAGATCTGCCTCTGAGTAGCTCGAGTCACGAGAGAAATCCCTTCGATCCCTCAGAGGCCAATGAAGCACCTTAGACTCAGCCGTACCTAGATTGGCTAACCAAGGGTAAACTCCCGGAAGATAAAACTGAAGCTAAGTTACTAAAGATGAAGGCTGCAAAGTTTACAATAGAGAACGAGAAACTATTCCACCGATCGGCAGTCGGAACACTACAACGTTGCCTAGCCAAGGAAGGAGTCCAGAGACTTCTTGAAGAACTTCATGAGGGAGACTGTGGGAACCTTACCGGAGGGAGAAGTCTATCCAACAAAGCCCTTCGGCAGGGGTGGTATTGGCCCACTATGAGAAAAGATGATGTAGACTTCTGCCGTAAATGTGACGCCTGCCAGAGGCATGTGCCCACCGCTCACCAACCTCCTGAGCCACTCTACCCCACACTTATGCCATGGCTCTTTATGCGATGGGGGATGGACATAATCGGGAAGTTACCCCCTCGTCCGGACAGAGAGTATTCTTCCTCGCAATGACCGATTACTTCTCTAAGTGGGTCGAAGCTAAAGCTTATCGAGAGATCAAGTATAAACAGGTGATCTCTTTCATCATCAGGAATATTCTTTATCGTTTCGAGGTACCCTCGGAGATTGTGTGTGATAACGAGTCTTAGTTCATAAGTCAGAGGACAAGAGACTTCTGTAGTCGTTGGAAAATCAGTCTAGTCACCTCAACACCCTGCTATCCCCAATCAAACGGGCAGGCCGAGGCTAGCAACAAGGTGATAATAAACAATTTGAAGAAGCGTCTTGCGAAGGCTAAAGGAATTTGTGCTGACGAGCTCCCTTACATCCTTTGGGCCGATCGAACGACGCCAAAAGTAGCGATCGATCAATCTCCTTTCTCGTTGACGCACAGATGTGAAGCGGTCATTCCTGCCGAAATTCTCATCCCAACTACCCGCACTAGCTTTTTGACCGAGGAACAGAATCATCTAGAGCTGTCGGCTGACTTGAATACTTCTGCCGAGCTTCGCGACCAAGCCCGATTACGCCTAGCTAGGCACCAGCAACAAGTCACCCGAAGCTACAACCAAAACGTCAGGATCCGGACCTTCCAACTCGGTGATTGGGTACTACGAAAAGTCTTTCAAAATACCCATGAGACCAAATCGGGTAAGCTAGCCCCGACATGTATTTTGTTGAATGAATGACATTTGCGTGCGTTATTGCTTGATCACACTTATTTCCTCTTTTTGCGTGAGTAGAAGTATTAAATCAAAAGCATATTTTATTCATTATCATGTAGAATATATCATACAATCGAACATAAGTCCAAACGGTATAGGTAACTAATCCTAGACTAAAGACGTCTTTAATCGACCGAACTTCCCGAGCGCAAGTTCCAACACAATACACGTCACCTGCCTAGAAACCTCCTTCAGTAAGCGCAGCTGCCACCCGTGACCAGAGACTTCTGCAGGAGTCCTCGTCTTGAAGCCTTCAGTCTGAAGCATCCGCACATCCTAAAAACCCTGGACACAAAGGAAGGACAATACCAAGCAAAATACGCAAGAAAGAAAGCATGCATGCACCAAAAACATCTACTTTCTCTTCCTCAGGAAGAGACGTCGTCCGTTCAACGGAAAAATATTGTTTATGGTCCCTAAATGGCCCGTATATACCAACAGAAGTTTGTTAAAAAAACCATCACAAAAGAAATCTTTTACAAGGGCCCGCGTCCCTAATCTTCTTCCTTGTCAGAAGTGTCCCTTGGTTGCTCCACTGCATCCGCTGAAAGCCCATCCAACCCCTTGCCTTGATCAGGTGCTACGCCCGCACTCGGATCATGATCACCACCGTCTTCCTCCGCATCAAGAGAGGCGAAAAGCTAATCGCTAGGAGCCAGCTCATCTGGGGGGTAGCAATCATGAAAGGACGCGAACTCAGCGTCCAGATCCCAGTCCGAATGCTGACCGACCATGAACTGTTTGATTGTTTCCACCCTTGACATCATTGAGTAGTAGGCTCCGATTTCGCCAGCTTCCTTAAGGATTTTTCTGTTCGCAGCCTCGAGCTCAACGATCTTGGATCGATCTGAAGCAGCTTGAGAAGACTAACGCTTGACCGTCTCAGCGAGTTTCGCAAGCTTGCATGCGTCCATCTTTTGGCGTTCGACTGCAAGAGCTGTTTCCCTCTCCAAGGCAACCTTCTCCGCGTCCCACCTTGCCTGATTCTCTCTTAAAACCTGGTCTTCCATGTCAGCGGCGTCCGCAACCTAGAGAATGCCTTGTAAGGCCTATATGCCAGGGCAGGATATCACCCGCAGTGAGGTAAGAAAAAAAAAAGAACAACCGGATAAAAGCGAACCTTCCAAACCGATAGACCGACATCCCTAACCAGGGGGGGAGTGGGAACTTCCAGGCGAGGCTTCTTTGAACCGTGAGCACTACGGAATTTCTGCCACAGATCTGAGGGACCCTTCTCATCTAGGTCAATGGCCTCTGTGGCACCAGGCGGCGGTCTCTTGGCGGGGGTCACCTTCATCGCTGCCTTAGTCTTTACCTTGGGGTCAAAAGGAGGTTTCTTGTCACTTGACCGCAGCTTGCGCGGAATCAGAGCTGTAGCAAAGACACTTCTCCCCAAGGAAGAAGAAGCTTCTGGGAAGACAAACGTTAAAACCCAATGGTAAAGCTGTTACAAAATTCAAGAGCAAAGAAAAAGGCACATACTGGCAAGGTTCTGTACAGGCTTCGTGGTCATCTCAGCAAGCTTCCCAAGCGTCAGAGCATTATCCTCGATTGTCTTCTCAGAGCTCCTCGATCTCGCGCCGACCTCGCCATCCGATTGACCCTCAGTGACAGCCGTCGTCTTGTTGTTGGATTCATCTTCGAGCATTTGCTCCGCGGACCTCCGGTACGTTCTCTTTGCTTCAGGAAGAGCGAAGAGTCTCCTGCATGCTTCTGATTGCAAGACATGGGTCTCCAGGCTAAACGGAACTGCATGTAAAGTCAACCAAATCAGAAACTCGATAAGAAACGACAAGTAACGAAAGAGGGGTACAAAAATTAGGGTTAGAAATACTTACTCTTAGTAGTCCAAGAGTCAAATAAAGCTGCTTGGTACATCGCACCCAATGTAGACTTCTCCACGAAAAAGAAATGCGAGGCCCAATCCTTATCCTTCACCTTTGATTTCAGAATCAATGGGTTCTTGGCGTCCCTCGCGTGGAGGGTAAAACGCCTAGCCCTAAGGGGACGAACCCGGTAGGCACACAGCAGGTCCTGCACGGTGAAGTCAATCTTCTCTCCCAAACAGGTTTCGCTTATCTGGTATACAATCTTCCATACCGACGACATCAGTTGTGCCGGAGAAGCTTTGAGAGCCATCAAGAAATTCAGGATCAAAGGAGAAAAAGGGAAAAGAGCCCCTAGAGTGAAGGGATACTCCAAGAAGCAGATCCAACCTTCTTTAACCCAATCTACGGCTTCGCACGTGGGGGTATAGAAGTTGGTGCTGGCCGGAAACCCGTGGGTTCGGATTATCTTTTCCACCTCGTCTGAAGAAAGAGAACAAGGGTGACAGTCGTGGGGCTCAAGGGTGTGGGAGGATTCGAAACCCATATCCTTAGCATCAATTTTGTCCATGGAAGGACGTGTGATAGAGAAACAGAATAAAAAAACTAGAATCAAAGCAAGAAGATGATGAGGCAGGAAACAGAGGGAGATCAGCGCGTATCTCCTAAGAGGTCTGGGCTAGAGCATTTAAAGCCTGATTCACGTGACCCTTCATATCCCCGAGAACAATCGGACTGACGGGATTCAACCACGTGTCACGCGTCGCCTGTAGTTCACACGACAAATCCGATCCAAATCCTGCCTAAAAGATTTGGATCAGGATTTGGGGGTATTGTTAGGCCCAAAATCTCTTCGGCCCATTTGGTAAGCCGAGCCCAAAAACAGACAGGAAAGTCACTGTTTGGTTTGATCGCAGAAGAATCCAAGAACGAAGGGAAGTCATCAGTCATTCAGGTGAAGGAAGAAAGCTTCCGTCACGAAGAAGAGAAGCGCGTTCAGAAGACAACGGCTATAGCGTTTCTCACCTCCGATATACGCGGGAAGTGGGTAGTAGTTAAGGACGTGCCATATAAACTCGGAAATCGTGGGAGGTGGGAGGAAGACGTTGAAACGAGGATATTTATAGATAGGATTTTACGGTTTTACATGTACGCATATACTAGTAACAAAAGAGATAATCGAAAGGGAGCTTTTGCCCTCCGTATCACAGAAATTCTTGCTTTCTCGAAGTGTTTGCTTTCCTTTCGATTTGATCGTGCCCCAATCTAGGACAGAGATTTGTTAGTCAAATTTTTTTCCAAAACAATAGACTTAGGAGGTAAGCTCTCCAACCAGCTCAGGGCCATTCCTGTAAGAGACCACATGAAAGCTTTTAATAGAACATATTATAGTGAGACACCTTCAGCAGCAATAGTGTCACATAAATCAAGAAATTTTTTAATATGTTCCATAGGGCACTCAGTAGGTTTCCCTTCAAACTGAGACTTAATCTCAAAAGTCTTCTCTATCTCCGGAAGCACAATTGCAGACTCTGGCACCCTAAGTTCTGGATGCATGTACTGTTTGGCATTCCTCGGATATCTGTCGAGCCATCTATTCAGGAGTTATCACCATGGTTTGGTTTTCTCTTCTTCTGCGATGTAGGGTGCGTTCAGGTTCCGAATAATAACCAGTGTTACCAAACTCGAGCCTACGACGTCCTGCTGACATAAGCTGAGAAAACATACAAAAGAAAATAAAATAAAAAACAAAAACAGGGCCAGGCTATTCCCAGACCCACAGGTAAACAAACAAACACTATTGCTTCCTTGGAAACGGCGCCAATTTGTTGGAAGGGTTTTACTTAACAACAAATAAATTTGTAGTCAACACCCCACTGAGTATAGGGAGGTCAGGATCGTCCACGGGAAGCAAGGTTGTTTGATTACCGAACTACAAAAACATGAAAGCAAAGCAAAACAAGGCTACGACATCCCTCGGTATCGACCTTGTCAGGGTTGGTAACGACGCTGGGTTTCTACTAAAACTACGCACACAAGAAAAAGCAATTGCAGGCTCGATACCGACCTGTGCACCTCGATAACGAGTCTGTTCGAAGGTAAAAACAAAGAAATTCAAATGATAAAAAGATCTAGGACAAGGGTTACTACGACATAATTATGCATACGAACTAGTGTGAAGGATAATTATCATGCCTTTAAGATAAATCTATCAACTTTCGTTGACCTAAACAAGCAAATCAATCAATTCTCATAAATTAATTCACTTTCTACTTAGTTTGAATCCAAAGCTCGAAACTTTCGTTACCGAACAATATCAACATTCAAGTTCACAACTTTCTCTTTCGATCAAGTGATAAACTCAAATTACCTCGACTTTCGTCTAAGTATAAACACAAACAAGTAGTAAAAGGATAGAAGGCATTCATAACATCAACACATTCATTCAACCATGCATAAATTAGAGCTTACTTGAAAATATAAGAATCTCGTCTTACAACCAAGCTCGATCTCAAGGAACAACAAAGAACAAAACAAACTCGACCTCTCTCTCGATCCATCGAACCAGTCGAACTAACGTCTTTCCCACAATCGAACTCTCTTATCCTAAAACTCGTGAAATCCCTATACTAGGCTAGAACAAGGGTATTTATACTAAAAGAAACTATCTACCAAAGATCCTAGAAGATAAAAACTTTCCTAACTAAAAAGATTGCGATATAAAAGATAGATTTTCTGAAAGTCGACTACCGACACAGGCCACCTCGGTAACGACCTGCACAGGGTCGGTAGACTCTTGCTGAATTCTCCCAATAAAACTCTGTTGCTCAGCTCAGTACCGACCCTCACAGGTCGGTAACGAGCTCTCTGTTTTGGGTATTCGTACACTTTCCATAGCTTCTCTTGGACTTCAACGAGATCTTCAAGACATAATCCTTCTTGTCTTTCCTCTATGCTCTCCACCATTCACCACTTGACTCCAGCTTGCTCGAAAAATGCTCCTTTCCGCTTCAAAAACCTACAAAAAAGACACAAAACGGAGTAGCTTCCATAATTTTCACAAAATATATAAAATTATCCAAAAACACACAAAACTAACTCTAAAACTCACTAAAACTAAACTAAACAACCTAAGAAAAACAACTAAAACTATACTAAAAACACGAACATCATGATCTTATCTTGGGCCCTGTAGTTGTCCAGCTCGAGGAAGTTGATGCGGTAATGGTTGTTATTGGTGAAGAAAATGTTCTGCAAAATAACCAAGGTAAGCAAATGCGTTCGACGCAAAAGCCAATGTAAACGCTTGCAAGCGAAGAAACACCTACCATCGCCGAGTAGCGAAGGAACTCGTCAATGAGGGCCTCATTCGAGAGGTCGTTCGCCTACTTAATCTCCTCGGGGAACTACGAGCCTTGCCACGACTTCAATGATGCCCGGGAAGGCCCGAGGTAGTGAACGTCCAAGGGTGTTACCCCTCGGTAGCAAGAGGCGCACTCTCCTTAATGCTCTAGGTCAGCGCGGTCTATCCCCTCGTAGTGTCAAGATCAACAGTCTCTGTCTTCTTCTTCTTCCCCACCTCGGGAAGCGAACTCGTCCCCTTCCTCTTCGTTCCGGCCTTGTTGCATGACACCACAATCGTTGTGGAGGGCGCCTTGGCCACGACCTCCTTGGAAGGAGCATTAGGCCTCTTTTTGGTGGTCACGGAGTGTCGAGAAGCCGAAGTGCCGTGACGGCAACCCCTTGCTTCTTCATCCTAGCGGCCATCCTTGTCGCACTAATCACTGAAAAGAAAAACCACAAGAGTTAGTCAAGCAATAAGAAAATAATAAAATCATAAACAAGGGTAGGTAACTCGGTCGTCGTAATGGTGTGGGGGATGAAGACTCAAGCCTGCGTGTTCGAGGCGACCCTGGGTCAGTTACTCTTTGTATGACTTCGGCGCTTCCATCCTGAAGCGTTTCTTATCCTTAGCTATCACTTTCGGGGGATGCTTTGGTGGGTTTAACTACAGACAACGACATTGCGAGAAAGTTAAAAAGCATCCTAGTTCGGTCGTGAATTAGGAACCGCTTGTCCCTTTAAATTCCCACGTTGGAGGGAGTGGGGATAAGATCCACGTTAGGGAGGATGAGGTTTATAAAACATCTGCGTGGCTTCGGTAGCAATATGGTGTGCATGGTTTCGTGATCGAGATCTTCGCTGATCTCGTGACACCGTATGGTATACAGGTACAAATATCTCCATGTGTTGGGAGATAGCTGCGCGGTGGACACGTTTAGCATCCAAAAATGGTCGGTTATGTGTCCAGTGAGTGGGAGCCGAAAATCGGCTTGAATTTTGTGTAAATACATCACAACATAACCCTCGTAGACCCCTAAAGAGTGCCCTCCCTCTTCAATAAGGGCTAACTCTATCCCCTCGGGCCATGGGAAACTCATATCGTTGTTCATGAGTTTCGACATACTCAAGGTTGATTCAACCCCATCAGGAATGAACATCAAGGGCTACTCGTTCTGACTCATAAGAACTCGTTTGTTGATCACAAACGGTATGGTGGATACGCGGTTGTCAATATACCACGCGAAGAAGCTAAGTTGTTCGCTGGAATTAGAAGGTCGCGCCTCATACCCAATCGACTCCTCGTCCGACACCGATGATGAGGCCGTTTCGACTCTAGAAGATATGCGTGCTCGAACCATTCATGAAGATATAGAGGCTTTAGAGGGAGTTGGAGAGGGTTCACTAAAGATCAATAAAGGAGGTGGAGGTCGGATTATGTGAATCACTTATCTCGTTAGTAGTCACCGCATCAAAGGGATCCTCGTAGTACTTGTCCTAATAATTAAACACAAAACCTGGCGATGGGCTCAACGAAGGACTCTTAGGCATGAAAAAACGGGATCTAGGGCACGAAAGGCAAACACTTGGAAAAGAAGAAAGCTTTATGGAAAGAAATTTCCAAATAAAGATGAAAGTGAAAGATCGCGACTCTAGGGTTATTTGTGGGAAGATAGATCGCTCAAAATGGGCCAAAGGAGAACAAACAAAAATGATAAAACACGCACATGGCCAAGGAGATCAAAAGGGTAAAATGTCCCATGACCAAAACCAAAATGGTTGAGTTTCCTCAAGAATATTTAAAATTCAAAAAAATAACCAAGAACACCACCGCCCAGAAGAACTGGCGCCTCTAGAGGAGTCGCCAAAGTTTTACAAACCCGGTTGACTAACCACCATGCCAGCATTGTACAACCCAGAATCTGACACCTTCCCACCAAGAACAAAACGTAAAAACGAGAAGGAAGAAAATCGAAAGAGGAGGCTAAAACTTACTCGTTAAGCAAGGCGGAAGAACGACAAGGAGGATTGCTGGCTGAAGATTCTTGCTGGTTCTTGGTCCCTAGGAAGCCGAAATGTCACGCCAGAGAGAGAAAAGAGAGGTTTCCCGTTCTTTAGAGAAGATGAAGAGTGAAAATGAAGGGCGTCAGCTTGCGCCAGTTATTTATATACAAAGGGAATTGGGCGACCCCCGACTTACCTTTCTAGGCTTGGCACCCAAACCCATGACAAGTAGACGATAGAAGTAGAAGACACCCAAAGTGGGGCGCGAAGATCCAATCACCAAGACACAAACCCCTCGAACTTCCTCATAAGCACTAAAGCATCGCGCTCTCTTCAAGGGTGAACTTCGGGCATTACATTAATTGAGAAAGATCGTGCATTTATGTATAATGGTTCTTATGAATAAACAAAAAGCCATAGGGTTGTGATGGTGTGTGGATTTAACCGTGCACAAACAAACAAAACAAGCCGAAGCCAACCCAAGAAAGATAGAAGCTCGAGCAAGCCTCACAGGGAAAAGGCCTCGAAGGTAGGTCTCAGGAGGTTTCCAACACCCACCAAAAATCTCAAGGGTCTCAATACCAAACATTGTGCACATTCAATGGCGAGGGAAAGCGTCTAGAAGGAGATTCTGAGTGAGAAGGGTCGCAAGGCCAAACATCACGCACATTAAATGGCAAGGGAAAGCGTCTAGTATATCTTGAGTGAGAAGGTTCGCAAGGCCAAATATCGCGCACATTCAATGGCGAGGGAAAAAGTTCAGTAGGAGATCCTGAGTGAGAAGAGTCGCAAGGCCAAACATCGCGCACATTCAATGGCGAGGGAAAGTGTTCAGTAGGAGATCTTGAGTGAGGAGGGTCGCAAGGCCAAACACCACACACATTCAACGGCGAGGGAAATCGTCCAATAGGAGATCCTGAGTGAGAAGTGTCGCAAGGCCAAACATCACGCACATTCAGCCGTGAGGGAAAGCATCAACTAGGAGATCTTGAGTGAGAAGGGTCGCAAGGCCTAACATTGCGCACATTCAATGGCGAGGGAAAGTGTCCAGTAGGAGATCCTGAGTGAGAAAGGTCGCAAGGCCAAACATTGCTCACATTCAATGGCAAGGGAAATCGTCCAATAGGAGATCCTGAGCGAGAAGGGTCGTAAGGCCAAACATCGCGCACATGAAAAGGGAAGTCACTGCGACAGCTCGCCCACATCGAAAATATTCATAAACATCATAATCGTCTCCCAGACCAATCAAAGGTCGCCTCTTCCTCGTCCAACCAAGGGTGCCCCTCCCTCGACCAATCAAATAGTGACAATTCGCTCGTCCCATATCGGAACTGCTTGGAAATTGCTCTCCACAAACGCCTATAAATAGAGGGAGATGGAAAAGGTTACAAGGGTTGAAACCACCTCTAATTCAAGACTTATCTTGCTTACATAGATTAAAGTGTTAAAACATTCGTAAAGATCGTGAAATAATAAATGAAAGGTCGACAAAAAGACCTCAAGTAACAAAATAATAGTTTGTATGCATTTCCAAAAAGAGGACGCGAATAATCAAAAGTGGTAAACTCGAATCCCCATCATTTTGATATATCATAATAAAAGAGAAGGTTTGTTTGTATATTTAAATCATCTCGTGCCTTGATCTTAGCAGTTGTTCATTTTGGGTTCCAAAAATAGCCAGTTTGTATTGGACTATCTTGAAAATAAGCAAGTCTGTTTTGCAACTTTAAGATACAATGTATAGAACTTATTTGATTGCCTTCTTACTTTTGCAACCAATCTTCCTCCTTTAGTGTATAAACACAATACTCCATTTTGTATAACAACTTTATTCCCATTCAAATCCAACTGACCAAGACTAATTATGTTTATCTTGAGTTGTGGAATAAAATAAACATCATTCAAGGGTATGTGCTCCCTTGAGATACTTGAGAAAAAGGACAAAACCTTTACCTAAAATGTTGATAATTGAACCATCACCAAATTTGACTTTCCCTCCATAACTTTTGTCAAGGTTTGTGAAGAAGCTTTCCACTACAAAAAAAGCGAATTTAGCGACTATATTTTTGGTCGCTAAATTCAAAATATGGGTTCTAAATGCATTTAGCGACCATATCGTGGTCGCTAAAAGGCCTATCGCTAACCACTTGGCGACCATATGGTCGCTGAATATAGCGACCATGGCGATCATATGGTCGTTGAATTTTGCGACCATATGGTCGCGAAATAGTGACCATAGTCGCCCATGGTCGCCACATTGTTGGCGACCATTTTACGACCACAGCAACCAATTGGTCGCCATTATTAGCGACCATATGGTCGCGAAATAGTGACCGGTCGCCCATTCACGACGAACTGGTCGCTAAAAGCACAAAAAAATGCACGACCCTAACCTTTCTCTGGTTTCAAAGCGCACGATCATGCGCCTAGGAGTGCACGATCATTTTGCAATTAGCGACCACTTGGTCGCCAATTTATTTGTTTAAAAAAAATTAATTACAATTTAATATAAATAATTCATATTTAAAATTTAATAATTCATTAATTTACATAAATTCATTAAATTCATTAATTTACATAAATTTAAATAATTTACAATATTTAATAATATAACAAAACCACACTAATCTAGCCGGCTTCGTCGGAGTCGTCTGTGTCGCCGGAGCCTTCCGCGTCGCCAGAGCCGTAGGGACCGGGCGGGCGGGACCCACCGACCTACGGGTCGTGTCTTCGCATCTGGTGGATCCACGCCTCGACGTCGCGCATCCTAGTCTGTAGGTCCTCCACGGTTTGCCTAAGCCCGACGTTTTCCTGCGTCAATGCCGCCACCCGAGGAGTTGGACGACGCGACGCCGTCAATTGCTCGTCGTAAAACTCGAAGGCGGCGTTGCCAAGGCTGAAGACGGTGCCTCCCAGGTATTTGCTTTAGCGACCACATGGTCGCTATTTGCTTTAGAGACCATATGGTCGTGAACCCAAAATTTTGGATCAAGAGCCGAAATTTTAGATTTCCCCCCAATTATTTCAAAACCCGCGCTAGAAATTTCGGTTTAGCGACCATATGGTCGCTATCGTCGCTAGACCTAAATAAAATTGAACAACGCGCTAAAAATTGCAATTCCGAGCCAAACTTTTAACGTTAGCGACCATATGGTCACTAAAATCAATAAAAGAACACACGATCCTAGCCTTTCTCTGAGAGGAAAAAGCACGATCGTGCACTGAAAAGTGCACAATCTGTCTTTCATTTACGACTACGTGGTCGCCATTACTAGCGACCAAATGGTCGCTAGAGCCAAAATAGCGACCATATAGTCGCTATTTTGGAGACATTACATGTAAACAAACACTTTCTACCAACAATATTTGGTTCGAGGACTCAAATGGGACAAAACGAACAAGTTCTTTGCTTCCACACAACCAAAACAACTTCATTAACGAGATAGGCACTACAAATTGTAAGGCTCATACAGCCACAAACAACTTACTGAATTACAAATTAGATGACAAACATCATTTATTTTTAAGAAGCAACAACCCTAATCTCAGCTCCTTCGAGCATGCGAAGCTGCGCGACCGTTTCGCTAGCCTCAATGCGGTCTGTGATGTCTTCGCCGTTCAAGAAAAAAACGGCAAAATCCCGATGGTGCTCCCCCGCCAGATGACCTCCAACCAGCGATCGCAACTCTTAATGGGCGATATGGTCTGGTGCTCCATTCCGTTCTGTTGATCTCCCTATCCCCACGCACATGCACGATTGAGAAATTGATCAATTCTGGAGCAAAGGCTGTAGTGCTCCTGGAACACGCTCTCCTTTGATGAGCCATTGATCTGATGAGGGTTTGATTTTGGAGTTGGAGATGAGCAGGATGGCAGACTAATGCATGTTGGAAATGAGGAGATGAAATCTCCTTTTATAGTTGGAAATGGAGATGAGGATGGAAGACTTGTGATGTGCATGCATGCCTCTTGTAATCAATCTAGCTAGTAAATGGTAATAGTGTACGAATTGAATGGTGTTATCAGCATATATAGTAATAGGAAATAGTGAATCCGAATAGTATTATCCCATAGTATTATCACCATAGTAATAGGAAATAGTGAATCCGAATAGTATTATCTAATAGTACTATGAGCATAGTGATAGAAAACAGTAAATCGGAATAGTAAATGATAATAATGTTATCAGAAAAGTCAATTAAAGTACAATAATAGTATCCTGATTACATATCTTCCTCATCTGTATCTGTCTCAGTCTCAAACTCCCCCTCGGACATTTCACTAGACGTATCAACTTGTTCCTCAACGACATGATCCTCTCCGTCTGGGTCATTTAACGGACCAAGTGGATAATTACCTTGTGTGTCGTCAATAACTCGTCGAAGGGAAGAATCATGTTGAAATGCCTCTTCAACGGCAATGCCCCTGGAACCACTCTCATGAGGGTCTATGCACGTACCTTAATCGGGCCAAACACGTGACTTCACTTTACAGACCGCTCTCCATTCAGCATCTGCACGCCTCATCTTTGGATAATCGAGGAAATAAACTTGAGTGGCTTGATGTCCTAATATGTAACGATCTTTTGTTCTCAACATTTTATGTCGATGAACATCGACAAGCTTTAGGTGAGGGTGAATGCGTGTTCCTCCACGACTTCTAGTGTCAAACCATGAACAATTAAAGACAATAAGGCGCTTTATGGTTGGAGATATGTAATTCAGCTCAATGATTTCCTCTAGCACACCATAGAAGTCCTCCTCGTCGGTGCCGAAGCTTTGTCCTAGAACACAAACTCCACTACTGTCAGTGGCCCTGCTTGATGCGTGTGCCCTCGTGTGGAATCGGTAACCATTCACAAAATAACAGGATATGTCCTCACTTTTTTAGAGGGTCCACGAGCAAGTGTTGCAATGTTAGGATCTGTAACTGCCGGACTGTCAGCCTGCAATTTTAAATCAACATATACATACAATTTGAAATTAAACTGAAATTTGTCAAATAGTACAGTTAGGGTTGGATTTGACGGCCGCATGAAGTTTGTCAAATAGTACCTACGACAGAGTAATTGAATGAAATATGTACTTATATATGTTGAACCCCTACTTTATTCAAATCAACATATATATAATATTAATTATTTGAGATTATAGAAACGTACTCAATATAGGGTTCCACTTCGACGCAGTTCATGAGAATGTAAGTTTGGATCACATGGAATTCATCATTTGTGAGGACACGACCAGTTGATCTGCTACCCAATGTTCGACCAATTGTTGTGAAAATAGACAAATCGCCCGGATCAACCCCAATTGGAAGTGTGCAACTGACGTTGCGGGCGATATCCATATGATTACTCGCGACATGTGAGCTAAAATAATACGAGAAGAATGTGGACGTCTCCTTAACGAGATAGGCACTACAAATTGACCCCTCAACGTGGGCTTTGTTGCCAACTAAGGCCTTCAGCCTTTTTAGGAACCTACATGATATACATTGAAGACCAACAAGTTAATTATATAAATCCAAAATCGTACAACTGCATATAACTGTACGTACCTTTCTTCTGGATACATCCATCTATAATTGACAAGGCCACAAAGTGAAGCTTCCCGTGGCAGATGAATAGGCAAGTGCTCCATTGAATCAAATAACGCGAGGGGAAAGATGCGCTCCAACTTGCACAAAATCATTGGTATTTCCTTGGGCAATTGCATAACCACCTCAGGCTTCAGCTCGTAATACGTCAGGTCCCTCAAGAACGCACTTAGCTGAGCAATGGGCTCCCAGACTTTGTCATCAAGAAATGGACGAAAAGCAACAGGTATCAACCTTTGCATGAACACATGACAATCATGGCTCTTCATCCCAAAGAGTCTAAGCTTGTGCAAGTCAATGCAGTGGCTCAAGTTGGACATGTAGCCATCCGAGAATTTTACGGATCTCAACCAATCTAGAAGCACTTGTTTTTCATGACGATCTAGTGCATAGCAAGCCTTTGGGTACCTATTTTCCTCCTCATCAGGTTCCAACTACGGACGCTTGCACAATTCCTTTATATCCTTTCTGGTCGACCACTTGTCTTTCGACTTCCCCGGAACATCGAGAATGGTGAAGAAAACATTATCGAAGACATTTTTTTCAATGTGCATGACATCTAAATTATGTCTTACCAGCAGACTAGGCCAGTAAGGATCGTCCCAAAAAATGCTTTTCTTCTTCCAATCCGAACCTCTACTGACCG
This sequence comes from Fallopia convolvulus, assembly GCA_964016875.1. NCBI lineage: Eukaryota > Viridiplantae > Streptophyta > Magnoliopsida > Caryophyllales > Polygonaceae > Fallopia > Fallopia convolvulus. Next base: position 39,303,890 of record OZ024727.1, read on the forward strand.
CGACATTGTGCTCCTCAGCTCCCACTTCAGTTATCTTCATCAACCCCATATTGTTTATCTGGTCTAATATCTCGTATCCGTCACGAAGTACCAGGGGACCACGACGCTCCCGTCGACCTCTCTTTAAATCAGTCTTATTGTTTCGGAAGCGATGATCATGTTCTGTAAACCTCCTATGACAATCGAACCAGCACATTTTGTGTCCATGTGTTAGATAAAATGCATTGGTGTCCTCCATGCAATAAGGACACACGTATTTCCTAGAAGTGCTCCAGCCTACACAAACATATATTTTGTATCACACAATAAATCTCACAAATCATATATATGCATTCTTATTATATATAATAGTTTCTAATTCATTAGCATATGTAAAATTAACAACATACCTAACAACATCGATTATGCCGAGAAGTCACTAATAGTCCATATTACAGCTGCACGCAACACAAAATTCTGCTTCCTCCAAGAATCATATGTGTACACCCCATTAAGCCATAGATCCTTCAGCTCGGCTATCAACGATTGCAAGTAAACATCCAACTTTTGATTCGGACTCTTCGGTCGATGTATAGTAACCGTCAAAAACATAACCTCTTGTCGCATACACATCGACGGTGGAAGGTTGTAGGGTGTCAGAATCATAGGACAACATAAGTACTGGTGCCCGGACGCCCCGAACGGATTGAAACCGTCTGTGCACAAGCCTAGTCTCACATTTCGTGTTTCTGATGCAAAATCCGGCCACACAACATTGAAGTGCTTCCATGCCTCTGCATCTGACGGATGTCTCATCACCCCATCTTGTACGTGCTCTGCATGCCATCTCATGTGTTCGGTAGTCACCACAGATGCATACAACCTCTGCAACCGTGGACTTATTGGCAAGTAAAACATACGAGATAGGGAATGAGCTTTGACTTGTCTTGCTTCCATCTAGGATAGTCACATATCTTGCATGTCGCGTATTCTTCATCTGCAACCCAATATATCATGCAAGAGTTTGGACAACAATTAATGGCCTCGTACGGAAGACCGAGACCCTCAACCAGTTTTTTCGTGTCGTAAAACGTGGCTGGTATTGTTGTCTCCGGGTGAGAAACGCGTTCGCAAAAATCCGAGATCATGTCATATCCGCGCTCCGTCATCCTTAGCTTAGACTTTAGGCTAAGTAGCTCAGTCACAGCCTCCAACTGGGTCATATCACATCCAGGCCACAAAGGCCTATTTGCGGCCAACAACATGTCGTACATACGTTGTGCATAGGGATTGGGCGCTTCATTATAATATTGCTCCCCTTGCTCATGCCTTATATCCTCATTCTGCACGAGATCCTCAACAGTGTAATCACTTCGGGCATTAAAACCATCATATACCATTTGTTCCATTCGATTATCATTCCAACCATTTATTGGTGGTGCTGGAACAGTACAGCTACAGCCTTCATGCTATCTAGACTCGGTCAACAATGCAACGAACATTTCATCTGTCTCCCCGTGCGAAACCCAATGGTAATAGTTAGGAACAAAACCTTCCTTAACAAGGTGATAATGCACATCATCTACAGATTTCAATTTCTTATTCTTGCACCTCCGACATGGACACCTTAATTCGGATGGGTCATAGGACGGCATAGATTTGCAGAATTCGAGAAATTGCTCTACGCCAGCTAAAAACTCGTTGTTCAAAAAACCATCTATATTGCGCACATACATCCACTCATGCATTTTTTCCTTCCTGCATTTTCAATATAAGAGTATAATTAAATAAATTCAAGCGCATATTATCCTGAATTTGGCGACCATAAGGACGCTAATTAGCGACCATATGGTCGCTAAGATGTATTTCGTGACCATATGGTCGCTAATTAGCGTCCATATGGTCTCCACTTAACAATATATCAGAACACATATATATAACATAACCAATTGCTATATGCTATATGTAGTTAAATTCTGTAACACAATCTCTTAGAATTATATAAACGAAAACTTTCTACCGACAATATTTGTCTAAAACAATATAATGACGGAATGAAATATTAGGAATAAGTTTTAAATACATACCTTTAGTGAAGTTGTCGGTAAAAATGACGGAATTTCTTCTTAGAATCAATTCAGAGTTGTCACATATTGTTTCTTTCTTTTGCGAATATTTTGGAAGAGAGCTATGTATGTATGAGGTTATGTTGAAGCAGAATGAGAGTGAACTTTTTACAACCTAGGTATATATGCTGAAATGGCGGCAATTTTACCAACTGCTGTTTTTAGCGACCAAGTGGTCGCAAAAAACGCGGGAAACTACCCGACAAAATTGTTGTCGCGTGAAACCATCTGATCCAAGTCAGCGACCAAATGGTCGCTATATGTTGCGACCATATGGTCGCTGGACTTGTGGACACCATATGGTCGCTTAACAGAGCGACCATATGGTCGAGGATATGGGTTCTGAACAATTAGCGACCATATGGTCGCTACATTCAGCGGCCATATGGTCGCTACATGCTGACGGGAAATTTCCTCGCGCACTTGTTGCGACTATAAAGGCCCGGCGACCACGTGGACGCCCTATTTAGCGACTACATGGTCGCTAATTTGGTTTTATGTTTTCCCCCGTTTTGACATCCACATTAGCGACCATTGGCGTCTATATGGTCGCTAATTAGCGACCATATTTTGTGGTCACTAAAATATGGTCGCTAAATATGGAGAATGGTGTAGTGTTCACACCTTGTCATATGATTGCTTGCCCTATGTATCCAAGTACCACTTACTGAAATTTGAAGATGTGTCACTCCCTTTGTCTCATGCACCAGCAAGTCGCATTCACCAACAAGATTTCTTGAACATTTGTCTTAACCATCAATAGTGTAGGCTCTTCCTCATCATCATTTTTCATCATAAGCTTTGCCTTTTCTTCTTTCTCCTTTAGAATCACATTCAAAGGCAAAGTGCCCTATCTTACCACAAGAGTAACATTTGATCTTACATTTGTCAAACTTCCTCTTATGTTTCTGACCTATATCATCATTATGGCATATCTCTCCTTTTCCCTTTCCCTTACTTTGGCCACATCCATTCCCACGAGACTTATTTCCATGAGATTTTCCTTTGTCTTCAGAAGACTTTTTTTTTGCCTTCTTCTTCTCTCTGGCATTCCATTCTGCACGAGTCAATAATGCAGTCTCCAGATTCTTTTCATTAAATTCTTGAATTTGATTTCATCAATTGTCTTGGCCTTTAGATCATAGAGTTCTTCTATGGTAGAAGTGAGTTGAATGAATTTTGAGGATGTGGATCTCAACAACTTCCTTACAACATATTCTTCATCCATTTTATTTCCAAGACCCCTTAACTTATTTACAATTTGATACGGACCCGGTTTGGACCGCGTATCGAACCCTTGTTGGTCAAGGGGGTTGAGCCTAATCCGGTGTGGACTCCGACTCAGGATAAACAGTAAACTAAGAAAACAGGGAAAATTAGGGCAAACTAAATTCTTGGATAAATTATGAGAATGGAACCAAGAGTATTTATACCTAAGCCCTAACGGTTCAAAAAAGGCGTCCCGGGAAAGAACCGTAAAGAAAACCCGAGAACAGAGCAAAGCTCTAGTTTATAAAAATTACATAAATTGAATATAATGCTGACAATTATAAATAACTACTCTAAAAATTATAAATTAATAATATAAATATATAAAAACTAATCCTCATATCGTCGTGGACGACGACGAACCCGAGATGGTCTAGCACTCGATATTTCGCCCGTATCATTCTCTCCCCCGTTGAGCATCGGCTTGTCCTCAAGCCGCAAATCAGGAAATGAACGGGAAATGATCTCAACCGGTTCCCAGGTGGCTTCGGCCGGCGCTCCATCAGACCACTCAATGAGCCATTCGACTCTCGGAATGCCATCCACAATCACCTCACGTTCCGCAGTGGCACGCACCGGTCGAGATATTGGCCGATCATACAAAAATTCCGCCGGTAAAGAGGCTGGTACAATGGGAGAACCATCCGGAATGAATGGCCGAAGCAAGGACACATGGAACACATTATGTATACGCGTTGTATTAGGAAGCTCTAATCGGTATGCAACTGGTCCAATGCGCTCAAGAATAGTAAATGGCCCATAAAAACGGCGAGCGAGTTTAGCAGAAAGAGGACGACTGACCGAATGTTGGCGATAAGGCTGTAATTTCAGGAGTACGCGATCGCCCACATTGAATTCAACATCCTTCCGATGCTTGTTTGCCTGACTAATCATACGCTGCTGCATTTTGGACAAATTAAGACGAATTAAGTCCAAAACTTGCTCCCGATCACGCATGGCTTCCGACGCCGGGGTTGGGGGACCGGTCGGAATTGTCACACGCGCAATAGGCGGCGCCTCTCTCCCATACAAAGCCTTGAACGGAGACATCCCGAGGCCCTCATGATACATAGAATTTAAGGCCAGTTCAGCCCAGGGTAAGAAATCAAACCAACGACGCGGTCGTCCTTGAGTAAAGGCGCGCAGATACTGTTCCAAACTACGGTTTTTGACTTCCGTTTGACCGTCCGATTGAGGATGGTACGCTGTACTATGATGCAATTTAGTACCGCTCAAGCGATGCAATTCGGACCAGAAGGTACTACGAAAAATGGGATCTCTGTCAGACACAATAGTAGCCGGAATGCCATGAAGTTTGACAACCAAATCGACGAACAAAGAAGCAACCCGTGGTGCGTCAAAAGATGGGCCGAGTACGCCGAAGTGTGCGTACTTAGAAATCTGTCAACCACAACTAGAATCGTCGTATGGCCTCAGGACGGAGGTAATCCCGTAATGAAATCCATAGACACATCGTCCTAGACTTGCTGAGGGACGGGTAAAGGCTGAATTAAGCCGGTTGGCTTTGCAGTACTATATTTCGTCGACTGGCATATCAAACAAGAGTCAACAAAACGCTTAACATCAACGCGCATGCCTTTCCAGTAAAATACCTCGGCTACTCTACGAAAAGTGCGATCAATGCCCGGATGGCCAGCGCTGGGCGACGAATGGAACTCAGATTAGATATCCGCCTTAAGCGGTGAAGCAGCGCCAATCACTAAACGATGTCCTGAATACAGAATACCATCACACACCCTGAAGGGCTCGGCCAATTTGCCGGCTGCGGCTGATTCGTGCATCACTTTTAAATTGCTTTGAAAAATCCGGGAGCTGAAGGATAGGCGGTTGCATCATCGCTGATTTTAACTTCTGAAACGCTTCTTCAGTTGATGCGGACTACTCGAACTTATCTTTTTGTAACAAATCAGTTAAAGGAGCTACTAGCAAAGCGTAATGGCGAATAAACTTCCGGTAATAACCTGTCAGGCCCAAAAATCCACGCAGCTGTTTCACAGATTTGGGGAAAGGCCAATCAGCCATGGCAGACAACTTGGTCGGGTCGGCTATCAGTTGGCCAGCAGTGACGATATGTCCAAGATACTCAACCTGAGAAGTTCCAAAAGAGCATTTTGACCCTTTGACATAAAAATTATTATCCTGAAGAATCTGCAACACAGTGTCAAGATCCGAAGCATGAGCAGAAACAGAAGGACTGTAGATCAGAATATCATCAAAAAAGACAATGACGAATTTGCGTAGATATGGAGCAAAGATATTGTTCATAGCAGCCTGAAATGTAGACGGTGCGTTAGTCAGGCCAAAGGGCATAACCAAGAACTCAAAATGACCGTCGTGTGTTCTGAAAGCAGTTTTATATATATCGGACGAGTGCATCCGAATCTGATGATATCCGGAACGTAAGTCAAGCTAGTAAAAATAACTGCATTCCCCAATTCATCAAATAATTCACCAACAGTGGGGATAGGAAACTTATCTGCGACGGTGATGCTATTCAGGGCTCTGTAATCGATGCAGAAACGAAAACTGCCATCTTTCTTCTTGACGAGGAGAGCCGGAGATGAGAATGGGCTGGTACTGTGCTGAATGATGCCTTGTTCTAACATAGATTTAACCTGCCGTTCAATCTCAGCCTTCTGAAAGTATGGATATATATATAGGGACGGACGTTAACCGGCTTAGAACCAGGTTGCAGGTGAATGTGATGATCCCACGGTCGAAGCGGGGGAAGGCCCGACGGCACTGTAAAAACCGCCCGGCGCTGTTCAAGCACTTCTCGGATTTCGGGCACCGTTTCGGCCGGCCAATCCGAGGACACAAAGGACTCGGCATGCGCCAGGCTAAGGACTTCAAAACAATCCAGAATACTATCCGAAGCACAGAGAGAGTGAAGTTCCGACATAGAAATTAGTTTCGGCGATTTCCTGTCACCTTTCAGAAACACTGATTTATCGTTCCAGACAAACTGCATCGTTAGCTTAGCATAATCGTGGGACACAGTGCCCAAGGTTTGCAACCATTGCACACCGAGAACCACTTGCGGTCCATGAACCGCGACTACAAAGAGATCAATAGAAAAGTCATGACCCTGCAGAATAATACTAGTTGCCGGACACTGATGTGAACATAATAAGTAAGCTCTGTTGCCAACAAAAACACGGAAAGGCGATATTTTAATCAGCGGCAACTGTAATTTCTCAACCAATGCAGGATGAATAAAATTATGGGTACTACCTCCATCAATCAGAACCTGAATCTGTGCATCATTAATCGATCCAGAAAGGTGCAACGAGCACGGATTCGGTAGTCCTTCCATGGAATTCAGGCTGGAAATGTCGCCCTGAACGGCGAGCTCGTCCGAATTCTCGTCCTCATCCTCGTCATCGCTATCTTCACAGCTTAATAATGCTAGAAAACGGGGCGTGCAGCGATGTCCCCGAGTGCACCGCTCATCACAATTCCAACATAAGCCTTTTTTAGTACGATCATCACGTTCAGCTCTAGAAAGACGACGAATTGGAAGAGATGAGAAATTACCGTTAGAGGTGGGCGCTTGCTGTGTAGTTTTGGCCGAACTCGCTGGAGCCGAGGTGTTGGCTTTCGGTTGAGGCGGCACTTGGCGCGAGCCGGAGGAAGGCCACGATCGTTTATTTGCAAGCCATGGCGACGTGATGTCCGTGTAAGAGGCCGCCAATTCACGGGCCAGTGCGAAAGCCTGTGCTAATGTTGTCGGATTCCGCAAGTTCAATTCACGACGCACAGGTTGTGTCAAACCCGCCTTAAAGAGGGAGATCAGCGTGGTTTCAGACAAGTCAGACACTTTATTCAACAAAGCTTCAAATTCCGCCTGATAATCCAGCACTGACGTCTTTTGTTTCAAGTTAGCCAAGAGACCTGTGTAGTCCTCATAATATGTCGGGTCAAAGTGTTGTTGGACGGATAACAGAAACGCTGCCAACGTTTCCTCGCACTGGTTTCGACGTTGATAACGAAACCAATCTGAGGCTGGATATTCGAATAGCATGCCTACCAATCTGAGGCGATCTGGTTCCACGGTCTGAAAGTAATCAAAGTAAGCTTGGACTTTAAAGATCCACCCATTCGGATCCGTCCCGTTAAAACGAGGCGGGTCAATGCGCAATTTCAGAATGGTGTCCGGGTGTTGAATTCGGGGACCCGATCGAGTGTCCATGAATGGGGCCTGGGGCTGTAGTGTGTGCGGCGTCAAGGTTTGTTGAGGGGGAAACCCCGATGGTTGGATCGCGAGGTGCGATGCCGAAGCTGTAGGCAGAGCCGTGGCCGGAGTCCAACCCGCGAAGGGTGAAACTGATGTGATCGGTCCCGTGGCAGGCGTGTGGTGGCTGGTGGAGGGCGGCGGCCATCCGAAATTAGGGTTCGCGAAGGGAGGGGACCATCCCGCGAACGACGCAACTGATGTAGGGTTTGCCGCGGTGGATTCGAAACCCGCGAAAGGCTGTGCTTGCGTGACATTCATGGCAGAAATCGTCGGCCATGCGGTGGTGGTTGGTGCCGCCGAAACAGAGGCAGCGAAAACTGCCGCCGACGGAAGTGGTGGTGGCCTCCACGAGTTACGCATCTCGTTATTGCGGGCCTTCTCAATCTCAATGTCACGACGCAGTTGTTGGAAATCGTCGTGTAGTTGAAGAATCAAATCATGGAGTTCCGGCTTGTCGCCGGTGGTTTGTTCGGCCGCCTCTCTGCGGGCGACTTGGACATGGCGGTTCGGGGTGAAAGCACCAGTTGATACGGACCCGGTGTGGACCGCGTATCGAACCCTTGTTGGTCAAGGGGGTTGAGCCTAATCCGGTGTGGACTCTGACTCGGGATAAACAGTAAACTAAGAAAACAGGAAAAATTAGGGCAAACTAAATTCTTGGATAAATTATGAGAATGGAACCAAGAGTATTTATACCTAAGCCCTAACGGTTCAAAAAAGGCGTCTCGGGAAAGAACCGTAAAGAAAACCCGAGAAGAGAGCAAAGCTCTAGTTTATAAAAATTACATAAATTGAATATAATGCTGACAATTATAAATAACTACTCTAAAAATTATAAATTAATAATATAAATATATAAAAACTAATCCTCATTACGTCGTGGATGACGACAAACCCGAGATGGTTGGCACTCAATATTTCTCCCGTATCACAATTATATTTAATTTGCTAGAAAAGTCATCCACAGATCTGCCCCTTCTATCATTGCTTTGATCACATTCCAAGCATCTTTGGTCGTTTTCTTGACACCCAATTGCAAAAGCATATCTTCACTTATTGCTTGACAGATTGCCACAAAAGCCATCTTGTCCTTCTTGGCATCAATTGGTGGTTTCCCTTCCACGGTTTCCCAGACTCCTTGTGCAGTCAAGAAAACCTCCATCTTGATTGCCCACGATGCATAACAGCATTTAGATAGCATGGGGTATTGCATGAAAGGATATAATTCTTTCTCCTTGTACTCGTAATCCATCTGAATTCCCAGGGTCAAGAGATGTCATTGTTTGTCACTCACTCTAATACCAAATGAAAGTGTTTTTCTATGATAGATTGATTTAGATCAATGAATGAAACAGAGAAACTGAACAAGATAGAATGATCTGAAAATAAAATTTTCATTTGTATTGATTTAGATTGAGAGAATCCTTACAACAGACACACAACACCAGTACATACACATATATATACTAGAACTAACCATCTGTCATTAAGTACTTTCAATACAATTATACAACTAACAATGGAATAGTTTTATTATCAAAAAAAAAACAATGGAATAGTTTCAAAAAGGCAAAATACATCAATAGACCCCCGAACTTGTACATTTTTATCAACTAACACCTCGTACTTTGAAATGTTCAAATAAACATTCAAACTTTACTAATTTTATTCAATCAAATACTGAGTGATGATGTGGCGTAGCGGGTGAGATTCACAGTCTTTGTATGCGAGTAAGCAACTTATAAAGTATTAATTTAGATATTTCTTTACATAAAAAATTACAAATTATCTATTTAAATAATTTTTTTTTCTCTTCCCTATTCTTCAATCCACACGCTGTAAAAAACTTCAACCCACAAATGTAAAGAAAGAGCAACGACATATAGAGGATTTTGACACTAGCACACCATCGACCATTGCCATCGTCCACCAACATCATCGACCACCACCACCACTCACCGCCCATCGCCGACCACCACCATCCACCACCCACCATTCAAATCGGCGTCGAGTTGTCGACATGGTCTGCGCAAACGAAGATATGGAGACCTAGGCCTTTAATGGCGGATCTTGATTCAGGGCGATTTGATACGGAAAAATAAAGGGTTTTGACAGATTTGGTGGTGAGAAATCCAAATTTAGCTTCAATTTCAATATTGGATTAAGGGATTGAGATAGACCGTTCAATTTGACCCAATTTGAGAAATAGGGTTTTTGACAAAATCACAAGGATCCGTGGATCCAAACCCTTAATCTCGGCACGAAATCGACGAAATCAAAAGTATTTGTGGTTCAAGACCAACCAATTCGGATCTAGGATTTTGTCTTTAGGCAATTTGGCTTCAAAAGCCTTCAATGAATGAGCCGCAATTCGAAAGGTTTCATGTGTGAACGCCTTTGACATAATCGGGAGGAGCTCCCGCTTGGATTTGTCGAGGATATTCGACGAACTCGTTGAAAGGAAGGAGAATAGGTTTACAAATTACAACGAAGGAGATGGAAGGTAACTGTGGTGGAGAAGGTGGCGGATGCTGGGAAGAGCTTGGGTATGATGAGGTTGAGAAGGGGGAAAGGGGGCAAGATATAAGGCTTGAAAAGGGAAGTTTGTTGTTGATTGGATTTTGAAGATGACGATCGAGTTTTGGTGGTGGAGGTGAACAGAGGAGGAGGAGGCAGCGGCGGCGGTTGAAGTAAGGTGGAGCACTGGAGCAAGTTCAATTTATTTTTACATTCAACTTTAAATTTGTTTTGTTTTATTTTTTTGGATTAATTTTTAAGAAGGATAAAAATGAGATGTCTTTTATTGTAAAAATTGAAATTAAAATTGTCCATGTGGCACTTGTATGGCATCTATGTGTCAGATTATTTTTCCACGTCAGCGGGCGTGTAAAACACGGCGAGGAATCTTGTCGTCAAAGTGTTTAAAAGTACAAATATAGTCAAGTTTAGGTGTTTGTTTGAACATTTCAAAATACGGGGTGCTAGTTGAAAAAAATGTACAAGTTCAGAGGTCTGTTGATGTATTTTGCCGTTTCAAAAACTGTCACGAAGACAGTCAATCGATACCATAACCCCTGTTGATGTATTTTGCCGTTTCAAAAACTGTCACGAAGACAGTCAATCGATACCATAAAAACACAAGGAAATAGAACATCAAACCAAGCTTAATCCTATGTAATAGTTTAATCACATATGGGATTGGTTCTGTTGCTTTTTAATTGTATGGGCTTGGTGTTTTTTTTTTTTTGGTAGAATTGTATGGGCTTGGTGCTGTATAGCGGAATTTGTTCTTCTAGATTTGTATATAAACACATAGCTAGTTTTAAGAAAATGTGATGTATGCTATGTTTATTTATCAATTAAGAGACATTCAGAAGTTGTACTGACAACATAAACGAATATAACAAACTCATCTCTGGTTTAAAAAAAAAACTCATCTATAAATTATATCATTACATTAAAGTCCTTAAAATTTAATATTACTTTACTAAAATGCGTACAAAAAAAAAAATTTACCGTTTTATTTTTTTAATGCATGTGAGATGGATCAATTTTCATGAAAGTAAACTTATGCACCCTAGCTAGCTTCATTTATGGAGAGTGCCTCTGATTAGTTTTCACTGCACAACAGCTTTAGGAATTTCTCAAATCCAGGAAGACGACGATGCTTGTAATTGTACATTAGAGGCACCATCCTTGCAGAATTCAGACACGCCCTTCCAAAACTATGAGAGGACGAAAACGGATGCGGGTACAAATGCAAGCAGTCCTTGTTCAAGCGCTTCCATGCGTCGGAAATCATACCATGGACGTGTTGTCTTGCAGTGTCCATGGATCCACCACTCTTGTAGTTGTTCTCATTCAAATAGCACTTGAGATATGACCCATCATATCCATTTTGACCTTCATCCTGCATCATAAATAACTTGTTTCAATTTAATTTCTAGCTAATGCAGATTCCGAACTCTTGAAATTAAAGCTTGAAATCAAGTACCTTGGCACTTTCCAAGTCATCGGAGAGACGAAGAATCATCGCAACAGAAGAGATTATTGTGGGATCGTCATTCAAGAGTTGCACCATGTTAGAATCGAGGCATTCGGCTAGGAGATAGAATCCGTGGCATAAGACCATCGGAACCCCAGAGGTAACGGTTCCAATCTTGAGATACTCCTCCGTCGTTGGCAAGTAGCCGTTCCATCGTGCCTCTACTAGTGATGCATTGCAAAAGTCTGCCCACTACACAATTTAATGCATATGCATTATGAATATGAATATATATATATATAATGATCAATTTCATGATCCAAAATTTTCGTTATAATTTTTCGTTACAAAGAGCTACAATATATTTCGTTTTTTTTACAAGGAAAGAAATTATTGTGGCCACTAACAGGGGCATCCTGCCGGTATATTTCGTTATAATTTTGTTGTTAATTCACTTAATTGTGGGAATTAAACAATGGTTACTTGGATCAAAAAAAAAACAATGGTTACTTGATTACGACGTACTGCTTTCTGTAAGGAACTTGTAGGGTTCCATCCATGTTTGATCCATATTTTGTGGCCGATCTCGTTGGTGGTGTCGAAAATAGCCCTCCATGTTGATCGCATGTATTCGGGCAACTCCTCTACCGCAGCCAACTCCCACCTGCAAAATACATATGGATCGATACCGGCCAATTATACATACATGTATGAATTGACAATTAATTAATGTAAGCCTATAAATAATATAAACACGAAAGATTGAACACAACCTGTTGATGGCGTTTGTGAAGCGAGAGAGATGGTTGAGTTCTCCATAAACATCGAACAAATCATCAACGATATAGACAAGTGAAATGGGCTTGGTCATCTCAATCCTCTCCTTTGAGAAATGTGGATCCGGCAGAGCTGCCGCAGCCCATATGAACCATTTAAGGGGCTGATCTCTAGCTAGTTTTAGCTCTTTTCCTAAACCAAGCGCTTCCCACTGTCTACGTACAACAGTTAAAATAAGGCGCAGTACGAACTTTAACATGGTATTTGAGCAGTTTGGCCCACCCAACTTTAACATTATGTTCTAATATATTACTTTTTTTTTTCCCTTCTTTATTACCTAGAAAAATGGAGGAATTCATCCTTGTAACTCGTAGCAGCCATGTCAAAATCCATTTTGGCAAGCTCTCCAAGCTCATGAAACCAACCTCCCGATGCGCAGTCAAGGTTACCAAGGAAGTCCATGGCCATGAACTTGGCCAAGCTCTTATGAAAGGGATTATTGAGTGCGTTTTCGACAATGTCAGGGCGAGGTTTGTCAAGATTTTGAAGCAGTTTCCCACAAAAAGCATTGGCTTCATCCAGTATGTCTTCTCCTTCCATGCTCATATAAGAAGCTTCGAACAAGCTCATCAATCCATCAACGTTGCTTCGTAGACCTTGTTCGAATTTCCCCTCTCCATCTTTGAATTTTTCGAATATATCTGACCGTACGTACAACGTAATTCAAGTGCAAATAGCAATAACAATAAGATCAGCAACCGTATGCACATTTTGATCATAGACTCTCGAAACATTAATTTGTAGGTTAATTTACCAGGAGAGATAGGGTAGCCTTGTTGTCGCAGCAATCGAAAACGAAGAGCAATCTCATGAAGCTGATCATGGCTAGCAAACCGTCCATGTACGCCATTGTCATAGCATTCCACGTACTGCTTGTCCAGAGCGTCTCGGATTTCTTCTCGAAAGTGATGGTCGATCCCTAGCCGTTGGATGTGATCGATCATTATCAATCCTTCAAAAGAGTTTCCTGGTTATAATTTTAGTTGTCTCCTTAGTTTTTGTCGTATGTGGTCCACTCTCTCTCCACCATGTCCATGACCATGACCTTGCCCCTGCATAGAAACAAACTACGTATTGTTCAAAATTAATACTAATCGAAGGTACAAACCTGTTTGGTTTTGTATACAGGGGAGGTGACAATTGGGTCATATGTTTAAGTTTGGTTCGATTACGATGTGTGGAGTCCGGTTCAGGTGCGAATGGACGTCCAGGTGCGAAATAAGAAAGAACAAGAGCTGTTGGATCAAGAAAAATCAAAGGTGCTGATCATTTCACTTAAAAGGAGAAAAAAACAAAGAGCACGGACGAATTATTCGCGTATTTTTGAAAAAAAAAACGGTCCAGATTTGTTCATCAATATTGTGAATTTGTTCATTGGTTTTGGCATATTTGTTCATCGGTTTGTGCATATTTGTGCATTAGTTTATGCAGATTTGTTCATTGATAGATGTATATTTGTTCATTGTTATATTCATATTTGTTCATTGGTTTTGGCATATTTGTTCACCAGTAACACCAATTTGTTCATTGGTTTATGCATATTTGTTCATTGCCTTTTTTCATATAATTGTTCATTGCTAGATGCATATTTGTTCACTAGTAACCTCAATTTGTTCATTGTTATATGCATATTTGTTGATTAATAACATCAATTTGTTCATAGCTAAATAAGACACAAGCACTCCTCTTCGATTTGTTGCTATCTCGTTCTCTTAGCATACACCATATTATTGCAAAGTCGGATTCTTTATCTATTATCCTTTGCATTCAAGTTTCTACATCAAATTTATCTTATTTTGGTACTATATTGAGCACTTCATTCGTATTGACAAGTTAGCCTTAAAGCACTTCATTCGTATTATTCTTTGCATTCAAGATAGACTTAAAGCACAAAATAAATGCAAAAATACACAAATAAATAGTCTTAAATGTACAAGTTGATGGTATTAACAGTCCTAAATGTACAAGTTGGTGACATTGACACATAAACATAAGTTTATTTCAATTCACAAACAAAGGTTAGATCAATGAACAAATAAGGTTATATCAATGAACAAATAGGGTATATCAATGAACAAATAATGGTATACAAATAAACAAAAAAAGAGTATATTAAAGAACAAATAATGGTATACCAAAGAACAAATAATGGTATATCAATGAACAAACATGGTTATACCAATGAACAAATAGTAGTATATCAATGAACAAATATTGGTATATCGAAACTAATTATATGTGCATCAAAAACTAGATAATACAATATTCATACTCATAAATAAGGTTAAAAAATAAAACTAAAAATTAAAAAAGTTCGAAATCGATGAACAATGTTATCAAAAACTCGATGCACAATGAGTTAGTATTGATGAAAAAATAGTGAATATTGATGAACAAATCGCTATTTCTGATGAACAAACTGGGCGCGTCTCATAAAAACGTATTTTTCAAAAAATACGTGAATAATACGGGAAAAATTCGTTCGTGTTATATTTTGTTGAAAAATACGCGAATAATACGGGAAAAATTCGCCCGTGCCGTATTTTATTTTTTTTTAATGAATGTTTAATCAGGGACATTGATTTTTTGAATTGAACGAGCGAAATTTATTCTTATTTCTCACACTGACGCTCATTCACACAGGACTCTTCCTCTACGTATATAACTTGTTCGAAAATGTGATATACGCACGCTTACCGGCCCTAGTCTTCACAAGCCAGCTGCACCAAATATTTTCTAGTCCTATTTATATTTATATATGTACTAAATTAAGAATATATAGGCCCTTTAAAATCAAGGGACAAGATTCCACCAAAAAAAGTTCCAAGAGACAAGACTGCAACAGACCGTTGGCTTTTTTGCCTTTCAATCATATAGTCAAACTGTTAAGCCTTCAGGAATAGTATCTAAGGGCCGTTTGGTATCCATATCAGGATATTAGATATGGGTATGGATATGACTGATATCCATATCTGGTGTTTGGTATATCCTGATATCGATATCAAACTGATATCTGCTGTTTGGTATAGGAGTATATCGATATCAACTGATATCAGAAGGATATCAGAGTGATATTAGAGTGTTATTTTCATATACCCCAGGAAATTGGTATATCAAAGATATCACTCATATACATACCCATATCCGATATCTAGATATCACTCATACCGATATCTTGATATCCATACCGATACCGATATCCGATATCTCATACCTTAGATATCAATACCAAACGAGCCCTAAAGGTCTCCGATTCGATTCTCATATATGCATAGTACCCTTGACCATAAAAAAAAGAGACCGTTGGCTTTATTTATACATTCATATCTACCCTAATCAATATAATATAACTAAAGTCGAATCCATCTATTCTACGTGTCGTCTTCTTAACTATGCCACATAGACGTTTTAATTTTTTAATTTACCTCTTTGCCCTTCGTTTATTTAAGTATTTACAATCCTTATATTAAAACACTATTTCTTATATTAATAATATATCATTATATTTAAAGATCTTAAATTGTCAAGTTTTATTTGGAGTGTAAATGTGTAATCCATTATGGAACAAATTTATCAAATATAATAATTTTACTAATATTACTAATATGCAATTATATTTAGAGATCTTAAAATTTGGCAAGTGATAGAAACATAATCATTATTATAAAATAAAAATTTTAGATAAAATTTTTTTATTAAAATATAATTATATTTAGAGATCTTAGCATTTGGAAAGCTTAGAAACACCATCTTCATTATATAACATTTTTTAATCAAAACTCGTACAAGGTACGGGAAGAAATGCTAGTACATTATAAAGCAGAAACTATGTCTGTACGTAGAAAAAATTGCGCTACGTGACTTTACTTGAATAAAATAATATCTAATTTTTTAATGATAAAAATTATAATAACTTTTATTATTCTTTCTATACATTCAATTTTTATATTATAATAACGTGATTTATATTTTTATATATTTTTTATTATTTTTTATGCATACTTTTTTTTATCTTGTAACAAGATTTGAGTTCCAAATATATAATTTTTTATCTATATGTTAATATTTTATAATATAATAAATTATTTATCAAATATATGCTATATTTTAGTATACATTGATATAATTTTATATGAATCCATGGTTTACATTTAAATGCTTGAATAAATTAATTTCAATTTTTTTATAAATATTATAATAATTTCAATTTTAATAAATATTATAATAATTTATAGTATTGTTCTTGTGTATATCCAATAGATTTTATAGAATGGATAATATGTTTATACAATTTTCTATCTTTTGATACTTTTTATATTAATTTTATGCATATCTTTTAACAAAACTTGATCTATATGTTAATATTTTTAATATTAATTTTATACATGATAATTATTTTTTATCTTTTAACAAGAGTTGGGTTCCAAGTATATAATTATTTTATCTATATGTTGATATTTTGCAATATGATAAATTATTTATAGAATATATAATCTATAACTATATACTAAAGTTGTACATTTTTGAACCACCACATTAATTCTAGGCCTGACCATATATTATATTTAAAAATTTTGATTTCTATTCATTTGATTTTAAATTTTCCAATTAAATTTATTTCTATTTATTTATGTCAAAATATTCAAAAAGTCTAATGTTAGTTAAAAATAATAAAAAAATACATTATAAATATGTTTTATTTATTTCTGTCACACATTTTTAAATAATTTCCCCACAAATTATTGATACTTTTATCTTTTTGGAATTAAATAAAATGAAAATTTAACTTTTTCAATATATAAGTTACTTTATTTTTCTTATTAAATCAATTATTATTTTATTTTATATTTAATATTATAAATATGTTCAGATTTGTTCTTAGATTTTGTATAATATATAATTTTTTATTTAATTCCAGAAATAAAATAATTTTTCCTATGTGAATTTGAAACTTCTATCTTCTACATATATAATTATATATAATGGTGGTAATATCAATCCAAAAAATCAGTTTTAAAAAAATATAACCTAATTATTAAAAAGTTGTGTAAATATAGAGCTGCCAAAAGCTGACCCGAGCCGAACCGCTTGAAAAATTTAGGGTCAAGACCCAAAAATTTGAACCCAAAATTCAAAATAAACCGAACCCGATAGACCTGAAACCCGTTGGGTTCAAACCCAAAAAACTTGTTGGGTTGACCTAATTTGTTATATTTTAAGAATATATATAATATATTTTGAAATTATAAATATTTTATTATTAAAATATATAAAAATAATAGATTATTATTAAATATCGTTTTTTAAATAAAAAAGTATTATAATAATCGTAAAAAACGATTTTCTTGACCTGTTAGGTCGACCCGACCCGCCCGACAACCCTCAATGACCCGACCCGATTTGACCGGTGACCCGTTACGACCCGAACCCGACTCAACCCGAACCCGAATTAACCGAACCCGAACCCGACCTGACCGACCCGTTTGACACCTCTATGTAAATATGAGAATTTAATAAAAAAAATTTATAAAAGCAATTTATAATTCATTTGATGCATATTTGGTCGACCATGAAATTCGAAAATAGGTTAACACCTATTTATGTAGTATTATTTATTATGAATAATCAAATATTTTTATTCTTACATGGAAATAAAGTTATTATAATTTTTTTTAAAATTGAATTCCATGTCTATAAGACGTTTTTAATAGTTATCCCCGTACAAAGGTACGGGTCCTCAACTAGTATAGTTCTGTATACATTAATATATCTACCTGAATTTTAATAAATTAACATTAAAAAACTACTTCGTATCTTAATAAATATTTTAATAAGTTATATTATCCTTGCTAGATATGCTAGCATAATTATCTTTAAGTTATATCATTATATTTTTTTCATTTTTTCTCTATGTTATCTTCTATATGAATCTTTATATTAATGTTCTCCCTATTTAAAAATATTATTATATTCATTACAAAGTAAAAAAGTAAAAATCCTAATGCATAATCTTAATAAATATTTGATAAAAATGATTATTTTATAAATTTTAATATCTTAACAAAAAAATATTTAAAAATTTTCAATCAAGTAAAATTAATATTTGGGACAAGATCTCAACAAATAATGAAAATAATTTTTAAAAATATTAAATTAAAATATAGGGCATAATCTTAAAAAAAATTATAAATTTCATAATTTTATTACGGTATTACACAAGTATTTTTAATTTTATATTAATATTATAAGAGTTTTGTTCAAATGAAACAAATTCTTATCCTGAAACGAACTCTTCGAACTCTTATCCTGAAACGAATGCACTTTTCCTAGTTCGTAGTTCACTTTTTCTATTTCAGAATGCACTTTTTCGAATTTGCATTTTTTGTAGTTTACAATGCACTTTTCGTACTTTTTGTAGTCCGCTTTTTCGGATTGCACTTTTTGTATTTTGCAATACACTTTTGTATGAAAAGTGAACTACGAACTAGGAAAATTGCATTTGTTTCACGTTTCAGGATAAGAGTTGGTTTCATTTGAACCAAACTCAATATTATAATATTATATAATCTTTTATAAAATCATCTCATAAGTATTACGGGAATTCAACTATTTATTATTTTATTTCGATTAACATTGTATACGAAATAATTCGTAGCTAGCTACGATGCCGTTTACTTTTCATTCACACTTCTAAACTTCTACTTGCATTGGAAAAATGTTCATTTTTCTCTCTATAAGGAAAAAAATATTATCTTACTTGATAAAAAAAATGAAAATTTACACAAAATCTAATTAGAATAAATTAATTGAATTCAACCTTTTTATTTGCATTGATTTTGGGTAAAATATTAGGACGTTTTTAATTATAATAAATATTCGTATGATTATCTATCAATGAACTATGAAAGTTGCAATAAAATGAAAATTCAATAGACAAAATTACAAAGTAAACTATCATCAATCAATATATCATAAAACAGGAGGCAATAGGTGGATGCATGATATATATATTTAAATCTCAACTGTGAGTGCATAGCTGGCATGTCGTCGACGTGGAGCATCGAATGAAATGGCCAATGGTGAAATGGCTGACGAGGAAGGCAAGAATCGGCCATAGCCAACAGAGCTGCTGATAATCAAAACCATTCTTCGGATCAAACTGTAGCTATCTTCTAAAATGCAATTAATAAATACTATGAATTTTCTTTTGATCGAGTTTAGACAGAGATCAAGCAACGAACCTTTCTAGGAATTTATAGCAGTACATCACGTTGTCCAGGAATTTATGCGCACTCAAGCTGAGTTATCCAGTACATCACGTTGAAAGAGACTGTAAATAGTGCATGCAAGACAAAACTGATTAGCCTTTGAATATATGTCTAATCAAACCGTCATGACCTCAGAATAGTATTATGAGATTTCTGTTTCAGACACACATTGAAAATCTAAAAAAAATGTCAAAATTAATATTAACTCCCAAGAAATTAATTGTGAGTAATATATATGTGAAAGTCCATAAACCGATAAATATCTACTTCCTTCCTCCACTTTTGTTTATCCTAATAGACAGTTTTTGTGGTTATTAAGAATTGTGTAAAATAGTATTGGTAATTGAAAAAGTGGGTAAAAGGTGAGATTCATTGGGATATGTTTGTAATTTTATAATGATAAAATGTGTAAAATAGTAATGGTAATTAAGAAAGTTGATAAAATATGATATTAGGTAGAATAATATTGTAAGAAAAGTATAGATATAAAAGGAAAGTGGAAAAACAAAAGGGGTGCCCAAAAAAGAAATAGGACAAATAAACGGGGACAGAGGGAGTAGACATAAACTAGTTGTCCCCGTCGTGTCATGCACGACTATGACTCGATATTTTTTAGATATACTATAAAAAAGATATTAATAAACAAAAATATAATATAAAATTTAATGTAAGTAATTTGTTGATCGTAATATGTATAAAATTTATTTTGTTTTTTAAAATCAAATAAAACAAATGTAAATTTAGATTATTAAGTTTAAATAATGAGAATAATATATACAATGCTCATAAAATGTTATGGTAAATTTTCAAATAATGAGAATAATATATACAATGCTCATAAATTGTTATGGTAAATTTTCAAATTGTGAGTTGCAATAAAAGTAAAGTATTTTGACCAAACTTCTCATAAGGAAATATTTTGATTAAAAAAGCATAGATTTAGGCCTATAATTATCTATTTATATAAAATATTTTTTATAAGGAAAGCAATTTTTTATCATTATAGTTAAATATGACGTGTAAGTGACTGAGTGAAAATAATACGATGTGGCATATGACGTGTCAAAAATTAAATGACATGACTTAAGTAAAAGACGACATGTGGCAAAATTCGATGTGGCGTATTCTAGAAGTGACATGTGGACAAAGCTTATGTGGCGCAATGTGGTGGCTCCAAACCTTATTGCTTTTATATATATAGTAGATTGAGTGGTTTTATCATAATTGTGAGAAATTAATTGAGTGGCTTTATGTTAAAAAATTTTTTATCATAATTTGATAAGATAAATAATTAAATGTGGAGGAACGAGAAACCGAACAGAAAAAAACCGACAGTTCCGGAACCGGTTGAACCGGGGGTCGATCGGTTCCGGTTTCGGAACCGTCGGTTCCATCCCTTTAAAAAAATACCGATGGAAACGCAAAATCGATTTGCATTTTCTACGTTTATTTTTATTTTTTAAAGGTTAGGAACCGAAACCGCCCCGAAACCGAAAAAACGAAACAGAACCGGAATCGGGAACCGAACCAAGGAACGAGGGTTCCCGGTTTCGTGGTTTGCTGGTTCCAGAATCTGACACACCTCTAATTAAATTCGTTTGTGCTGTTCCGATAGAGTTATTAAATAACTAAATGGGTGAAGTTACTAAAACCCTATAGAAAATTAATGAACCTGTCGGAAAAAAAATTAAAAAGAAAAAATTATAAGTTGATATGGAGAGAAAAGAATTTAATCTTAGACGTTGAATTGTTATTTAACGATCAAGATCTTCTCAACTCTATCAATGGAGTTTTTTCACAATTTCACTGGAACTAAATCCTAATTAAATGATAATGCTAGATTACATCGTAGGTGGTAGAAAATCCGGTGTGATATCAATCTTATATACTACACTTCATTTTACAAACTTTTAACGTGAAAAACTATATTTAAATAATAGTATATGACTTATACATTCCTTAAAATAGTGAAACATTTTTGTTGGTAGGTAAAATAATGAAACATTAACAGCGCATAAGAAAAATATTTTTTTCATTAATTTGATTAAATTTCATTCAAATAATTTTTATATTTTAATTATATATACTTACGTAGATTAAAAAAGAGTTTAAAATTCTTCTACTAAGAAAAATATAAATAAACTAGCGTAGTTTCCCGAGCCTTGCGCAGATTTTCTTAAATTTTTTATTATATTTCACTTAATAGTTAAATCTCTTATATAATAAAAAATTATTATATACTCCATTTCACAATACATGTCTTTTTAGCCTTCAATTTATGTTTCAAAAGACATGTCTTTTTGGTTATTTTAGTCTTTAGTTTACATATCTACCCTTATAAATATTAATAAGTTGTTAGCAGCTGTTTTCAATAAAGTAAAAAAGTGAAGTAATAATTGAGGGTATAATAGTATTTTTGATAACTTTCTTAATAAGTGTGTAAATGGGTAAAAGGACATGTATTATGAACGGAGGAAGTAAAATTATATAAAAAAGTTAAATCTCTTATATAATAAAAAAATAGTTAAATCTAAATAATATTATCAAATCATAGATAATCACAAAAAAATACTACGGCTAGTTTTGAATATAATCAAAAGATCATGGAGTAATTAGTTATTAGCTTATTGTCCAATATAAATTTTTTTTTTACAGAAAACGAATATCGGAAGCAAAATAAATATTATAATTTGATTTTTGAGGCTCTGAACGGCCCAATCTTATCCATAGTACACCTTCAACGATCCAATTTGGAAAAAAAGATTTGGCAAAATATTAAATGATCAAAAAAATATTTGGTATCAAAATCGATTTGGAAAAAAAATATTGGTACAAAAATTCAAAATTCCAACTTTCCAAAATATTAAACAATCAAATGAACATTTTTTAATCCAAATCCACTTCAATAGAAACAGTTATAGAATAAAAGATTTATTAAAAGAAAGTTTTTTAATACATTTTTAAATATGAAAAAATTTAGTTTGTATGTAAATTGGAAAAAAATGGTAAAAGAATTTCTAATTCAATTTTCCTCAATTAGAGATTATCAAATATTTTAGTATATCTATTAAATATTATATTACCTATTTCTATTATTTTTAAACATTATTAGTATTTATTATTAATTTTTTTTATTATAAGAGAAAATAATATATATCTATAAATAAATTCATGAAAAGATATCATGCTAAAAGATAAAAGACATTTATACTTATTTTATAATTTTGTGAATTTATTATCTTTAACTTTAAATATTTATATAAGGAAGTTTTCAAAAGATATTATTATTCTAAATAAATATTTATTTGATGTTAAAGATACTGTTAAAAATACTCTTAAAAAATCAAAAATATGCACCAACAACATACTTTTTCTTATAGATATTTATATTCAAATACAGTTTTTTCTAACTTATGCACAGAAATCTTCACCCAAATATGCACCGAGATATGGTT
Source organism: Fallopia convolvulus (assembly GCA_964016875.1). Taxonomy (NCBI): domain Eukaryota; kingdom Viridiplantae; phylum Streptophyta; class Magnoliopsida; order Caryophyllales; family Polygonaceae; genus Fallopia; species Fallopia convolvulus. The sequence continues at coordinate 39,327,067 of OZ024727.1, forward strand.
ATATCTTCACCCAAATATGCACCGAGATATAGTGTAACCATAAGGCATTTTGTCATTTTGGATAAGATCGTAATCTTATATCAAAACTTTATTATATTATCCATATATATTATATTATTTTCTAAATCGTATTTGCAAACAATGATCCAAAATTATACTGGATTCAATTGTTAGAAAAAAACTAATCCAACGTTATTTTAGTTTAAATTAATAAAATAGAAAAATTAGGATTTGATTAAAAAATACGGATAAAATCCAAAATCTATACATTTATAATATACACATATGTAATAACAAAAAAATTGATATAAAAAAAAGAACCCAAATAAAAATATAATTTGTTAAAAAAACTAAAGTAATCTATACGTTTATAATATACACATGTAAAAACAAAAATTGATATAAAAAAAATTAAGAAGCCAAATAAAAATATAATTTGTTAAAAAACTAAAGTATTACTATAAAAAATAGTAGTTTAATATATAAGTTAAAGATAACTCATTCATTGAAAAACTTAAAATATAATTAATTTAATGTGAATGGTATTTAATGAGATTTATATAAGTTGTTTTGATGATAAATAAAAAATTAAAAACAAAAATAAACGAAATTGATGTATTATTTTTGGTAAATATTGAGTGGTGGGTGGAATTTTTTAAACGATTTGAAGTAGACCTGTCAATCGGGTCGGGTCGGACGGGTTCAGGTTCGGTCATTTCGGGTTTGGATCGGGTTAGCGGGTTAGGTCAACTTTTGACAGCTCTAATTTGAAACAATGAACAAATATTATTATGGTAATATATGAAGATTTTTTCCTTATCTAAAAAGATATGAAGATAGTTTGTTGTAAAAATTACAATAACGTATTTTTCTATAAAAGATCATAATTTATAAACATATAAACAGTTCCAATAGACAATGCTTTTGCATTATCTCCCCAAAAAGCCAATTTTCCTTTTGCATTCAAGTGATAATGTGCAATAAAAGATTGTCAAAATAAATTGATTCGTTCATGTATATAACAATAAACCAAAAAAAACAATCCTGACTAATTTTTATTAGCCTAAGATCGGTGCATAATTAAAATTTTTTTATTGGTAATTGATGTAATGTAATTATATTTAGTGAAATTAATAACAAATCATATCGGAGAGAAATCCATAACCTGAACCCTATTTCAATCCATGTTGGTTCTTCTTTGTCTTCCAGCTTCTACCATTTGTATAGGTTTTTTTGCTAGTTTCTGCAATTGTCTATGTATCAACATTTCATTAATATACTCTGTAAATTTTCACATTGACATGGTTAAAATCCCACTAACCATGTGCAATTTAGAGACATCAGGGCGATTTGGATCCAAACGGGAGATTTGAACGACGATTCGAAACAGTAGATCGATCTGGACAATAACTTCATCGATGACATAAGGGAGAACGACGATGATACTTCCGGATCTCCAGTATTGAGAAATAAGATTGTTTATCTACGGGAATAGGAACGAAATCGGTAGCGGGACCTTGGCCTCATCGGTAGCATCAAGGGAGACAGGCGAAGATAATTGTGAATTAGGATGAAGTGGGAGAATGAATTTGCCATTGTGTATAATGACGTTTAAAAAGAAAAATCGTGGCGGAAGCGGTAGAGAAGATGGTAGAGCGATTTTGTATTAATTAATGTATGAAAATTATTTGTAATTATATGTAAATATGACATAAAATATTTTAAAATTGTGGATGTAATTTGTATATGACATGGACATATTTATATGACATGTCTTAACTAATAATTAATTATTGTATGACATGGCATATGATGTGTTAAAATATCATGACATGGCTTAAGGAAAATGTGACATATGGCAAAAGATGAGGTGGCGTATTTTTGGAACGACATGTGGCAAAAGCTGATGTGGTTCAATGTGGAGGCTGCAAACCTTATTGCTTTTATATATATAGTAGATAGATTCATTGAAGGACACAAAAATAATTAAAATATATTTTATGGGTACTCTCCAAATTTTAGATTTTTCACATGACCTAAATTATTTTAAAATTTATAATCCTAGCTAACACATATTCCTTATATAACTATTAACCAAATCTAATACATATGCTACACTGTATTTTTTTTAGGTTGGAGGAGAGGGCGATGGTATCTATATAGTATTTTTTTTTCTAACTTATGCCCTAAGTACATAAGTTGTTTGGTATTTTGAATTTTTGACTTTTTCAAATGGTATTTAATGAATTAATTTTTTCTAATTGGTACCCCCAATTTTTGATTTAGTTTGTTTCCTACCCAAAATCATTTAACCCTTTAATTATTATTGAAAATTACATATTAACTCTTTTTAGAGACATATACTTCACAATTCCAAACGCCATATACTTCAACCAATTTCCTTTTCTAATTTATATGAGATAGTTGTAACCTTCATCTGCTTCTACTCTCTTTTTCTTTTATCAAACAAAGAAAGAAAAGAAGCAAAATGAAACACAATTTAATTACAACCACTTTCGGTTTCTACATTCCTGTTTCTATTTTTTAGGAAATGAATCTCAACCCACCAAAGTTTTGCTTCAAAATAAACCCCATCTAGTATAAAGTTTTCAGTTTTTCAAATTCACCTATATCTTGATCTTGATGTTCGAAATTCTTTAATAGCATATATTGTAACCCTAACTTGTCATACAAGTAACCTTTTTGTACATTTGTATATAATACAATCAATGAATGGAGAATCCCCCAAGGGGTCTTTCATAATTAACGTCTCACATGGTATCACGAGCGTTATAAACCTAACCCTAGCCCACCCTACTCCCCTGCGCCGCCGGTCCTTCTCTTCGGTGCTGCCGCCGTCTTTTTTCCCTCGCCCTAACCTACCGCTTGCTCCGAGCGAGTCTACGCTGCCCGTCCCTCTGTCGTACCCCTCGACGACATTCAACCAATTTTCCTTTGCCCTAATCTCGAACAATGGCCAACGACGACCCTCCCACCGATCAACAGAAGGAGTCTCATGCTGATGGTGCTGCCAAAACAACCACGGTGGATGATGGCGTTCTTACACCAATACAGGTTCTGTCCTCGTCGTCCGGCACGTCTTCCGGGGTTTTCAAGCCAGGCTTTCACTCGGCTCTCGCTATTTCTAATGTCAAGAATCTGATTCCTATTGTGCTCGATATATCCAACACGAAGTACAACTCCTGGGCTCAACTGTTTCGTGTCGCTGCTAGGGCACATCGTGTTCTCGACCATATCGATAGCACCGTTGCTCGTCCTTCTGATGTCGATGACGATTTATGGGATCAACTTGACGCTATAATCTTGCAATGGATTTATGCCACCATCTCTCCGTATCTGTTGCTCACAATTCTCGATAACAATTCCACGACTTTGTCTGCTTGGAATAAATTGAAGGACATCTTCCATGACAATAAGGTGTCTCGGGCCGTCTATCTTCAACATGAATTTTCTCGATGTCACTTAGAAACTTTTAGCTCAGTTTCGGCATACTGTCAACAGCTGAAAGACATCTCTGATCAACTTGCTAACGTTGACGCACCGATCTCAGATCATCAACTAGTTATTAAATTGATCGTCGGGTTAACTCCTGAATTCGACACCGTGGCAAGTTTCATTCAACAAACTAGACCTCTCCCGGACTTCTCTAAAGCACACTCCATTGTTCTGCTCGAGGAGACCCGACGTGCACAGCAGAAATCTATGGCTGCTGATTTGAAGGCTCTCAATGCCACTTCGGAAAAGTCACCGCTGCCTAGCCTAGAAAATCAACCGTCGCAGTCTAATTCAAACACCGATCACGCGTCCAATCGCCAAGGCCGCGGTGGTAGAGGCCGTGGGCGCGGTGGTAGAGGTCGTGGGCGCGGTCGCGGAAATCCGCAGCAGCCTATGCAATTCCAGAGTACTCAATTCGGTTGGGTCCCGTTTCCGTCGCAGCCATCACCGCAGTGGCCGGCATACGTATGGAACCAGCCACCGTGTCCCTACCCCCAATACTCTGGGGGCGGGCATCCTTGGCGCTGCTCCTCGCCAACAACAGCATCAGGCTAATGTCATGTACCCCGAGCCTAGCTATGGCTACAACACGGCCACAGATCTTGCTAATTCGTTCAACACGATGACCTTGTACCCACCGGACAACTCATGGTACATGGACACCGGTGCTTCCTCCAACATGGCTCATAATCCAGGTATTCTCTCTTCCATTACTTCTAAGAGTTCTTTACATTCGGTTATCGTCGGAAATGGCAAGAGAATTCCAACTTCGGGCCTAGGCAAAGCCATAATACCTACTACAAACCGGCCATTATACCTTCAAAATGTTCTTATAACTCCCCAAATTATCAAAAACCTAGTCTCTGTTAGACTATTTACCCGAGATAATAATGTTTCTGTTGAATTTGACCCGTATGGTTTTTCTGTGAAGGATCTTCAAATGGGAACCCATCATTTGAGATGTAACAGTTCTGGTGAGCTCTACCCTGTCACTGCCCTTTCGTCTTCCCCTTCAGCTGTGTCGTTGTCTGCCGTGTCGTCCGTCCCTTGGCATGATCGCCTTGGACATCCCGGACATCCCGTCTTCAATCAATTGCGTCGTTTGCTGCCACCTCGAGTCAATAAGGAGACTTCGTCTTCCATTTGTTCTTCTTGTCAACTAGGAAAACATGTTAGATTACCTTTTGTTTCTTCTCAAACCCGCACTTTAATTCTGTTTGACATTATTCATAGTGATTTGTGGACATCACCTATTGTTAGCTCTGAAGGGCATAAATACTACCTATTATTTTTGGATGATTTTACACACTTTATTTGGGTTTTTCCGATTAAATATAAGTCACAGGGTTTCGACCTATTTGTGCGGTTCCATAAATTCGTTCAAACCCAGTTTCGGTGTGCTATCAAATCTTTTCAATGTGATAACGGTAGAGAGTTCAACAATCATCAATTTCAGTCCTTCTTTCACCAAAATGGGATCAATTTTAGGTTCTCTTGTCCACATACTTCATCTCAAAACGGAAAATCTGAGCGCATGATCCGTACTATAAACAATATGCTGAGAACAATGCATTTTTCATGTACTTATTTTAATTCATTTTCATATTTTCAAATTTAAGTTAAGTGTTGTGTTTATCATTTATGATAAGTTTAAGCTTAATATCTCAATTACCTAATCGATTTTAGTAAAAATCAAATTATTAATTAATAATATCCGAAATTATACTAAAATAAAAATCTTAAGATGTGTATATTATTATTTTTATATTATAAATAGTTTAATTAGGTAAATAAAGATTGGGTTTTAAATTAAGACGTAAGTATATAGTAAATTTGAGTTTTCAGATGATGTAGAAGAGTAAGAAAAACAAATAAATATTTTTAAAAAAAAATTAGAGTGTGTTTTTGGGTTGTGAATGCTCTTATACATTCAAAACTATTTTTTGGTTGTCTTTTGGTTCGCAAGAGCTTTGTCGTGACTACGTCCAATTCAAATGAAGTCACACCTAAATTTAACGAGTGAGTCTTCTAAAGAAATATTTTTATATCGAAGGAAGTTGAATACCAAACCTTATGAACGTGGAACAAATACCTTAAGACATGAGACAACTTCCTTTGTTAAAACTTTTTTTTTGTCAAGGCATCCCATAATCAAAAATCGTTTGAATTGGTACACAATCGTGGGTCCCATAATCAAAAATGGAATTTGAAAATGATTTTTGGACCCATAATCAAAAATGGAATTTGAAAATGATTTTGGACCCATAATCAAAATTGGAAATTGAAAATGATTTTGGACCAGTCAAACTATGGGTAAATCTGTTCTTTCCTTCTCTTTATATTAATGCAATAGTTTCTAAGAAAAATATTCTAAGCATTGTTCACAATAAATATCTACGTAATCTGACCAAAAAAGAATAAATATTTACATACAATAAAATCTATTATTAAGTACTTGTTTGGTTAAATATATAAAATACAATTTGTAGAAATTTAATTTATAGGAATTGATTTTCTAAGTATTATAAATTCTGAAAATTTAAAAAATATGCTTGGTTTAAAATAATTATATTTTGTTTGGTTGAATGTAAAAATTCATCTGAATTTATTTAATATTATTATTATAATCTTTGTCTATGAAAATCTAGAATTTGACTCATAGGTAAATAGAAAATTTGTAATTTAAATATAAAAAAAATAATAAAGATATTTAGAATAAAAATGTAGGAATTTGATTTTACCCGCCCCTACCTAGGTAATTGCAATTCCTCTTTTTTGGAGAAAGTGAAAATCATGAGAATTTAACTTCATGTGTTTTTTCCGTAAAAGAAATTTAACCAAACATATACTCCCTCCGTTTCGCAAAACATGTCCTTTTAGCCCATTTTCTATTTTTTATAAAACATGTCCTTTTAATATTTTTTTCTACCTTTTTCCAAATTTATCCCTACTTTATAGAAGTAATAATTACTCTAAAAATTTTTCTAGGAGGGGTTAAGAGTACACATTTTTCCAAATATAGGGGTAATTTGGGTAAAAAACTCATTCCTTAATAATCGTGTAGTGGACTAAAAGGACATGTTTTGCGAAACGGAGGGAGTATATTATATGCTACTTCCTCGATTTTTCTAAATCATGGGATTTTAGTAGACAACCAAAAAAATGGTAAAATCGAACTCATCTTTCTTAAGTGTCATCCATCAGACTATGTTATGTACGCAAATTTAATTGTTTATTTGCCTCTTTACCTTTATTTTTTAGCATAGTTATTTACCATATTCAACTATTATTATATCAACTATATTATATATAAATAAGAATTATTATTTAATTATTTTAGTATTTACATTCTTTACATATTATAATAATTTTATCTCATCTATTTTTATTGTTTACCGATTCAACTATATTATTAATAAGCAAGTAAATATTTATCTATTTATTATTTAATTATTTTAGTATTTACATTCTTTACATATTATAATAATTTTATCTCATCTATTTTTATTGTTTACCGATTCAACTATATTATTAATAAGCAAGTAAATATTTATCTATTTTTTAGTATTTACAACCTATATATTATAATAATATTATCTCAAGTGTTATTATTACTTGCCACATTCAAATATTGAATGAAAAATTAAATCACCTATTATAATAACTATTTTTTGCATGGGTCCAGATATGGTGTGAAAGGACGCCCATGCGAAATAAGAAAGAACATGAGTCATTGGATGGGGAGAAATTAAGGGTGTGTATCATTTTTAAAAAGGGGAAAACGAAATAATAGTTTTTTGGCGAATTATCCGTATATTTTTCGAAAAAAATGAATATAGAATGTGCGTGTATGATGTGCATCAAGATTGTTTCTTTGTGCATCAAAATTGGTTGTATGTTCATAAAAATGGTCAAATGTGCATCAAAATTGTGTGCATAAATATATGATTTTGCATTAAAAGTAGTCATATGTGTATCAAAACTAACAGTCATATATGCATCAAAAGCATCCATGTGTTCGTCAAAACAACTTATAAACCCTGGTTTTCGTCAAGGAGGCACCCTTTTATGTTAGGTAAAATTCATTTACCGACTAGCATCCACAAACCTCTCTCGCTCATGTGCTTAAGTCTTTGGTGCCACAACTCTCCAATTAAATCGACAACTACATTGGCTTCATCTCTATGAACCCTGGCTTGCATCACATACAATAAATTTTGTTTCTGTGATCGGGAACAATCAAACTTCCCTTGGAGTCTTTTCATTTACCACCATTTAAGCTACTATGGTAGCCTTCATCGTCAAGCCTGCCAACAAATATCAGATTCAATTTGACATCAGGAACATGATGAACATCTCCCAACATCAACTTGAAACTTATGGAAGTCATCAAACAAATACTACCCAAGAAAACAACATTGCAAGAGCCATCATTTCCCATCCTAACATAGTCGTAGTCACTAGAGATATAGGATGAGAAGTACTCTCTATATGGAGTCGAGTGATATAATGCGCCTGAATCAATCACCCAAGTGCATTCATCATTGGCTAGGTTCAAAACACTTTGACCGCCAATGAGAAACAACTCCTCTTCATTTGTTGCAATAACAATGGTGTCTTTCTCCTTTGAAGGTTTCTTTGACATCTTTGTCTTTTCACCTTTTTCTTTGCCCTTGTCCCTCTTCAACTTTCGACAATCCTTTTGAATTTGTCATGCCTTCTCACAATAATAGAAAATGAATTTTCCTTTGGAGTTTGATCTCCCTTTGGACTTGTCTCGATTTTGAGAACCTCTTTGCTTACTCCTTCCTATGTTTCTGTTGTTGGAGTCTTGTGCCACATTTTCTTCTGACTAAGATTGTGAGGAGGATTCCATCTCCTTTCTTCTTGTCTCTTCATTCAAGAGGCTCATTTTTACCTCTTCAAAAGATAGCTTGCCCTCTAGGGACGGATTACTTAGTGACACAACAAGAGTTTCCCAACTATTCGTCAATGTGGAAAGTAGCAACATGACCTGCAACTCATCATTAAGCTTCATCAAGCTTACGTCAACTAATTTACCAAGTCCATGAATCTTCTCATGTGTACAACAATGCTTTCTCCATCCTTATACTTCAACCTCACAAGTTGTCTCATCAATGGAGTCTTATTTAGAGCGTTTTCCGTTCATTAACGTCTACTAGCTTATGCCACATCTCATAAGCATTTGTGTCATTGGCCACATGTTAAAGTATGCTTATATTAGCATATTGTCTTCTACCAAAAAATCATATTGTCTGATCGTAGTGATGACTTTTCGGTTCAAAATCTTCTATTCGGATTCAGTTGCTCATGTCGTTGTATCTTTATTCAAGACCAACTCATAAAGATCTTTCACAAACAAGAGATCTTCCATCTTAATCTTCCTATCTGACTAATTGCTAGATTTCAACACAATCATTCCCTAAAAACTGACTTTCTCTTCAATCAAATACATGCTTTGATACTAGTCTGTTGTGCGGAAATAAGGATTGTTGATGGATCAAGCGTTTTACCAAGAAGTACTCAATAAACAAGCAACAAATCAGGTTAGATAAGATACCAAAATGAACAGTAGAGCACACAAGTTTTTTTACGTGGAAATTAAACCCCAAAGTGGGGAAAAAACCACAAGAGCTTTGTAGATACCAAATATTTCGCTGTAAACAAGATTATAAGTGGGTACACCTTCTCTAGATAGCACTAGTGGAATACACGTTTATCAAGGTTCAACCTTGGCGCACAGCAAGATAGATCTTCACCTTAGAGGTGGATAATATTCAAGAGAACAAATGAAAAATGGATTATGCAAAAACCAGTCCTGGGAAGCTCGAAAACACAATTCAATCGGTAGATGAGAGATTTAGTATAGTAGGAACAACAATATGAAATTTCAGCCCAATCAAAGGTTGTTTAATTAGTTGTCGATAGGAAGATCAAATCTGAGGTACCTACGAGATTCTTCTACCACTCTTCCAGACGTAGGCGTTTGATGGAGCAAAGCTCTCCGCTGAACTGGGGTGGCAATGACAAAAAAAAAAAGGGACCGGAATGTATAACAAGTTTAATATGTATAATATGGTCTACGGTGTTATACGATAACATGAGAGGTTATAAATGCCATACATGTCTTAATTCACGTGTACGTCAAGGTCAATTACGTTGCATAATGAAGTTTAGTTTTGAATGTTTGAGCAGCCAGTGAGTAAATGAATGATAGGTACGTTCTTATGCATTATCACATTCCAATGTATTTGGGCTAAAAAGACAGAATCATCATTTTTTTTAGTACTTAGTCATGGCTAGGATAAATACCAAGGCTTGCCCGTGCGACTGGGGACAGGTGGCTAAGTACTACGGAGTAAAAAAAAAACTCTATACGCGTACGTTACAAGACCGACCAGCTTAAATTATTAAAACGGATGATGATACGTAGGTAGGTAGCCAGGTAGGGCCCTCTGTTGAAATTCCCAGCCATGAGCCATGACCATGTAACCCAGTTGTTTGAAAACAATGGTAGTTGGCCGATTCGATTTCTGCGTTCACAAAGCTAAAGGTAAAAGAGGCCATCTTGCTCACTAGTTTCCGTTTCCTGATCGAGCTCCCGTCTTCGCTTCTTGCAGCTAATTAAGGTGCCACCCATTTTTGACTTGATGCCTACCAAGTGTTTGACAATTTGCCTGCAAAATGTGATTGTTGCCCGATTCCGGTCCTTGCTAAATAAAGATTTGACTTCATTAGCCGTGTCAATTTTGTTTATTGCATGTGATCATTTTGATCTTTTCATACCGGGGTCTGTTTATGCAGCGCGCACATTCTTCAGAATGCTACCTGTTCTTATCGCTTATGATGGCCTATGGCCAGGGAATTAATTAATTGTAATTCTGGGAGATGACGAAATGATATAGTACGTCATCTTTTGTGATCTCACATCGATCATGTAGGGCTGAACCTAGCAAAGTCCTGAATTGCTGGGTCATCCTCATCCTAACAAAGCCCCTTCTTATGAGTTATGACTTATTTGATACGGTGTATAATTAAGGCTAGCTACTCCTTTGATGCTTCTGTTGCGACATGTGTTCTCAAGGAAGAGTTCTTGCTACAACTTCACACACTCCAGAACATATATTGCATATACTATAAGTCTATAATCGTTAAATTGGACTTGACCAAAAAAAATAAAAATCGTTAAATTGGAAATCCATAATTTTAATGTCATTTTACATCTGAAAACAGCCTCTAAAAATTATAGTTAAAGCTTTCTTAATTGGTTATATGAAAGATTTCGTTTTAATATATAGCCAGCTGGAATTACATTTTAGATAGTTACTAGTTGTACCCGTCGTACCATGTACGACTACGATTCAGTATTTTATAGACATTATAAATAGGATATTAATAAATAAAAATATAAAATAAACTTTAATATAAGAAATTTTATTGATCATGCCCATAGAATGTATAACTTTTGTAATCAATATAAATGGTTAAATTAAATATTGAAAATGAAGATATATTGTTAAGATAAAAAGATAAAGAAAATCCAATTTTATTAATTTAAATTAAAATTCGATTTTTTATTTTTTATTGACATTTACATATAATCTTAGTCATCAACATAAAATTATATCTTTTCTTCAAAATAAAAATATATCAACATAACAAAATTTGTTATTTAAAATCTTATCATTATATAGATATAAATTTTATACTTGGAGCTCAAGCCTTGTTAAAAGATAAAAAAAAATATACTAAGACCCTAAATCTAGTTAAGAGATATAAATATTAAATTAATATGGAAAATATCATCTCATAGGAATTTATGTATATAAAAATTATATAAATATGTTATCTATTGTAGTAAACTAATACATAATCCATAGATAGAAAATTATATACATAAAAAATTATATAAACATGTTATCTATTTAGTATATATAGCAAGAATATAAGTTGTTACAAAATTTATTAAAATATAATTTCACATTAATTTATTCAAAAATGCCACGTAGCGCAAATTTTACAACAAACTTGAGTTCTACTTTATAATGTATTAGGGTAGATTGAAGCTCTAGTTTCCATATATTTTCATTAGGGGGCATTTAGGAACTCCCTTACAGCAAGTTCAGCATATATAGCTCTTGTGGAAAGGAAGTTTCTGAACTTTGGTGGCCTTGAGTATTGGGCTTCCCAGCAAATTTGGCAGTGGGCTTAATGCGAATGGCCCAAATTAATAGAGGTGTGATCCAACACAAGATGCACTAAAAGAAGATTCTATAATTGGTGGGCCAAGTAGTAGAGCATTGGTGGCCGAAGTAAATGTTAGGCGTGTGTGAAAACTATAAGAAGAATTTAGCAATTAGTTTATGATAATACAAGGCAAACACTAGGTTACCCGTACATTATTGGGCAAACCTAAATCATCACTGCAGATGATCTTGAGAAATTCCACAACAATAGGACATTGACTAACATTGAAGCTTAATCAATCTAACGATAAATCATTACAAACTGGCAACTATTGCGCTTGAAGGGCAAACTGTTGAAGGAGAGGTGTTGAGATGAACCTTCTTGCAATAAAATCTGTTGCACTATTACATTCCCTGTAGCAATGACAGACTAGAACATTCGGAATAGCATTAAGCAAAGAATTAATATCTTGGATTATGGAAAAAATTCCCAAGGGATTTTCCAAACTCTTTTAATCGAATTGATCAGAGAAAGATTACCTCCTTCAATAATGACATGAGAAAACTTAGACGCCACCACAAACTGAAGACCAAACAAAAGAGAAAACGCTTCAACTTGTAAGACGTTCATAGACGGAACCTCTTTCCTATCCAAACCAATAATTTTACTTTTATGATCTCGTGCAATAAAGCTTACAAAGGTTTTTGAATTTTGTTTTTTCGAAGCATCGGAATTTAATTTTATCCAATTTGGAGGAGGTTTAACCCAGGCCATATTGTTTCGCCTTTTCCTGACTGAAGTTTTAATTGGAGCAATCGGATTGGCCGAGTTCCATTGTAGATATTGTGAGAATGCTAAGTTGTCTGGAAGGCAATTCGAGGTAATCCTTGATGGATTAAAAATAATAGCGTTCCTATGACACCAAACATACCACCATAAAAAGCACATTTGGTTAGATTTGACATTAGATTTCAAAGTTGTATGCAAATTATCGACAAAATCACCTGCTGACTGAATTGAAAAAGCAAGATTTAATTTCGTTCCTAAGTTAGAGATCATTTTCTGAGAGAAAGGGCAATAAAAGAACAAATGATTGACCGTTTAATATCATTTTAACACAACACACACCAGTTCGGAACTATTAACATATCTATTTAACCGCTCCGTTGTGGGGAGGCAATCAGCACAAGCTTTCCATAAAAAAGATTTGATTTTAGGTCGAATGTTAAGCTTCCAAATCCAACCAAACCCAACCAGAGGCCTGGGAGGAGAATTCACTAAAGACGAAGCTGATTTAGCAAAGAAGCAACCATCTGCCTCAGGAATCCAAACCAAATGATCCTCAACACCGCTCATCGGAATACGAATTTGAAGGATAAGGCCAATTATATTCGTTGGAAGAATACGAGAAAGAGCCGAAATATCCCAAGATAAGTTATGTAAAATAATGTTCGAAACTCGAAGCATAGGATTAACGTTGTCGTAATAACTTGTCAGGTCAAAATTTCCAATCCATATCTGAGACCAGAAATTAATATTTTTGCCATTACCGAGCATCCACCGAATTCCCAACGAGAAAGGCTGGCGAATACTGAGAAGGCGGCCAAAATGCCAAGAAGTAGTAAAAGAAGGTTTTCTTTGAAATTGAAGCACGGAACTCGAACCAAGATACTTATCAGTAACAATCCGAACCCAAATATTTGACGGTTGAGTCATGATTTTTCATAATAATTTCATTTGAAGAGCTGAATTATTAGCCTATGCCGAGCGCAAGCCCAATCCACCCTCTGATTTCGGACTGTAAATTTTATCCCAACTAATTAACGGATGGTAATTAGGTGAGAATTTGTTCCAGAAGAAGTTTTTGTTTATTTTGTCAATTTCCTCCCAAACCCCTTTCGGGAGGAGGAAAGATTGCATTAGGTAATTAACGTGACCCATCAGATTGGACTGAATAAGAACCACCTGTCCAGCTTGGGAGATAGAATTAGCCTTCCATTGAGAAAGTTGTTTCTTTAAGTTTGAAATAGATTTTGTAAAAACATTATTCTGCACTCTACCTTTTAAAATTGGAATACCCAAATATTTTTCCATAGAAAAAGTAATCTGGATATTAAGAATACTTGCCAGAGAAGTTGCAAGAGGCCAAGAGACATTTGTAGAGACCTGAAAAGTACTTTTATGAAAATTTATTGATAATCTAGATTTTTTTTAAAAAAATTTCACGCTGTTCTCTAATGAAATGCATATTTGTGTGCGTAGCCTCAACCAAAATTTGGGTATCATCCGCAAAACAAAGAAAAGGAAGACAAACCCCATTTTGACCAGCTGGATACCTACGCGACGATTAGTGTGTAAAGATTCTTTATGTAAGGTTCTTGCTAAACACTCCCTCCGTCCCTAAATGTTTGTCCTCTTTCCGTTTCCATCGTCCCTAAATGTTTGTCCTTCTCCCCCTTCTTTCCTTTTATATCTACATTTTTCTTACAATATTACCCTCATTCAATATATCTCTATCCATATCATCCAATAAAAAATCAACTACAATACCCCTTTTAGTCATTTCCTTTCTTCTTCTCTTTCTTCTCACCTTTATCCATCAACATCACACTCTCTCCCCTCTTCCTATTGGCTACTTTTTCCTCTCTTTTTTCTTCTTAATTTGTGTGAAATTGTTCTTTTAGGACAAACATTTAGGGACGGAGGGAGTATTCCATTGCTATAACAAAGATGAATGGAGCAATAGGGTCTCCCTAACGAATTGCAAATGAAGGCTTAAATTCTAAGCCCGGAGCATTATTAACTAGGACAGACAAAGAAGACGTCGAAGTGAATTTAGCAATTAGTTGAATCAGGTCGATCATCCTAGACAGAATTTTAGGTTTTATTTATTATTACTTAAAACTTCTTTTTATCCTGATTTCTTAATTAATATATTAATTAGGCTTTTGATAACTTTTTAGGACTAGGCTTGCCTTATTTAATTATTGGTAATATTAATTTTTTATATTTTTATTTAATTTTATTAAAGCCATAAAAATTGATCACAAATTGCCCCTCGAATGTCACGGATTTTTCATACGAAAGCCTGACATTCGAATCATTGTGGGAGCGAATTTGGGGAATGCTCGTCGCGTAATTCGTTTACATACTATGAGATCGCTCGTTCATATATTCGTATATGGTTCGATATACTCATTGGTGTACATCTAGTGAGATCGCTTGTTCATATATTAGTATATGGTCCGATTCGCATTCATTCGTGTACATCCAACGAGACAGCTCGTTCATATATTCGTATATGGTCTGATTCGCATTCATTCGTGTACATCCATTCTTTTCCTGTAAAAAATTCTTCCTACCAAAATGTTTGCAAGCATAAAAACAAAACAAAACCCCAAAGTGTTTAAACTACACTCTAATGTCACGGGTACAACGGAAAACAAAAATGTAAAAACGTAAAAACCTAAAGTCGAAGCCTCATTAAAACCTTCCACCGGAAAAACCACGTTGGAAAACCCGACGGTAGGAAAGAGTACCCCATTGTTCATATCTTAACTATCCCATGCTTCCTAAGCGATTTCAAATAAGTTTTCTTTCCCTTTGCTTGTCCTAATGTCGTACCCTTTTGAGCCAAGACATTGCCACGTTGCTACCTGACGTGCATTCACCTTAGTAATTCATCCTTGATATGGGAATTGTGATGCAATGTGAAATGTATTGCGTGCATGGAATGAAGCCATGGCCTTCCTAGTATTAAGTTATACGCAGATGGGACGTCAACTATCACGAATTCAGCTTCCACGCTTTTTTCGACCAATCGAACCTGCCTGCACAACAATCATAGTGGGAACACCGGTTATGCTCTCAATCCGACCAGTTGCATCGAAACTTCATCCAAGTTGTTCTCCTTTAGTCATAGGGTTGGAATAGCTCGTAATACATTATTTCCACAAAGTTGCATGCATCAGCTAGCGCTCTTTTTACTCCGCACCCATTGAGGTCCACCGTTAGAATTAACGGGTTGTTGTGTGGTGTTTGCACTTTACTTAAGTCGTCCTCGAAGAATGTCATACTAGTCTGTATCCCTGGTCGTGGGTGCTTGAGTTCCCATACCGCATTTAGCACTTTATACTAATGCGTGCTTTCTTGGTAGGCAGACCTTTACTCGTTCGTCTTTTTACGACGTGTCAATAACTTGGATTACTTGTTTGTGCCGCTTTTCCTCCGACTGCTCGCGCTGCTCAAGTAACGAGCGTTCTTTCTTGATTAAATCTTTCAAGTTACTCTTCGATACCATTCTTCCAATGTATCTCTTATATGGCTGACAATCTTCCATCATTCTTCCCTTACCGTGGTGATATGAGTAGAATTGTCATCTATCGCCCTTCTCCTCACCTCCGTATTTTTCCTTTGGCCATGCGAAATAAGGCACGTCTTTGAGTTCAGGCAGGATTCGATATATTGGGATTTTGAATGTGGTCATAATGGCCCGGGTGACTGTCTTTTAATATCCTTTGACTTGGTTGTTATTGGGGGGGTTATCGATGACATTCTCCATGGCAGGTTGTTGCTTGGTATTTTGGTGGTGAACTAGCCGCTTTTTCTCGGCTGCCCCTAACGTCTTCGTATAATCGCACGTATTGGCGCATGTGCTCTTGTAATTGGGAGTCCTTAAGGTGAAATTTTACCTTAGCTTGCAATCTTTAGAGATGGCCAACCTTAATGTAATACTTGTGGACTTTTCATCATATCCTTCGATTTCGATGTACAATTACATGAATTTGGTGGCAAAACTTCTCAAACGATCTCCCGTCTTTATAAGAGGCATGACTAAACTATCTAAGGATGTTAGATCACGACTGTTAGCGAGGAAGCGATTGACAAACTCCTCGGCCAGCTGATCCCATGAAAGGATCAAATTTTCATGAAGCGCGTGGAACCATTTTGCCCTAAACATTTTGCACATCAACGCTTTGTTCGATACCAAAGCGCCATCTTGCGAGTGTATGTTATAATATGATTTATGAGATTGCTTTTTCCATCGTATAGCTCGAATGAAGGTGTCGGGAATTTGGGAGGTGGTTCCCACTGTCAAATCATGCGACTAAACGACGCTGATGTTAGACGTGTGAGTTTTTTATTTTCATGTTCCTAGGCCGAAACCATGGCATCTCCTTGATTGTTCAATAGTTGTCGTAGCCGCTCTTCGATTATGACACTTTGATCTAGCTTGGACGGGGGTTGCGACTCGCACCTCTATTCTTTCGACTTGACGCTTCAAGCCCCTCCTCGTCCTCTTAGGAGGTCTCCTCGGAGTCAACAATCTCTACCATATCGGATTCAACTTTTTTCCATAATTGGTGCTTCCGGGCTGTTCATCCTTGCGTTGGAATGACCCTTCCTTTGGATGCTGTTTCCGAGGGTTATCTCGTGAGTATCACATTTTATCCAGGCTTCATCCCTTTTCATAACGCTCATTTTTTTCATGATTTGGGGTAGATTACCTATTTTCCCGATATTCCAGAATGGCACGACTGTCCTCCTCTTGTTGAACTTTACGTGTCCTATGTTTAAGCCGCTTTGGGTCCTAGCTCGTCATCATCGTCTTCGTCCATCCTCCATCTTACATGGCTTGTAACATCGCGGGGGGACCCGAGGGCTTGTTGGTCTCTCGATCCATTTCTGTATCACTCATTATATATATATATATATAATAACTCAGTCATTCATTTCAAATGCATATCCCATTTTTGCAAAGTAGGGTTATGAAAATCCCCGAGAAGCGACCTGTCGTATTGTATGTGCCAATTGTCATTTAGCTAATAAACCCTTGGATATTGAGGTTCCACAAGAGGTCCTTCTTGATACTATTTTTGAAGCGGTTGTTCAAATTCCTTATGATATACAACAAAAACAAGTTCTTGTTAATGGTAAGAAGAGGGGTTTGAATGTAGGAGTTGTTCTTATTTCACCGAAGGGGTTTGAGTTGGCTCCAACCGATCGTATTTCTCCTGATATTACAGCCTTGATAACACTAGCAAGTCCGTCGGTGGTCCTAGTTGTTGTTTCCACTGCCTCTATCGGGCGCTTTCCTTGCACTTTCTCTAGAGATGCCTTCAGACGTCGTATTTCCTCTTGTGATTCCGCTAGTTCTTTTTCATGTCTTTTGGCCTCTCGAATGGCTTCCAACTCATTCCCTTTGGGAATTGCTTCCAAAACCTAGGGTTATGGGTTTAAAATGGCATCGTCTCACATGGCGACGAAATTTGACGTGAGGCAATTTGGTGCTTACGGATGATGATTCCCTAATATGGGGGTTCGGCGTTGGCGGCTGGGCAAGCAGACTGGCGAGCACTGCTTTAGACTCATTCCCCTTGGCGGTGATGTTAGGCGACAAGCTGTTGTGGAAGGCGCGGACTGGTCTTCTCTTCCCACAAACGGTGCTAATTGTTTTAGTAGTTTTTGATATCTTTTTAGGAATGGGCTTTCCTTATTTTTTTGGTCGAAGGAGAGACAGTACTCTCCGGCCCCTCATGGGGGCATTTTATTAATAAAAGAAATGAGCTAAGTAGTCAGCAAACGGGATATAGCTCGACCCCTAACATCTCCAGAAAGAAAGGAAAAAACACCCTCTGGCGGGTCACACAATACATGAAACCCTAAACTAAATGAAAAAGCTAAGTTTGCAAGGAAATCTGCAACAGAGTTAGCCTCTCTATAAATACGTCGGAATTGGATAGTCCAATTCCTACTAAGAAAGCATTGGCATTGCGCAACCAAGCTAAATAGGGGTGATAACTATCCACAGATTTGCTCAAAAGTAAACACACAAGTTGTGAATCTAATTCTAAGCAAACGCTCTTGTATCCCTGATTCCAGGCTAAACGAAGGCCCTGCAACACTCCCCAAAGCTCCGCCATAGGAACAGTGCACATGCCAATATAATGGACAAAGCCTACCTACCATTGGCCATTGGAATCCCTGATAACTCCACCAGTAGCAGCCGTTCCATCTTGTCTGACCGATCCATCAATATTGACTTTAACCCAACTCTCCCGGGGTAGCTCCCACCGAATAAAAGCTTCAGCTCTACTCAGCCGCTCTACTCCACGAACTAGCACGGCTTGCTCATAAGCAGCAACCTGATTTAGAACAAAAGTCACTCGGTTCCCTGAAAAGCCATTATTTTGGAACACACAACAATTACACCACTTCCATAACCTCCAAATCGAGGTAACAAAAATGCAAGCCCAATCAATCCCACTTTCATGAGAAAGCCCACAACAAATATTAATACGAATCCACAAAGCAAAATTAGACTCGAAGAATACTTCATTGGCAAGAGGAGGGTGGAGATCTTCCCAGAACCGCGTTGTAATATTACAATCACGAAAAAGGTGGATCAACGACTCCTCCTCGATAGAACATATCGAGCAAAGGACATTAACGGTGATGTGGCGCCTAACCCGCTCTACATTAGTGAGAATTACGCCTTTGAAAGCAAGCCAGAACATACGAGCCCGTTCCACCGCACGTAGCTTCCAAATATTCTTGAAAATGTCACGGTCAATGTTAAACAGTCCATGCTCCTCACGAACGTAATCATAGGCTGACCCCACAGTAAATGAACCAGTACTAGAATATTTCCATGCTAACACATCCAACATGGAAATCTCTTCATTAATTGCAACCGAAGCAAGTTGGAGAAGAGTTGAAACTACAAGCAGATTAGCCAACGCATCCGAATTCCAGCCTACACCATCCGTCCAAAAATATCGGACTGATTTACCAATTAACTCCGTTGTAATCGAATTAATGGCAACGTCCACGAGCGGAAAATTACCGATCCACACATCGAGCCAAAATCTCACAAGTAAACCATTACCTACACACCATCGGGAACCGGGAACAACAACACGGTTCACACCAGTCTTAACACTCTTCCAAACATAAGAAGAATTAGCTCGCTCCACCCCCGAAGGCCGAATATACTTGGCTCGGAGAACATTTATCCATAGCTTATTATATTCCGTTAGAAAACGCCATCCAAGTTTACCCACAAGTGCAATGTTAAGCTCTTTGTGGAGAAAGTTTCTCCCACATCTTAATTATGAAACATAACTTGCCTACTATATAAGCACTTGGGTTACTCCTCCTGTTGCCAATTGGTTTTAGGATGGAACCCCATGAGCTTATGTGTTAGGCCCATAACGCGCTTATGCGCATGGGCGGACGTGTGTACCCACGTCATATTGGCCCGCCGAAATTTAACATGGTATCAGAGCCTGTTCGGTCTGGGTCCGGATTCCTAGTCTAATGGGCTAGCCGGCCTTAAGGCACGAAAACGTCAAGTTGCAACTGGCATTATTGCAAGACCAGACAGTTACACTTGAGGGGCGTATGGAGAAAGTTTCTCCTACATCTAAAATATGAAACATAACTTGCCCAACATATATAACATTGAGCTACTCCTCCTATTGTCAATTGGTTTTAGGATGGAACCTCATGGGCTTGTGTGCTGGGCCGAACGCGCATATGCGCATGAACCGACGTGTGTACCCCCCACGTCATATTGGCCCACCGGAATTTAACATGGTATCAGAGCATGTTCGGTCTTGGTCCGGACTCCTAGTCAAATGAGCTAGTCAGCCTTAAGGCATGAACGTCAAGTTGCAGCTGGCATATTGCGGGGCCAGGTAGTTGCACTTGAGGGGGTGTGTGGAGAGTGTTTCTCCCACATCTTAAATATGAAACATAACTTTCCTACTATATAAGCACTTCAGTTACTCCTCCTATTGCCAATTGATTTTAGGATGGAACCCCATGAGCTTATGTGTTAGGCCCATAACGCGCTTATGCGCACAGACGGACGTGTGTACCCTCCACTTAAGGCCGGCTAGCCCATTAGACAGGAGTCCAGACCCAGACCGAACAGGCTCTGATACCATGTTAAATTCCGGTGGGCCAATATGACGTGGGGGGTACATACGTCGGTTCATGCGCATATGCGCATTCGACCCAGCACACAAGCCCATGGGGTTTCATCCTAAAACCAATTGACAATAGGAGGAGTAGCCCAAGGTTATATATGTTGGGCAAGTTATGTTTCATATTTTAGACATGGGAGAAACTTTCTCCACACTCTTTCATGGACCGTAAACCCAAACTGCCTTCACTCTTCGGCCTAGAAATCCCATCCCAGGCTTTCCTTATTTAATTATTGGTCATATTACGTGTTTTATTTTATTAATTCCATAAAAATTGATCTCATCTACTATGGGAGATGTGAAGGTCTACGTTCTTTTATGTGAATTAGTAGAGGAAGTAGAAGCTCAATGAATAAAGGCATATATAGCTAGAGTTAAGCATTGAGAAGTAGAAGCTCACTGAATAAAGTCTTATCGTGGATCGAGGAAGAAAGAAGTGAGTCGAGCCCGATCCTAACACCAAGCAATGCATTGCTTGGGATTGTTTCATATCCAAGAGAACCATGGTGGAACTATCGACGGAGCACCGATAGAAAGTTTGTCCATATTAAAGTCTTATAGAAACAAATGGAAATGATAGAGTGCCAACAGGTTTAAATGCCCACCATGAATCCAATAAGTAAAGGAGGAAGTTCCAATGGAGTTGATTGGGCGAAGAGGAAATGTCGCTGTTTACAAGTGCCTTCTATAAGGTTGATGTAATAGGGCTATAAAAAAGAAGTTGTAGATGCCATTGTAAGACATGAGTGAGTAGATCGTAATAGAGCACAAGACTTGTTTTATTTCCAAATAATTGTAATACACCAATATAAAGAAAGCTTGAGGTTTGATCCTCAATGTTTTGATTTCATCTTTGTGTTTAGAATATCGTTCGAGAGTTAGTTCTTGGTTCATTGCTAATGTAACCTCATTTTTAAACAAAAGGTGGTTTGTTAATTTTCTGTCCAAAACTATTTGGTGCCCACTATGGGGATACATTAGTAGAAAAATTGACCATAATAATTACACTTTTTGTTCAAAAGAATGGAAAATAACAACAATCCCAAGGATGCAACACTGGGTCCTATGAAGCAAGTTCAAATTTCCTCACCACCAACACTAGCAAGGTTCCCGTAGGACATAAAGGCCTTGCAAAAGGATCTAGACGAGCAAAGAAGCCGAAATGCCTTGTTAACAATGACAAAGACAAGGTCAGATGCATAGGTGTTGTAGTTGATTGAAGTGAATGCACGATTGCAACCCTAGTTATAGTCAGCAATATCGGCTGCCATTGGAATGAGAGCCACAAGGAACATCCAAGGGATTGTGACTCATCAAAACATGGATGAGGCCACCAACTTAACGCCTCCACCGTTTCATGGTGGGGGAGCATATAGAAGTGGGGGACTCATAATGCCGTCATCGAAATTCATTAGAGCAACAACATCTACATAGATTGCTCCTAGAGGGGCGATCTACTTGAGATAAGACCCAAAGACTACAGCCGCAAAAGAGGCAGCCCTCACTCAACAAGAACTCCCAAATCTGGGAGAATTAACTCCTCACCTACCTAGCATGAAAGAATTCATTGATTAACCTATTTTGGAGCATTTATGCACCCTCGAAAACCAGATATAAAGAGTCCTTGGGTTGCCTCGCCTAATTGAGGAGAACACTCTTGGTGGATATGAAAATTTTCTATTCACGGAGACAATTTCCCAAGTAGAGATTTTGAACAAGTTCACCGTGCCCAAATATCTAGTTTTGATGACATGGGGGATCTAGATGAACATGTCTCCATCTACAGGAAAAAAACATATGGTCAATTCCATCAAAAGTGAAGCCCGGGAGGTAGTGATGTCCAAGAGTTTGGGCTTAGCCTTAGCAGGACCTGATTTGAAATGGTTTATCAACATTTCCATGGGAACTATTAGATCTTTCATAAATTTATTGAATATATTTAGGTCTAGTTTGGCAACAGTCAAAAACTGGAGGTGTAATCCAACGATCCTTACAAGATCACGCAACAATCAAAAGACACCCTCCGTGCCTTCCTCAACCTTTTCAACATTGAAAGGGTAGGCATCGTTGATTATGATACTACCACAATAGTGGAGGCATTTCGTAGGGGACTATTCAAGGTGTAAAAACCTTCTAAGGACCTGACACGTTATCCTTGAAAGAGTTTTAAGGATGTATAAGGGAAGACCATGGCTTAGCTACACCTTGAGGAGGATGAGGTACATGCTATGGTTGATTCAATGGAAGACCGCCTAGAGTGGAAACCAGTTGTAAAAAACCAAAAAGATCGATAATCTCATCCCTACTTGTGTTCAAAGCATGAACCAACCCAATTCAATGTAATTAATGCCCAATGAAACTGAAAATGATGGTGCCTCCCTATTAGTAAGATGCTGATGATGAGAGTGTTGGAGAAACGAGAGGCACCAGTTTGTGTTCCATGAAGCCGATGTTGATGAAATACTAGATTCGCATCATGATAGTTTGGTAATATCCTTTTCTATTAGTAATGTGTTGATGATGAGAATGTTGATTGACTCATGTAGTTCTACTAACCTTTTGATGCTTCATGTCTTGCGGGAGATGGGTTTGACCGACCACGATGTGTTGAGGAGATCGATGGTGCTTGTCGCTTTTAGTAGAGGGGTTAAGAACACAAATGGGGATAATAATGTCAATGTATTCTAAAGGTGTCAATAAGCAAGTGATATTCTTTGTTATTAATTGTTCATCCACCTACAATGTGATCCTAGGCCGCCCTTGGATTCATGAAATGAAAGTGGGGCCTTCCACGTACAATAAAATCATAAAGTTTTTAGGGAAGAGAGGACTAGTGATTTTCTAGGGAATAATATAAAACGACGATAAATTCGACCTCAACTCAAAAGAAAAATGGGATGTGGAGGGTTTACATCGACTTCAAGGAATTTAAAAAGGCATGTCCTAAGGATCCATTTCCAGGTCCTCAGATTGACGCCACAGTAGACGCAATTGTAGGTCATGAGCTCCACACTTTTATTGATCCCTACAATGGCTAAACTCAAATACCGATGCATCACAATAATAAAGAAAACAATGTGTTTATTAAAAGAGGTTAATGGTGGGTAAGAGAAGTTACAAAGAAGTTGAAAAGAGGTTGAGAGAATTTGAGAGGTTGTTAGGAATTTTCTCTCTCTAGAACCACCCCAACATCCATCCTTCTTATCCACATGAATGGCCGGCCATGGAGCCATAAAATGGCCCATTAAAATCGTCCATTTCAGCCTTAGAAAAGCCCAAGGAATGCTAAAGGCCCACAAGTGTTGGCCTAAAATTGCTCCAAACAAAGCCCAACATCATGCCCATATTTTAGCCCATATAGCCAACCCACTTGGCCCAACAACATGCCTATAGGGTTGGCCTAATTCAGCCCAAAGCAAAACCCAAAGTGTTGGCCCACCACAACCCACATGCGCTAGGTCCAAACTAGCATATCTAGATACCAAGCTAGCATGGAGCTAGGCAGGCCCGGCCCAAAGGCAGGGGCAGGCTGGGCGCAAGCCCAGGGCCCAACTTTTTAAGGGGCCCATATTTTAAATTTGTTATATAGTTTTATATTTTAAGCAGATAGAAAAAGAAGAACCATTAGTACATTATTTAAGGCTTTACCTTTGATTCCAAAGGTCTTGAGTTCAAAATCTCAATGACTCATTATTTTTTAGGCTCCCTTTCTCTATTAAAAATATTGAACCCTACATATTAAAATTGAATTTTAAATTCTTTTAAATCTCAATGACTCATGGAATTTTTTAAAATTCTTTCACATTTTAAAAATATTGAAGCCTACGTCTTAAAATTGAATTTCATTTAATAAATTTGTATACTTTCATACCTATATTTCACAAATTTATAACTTTCCAATCTTATGTTTTTTATGCCTAAATTTTTTTTATTAAATAATTTTTTATTTTTCCCCTAATCTTTATATTTTACATACATGAGGGGTCCTTTTTTTAATTTTCAACATGGTTTATAATTTTTTTTTATTAATTCCTATATTTTAATTTCGAATTTTCTTAATATGTATGGTAATAAAAATTATTATCTAAATTATGTAGCAAATTTTTTAAAAATATCGAAATTACACAAAATTTGTAAAAAAGATCATTTATTGGGGCCTAAAAATCTTGTTCGCCCTAGGGCCTACGAAATGAATGGACCGGCCCTGGAGCTAGGTCACCGAGCTAGTGTAGCTGACTTCCAGCTAGGGGAGCTGACTTCTAGCTAGTGGAGCTGACTTCCAACTAGTTGAGCTGACTTGAGCTGACTCTCAGCTAGTTGGTCTGACCATAAGCTAGTTGAGCTGACTCTAAGCTTGTTCCTTGAGCTAGAACCTAAGTTTAGCTTATGGATCTAACTTACAAGCTAGTTTCTAGCTTTCAAACTAAGTTCTAGCTTCCGTAGGTATGCGCCAAGCTATTCTGAAGCTTAGTCCTTGTCAAGGACACTTTACCATGCTTGAAGAAGCTCTAACCATAAATGCATAAAGATTACATTACATTCTCCTTGCTTAAAACCCACACGCCTAGCGGTTTGGGATTTAGTTCCAGTGGAGTTGTGAAAAAAAACTCTATCGATAGAGTTGAGAAGATCCTGATCGTTAAATAACAATTCAACGTCTAAGATTGGATTCTTCTCTCTCCATATAAACTTATATTTTTTTTCTTGTTAATTTTTTTCCGACGGGTTCATTAATTTCCTATAGGGTTTTAGTAACTTCACGCATAGAGTTATTTAACAACTCCACCGGAACAGCACTGCCTAGCTTGGGCCTAATTATATAGAAAAAATGATAAAGCCCGTTTCAAAGACAAATCTTGAAATTGTGGGTAGATTTATTCACGTTAAAAAAAATTGACAAATTTGATCAATATGCCAAAAAGGCGTTATAAGCTGATAGTCACCAACCGAAGTCCCTAAAACAACAAAACAGTATTATTGGGTTTGGAGGATTAGATGAAAATGAAGTACTAGAATTTACAAACACATTAATGATCCCACGAATTCCAAAACAACAATATCAAGAAGAAACAACTCTAGTGTTTTGCTCTACCTTGAAGGCCATGAGAGGTTTGTCTGTCTTGGTGACAGGGCATACTGGTCCCCCATTTTGTGTTTGTGTTATCACATTTATTATGCTATTTGTCCGAAATTATATTATAATATACAAAAGAGAAAATGATTTCGGGCTTAGAGCATTCAAATTGAAATTTGTATAAACAAATTGATCTTCCAACTGCAATAGTCAAAACCTCAACCTTTTCTTGTTGTATTGTTCTGTTCTTCCAATCACTACAAGTCAAGAAAGGAGATATAACCGAAGCTTCTCACAACACATTGTAAAATTCTTTTCACAACCCTTTACAAATTTAGTAAATTACAATTCAGTCAATCGAACTTGTTGTACTACATAGTTTTGTCAAAACTACATCAATTTAAAAACGTAATTGAAATAGTTGTAAGAATACTAGGTAGTAGTTTTGGGCATGAAACATGAAATATAAAAAGTAATAATAATGAGTAGAATTGAACATTAAACATATAGTTAGTAGTTTTAGAGGTATCGTACGTGCACAAATTAGAACGCCTTGAGCAAAATGCCGGAGAAGAAGCGCATTCTACGCCGCATCCAACGCCGGGATCTGTCAACAGTAGAAAAATTCTTCAGAAGCATCTCATTAATTTTTTCAACGCAAGTTAATTAGCTTAAACAAATTAAATTAAATTAAATACACTAGTTTCTTCAGAAGTCTCTCTTTCCAATGTAACATAGGTTGTCTAATTATATTATTAGCATAACTTTTTGACCTTCAGTTTATGAACTAAAATGCATTTCATTTTTCATGCTTGAATTATAAAGTACGTGCAAGATGAAATCTCGCTATAATTGCAGGTTCCAAGTTTAGTTTCAGTAATATATACTTGAATTAAAAGATGGTCGATGATCTAATATCATCAATTTTCGCTGTTTCATAACAGAGTTTTGGTAATCATGTAACTTTTTAACTTGAGCTGAAATTTTCTTCTTAGAATTTAGTATTCTTGGCTCGAGATCACACTGATATTCATACAATCATACCACAAGAATTTAGCTACACAAAACTTGAATTAAGAGCAAAGCGTAGGCAAGTAGAAGACATCCTCGGAACAACAAAACTTGGAAGCCAAATGACCCTGCTGTTTCCTACCAATCTGCCTCTCTACATGACTCCTCACTCTCCCGTCTCTCGCATTTACATACTCGACAACTTGTTTCTTCTTAAACTTGGTTGCTTGCCCATATCCCCACCAATTTGTCAAGATCTTCAGATGGTCATAAACACACTTTGATGGATTATTCAGCTTCAAGTCCTGGTAAATCAAAGCCTTGAATCGAGCTGCAACCGGAAAGTGGACGTTTTGAGCTAGATGGATGAGAACTTCAGGCGAAAGCTTCTCGTAGTTCAATGCAGAACCGACCCTGGTCCTGTCTTCTTCTAAGATGATCCTTTGATGAACCTATGAATTCACGAGGAAATTAAATAACTTGTAATTAAGAAAAGATTTCAAGTGTACATTATTTTGAAAAGTAACAAAAAAAAGAACTTGACTTTTACATATAGTAATATGTACGGGTTCCATCCTAAAACCAATTAGCAATAGGAAGAGTAACCCAAGGGGTATATATACTAGACAAGTTTATGTCCCAACTTTAGACGTGAGAATGTATTCTAATAGTACGTACCTGAAGATACATATCAATGGCATGGTAGATTCTGTCACACGAATCCTTTGCGGAATCCGGTAAAGCCACAACCACTGCTGCAAACTTAGACGGCTTCAAAGAAATGTCAGGTGCAACTTCCATTGCATACGAGTCCATTAACCTTCCCATTCTCTTCAAAGGAAGTAGCTTCCGCCGATTCTCGTGCTCAAGAAGGAAGATCTTCAATAGTCTTATGACCATATTCACATCATAGACACAAGCTTTTCCGCTCCGAGAACGAACAAGAAGATCATCTAGTGTCGCTTGGTCCAGCTGAGAACCTATGAGTAACTCCAACTTCTTCATGAAGCCTTTACTTAGCTTCAAATGAGAAGCTTTTCTTAGTGTATAGAACAACACTTTGATGGGGACGGATCTCTTATTGAGAATCGAAAGAAGGTTGATCACTCCTTGGAGGAT
The DNA here is from genome assembly GCA_964016875.1 of Fallopia convolvulus. Taxonomy (NCBI): domain Eukaryota; kingdom Viridiplantae; phylum Streptophyta; class Magnoliopsida; order Caryophyllales; family Polygonaceae; genus Fallopia; species Fallopia convolvulus. Next base: position 39,354,985 of record OZ024727.1, read on the forward strand.
TCCAACTTTTTCATCACTTCGCTTGGTGCCAACAAGCCTAGGTTTTTGGTAACACATCAGTAACTTGCTTATGGTTGAATGCTCGAACTTTTCGACTAGCATTCTGTTGACCACCATTTCTATGACATGAATCTCTAAGACTGAAAGGTCATCAAAAAACCAGCAACTTTTGGAGATGCTGGTAGCTTTAACGCTTACGGGGCTCCTCGAATCGCACGACGAACGAAAGCTAGTGCATTTGGAGGACGGATCAGCTGACAACAAGGCCAGCCTTCTTACTAACTCATCCACAAGTATATTTTGAGCAAGGGAAGCAGATGAATCCATTGGCAAGAGGTGATTTTGTCCTTGCTTCAGAGAATTTAAGAGCTCTGACCATGTCCAGAAGTCAAACCCTTGTAGGAATTTCTCTGTTTGAGGTAATAAGCCAGGTTCCCCATGTGGGTTTCTGTCCATTTCCATGTAATTTGCAGCATTGCTGAGGATGACAATGTTAGAGTGGGAGATCTCAATATTTCCTTTGTTGTAGCAGAATCTTGTAATCAACTCAAATGCATCCGGGCCACCAGGGAAATCTTGGAATGTTACTTTGAGTTTGTTCTTTCCTTGTAAACTGCTTAATTTTCCACAGAAAGATGATAGAATACTCTGCAGATGAAGCACGGAACAAAAGAACCAAGAAATGGATTTTTTTGTTAGTTAAATGGATCAGGAACAGGTTTATAGAAACCCATAGGTCTGAATTAAGTATGCCCGGAATCATCATAGGGAAAGATTTTAAAAAGAAAGACATCAAATGAATATGATCTAAGCAGATATACCTTGTTTACCAAGAAGGTCTTTTGGCTATTAACATCTACTTCAAGATCACAACAAATCACCATTTTTGTCAGGGAGAAAAGCTCTCCCTGAACCTAGGAACAGATGAAGATGAGAAAAAGGTAAAGAGAAGTATGAAGATTTTTAAAAGTTGTCAAAAAGAAGCTTTCTTTTGAAGGAAATGCGTTGGTGTGTGGTTTTTATTGGGATGGCCAATATGGACAAAGAGACAAATATAGTTTATTTTCCCCTTTTTCCATGTGGGAAAAGACCAAAGAAAGCAAGGAATGAGAAGCAGCTTAAATTTGTCTTCATGGCATGTAAATATGTAATCGAAAGCTAAAGACGTCGTTTGACCATTTCAAGAAACAGATAAAAATGCACTCTTTTGTGGGTGCATCTACCAATTTTATTCGATTATCAATTGTACTTGCTCTCTCAATTCTTTTTCAATAATGTAAATTTTAGGATAGGGATACGTAGGACTGAGTATGGGTCAGTTCAAACCGAAATTTTAAGGTGAAACGAACCGAACCAAAACCGAAACCGATATTATTAGGTTCAGTTTTCAGTTTAGGAATTTTCCAAAATTCTGTTTCGGTTTGGGTCGAATTTTCAAAGAATAGACTTCTATTTATCTAAAATCGACAAAAGCCGAACCAATTCGGTTCGACTTTTGGTTCACCTTAAATGAAATTTTGCTTTTTGGTTTGGTTCGGTTCGGTTCGGTTTTGAACCGATACTCAACCCTAGGTACAAGCAATTGGAAAACTTTTCCTTGAATAATAACGAGAAGGATTTACAATATATATAGGCCTTCAGTTTCTTGTGCCCCAAGTTGTACATAAAATATACTAAGATATATAAAATATCACTAATACCACCTAGGTTGGAGCACGGGGATCAACAATGTCTAACTTGCTGAGAAGTAAAAGAAATTATTGTCTCTCAAGAGCTTTTATAAACAAGGCAGCTAGTTGATTGATAGTATGGATATGACGAGTGGCAACTTGGCCAGCCTAAACGAGATCACACAAAAAATGACAATAAACTATTATGTGTTTGGTGCACTCATAGAATACGGGATTAGCAAATATACGCAAAGCAAGTTGACTATCACAAAACTACAACATATGAGGAGAATGTCGGACGCCAAGTGAGCAAAGCAAAGATTTGAGCCAAAGAAGCTCACATCATATAGTAACCATAGATCTATACTTTGCCTTTGCAAACAAACGTGCAATAGTAGGTGTTGGGCCCTCCTAAATCAAAGCCCAGAAGGAACGCTGAAGGCCCAGCCTATCGAGCCCTGAATACCGGTCAAGAGAGAATCCACGCCTAGCGAAGATCTCGGAGTCAACATTCATTCGCTTCAATGGCTACCACATTAATACTGACGGCGAGATCTACAGGATATGGTGAACGCTCCTTCCAACGGTCCACAGAGGGAGAAGCACTATAAGACGAGGTTGAAACAGAATGAAGGGGACGACCTATACGAGCACTCAAGAGAAAACAGAAAGCTGAAACTTACTCTTGTTCATTTTATTCTATTTTTCACTCAAAGTATCCATTTGTGTCAGAAGAGATTCATCCTCAACTCTGATCATAATATACACGATTCAATTCATTCGTTATAGCTTTTTCTGTTCTTTAATTGATTTTATATCTTGTCTCTGGTTTATAACGCGTTACATCTAATCTTTGGCTAGGAATCCCCATATCAAAGCAGGTAACGTGTTAGAGCGATTATCCTGCCCAAAATAATTGGCGCCCACCGTGGGGCCCTAGCCAAAAAAGAAGTCACGTCAAAACAACCGCAAGATCCATCACATGGAGGGAATCCAAACTACATACAACCACGTAGGGGAGCTCGACAATCACGAGGTCAATGAGGAGACGAACAACCAAGGCGCTGGAAACATGGACGGAACTGGAAACGTGGACGGAACTGGAAACGTAGACGGTACAGGAAACATAGATGAAACAAGGAATGGTGATGGAGTCGAGCAAGGTTCCAGGGACACCAATGGCAATCCTGGTACTTCCGAGCAACGGGGAGTTGGAGGAGGCGACGCTGACGTCATTATGGAACTCCGATCAACAATGATTGCTCTGCGGAAAGATTTGGAAAGCCAGAAAGAGGCCAATGCCAGATTCACCGAGGTATATGAAAAACAAATTGAAACTCTAACTAATGAACGCAACTTGCTCCGATCGCAGGTACAATCAGCTCCAACCCGTCCCCGAGGAACCGATGTGGTAGAGGGTGTTGCTAGGTGATTAGACATGGACGATCCAAGTCTCGTGACACCCGATGTCGTCAGGCCAGTAACCGGGTATCAGGTAAATGGTAGCTCCTTAAGAGCGGTACGGGAGGATACTGAGGTCTCCTAATTACGGGAACGCCTTCGAGCCTTGGAGGACCGAATCACTCAGGTCCCAGGGGCACCTCAACCGATAGCGATGGAAACGAGAGACGGTTACACCGACTCCCCCTTCGTGCCCGCTATCGCAAGGGTCGATATCTCCCGAAAGTATCATGTCCCCGACGTACCTAAGTACGAAGGGGTAACAGATCCCGATCAACACATAGCCGCATTCAAACAGGCTATGAATATTAGTACAGTCCCTTTTGATATGAAGGAGATTGTCATGTGTCGATGGTTCGGGACACGTTGTTTGGACCCGCTCTCAATTGGCACTCGCACTTACCTCTTGGAAGTATCTCATCTTTTGCTGAGTTGATTGACAAGTTCAGGATTAGGTTCGCAAGCAGTCGACATGCCAAAAAACGATCAAGTGATTTATACCGCTTGGTCCCAAAACCGGGAGAATCTCTGAAAACTTTCCTCAACCGCTACAATGAAGAACTGGTGACCATTGGGGGATGTGATGCCTCTACGGCTGTGGAGGCATTCCGAAGGGGTATATCAATATGTAATCTCGAGTTATATCGTGAACTAACTAAGTATCCTTGCTCGAACTTTGATGAAGTACAGGTAAAAGCCTTAGCCCATGTCCGGTTAGAGGAAGACGACCTCTTCGCCGAGAAAGCAATGAGTCCTCATCGACCCGATCGGAAACAGGGAAGACGAGACACAAGATACATTCCGTATCCAACCGCACCTCATGCTAAGACTACCGTAAATACAACAATGTTTAGACAAGGTGACAGATATGAGAATCCTAGGCTGCCTCCGAAACTCTCTCACTACAATTTCCGCGTGGAAGCAACCGAAGTGGTCCGAACCCTCAACTCCATGGGGGATGCTGTTAAATGGCCTCGAAAGAGTAACCTGCCGGCGCATCAGAAAGACAAATCTAGATGGTGTGATTTCCACTTCGATCATGGGCACATAACCGACGAGTGTATCGCTTTGCGAAAGGAAGTGAGCGAATTGCTACGAAGGGGGCATCTCAGAGAGTTAATATCGGAGAAAGCAAAAGAGCAGTTGGAGCGCAAAAAAGAAAGAGCCAGTCCACCACCTCCACCGAAGCACACCGGAGTAATCAATGTCATCACAGGGGGGTCGAAAATTTGTGGTATAACCTACTCTACAGCCAAAAGGATCGCAAGGGATACTAGAAGGGAATGCCCAAAAGCCCCGTCACGACCAAGTCTTGCCATGATGCCAATCACCTTCGACGATGTCGAAGAAGAGGAAGTTCACCACGATTGTTTAATAATCTCTTTAACGATAGCTAATTTCCTTGTCAAAAGAATCTTAATTGATAATGGAAGCTCTACTAATTTACTCATGTTGGACGCCTTATACAGCTTAGGTTTCGGGATGGACGATATCGTCAAAAAATCAACGACTTTGGTGGGCTTCAGTGGTGAATCACGCAACACGCTAGGAGAGATATCATTACCCACCGTCGCAGGAGGAGTTAACTACCAGGTAAAGTTCCAAGTGCTTGATTGCCCTTCACCTTTTAACGTCATTTTGGACAGGCCATGGATACACGGGATGAAAGCGATCCCCTCTACCTACCATCAATGCATAAAATTCCCGACACCATGGGGAGTTCAAGAGATTAGAGGAGAACAGAAGCTGGCAAGGGAATGTTACTCCATAACAATGAAAACGACGACTTCCAAAAACCTACAGCTTGGAGCAGGGAAGAAGGCGTCAGATTAGCAATTAAAGGACTGTAGAACGACCACTTACTATGTAAAGCCGGAAACGCCCGAGCTCGAAGATGTTGCTCTTGATCCCTTAGAGCCATCTAAGAAAATCAGAATAGGAGTAGATCTGGAACCGACTTTACGTGAGCAGATAGTGGAATTTCTACGGTCCTATAGTGATTGTTTCGCCTGGTCGAACGAGGATATGGTAGGTATTGATCCCAACGTAATCACCCACGCCTTGAATGTCAACAAAATAGGGCCACCGGTGAAACAGAAAAGGCGTAAGTTCGCTCCCGAACGAAATCAGGTAATTAACGATGAGGTAAAATCCTTACTTGAGTCTGGAAAAATTAGAGAAGTAAAATACCCTGATTGGCTTGCGAATGTGGTTGTTGTTAAAAAGAAAAATGGTAAATGGCGCGTTTGCGTAGATTTTACTGATTTGAACAAAGCATGCCCCAAAGATTCGTTCCCCTTGCCTCATATAGACGCAATGGTGGACGCAGCGGCAGGGCATGAACTCTTGACTTTCATGGATGCATTTAGCGGATACCATCAAATAATGATGCACCCTGACGATCAGGAAAAAACTGCATTCGTAACCAATCAAGGAACTTATTGTTACAAAGTTATGCCTTTCGGGTTAAAAAACGCAGGTGCTACTTACCAGAGATTGGTTAATAAGATGTTTCAGGAAAAACTGGGGGATACGATGGAGGTATACATAGACGACATGTTGGTCAAATCATTGAAGGCGGAAGACCACATTAATCACCTGAGAGATGCGTTCGAGATCCTGCGGAGTTACAAGATGAAGTTGAACCCAACCAAGTGCTCTTTTGGAGTGACATCAGGAAAATTCCTCGGATACATAGTAACGCAAAGGGGAATCGAGGCAAGTCCAGAACAAGTCAAGGCCATAATGGAGTTGCAATCACCAAAGTGCGTCAAGGATGTCCAGAGGTTAACGGGACGAGTAGCTGCATTAAACCGGTTCATATCAAGATCTTCAGACAGAAACAAATTGTTTTACGACATTCTGAAGAAAAACAAATCGTTCGAGTGGACAGAAGCACATGAAAAAGCCTTTGGGGAGTTGAAGAATTATTTGTCTAATCCGCATGTATTATCCAAACCCAAGCCAGGCGAGAACTTATATGTGTACTTGGCCGTGACAGAAGTAGCAGTAAGTGCAGTCCTGATCCGAGAAGAGAATGGAGACCAGTTGCCCATCTATTATGTAAGTAAAACTTTGCTCGATGCGGAAACCAGGTATTCTCCCATGGAAAAATCAGTATTATCTTTGGTAATGGCTTCCATAAAGTTACGTCCTTATTTTGAAAGTCATTCTATCATCGTGAGAACTAATTACCCAATGAAGAGTATTATGTCAAAGCCAGAATTGTCAGGTTGGCTAACGAGATGGTTGATCCACTTAAATGGCTACGACATAACGTACGAGCCTCGAACAGCAATGAAGTCTCAAGCGTTGGCAGATTTTGTGGTTGACTTCACTCCTACCACTTCAGAGCACGAAGACCAGGATGTGCTGCATGTGACAGGAAATGGCAAATGGCTGATGCATACAGACGGGGCGTCGAACCAGATTGGTGTAGGATTGGGGGTAGTCCTGAAGTCACCACAGGGGGATAGGATAGCCCAAGCTGTTCGATGCACATTCAAGGCTACTAACAACGAAGCAGAGTACGAGGCGCTTATTGCAGGGTTACTTGTTGCTAAGGATTTGAATGTACAAGAAATCGAGGTAATCTGTGACTCGTTACTTATTGTAAATCAAGTTACGAACTCGTATGTTGCCAGGGATTCAAAGATGAAGGCGTACTTGGAAAAGGTCCAAGAGATCGTGAAGCACTTCAAACATTTCGAGATAAGGCAGGTTCCTCGAGATGCCAACACACAAGCGGACGCCTTAGCCAACCTCGGATCCGCAATCGACTCAAGGGAGTACGACAAGATACCTTTCGTATATCTTGATGCACCATCTATAACCAAGGAGGAAGACATGTTGGAGATTCGAGGACCTGATGAAGACAAGTCATGGGTAACCCCTTATCTGAAGTGGTTACGAGATGGGGTTTTGCCATAAGACAAGGAAGAAGCTCAACGACTTAAGGTAAAAGCTTCCACTTTCACTGTTAAGGATAACATCTTGTTTAAGTGGATGTCGTCAGGAATAAACGCACGGTGCGTAAAGGAAGAGGAGGTACAGAAGGTGTTACAAGACATACACGACGGGGAATGCGAAAACCATACAGGAGGTCGCAACTTGGCAAAAAAGGCAAGCAGGATGAGTTATGACTGGCCTACCATGAACAAAGACGCATTGGAGTTCGCTCGCAAATGTGAAGCGTGCCAACGTCATGGACCCATTCCACATCAACCCTCGGAGCTGTTACATCCTATAACTTCCCCTTGGCCATTCATGAAATGGGGAATGGACATCGTGGGAAAGCTTCCTCCAGCTTCAGGACAACGCGTTTACATCCTAGCAATGACTGACTACTTCTCCAAATGGATTGAAGCCGAAGCCTTCAAAGAAGTCAAGGACACCCAAGTCATTTCTTTCATAAAGAGAAATATCCTTAGTAGATTCGGAATACCATCCACCATAGTCTGCGACAACGGGTCCCAATTCATCAGTGACAAGATGAGATCATTCTGCCAGCAATACAACATTCAACACCACGCTACCCTCAAGCCAATGGTCAAGCAGAAGCAAGTAACAAAGTGATCATCAACAACTTGAAGAAGCGACTCAAAGAAGCTAAGGGGAAATGGGCAGATGAGTTACCCCTTATTCTATGGTCAGATCGAACAACCCCTAAGACTGCTACGGGCCATACACCTTTTTCCCTAGTTTATGGATGTGAAGCCGTACTACCAGTAGAAGTAACTCTGCCTACGGTTCGATATGGACTTACTACCGAAGAATCAAACCTATCTAACCTGTTACACCATTTGGACACTGTAGACGAGTTACGAGATGAGGCTTCAATTCGGATGGCGGCATATAGACAGGGGGTAGCTCGGAGTTACAACAAACGCGTTAACGCCAAGGTGTTCCAAGTGGGAGACTGGGTATTAAGAAGAGTCTATCAAAATACGCAAGAATTAAATGCTGGCAATTGGGAGCAAACTGGGAAGGACCATATCAGATCACGAAGATCGTAGGACAAGGAGCCTACGAATTGATGTCACAAGAGGGGAAGACGGTCCCCAGAAGCTGGAACGCGATGAACCTGAAGTTGTATCACTTTTAAAAATACGCATGAATCGCGATAAGGTATATTTCACAAATTATTTCTTTTCACATTATCTCATTACATCTTTATACACACATAAGACAACAACGGTTTCGGAAAAACTAACAAGGGACGCCTTGTGACGTTACAGGCCAAAACATGGGCCCTCGCCTTATGATCAGGCAACGCTGTGCACACAACGACTAGTCAAAAGATGCGAGAGACGAGAACATGTAACAAGAATTCTAAAACGAGTGGAACTTTTCATTTGTAACACGATTCACAAATTTATTGCAAATATTTACATTCAGACAAGTACATCATTCTCTCTCTCTTTGCATCTAACATAGAAAACGCTACACAACGAAGAGTCTATTGCTAAAATTACGAGTACGTGTTTTATACAAATCGATTTCCCCACGAACGCGTTGATCTTCTTTCTCCGGCGTTGAACCTGCTTTACCTGCAAAAAATCAAACACAAATCCAAGACCATAGCAACTAATAAAACATTATCAAAATAAAACATAACCCCATAAACCAACACGGGGTGCAAAGTCGTCCACATCTAGGCCCTAATACAAGCGGCCACATAAAACATAAAGTTTTCAAAAGCCCCAACACACTGGGGGTAGGAAAAGAGTTCGAAAATAGAAAAACAAGAAGGCGTCATTCTTTGTCTGCGCTCTCGGCTGACTTCTGGTTATCCATCTCGGCCTGGGCTACTTCCTTGGTGACCTGTGAAATGTCGTCGATGAGAGAGGATTTCTTGGACGCGTTGGCCTCTTCAGGAAATAGGTTCTCGAATTGCTCCCTCTCCTTAGCAACATCCCAAGAAGAATGTTTTCCGGCAGCAAATTCCTCAATCGTCTCGACGCGAGCCCTGAACGACCAGTAGTCAGCTGTATCCTCAACTTCCTGGGCAAGGGCGGCACTTTTCTTTGATGCTTCCTTGAATTTGTCCTCCCACGTCTTGGAGTCATCCAGAGCTTTCGCAAGGGCACTTTTCAGATCAAGGACTTTCTTCTCCAGAGCTCTCTTCTCCTGTCCTAAAATGACAGACCTATCCTTCTCAAGCTGCGTGTTGATTTTACTCTGAGCCAATTGATCAGGGTAATCTTTGAAGGTGTCGTAAGCCGCAAGAGTGAGTTGAAGTCCATGGGCAACAAGTATGGATTAAGTAGACATCCAGACAATCAGTAATAAGAGCAAAAAGGGACCTGTTGAATACCTACCATTGGGCTGCCAGAATTTCACCGAGAAACTCGGGAAAAGAAGATCGATGGCTTGAACCATGGAGGCAGTCCACTTGGAGAGGCATCAAAGACTTCAGGTGTAAGGCCCGAGGCCTTTAGAAACGCTATCCCATGCCAACGTGAGGACTTCCCAGGAGGTCACCCATCCTGTTACTACTCTCGCCCTTGCACGCTTAACTTCTGAGTTCTTTGTCCTCACTCGAACCCAGAAAAGGAAGAGCTCTTGTTGACATGGGGAGCACCTCAATTCCTTATAAATTATCGGGGTGTTACAATCTCCCCCACTTAAGCACTTGACGTCCTCGTCAAGGCCCAAAGACCGCCCTCTAGGTCGAGCGCCCGCCCTCCGGGCCAAGCCAACTCGTAACCTAGAACCTCGCTCTGATACCATTTGTAAGGCCCGAGGCCTTTAGAAGCGCCATCCCATGCCAACGCGAGGACTTCCCAGGAGGTCACCCATCCTGTTACTACTCTCGCCCTTGCACGCTTAACTTCTGAGTTCTTTGTCCTCACTCGAACCCAGAAAAGGAAGAGCTCTTGTTGACATGGGGAGCACCTCAATTCCTTATAAATTATCGGGGTGTTACATCAGGCATTTCTCAGCATCCATGTCCAAGGACATCATAGTGCTAGGAAGGTCCGTCATGCGAGAAGAAGTACCTTTCTTTGATAAGGAGGCCTTGGGAGAGTCACCTACCACCTTGGGAGGTAAAGACACCATCATAGACGTATCAGCGGTGGAAGCTGTGTCCGCTTTCCTTTTCTTCCTGGCCTCAACCCTTTCTAGAGTGGATAACGCAGCAGTGGATCTGGTGGCCCTAGAACCTCGCAAGATAGAGTAACAGGGTCAGTAAAAGATGAAGATGTAAAGATAAGAGGTAAACAAGAAGAGAGGAACTTACTTGACATCTCAGTATCTTCGGGTTCAGCCGAACACGCTTTCATCAATTCGGGATATGATTTGTCTTCCAATGGAAGAGCTTCGATGTGAGCAATGACCTGAGATGACACCTTGCGGGGTGTAGGAGTGACAAGATTCTCTGTGCGAAAATAACAACAACCAACAAGCAGCCAGAGGTCAGATTCGAATAGGGACCAACAAGTAAGAGATGGAAACACTACCTGTTGAACACCAGTGGCTTTTCAGGAAAGAAGTATCGGTTCTCAGGGAGGATAATTTCACGAAGAAAAACTTGTCAGCCCAACCCCGGTCAGATTTCGATACGTTGAAAACTAAGTCGGATTTATTGGTGAAGGTTTTTAAGGTTAAGCGACCAGGACCACCTTTAGATAAGCGGTAGTTCAGGAAAAAGTCGGCAGCTTTGAAGGGAAGACCTTGAGAGGAACATAATCGATCAATGGAAAGCAGAAGTCTCCAAACATGGGGAAGCAATTGCCCTGGAGAAACCTTGAGAGTCGATAAAAAATCGACGACTAGAGGAGAGAATGGAAAACGGTGGCCAATACGAAAAGGGTACTCATACAAGCACACCCAATCGTTGGCACAAAAATCTGCATGGATACCAGGGGGTGGGAGAAACACCTCCACATGCGAGGGGAACCCCACAGAAAAGGAAAATATGTGGGGGTCCTCCGAAGTGCTATCCCTCTGGTGATAGGGGGTGAGGAAACCAGAAGAGGTCAGAGAAGGAGGAATGGAGGCTTCAAGGCAGTAAAGAGAAGAGGGACTAGAAGTAGGCATGGCGAAAGAAGGGGCAAAGGTTGAAGATGAAGAAGCAGAGTAGAAGGAAGCGTACCTGAAATGCCAAGAAGAACGATTGAAGTCTAGGAGATAATCATAACCGCTATAAATACAGATTGATGGGACACGTCTTTACTCATTACAACTTCCAAGACATGAAATAAAAAACCCTAGAAAAGTGGTGGCGGGAGTTTTCCCGGGTTTTTGATGGGGGTATTGTTGGGCCCTCCTAAATCAAAGCCTAGAAGGAACGCTGAAGGCCCAGCCTATCGAGCCCTGAATACCGGTCAAGAGAGAATCCACGCCTAGCGAAGATCTCGGAGTCAACATTCATTCGCTTCAATGGCTACCACATTAATACTGACGGCGAGATCTCCGGGATATGGTGAACGCTCCTTCCAACGGTCCACAGAGGGAGAAGCACTATAAGACGAGGTTGAAACAAAATGAAGGGGACGACCTATACGAGCACTCAAGAGAAAACAAAAAGCTGAAACTTACTCTTGTTCATTTTATTCTATTTTTCACTCAAAGTATCCATTTGTGTCAGAAGAGATTCATCCTCAACTCTGATCATAATATACACGATTCAATTCATTCGCTATAGCTTTTTCTGTTGTTTAATTGATTTTATATCTTGTCTCTGGTTTATAACGCGTTACGTCTAATCTTTGGCTAGGAATCCCCATATCAAAGCAGGTAACGTGTGAGAGAGATTATCCAGCCCAAAACAGTAGGTTGCTTTTTGGTCTTCTAGGGAACTAGAGATCACCCGATCTGATATTAATTAGTGACTGAGCGAAGAGTAATGAGGCAAGCAGCCTAGTTAAAATCACAAAAGGCAATCAACTGAAGATCACTCTGAGCCGACAAAAACAGACTCTGGCCTGGATGTCCTTTGAGATAGTGAAGAACACGCAGAGTAGCTTGCCAATGACAATCAGACGGCTTCTGTACAATGACTCGAGGTATGCATAGAATAGCTTAGCACAATATGAATAATAGTGAGGTAAATAAGACATCCAACTAGACACATGTACTTGTCAAGGAACTTAAGGGGGACTATAAGTGGAAACAAGACGGTGTTGTTGTTCCATAGGAAAATCACCAGGCTTTGAGCCAATAAACCAACTTCAAACAGGATGTGTAGAGTATACTTTCGTTGAGAAAGAAACGAGCTTGTAGAATTGTGTGTTATTTCAATCCCAAGAAAGTATTTTAAAAGCCATAGATCCTTCGTAAAGAAGCAAAAGCTCATGTATGCCTTGAAACGAATAATAGAACTAGAATCATTAACAATAATAATAAGATCATCAACATAGATAAAAACGTATAGAGTAAAATTCTGACATTCAAAAGTGAATAAGGAGCAGTCAACCTTACTTTGATGAAAACCAAACATACGAAGAGTTGTAGTCAACTTAGCAAACCAATTATATATGCGGTGCCTGACCCAACACGTAAAGAGACTTCTGAAGGTTACAAACTGACCCGGGGAAGCTCTCATGACATCATGTGGAATTTTCATATGAACGTATTCATGCAAATCACCGTGAAGAAAAGCGTTGTGGACATCCATTTGATGGAATTCCCAACCATGAATAACAATAACCGATCAAAGCACTCTAATAGACGCCATCTTGGTTACATGAGAAAAAGTCTCTTCAAAATCAATACATTAGAGGTATGGAAATTAGAATTAGTAACAATAGTATTGTAACCCGCAAGGTGGTCAACCTCCATACAGATCACCTTTGAATACAAGACCTCAAGGGAATAATGAGAACTTGTCAATGTCCACTGATGACATGATCAAATCTCTAGCCCAAAGTATGACCATGATGCAGGGCACTATAATTTAGTTCTAAAGAGAAACAAGAGCTAGTATTCAAAATTTGGAGAACCAAGTGAGCCAAATTGCAAGTGTTTGTGAGTAAGTTAGAGGCAAAGGAGTTAGGTAAGTTACCATCTCAAACTGAGTTGAATCCTAATCAAAATTTGAGTTTTATCTCGGTTCATAGTGGACCATTGTTGAGACCCCTAGATAAAGTACATTGAAATTCAAGAAATATCGAAAGTTGAAAAAGAAAAACCGATCAATAAGGATGCCCAACCCACCCTAGTTGAGCCATATGTCAGACCGACATTCTCTCCAAAAGCAGGTGAAAGAAAAAGAACATGTGTCTGATGTGTTTCTAAAGCAGATGCCCAATAAGTGCAACCACCCTGGCATGTTCACCATTCCATGTGAGATCGACAACACCAAGGTAAATGAAGCTTTACTTGAGCTTGGTGCATCAATCAATATCATGCCTTACTCCTTATAGGCAAAGCTAGATGTGGGTTGTTTGCAAGAAACCCGAACCATTAGTGAATTGGCTAATCACTCTACCATAAGACCGTAATGAAAACTAGAAGATATTTTGGTGAAAGTGGATTAATTGATTTTCCCAGTTGATTTGTTGATTATGGACATGGGAAAAAGAAATGAAACGACTTCTATATTGCTTGGGAGGCCGTTTTTGAAGATGGACAACACAAAGATAGATATTCCTTAAGGCATCTTGAAGATGGAGTTCGATGGGAAGGAGGTTGGATTCGATAGCTACAATGCTTCATAAGCTTGATGCGGGACTAGGATCGAAGGCCATAGTGCAAGGCAATCCACGACACAATCCGAAGCAATCTTGATGATGGAATTTGGATCCAATTGATGGCGTCTTTGAAGGAGGTTTTGGGATCAGTTTTGATGGTTGATGTGGACGGATATATGAAGAAGGAAGTGATGAAAAATGGAGGTGAAGACCGGATATGGATGTGTAGGGCAATGGATATGATGCACCTTTGATCCACTCGAACTTGAAAATCAATCGAGGATATGAATCACCACGATCTACCTTCGGATTTGGGATTGATGTGACTCACAATCCAAATAACCAAATCTGATTTTGTATTCAAAATGAAAGCTAAAAAACGTGTTCAAAGAGAGATAAAAGTTGTCATTTGTTCATCAATTCTTGTCAAAAGGAGGAGAAGGATGCCCCTTGGATTATTAACCCAACAAAACAAATCGAAAGCCCACAAACAAGGAGTTGTTTTCAACACTAACCCAATGTTTCCAAAAGTTGCAACTTGCAAGAATACCTTACATCTCATAAAAACAACCACACACTGGTGGCCTTCAAAATAAGAGCACACCGAGCATCACGGCGATGGTGCGGCCAGATCAATTGCCACCAAAAGGCACCATGCTTCACATGGACGTTCTTTTGGCGCTCCATAGATCAAAAGGCCAGCTTTGAGATCTTCTTGAAAGGTTCGAGCTTTGGCTTGGTTAATTCGACCCTAATATGGAAGAGCGCCGGACTTGGCCCTTGGCATCAATGTTCCCAGTTTGGTGAGTAATAGGCCCTCCCAAAAGATAGCCTGACGGAACTTGAGAAGTGCTCGACGAAAATGGTTCCACCTCTCTTAGCACCGGCACACCCAGCGCACTCGGCGCGCCCACGCCCTCGGAACCATCCTCGATGTTTGTGTCAGTGCCCGTTGGTCTTGTTGCACATGATATGTCATAATCACATCATCCTTCCTCCATTGAAAGAGATTTGTCCTCGAATCCAATCAGTCTACAAGACAAATGAAACTTTGATAGAAGTACGATCCTTTAAATATGAAAGTCATGTTAGTAACAACCTTCCCTAGTTCAACATGAAATGACAAAAATGCAAGAACAAGCTATGCCACTTTTCTTTCTTGTTTTATTTGCATGGTATATTACAAAGCTATTCCATGAATGAAAATACTTAGGCCAATATGTTAAATCATGATAATCAAGTGAAAGACAAATGTTACTTCCCTTGAGAGTGTGGACAACTTCCTTAGGTTTGGCCAAAAGCAATTGCTTGGAAGTTCCCACGTGTCCTCCAAAGCTTCTCCTTCTTCTCTTCACGGCTAGCATGCTTTCTTCTTTCCTTCCTTGTGAAAATGGCACTCGTTTGACACTCCATCATGGATCGCTCCTCGATCATATTGCCATGGTCGTTCTAGAAGTAGATGGCATGCGGACATCGTGACCACATCACACTCCACTTCCTCCAAGTAGGGACCTATAGCAGAAGAAATCAAAGCCCTTTCCCTGACTTGGATCGGGGATTTAGAATTCAACCAACAAAGAGGTAAGGCATAGGATGAAGAATAGTAAGAACGGAAAAAATGACTAACAACCTCATCACTTATGATATTGCAACATGAAACTCCATCAATAATCACACTACATACCTTATCCTTGATTTTGCACCGAGTGTGAAATATGGTTTCCCTTTGGTTAGGGGGGAAGTAGTATGCTCCGTCATGAAGAGAGTCTGTTGCACCACAAAACACTCTCCCTCTTCCGCAATAGCATGGAGCTCTTCCCCTCTTTGGTCATCAGTGACCTCTTCTCCTTGCTCAATGACCTCTTCCTCCTCATACTCATATTCACCTTGGGAGGTGAGAAGGACCTTCCGCTAGTTCGGGCAATATCTAGCGTAGTGTCCATGTCCTATGTATTTGTAGCACTTGACACTATTAGCTCGCCTTTCACCTTCTTATCGTGGGCGTAGAATGAACTCCTCTTTCAGTTGTGAGCTGGTTTCTCATCTAGATTCTGGTTTCTTGGGCTGATTTGGAGTAGGAGTGGTCAAGCTTGAAGACCACGACTTCGATTTGGAGCTCGGTTGGCGCCTTTGAGGAAGGTTCTCGTAAACATGATTGGTGTAGTGCAACACCTCTTCAATGTCGGTTCCCCTATCAAAGTGCAGCATGCTCACAAGAGATTTTATTTCAAAATTCAACCCATGGATAGATTTGGAAATTACATACCCTTCGGGAGATTGAACACCGGACCAAAAGATAAGCGTGCACAACTCATGGTAGTACTCGTCAGGAGACCGGTTACCTTGGCGTAATTGCTCCAACTTTGCATGGGTCCTCTTGGCATAACCGAAAGGAACAAACCTCTCTTCAAGAGCCCGCTTGAGGTCACACCATGCTTGAATAGGACACTTTCCCACTTGTTGTCTCGTCGCCTTATCTTGCATCCACCAATTATAAGCAAAATCGGTGAAGTGAATGGTGGCAATGACAACCCGCCTCTCATCCTCATAGTCATAATAGTCAAAGATTGATTCCGTCTTGGCTATCCGATCTAGACATGCATCGACCCCTAAAGTTCCGGAAAAGGGCTGAATTTAGAGCATGATTCCGTGGTGTTGCTTCCTCCCTTGAAACCGCTTTTCATGTTCAAAATGTTGGGGCTGCTATTGGGGTGGCTGTGGCTCACGCTCGGCTGCGTGAGTCGCTTGTCCACGATATGGAAGAAGGCTTGCCGACCCCGGTCAACCAAAGTACTCATAACATGTATTGTTAGTCAACGAAGGCAAAGGAATATTGTTTGGAAAAGTGGAAAATGAAGGTGCACTTCAAATTCTTACCCCGGTTGAAGGAACATAAGGCAAAATGGCATATTGCTCCGAGTATTACCCTTTGTACTCACGGTGGACATGGGGCACATAAGAAGTTGATCCCTCATCCCTTTGGAAGTTACGACTCATCACATAAGAGGGATCTCCACGTACCCCGTCAGATACCACCGGACTAGCTCGGTTGACACTCGATACCACATTTTGTTGAGATCTCTCTTCTATTCTTTGCATCCGGAATTCCAAAGCTTCAAACTAAGAGGTCATTGGTAGAAGTGTTTGTTGAATTGATTGGAGATATTGTCGCGTGGAGTGCATGATTGCCTCTATTGAAGGTAGTGTAGTTGCTGATGGAGGATCTAGATGACCGTCCTCATTGTTACATGTTCCGGACATCCTTGCACACTAGACAAACAAGATCAAATCCCTCAAACACAAGTATTGTCAACCACACGATTCACGTAAAAATGACCAAGAATTGAACAATACAAGTGCAAGTAGCAAGGTCTTGGCAAGGAGAAAGGTATGGCTAGGAAAACAACAAACCAATGGACACACAAGCACTCGAACTCAACAAGGACTTAAAGGAATAAGAAGCTACTAGTCACCGAGAGTTCAATGACAACAACTTAAGCGAAAAGATTGGCCTTGCTCGGATTCTTTTTCTCACAGGATCCGAATTATTATATGCGCGACCTCTTTTCCTTGATTTTTCATTGGGTTCAAGTTTTTCTAAGTCTCGATTCTTTTTCTTTTGGATTCCGAATCTTTCTTTTTTAAGGCTTGAATTCTGAGTTGTTTATAGCAAACAACCGAAATTCAACTAACCAAAGCAAACAACAAATACTTTCAACGTTAAAAACTCGATGGTGTTCCCTTATCTTAAACCAAGCCTATACAAGTTCAACTGCAATACATGTGCATGGAAGAGGATTAAAGGTCTCGGCTGGTTTATGCAAGGATCAGCCTTGAAGTTTCCTAACTAAGACAACACAATAAAGAACCGAAATGAAAGATTGATCTCAAAGGGGGTTTTGAGACTTTTCGGTTTGAGGCTTGAATGAAAAACCCTTGGGATGTCTTTTTCAACAGAGAGGGACAAAATTTCTTGGCTAAAAAAAGGAGTACATGTTCATACAACTCAGCCACACAACAACACAAGGCAAAGCAACCCAAATCGAAAACAAGAATAAAATCGGCAAAAAGGCAATCAAGGGTGGCTTCTATGAGCACTTGCAACCCATTTTTTGTCCAACAAAGATCGAGTTCATGGAATACCATGTGTGGCTTTAATTCCACGTGATGTGGTACTAGCATCGAAGGCCACAATGCAAGGAAATACATGGCGCAATCTGAAGCAATCTTGATGATGGAATTTGGATCCAATTAAGGGCGTCTTTGATGGAGGTTTTGGGATCGGTTTTGATGGTTGATGTGGACAAAAATATGAAGAAAGAAGTGATAGAAAATGGAGGTGAAGGCTGGATATGAACGAGTAGGGCAAAGGATATGATGCACCTTTGATCCACTTGAACTTAAAGATCAATTGAGGATATGACTCACCACGATCTACCTTTGGATTTGGGATTGATATGACTCACAATCCAAAGAACCAAATATGATTTTTTATTCAAAATCAAAGCTAAAAAACGTTTTCAAAGAGAGACAAAAGTTGTCATTTGTTCATCAATTCTTGTCTAAAGGAGGAGAAGGACGCTCCTTTGGCTTATTAACCTAACAAGACAACTCCAAAATCCACAAACAATGAGTTGTTTCCAAAACTAACTCAAGAATTCTAAAAGTTGCAAAAATAACCTTACATCTCATAAAAAAACTCACACACACACACGTGACCTTCAATATAAGAACACGCCGAGCATCACGGCGCCCGCGCGATCGGATCAATGCCCACCAAAAGGCACCATGCTTCACTTGGACTTTCCCTTGGCGCTCCATAGGTCAAAAGGTCAGCTTTGTGATCTTCTTGTAAGGTACGAGCTTTGGCCCGGTAATTCGACCCAAATATGCAAGAGCATCGGACTTGGCCCTTGGCTTCAATGTTCCCCATTTGGTGAGTAGAAGGCACTTCCAAAAGATAGGCCAATGGAACTTGAGCAGTGCCCGATGAAAATGGCACCACCTCTCTTGGCACCGGCACACCCGGCGCACTCGATGCGCCCGCGCCCTCAGCACCATCCTCAGCGTCCGCGTTAGTTCTCGACTGGTCCTCTTGCTCATGATGTGTCATAATCACATCAAAGCTGTGATGCGTCAAGCTAACGACATTAAACAAGTGCTTCTTGGGAGGCAACCCAAGGATTAGTCCTAGATTTTCTTTTGTTTAAAAAAATAAAAAATCGGGCGATCAGTTCGATGTCGTGGATTGTGCACAAGAAAGACACGATTGCGTCTTTGTGCACCATCCCATGATTTGGCGACAAAAACCAAAAGACAAAGACACATGCAACATTTGGGAAGACGCAACCGCGTTTTGGCGACCATCCATCGTCTTCATGCAAAGACGCGATATAATCTAACATCTCTTCTTCTTTCTTTTCACATACCTTTTCCTTCTTTCTCCATGACAACTATCCGGCCTCTTTCCTTCCTCCTCCATCTTCATCCTACTCAATTCCTCCATTCTGAACCAAATCCAAGGTCAAGGACTTCAAAACACTCGGTTTCAAGTAAGATTTTCTACTCTTTCCCTCAATCTATATCTTAATTTCTAATTCTTCTCTAGTATTTAGATCTAGGTTTTCATAAAAAAAACTTGGATTTGCATGATTAAGGTCGGATTTTGCAATTTCACTTGTAGATTCATTGTTTATTTCATGTTTTTAGGGTAGTTTCATGTTTTTAATTGAGTTATCTTGATTAATTGAGACTAGAACTAGATTTCTTTGCATAAAATCATCCTACGTAGTTGGGGGAAGAGAGTGATTAAGGGATATTCTGTGCTTATTAATTCATTGGATTGTTGGTGGATTGTCCTTGTCGGGACATCACTTGCTCTTGGATTGTTGGTTTGTGATGATTTGTGTAGGTCTTGTTGAAAGGATCCACTGGCCCCAAAGAAGAGACGAGCTACAAGTGCTTCGTTATCTCGTACAACCATTCCTCATTCTCCACCAACAAGGGTGGGGGAAGAGACACCGGAAACATATGGCATTAATTTGAGGAAACCTAGCCTGTTCATCTCTAGAATTTCGACCGATTAAAGAAGAAGCCATGGAAAGCAACCAGATATGTGGATTGGGAACTAATGGAACAATTGGGCTTGTTAGGGAAATTGATGAAGATGGTTCAAGTAATATTTTTCCAATCATTTATAACTCCGCGAGAACCAACATATAAGGGCTCACTCTACAGTTCTTGAACACCCTGCAGACGCAAATTTTAAAATAACATTATAGTTTTAGATCATCATCAAAATCCCCCTTCTCTATTCTCTTACTTAATATACATTTAATTACATAAATACACAAGTTCTTGTGGGATTGATCCTTAATTAGGAAAGTTAGATTTTCTTTAATAGATGTTAAACGATATCCAAAATACGTCATCTAGTAACTCTAATTTACAGTCTTTACTTAATTTACACTTTTAAAAAACAGAATATACGTATTTCATTATGTAATAAGTTGGAATTCCTCCAAACAATAACTAGTGCATGAAATGAACTCAAGTGAAATCGTAAACACACTCTAATTTTTGTTTTAACTTTTTAAAGATCAGAACTACATCATATTAGCATAGTAGTGACCCTCTATATATGTAGAGTAATTTAATACTAATATAGTATTGTAAACCATACATGATTTTTCTAATTGTCACGGGTTTCAATTCCTCCAAAAATGCTTTATGAGACTTTGATTATCATAAATTGAAAATTTTCACGTAATCACATGTAACCAGAACGATTACACACTGAGAACATTTTTTTTTTCTTTTTTTTTGGTAGAAAGAGAACATTTTCCATTTCCCATTTCCCATTTCCCATTAACTTTTAGGTGAGAATTCTTCGTTCCATCTTTCTTTTTAAAATATTTTAGTATGTTCTTAGTCTTTTTTTAGTAGAACTTCTTCTTTCTACATTATCCTAAGAGGGCCTAGTTAGGAAGCTGTAATGCACCAAATAGTTGGAAATATTACGGAAGAAAAATCAAAGTATTCTATTATATTTTGACAAATCATTATGCATAATTACCATTGATCTTGCTATAAAAGGCATAAGCATATAACAATCATGCATTTATGCTAGGCTTAGATACTATATTCATTCGGGTTGAAGCTGGCCCCAATAACCCCATGACCCGAAGAGAATACATTCAGGGTTTGGGTAAAAGACCTTTTTTCGTTTTTCGGTTTTGTGTGAAGGTGATCACCATTTAGCTCAAATTGAAAACTGGGAAGAAGGTTGAGTTACGGGCCCAAAAAGCTCAAATTGCTCAAAATGATCCGGTTTAGCTTAATGGGCCGGCAAAGCAGTAAAGGCCACAGAAACATAATGTAATTATTCCGTATGAGGAGGTCTAAACAAACAAAGAAGCAAACCAGAAACATCATTATCAATCCACCTGTCTCTAAAAATTGTCAATGATTTAAGCATCTCAAATTATCACCATTTGAAGAATTATTGCTTGAATCTAACTCACCCATGATTTATTTTTGGCCAAAGATGTATCAGCAATGTAGAATCTCAACCTTTTTATTACCATCAACTAGTTCATGTGATTTGCAATCTATCAGTAAAATTTTATCATTGTTCATTATCAATGACAGCTTCACTATAATCCAAGGCAAATAGGACGACCATAAGTGGAGTTTTGGTAAGGCAACTATTTCAATCCCCAGACCAATAGTCATCAATGGGCACCACATTTTACATAATATTGATTTGTAGCCCTACTTAATATCCTCAATTATAAAAATGCATTGCCCATCTATCATTTTTCCTTTTAATTGGATATTATCATATATCATATACTTGTTTATTTTGGTTTGGTAAGATCATATGTCATTCATGAACTAAAAGCAAAGCGTCTTCTCTAGCTAGCTATTTCCATCCAAATTGACAGAAAAACATGCAATGTCCATCTTGTCCATGTCCCTTGGATCATTGCCAAGCATAGTAGTTCATGTATCTAGTATTTCATGCTAAGGGGCACATCAGTAATTGCCAAAACACCAATACTGTTTATTTTTATTTTTATTGTGCTAATTGTTTTTAGTTAAATGGCAACAGATCAACAAACCAATTATGTTGTTTGTACAACAGAGAGTTCACTAGTTTGCTGAAGACTTGTTGTGTCAGCTGATATATCAATTGAAGGGTTAATTCTATGAAGTTTCAACTTGGAGCAGTGCTGTGTTGCACGCCCGTTGAATGTCCAACCCCACAACCACAACCACCGCCTTCTCCTCCACCATTCGATCACACGAGTTTAGCAAATCAAAGATATCATAGGCGTAGAAGGGTGGGCGGATCCCAGTGGCGGCCTTCACTAGACAACATATCAGAAGACAATATCAGCTTGGAAGTTCCGCACAAAGCTCAGAAGATGAACAACTCATTCCTACCCAAACCCAGGAATTCAGCATATTCTAGGGAGATCAAGTAAGTCTCAAAATGGCCATTTTTATGTGCTAGAGCTTGGAATTATAATTGCAACATTTAGTAATAGAAAATGTGTTTGTGATTTCAGGGAAGTGAGTAGGTTCCATATGGCGATTCCAGCGTTCATCCCATCACCTTTCCTATTCTGATTTTGAATCAACAAACTCTCCTTCAAATTACAAGGGATTTGGATTCTGTATCTGCTCAACAATTGTTGCTCTGCTGGCAAAACTGAGCCAGCATATATCTGTCTAATGTTTTATCAATCCATCATATTTACTAGTGAATGAAATGCAGTAAAGTTGAACCTTGTAAGTTGGAACAGAATGATCAGTTATGAAGATGGTAATTTTAAACCTCGAATTCAAGCGATTAGCTTGCTGACAGTACATTTCTGCCTAGTGTAGGGCTTATACAGAGCATATATGGCATCACAATGGTAAGGCCTATTACATCACTTCATGAAATACACCATGGTTGTATTCTACTAGGAACACACACCCACAGACTTGCCTGCCAATTTGAGCAAGCTCGACAGCAGAAATTACTTTACCATGACAAAGTTTATAGGCAGCAATGGTGTTGTTTATTTAGATACAACAAGGCACAAATTAATCAGTTGTTCTTCGTTTTCAATCCAAACCCAAACGGGAACAAAGCATCATACGGGTTCCTTCCAATGTGCAGTGGGAGTTGGTCCACGTTTTTGAACCAAGTCAAAGGAAGCTGACCCTCGAAATCATAGTCTCCAAACAACACATCAGTGATTCCTTCCCCTTGAGTGCCAGGTAACCAAGCTGCTACTAGAGCTTCCATCTTGTCCAGAAGATGTGGTTCTATAACAAGGGGTCTACCTGATATCATAACCACCAGAGTTGGAATTCGGTCCGCAACTGAACTAATTATGTCAGAGCCGTTGAAGGGGATGGTGAGCTCAGAATTGTCCCCAGTGAATTCAGCATATGGAGACTCCCCCACGGCTACAATGGCATAATCAAATCCTCCTGATCCTACCAATGTTTCAGGAGATGGCACTTGCTCATAAACCACTTCTGTTTGGTCTCCTAATACTGCTTTAATGGCATCCAAAATGGTTGTTCCTGAAATATAAGTTATTTGAATGATTACAACAAAATAACATCCACTTGGCTTTCAGAAAAGAACAATAAAAATATAAGTAAAATCTATGCACATCTATCTCACTTAAGCTAGATATAAAATCTAGTTCAACCACTTTTCCTTGATATACAAAGGAAACTCAGCTGCTTATTTAATCATGAGAATAAACCTACTTCTGAAAATGATTTAGATTTACTCAATTTCATATAAACAATGACATTTTGATGAAAAACACGTATTCTTATAATCTTGATGGAGAAAAACAGAGAACAGAGTACACACTATGAACTACTTACCAATAGTTATTCTTCCACTACGCCCATCCCACGTAGCAGTCCACCCTCCACATTGATATCCAAGATCATCAGCATGTGTCCCAGCAACGAGAATCTTCTTAGCATTTCTGTCCAGTGGCAGAAATGGATACTTTGGGTCCTTCCCATTCTTGAGGAGAACCAAGGACTTCCGTACTGCTTCACGAGCTAAATCGCGATGTGGCTGCAGAAAGTGCCTTATAAAATCAGCATACGGTTCCTTTTCATCAGTGGTCTGACAGAATTTATACTCACGACCAAATTGATTAACATGTATGCTCTTAAAGGCTAAGAGTTGTGATACAACACCACAACTATTAATAAATTACTAGCTCTAAATAATTCCTAGTTATTCACATATTTAGTATTATTTCTAGAATGTTCCTTACAAGTAATATCTATCCTTGTCAAAATATTAGTTCTAGAATCCTCTTACTCTAGATATTTCTCTTAGTTCTAGGTATTTTATTATCTAGAGTATTCTTATATATTCTCTACTTTTGTTAATCTAGAGAATTCTTCTCTAGGATAATATGTATTAAATATTTTGTACTTTATCTAGAGAATTCTCTACTAGAGAATTCCACTCCTTAGCCATGCTCTATAAATAGGCTAGAAGACTTCCTATGTAAGGTGTGTTTATGAATGAATGAAAAATATTTACATAATTGAAGATCCTTCAATTATCTAGTTGATTTGTGAGATCCTTGCAAATCAACACCATCTTGTTAGATCATAACAAGTTGACTCTCAAATATCTACCTATTTTTTACTTGAAGCATTTCACATTTTAGGAATGGATTCACATATGAATAAAAGTGATTACAAAACATCCAGTCCTATAGACATACAAAAATCCTGAATAAAGTTACATGTCAAATTGTCCAATGTAACCATTTCAGTTCTTAAATAATTAGGCATCACACAAGCTTTGTGAATGGAATTTGTGGAAATCCTGAAAACTTGATGAGAATCTTAAAAATACCGAATGATGCAAGTGTAAATTAAAAAAAAAAACAGAACAATGGTTTAACCAAACTAGTACCATCAGAAAACTGCAAACAAACTAACCTTGCAACCAACTATATCCAATAGAGACCTATCTGCAAAGGGATGCTCAAAAAGACCAGCAGCAAACTTTACTCTCAAGATTCGCTCAACAGCATCATCAATCCTAGACATTGGCACCTCCCCAGATTCTACTAGGGATGTCAAATCCTCCAGAAACTTTTCAAATCTTAGAGGTACCATCACCTGTCCATTTAGTTGTAAGGCCTGAGTTTCTTATTTGGTGCATAAAATTTCTCTTTTAGATTTCAGCAAGTTATAATTTTGTTTTTACCATGTCAATTCCTGCGTTCACTGCCATGGAAATGCAGTACCTATAATCAGAACCACGGGGTTCACAAAGTCTGTCAAGTGCTTCCCAGTCTGAAATTACAAAACCCTGCATCACATTCATCAATGTCAATCAGTTGAACCCATTAGAATTGCATTACTATTTTGTGCTAGATAGCCTAGATTATGACTTTGATTATCCCACACTGCTCAGAGAGAAATTTGTAGGTAGCAAAAGGCTAATTTGAAGAAGATGTTCACTTCTGATGATTGGAAAAAAACAAAGTGGGCTAAGGAAGTTGGAGGAAAGTCATGTGTTAAGATCATTCTCATGGAAAGCTTTTGCAAGAACATTGTTTTTGCACTTAAATTAGCAAGTCCATTAGTTAAGGTACTTAAAATGGTTGATAGTGACAAACCTTCTATGGGCTACATCTATGGTGCTATTGATCAGGCAAAAGAAACTATATTGAAGAGCTTCAATGGCCAAGAAGCAAAGTGTAAGAAGGCTCTTGATATTATTGAAAAGAGGTGGGAATGTCAACTTCACCATCCTTTGCATGCGGCGGGCTACTTTCTCAATCCAAGTATCTTTTATGATGATCCTCAAGGAATCTATACAAATAGAACTATCATGAAAGGCTTTTATGAATGTATTGAAAGATTGTTGAGAACTCGATCGGAACAAGATTTAGTGCAATCTGAAATGGACAAGTACATAAATGGTGAAGAGCTTTTTGGAAGGCCCATAGCTATTAGGGCAAGGAAAACAAAATCCCCAGGTATATTAATAATTTATTTCTTCATAGATTGATAATTTAATTGTACAATATATCCATTAAGTCACTAACACATGTTATTTTTTTTTCTTATTCCTTGTTTTCTTACTAGCTGAATGGTGGAAAGCATTTGGATCTGCAGCCCCACATTTGCAAAAATTTGCTATATCAATCTTGAGCCTTACTTGTACAGCCACTGGATGTGAGAGGAATTGGAGTGTTTTTCAACAAGTAAGAATATACTTGATAAGTGTTTTATTTTTTATTATTAATAAGATATGCATCATTGATTACATTTAACTTGTTAATTATTATTCTTTTGTATATATTACAGCTGCACACAAAAAGGAGAAATCGATTATCACGATCAAGATTGAATGACTTGGTTTTTGTCAAATACAATTTGTCCTTGATTCGTCGGCACAACCTCAAAGATAGGGTTAATCCTATTTTGTTGAATGAGATTGATGAATCAAATGAGTGGCTAGTTGGAAGAATGGAAGGAGAGGATGATGACGACTTTATTTTTGAAGATGATATTTTAACATGGGATATGGTGGATAAAGCTAGTGGAGCTAGTGAGCCACACTATTATAGTAGATCAAAAGCTAAGGAAGCCAGAGAAAAAGGAAAAGCTCCCATTGTTGATGTTGTTGAAGAAGAAGAAGAATTTAACTTTGATGAGGAAACCGATGGAGAGGAAAATGCATTGGAATCAGAAGGAGATGATGATTTGCAAAATGAGGACGATGATATTGACTCCGACTAGACTATAGTTTGATTTGCACTACTTAATTAGTTGTGACCTACTGACCTCCTTTTGTGTATTGATATGACTTTCTTATTTTGGTAGTGTTTATGACTTTAGTATTATCTTGCATGTGTAGATCACAAGATCTATTACTATGTATATCAGACGTATGCATTTTAATTGGTTCTAGGATACCTAACTTATATATTTGCAATATATAATGGAGATATAGGAGTTCTATGTCATTATACTAATTTACAAAAAAAGAATAGAAAAAAGGAGCGCCTTGATCCAAAAGGCGCTCGCTTTTCGCCCGGCGCTTGGCGCCTAGGCAATAGGACCCCTATCGCTTTTGGTCGCCTAACGCCTTTTTTTTCACTGGGTAGCATAGTTTTAATTTCACCAGCTTATGGTATTCTGCATCAAGTTATCGTAGTGCCAGCTATTCAGGTGATGTTCACAATTCAAAATTCAATGCCCAATAGATTTGTTCAAACATCTCATGTGAGAAAATAGAACTGGTTCCAGTTATCATTCTAAACAAGGTATTGTGATACTGCATTAATCATTCTTGATCACATATAATAAAAATGATTATATTGTAAAATGAATTAACGACAAGAAGATTCCATCCAACTTGGCATGATGAACCGCAATTGAGACATCTGAAATGAAAATCAGAGTGCTACAATAGCATTACATGAATGTGCAGAAACCTTTGAGATTATTTATCAACTAAAGGAAAGAAGAGAGAGGCGCCAATCATGCACGTGAAATATTTTGAATATAATGCAGATATATGTACCTTAAAATCCAGTTTCTCTTTCAAAATTTCTGTCAAGAGAAAACGATCTGCGTGTAACTTTCTCCCATTCCAGCTGGAATAGGAAGCCATAACAGTGCAGACACCTTGGGCAATACAGTCTGGATATGGGGCCATGTGGATCTTCTCCAAATCATCATACGAAACTAAAGTATTTCCCTCATTTATACCTTTATCTGTTCCGCCATCTCCAACAAAATGTTTTGCACATGCAATAACATTGTTGCTGAAAACATAAAAACAAATATTAAGAACTATATTTCATTAAGATCTCACTGTTAGATATTTTCAATATGTCCTCTTCAGAATCCCAATTTTTTTCATGTAAATGGGAATGATTTATTCATATAAAAATTTGAATACACTTTCAGGTAGAGATAGATAAAAAAAAAAAAAGTTATTTATACCGTCCAGCTACGAAAGGATAACCATGTGGGTGCCCTTTGGGTGGCTCACCTTGGAGCCCTGATACAATCGAAGTCATCTTCCTCACTACATTTGTGTCCTCACTGTAACTCTCATAGCATCTTCCCCATCTGGGATCTCTGGATACCTAATCAGCCAACAGAGTAATTGCACAGTGAAATTAGATAAAAACAAAAGCACGCCTAATTCAAACCACAGAGTAATTGCTGTGTTTATGAAAAGACAGCAGAAGAAAATAATCATTGTTCTGTTAAGAAGAACAAACTATCCCTTGTTCTAGTCCAGGCCTAGACAGTTAAGAAAGAATGAGAAAGCATTGTTACACTTTGAAAAGTATCAAGTTCCACATGTATTTAACCTTCGAAGCTCTACGCATTAAGCATGCAACAAGTAAGAAACATATAAACGCATATTTGTTGTTTGCGTGGGCAATGATTTAATTTTTGGATATGCATTTTGTTCTTAATCATCTACAGGCCTATGATTTTATTGTTCCTTTTTTAGCATAACTTTAGGCTAGTATGTTAACTTATATTCATGGCGAGGTAGGACAGCTTATATTCACAGCTCTGTTGTTCAGCAATGTGTTATTGAAACAATGATTGATCTGCATTGTCAGCGATTGGTCATTCATTAGGTGCACATGCCTTTTAAGTGTGGTATCTAAAATAGGTAGTGTATAGGACGGGACAGTAAAGAGTTCTAGTAGGCATGCTCAATCGTAAACCACATATTACAAAGATATTTGTGCAGATTGTGAGTTGACTAGTAGGAAACATTGATTTGCATTGTCAGCAATTGGCGATGCAGTATGTGGCCATGCCTTTAGTTGTGAGTTGACTAGTAGGAAATATCATATTACAACTTACCAATAATTGAGATACCTATCTAAGAATATAATAGCTAGTACATGCACATTTGGTCATCAATGTCAACTTGCGGCACCATGACAAACTCAATCAAAAAATCACTTACAGCAAGACAAGGAGCGAAGGTATAGTGGATTCCACTAGCCCTAACTTCCAATGCGGTTGCAGCACCAATCCGCCGAGCCAGATCACCATCTCTGCGTCAAAATTTACACAAACAGCCATTCAGAATGACATTAAATTGATAAGCTACGAATAAGAACTTAATAACTGCCACACCATGAAACTCTGTAACAAGTACGCAAGAGTGAAACCTGGTGGCTCCAAGATTGACATTGTGAGGGAAGATAGTGGCACCGTACACGCTATTGTTACCGTGAACGGCATCAATTCCATAAATAATAGGAATCCCCAGTCGCGATTCCAACGCAGATTTCTGGAATCCGTCGACCATATCAGCCCAATCAGCCGACAAGGCCTGCTCAAACGGACCACTCCCACCCGCACTGAGTATACTCCCTGCGAAAAACCACAATCAACTCACAATCTCAAAATACAGATTAACACTCTCGGTAGAAACCTTGCCGAGGAGAGAAGAGGAAGTCCGATTACCGACGCTTAGGTCTTTGAGGGCGGCGGGGGTGGCGACACGGCGTTCGATCTGAGTCATCTGACCGATTTTCTCCTGGAGAGTCATACGAGAGAGGAGGTCCTTCACCCTTGCTTCGATAGGCTGGATAGGATTCTTGTAGACGCATTTGGAGTGATCCATCACCTCCCCCATTTTCGACATTGTTTCTGACTAACTTTCTGACTTTCGGGAGCAATGGAAGAACCAGATTTTTGTTTTTCGTGGTTTCGTCGTGTCGACAGGTTTATAGGGCTATGCCCCTGCTGGACGCGGGAAGGTGAAGAAATGGGATTAGGTACAAGTGTGGCCACTTACCAGTACCACTGAAACTTCTGACAACAGAGCAAGCAATTTCGAGGGCCCAACTTTTCAAATGGACACATTTTATTATTTCCTCTATAACTTCTGTCAATAC
Organism: Fallopia convolvulus; assembly: GCA_964016875.1. Lineage (NCBI taxonomy): Eukaryota > Viridiplantae > Streptophyta > Magnoliopsida > Caryophyllales > Polygonaceae > Fallopia > Fallopia convolvulus. Next base: position 39,384,703 of record OZ024727.1, read on the forward strand.
AGTGACAAATACCTCAATGACATTAAACCAAGATGTTCCGAAGTCCAAACTTCGCATTCATACAAATCTTGATGATGGCATTGGCCAGGACCTAATTTCTATCGGGTTTATTAGGTTTCAAAATTTAAATCTATTGTTAAATCAAATATCACTTTTATTCTAAAAGTGAACAAAAGTTGGCTTCCAAACTGTTTTTTCAATACAATGAGCTACTAGCTCATTATAAGGCAAACGTTAGACCACTTTGAAGGAACAAAGCTAACCTAAATCATCACAACGAATGATCTTTAAAAAATGCAAAAACAAAGGATAATGAAAAATAAACTCCCTAAAATTACAAACACTAGGATCTTGAAAAGAAGAAACTTGAAGATAAGACGAAGCCATTTGGCGACAATGAGCAATGTTGACATGTCTTCTGGCTAAAAAGTTAGTCGCTTCATTACTTTCCCTAAAACAATGGAAAAAAACCACTTCCTAAAACCCAAAACCAAATTTCTAATATCCTTAACTAAATAATTAATTTCTCAAGGCACTTTCCAAGTATTTTTTAAAAAATTAATTAGAACTAAATTATCTCCTTCTATTATAAGGCTACTAATATTCTAAGACCTTATAGCAAGGCAACGGCCTCAGCCCGAAGAATAGACATTTACGATTAATACAAAGAATATTACTATCATGATTTCTAATAATAAAGTCTATGAACGATTTAGAGTTAGTTTGTTTGGATGCATCAAAATTCAGTTTTGACCAATGATTGGGAGGTTTTCTCTGAACAACATTTGATCTTTTTTTACGAGTATTATTATTATTATTATTTTACGAGTATTATTATTTCTATTACATTTTTTAGCAATAGCCGAGACCCACAACGAGTGTTCTCTAACAGCCAATTCACAAGGAAATAAATTCGAACCAATTGTTGAATGATTAGATATACGATTTTTCTAACCTATGCCCTAAGGGCATAGGTTAAGAGCCTAAAAATGGCAATATATTTTAGAATTGTATTTGTTTAGATTTAATTATTTTTCCAATAGGGTTTATTAGTTTCCTATTAGGGTTTTAGTTCCTAAAATTAGTACTTTTATCCTATGCCCTTAGGGCATAGGATAGAAAAACCGTTAAATATAATTGCATTTTTATGGTTCCATATATACCACCAAAGGTAACATAGAATATCCCCATTAAAATTTGATTTTAATGTTGAAATTAAATTAACAATAAAGCAATCCGAAGACGAAATATCAAAAGTGACTTGTATCTTTAACTCTAGACATGCTATCATTTTGCGGGAAAAAGGGCAATGGGAAAAATGTGATTTAAAGTTTCATTATGTGAATTACAAAGCGAAGATGTAGCTGGAACGGAAATATAAAATTTATTAAGTCTTTTTGTTGTAGGCAGACAATTTGCACAAGATTTCCAAATGAAATTTTGTATCTTAGGAGGGATATTTAATTTCCAAATCTATGAAAAACCCGTTAAGGTAAGTATCGCATTGAAGTAATTAATTTAGAAGCAGACTTAACAAAAAAAGTACCATCAGAAGAGCGAGTCCAAATAATTGAATCTTGTATATAAGAAAAAGGAATGAATATATCCGAAATTTTAATTACAATCCAAGATGGCAATAAAATACCTAATGCTTGAATATCCCATGTTTTATTTGGAAGAATAAATTAGGCTACTTTTAAATTATAATCTATATTATCAAAGTATTCCAATAAGGTTAAACATCAGACCAAAAATGTATATTTAAAACGTTACCTACTAGCCATTTAATTCCTTTAGCGAAAATCTCCCTTATATTTAATAAACGTCTAAATTGACAAGACGATGATTTATGTTTATCATTAAAAATAGAGTTTTTTTTTGTCAAAAAGCACTGATGATGCGCGAAATAACCGTTAATTAATTAATGCGAAAACCATAATTATATAGCGGTTGAACTCAATCCCATCGGAAGACAATCCTAAAAATCAAAGGGTTAGGCTGGCCAAAACATGCTTTGAGATATATTATTAACATGGCCCAATAAAGCAATAAGATAAATTTTGCCCGCTTGATTGGTAAATGTGTGTGTGAAATCTCCAAAGTGATGAATCACCAAGCCTACAAAATCAATTTCATTTGTATGCATACTCCACGTAAGCTCCATGTGAGTGAAATGTTATATTTGCTTAAGAAGGGGAAACTTAAATTTAGCTGCGTCCCACATCGAGCTTTGGAGTGCAAGCAACCAGCTGGGCAAACATATGTATAGTATAAGGATGAGATCGAATAAAGGGTCGAAAACCCCTCTGGCTCGAGAACTATCTCGTTTGCCAAGCTCGACGTGTTTGATCTCCGAGTGAGATCGCGCTATTTACGGTATAAAGTCTAAAGGCTTTATTTGTAAAGAGTACAAAAACAATTAGCTGAAGGGTGGGAAGGAGGAATAATCCACGTACAAAAACCGTTTGGTTGTACGAATCCCGAGAGTTAGTATTTATTTAATTCCCGTTTATAGCGCGGTTTATTTCGGGTTTCATCACTGGCGCCGTCTGTGGGAACCTGCTCTCCCTATCCGACCTAACTCTCGGATAATCACGTAAGTGCGTCCTTTTCCCTCTTTAGTTAGCCCTGGTCTCTGGTGCGGCGCCACGGGGTTCGCCCCTGGCGTGTGCTGGCGAGGCCGCCATATTCGTGCGGCGCCACGGGGTTCGCCCCTGGCGTGCGCTGGCGAGGCCGCCATATTCGTGTGGCGCCACGGGGTTGGCCCCTGGCGTGCGCTGGCGAGGCCTCCATATTCGTGCGGCGCCACGGGGTTCGCCCCTGGCGTGCGCTGGCGAGGCCGCCATATTCGTGCGGCGCCACGGGTTCGCCCCTGCGTGCGCTGGCGAGGCCGCCATATTCATGCGGCGCCGCGGGGTTCGCTCCTGGCGGGCGCTGGCGAGGCCGCCATATTCGTGCGGCGCCACGGGGTTCGCCCCTGGCGTGCGGTGGCGAGGCCGCCATATTCGTGTGGCGCCCCGGGGTTCGCCCCTGGCATGCGCTAGCGAGGCCGCCATATTCGTGCGGCGCCACGGGGTTCGCCCCTGGCGTGCGCTGGCTAGGCCGCCATCTCTGTGTGGCGCCACAGGGTTGCCGTCGAACCTCGTTTTATGCGTGACCGCCGAGCTTCCCGCTCGGGGTTGCCGTCGAACCTCGTTTTACGCGGGACCGCCGAGCTTCCCGCTCGGGGTTGCCTCGAACCTCGTTTTACGCGGAACCGCCGAGCTTCCCGCTTGGGGTTGGAGATTCTCGAAAAGTGCACGAATCCACCCCTCGCTTCCCGCTTGGGATGGGGATTCTCGAAAAGTGCATGAATCCACCTGTCGCTTCCCGCTTGGGGTTGGAGATTCTCGAAAAGTGCGCGAATCCACCTCTCGCTTCCCGTTTGGGGTTGGAGATTCTCGAAAAGTGCGCGAATCCACCCCTCGCTTCCCGCTTGGGGTTGGAGACTCTCGAAAAGTGAGCGAATCCGCCCCTCGCTTCCCGCTTGGGGTTGGAGATTCTCGAAAAGTGTGCGAATCCACCCCTCGCTTCCCGCTTGGATTGGAAACTTCCTATGGACGAGGTCCAAACTCTCTATGGACGAGGTCCAGACTCTCTTATGGACGAGGTCCAAACTCTCTATGGACGAGGTCCAAACTCTCTATGGACGAGGTCCAAACTCTCTTATGGACGAGGTCCAAACTCTCTGTGGACGAGGTCCAAACTCTCTATGGACGAGGTCCAAACTCTCTATGGACGAGGTCCAGACTCTCTTATGGACGAGGTCCAAACTCTCTATGGACGAGGTCCAAATTCTCTTATGGAAGAGGTCCAAACTCTCTATGGACAAGGTCCAAACTTTCTTATGGACGAGGTCTAGACTCTCTAAAGGATGAGGTCCAAACTCTCTTATGGACGAGGTCCAAACTCTCTATGGACGAGGTCCAAACTCTCTATGGACGAGGTCCAAACTCTCTTGGGGACAAGGTCCCAAATCTCGAAAAGCGTGCGCAACCCGAGCAAGGCTCGAGGTTGGCGACAACTCTCTTGGGGACGAGGTCCCAAATCTCGAAAAGCGTGCACAACCCGAGCAAGGCTCGAGGTTGGCGACAACTCTCTTGGGGACGAGGTCCCAAATCTCGAAAAACGTGCGCAACCCGAGTAAGGCTCGGGGTTGGCGACAACTCTCTTGGGGACGAGGTCCCAAATCTCGAAAAGTGTGCGCAACCCGAGCAAGGCTCGGGGTTGGCGACAACTCTCTTGGGGACGAGGTCCTAAATCTCGAAAAGCGAACGCAACCCGAGCGAGGCTCTTGGTTGGCGATAACTCTCTACGGGACGAGGTCCCAAATCTCGAAAAGTGTGCGCAACCCGAGCGAGGCTCGTGGTTGGCGACAACTCTCTTGGGGACGAGGTCCCAAATCTCGAAAAGTACGTGCAAACCGAGGGAAGTTCGGGGTTGGAGCCAATTCTCGATTTGAAAGGGTGAGGCCCTAATTTCATTCTGGGAAGTGTGCGTACTCCACCGTCTCTAGTGTTTGGATCGCGATACTCAAAACTGAAAATCGATAGGCATGCGCACTTGTTTGTTGTCTCGTTGCTCTCGTGGAACGAGGACACCGAACCAAGGGGTTGTGATGGTGCGCGAAATAACCGTTAATTAATTAATGCGAAAACCATAATTATATAGCGGTTGAACTCAATCCCATCGGAAGACAATCCTAAAAATCAAAGGGTTAGGCTGGCCAAAACACGCTTTGAGATATATTATTAACATGGCCCAATAAAGCAATAAGATAAATTTTGCCCGCTTGATTGGTAAATGTGTGTGTGAAATCTCCAAAGTGATGAATCACCAAGCCTACAAAATCAATTTCATTTGTATGCATACTCCACGTAAGCTCCATGTGAGTGAAATGTTATATTTGCTTAAGAAGGGGAAACTTAAATTTAGCTGCGTCCCACATCGAGCTTTGAAGTACAAGCAACCAGCTGGGCAAACATATATATAGTATAAGGATGAGATGGAATAAAGGGTCGAAAACCCCTTTGGCTCGAGAACTATCTCGTTTGCCAAGCTCGACGTGTTTGATCTCCGAGTGAGATCGCGCTATTTACGGTATAAAGTCTAAAGGCTTTATTTGTAAAGAGTACAAAAACACAATCAGCTGAAGGGTGGGAAGGAGGAATAATCCACGTACAAAAACCGTTTGGTTGTACGAATCCCGAAAGTTAGTATTTATTTAATTCCCGTTTATAGCGCGGTTTATTTCGGGTTTCATCAAGCACCTTTTAAAATATGGTTTTTGTAAGAAACCACCTTTTAAAAATTTTTTTAAGTAAAAACACCTTTTGTAACACAAATACCCAAATTCAACCACCTTAAATAATTATCCGGTGGAATTTTATCCGAATTGGACCGATATGCCCTTATACAAAACAATTAAATTATTTGTAAAAAATATAAGGTGGTTTAGTAAAACGTTCATGATTTGATAGATGTTTCTTTTTAAATGCTATACATAAATTGTTATAGTTACATATTTTATTTACATCAAATTTTATTTTATTATTAACTAATCAAAAAATAAAGTGTTTTAATTTTTTACGAATAGAAAAACGATTATGCAAATATTTTTACATTTTTTCATGAACATTAGGATGGTCAAAATTTCAATAAAATATAACAATAGAAAAGTAATTTTCTGAAAATAATTTATATTCTTTCATTGAAATAAATTTTTTTTTGTTTATGTAGTAAAAATATAATATAGAAACTATTATTTTTAAATAGATAAGAATGAAATAAATATTAACTAAATAAAAAATTTTATCTAATGTTTTTTTAATATTTTTCAAAAATAAACACCTATAAAATTATGAAATTTTTACTAAACTACCTTATTATTTTTTAAAAATAATTTAATTATTTTGTATAAGGGCATATCGGTCCAATTTGGATAAAATTCCATCGGAAAATTATTTAAGGTGGTTGAATTTGGGTGTTTGTATTATAAAATGTGTTTTTACTTAAAAACAATTTTAAAAGGTGGTTTTTTTAAAAAACCATATTTTAAAAGGTGGTTTTTGGCAAAAAAACTCTTAAAAATATGTTGAGATCGCAAATATTTCTCATTGATTATTTTTACCCGAAAATTAGAAGGATCAATTAAAATTTTCCACAATAATTTCATTTGAAGCGTAACATTATTATTATAAGCAATACGCAAACTAACACCGCCATTTTCTTTGGGAGAACAAATTTCATCCCAACTAATAAGTGGATGGTGATTAGGGGTATATTTTTTCAAAAAAAAAACATTTATTAACCTTATCTATGTCATCAAAAATTCCTTTAGGAAGTAAGAAACTTTGCATTAAGTAACTGACCTGTCCTAGAAGATTTGGCTGAATTAAGACAGCTCTTCTTGCTTGTGAAATAGAATTTGCCTTCCATTGAGATAATTGTTGTTTTAATTAACTTAGATATTAAATCACAGAACATTGAATTCTAAACTCGACCCTTTAGAATTAGGATTCCTAAATATTTTTCCATTGATGTAGTAATTTGTATATTTAAAATACTTCTCAAAGATAAAGTCGGAGGATGCGAAATATTAGAAGAGGTCTTGAATGAACTTTTGTTGTAATTTATAGACAGACCTGAGACCGTACTAGATTTGTGTAAGAAAAGTTTAATAAAGGTCATATTCGAATGTGTTGCATTGGCAAAAGTAATAGCGTCTTCCGCAAAACTTAAAAATGGAATACACGTTCCATTCTTAACTAAACGGATACCCACCTGAGAAGATCTAAGAGAAGACTCAGCCTGCAAAGTACGAGCAAAATATTCCATTGTTATAACAAATATGAAGGGAGACATTGGGTCACTCTTCCTAATACCACATTGAGGAGAAATTCCGGACCAGGCTCATTATTGACAAGAACCGAAGAAGTTGAGGTAGTTATACAGGTCATAATTAAGTGAACCCAATGAGGGCAAAAACCAAATTTTAATAGCATTTGTCAAATAAAATTCCAATCAATCTTATCATATGCTTTTTCCATATCGATTTTAATAGTCATCTAGCCCTTCAATCCCTTTTTTCTTATGAAAAGAATGGAAGATTTCATGAGCTATAAGAATATTATCTTGAATAAGGTGACCTTGCACAAAAGCCCCTTGTAACGGGTGAAATAACAAAGGAAGAATTTGATACATTCTAGAAGAAATAATATTAGTAATAATTTTATAAATTGTATTACATATGCTAATTGGTCGATAATAACCTATAGAAAGAGGATTTTTAATTTTAGGAATTAATGTTATGAATGATTTATTAATTGCTTGAAGCATATACCCGGAGTGAAAGAACGCATTAACTACTAAATTTACTGAAGACCCAACAATATGCCAATAATGTTAGAAGAATTCAACTGTAAAGCCATCCGGACCAGGATACTTGTCAAGAGCTAAGTCAAATTGCTTTTTTAATTTCACTCGAAGTTGGAGATTTGCTTCCAAACTGTTGTTATTCATTCTCCATGTCTTATTCCATTTGGAAGGATCTCATCTCATAATTACCCATGATGCACACCCATCGCTAAGAAAAGCCGGACTCATCCATGGGGCTCATGGCCTAAATAGAGAAAATTGTAGAAAACCACTCGTTAAATACCCCACTTTGCTCAAAATCACCAGTTATACAACTAATTATTGAAAACCTCCCTTTAATTTCATTCGGTTCGCGATTGACCACCCAAAGCCCCTTTCCGTTAGAAATCTCGTTAAGTCATTGCAATTACATTTTACCCTTCATTGTTCGCGATATTTAAATGGATTTGGGGTGGTTTATCAATTTTTTAACGAGGGAATTTTGTGAACCAGTTTTAATCCCTAGCTAACTCACATATATGCACATTTGAGTTGGGTTGAAAAATAATTTAATAACTCCAAATGAAAGAAAATTAAGTATATTTCAAAAAAGAACCAAGAACAAAACAAACACAATGCAGAGGCGTCGATTGATGGCGGAGATAAGGTGAGGGAGCAGTGGAGGGAAAGGTTTTAGAGGAAGAGATTGTCACTGGGAGTGCGAAAGTCGTCGAAGAGGCAAGCGACACTGGCGAAACATGCAACCGTTCAGATCTGATCCACGAGCACCATGGAAGACTCTCACACAATCGCAAATAAGAACCAAACAACAAGCAATTTGCATTAAAACCATGGGTCTTTCATGAATTTTACATAGATCTATTGATATGAACAAGTAATTGCATAATTCATAAGCACTTATAATACAAATTTCAAATATGAAAATATGAGCTCAAGAACCCTAATTTTCGAACCCGAGAATCGCCAAAAAATCCAAATTCAACCATGCTTTTATCAATTTGGACGAAATTATGCAAGACGAATGTATCAACATTAATCAAGCACTGAAATCCAACAATATTAACAATATATTTTTTTGAGCATCCATTGTCATTCAACAAGTCGACAACTAAGGAAGACAATGACAAAGAAGAGAGGGTCCACCTATTAATTTTTCATGTAATTATCTAAAAAATGAAGGGCAAAACGATAAGAACTCTTGTTGGTTGTCGTTAATATGGTTAAGAACTCGATGGCTTTGTGTCACATGCTCTCTAGCCTGGTTATGCAATATCAAGACTTTTTTTAATAGAGACCGAACTATCCAGTTTTACCATGTCTTTAGGGAAGTGAACTGTGTCGCTGACTCCCTTGGCAGTACGTCTTGCTTTCTCGTTTTGTATTGGTTTTCATAGACTTAAAGACCCACATAAGGGTATTTCTTCTATGTTTTCTCTTGATGTTAGGGGTCGGACTACCCCCATTTATTGAACGCTTAGCCCTTTTTTATTTGTCATTTTCTTTTCTTTTTTAAGTTACATCTATTTCTTTTGTCACCCACTTTTTAACGTTTTATATGAGACTGTACACAATATAATGCATCCTCCGTTATGAAATACTTGTTATACTAATATATATTTTTTAGTCAAAAATATGTATCACTATAAAAATGTCAAGTTTTTTTTTTCAATTTATCCTTAAAAAGACTAAAAAGGTATGCAAACTAATTATGAAAGAATACGCTGGTAAAATTAAATAATTTTTAATGTTTTTGTTATTTCATAGAGTGAGAAGATCCATCTATATATTAGGTGAGCTCTTTTTTGTTTTTTTAGAAGATATATATATATATATATATATTATGCATGGGATGTTTGAGATAGATGAAAGTCAGATTTCCAACTTAATAGAGTATTTTTATTTCTACCAAAAAAAATAGAGTATTTTTTTGGTAGAAGGAGAGGCGGTACTCTCCGGCCTCTCAAGGAGACATTTTATTAATATATAAAAAAAGGGCTAAGTAGTCAGCAAACGGGGGATAGCCGACCCCTTACATCATCAAATAACAGTAAAAAAATCCCCTCAGGCGGGGCAAGCAAAACATGACAACCAAGAGAGTACGAAAAAGCATAAGACGCGAGACGATCGACAACCGTATTCGCCTCTCGATACACATGACGGAGTCGAAAAATCCAACTCCTACTCATAAAGCCTTGGCATTGGGATACCAGACTATAAAGCGGGTGACACTTATTTATTCTATTATTAAGGAGATTAACAACAAGTTGAGAGTCGGTTTCCAACATCACCTTCCTGAAGCCCTTTTCCCAAGCGAGACGAAGGCCATCGAGGACGCCCCAAAGCTCCGCCATCGGCACCGAGTACGATCCAATATTATGCACGTAACCGCAAACCCATTGACCTTGGCTATTACGAATAATTCCGCCCGCCGTAGCAATACCGTGTTCCCGAACCGCCCCATCAGAATTAATTTTCACCCAATCCTCCTCCGGAAGTTCCCAACTCACGTCCTGCAAACTTCTAGTATGTATAATGGAAGAAGAAACAAACTTACCTTTGGCCTGCAAGTAATCAACGGTCTGCTTAATGACAAAACCAGAACTTCTAGCAATTTCTTCCTCATTGTTGAAAGCTTTGGTGTTTCTCCAACGCCAAATCCACCAAATAGCATTGCTAAACATGTCTCTCCACTGAATTCCGCCCTCCGTAGAGCCAGTTGCAAGAATATTGCACCGTAACCAGCTCGCAAAAGGGACCTGAAAAAAAATGAAAAGCAATAATCAGTAGCACTCAATTCATTCCAAATAAAACTAACCATGGGGCAGTCTCTAAATAAGTGCTTGTAGGATTCCTCCACATCTTGGCAAAAAACGCAATTGCCATGGACTGTAATATGTCTCCGTCTTCTTTCAGAATTTGACATGACCCCTCCTTTGCTAGCCAACCACACAAAGCACCTAACTCTTTCCGGTGCATTAATTTTCCAAATAGCTCTGTAGAACCCCTCATCAGTGCCGCGTCTGTCCAAATTACCTTGCAACAGATTGAAACCGGAAGCCACAGAATAATTACCATCTTGACTGAATTTCCAACAGAGAATGTCTTGACAATCTTCACCCTCGTCAACCAAACTAATAGTATCAATTTTCAGCAGAGTCGAAATGGGAATGTTGTGTGAAAAAAGATTCCACTTCCAACCTGAATTAGGCGCCCAAAAATTAGAAACACACCAGTTCATTTCAGCCGGATCGATCAAACCTGTAGCCGTGTCCAACAAAGGTGCTTCAGTTATCCAGCAATCACGCCAAAATCTGACTGACTTCCCATCACGAAGCAACCATCTTGATCCATGAACGATGACCTTTGTTATAGACTTTTTCAAGCCTTTCCAGATGTGGGAGCTCGCAGGGGAATCACCCAAGGCACAGTCCACATACTTGCGTTTTAACACCTCAGCCCAAAGACTGCCCTCATTCATGAGAAAGCGCCATCCCAGTTTACCAATCAAAGCAAGATTCATGTCCCTCATAGACCTGATTCCAAGCCCGCCTTGAAACCTCGGACGAGTAACCTCTGACCAAGCCACCTTATGCAAACGTCTTTGATCCCTCGAACTCCCCCAAATGAACACCCTATTAATTTTGTCAATCCTGCTGCAAACACCCGAAGGAATGATGGCGTTCGACATTGAGTAAACGGGCAAAGAGGATAGCACCAATTTAACCAAAGTAGTCCTACCGGCGAAACTCAGTGTCTTAGATTTCCACCCAGTCAAACGAGAATTAAACCTGTCAATCAGGCAGCTGAAAGTGTCCTTGTTGACCCGTTTATGAAGGATAGGCATCCCGAGATAGTTGCCCAAATTTCTAGTAATCTCAAAACCACATTCATTCTTGAGATTCCTGCATAACTCACTGCTCACATTCTTGGATAGGAATAGTTTCGACTTGAGGGGGCTGATTTTTTGACCAGACACTTCACAAAAGATATCCAACGTCTTCATTACATTACGAAGTTGTTCCATGGAAGCTTCAGCAAAGAGCATGATGTCATCGACGAAAAAAATATGAGATAAAGAAGGCCCACGTCTGGTAAGTTTGATGGGCTTCCAATTCCTTTTGTTAACCTCATCCGTAATCATGTGACCCAATCGTTCAATACACATCAAGAATAAGTAGGGGGATATCGGGTCGCCTTGACGCACCCCCCGGGAGGCCATAAACTGACGAGTAACTTCCCCGTTCATAAGGAGCTGCATTCTGGGAGATGAAACACAGGGCATAATCCAATCGACCATCTGAGCAGGGAACCCAGCAGCCCTTAAAGAGTCCTCAATGAAGTTCCAACTTAACCTATCATACGCTTTTTCAAGGTCAAGTTTCAAAATCATCCAGCCTGTTCGACCTCTTTTCCTTCTCATCGAATGTACCACTTCTTGAGCGATAATGATGTTATCGGAGATCATACGGCCCGGAACAAAACTACCTTGAGCAGGCCCAATAATCTTAGCAATGATGGCCTGAAGACGATTTGTCAAGATTTTGGTAATTGTCTTATATAAGACGTTACAAAGACTTATTGGACGAAATTGGTTGATCCTCTCGGGCTTTTCAACTTTAGCAAGGAGAACAATGAGGGTATCATTAACTCCCTCTTGGAGAATACCAGTTCTGAAGTAATCCTTAACAAAAGGAATAACCGATCTCCCAACCGTATCCCAACATTTATGATAGAAGATTGGTTTGAACCCATCAAGACTCGGCGACTTATAAGCACCCATACTCTTTATAGCTTTCCAAATCTCTGTAACACCCGGATTTTACAACGGGAATGTCACACGCCAATGACCTCGGATTTGAAGTCCGAAGCCACCCAAGGCTTGAATCCAAACAATTAATACAATTAATCATAATAAATAAAAGAAAACAAAACATAATATTGGATAAACTTGTGATAGATTTTTTTTTTCCTTTTATTGAACTTAATTCCATAAAGGAGAGTGAAATCTTAAAGCGGAAAACTTCATGAAATTTGGTATTTGAAATTACATCAAGATGATAACACTTGCGCCTATACATTATCTAGGAAAGAAAACCCTAGACACATTTAACTTAAACTCAAAAATACAGTTGACCTTGTAACTTTTGACAGAAGTCCAACTGTAGCTCGTCCCATCTTCAGCATACTTCTCACAACCTGAATGGAAAGATCGCCTGATGTGCCGCGACGAGAAATACGGTTGACACCAGCTGACCATGCAAAAAAAAATGGTCGGGTTAGTCTTGTGACAGACTAAGCAAGTGGTTTTTCTAAGGTGGTTCCTATTTAGGAAAAGAGTGTAGTTATGGGTATCGAAATCCGAATTAAAGCCGGTCGAAACCCAATAGCTACATCCTTCCATGAAAACGTTATGAATTTTCGAAAGAGGGAAAAGATACCATCACAAAGGTGGCGCCTCGGACTTTAATACAGATATGTTGGGAACGTGGTTACACACAGATCGTTATAGTCGGTTCATTAAACCCTCGTTGACCCCGCGCATCTCAACCAACCTCACCGTATACGTGTTGTGCGAATTCAGATTAGAACCAGATGACAACAAAGTCCGAGAGCGAGGATGGCATTCCATTTTGTACTAGCCTTCCTATCATTTTATTTTTCGCCAACGAGCGCCTATTTAATCTCTACTAATTTTAAGGATCACAATATTGTTCCACTTGAGATTAAGCATACTTTTTAAGTAAGACAGAATGTGGGTTACGGCCCCACGAAATACTCGAAAGATAGAATGTGGGTTACAGCCCCACGGAAATACTCAAAGGTTGGGTTGCAAGCCCAGACTAGCACGAGCGACATGCCACCACCCCTCATCGAGCGAGCGAGTATTGACCATGGTCTTAAAGGTAGAACAACTGCTCAAAGATTGATGTCGAATGAGTCGACGCGTATAAAATAAAGTACGCACATACAAGCCTATTCATCTAGGCACACATATCACAAGGCAACGACCCTAAAGTCCATCTAGCGTAACCTAAGTATGACTAGAAATAACGTCATTAAATCTAAAACAATATAAATCCTAGATTCATTTTATTACATACAAGAGTTCCCAACATATATTAAAAACGTCATGATGGCAATCATGCTTTTAAAACGAATGCGGAGAAAGGAACCGAGTTCACTTGCCTAGATATTAACGACAATTGGTTACGGAAAAGATCACTCGAGATTACGATTTGGACTTGTTCCTGTTTCAATCAACCACAAAATAAATTGTCATCAATTTATTTCGCCACTTCAACAACGTTGATTTTCAAGTTTATAAAATTATAAACTTGTCCATCACATTAATAATATCCTTCTTATTAATATAATGAAAACTATGACATTAAAAATTTATAAAATTTTAATGCCATTTAACTTAGCCTTTCAATTATAAGATATTCAACTAAACTTTATTTTTTATTATATAATTCTAAATAAAACTGTTATCACTTATAAATACTCAAACCCCATTTTTATGAAACATTAATCAACTTTAACTTATAAAAACCCATTTTAACTAAAATGCTTAGATAAAATAACCACTATTTTATCTTAATCACATGCAGCATATATCGTATTTTAGAACACAATTCTCAAATATACTAATAAACCTTTATAAAATGGAAAGAAATTCATTTTCCAAATACTCCTTAATAAAATTTCATAAAAGAAATATCCAAACACTTCATCAAGTACTAACCAAGAACCCCTAACATTGATTTTACTCTCATATTGCATAATTTAAATAACACCATTAATTATTATTTTATTCAATTACATATATATATATGTATATTTAAAATTCAGAATATTATAATATGAAATTATTAGTTTGATATTACATACTTTCATTTTAAAAACAAATTGAAAAACATTTAACAAAAATCGAATTTAAATTCAGTAAAAATAAACAAAAACAACCTGGTACATGCATACCAAAACAGTGTTGACGAGCCAAGTTCAAGAGCCTCGATCTCGGTGGTCCGACGACATCTCGCGGTGATTCACGCGACAGTTTGAAGAAGAAGATGCAGGAGACACTTGGGAGGTGGAGGCTTTCCAATTAGTGGTCGGATCAGGGATTAAAGTGCTACTGAACAGCGCATCGTGATCAACTTCAAACGATGCTGCGTTCGGGCTGTTTGGCTTGATTTTAGGCCTTTTTTTAACAGATTTCAATTGTCTTGAGTGGTTTTAGATGTAGGAGAACTAAATGAAGGATTAAGGTAATTTATATCCCTCGAATTGGAGCTCAAACGATCCAATTTCATCAAAAACCGCCCATTTACAAGCAAAAACACATGCCTCTTGAAAGTCATCATTAATTCCTATTAATTGAGCACTTAAGGCGTGTTTATCCCACTCCACTAACACCCTAAGACGTTAAGGAACTCCAAAGGTTGCCTAATTAACTCGGTATTCCATCAATGGTAGCAAAACCCTATTTTCGTACTCTAACCTGTTCTTGAATCCATTTTTCCCAAATTGATTGAGGTCTTTTGTAGACAATCTCATGGGTAACATGTAAGATTTGACGGATTTGATTTTCGTTAAGAAATGAACGAGATATTCACATTGCAGTTCTTACACTCTGAGCGATAAATTAAATTAAAATAGTGAAATTCTTAAAATCTCATAATAATAAGATTTATTTAAATAACTTACTTTCAAGTTATTTACTCACTTCTCTTTTAATCTTATTCAATGAAATAATGTTTCATAAAATAAAATTATGGAAAAAACGAGGGATATTACAATCTCACTATCCGAAATCGGTCTACATAAAGCAGCCAACTCCTCAAAATTCAGCTCAGGAAAACCACAGTCCAAGACTGGAAAATTCAGGCAAGAAGACCTCTCAGCCGTGTAAAGATCCTGGAAAAAATTGACAGCCAGGTTCTCTACCTCTTCGCTCCTATCAATCCAATTATTACTCGGATAAAAAAGCCCTTCAATTCGGTTATGTTTGCGCCGAATAATAGTCGAGGTGTGGAAGAAAGACGTGTTCCTATCCCCACAATTCAACCATTGTTCCCGGGATTTTTGAAACCAAAGTATTTCCTCCTGTTCAAGAACCAAATCAAGCTCCTTTTGCACTTTAGCTTCAAACTCCAACAATGCAGAAGAGGAAGTAATGTTGAGCCTACTTTGAATGTCATTAAGGCATTTCAATAAACACTGTTTACGCTGGTTTATACTACCAAACACCTTTTTATTCCACACAATAAGCTCTTTTCTAAGGATATATAGAGCACTCGGCGTATCAATCTCGGTACACCAATTTTCTTTCATCTTATTATCAAAACTGGGATGGGTGAGCCACGCAGCTTCGAAGCGGAAAGGTCTCCGCTCCTTGTTCAGCCTGATATCCGGATTAAATGAAAGTAGAAGAGGGTTATGATCGGAGGAGAATCTAGGGAGATGCTTGACCCGAGCCTCGTCCCAACGAACCCGTCCTTCCTGATTCATAAACACCCGGTCAAGTCTTTTGGACACAATTGTATTCATCGAAGTACGGAGACTCCAAGTGAAGCGAGGCCCAACAAAATCCATATCAATGAGTCCCAAACGATTACTCCAACGGTTAAAACTGTCGGAGTCCGTATGAAGCCGACCCGACCCCCCATCACGCTCGTGAGAGTATAGGATGTAGTTAAAATCCCCTCCGACGATCACCGGGCCAGACACCCCACATATAGCCTCCTCAAGATCATTCCAGAAAGGCACTCGACGGTTTGCTGAAGGAGGCCCATAGACCATAAACATGTGACTTGTGATCCCATCCTCCATGAAAGACGTATGAATAAAATTACTATTCTTCTCCACGATAGAACGTTTCACCTTATCATGTTTCCAAAAAATCCAGATTCCGCCCGACATCCCTGTACCTTCAATACGCTCATAATTAGTGAAGTCTCTCCTTGTCATACGATCACAGATACTATCAGCCCGATCACTCGAAACTCTAGTCTCAAACACAGCAAGAACGTCCACATTATGGGTACGACACAAATAACGGATCGCACGTCGGAAACCTGGCTTGCCTGCACCAAACACGTTCCACATTAGTACATTCATCATAAAAAAGATAGAAAAGGAAAACAAGCAACGAAAAAGAATCAGTTCGGCCCTTGAGCCGAATAGCTCTCCGCCATTGTGGACATGGACTCCACATTCGCCTCGGTTGATGTGTGAATCTTCACAGCCTCGGACTGTTCCATGGAGTTGATGTCCTTTTCAGTGTCTATATCTATCTATCTATACAACTATAAAAACTCTCCCTCTAAGACAAATAAATGTTCTACTTTTAAATGCAAACTAATTATTGAAATAAATAAAAAATATTCTCAAATACAAAAGACATCACTATGAGTGGGGGTGTTTTGACAAATAATATTATAGCCATCAAATGAATTTACTTAGTAAAGGTGATTTTTGGATGTATGATTTTTTTAAGGTAGTAGGAGGTTCGACTCAGTGAGACGTCGGCCCTAGATTGGATGTATGTATTTGGAAAGATTGTGACCCTTTTTATATAGTTAGTTTTGTTGTATTATAACTCAAGAATAAATTTTTAATTGATTTATCATTTTTAATGGAGTAAACTTAGCAATTATGGCGAGAGAGTTCATCTATACAACTATAAAAACTCTCCCTCTAAGACAAATAAATGTTCTACTTTTAAATGCAAACTAATTATTGAAATAAATAAAAAATATTCTCAAATACAAAAGACATCACCATGAGTGGGGGTGTTTTGACAAATAATATTATAGCCATCAAATGAATTTACTTAGTAAAGGTGATTTTTGGATGTATGATTTTTTTAAGGTAGTAGGAGGTTCGACTCAGTGAGACGTCGACCCTAGATTGGATGTATGTATTTGGAAAGATTGTGACCCTTTTTATATAGTTAGTTTTGTTGTATTATAACTCAAGAATAAATTTTTAATTGATTTATCTTTTAATGGAGTAAACTTAGCAATTATGGCGAGAGAGTTCATCTATCTTCTATACAACTATAAAAACTCTCCCTCTAAGACAAATAAATGTTCTACTTTTAAATGCAAACTAATTATTGAAATAAATAAAAAATATTCTCAAATACAAAAGACATCACCATGAGTGGGGGTGTTTTGACAAATAATATTATAGCCATCAAATGAATTTACTTAGTAAAGGTGATTTTTGGATGTATGATTTTTTTAAGGTAGTAGGAGGTTCGACTCAGTGAGACGTCGGCCCTAGATTGGATGTATGTATTTGGAAAGATTGTGACCCTTTTTATATAGTTAGTTTTGTTGTATTATAACTCAAGAATAAATTTTTAATTGATTTATCATTTTTAATGGAGTAAACTTAGCAATTATGGCGAGAGAGTTCATCTATCTATACAACTATAAAAACTCTCCCTCTAAGACAAATAAATGTTCTACTTTTAAATGCAAACTAATTATTGAAATAAATAAAAAATATTCTCAAATACAAAAGACATCTAACAAATAATTACAATGTGGAATATGTTCGGGTGTTTAAACAGTCGACGAATGGCCTCTCACAATCACAAAAGATGTTAGTGCTAATAAGAGCATTAATTGACTTATACATTTCAGCTTCTCCGATCACTATTTTAGATCCCTCTTTTAGTGTTTTAGCCTCTCAACTTCCTTCAATATTGTAACAATAGTGCTTTCAACTTCGTTCTTCAATGTAGTAAGACCATAGTAATTAGTCGCCCTTTCACCTTCCCAACAGCCAGCAACCCTTGCACTATATAGATAGCCTAAGTTTTCGGAGCCGGTACCTTTCATTATTTGTTACACTTCGGTCATTTTGCACTATATAAATAGTACCATTTCGGTCATAATTAAAATTACATACAAAATTATATCTACCCACTTATAAAATCAATAAACAAATAATTAAGATTCATAATATATATATCTTACAACAAATTAATAATTAAAAAACATTTTAAAACATTTTCTCTCCATTATTTGTTTTCAACAACTAACACATATAATTTGCATTCTTATTCTAATTTAAATAACATACTTAATTATCTATATATAATTATAAAATTTATAACATAGACCGTCCAACGGACGGGCCAAGCGGTCTAGTTTAAAGAAAAATCCGGACCCGGGTCAAACTCGGTGATAATTCATGAGACAGCGTTCTGCTTTCTATGTCAGGCGAGTTCCTCTGTCGCTTCTTGGGCCCCTCCATCTTGTTAGTAGCTTGCCCCGTAGGCCCAATATGATTCATATCCTTTTGTGTGAAAACCCCAACCTTCCTTCCAATCCTGGGCCTCCTTTTATCTCCTTGGCTTTTACCATTACTCGGCCCACTAGGTAAACCAACTTGAAAATTCAAATCTTTTCCTGAATCAATCTGTTGGGATTCTATTTCCATGTTAATCCCCTCTTGCGATTCCAAATGCCCTGTAATTTTGCTCCGATTTTTGTCTCCTACTCCACCGGGTTTGTCAATTTGCATCCCATTGCCAACTTGATGTTGATTTTCCGGTGTGAACACCGGGTTCGAAACCACGTTCATAAGAGAAACCAGACGAGAGCGTTTTTTTTAGACGAGAGCTTTATGTTATTGCGTTTTGGGTGTATTACACTATTAAAAAAATAGAGTATTTTTATTGTTTTTTTTTCTCTTCAAGGTTTCTCAATTGCATTGGTAAAATCAATGCGGGAGTCAAAGATGCTCATGTTGTCATGCATGGTGACGTTAGCCGTTAGGTAGGTAGCTAGAAGTGCAATCTTGGCCACTATAAATTGGGGGCTGGTTTCTTCGATCTTCGATCAGTACTCCAAATCTAAACTCAAGAGAGAGTCGGTACAATCGATCGTGAAGTTCATATAGATAGGATATTATTAAATCGATCGATATTCAAATACCTAGCTTTCACTGAAAAAAATACAAGTCTTCTTCAGTTAATAACAGAAGTATGGTTATGATCAGCAGTTCTAGCGCGCACGTCGTTCCAACCATGCCCTTGCCCGTCTCCTCGTCTGTTGCACTTAAGGTTTATTTATTTTCTCGGCAGTTAAAGTTATGTATAACGTACAGAATCTACTTTTGTCTGTCTATGAACTTCTAATTTTTTCATATCCTTTTATGGATCATTTCAAGTACTCAAATTATTTATTTGCATGTAAGACACAAAAATGGTGAGAGAGTTAGACTTATATATTGAAAGTATGCAACTCAAAAAAATAAATAATATGCAACACAAAAGGATGAATACAGATTGGTCTCACTCTCTCTTTTTTCTGTAAAAGTAGTCTTATTTAAACTTGATCCCATAAGTACTTTTGTTTGAAATAAAAAGGATAGTGGATATGGCTCTTTAGTTATATTCAAAATTTTCAGAAGCAACAACGTCATGCAAGGAAAGTGAGCAATGCAAAACGTACAGTTGGAAGAAATCAGCTTTGTACCGCACATTACAAACCAAACATTTGGAGTTATGATCGTTTGGGGTCCCTTGTGAAAGATTGTGAAGTGAGTTTGAACAACTTCATCAAATTGCATATTTGCTCGAATTCTTCGTTCACGTACGTACAGCTTCCTTTTGTTTTATTTGCATATATGCTTAATTATAATTATGTTATCTATGGCAGATTCCGGGGTCGATAGCACAAGTTGAGAAGCTGAAAGAGGATTTTGTTCTTGTATATGTTCAAGAAATGGATACATCAAAGAAGGTGCAAATCGTTGACAGTATTTGCAAGATGGGTCTGTCAAACATCTTCAAGAACGAAATCCTTGAATTGCTTGATGCTATAGAATCTAAGTTCAATTTAAATCCAAGTCTTACAAACAATGTTGGAACTGCTGCACTGTGTTTCCGGCTCCTTCGACAACACGGGCACAACGCCCCCAAAGGTATATATATGCATGTTCTTAGAAGAAATTAAAGTCACAGTAAATGAGTACAAATTAAATACCAAATTAATCTTGTTATATATCTTATATATGCAGAGTTGATTACTGATTTTCTTAACAAGGAAGGAGCCCTTAAGAGCAACGACGCAAGTACTCCAAACGTCCTAGAAATTACGGAGCTTTATGAGGCTTGTCACTTGGCCTTGGAAGATGAAGACTTACTGAAAAAGGCTAAAGTCCTTTCATATGAAAATATTGATACTTCGGGGCTTCCACAACACTGGAGAGCCCAGTGGCTCCAAGTCAGGCAGCAGATTGATGCATATGAGATGAACATCGAAACATTGTCTTGCTCGAGCTAGCTAAAGTTAATTTCAACATCGTTCAGGCTGTGCACCGAAGAGATCTAAAACACTTGTCCGCGTACGGACCTATTTATATATAGCTCATGTTCAAAAGACTATATATACATGAATCATTAATTAATTATTTGTGTGTAAATGTAATTAATTCCTAGGTGGTGGACGAGTCTCGGACTCGTGAAGAAGGTAAGCTTTGCAAGGGACCGGCTAGTGGAAAGTTTCATGTTTGCGGTAGGAATCGCGCCCGAACCACATTACGCGTGTGCAAGGAGATGGGTAACCAAAGTGGTGACTCTTATGCTAGTTATGGATGACATTTATGACCTGTATGGGTCCCTCGATGACCTCGAGTGCTTCACACAAGCCGTCGATAGGTCAGTCAGCGTCGTCATTGAATTACATGGTCATGCGCGGGCATGTATTTTTATGACTTCCATATATGTATCAATAATTAATTCCAGGATGTTTGATTTGTTCCCAGGTGGGACATGAAAGAGACTTCTCAGCTACCCGAGTGCATGAACATGTGTCTATCAGGACTATTCGACACTACATCTGAAATTGCGAATGAGATTCACATGGAAAAGGGTTTCCCTGGTGGGCTGCCTTACCTTAGAAAAGCGGTACTCGTAAATTCAATCCATTTAATTATGTTGACTTTGACAGTCAAAAAAACAGTCTGACCGACCGAGAGTACGTAACTTAATTGGACACGTTTTAATTTCTTGTTACGTGCATGCATGTGTATGTAATTATAGTGGGCAGGCTTCTGCAAATCGATGCTGATAGAGGCTCGGTGGTCGAAGACAGGATACACACCATCGCTTCAAGAGTATCTTAGCAATGCATGGGTTTCGTCGTGTGGGTCGTTGCTTTCGTTGGTGGTCCTTTTCGTGTCTCCGGGAAATGAACTATTAACCGCTGACAAGCTCATGGCTGAAATGCAGGATCTCATATACTACACATCGCTAATAGTACACAGCAGTAAGAATATATAACACGTGCAACTTTTATCTACTTGAAAACAATTTTTCAAGAAATATTATTGACAACAGCGACCCTACAATTTTATTTACAAATTTGGCCTAACCGTTGCACAAAGTATTAATTTGATAGGTATATCCTTCGATGGCATATTCACATTTTATTCGAGTTTTCAATGAATTGTGCTATTTTCTAATTTAATTCAATAAATCGGCTAACATATCACATAGGAATGGAAAAATATTTGCGGAAGAAATTATCTCATTTGCGATATTTAACCAAAAATTTATTATATACACATATAATGAATTTAGAATAGATATATAAGAGGTTAATTTTATGTAGAATATGCCTCTTCATTTATTTTGTATTTTATAATGTATAAATACTGAGTTATTAACATAAATTGAAATAATAGTTGAATATTTTTTTTGTACAAGTTAATTTATATGCATATTTAAATATTATTTTAACTTCCAACCAAAAAAAAATATTATTTTAACTTAATCAGGAGTATTTTTTCCCTTTTTGTTTTATTGCAAAATAGCAACCATGCATTGTAAAAAATAAACACAAGAAAAGCATGAGTCAAACAATTTCAAGTGTTTCAAGATACCAATCAGAATAATTTTTTTTCAAGCCATCATTCAAAAAAAGTTAAAACCTTAAGGTATCAAACAAAATTCCTCTAAAAAAAGAGTGGGACCCACTATTTGAGAGAGATAACAAAATTGAATATTTTCAATGTATTATATTTGTATTAATAAAATGCCCTTGAAAGACCGGAGAGTGCCACATCTCCTTCTACCAAAAAAATATATTATAATTGTAATTATTATCACGTCTAAACAGGGACGCTTAGGATATGACAAGGTAACCACTTGCATAAGGCCCCAAAATTTAGTTGGGCCCCAGAATTATAAAGTGAAAGGATTATATAATAAAACTTTAAACTTTTTAGAGAAATTGAAGTAGATAGCTCAATTGTTTATTAACAAACGGGATAATACATGTTTTATGTTTGAATCTTGGCTTTTATAGAGAAATTAGGCCGGGCACGTGCTCATTTGGCTTTTATATTGTGCCCTTAAGATGGATATAACCCCTAAATCAATTTTGGTGCATTTTAACTAAATCCAGTCATTATTGCAACATAACAAACTTTCGGTTTTCCTTGGGTCTTTCTAGGTCCCGTTGGAGCGGGTCTTTATTGGGCGATGATGTTTGAATCTTGGCAACATCAATATTTTTTTTTTCAACATAAATAATTTATAATATCAATTTAATATTATAAGTACAGTCTCAACAAGTTATTATACAACTTTATCTAATATTTTAAACTGGTCATCCACAAGTCATTAGGCAACTTTGTCTAATATTTTAAGTTGGGCCTCCACGAGTCATATTAAACAACTTTGTCTAAAAATATATGATCGGTAAATAAAGATGAGGATTTAGAACATGCTAAAAATTAGAGATTTTATTAATGATGTGGAACAGATAATATATTTTTTTTTGAAAAACTTGTTAAATTAGAGCTAAAAAATCATCGTTGCACATGTGACATGCGTCATGCATGCCCTAATTGGATATATGTTTCATAATCATATCATAGGTTGAACAGGAAAGAGGCGATTCATCATCCATTTTGTGCTACATGAGGGAAGCAGGAGTCACAGAGGAGGCTGCAAATGTTAAGATTAAGGAGATGATAGGCCACATATGGTATAAAATCAACGAGGAGCTCCTCAAGCATTCTCCCATGCATTTATCCATGGTGACTTTCATCATGAATGCTGCAAGAGTAGCTCATTGTTTTTACCACACTGGAGATGGTTTTGGTGTCCAAGATGACCACAACAAGATCCAAATCAAACATTTGTTGATCAAACCACTTGATTAGTTTGCTATGTACAACTAGAGCTTTAAACTATTGATTTCTCCTTGATTTTCTTAAAATATTAATATGTCACGCAAAGGCTATTTAATACTCCCTCCGATCGACTTTAAGTATCGTCCTAGACTTTACCCTTTTATCAGAATTAAGTGTCGTTAGGAAGTAAATCAATTCCTCATATTTACTTTCCCATTTTCCTTTTTTGTTTCCATTAATACTAAGACCTTTGCTATCCTATTAATTCCCAACATAAAGATAAATTAGCCAATGAATGCTTGAGTACACTACATGCAAGCATGATCACTATTTTCAAAGGGTAAAAAACGCCATTTACTGCTGAATTTTGTGAGGTGCATTTAATTATCTTAATTTGTGTGTTATGGACTAAAACGTCACTTAAAACTGATCGGAGGGAGTATATCATTATGTATTTTTGGTTGGAAATTTGTATTATATTATTAGGCAAGAAAATACGAGGTTTGAAGAAGTACAACAACTACAACCCCATTACTAGAAGGTGTTCCTTTCTTTCGAGGTTTGATAAACTAATGATTTTATTAATAAAGCATATGTTGGACCGTGAAGCATTAGTAACAAGTCAAGGAACTAACAATGTTCCCTGGATAGCGGAAATAAACAATAAGGAACACAATATTTAGAGAGGAAAACTTTCTGTTCGACCAACAAGTCGTAAAAAGAAAAAACATCTACCCCTGAGACTCATTCTCAGAGGATTTTCAATAGAATACTTTTATTAAGTCAACGATTACAAGACAAGTCAAGTTCCATGGTAACTAAGGTACCAACCAAAGTTCAACCAACTAGACTACCACAGCCCTAAGCGTAAACCTGAAAGTAAACTACTGACCTGAGTACTCACTCACTTGTGAATTCTTCACCGGAAAAGCCACACACTCGTACACTCGAAAAGCTCACTCTTCAAGTTCGCTGTTAATCAACCAAACCTTAACCCTAGGTATAACCTAGCTATTTATAAGAAATGTTAAGTCTGATCTCATACGTAATTCTTGCCTAATTACGCAGATTTTTCACTTAACAAATCCCACACTAATAGGAGAAAGTATTGTTTGTGATTTGGATCCTCAACCATGCCGATTCTTGCCAAAACCGAATGATCTCTAATTTCCTAGATAAGATTGTGTGAACTTTGATCTTCTCAAGCAAACGCCTATAGCTATCATATCTTCGTAGAAGATCGCTCGCAGAAGATCTGGTAACTTGCTATTAATAGGAAGTCGCATCCTTTTGAAACGATCCCTCTGAAAACGATCCCTCCAGCTCCCTACTCATAGTAGCCCAAGGCTTAAAACATCAACACCACCTGCAGTCCCTCCACAACGAGTTGTTTCACATTTAAAGACTCCTTCAAAAACTTCCCCACCAGCTCCTTCAAAAACTTCCCCACTAGCTCCTCCACAAAGAGCTTTCCCTACTTCAAGAGCATGTAGCCTTAACCTTACTCCTACCCTTCTTGTCCGACGAGCACTCAATCCTTCAAGGGCTCCTTTAAATGCTTGTTCAAGAACTCCTAGCCCAGCTTCAAGACCTCGTACAAAGAAAGTTGTTCCACCAACCCTACTACCAGCTGAGGAAGAAAATTATGACCAACATATTGAGGATGGGTTTCAATGTCGATAATGAGTCTGGGGTTCGTATGGAAGTTGAGGGAGATGTTGAGGAAGAACTTGAGGAACAAGTTGAGGAAGAAGAGGAGGTAAGTGAAGGAGAACAATATGTAGTAGTGAAAGAACAAGGAAAGCAAGAAGAAGGAGATACAGAACAAGGAGATGAAGATCAAGAAGAGGAAGAAGGAACACAATGGAAGCTTATATGGATTGTTGCGGAAGGTAGCCGGTCAGTGCTAAAACTCCTGTCTATTAATCCTCGGTTTCATTTTATAATTACTAATAATTGTATCCAATTATTTGTAGTGACTATGAGCAAAAAAAGTTAGCGTTTGCAATTAAAGGCTAAGGAAATCGTCCATGGCCATTATGGAGGTCCTTGGACCAGTATATCTAGAGTGCCAAAACATGTGCAGACCATGTGGTTTCAAGAGTTTCAGGTTATTTTCTACTTCTTAAAATGCAAAATCGTTGTGTGATATCGTTGGGTGATCTGTTTATCTTATTTGATCTGATTAGTTGTGTGATATGTATTATAGTCTTGGCTGAAATTGATATCTTTGGTACATGATAGCATGATTGAAATTGATATCTTTAGCACGCGCATTATGTTGTGATCTAATTCTAGTAAGAGAATAATGATTGAGATCTTCTTGGTAATCTTTTGTTTAAAGTTAGAATTTAATTAGGTTGCTAAAAAAAGAGAGATTAATTAGGAAAGCAATTGAATTTCAGCTATGATTTTCATGTAACAACTTGGTTAATGTAATTTTTAACATACTTTGTTCGTAGGTTAATTCTTGCTAGAAGCTTGTTTTTTTATGATTTGGTTTTCGCAAAGTAATAATGTGTGGCATATGCAAACTAATCATTCTATTGCTGAAATCCTGCCTTGACATGTGCAAACTAATATTAATTGTTGACATTCTGACTTGGTTTAAATGATTTGGTTTGTACAAAGTAATAATGTGTGTCATGTGCAAACTAATATTATTTGTCATTTGTAAATGATTTGGTTTAAATGATTTGACATGTGCAAACTAATCAGTCTATGTGCAAACTAATCACTCTATTACTGAAATTCTGCCTTTCTTTCTCTTTAAAATGAAAGAACAATAAGTTTTAGTTTAAATCAGCCTATTGATGTAACATGCCTTCTATTTCTTTAAATTAATGAAACAAAGGTTGTCTTATTTCTTGTTTCTCAATGTAGAGGTATTTCTGTTGGAGGGACACAGATGAGCTGATGAAGGATCGATGCCTTTCTACACCAAATTGGAAGGCACCATAGCAATGTTTTCAAGAATGCGCGTGCTAAAAATGTACCACCAACCTAGTTAGTGAGCAGGCACTAGACAAGGATGAAGACCTTGTGGAGAACTGATCCCAACTTAGTGCGCCAAGCTAAGGTGAATAACGAGAATAGGAGTTCAAAGAAATCACTCGAGTCTGAACCGTACCGAGGGGGTTCTCAAAGGTTCACAAAGTGGATGGAAACGATGGTAATTGCAATTAGTTTTCACATATTACTTCTCTTTTCTTTTGATGTTGAACTCAATTTTACTCTGTTTTTCAAGGGTGGTGATTCAGGTACCATGCCTATGATTTCTGAGGTTGTAAAGAAGTTGTGGTCAACCAAAGATGGAATCGGCCTTGGTGAACGACCAGTTGCTATCACTGTAAGTATTAGGCTGAATATTACTTATCATTTACAAATCTGATTGGGTTGAAATCTATTCTCAAACCATGGATTTTATGGTTGCTTTATGGTTGCCTTTTATGATGACTTATTTACACATCTGATTGGGTTGAAATTTATTGTCAAAATATGACTTTTATGGTTGCTTTATGGTTGACTTTTATGGTTGCTTTATGGTTGCCTTTTATGATGGGATGTACTATTCACTTACTTTTCTAGTCCTCTCTAGTTGAGCCTTTTGAATGAGATTTTAATGCTAAGATTTTGATGCTATTATGAAATTGTTAGGTTGTTTGGATTATGGAAGAAGTCATGTTTAGTATATTTTGAAGCTAATGCTCCTTTATTAGCAAGTAATGATTGAATGAAGCTTAGAAGATGTGTAAATGAGAAGCAAGTCATGTTTTGTATTATTTGGTATGTGTAATGCTCCTTTAGTTAGAAAATCATGTTTAGTATATTTTGAAGATGGAAATACTACAAGAATGATGGAAATACTACAATTCATGTTTAGTATTATTTGGCATGTATAATTGCTAGCAAGTGGATGGAAACGATGGTAATTGCTAGCAAGTCATGTTTATAAATGCAATTTTCTATAAGTTATGTGCTATGTGCTCATACTATATGTGATCTATCTTGTGCCAAAGATAGAGATGTTTGTGAATCCAATCTGTTGTTATCTTGCGTCAAAGATAGATGCTTGTGAATCTTTTAACCACAAACTTTTTGTGAATGAAATCTGTTTGTGAATGCAATGCGCTCTATCTTGCATACTTGTTTATTTATATTTGTTTTTACAGCTTGTTCTTAATGTCATATATTGCTTTCATATCTTAATTTTAATGCATTTTCATTCTATTCAAGGCTGAGTTTGAACGACTGGTTGCTGAGGAACAAGTGAACAATGCATCTGGTCAACCATTGTCAAACACAAAGATGCATGCTTTTCTTCTCCTTCCTCCAGCATTTTCCACCCACAACCATCTACCGAGCCTCTCAAGGACGAGATGAGGGAAATGTGGGACCAAATGAAAGCTCTTCAAGTTTAGAATCAATAAATTCAAAGCCAAAACAAGGATTTGAAAGACATGCTTGAAAAGTTGATGGAACACATTGCTAGCAATTAGCTCTCTCTCTCTCTCCATTGTAATTTAAGGTCTTTACTTTTGGTGGTCATTTTGGGAAACTTGTTGGCTATTGGTGATGCCATTGTGGATATTTGAATTTGATGTAAGGTTTTGGATTGTTGGATTGTTGTTGGTTGGTTTTTTCAGCATAGTTTGGTAGTTAAAAACAGGTTGATCTAGCTAAAATGGTGCAGGTTTAGCTAGATGGTACGTAGGTGCAGGTTTTGCTTTGAACAATTGTGGATTTGGCCATTTTCCACATGGTTTGATGATCAAACCATTTTTGTATAATGTGATGCATATGGTATATATTTAATATTGCATCCAATTGCATGGTGCAGGTTAATATTGCAATGAAATACATGGATTATACTGATTTTTATAACCACAGAATTTGACGCAAAATGCTTTCGATGCTAAGTTTGAGACAAAAAGGCCACAACTTTGGTTATTAAATCCACTCAATCAATTCGAAGCCAATTTTCATGCTAAAGGGCCACGACATTGCCCATTAAATGTATTCTACCGATTCAGCCAAATTTCATGCTAAAGGCCACAACTTTATCCACCAAATGTATTCGAGGCAAACTTTGATACTAAATGGCCACGACATGTGGATGGTGAACACGACTTATTTCTCCCGAATTTAGCCAGAAAAATACTCCGACGCTAACTTTCTGGTAAAATAGACTCAAACTTAGCCACGATGTATCTCTGGCTATACCATGTATTTAGTAGAATGTGATTTTCGTACCCAATCTTGTGGTCAAATAGGCGCGACTCAAAACTTTGTGGCTAGTTTTCACATTATGATTTAGCCGCAAGCGTTTTAACCTCAAACTATGGATGGTGCGACGCTGACGACTTGTAGGAAGAGCGGTTGTGAAGATGTGAGTATGCTACCATCAGGACTTCGATGGTGAAGTAGGCGATGATGGTTTACTTGCAGCCTTTGTCATCGTCGTGGTCGGATCAACGATTGGAGTTGGGCGGAGAATGTGAAGGCAAACTCAATTGTTGTTTTGCCAATGACAACGAAGAGGACGTGCTTGGGTCTATAGGCCTTCTAGATGGCGTCGTTTTGAATTCGATTAAAGAATTTGGGGGAGGATTATTAGAGCGTTTTCAACAATGGAGGGAAGTGAAGATCACATAGATCACATAGATTGAATCTCATCCTTCAATGGTAGAATTTTGTTTTTACTTTTTTTTTGTTTTCAATTTGGGAGTGAGTTTTTTCTAGATGCTATATTATCAGACTTTGATTTATAATTGAATAGTCACTTTCAACTTTGATTTTTGAAATGGCCATTTAAAATATATTTATATTATATTTATTTTCATATAAATTAATATCTTTTCTATTCTACTCCGTATTAATTTAAGAAAATAAAAAAACAAAAATATTTAAAAAAAAAATTTCAAATAGTACTCCCCTTTCTATTTAATCTAAATAAGAATATTTTTACTTTACCAACTTTATTTGGGAAATCTATGCAATTTTGTCCTTTTTAATAAAGAACAAAAAACGATATGTAACCTATTATTTTATCAGAATGATGCTCTAGTAAAATAGCCTCTTAGAGTACATCATTTGGTTAAATCTAAATAGTCGGATTTGAATTAATAAATGGCCAGAATTTAAAATAAAACGGGAAAAAAATAATGATATGGGTGTGATACATCGGAATAGAGCAAATCTCACTAGAATTAATGTTATTTCTTTCTAATTTGATTAAAATCCCTTGATTATAGGGAAGAAAGAATTGTTTTTTTTTCAACCGTTTTTATCCCAAAATCAGAACCCTACCTCTCTCAATTCAAGGATTTTGAATTTCATTCTTCCACATGCGATTCGGGGAGATCTTATCATTGCATCGTCTTCTTCTTCAAAATTCGGTAAGTCAAGATTCAATAGTGTTTATCTTTTATCGTTTATTCTATTTGAGTTCTTCTTCTTCTTCAAATTTCTAGTTTTCCATTCTCCTGGTGTGTAAAATTTCGATTTAAGATTTCAAGTTCCAATAAACTCATGTACTTTTATTGATATTGGGGTGAAAACTTAAGTTATGCTTAGTTCAATTTCAATGGATTTTTAATTTAGGGCTTAGGGGGTTGTCGTGTTTGATTTGGCTTTATAGTTTGTTGCATGTAGGTGTTTTTTTGGGGTAGACGAGTTCGACAGGCTTCAATTACAATGGATCTTGTTTTTCATATATACATGGCTTGTTATTCATCTATACGTGTTTTTTTATTCGTATATACATGCCTTGTTATTGATCTATTCATTTTTTTTTTCATGAATGCATTTGTTGGGCTCAAAACATATACAACCCCCTGGACTTGTGCAAGTTGGTCACTTGGACACCTCACCTTTGGTTTGGACCGATTGGAGCACTTGTACTTAACATTTTGGACCTATTAAGCACCTCTTCATGGATGTCCTCGTTCCTTGTAATACACGTGCGTTGATATATTCCAACTTTTTGTCCAAATGTGTGCCACATAAGCCTATTTTTCCACATAAGCCAAAAATTTAAGGGTCTTATTTTGCCACATAAGAAAAAAATTTAAAGGTTAATTAAATTAATTATTAAAACAAAAAAAGAAAAGAGTAAAGATTTGGCAAATAACTTGCCCAGATGTGTGTCTCGCTCTCTCTCCCGATGAAGGCAATGAAGCTCGTCTCCCATTGCAGCAAATTTGGCTCGTCGGAGATCGGAGCCGACTACGGTGGCTCACGGGCCGACTATAGTGGCATGATTTGGCTTTCTCAGTTTTGAAATTTGGAGGCTTTCGGCATAGATTTGGGCGAGAGATGATAGGGTTTTAAGAAGCTCGAAAATGGGGCTTTAATGGTGGAACAAGCCAGATTTTGGAGGAACAAGCCAAATCTGGGAGAAATAATCCAGATCTGTCCCTGACCCATCTCAAGACGATTTCACTATCTCGGACGACTCAGCCAGCGTCTCTCCGTCCACCTCAAAGATCTTTCCGTCCGAGCTTTTCAATTTCCCACTACTCGCGGTAGAAGACGACTTTGTCAGGATTAAGGCTAATCCGATCTACATGGAGTGCTCACTATTTCCAATTAGGGCCAAATCTGCCATAGGAGCTTCTCCATCCATTGGAGCTTCCAATACAACATTTAGGGTAGAAGAAGGAATGGAAAAAAAAAATAGAAAATAGAAAAATAGAAAATTTTTTGGTCAAGAAGAAAAATAGAAATTGAACGTGGAAGAAAGAAGAAGAAAAATAAAAGTAGAAGTTTATCGTGGAAGAAAGAAAAAAGAAGGGAAAAAGGAAAAACAAAAAACAAAAGAAATTGAACCCTCAACTCATGTTAAGGTAGAAGAAAAATAAAAAAATAAAAAAAAATCCTCTAAAAAAAAAGAGAAATAAAAAAAGGAAAATAGAAAAAAAAAGGAAAATGGAAAAAATTCTTAAGTATCATCCCTCACTCCCGTGAAAGTGTGTGAAGTTCACGCGATTTGACACATCATCAATCAAGCGTTTAATTGGTCTAAATTGTTAAGTTTAAGTGCTTAATAGGTCCAAACCAAAGGTGAGGTGTTTAAATGACCAATTTGCACAAGTACAGGGGGCTATATATGTTTTGAGCCCGCATTTGTTGTTATTCATGCACGCGTGGCTTGTTATTCAGACAGATGAACATTGTTATTCATATATATGTATTCTGTTATTCATATATATGCATTGCTTTTTATTCCTATATACATTGTCTTGTTATTCACATTTTCATGAATTGTTTTTCATATATGTTTGTTTTGTTATTAATATAGGCGTGAGTTTTAATTCATATAGACGTGTATTGATATCATAAATACACGGAGTGATTTGTTATTCATATATGTGCGTATGCATTTTAATTTTGTTATTTGTATATGTGTGACTTTTTTTCATATATGCATTTTTTGTTATTCATATATGTGTGAATTGTTTTTCATATAGGGATGGCATGTTATTCATATATGTGTATTTTATTATTCATATATGCGTGAATTGTTATTCATACATGTGTGTTTTGTTATGCAGTTATTCAAGAATGTCGTATCTTGTTATGCGATAATTGGTTTCCACATTTGTGTGTTCTACTATGGAGTTATTCAAAAATGGTGAAGAAATGTGAATGGTTGATGTTTGAAGACAAAGGCAATAATTTAATTTTCATATTAGTGTACATACAAATAAATAGATGTATTCTTTATTCGGGTATATATTCGAGATATAACACTGCTTAATTTCTATTATTCAATGTATTTATCCAACTTATTAATATATATATATATATATATATATATTCGATGTTCATATAAGATTCTTATTTTTATCGTATCCACCCATTTTAATATGTAATTATTCAACATATAGCAAATTGATTTTCACGGTAACACGAATACTTATTCAACCTAAATAATGCAAACATTAAAACATGTTCAATCCTATAATTATTCAAACAATCATATTGAGTTATTCAAACCTCGACTATAAATATTTTATGATTCTATAATTATTGAAACAATCATATTGAGTTTATATAATTATTCAAACAATTATATTGAGTTATTCAAACATCGACTATAAATATTCTACGATTATACCATCATTCAAACAATCATCTTGAGTTATTCAAATGTTGACTCGATTTTGTAGAGGTTTTGTATTTTTAATTTCGATTATTTAATTTTTCAAGGACCAGTATATTACTTATTCAAAAACATAAAAATACTTATTCAACAAAGAATAGCAGTTGTGCATTAGACACTTCCAATATTGCGTGATTATTCAAATATCATATATTTTATATTCTCCTAAAAATTAGCAACTTCCTTTTTCAATTAATTGATTTTATTTTCCTATTTTCTGATTACTCATCCATCTTCCTAAAAATCAGCAACTTCCTTTTTCAATTAATTGATTTTATTTTTCTATTTTCGAATTACTCATCCCTTTTTCCTAAAAATCAACACCTTCCTTTTTTAAATCAACGTAGATATGATTCTCTCCTTCCTTCCTCATTTATCTTATTATGCTCCCTAATTAATAACCATTGATTGGTGATAATACTCATCCCTTTTTCCTAAGCCTCTCTCTCTCTCTCTCTCTCTCTCCTTCCTTCCCCATTTATCTTAATATCACCAATCAATGGTTATTAATAACCATTGATTGGTGATAACAAGCCTCTCTCTCTCTCCTCTTCGAGTGACACTCTCTCTCGTCGAGCAACTCTCTCTCTTAGACCCTCTGGAAACTCTCTCTCTCTCTCTCTCTCTCTCTCTCTCTCTCTGACCCCGAGTGAGACACTT
Source organism: Fallopia convolvulus (assembly GCA_964016875.1). Lineage (NCBI taxonomy): Eukaryota > Viridiplantae > Streptophyta > Magnoliopsida > Caryophyllales > Polygonaceae > Fallopia > Fallopia convolvulus. Next base: position 39,418,112 of record OZ024727.1, read on the forward strand.
GAGGCTTGCTCCGGTGACCGCCCATTGCCTTGTGCCTCCCAAACCTATCTGGACCACGACCATCGGACCCGACGCACCTTTCTTCGGATCCCCTCCCCCGGGTCTGTCCCCTATCTTTGAAGTTCTCATCCTCTTTTATGGACTTCCCTCCTGGTCATTTATGATTGTCGATCCCGAGAATCTCTCCACGTTATTAATGCCTTCCAATAGCTACTTTGTGCATTTACTGCTTGCGTGATTTTTGCTAAGTCGTCGACGCGTTGGGCATTTATTGCTTCCGTGATTTTCGTCATGCTGTTAATGCGTCCAACGGCTATTTACTGTTCCATAATTTTCTCCATGGAGTTAATGCTTCTTCAATGACTAGTGGTGCCTTTAATTCTTTCTGATCTCTTCTCATCATCGTGGTCCAATATCAGAATTTAGCTCGATATTTTAGAGCCCAACTAATACCAATTCAATGTAATGATGCATGGTGGACCACAACTCATCTGGTTTTATGCCTTCACTGAGTTCATTCTTGTTGTAACTTCCACAATTAATGCTAGAGCTAGATTTCTTGGGTAGTTTTCTCGAAAAAAAGATCCCTTGGCTTTTTTGGAATATTTGAGCTTTTTTTATTAGGAAAGGTATAGGAGGCACTCTAGTCAAGGAGGTCGTCCTTGAGCATCCTGACGGATGAGAACATTAGGTTCTGGGTGATTTCTAATAACGTCAATAAGAAAACTGTGGCCCATTTTGGAAATTTTATCAGCCACATCATTGTACTTCCTACTGACATGTAAAACTCGAACCGACTAAAATTCTTGAATAGAAACAAGAATATCAGAAATATTCATCTCCATTTCCCATGGGTAGCTCGGGTAACCTTAAGATACTTTGATTACTTGTAAGTTGTCGTCTTCGAATATGATTTTTTCAATCTTCTTTTTTTCACTTCTCTCACTCCATCCCTTAATATTAAAGCCTCCGTCATAATTATCGAGGTTTGTCCATATTATCTTGTTACCACATCTAGCACACGGCTCTGATGGTCTCTTATAGCTAGGTAGTTAGTGTTGAACTACTAGTTAAGGAGATAAAAAAATTCCCATTTTATGTTGCCAACACAAGTTAAATATTTAATTAATTACTTTTCTGCAGTAGCCACGTGAAAGTTCACAAGTATTACGAAAATTGATAAATATATCTAATAAAGAAAAAAAATAACTTTAAATAATACCAAGTATTTACTTTGAACCAAAAATAATAAGAAGTTTAAAAATCACCACCAGCAATACGAACTATTGCAATATTAACCCAAAACGATATGAATCTATTTTCCGGTAGCTTTTCCGGTAGAAATGACGATGTGGCAATCGGAAACGCACATGGAATAACATCATTTTATTTGCTTTTTTTGTTTGTAATTCCATGTCATTATTTTTATTTTTGATTACAAAAATTACTTATCACCATCATCCCCACCCATCTCCATCCTCAACAATTCCAGTATTTCCGACACATTCATCGCCGAATTGTCGGCACCTTTCCCCTCTCCCCACCCCATCGTCGAAACCTTTTGCCTCCTTGTATTCGAGGATCCCATTCAATTTTATGACCTCGCCATCTTCGTTCTAAAATCTTTGAAATGGAACTGATTTATTGCCGATTTACTTCCCGCCTCTTCCAAAACGAGCGCACTCTTTGCCGACAACTTCGAATTCGGCGCAAATCTTAGCTTTTTTTTTAGTTTCAAACTGTCATTTCCAGACAATTGTAGTGGCATCGAATATAAAGGGTGAAGGATTGATGCTTGTAGCTCAATTGTATAAATCTTACGCTTTCAACTCAGATCTAATTGCTCAAAAAATGGGTTTTAGGGGTGTATACAATTTAATTGCTTTCAACACAGATCCCTAAATTAATTAATTTGATAAATCCTTATTGAAAAAACTAGTCCTTGTTGAAATCCCAGATCTGATTTCATGTATGAACAAGAAAGAGAAATCTCTATATTAATTTTATCTCGTGGTGGCGGTAGCGGTAGGCCGGCATCGGCAACGATGGCCAAAGGGGAGGCGACCAATCGGAGAATAAGGCAGTTATCAGAAAGAAGCGGTGAGCCGGTGACCAACTGACCATGTTAGATAGATGGCCGGAGGTTGTAGGTTATTAAAAGGATAACTCGATTCAGATTTAAAAAGATAAAAAAAAATCTCAAGCATGAAGATTTACTAGTTTTTTTTCTCTCTATTACATTTAGATAACTCAATTCAGATTTACGAGTTTTCAAATTCTACAAATCTTCTTCGTTAATTTAATATGTTTTTTAATTTTAATGACTTGGCTACTTATAATGACATGGCAATAAATAAATTAAATAGAAAAATAAAGGTGTAAAATATTAAGTTGCCATGTAAGATTTCCGATCGCCAAATCACCACTTCCACCGGAAAACTGATCGAAAAATGGTTTCATATCGTTTGAGGTTAATATTGCAATAGTTCGTATTGCTGGTGGTGATTTTTAAACTTCGTATTATTTTTGGTTCAAAGTGGATACTTGGTATTAGAGTCATTTTTCCTGAAGAAAATACTGTGACGGAATATAAAATATGCGTAATACGTACGGTTTATCTACAAGACAGATGCACCACCTGTTTTAAAATTCTTTAACTCAACATTAAAAGGTACAATTACAACACGCTAGATTATTAGCATGAATTATCATTTAATTAAGGCCAAATGGTGCCCAAAAACACAAACTTTCATTCCGTTGCTCTTAATAACACGAACTTTGAAAAAAACAAAAATAATCACGAACTTTCTGTGTGGTGGTGTTTAATAGCACCGTTTTATTTTTAAATGGTATATCTCCAAAATAAGAAAATGACATGTCACATATATGCTTAGTTGGCAAATTTAATTAATGACTAGATAATACATCATGAAAAAAAGTAATTTAAATAAAAACCCAAATTTCACCTCTTCTTAAAGTCTCATTCCAAAATAAAATAATGATTTGTCACATAAATGCTTAGTTGGCAATAAATCGTGAAAATAAAAAAAGAAAGTAATTTAAATGAAAAAAGAAAGTAGAGAGTGCTATTCTGTAACCATGGGAAAATTACAAAATTACGGCCTATTATCCCGAGTAAAATCCACGGGATGAAGGCCATTCCTTCGACCTATCATCAATGTGTAAAGTTCCCGTCACCATGGGTAATACAAGAAATCAAGGGAGAACAAAAGATAGCTAGGGAGTGCTATTCTGTAACCATGAGGGCAACGACTTCGAAAACTCCATAGATTGAGCTAGAAAAGAAGTCGTCGGAATAGAAATTAAAGGACTGTAAGACTCCCACATACTACATGAAGCCAGAAACATCAGAGCTCGAAGAGGTAGCCCTTGATCCACTTCATCCGTCCAGAAAAATCAAGATATGGGCAGATTTGAAGCCAACTTTACGAGGGCAATTAGTGGAGTTCTTACGGTCCTACAGTGACTGCTTCGCCTGGTCGAATGAAGATATGGTGGGAATTGATCCTAACGTGATCACACACACGCTCAACGTTAATTAGAAAATCCCACCGGTTAAACAAAAAATGCGCAAGTTCGCACCCGAACGGAATCAGGTAATAAACGATGAGGTAAAATCTCTACTTGAATCTGGAAAAATTAGAGAGGTAAAATATCCTGATTGGTTAGCAAATGCGGTTGTCGTCAAAAAGAAAAATGGGAAGTGGCGCGTTTGCGTCGACTTTACCGATTTAAACAAAGTCTGTCCCAAAGATTCATTCCCGTTGCCTCACATTGATGCAACGGTGGATGCGACGGTAGGACATGAGCTTTTGACTTTCATGGACGCATTTAGCGGGTACCATCAGATAATGATGCACCTTGACGACCAAGAAAAAACCGCATTCGCAACAAATCAAGGGACCTATTTTTACAAAGTTATACCTTTCAGACTAAAAAACGCAGGTGCTACTTATCAAAGATTGGTTAATAAGATGTTTTAGGAAAAACTGGGGGATACGATGGAAGTGTACATCGACGACATGCTAGTCAAGTCTTTGAAAGCGAAAGATCACATCCAACATTTGGAAGATATGCATTTCAGATCCTACGGAGTTTTCGGATGAAGCTGAACCCGACTAAGTGCTCCTTTAGAGTAATGTCAGGCAAATTCTTGGGTTACATAGTGACACAAAGAGGAATCGAAGCAAGTCCGGACCAGATCAAGACGATAATGGAGTTGCAATCACCAAGATGCGTTAAAGACGTTTAGAAATTGACGGGACGAGTAGCAGCACTCTAGATGCATTAAAGACATTGCTTCTGATGTACATCTAGATGCGTTAAAGACGTTCAGAAATTGACGGGACGAGTAGTAGCACTCAACCGGTTCATATCCAGGTCGTCGGACAGAAACAAGTTATTTTACGACATCTTGAAGAAAAACAAGTCGTTCGAGTGGAATGAGCACATGAAGAAGCTTTCCAAGAGTTGAAGGAGTACCTATCACAACCACAGATACTATCCAAGCCCAAGCAAGGCGAAATGTTGTACGTCTACCTGGTAGTCACAGAGGCAGTTTTAAGTGTTGTTTTGATTCGAGAAGAGGATGGAAACCGGTTACCCATCTATTATGTAAGTAAAACACTACTTGATGCGGAGACTAGGTACTCGCCCGTTGAAAAACTCGTATTGTCTTTGGTAATGGCCTCTATCAAGTTACGTCCCTATTTTGAAAGTCATTCTATTACTGTGAGGACTAACTTCCCAATGAAGAGTATTATGTCAAAACCGGAACTATCAAGTCGCTTGATCAGGTGGTTGATTCACCTCAATGGGTATGATATCACTTACGAGCCACGAACAACATTGAAATCTCAAGCCTTGACGAATTTTGTGGCTGACTTCACTCCTACCATGCCAGAAGGAGAAAATCAAGAAATATTACAGGTAGCAAGATCGCTGAGCAGCGGCAAGTGGATGATGCACACCGATGGAGCGTCAAATCAAGTAGGTGTATGGCTGGGGGTAGTCTTGAAGTCACCACAGGGGGGTAGGATAGCCCAGGCAGTTCGATGCATGTTCAAGGCTACCAATAATGAAGCAGAATATGAGGCACTTATCGTAGGATTACTTATCGCCAAGGATTTGAATGTGCAAGAAATTGAGGTAATATGTGATTCGTTACTTATTGTCAATCAAGTCACGAATTCATATGTTGTCAGGGATTCAAAAATGAAGGCGTACTTGGAGAGAGTTCAAGAGATTATCAAGAATTTTAAGCACTTCGAGATAAAGCAAGTACCACGAGATGCTAACGCGCAAGCTGACGCTTTAGCAAATCTCGGATCCGCGATTGACCCAAGAGAGTACGACAAGATACCCTTTGTACATCTAGATGCACCTTCCATAACAAAAGAAGCAGACATCCCGTCAATTTCAGAAATTGACGTCTTTAACGCATCTAGATGTACATCAGAAGCAACGTCTTTAACGCATCTAGAGTGCTGCTACTCGTCCCGTCAATTTCTAAACGTCTTTAACGCATCTGATGTTTCCGACTTCACGTAGTATGTGGGAGTCTTACAGTCCTTTAATTTCTATTCCGATGACTTCTTTTCTGGCTCAATCTACGGAGTTTTCGAAGTCGTTGCCCTCATGGTTACAGAATAGAACTCCCTAGCTATCTGTTGTTCTCCCTTGATTTCTTGTATTCCCCATGGTGACGGGAACTTTACACATTGATGATAGGTCGAAGGAATGGCCTTCATCCCGTGGATCCAGGGCTTGCCTAAGATAATATTGAAAGGTCAAGGACAATCAAGTACTTGAAATTTTACCTGATAATTTACCCCACACACGATGGTGGGTAATGATATTTCTCCTAACGTGTTACGCGACTCGCCGCTGAATCCCACCAAAGTCGTAGACTTTGGAATAATGTTGTCCAACCCAAGGCCTAGGCTGTACAAGGCATCCAACATGAGCAAATTAGTAGAACTTCCATTATCAATTAAAACTCGTTTAATAAGGAAGTTTGCAATTGTTAAAGAAATGATTAAACAATCAAGATGAACTTCCTCTAGTTCGACGTCATCGAAGGTAATGGGCATCACGTCATGACTTCTTCGAACATGGATCTTGGCCTGTTCTCTTCAAGTACTCCTTGCGATCCTCTTGGCCGCTGACTCGGCTAAAGTCATTGTTGCCAATATCAAAAATAAATAACCCTATTCTACTAACTAGTATAGTAAGCAAGCAAGGGGTCGAACCCAAGAGAATCGAAATTCTTAATCAATCAGCAAGTAACAAGACATGGGTTTTGGAAGTTTAGTCAAACAAATAAACAAGCAAATATTATTGGGGATTAAATCAATTGAAGGAAAGCAGAGTTTATTCAATCAATTCCACCTTTTTAATCATTCGATCATCAATTCATCCACTTTTCTATTAATTCCCAGGTTAATTCCAATCCTTATAAAAGATTTCCGCTTGTCCACGATCCAAGCGGAATTATGATATGAATAAGAATGCTTAATTCTAATCATGCAAGATATTAAGGATAGAAGGATATCAAATCATGCAATCAAGCTACGAGTCTCATGCATAAAATAATAATCAAATACTCTTCTCAATTCTAGTCCACGGTCCTAGAAAAGAGTTGTTTCAAGGATAAATAAGATTTCACAGACAACAATCAAACCTAATCCAAAAAGTAGATCTAAGTCAATCAAACAAGTTGATCAGGCTTATCAAATCAAACATAGATCATATAAATTAAACCAAGAGTTTTGATATTAACCAAGGGATAGAAAAGTTACGATAATCTCACGAATTACATAAAAAGGCTTCCTAGATCAAACAAACTCCAAAGGGAAATTAGTTCTCCATAATAAAACTAAAAACAGAAATAATCTCTAAAAGTATGCTAGAATTGTAGAACTCCTAAACTGAAAACGAAACTAAGCTTAAATAGTAAAAACATAACTGAAACCTAGAGATATAATAATACGATAACAGATAGAATAAACGAAGTCGGCGTCTCGGATGAACCGCCAACCACGAGCGTGGTTTCCAACCGCGAGCGCGGTTCAGTCTTCTCTCCTCGGCCGCGGATCCTCCTCCAACCGCGAGCGCGGTTTGAATCCGCGGGCGTGGTTCTTCTGACAGCATTCTGGTGTCAACTTCGGACGTGGTTTTGACCCACTTAGAGTTGGAATTTGAACTCGCCGTACAAACATGAATTGTAGCTCTTCGAGTTAGATTTCCAATGATACGAAATTCAGCTTCATCCGATCAACGTAGCTCCCGAACGATGCGTCACAAGAAAATGGCATCAAAACAACTCCAAATCAACACTTGTCTTCAAAACTCTTGCAATTCTTCAAATTGTGTCTTCGGTCTTCATATGACAATTATGCTCAAAATTAACCTAAACACACTCAAATTTTGCCTAAAATACAAGAGTTAGCCTATACTAAAGAGAGCATATCAGCCGCATAATAAGTTATGCCACAAATCTCTGATCCCCTAGTGATGACATTGATCACTCCCGTATGCTTGGGTGGTGGTGGTGGACTGATCTTCCCCTTGTTGCGCTCTAGTTGCTCTCTCGCTCTTTCCGATATTAGGTCCTTGAGGTACCCCCTGCGTAGTAACTCGCTTACCTCTTTTCTTAACGCGATACATTCATTTGTCCTGTGGCCATGATCGAAATGGAAGTCACACCATCTAGATTGGTCTTTTTTGTGCGAGGGGGGTGTTACTTTTCCTTGGCCACTTGACGATATCCCCCATGCCATTAAGAGTTCGTACAACTTCCGTTGTGTCTACTCGAAAGTTGTAGTGAGATAACTTTGGAGGTAATCTTGAATCTTCATACCGCTCGTTTGACCTAGAGAACGCTGTGTTTACCGTTGGTTTGGCGGGAGATGGATTAGGGTATGGAAACATATTTGGTTTCCCGCCGTCCTTGCCGGCGCTCCGATCGGTGGGGACTAGCAGTTTTGATGGCGAAGACGTCATCTTCCTCTAATCGCATGTGTGCCAACGCCTTTACCTGCACCTCATCGAAATTTGAACATGGATATTTAGTCAATTCACGATAGAGATCAGGGTTACCATCTGAGATGCCTCTTCGGAACGCTTCCACGGCTGTAGCGACATCGCATTCTTCTATAGTGACCAATTCTTCATTGTACTTGTTTAGAAAAGCTTTCAAGGGTTCGCCGGTCTTTTAGATCATGCGGTATAAGTCATTAGAGCCCTTCTTAGCGTGTCGACTACTTGCGAATTTTATCCTGAATTTGTCAACTAACTCAGCAAAAGATGAGATACTCCCAAGGGGTAAATGAGAATGCCAATTAAGTGCGGGCTCAGATAACGTTTTACCGAACCAGCGACACATGACAATTTCCTTCATATCAAAGGGAACTGTGCTAATATTCATAGCATGTTTAAACGTGGCTATGTGTTGGTTCGGATCCGTAACCCCTTTGTACTTGGGTAGATCGGGGACATGATATTTCCGAGAGATGTCTACCGTCGCGATAGAAGGTACGAAGGGAGAATCGGTGTATCCGTCCCATCTTTCTACTGCTATCAGTTGTGGGGCCCCAAGGACCTGCGTAATTTGGTCCTCCAAGGCTTTGAGGCGTTCCCGTGACTGGGTAACCTCGACATCTTCCCTAACGGCCCTTAATGAATTACTATTTACCTGATAGCCAGTTACTGGCCTAGTGTCGTCTGGGGTAGTCAGATTTGGATCGTCCATGTACAATCGTCGAGCGACGCCATCCATTGCTCCAGTAACACGTTGCCGATTTGTTGCTGACTGCACCTGAGATTGAAGCAAATTACGCTCATTAGTCAAAGTCTCGATTTGCTTTTCGTATACCTCGGTGAATTTGGCGTGAGCGTTCTGTTGATTCTCCAAATCCCTTTGCAGGGTGAGCATGGTTGCACGGAATTCAGCTATTGTGTCGGAGTCGACTGTTCCTCCTTGTTCTGCTAATGTGGAGGTGGTAGGATTACCATTCCCATTAGAGTGGTGCTCACCGCCCTCCATCTCGTTCCCATTTTGTTGACCACCGATCCCTTGATTGATCTCGTTGTTTTCGGCGTCATCGACTTGGTTGTAAGTAGTTTGAATACCGTCCATTTTGCTTGGATAGAGTTTACGGTTCTTGACAACTTTTCTTTGTCTAAGGCCCCACGGTGGGCGCCAATTGTTTTGGGCAGAATAACATGTAACGTGTTATCTGCTAAAATGAGGGGATCTTAACCAACAAGAAGTCAAAACACGTTAATCTCTTATTACGAGTTAAATAGAAAGCAGAGAAGTGACTGTAAATTGTAAAGCAAGAGTACAAGTGGCAGCTAGAGCACACCAAAATAACGATGTTACCATATTATAATTTGAACAAAAAGGGTCGGAGAATTGATGTGAGCAAAGATCGTGATGAAAATGATCGATAGTAAACAAAGATTGCTAGACTATTTTTCCTTCGTGTCCCAAATTTTTTTCCTCCTCGTCGGCTTATGCTTTTATAGTCCCTTTCCCTTTTTTGACCGTTGATGCCCCATCCACTCTCCTTCCAATCCTGCAAATATCGCCTTCTGCCATTAATGCCGTAGCCTTTGCCATTCAATCCAAGAAGCTCACCAAATCTCCGCTTCTATTAATTGGACTTGGGCCTTGTCTAATTTAGGCTCGGTTATGAGGGGCCCAACAATTACTTTGAGTTTTCTTCATAAATCGAAGTGTGTTTTGCTTTACTTGATGATTATATTCCACTTCCCATGGAACAACTATGGTTCCCCACTTTTTTACTAATGTATTTCAAATCCAACAATTCGTATCAGAATATGCTTGCTCTAGATTTTTTTGTTATTGTAGGTAACCATGATGTCTTCTAATAATACCAACTACATTGTTGGACTATCACCCCATGTGAAGCTGGGTGAATTTGATCATTGGAATTTGTTTTTCTCCAATTGGATCAAGAGTAATGACAACAAAGCATGGTCAATCATTGAAGGTGGAGACTTTGTTATCGTCAAAGCCAAGAAGGATAAGAAGGATTAGGGCGAGATAGAATGAAAGGGCATAGAGATGAACTTCAAAGCCAAAATGTACCTAAACAATGCCTATTTCCCCATTGCTATCTTTTGTGAAAGTCAAAGCACCTTTGCAAAGGCCTATAGCCAAGTATATAATAGGGAGTCGAGACATCTAAGTGTGAGACATAGTTCCATTAGAGAATTATTCACACTTGGAGTCATATAAGTTGTCTATGTGAGAACACATAACAATCTTGCTGATCACTTAGCAAAGAGTTTGGCAAAAGAGATGGTCCATAAGGTAGCTTAATGGGTGGGGTTAAAATCCTAATACAACCTATGATTTGGACGCCCAATTCCCCCTCGCCGAAAGGTATAGGGTAGAATTCAATATGGTACGCCAAAGATATGGAGTTAGAGAGCATAAGGTGGCCCATCAAGGTATTTTCTCTAGCCTACATAATAAGGAAGTTTGAAAAAAGTTTCATTAATGAATTTTGGAAATTGCATTTATAGGTGCAAGTTATATGTTCAACTATGCATATGTGGAAGTAAAAAGCTTCTTCCAAGAGAGTTCAAGGATGACTCGTCTCAAAGCATATGTGAAAGGATAAGGGATGTAAAGCCTCTCAAAACGTCAAGTTTAGAGTGTATACATAAATGTAACTCATGTTGTATCTTTACTACGTGTACTTAGACAAGTTAAAGTGGTTCAAGTCTTAGAACACCACGATTCTTTAATGCATGATTGTATTTGATGCAAGTTATATATTCAAATCCAAATGGATATTTATTTCTATACATAGAGTTTGAAAATTCGTTCAAGTTTTATGACATTGCACAAATGGGGGAGGAATATTGGCGATTTGTGTAAGTCATGCATCAATCCATTGTGTGTGAATCATGAATGTTAAGTGTGATAATTAATAAGAGCATCCCTCGGGCTTTGAGTGTACGCGAGGCACGACCTATTTGATCGGCCCTAAAGTGATTCTAAAGGGTTTTAAGGGAAAAGAAGAAATGAGAAGAAGTTTTAAGTAAGAGAGCATGCATGTATCAAAGGTGCGCTTTGCACGACGACACATGAGCGTGCCCACCGGCGTGCCTAGCTCGTGATGCTCGTCGACGGATAGAGCATGGGCGCGCCGCCGCTCGGTGATGGCACGCCTTTGCTAGGCACTCGATGTCTTATGGCTTGAAAAGAGGAATGTGGCTTGTGCATTGACATTTTTCTTGAATGGTAGCTTCTCCAAGCTTAAAAGAGATGTCCTTGACATGTTATGCTTGATAAGCTATCTCGACACTATTGAGAGGGATTTACTTGACAACAAATAAATTTATAGTCAAGACCCCGTTGAGTATAGCGAAGTCAGGATCGTCCACGGGAAGCGAGGTGTGTGTCTAATTAATAAACTAAAAAGTAAAAGAGAAGGCAAAACAAAGCTAGAAACAAAGCAAAATAAAGCAAAGTAACCAAACAAGCACACTGGAAGGAGGTCGGTACCGACCTTGTCAGGGTCGATATCGGGGTGCAAACTAAGATGAAAACTAAGTAAACACCTGCAGGTCGGTACCGACCTAGAGAGGGTCGCTACCGAGGTACCTGGAAATTAAAACTTGACTAACAAGTGAGGGAAATCTAGGATAAGGGTTCACCACAACATAATCATGCATATTCAAACAATATGAATCATAAACATCATGCCTTTAACGTAAAGTTATCAACTTTCGTTGAATAAACAAGCAAATCAATCAACTTTCATAAATCAATTCACTTAATCTACTTATTTTGATCTAAAGTTCTTAACTTTTGTCTCAAACTTTATCTCTATTAAAGTTCATAACTTTCTCTTTCAAGCAAGTCATAAGCATGAATTACTTCGACTTTCATCAAAGCTTTTGCACAAACAAGTAGAAGAATAGATAAAAGTCATTCAATTCATTCAATCATATCATCATTCATGCACAATCATGTTGGGTTTCTAACCCCAACCCTAGAATAAGAGACTACTCACTCATGGGGGAAGTAAAACAAACAAAGAGATTGAAAGAAAACATACTTGAATTAAAAACTAAAAGCTTACTTGAATTCAAACACAATCTTGTCTTAGAACACAAGAAATCTCCACAATCTTCTTCCTTGCGCTCCAAGCAACAAACTTGTCTTCTAAAAACCCTAAACTTGTGTCCCAACTAACGAGAGAGAGAGAGAGATAGCTTGATCTAGATGTCTCAAACTTATCTAAACAAGAGTATTTATACTAAAACACCTATCTAAAAAGTTTCCATAAAGATAAAACCTACTAAAGATAAAAGATCACGGAATAAAAGCATTAAAAGCACTAGGTCGGTCACGCCTGGGAGCCTCGGTACCGACCCCTAGAGGGTCGATATCGAGCCTGGTCTTGAACTTGTTTTCTTGTTATTCTTCCTTCTTCTCTTGGATTTTGTTGGGATTTCTTCCATAGCCTTCTTCTCTTCCTCCTCTTAGCTTGGCCCTCTCTTTTCATGTACTTGAATGCATCCAAACCCGCCTCAAAACCTACACAAAAACACAAAACTAGAGTAGTTTCCATACTTTTCACAAAATATGCAAACTATACTAAAAAGACACAAAACACTCACAAAAAAAACAACCAAACAAGACTAAACAACCTAGAAAAACATGCTAAAACAAAGATAAAAACATGGACATCAGACACCTAGCTCCATGGTAAGCTAGCTCGACACCTAACTCGTAAGCTAGCTTGGCACCTAGCTCGTAAGCTAGCTTGGGACCTAGCAACATTATGCTAGCTTGGTGACCTAGCTTTATGCTAGCTTGGTACCTAGTTACCTATGCTAGCTTGGCACCTAGCTTGGGCCTTCATGGGCCGGCGCCTTGGGCCTTTTCTTGGTCCTTCATGGGTCGGTGCCTTGGGCTTTGCTTGGGGAAACAATTGGGCCAACACTTGGGCCTTGTTGAGTATCCCATGAACCTTTTTTAGGCTTTGTATGGACAAAACAATTGGCCCAAAAAGGCCTCTTGATCAGCCGTCCACTTTGGATAAGATGGAAGATAAGTTATGGGTACTTTTAGTGGTTTCCAAGACATAACTTCCAATAACTTCTCAACCTCTTGTAACTTTTCTTAACCGCTTTAAACCGTTGGCCAAATTTGCCTATAAATAGCATGGGGTAGGCGTCGTTCCTCCATATGTTGTGGTGGAAAAGAATTGGAGTGTTCTTGAGGGAAAATCAAAACACAAACGCTTAAAATAGAACAAGGTATGTATATGCTTTGATGGAACACGACTTGCCATCTTTTTCATTATATTGGAATGTTTTATCGGAAAACGTTGTTATGTAAACCCTTGATATGAAATAGAGGCAATAAACATTGAAGGAAAGCTCGATTAATTTGAGAAACTCGTTGGCCATTACCCAAGAAAATTTTATTAAAATCGATCGGTGGTGATTACCTAAAGGTCTACACCCACACGAGATTACCCATTTGGGTCTACTCAAGAGATTACTTCTTAGGGAATCTACTCAATAGTTTCTTGATTATCCTTACTAGGATCTACAATAACCGATCTTACCTTCAACTAATCAACATTTTCTAAAACTAACAAACCTTATATAGACGAATAAAAAAGTTGCAGCATATGGAGATATCGCTTGTGCTAATTCAATGGTCTCGACAAAGAGTCGAGGAGGCCATTTGGGAGACTTAAAAGGGAATAAGCGAGAGCTACTCAGAGATATACTCTAGTTTAGTCGAGGCCTTTGATAGTAGGAAATACTGGTGATGGAGAGTTATGGTTTATGGTTGGTTGTAGATATTTATGTGCTTTGTTTGACTTGACTAACTGTGTTGACTTGGTTGATTTTTTGTTAGAAGGATATTCTTGTTGACTTGGTTGATTGTTTATTAGATGGATATTTGTGTTGACATGGTTGATTGTTGGTAAATGGTACGTAATGTGATTTTTCTTGCGAGTGTTAGCTAGTGGCTTTGTGGATCGGGTTGAGGGTAAACTCCTTCAAAGGAAGAAGGTTGTGAAACCTCAAGATACGTTATAGTTATCTAAGGAGTTTTTGGGATGAAACTTTCTTTAAGGAGGGTATTATGTAATGTGATGCTATTTTGTTTTAAATAATAATAATAATATATGTTTGATTTTGAATTTAAATTAATTATATTTTAAAAAGTTTTTAACTTAAAGTTAATTAATTAAATTTTTAGGGTAAAGGTTGTAATAAAGGAGATTTGAGGGTGGAAAGTGGAATTTTTCAAAAGTTAAGCCGGCTTTTCTCACCATTTGCCGACCTCTCTTTGTATGTGTGTGTCTGTAGTGGATCATTCTTCCATGTTAAGTAATGAAAACAAAAGCAAAAAGAAGAAGAAGAGAAGAGAGTTAGAGAGATAAAAAAAGAGTAGAAGGTTTTTGTTTTGATTTTGTTTTGATACAAGTTCTTCCATCGGGTTTTATTTTGGAGTATAAGTGTTGTTTAGTATGTTTTAGGTAATTAGTGGTTTATTTGTATTGTACTAATTTTTTTCAAATTTAAATTTATGATTGATTTTGATTTGGAAATTGGCTAATTAATACTCCCTCCGTTTCGCAAAAGATGTCTTTTTAGCTCATTTAGCATTTTTCATAAAAGTTGTCCTTTTACCATTTTTTTCCAATTTTTTCCAATTATGCCCCTAAAAAGTGGGTTTCCTTTTTTCATTTTCTCATGTAATTGGCCACATTAATAAACTAAAGTCATTTAATGAGGGCATATTAGGCATACAAAATTTCCTTAATAATCGTGTAATTGTCCAAAAGGACATCTTTTGCGAAACGGAGGGAGTAGTTCTTAGTGAGATTTTTCGATATTCACGCCAACGTTATGGAAGTTCCTGGATCGTGTGAAATAAGAGTAGTACCAAAAGCAGATTGTTATATACTTGGTAAAATGTTTAAGGGTGATTTTGATGTTTTATTTTGTATTGATGTTTTGGAAATCTTTAATCAAGATTTACAAAAAGGTTTTAATTAGAAAATTGCTCTTATATACATATAGCATATCCTAGTCAAAATTTAAAGGATTTGGATTTATACAAAAGAAGTTATAAGGCATGTTCGCAATTCGTTGTTTTTAGGGTTGGAGTTTGTAAGATTAAAAATCTATTTTGTCATTGGGTTATATATATAAGAGTGTGGGTCTTCGGTCGTGATCTGAGACAAGGGGTTAGAGTTTGTAAAATTGTTTCGCTTTGCATGATAGTTGTTTCTTAGTTTCGAGAATTCGTCTTTGAAATAAGTCATTTACGACTTGCTCAGTTTCTGTTCAATTCTTATTAGACTTTGTGTCGTTCTTTTAGGAGTGGTTTTAGTGAACTAGTCCCTAATTGATTATTTTATGGAAAAGTGTTTATTTGTGTGATATGTGTGCAAACAAAATTCAAATTATTTTCATCGAATGTGAAGTTTTTGAACGTTTTCTCTGTGTTGGTACCAGTTCTCGGCACAACCATGTGCGTAGTCGTCATCAAGGAAGTGATGACTACGTATGATTTGTGTGACAGAGCACGATGCCTCCAGTGGAGGCTTGACCAAGTGTTGATATCTTGTAAAGGGTGAGAGGTCGCGCTTTTGACACCTGTGCTTAGGGGTGATAAGCGTCATGGAATGCAATGGTGAGTGAAGGGTTGCATTATCGCATATGAATTGGTGTGTATGAATGTGTGGATGTGTGGATATGTGGATGTGCGGATGTGTATGTGTGTGTGATCAATTGGAAGCTAGGTATGGACTTAGAATAATATGTGTTGTGTTCGTGTGGACCTTACTTGTGCGTGTGTTAGAAACTTGATTTGATTTTTAAAATGTCTTACTAGTACTACGTTACTTCTAGCTCGGATTAGTATAGTGTTTGACCCCTCAGAAACTTATTTTTCAATTGCATGTATGAATTAGGAACTGTGATGGAACCTCAATTGAGTGGTGGAGTGGGTTGGTTATGTGAGTTTCAGATGCTCTTTGTGCTATTGAGATCGTTAGAATGGTTTAGCGTTAGCACTATAAAGCTCTCTTTGTGTAATATAAAGTCTTTTCCCACAAAATACTAGCTTCAAGCTTACAACATCGGGTCTTAAGGCTTGAATTAGCTACTCAAGAGAGGGTTCGACTTAGCTAAGAGCCGCACATGTTTGAGAAGAGTCTCAACACGTATCATAAGTCGGTGGTGGTAATTGAATGTGTGAACCGACATATGCATATATAAATAGGCTTAAGGTGCATGAATCTGGGCATATATCAAGACAAGCTCCAAAAACAATCAGTGAGTATATTAGTGAATGTAAATTAGTGGGTGTGCCCAAAAAATATTCACCCTTGTAAAATTTCTTTTCACAAATATATAGAAGTTAGTTTGTAATTTTAATTGTCCCACTTGCTCATCTTATTCTAACAAAGAAGGAAAAGCCGAGTATTTCCAACAAAAGACATCTCATTACAGTTTTAGTCATAGTCATACCAACCCGACCTATAAGAGAAAATAGGTACCTTAAACTAATATTTTATGCTTGAAAGAAGAAGAAAAACCAAAGCATTATCATCTATTTTTCAATCTATTTCGAACATGTTTAATAAAAATAGATAACGAGTATAGAAGTTGAAGCATTGTTTCGGAGATCAAGAATTGTTTGACATCGTGAAGAAGGATGAAGATTTTGTTCTCCTCAACTTGGTGGGAGGACAGAAGTTGAAGGTCGAAGGTACCGGAAGCGTGACGATGGGGCTTTATAATGGTAAAAGTTATACTTTTCATAATGTGAGGTACATGCCTTCAAGTAAAGTAAGCATCCTTTCGTTTGGTAAGATGATGTTAGAGGGGTATAGGTTTGTATGCATGGACAAGTAGTAGAAGGTGTTGAAAGAAAGGAGCTTGATCATGTATGGATGGAGTAGTGCAAAGAACATCTGCATCTTCGCGAGTTATGAACAGTAGATGTAATGGCATTGGAATTGAGAAGTCAAAGACAGTGAAATTTCCACTATTTGGAAATATGAATTAAGGAAGGGATTGTTGGTTTAGCTCATATTTGTAGTTATACTAGTGGAGGGCCGCGTGCGGCACGCACGCGGAGTAATATTAGTTATTTGCGTTTTCATACTCGATCAAGAATTTGACAAAATAAACCAGCATTATCCACATCCAAAACTAATAAATACATATCAAGCATTTGCATAAGGAACACACGAATAGCAGTAGAGA
This sequence comes from Fallopia convolvulus, assembly GCA_964016875.1. Taxonomy (NCBI): domain Eukaryota; kingdom Viridiplantae; phylum Streptophyta; class Magnoliopsida; order Caryophyllales; family Polygonaceae; genus Fallopia; species Fallopia convolvulus. Next base: position 39,435,425 of record OZ024727.1, read on the forward strand.
GCGTTTTACTGTAAACCTATTGGTTGTAATAAAACGCAGGAGTACATTGTTATTTTTAAGCTAAGACTCAAGTAAAGGAAAATATATTCAAGAGTTAACTCATCTTGCCCAGCCAACAAAGTATTGGTAAAATCAACTGTATTGGTAAAATCAAATGTCTTAGAAAAACAATGTACACCTTATACTATGAGGCAAAAAGGAGAAGGCCTTTTAGAACTCACTTACAGACTCTGCAAATTTTGTAATGAAGCCGAGAGCCCCTCTCAATTTGGAAATTCAAGTCAAGTTCCTCCACAGGCCAACTAAGCAATCACAAACCTTCAAATTGGAGAAACACAATGTTAATATAATTAAACAACCATGTTCACAAAACAAAGTATATGCATTTGTTAGCAAATAAGTACTACTATGATATTCAATGTTACAGATTAGTAAAAATACTTGAACTGCCATTTAATGTAGCTACTTAAATAAGAGGATGCAATAGAAAAGAGCCTAAAAGTTATGCTTCTCATCTTCCTTTCAAAGTCTGCAAGTTTTACCATGATTGGAGCCATGAGAAGGTGTCCTTCCTTTGAATCTCGGATCACGCCTATGCATGTATTTTACAGCTAGGAAATTCCAAACCCATTGAGATCAACAGAAGGCATGATAGACTTGGATACATGCAAAATTTCAAAATAAACATCAAGCTTTGCAATTTTATGTAATAACTGCCTTGAAATGAAGGTATAATCAACAAACATAATGTAAACACAGAGGTCAACAAAAGAATTAAATATGCAGGCCAAAAGAAAAGAGAACTAAGAATTACCTTTAACTATTCATTATTTTTGTGCTTGGAGTAGAATCATCCTTTGAGAAATACCATTGTGTAATAACCCCACTGATCACATAAGCTTGTGCTTCAATCAATGTCATAGGAACCCAACCATCTTGTTTCCAAACACAAGAATACTCCCCACTCGATTCATGAGCAACAACACTGCTATTAAACCTTGCAAGCACCAAGAACGCAACGATCGACACATAATGAATAATCAGCAAAACAAGGTAGGAAAAAAATAACCCTAATTATAGTGCATTAGATGTAACTCCAATTATCCAAATGATCAAACTCAATTCGGTGCCAACTCACGAGGAAAATCCACATAAGAACCCCTATAATCAGAAAAAAAAATCACTGGAATATGATCCTTAAATGTTTTGTCTTTTAGTGGAAGCAAACCACCTAAAACCCCAAGAAGGATATAATCTCGGCTTTTGCACAAAGACTTTACATAACTCATCAAGTGTCGATCTGAATCGTGCAATAGGGCCTGCAAATGTTAAGGGAAACAATCAAATAAGTTGATGTAAGAGTAACTAAATTTAATACAAATCAATAGGAAAAAGAGAGCTTACTTAATTTGGATATTACAATCTTTAGGATGCTTTAACACAAGAGGTTAGGTACTACATAATTATGAACAACACAAAAGTCTAGCAAACAACAAAGTATCTCATTTCACACAACAAATCCATCTCAAAATGTGAGGCAACAGGCTAAATCTCTTTTGGGCATTTCATCGAACACCTTAAGTGCAGTAGTAACATAATACTAATCACTATGTAGATTAATAATTTGTACTAACTGAGCAAAAAAAAAATCAATACTCATTCACCAATTGAGCAGAAGAGTAAGAAGTTCCCATTCCTTGAACGGGAAGTTCACAATTATCCATCAAAATTATAATTAGTTGATGTATGTGAACAATAAAGAATGAATTTATGTATTGGTTTAGTTTGCTTCTACTACTCATCATATTTTTTTAACGTTTCCAGGACCATAAACCATGGAGATTAGAAGACATTAACAATGCAAAACTTTGGCTAAAAACCTGAATCTTGGCATATTGATTTAATGTTCCACAAGATTAATTTTCTGATATCAGAATAAAATAGTTATTAATTTAGCTTGACCTAAATCTCTTTCATGCATTTAATCAAACACCTTGAGTTCATTAAAAATTTCATATGGCACATAATGACACAAAAGCTCAATGATACGCTAAATCATATTATGATAATTGGGATAATGGATTATATTTAAGAATATTATTATTTCCTTTTATTTAGGATTTAGTTTTATATTTTAGTAGGATATCATTTCAGCGTTATCTTTTCCGATTTAGCTAGATCCGGGAGTTATTATAAATACTCTCTTATTGTTATGTTTTTAATCAATCAGAAAATCAATTATCCAAACACTAATTCTCTCTTCTATCTTCTCGCTCGTCTGTCTGAGTCACTCTTCCCCTGGCCTTTGGCCCTTCTTCCCTTCACCCGGTTACTTTGTTCATTGAATTCGGTACGAGATCTATACGGTTTCGTACCACTCAAGTAGTAGAAGAAGGAAACACAACAATTGAAATAAAAACCACAATAAATTAGATTCAAAAGCTGAAAACAAACAGAGATTTTGATGTAAGAGAAGATCTCCCCCAAAGTAAAATTCAAGACAAGCCCATCACATACACCCAGTGACCCACCTGAACAATCGATGGAACCAACAAATACCCATTTCTCACAATACATGAATCTAACCAGCCATTCAACAGAAAGACATGAAAAAGAAGGGGATAAATTGCTGCATTAAGAGGAGGTCTACCCCAAAGAAACCAAACGGAATGAAAGTATGGTTAAAAAAGCATTCAAGCTGTAAACCTAAGTTTCAACTGAGCAAGCAAATCAACCTAATTTCAAAATAGCCCTAACCCTGAGCCCGAAGCTAAAAAGCTCTAACCATGCCCGAATTAAGCGAATTGTGGAACCCTATTCATCTACCGATCAGAGGACGTCGGAAGAGACTTTTACCTCGGACAACCTAGGCGCTGCAGGTGGTCAGAGAACGAAGAAGGAGGCCGCCAGAACGATACCGGTAGTTCAAAGGCATTGTCGCCGATCGAGAAGGCGTCGTCGCCGATCGAGAAAAGATGCGAACTGCAGAATATGGCTGAAGGTTTAAGATGAGAATATAGGAGCCGTCGCCGATCGAGAAGGAAAGAGGAAAGAGGAATGAGGAAAGAGGAAAGGAGTATATAAAGCTGATTATAAATTTTAGGCAATTTTAGGGATTACTGTTCATTACTGTTCAAAAAAAAGTCGCTCGTTTATAGGTTTTTTGATATGAGAATAGGCTTAGTTTTTGGGTTGATTTTAAGGAGTCTACAAGCCTAAAAAGTGGGCTGAAATTATGGCCCAAATAGAATGATTTGAAGATATGAAGTCTGGAAATGAAATGTGTGAAATAAAGAAGGTTCAAGAATGCACCAAATTGAGATGATCCAAAAATGCACCAAAGTAGGCCATGAACTAGAATATTCAAGATGGTTTTGAAATAAATATCTACTTTGGAAGAAGAGAAGGTCTATGACTCCAGAAAATGATTTAACCGACCTTTATGTAAGTATATATATTGGCTTAGGTGATACACATTTTGAATACTAGCAATAAGCCGCGCGTTGCGCGTCGATTATAAGACGGAGACTTCATTAGTGTAGAGATATGGAAATGACTTTTCCGTAAATTTATGTAAAGGGGCATGGTTTTTTTGGTATTAATTTACCTGACTTCACGCCATCCAATGTCGTAAAAATTGTTTTATTACGTATACGAGCTTTCTTCACAGCTAAGAAACAAACGTATCCGAGCTTCCTTACAAGCGAAGTAACATGGACACGTTTTTCGAGACATGTCAAAATTACCCATTTACATCCAAATATCACTTAAGTCGATCACGCTTTTCAAAGAATATATACCGAGATTACTTAAGAGCTAAGCAATGTCGACACGAATTTCAAGGAACATTAAAATATCAAAATTATTTCTATACGAGATTTCTTCACAACTAAGAAACGAACTTATCCGAGCTTGCTTACAAGCGAAGTAACTTGGACACGATTTTCGAGACATGTCTAAATTACCCGTTCACATCAAAATATCACTTAAGTCGATCACGCTTTTCCAAGAATATATATCCCGAGATTACTTAAGAGCTAAGCAAGACCGACACGAAGTTCGAGGAACATTAAAATAACAAAAGTATTCTTGAGAAATAATGAATTAATAACAGCCGCACGATAGTGTTATATAGAAAACTGTAAAATGAACGGACGGGATTCAATAGTTAGCCGTGCTTTTATAGTAGTATAGATATAGATATAGATATAGATATAGATATAGAAGTATAGATATAGATATAGATATAGATATAGATAGAGAGAAGTGATCGAGTGAGTGTGTGTGTTGTCAAGGGCGGGGCAAGCGGTGGCAATGGGGTTGTACTTTGTAGCCCCACTCAAAATTTTGAATTTTTTTAAAAAAATATAAAAAAAATTAGATTATTTAATAAAAAAATAGTCTAATTAACTATAAAAGAATTAGGTTAATTTTTTATTTTTATAAAAAATATAAAATAAGGGTTCTCAAATACAATATTTTTTATACAGAAAAATAAAAAAAATTCTACACTGTTCTAAAAATCACCGCTTAGTTCCGTCTAGGTCCTTCCAAGGCGTTTAAAGGTCCTATCCCACCTATTCTTCCAGCCCGTTTAGAAGACCACCTAATCCATCTAGGTGTCCGTTTAGACTATCTAGGTGGTCCATTTCTGCCTATGGACCGCTTAGTGTTTTTTAGAGCACTATCTGTGTAAAAAAAAATTTATACAAAAAATTATGTATTTTTTAATTTTTTTTGATGTAGTGAAGAATTTGGTGCAGAGAAATTTAGCCCCATCTGGGTCGAATTAATGGCTACACCCCTGTGTTGTACTTGAAGTTGCGTGGGTAGGTTGTCCCATTACTAAAGATTGTCGAGTTAATTACTTGTGTAATATATTTTGTATATTTATTATCTAATATATAAAGTCATTTTTGGTAAAATTGTTTCTTCATTTGGGTGGGATTTGAATTTGATGATGGTACAAGGGAAAATTTAAAAGGAATGCGTGTTGTGTTAGAGGACCTGCCAATGATGCTTAGCATTGTAAAGCAATTTAATGATCAAAATCTTGGAGAAGAACACATGAAGCATTTTAGCATTATTAAGTAAGGAAATAGTCCAGAAGATACATGGAAGGGTTTTAATGTAAGGTGCAGGGGAATAAAGAGAGATCTTGGGAGTGCCTTTCCTATTTCTTCAGCACACAAGCATCCTTCAAGTACTCGACGGTCGTGTCGTAGATCTCTTCGATCCCATACTTGAAACTGAAACCTTGTTTGATTAGTTTCTCAGATGATAATTCCAGCTTGAGCTTGGAAGGAAACTCCCCAAAGCTGTAAAAGTAATAAAAATCAAAGCAAAGGATGAGTTAGTCTATATAGTCTATGATATTAAGCTATGACTCAACAGATCATCATTACTCATTTGAGATATATATATGTAAGTGAATGATGTCTTACTCTGTGGGGACTTTGTAGTCTGGATATCTTTTGCTCAAGAACTTTCCGAGGTCAGGAACGCTTGTGTTGACAGCACAGCAAATGTAGCGGCCTGAGGCGGAGCCTGTCTCAGCTACAAAGATGTGGGCGCGACACACATCCTCCACGTGCGAAATGGAGATGGAGCCAGAGAGCATTTGCATTCCCTTCAAAGCATTCATTAGGAATTCATTACCGGTTAACAAGCAAGTTGCAAGGTGAACACTGCTTGGGACATCGCAGGTAAGGGAGCGGCCCGTCATCAAACTGGGGATGACGGTGACCAGATCAATGTTGTTTTCCTTGGCGAATTCCCAGGCTTTCTTCTCAGCAAGGGTCTTAGACACCGGATAACCCTGAAACATTGAGCATATGTATATTCCTGTGTTCACGTCTCCTAATTTACAAGAAGAAACATTTAATTAATTGATTAATTAATATACCCATGTTGGAGGCTTTGCAGTGGACAAGAAGTCGACGTCGGTCCAGTTCTCCTCGGTCATCACAAGGCCCGTCCCCTGCAGCGTGTTGATGGATACAGCAGCAGCCGATGATGTCAGAACCACGCGCTTGACGGATTGGGATTTTGCGCAGGCTTTGATTACATTCAACACCCCTTGGATAGCTGGCTTGATCATGTCATTCTACAATGCACCAATTAAGTTGTGATGATGTATTCTTTCTAATTAGCCTACTTGTAAGGAGTCGTTTATAAAGAGTTTCTTTTATTGTTGTTACATATGTACCTCTGGATCTTGAGAGGCGAAGTTGACAGGGGTTGCCACGTGGAACACATACTCACATCCCTGTACTGGAGCGTCGAAGCTCTGCTCGTCGGTCAGATCGGCGCCGAAGATCTTTAAGTCGCCTAACTTTTCTAGTTCAAGAAGGTGAGCAATCTTCTTCTGGTTGTCTGCACCATAAAAGAAACATAAATTAGAAAACTCAAGTATATATATGTTGACAGTCACAACTATCACGAAATATTTTTCTTTAGCAGATTCTCTAGGCAACGTTGATTTTGGAATTCTGATTCCTGAACATGACTCTTAGCTTAAGAGCATTTTCCATAGAACAAATTATTTAAACAAGTAGGATTAAGATTGTTTTTGAATTAAAGTTAGCTTAAATATTTGTCAAAATCAAATATTAGGCATTAATGTGTGCCTAGTAGATAGGAAAATGATTTACGTTTCAGAGGGTCTCACCCATGATGGCATCACGAAATACAGGGTCCATTTAATATATCAAAAACAGGTAAGATCATCCATTAAAAAGAGAGAAGAAATGAAAAAACGAGTGAGGTAGAGAGGGATTTTACCAGGATCTCTGACAGTAGTATTAACGGCATACCCCTTCTCAAGCAGCAGCTTGATAAGCAAAGAGGCTACATATCCGGACCCTCCAACCACACAGGCCTTCTTTCCCACTGCTTCACTAGCCATTATTGATAGCCAAACTATGCTTTTTATTTTTTTGTCCCTTTCTCTTTTGTGTTTGTTTTTTGGTCCACTGAGAAGACAAATTTCAGTTGAACTCTTGCACAGAGGATAGGAGGGAAGTTGAATGTGGAGTGTACTTTACAGGGCAGCGACTATTTATGCATAATGAAGAATTGGAGAAGGTAAGCACGTGATTACCCAACCTTATTTCCCTAATCACCACCAACTCTTAATCACCAACAAACAACTCTGAATTCATCAAGGTAGATATTTTAATGTATATCTACATTAACAAGCTAGCCTCTCATTCAATTTTTATGTTAATCTATGCCTAACGTGTGATCGTGGGTTTCCCATGACAATATAGAACTTCTAACATTATTGTTATCTTTGAATAATACCCACACACACACACAAGATGATGGGTGGGGGACGACCAGAACCTTGGAACGCACAACAGAGAAAGTTCGACCTATTAGGGCTTTTGTAAACACATCAATGAGCTGATCTGTAGCTGAAACATGACGAACAAACAATTCCTTAAGACTCAACTTTCTCTCGAACATAATGAAAAGTAAGTTGGGAACGCTTTGACTTGTTGGTTATGGCTGGATTGTTAGCAAGAAAAGTGGCAAAGAGATTGTCACACAAAAACATGGAATTTCACGAATAGGCTATCGAATTATGTGTAGTAACTGAGTTTACCAAACGAGTTAAAGAATAGTAAATGAGAGTGCTCGGCCCTCGACTTCTGTACTTAAATGAGCAACCACCTTTAGTTTTCGAATAGCCCAGCTAATATGATTGCCACCATAAAAGATTGGAAAACCAAGCTAGGTGAGCAAGTCAAGCGAGTCAGACACCCAACCTGAGTCGGAATATGCAAAAATTCGAGAGTTGGTCGATGCCGAAATCACTGGAACATGATCCAATGTGCCTTTGAGATAACGCAATATCTTCTTAAATACACGGAAATGTGTCTGCATAGGATGATGCATATACTAACACACTTGATTTACAGCAAAACTGAGGTTAGGACGTGTGATTACAGCATACTAGAGGCTACCAACCACACGTTTGTAGGAATTGATGATAGCCAAGATGAACTAGGGTCTGTCGGCGATGAGATTGATTTTGCATAGACATTATGAGGTGGCAAGCCCAAGCCAGATGAAGATATTGTGGGTTGAGGTGGCTCGTTTTAGCCTTAGTAACCATAGGTTACTTGGAATCAACAACAACCAAAAAGTACAAGGCACCAAGAGTGTTGTCCTAGACTATGGGGTGAAATCAATATGGGGCTTCAACAACAACAAAAAATGTAAGGCAGTTGGAATGTAGCACGCTGCATTCCACTAGTAATTATAAATGCAAGTGGGGGATAAGTTTACTCGGTGCATGAGTTTACTGGCTGCAATGTCAACCAATTTATGCGTGAAAATGAAGACAATCCACTAGTAAATATACATTATTAAGTGTAATCGTGCCGTGATGTTCAAGTGTCCTTCGAATAGGATTATGGCAAGATCTACAACATCAGTGTATTCTCCTAGTCAGAAGGCGCTCTTTTAATCTCATGCAGCACAATCTCTAAACAAGGCCCAAGTCATTTGACAAACAAACTCCAACAGCGCATTGTGAATTTCCAGCTGAGCAGGAGATTTATTTACCATAAAAAACTTCCGCAATAGCAGCCACATTTGCTTGCTGACTTTGAACAAGATAAATATTTCCTAAGCCATCATAATGTGGGTGATAAGCAGTTGATGAAGTCATAAACATTCCAAGTATTTTCCCCATTTCTCAGATCTACAAATAAATACACACAACATATCCAACGAACAGATTGCTTCTCTCCCCCATCCCAGCTTCAGGCCGGGCGATTATTAGTTCCTGATAACAGGTCACGCATAAAAAGAGTTGGGGTGATTTGAACAGGATACAGAGTGGTCAATCCTTGCAACAGCATTAACAGGACGTCCAATGTTTGCTTTGCAAATGGTGCACAGTGAATGTTGAACTAGCTGACAGATGGAGTTACTGAAAAGAATGAAAAGCATTATCCACCTGAAGCTGAAAACGGGTAATTCTATAAAGTGTGATATCTCTTCTTTTGCAGTATACACTATTGTTGTCCAACCCAATATCTGAGTAAAGATTGCAGGAGCTTCCCGTACAGAAAAAAAACGATGTTACCTTAAATGATCACAGAAGCTGTTTCTCTAGAGGAAAAAAATGAAACATAAATTCGGATGTACAAAACTACACTGCAGTACCTTCGATCCTAAAAACTGATTGGTAAATAAATATTTGTAACATCAAAGGTGTTTTCCTTTCTTTTATGGGGATAGTATTTAGGTTTCTAAGAAAGATCAACATAATACTAATAGTAGGGCAGAATAAGAAGTCTTACAGGTTCAAATATTTTATGTGCAATGCAAGACTCTTCAACAGTGTGGTAGTAGAAAAGTTCATGTACTCCACGAACACATGACCACAAAGGACCTTTCTCAAAAGGAAACTTGACCTGGACGACAAATGAAAATTCTATTAGTGCATTCTGCATGTCTTTGCATTAGTTAATGATTTGAAAAGAGGGAGGAATGAGCTACAATATCCTATATTTCATCTCAGTTTTGATTAGTTTCTTGTAGATTGAAGAAAGAAATCCGTAAACCTAATTTATGCACGAAGCAACATTGCAAGGTCGTACAGAAGCAGAAACACCGACTGTGATTCATTCCAACATATAGGGAAAATGAGTTTCCACTTACCATCATCAATCAACTCGGGGCTACAAGCCTAACGTTGAATGGGAAGCCACTAGAGGCAAGCACGTGTAATGTAGTCATCACTCATCACTTATGAACAACTGGCCATCTGAAACATTCAAAACTAAAAATAGCTATAGAACAGACTGGCAGCAATCCTGAAGAATTGAACTTATGCTCCATAAATTTTAATGGCATTTGTAACATAAAGCACAAACATACAAACAAATCAAGTACCAGGACTATGGACTGTGGGGACAATTTATGGGCTGTGGAGGATTTAAATCATAGTCTTCTTCGCCCGTAGTTTTCCAGGAGAAAATAGTCTTGTTTTTAAGAACATCCAGTAGATGACAGCACAAGTCTCAAAGGAGTCAAAGCTGATAAGCATCTAAATGAGATTAAGAAGCACTTTTTCTATGCATTGCATTTATCAAACTCTCAGAGACAGCTCTGTCCAGTGTAAAGCCCTTCTCCATCATTTGATCCCAAAACCTACAAGCCAAAGGAAGTTTGTTTTCCCTTATGAGAGCTCCAATTGTCAGCTTATACGTCACCTCATCAGCACATAGACCTCGACTCTGCATGCACTCAAAGAGCTGCAGTGCCTCACTTACTCTAGAAGCGTTGCAAAGCCCACTTATGATGACATTGTACATTATTACATCTGGCGTGATCCCTTTCACAGCCATGTCGTGGAAAAAACTAAGAGCCATATCTACTTTCTCATTCTTGCAAAGGTGATCTATGATTGTGGTGGCTAATACACAATCAGCAAACAATCCCATTTCTGTCATACGGTCAAGAATTTCCTTGGCAACTATCGTACTGCCTTCCCTAAGAAAAGCATCTATAAGAATGGTGAATGTAATAACATCAGGGGCAATCCCTTTGCGACCCATCTCCTCAAAGAGTTGGTAAGCCCTCCTGGTATCCCGCATGGCACATAACCCTGTAATGATTGTATTATAAGAGACAACGTCAATCAACCCTTTAGTTTCCATAATGTCAAGTAATGGATACGCCTTCTCCAACCGTTTCGCCTTGCAAAGCCCTTTCAAAAATTCATTGTAGCTGTACAAATCAGGTCTTACACCGCTCCTTTCCATATTTTCCATCAACTTTTCAGCCTCTGAGAGCATCAACTGATCACAACAATAATTCAAAAGTATATTATAAGTCACTACATCAGGTTCACAGCCATGCTTTCTCATGTAAAATTGAAGAGCCTGTGCCTTGTGAAACTGACCAGCTTTACAAAACCCGTCAATAAGAGCATTGTACACCAATAAGCTCAACTCAGATCTACGTTTGATAATCAAGTCTATCACTAGTCCATATGCCATCTCAACCTTTCTCTGTTGACACAAACCCAAAACCAGAGCTCTGCATGCTTTATCATCTGGCTCCAGTTTCCTTTCAACCATAGCATGCCAAATTCCAACAGCATGATGAATACGCCATACTTTACACAAACCACTTACAAGTATGGTATATGTTACAACATCAGGCTCCCTTCCATTCTGAATCATACTATCTAATAATGCCAGAGCTGAATCCACTTGGTTTTCTTGGCACAAAAGATTCAGATATATGTTATATGCCCACATATCGGGTGTGGATCCAAGCTTCTTCATGTCCTCCATTAGCCTCTCAATAAGACCAAAATTTTTCACTCCACACAAAGCTGAGATGAATCTTGAATATGTAAAGGAAAAAAGAGAAAAACCTTGAGGTATCATCTTGTCATAATACTGCTCCGCCAATTCAAACCGGGACTCACGGATTAGGACACCGATAAATCGGTTATAATCTGTGCTAAAAACAACGCAATTGGATGAAATCATTTCGTTGAATGTTTTGATAGCGTCGTCAATTAGACCAGCTTTTACAAACCTAGATATGAGAGCTCTATAGGCAAACCGATTTATGCCAAAGCTTACACTCATATTAAGCAAAGAAATCCTGGAGCAAAAGGGATACAGCACAAATCGCCTTTCAAAACCATGTCATTGCTTTATCTGGATGTTGATTAGGGTTTGAATTTGAGATTTTTCCGGGTGGCAAATGCACTGGATAATTTGAAAAAACAAAAGTCAGCTTAGAATGCTACTTTGAGCATTTTTAGGAAATTAGCATATCAACATCCAACAATAACTTTCTCGTTTACAATCTAATGTAAATTAAACAGGAAAAGTGGGAAAAAGTGAGATCTTACAAACATGTGTACACCGAATTGATGTTCAGTTCCGGGGAGGAGATTCCAGATTACTCTATTCAACTGAAAGATGGAAAATGAGAGGGTGAAAAAAATGACATTGCATTTCTTCCGGTTCTTCGAAACGTGGTAAATATATAGAAAGAAAGGTGGGAATATACAAAGCACGCTTGACCATAAAAAGTCAAGGTGAAAAGAGTACATCTCAAAGCACGGATACGCAGATCCGGTCAAAAACGCCCCGCGGGCCTAACAAAAATGGGTCTAAGACCCCAACCGAAACTATAGACACTAAGCCTATAAATATATACTCCAAAACCCGAGTAAACATCGACACCCCTATGTGCAACAAAAAGGGTAGAACTACCACTCAAAACTCGGTGCGAACAACTCGCCACCTACACAAACAAAACTCTCCTAGCCACACGGCTAGAGCAACAATCCACAAGTGGCAACCCACAAGGCCAAACAAAAAAGGGTACTATAAGAATGCACAAGCCTAGAGAGTCCAAGTGGGTTCGAGCAACTAACCTCAAAGGCCAAGATGTCGTCGGAGGGCTTCTCCTCTTCTTCCCTCAAACTTGCATGTGGCTTCCAATCTTTGTTTACATGCCGTAATGATTTCTTGGGCGCATGATATGACATTAGGTTCAAGCTCATCATGAAGCACCATATTTCTATGCTTCCAAGTAAAGTAGACTACTCCAAGGAACGCCATGAACTTCACCTTGAAGAGTATGCTATCTCGACCGGGTGAACGGGCAAACCACTCCACCCATTCTCTAATATTCTCCTTATGAGTATTAATCCCTACCCACCTCCAAATCTTCCCCATGACTTGCACCACAAAGGGGCAAGACCCCCAAATATGCTCTATGGTCTCGGGGTGTGCATTACACAAGGGGCACACATTATGGCTAGGACACCCCCACTCAAAGAGCCGTTCCAAAGTAGGGAGCCGGTCTTGATAAGCCAACCAAACTCGAAAGCTCCATGATCTTGCTCGAACCACCCCCCACACAATTTCACACCACGTCTCCTTTTCTCCCTTGTCCCTTAAAATCTCATAGAGCGCCTTAGTGTCAAGACCCCCACTAGGCTTTGTTATGTCAAGAACATCCACCCCCGCCCCTTGGTGCTCTCCTCCTAGCAACACACCTCTCATAACTTCCCGGGTTTTAAGCAAATTCCTCCATACCCACGAATTGAAGTTTGTCTTCCTCACACTCCAAAAATCAACCCTACGTGTGTGGTTATCCTCCACCCACCTTGTCCACAAGTTTACATTCCCGATGATCACATCATGCCCCAACCGGAAAAGGAGTGATGTATTCCACGCACCCAACTCCTTGATGTTGAGCCCTCCTTCCTCATAGGGCTTACAAACCACCTCCCAAGCCACTAGGGCCCTTCTCCCTTCCAATCTCCCCGACCAAAAGAAATTCCTACAAAGGCTCTCAATCCTCCTTATAACCCCTTTAGGTAGTAACACCAATTAAGCCCAAAAAGAGAGCACGCCCCCCACCACACATCTAATCACTTCCGCTCTCCCGGCGTAGGAAAGGGTAGGAATGCAACAACGTTGAAGGGTTGTAGTGATTTTATTGAGGAGGGGTCCATAATCTGAAATTTTAAGCTTTTTTGTGTGGAGTGGAAGGCCAAGGTATCTCACCGGGAAGGTACACAATGAAAACCCCAACTCTCTAGCAAGTCGAACCCTATCTCCCTCCGACACTCCCCCAAAGAAAAGGTGGGTTTTTGGGGCACTAAGAACAAGCCCGGATTCCTCTCCAAACTCCCTCAAGCAATCAGTTACAATTTTTAAAGAGTCCCCCATGGGTTTGCAAAAGACCAAAAGATCATCCGCAAAGGCTAGATTAAGGAGGCTAAGTCTTTTGCATTTTGGGTGGAAAAAGAAACCCCTATTTTTGCTAGCCTTTTGTAGCTTCCTATTCAACACTTCCATGGCTAAGACAAAGAGGAAGGGGGAGAGAGGGTCCCCTTGTCTTAGCCCTCTTTTCCCCTCAAAGAAGCCTTTGGCCTCACCATTCACCAAAATAGAGAATCGAGGTGTGGAGACACATACCATGATTAGGCGTGTCATATGCGAAGGGAAGTTGAGGTAGTTGAGAGTCTTCTCCAAGAATGCCCAATCGAAGCAATCGTAGACTTTATATAAATCCGCCTTAATCACGCATCTCTTTGACACATCCCGGTCTTCATAATTTGCCAAACTGAGCAAAAATCTTCAAACTGAGCAAAAAAACAGTTTCGACTATCTACCCAAAACAACATGTGCTAGATCTATTAGATAGATGCCAATTACTCCAAATCAGTGTTGGTGATTTTAGTGTCATCGACACTTGAGAAGTCACCGACGTCAGTTTTGGTGTGATCGGGATTCATGTCGACACAATGGGAACCGACTTTACTATAACACGGGCTAGGGTGTGCGTAGTGCACGTCTGTGTAAGTGAACCTAAGTTCCAGAAGGTTGAATACGTTCAAAGTACATTACATGTTGGGAACTTGAGGTTGGGACTTGTAAGTCACCGACTTCAGTGAGGTCAATGACCTGGTGACGATTCTGGGGTAACCGCCGTTGAATCAGTCAAATAAACGTGCATGTAACTGTTAGGAGGTTATCTAATCAGATTAGAGGCTCCTTGAGACGTATAATGGTAGTGGGAACACGTGGGGAGGTAGTGGGCAGTAGTGGGAAATGCTGGTAACTGCCAGTAACTGTTGTTCAGGTCATCCACCTCAGGAAAACTGCCAGTAACCGTTTTGCACGTCCAAATGCCTATTTAAAGGCTTCATTGGGCTTTTGTGTAGAAGGTTGAAGAGTTTTACTCTCTGAAAAACATTCTCAACAAGAAGCATCGTTCATATACTAAACTCTAAAGTTTTGTCCTAGATCGACAGCCACGACTAGGACAAGAGGGTTTGTCTTATCTCAAATCGGATTTCACGGATTCCCTTGGGCTGAATAAGGGGTGAAATATCGGTTTAGGAAAGCTTCCATGCGATTCAAACCTATATCAAGTTACCAATACGTTCATTGATCGTTTCCCCTGGTGTGCTGAAGAAGTCGTCGACCTGCCTGAAGTCGTCGACCTTGCTGAGTTCCTCCTCTCAAAGAGCGCACGACACCAACAATCAACAACCGAAATTAGCAAATGCACAACCTAAAGCGTTAAAAACTAGACATTTAATTCAGGTCACTCGAAATATTTACCTGAATGGAGAAGGTCGGAAGAGCAGAGAGGATGACTACAGGTGGCTGAGGGCTGCACGATGACCAGCGAGAAGGAAAGGACGTCGGCGCTGCAGGCTTTGAGGGAGAGGCGAGGTCAAGAAGACGACGGCGGCGATCGTCTTCGAGGGAAAAAAGCAAAAAGATAATTCGTTTAACCTTTTAGCCTAAGCACAATCGAAAATTATTGGGGTGTGTTTGGATGACTAGTGTGAGGGATGTCAATCGGGCGGGTCGGGTCGCGTTTGGGTCGGGTCAATTCAGTTTCGGGTAAGTTCGGATTCGGGTCAAATTTGCATATTTTGAAAATCGGATCAAATTGGGTTCGATCATTTTGGGTCGGGTGCTCAATTAATCGGGCAAAATCGGGTATCGGGTCATTCGGTTTTCGGTCCAACTTGATTTCGGATAAGTTCGGTTTCGGGTTTAGTTCGGTTTCGGGTTTAGTCGGATTTCGGGTGAGTCGGGTTTCGGGTTTTTCGGATTATGGGTGAATCGGATTTCAACTTTGGCCGAATTTTGGGTTAATCTGATTTCGAGTAAGTCGGATTTTGATTCAGACCATATATCGAATGATTATTTTGTGTAGTTTAGCTACTCTAGGGTCTAAATATTTAATATAACATTTAATTTAAGCATAATTATAATAAATATTCACTATTATTAATATTTTAAAACATAATATAATTTTCGGATGGTTTCGGGTCGGGTAACTTCAGATTTTCGGATGGTTTCGGGTCGGGTAACTTCGGATTTTCGGATGACTTTAGGTCGGGTAGCATCGGATATCGGGTTGCATCAGGCTAGTCAATTCGGGTATAATCGGTTTTAGGTTAATCTCGGGTTCGGGTTTTTTCGGATTCGGGTCAAATTAGTTCGGGCCAAACATGTCTCTGGTATAAAACTTTTTATTGTTTTCTCAGGTCGGGTCGGGTTCGGAATCGAGCGGGTTTCTCGGGACGGGTCAAGTTTTGACAACCCTACTAGTGTCTATGCATTATAATGTATAATGCTTAATATAATATCATTTTTTTTATTTAAATTTTTGATACTTGTTTGGATTGTTTTAAAATATTAAAATTTGGGAAAAAAAAATTCAAATCAACTATTGTATTGATTGTCAATATGAAAAAGTTGATACGGAGTATGACATTCTATTGTTTATTTTAATAAAAAAAATAATTTGTTTTAAAAATTCTACCAAACACACCTTTGTATAAAATAAACTATATTGCATAAATTCATTATAATGCATGTAGCCAAACAGACCCTTGGCACGAAAGTAAATAGAGCAGTAAAATATAACTATTACATAGTGCCCACCCGAACGTGAATTGAAAGAAAAAAATTCAATCCTCATCTTCAAAAATTAGATCATAATCTTTTGGGAAATTGACTTTTCTAGATAGTGCCTTGAGAATAAATTTATTCCGAGTGGTATTCTTGAACTTTTCAGTTCCGCTCATGCCCTTATTTGTGAATTCCTTTAGTTAATTACTAAATGATTATGTTTTCTAAGAAAAAAATATGTCTATGTTTAACTAAATTAAAGCACAATTTTAATATAATAGAATTTAAAAATAAATTATATAAAAATATTAAGTATAAGATATACATATTTGTCAAGTATATTTTATGTTGTATAATTAAAAATTTTGATTTAAAATAAAAAATATTACAATATTTATATTTAAATAAATATATTACATATTTCAAAATTTTCATGTATATTTATTGTAGTAATTTTGACAATTTTTAAGAAATTAATAAAACTCTCATCCTATAAAGCCAATTATTTAATATAAAGTTGTCAAGTATAGGAATATAAATTTATATTTTTAAATATTATTTTACTATTAATCAAGCAATACAAATAATATAACATAAAATCTACTAGATAAGTTTTATTATATAATACATTTATACTAATATTTTTTATGGGGCTCATGTTTTATATTTATCTTATTTTTTTAAATTAGAATTTTATTCTAACTTAATAAAAATACAAAAATCAAATGCCCTATCTATCCTAGAGTATCAAAAAAATACGCGCTTTGCACGCGTCCCTCGACTTGCCTTTCTATTTTGGGAAATTCTTTTTGGTACCCTCCAAGTTTCGACTTTTCCTCTTGGTGTCCAAAAAAAATTCTTATTCCTTTTGGTGCCCTCCTATTTTTAAAAGTATCCTTTCCGTAGCCTAAAGTACACCCAAATCCAAAGTTCCATCAAATTCCCTAAAATCTCCGTTAACAATCTAAAAAAATCTAAATTTCCCTATTTTTTACCTCTCGTATTACCCTTCCTCACTTTTCACTAAAACCAAACAAATCTGACTTTCTCTCTCGATACAAACAGGCGGGGGCGAGGTAGACGACTTTGGCGAGGTAGTTGTCGGCGAGGTTGGGTCCATCAGACAACACTAAGGAGTTCAGACGATTCCCAGGACACAAGGGCGACGATGAGGGGTCCGACGAGATAGTAGAGCTATAATTTGCTATAGGAAGACTCGGAAGACCCGGTTTTGTAGCCGGTTATGCTTAAATAAATGTAATCTACCAGTTTAGCTTTATGCCGGTTCAACTTTATGTTTAAATTTCGGTTTGTACTTCGTGAACCGTTTACCCCTTCCCCAAGCTTCTAGCTGGTATATGTAATCTGAGCACGCTTAGCTCATGAGTTATCCAATATAGAATTTCCTTTCCAAAATCTCTCAAATTCTCTATCAATCTCAAGTCACCAAGTCTGTTCGAGTTGATCCTTCTCTGTTCTGTGGTCAATTCCTGGAGTTGGGACACCTCTCTTGGAGCCCTCAAAAGCTCCTGGAGTGGATTTATACTTTCGATTGGTGATTTCCATCACACAGGTATCAGAGCCATCGATCCTACCAGCCATGGTTGAGACACACCAAAACACTCTCCAAGACTTAGCTAGCAAAACGGAAAAGCACGACGCCGTCCTCGAGCAACTCGTTGTTGGTCAAGAGGAGTTGCAAGCGAATTTGCGAGAGATGGAGGCGGCGATCTTGCTGCTAGCACAGAAATGGACTCCACCATCAATCCCGATCAGATCTCAAGAGCCTGGGGATCCCTCGACACCATCACAGCAATCGGGCCATCTCAGACCGGATCCTCCAGATTCTGGTCAAAATTCAGCTCAATTTCGGCAAATCTTTCAACGAGGTAACCAAATCTACCCTGGAGGAGTATCTTCTCGAATAGCTAAAGTTGATTTTCCTAAGTTTGATGGCACTTTGATCAAAGAGTGGTTGTACCGTTGTGAGCAATTTTTCTCACTCGATAATACTCTACCGGAGCTTAAGGTACGGTTGGCGTATCTTCATCTGGAAGGGCGCACTTTACAATGGTATCACAATTTTGTGAGGAGCCCATTTGGTGAGCCATTACCTTCATGGCCTGAATATGTGATTGAGATTTCTGCTAGATTTGGGAAGTTGTATGACAATCCCCTTGCGGATTTAGTGAACCTTAAGCAGGCTGAGCTAGTCGAAGAATTCTTAGACAAGTTTGAATGTGCTTTGACCCGTCTAGTGCTACCTAATGCTCATCCCCTAAGCATTTTTCTGGCAAATTTATACCCTCATTTGCAAATGCATATCCGTCAGTTCAATCCAACTACTTTGGGTGAAGCAGCAATGCTCGCCAAGCTGTATGAATCGTCCCTCCAACTAGCTCCACAAAAAGCCTAGCACCACAAAATCCCCAACCACACCTACAAACACAACTCCCAGCCCTTATTACCCTATTACAAACCACCCATGACACAACCCAACCAAACACAAAACCCTACCAGGTTCAATTCTGAAAAGCCAACCAAGAAATTCACTGTGGAGGAGATGAATGATAGAAAGAGTAGAGGCTTGTGTATGTACTGTGACAAAAAATACACACCAGGCCACTACTTGAAGCATAGGAAGTCTCAAATCTTCTATATGGAGGGTGATAAAGAAGAAGCAATTGAAGCATTTGTTGACCAAGATGATGCACTTGGTGACCTGCTGCAATCTGATGAGAATGGCAATGTGCCTCAGATATCTATAAATGCATTACATGGTTCTGGCAACTACAACTGTATGCTGATCTTTGGACAAAGCAATGGTAAAAGGATCCAAGTTCTCGTGGACCCTGGCAGTTCCCATAATTTTCTCAACCAGGAAGTTGCTAAGGAGTTGGGATGCAAGTTGGAAACAACTCCTTTGATGATGGTTTCTACAACATCAGGCCCCAAGTTGAACTCTCAATACATTGGCAAAGAGTTCACATGGAAGATGCAAGGCTTTGATTTTTGTGATGAGGTCCGGACCCTACCTCTTGACTGATGTGATCTGGTTTTAGGCATTCAATGGCTGACCAAAGTTGGTCCAGTTTTGTGGGATTTTGTCGAAATGACAATGACCTTCAAAATGAATGGTGTGAAGGTGGAAATTAGGGGCGCTAACTCCAACTACAAGTTAGTAAAAGGCAGCAGTCTCAATAAAATTTTGAAAGCCAACCCAGAAGTGACTTTGCTCCAAGCTTGTAACTCATAAGATGCCCCGGAGCATGCTCAGTTTTGTCACATTAAAGCCAAAGGGATGCACCAACATACATATTTGAAACTCGAAGCCTTACTCAAAGAATTCCAAGACTTATTTGCTGAGCCCAAGGCCTTACCTCTATTCAGAATAGGATTTAATCACCAGATCCTTGTTCAAGCCGGCTCTAACCCCATCAATCAGAGGCCATACAGATATTCAGTGTTGCAAAAAGATGTCATAGAGAGGCTGGTCCAAGAGATGCTTGATCAAGGCATCATACAAGACAGTAACAACCCTTATGCCTCACCAATTCTGCTAGTCAAAAAGAAAGATGGTTCATGGATTTTATATGTTGACTATAGAGGTCTAAACCAACAAACCATCAAAGATAAGTACCACATCCCTTTGCTGGATGATTTACTCGATGAATTAGGGGGTTCAAAGTTTTTCTCCAAGCTGGATCTTCGCTCGGGCTTTCACCAACTTCGAATGGAGCCCAGTGATGTCTTCAAAACAGCCTTTAAAACCCATTCCGGGCACTATGAATACTTGGTCATGCCTTTTGGCTTGACCAATGCCCCTTGTACCTTCCAAAGCCTCATGAACCACATTTTTAGGGAGGTCGCAAGAAAATTTGTCTTGGTCTTCTTCGACGATATCTTGGTGTATAGCACAAATTGGGAAGAACACTTACGACATCTAAAATCAGTCTTCTGCATCCTTCGACATCACTTGCTGTATCTGAAGCAATCCCAATGTACCTTTGGAGCTACAATGATAGAGTACCTCGGGCATTTCATCTCCTCTGATGGAGTCAGCAATGATCCAAGCAAAATAAAAGCAATTACTGAGTGGTCCCTGCCCAAAACACATAAACAACTTCGCAGTTTTTTGGGTCTCACCAACTATTACCGGCGGTTCATTCGAAACTACAGCCTGATTGCCAGACCTTTGTCTTCTTTATTAAAGAAAGAGAATTCCATTGGGATGAAGAAGCTATTGATGATTTTGTACAACTAAAAGCGACCTTGTCTTCATCACCTGTTTTTGCCTTACCTAATTTTGACAAACCCTTTGTGGTGGAAACAGATGCCTCAAAGATTGGCATTGGGGCTGTACTAATGCAGGATAACCACCCCATTGCATTCATCAATCGAACTCTAGGCCCAAGACACAAAGCTCTCTCAGGCCAATGAAAAAGAGCTCATCGCCGTGGTATTTGCAGTGCAGAGCTGGAGCTCATATCTCACTCATAGGCCATTCATCATAAAGACAGACCAGCGGAGCCTCAAATATCTCTTAGAGCAAAGAGTTTCCACCCCTTTTCAGCATTTTGGCTTTCCAAGCTTATGGGATATTCGTATGAGATCGAATACAGGCAAGGTAAAGAAAATGCAGTTGCTGATGCTTTGTCTCGGATTACTGGTTCACAGTTGGTTCACATCTCTCTCTCCCAAGCACACCAAGATTTTTATGCTTCCATACAACAATTGTGGTAAACAAACCCCTCTCTAAAGAAAATTATGACTGATTTGCAGGCCAATAAAAATTCCCATCCCAAATACTCTTATGTCAATGGTGAATTGAGACGCCAAGGTAAATTAGTGATTGGAAACAGTGCGGAAGTAAAGCTTCACATACTCAAATGGTTGCACGATTCAGTTATAGGGGGTCACTCAGGGAGATATGCCACCTTACACCGAATCAAAACTCTGTTTTTCTGGCTGGGAATGAGCAAGGAGGTCCAACAATATGTCAGGAACTGTGGCACCTGTCAACGCAACAAATACGACCTAGCAGCATACCCAGGTTTACTACAACCATTACATGTACCAGAGGGTGTACGAAAATCCATTAGTATGGACTTTATCAAAGGCCTTCCACCTTCCTTTCACAAGCATTGCATCCTGGTGGTCGTCGACAGATTGAGCACAAATGCGCATTTTATTGCTCTCTCTCTCTCTCACTAGGCCTGGCAATTTCACCCGCTCCCGACGGGTACCCGATAAAACCGACCCGAAAAAACGGGTGAAAACTCGAAAAAATGCGGGTGAAAACGGGTGATCGGGTGTTCGGGTGGCGGGTCGGGTTCGGGTGCGGGTGAGCATGTCACCCGACCCGACCCGACCCGCTCACCCGACCCGTTCACCCGGTCTTTTATTATATATATTTAATATTTATTTTATTCAGTTTACCTAGAGTATATATACTACTTAAACCCTAGAAAATCATTTTACCTCTCTAAGTCCTAACTTCTCACTTGAGCGCCGCTGCTGGGCACTGGATTTTCCGCTCCTCTCAAATCTCGCCACTTCGCCAGTCGCCTCTCAGATCTTTGCCTCTCAATTCTCAAATCTCGCCTCTGGTTCTCACCTCTCACCGCTGCTACCTGTTGCGCCTGCTCGGAGAGTCGGAGGTCGCCCATTGATGCGCTCTCGTTGTTGGCCACTTTTTCTGCACTTTCGAGGTCGGAGGTCGCCCATTGCTGTTACTTCAGAATTGGTCCTTGTTTGAGACTACATCTCAGGTCCCGCATTACAATGGAAACTTTATGCCACGTTCGAACATTAGAGTACTTAGACATACTTCATAGGCAAATTTGTTAAAGCCTCAGTGAAAATAATGTTGTTGTTGCATCTATGCAAGTTGAATGCAGATTCGGTGAGATGTGAAGGTGGAGAAAATACCTCACAGTCTGATCTGTATGAATCCCAACGAGTAGAAAGTCCCCCAGCTCCCGAGCAAGCCTCAAAATCTAAATATCAGAGTAATTAGCATCAGATTGATAAATAAAAAGCAATAAGGAAAAAATCTACAGCATTTCACAACAAAATCGAGGTTATGTAATGGCAGTAACACCAAATAAACAGAGTGAGAATGAAAAACAAGGACTACAATTATATCTTACATTTAAAAATGATCCTAATTATGTAAACCCGAAAAAAACACCGACCTGACTCGAAAACCGACGGTTTTCGGACGGGTCGGTTTCGGGTGCACCCGGTCGGGTTTTTTCACCGGGTCGGGTGAACGGTTTTGGAAGTCGGGTCGGGTGGTGGAAGTAGTCCACCCGTACCAGACCCGACCCATTGCCACCCCTATCTCTCACCCTTATACAACAATCGAAGTTGCTCAGCAGTTCTTAGACCATGTCTTCAAACTCCACGACATGCCACAGAATATCACAAGCGACAGGGATCCTATCTTTTTAAGTGAAGTATGGAGAGAACTTTTTAGGATCCACGGGGTTGACTTAACCTTTCTACAGCCTATCATCCCCAAACGGATGGGCAGACTGAAGCCACCAATAAGACACTTGAGACTTACTTACGCTATATGGCTTCCGAAGCACCTCACACTTGGAGCAAATGGCTCCCTCTCGCGGAGTGGTGGTACAATACCACCTTCCACACGGCCATCCAGAGTACACCATACGAAATTGTATATGGCCAACCACCTCATGTCCATTTACCATATCTTCCCGGCGAGAGCAAGTCAATCACTCTTGATAGGAGCCTCTAGAAGCGTGAAGAAGTCATTAACATGCTCCAGTTTCACATCAAGCGAGCTCATAATAGGATGAAGCAACGAGCTGACTCACATCGCTCTGACAGAGAATTTAACATTGGTGATTATGTGTATCTGAAATTACAACCGTACAGGCAGCAGTCCATGAAAAAGTCCATCCCTCACAAATTATCTCCGAGATATTATGGTCCTTTCTTGGTCCTTGACAAGATTGGTGTTGTGGCTTACAAACTCCAACAACCAGCCTCTGCAGCCATCCACGATGTATTCCATTTCAGTCAGCTCAAAATATGCTCTAATCCCACCTTAGTTACTTCCCAGCTGCCACAATACTTACAAGATCTCGGTCAAACAAGGGAGCCTGAGGCCATTCTTGACAGGAAGATGGTCAAACGGACCAATGGAGTTGCTACAAAAGTGGTAATCTAGTGGAAAGGTACTGGTGCCGATCAAGCCACATGGGAATTTTTTAGTGACTTCATCAAGAAATTTCCAGAAATGGATCCTTGAGGACAAGGATTCAGTTGAAGGGGGAGTATTGCTATAGGAAGACTCAGAATACCCGGTTTTGTAGTTGGTTATGCTTAAATAAATGTAATCTGCCAGTTTAGCTTTATGCTGGTTCAACTTTATGAATTTCGGTTTGTACTTCGTGAACCGTTTACCCCTTCCCCAAGCTTCTAGCTAGTATATGTAATCTGAGCATGCTTAGCTCATGAGTTATCCAATATAGAATTTCCTTTCCAAAATCTCTCAAATTCTCTATCAATCTCAAGTCACCAGGTCTCTTCGAGTTGATCCTTCTCTGTTCTATGGTCAATTCTTGGAGTTGGGACACCTCTCTTCGAGCCCCCAAAAGCTCCTGGAGTGGATTTATACTTTCGATTGGTGATTTCCATCACAGAATTGCTTAAGATTGTAAGCCTAGGCTATCACGTATGAAAGACTCAAATCCGACCCTTTTAATTTCGATTTAGGTTTGAATTTGATTCATTAGCAAATAATTTAGAGAAACTATAAATTTAGGGTTTTAATTTTGGAAAAGTATAAAATTAGGGTTTTTATATTGAATGCTTAATTTAGGGTTATAATATCTAAGTTGTGACTTTGAATGCTTAAATAGTTTTTAGTTGATCACCATTAAGCTGAATTCTGGATTTTTTATCTCCTCCTTCCAATTGCTTAGAACTTGCAGAGCATTTCAATTCTTGTTGTTTTAGTTTTGAAATATTGTCACGTTTCAGTTTTGAAGTCTGGTTCTTGCTATTTAAGTTTTGAATTGCAGAGCAATTTCGGTTTTGCATTGCAGAGCAATTTCAATTTTGAAGTCTGGTTCTTGCTGTTTCAGTCTCCTCCTTCCAATAATTAGGTAGATTTTTTATTTTTTAAAATTGTTAACGGAAATGTTAGGGAATTGGATGGAACTTTGGATTTAGGTGTATTTTAGGTTACGGAAAGGACATTTTTAAAAACACGAGGGCACCAAAAGGAATAAAAAAAAATTTGGACACCAAGAGAAAAAGTCTAAACCTGAAGGGCACCAAAAGGAATTTCCCTTCTTTTTTCCAAAACCCAATTCAGTTCTAGATTCGGTGTCGGCCCTAGCTTTTCGATGTTCCTTTTGTTCTTTAGCCTAGGGTTTGGGATCCCTCATCTAGAACCATTTCTTGTCTTGATCCTTCGTTTACCTCATGTAACCTTTTTCTTGGGTTCTTGATCTTCCTTGTTCCTTTACCTTTGCATTTAAGCATGCTTTCCCAATTTCTTATAGCCCCTCGATTGAAATGTTAGGGTTTGAATGCGATTGGGATCCTTCCCCTTCTAGATTTGTTCTTGCTCAATCCTTGTGCTCTCTTTGTCGGATTAGATGCCAATTTGACCTCTTACTTCACTTTTTACTTCGACCCTTATCCTATCCTTTTGGAGGTCGGATTTTCCTCTTGATCTGATAGATAGGTTGTGGTTTGTCTTCTGAATCTACATCTTGTTTGTTTTTCGGTGTGTCGTCTTCTCCGTGAGGGTTGCTCCTTTATTGGATCTCTTCTTTGACTCTAATTGGCGTTTGTTTTCATTGGCTTGGATCTAGGTGCTCTTGGATCCTTATCACTTGATTTCTCTTTGGTATATGTCCTATCCCTTTTCCCTTTACTTAGGAAGACCATGGGTCTGCATTGCTTCTTTGATATGCTCTTGTTGGTGATGGTTGTCTTGGTTCTTCTTCTTTGGCTTAAGGTTATGCTATCCTTTCCCTCTTTCCTCTTCTCTATCTATTGTTTTGTCTCTAAAAATTCTTTTTTTTTTTGTTCATGTATCTTCTTCTTGTGCTTATCCTATTCATGTTGCTCCTTTAATCTGCTTTGCTAGGGTGTTCTTTTATTTTTTTTCGCTTTGTTAGTGTTTGTTTAACCTGGTGCGTCGTTCTAGCTCTTTCCTTGATGTCTATGTGATTTAAACCTCTATCGTTTCTCTTTTAATGTTAAGTTCCTTTTATTTGGTGCTTGATTTTTTGTTATCTTTGCTTTCTTGCTTATGTGACTTCTAGGGTTTTGCTTTTGGCCTTTGATGCTTGTAGTTTTGTGCTTATGGCCCTGTTAGTTTCTCTTGCTTGCTTTGGATTAATTTTTTGTGCAAGTATTTTCCTTCTTGGTTTCCTTTTTTTACTTCTTATTTCAACCTTTTCTCCTATTTGCTTCCTTGTAAGCTTTTCCTCTTCGATGTAACTTGGTTGGTCAAGTTCTTCTTGTCCAAGATTGTGCTTCAACTTGTGTAATGGATGAATGAACCTTATTCTTATGAAACCTTTATGACTACTATTGGTGGCTATCTTTTCATGTTGTTACACAGGTTTATTAATCTTCTAATCAATTGTACCATGTGTTCTCTCCTCTTATCTATAGCTCCTCTTATATACTTTTTCCTTGATTTTCTTATAAGTTGTTGCCTTTTTATGACAATACAAGGCCTCTTTTCTTTTTATATGGAAATGTTCTTGTTGGAATCTTGGTTGGTTGTGATGTTTTTGGTTCCTTCTTTCAGAATTTTGGTCTGTGTATTTGATGTCGGAGTTTTTAGTTTAGTTTTTGAGTGTTTTTCTAGGTTGCTTAGCTTAGTTTAGTTGTGTTTTTATGTTGGTTTTGTGTCTTTTTAGATGAGTTTGCATATTTTGAGAAAATTATGGAAACTACTCTATTTTTGTGTTTTATGTAGGTTTTGGAGCAAGATGGAGCATTATGAAGACATCAAGAAAGAGAGGAGAAAGAGGAGCATGACAAGATTGAGGAAGAGTTGAAGACATTTAAAGAAATCACGGAAGATCCAAATCAAGATGTGAAGAAGTACAAGAAAACAAGCCAACACATGCTCGGTAATGACCCATGAGGGCTCGGTACCGAGGCATCAGGAAATGTGAAGATCGGCAAAATTCAGCAAAGACATCGAGGGTTCCCTGTGTCGGTAGACGTAGTCGACATCGAGTTTTTAATGATTTTCTTCAGCAATCTTTTAGTTTTAGAAAATTCTATCTTTTTGGAAACTTTTTAGATAGCTTTTCTAGTATAAATACTCTTGTCTTTAGTAGTTTGAGGGAGGTTGGACACATTGAAACAAAAGACGCACATTGTACTCTCGTTTCTTGTTTTGTGATAGATCGGTTTAGGAGAGATTTTTGTGTCTTGGGATTCAAGTAATTTTGTTTTTAATCTAAAGACATGTTTTCATATATTCAAATACTTTGCTTGTTTATGTTTAAGCATGTGTGCGTAGTCTTCTATTCTAGGATCGGGGTTGAAACCCGACATGATTGTGCATGAATGATGATGTGATGAATAATTGAATGCCATCTAACTATTCTCTGCTTGTTTTGAGTTTATGCTTTGATGAGAGTCAAGGTAATTCGAGTTTATTGCTTAATCGAAAAAGAAAGTTATGAACTTGAATGTTGATAATGTTTGATAACGAAAGTTACAAACTTTGGATAAAAAATAAGAAGAAAGAGAATTGATTTATGAAAGTAGATTAATTTACTTGTTTTAATCACTGAAAGTTGATGACTTTATATTCAAGACATGATATCTATGATTCATACTATCTCGTTTGCATGATTGTGTTGTGGTAGACCCTCGTCCTAGATCTTTTCTCTTATTTGAAAGTTCGTATTACTCTCTGTTTTGCATCGATATCGAAAGCCTATAGGTCGGTACGGAACCTGTATTTTTCTGGTTTGATTCGTGCTTAGTCTCTTGAATCTTGCCTCGTTACCGTCCCTGTCTAGGTCGGTACCGAGCTTTTGCTGAACTGTGACTAGTTGTTTGCCTTGCTTTGCTTCTTGCTTTAGTTTTCTTTTCTTTTTCCCTTTTAGTTTAGTAATTTAACACAACCTTGCTTCCCATGGACGATCATGACTCCCTATACTCAGCGGGGTCTTGACTACAATATTATTTGTTGTTAGTAAAAACCTTTTAACAGTACTTCCTCAAGGTTCTAGCATCTCTTCCCTTTTCAATTCTTATTCAAACTATTTAATTTCTTACTCCAAGCTTTTCTTCCATCTTTTTAGTTCCGTGCAAATGATCCCTTTTTTTTTTACAAGTTTGAGATTTTGTACTCTCTAAAATTTTGGGAGAATGACAACTTATAGCTGTATGACCATCTCCTATGCAAATTTGTTGAACTTTCCATTGAATATTTATTATCACTTTTCCTATGCACTTTGTTTATACTCCATCTTTCATATTATTTGATTTAATTGTTATTTTTCCTTAACCTTATTATCTCTTTTTTCTATCATAAAACTTGGAAAACTTATGTTTTTTCAGTTTGTTGAATCTCTTCAGTTCAAAAGTGTTTACCCATTGTATGTCAGTTTTATTACCTCCTCGTTTTTATAATAATCTCATTCTTATTCATAATGTTTTTCATATTTTTAATGCAGATTCATATCTTTGTGATTATTCCTTTGTTTGCTATGTTGATATTGCATATGTTTCTCTTTTTGAGAAGTTTGGGCAACAAGTGCTCCCTTAGGATTGGATTTTCTTTCCTTTTCTTAAGGTTGTGGTGTTGTTGCCAACTCCTTTATATTTCTCGGAAACATATGCTTATGTCATGTCTTATCTATAACACCTCTATTTTATCCTAAGGGACGCCAGTGATTCCAGATTAACCTACACAGAACCACCCAAGGCTTTAAAATACATAACTTTATTGAAAATGAGTTAAAAACGGAAATCTTATTCATTAAAAAGAATCACAGTTCATTACAATAGGGCTTAGTTTACATAAGATGAAGCAGCGGAAAGAAAACTCATTTTATAAAAAGGAATAATTGAAAATGCGGGAATGCTTCAATGATAACTCCTATGATGATGAGTTCCTTGGTTTAGGGTAAGTGAGCTGGTGCACCACCTTCGAATGCGTTGCTCTTGGAGAAAATTCTTCCTTCCTTCTGTAACAACCCCATTTTACAGACTTATAATGGGATGTTACCGTCGGCGGACTTAGACTTTCCGTCCAAGGTCGTTGGGGCTTAAGGGACCGTAAATGAATAAAGACATGTTTAAATAACATAACCTGATAAAATAGATTGTCTTCTATTCTTAAACATGGTTACAAGAGTTTACAACGGAATACATAAGACATGAATCCAACGGTAATCCAACGTTAAGTGAATGGCGGCTATAGTATTAACTGAGCATGTTAGTATCAATCTCCAAATGATGGTGATTGGTCGATAATTCAACGATAAATACTTCCATCAAAAGAGAGGAGGCTATGAAATTTCAAGTAGGTATGATATTATGAAAATCTGATTTCACTAGGAACAGATTAACACTCTTGCCCAAGAGGAAAGAAATCGAACTTTCTTTGGAGACAAGACACCAAATGGATGGTGTTCTATCGAAGCGTAGGTTGGCACTATTATCGAGCAAAAAGAAATACGAGATTTCTTTTGGATGTAGAATATTACATGAGTGTGGTTCACTGCAAAGTTGATCAAGAACTTTATTATTTCGAAAAGTATACAATATTATACTTTGACTAGTGAATTAAATAGGAATAGCAAGAGACTTTGACCTAATTCATGATTTCGGAAATGCGGCATAGCAAGAGACTTTAGCCTACTTTATTTCCATGTGGCATTGCTTAAGACTTTCTACGAACTTCCTATTTCGACATTGATTTAAGACTTAAGCCAACATTTCTTTTCTGTGTGACATTGCTTGAGACTTTTGACGAACCTTTCCTATTTCTAAATAGGAAGTTCAAATCGAACCCCAACTAACCTTATTGGTTCGATTTGTATAAACCAATAATTTATCATCCAATTAAACTAGGAATAAGGTTCGATTTAAATTTGCCATCTTTAGAACTAGATTTGAATATTAAGAGAATATTTTTGAATTTGGAAATAAATTTGATGTTTGAGAAAGGGTTGATTTGATTGTACTGATACTTTCCAATTGATACCAAACTAGTTCCTTTAATACATCAACCATCTCCATCCCAAAAGCCATTCCACTTTTTCGAGTTCAAACCCTCTTTTCTATCTTCTCTCTCTTAAAGCCAAAAACCTTTAACCCACCATAAATGGTGTACCCAAACCGATCCCTTTCTTCTCCTTGTCCAAATGAAAGCACTAGATTGGCCTGTCATAAAATCGCTCTTCTCTTTGGAGATGATGTGCTTCAGCCCATCATGGCTGGACAAGCCTCTGCATAAATTTCCCATCAATCCGCCATGGAAACCAACCAAACCCCCACCAAAACACCACATTAAAACACTCACCCTCTATTGAACCTATATCCTAATCTTCACATAAAAGCCCTTCTCACTCGACCACAAACCTAGAAACCCTAACATTGTCACCAAAAATTGGAACATCGCGCCAAACGGCGCTACCGGTGGTGGTTCCAGAATCCGGTGACACACCCAAACTTCATTTGGAGAGTGCTGAGAAGGATTTGAGGCCAGAATTAGTCAAAACACCCAACATGGAAGCTATGGAGTTGGATGAGACGGAGATTGCTCTAGCTTCTTTCGATGGTGTTGAGAATTGAAGGAAGGAGAAAAAGGGTCTGGTTTTACACAAATAGGCATCCAAGGAGACGAGAAAGATGAAGGTGAATAGAGACTCACCTAAGAGAAGGAAACCAGAGAAGTCGGTTACTTGCCTATAGTGATTGACAAAGAGGTCTTTGTTAATGTCGATGACAAAGGCCTGGAAGAAGACACACATTCCAAGCAACCCATTAATCTCTCTAAAGAAGGTACTCATTCTAATCCTAAGGTTCCTCCTTCCTTTTGTTTGTGAAAAGGTTGTTAAGGCTAAAAGAAATTTAGAAAGTGAATTATTTAGTGTTGATTCTAACCTGATAAAAGATGATGAACTTGTTTTTTCCTAAGTTGTCATCTCGCCCTAAGACCATGCCTGCCATAGTTAGGGTTGTCGCTTTGGCAAAAAAGACCAAGGCTTAGGGGTTAGAAACCCTTGAAGTCAGTTTTGGGAGGGTGATTCTTCTTTCTCTAAGAAGGTTACCAAGAAGAAGAGCATGACGTTTCCAACTAAGAGTGTTGTTAAGGCGAGTGGAACTACAAGTAAGAAGAAAAAGTATGACCCCATGAGTGATTTGTTGTTAAGAGAGTTCACTAAGGAGTTACTATAGGATGATTTGTTTTTAGAGGTGTATAAGCTGACAAAGGTCAATGACTGGCTGAAGGAACAAAAATGGGATGATTTGATGCAGCCAAAAAGTGATTATAATCCTAGGATGGTCGAATGGTTTTATGAGCCTTTGGTGATTGACGATACATGGAACATGACTATTGGGATGTACACCGTGCATCAAGGGGAAGAAGTTTTCTTTCACTAGCAAGGATGTTGGCTGAGACTTTAGAGCTTCCTCATGAAGGCTTTGTTGAGTATTACAAGGGTTCATGGCTTGAGGGAGTCGATGACTATGAGATTATCAAGATTGTCACTGACAATGAGTATCCTCCCTCCAGTCCTTATCTTTTCAACAAGATGGGAGTTGAGAAGAAGGTGATCTTCACTTATGTCATAGGTAACATCCTTCCTAGAGAGAAAAAGAGGAATGCGTCTTACATCTAGTCACGGACAAAATTCTGAAAGGAGAGGAGGTTTGTTTGCCAAGGTTGATGATGCTTCACATGAAGCATGTCACAGAAAGTCCAAAGCATGCTCTTCCTTATGGAGGCCTTGTGATGTTCATTGTTTCTGACCATAGAGTTTATGAGAATGGAGGTGATATCACATGCTCTCCTACCCTGCCCAAGGATTTGATCAGAATAATAGAGTGAAGTCTGGTGGATGCTGAATGGGTCTCTAAGGAAGGATAACATGTTGTTGAGGTCGATGACAAGGACCAACCAAAGCAGAGCTATCTACATGTCTTCCTACTTGCTGAGTTAAAGACTTTTAGAACCCAAAGCCAAGATCTAAGAGGCATGCTTGAGAAAGATCAAAACTCATGCAACGTACTACTAGCAAAGTTTAAGGAGTTCGAGGAAAGGCTACGTAGTCTTGGCATTTGAGTCGTTGACTTAAGCTTGTCCATGACTTTCTCTTTCCCTCCTTTTCTATCCTTACCACATATATCCCCGCTTTAAAAGTTTATTTTGCTTAGTTCAATTGAGTTGTACTCGTATTGCTATATTTGTATATGGTTGCATCGTACATTTTAATTTTTGCTATTGTGGAAGACTATTATGCTATTTTGATTCTTTGTTTTAGCTTTTATGATTACCTTTGTTTCTATTACTCTACTTAAGTAGTCTTTTTGATGATGCCAAAAGGTAGAATTAACCAATGGAATAAATTTATAAGGGAGGGATCTAAAAACTGAATGCTATACGGGTATTAAGCTTAGGGTCAACTTTTCTTTATTTTTGCTTTACTCTTTATATGTTATGGATATTTTTGCGCTTCAAAGTCTTATCAAGCTAGGTGTATTTCTCACCATCAGGGGGGATTTGTTTGGACTTTCGGTCTTGATGGTTCCAAAGGTCAGTGATACAAAAGTTGTATGGAGAGTCACTGATATCAAGTTATGTGAAGAGCTCATTGACAACCACAACTAGCATTAGACTATTTAAGGGAGGAACATGCCGATCTTATCGAAGGCAGTTCAAGTGTTTATATTAGGAGAGAATCAACACAAAAGAGTGCATAAATCAGAGGAACATGCCGAGATTATTGTCTGGTATTTCCTACATGCTTAGACGTTCTTTTAGGAAAAATCTTGTAAGATTACATGGGATGTCATTTCCTTAACATAATAGGAAATGATATCACACGAAATCACATCTTCTTCGAGCTTAAATAGTGCATTTTTTAGGTTAGAAGCGAGACACTTGAATATAACTTTGTATTCATGAGAGAAAGGAAGATTACTTGTGCGTGGGATTCGTATGAGTTGTGTAGTTGAGAGTTCTTAGGCATCACGTGAGATTGAAAGTTGAGAGCGATAAAGGTAGAGCATGGTTCAAGGTTGTGGGATTCAACACTTGTACACATGAGAGCTTCGTAAACAACTCAAGAAATCAATATAGCGAGTCTAAGTACTTTTGAAATCCAACCGAGTGAGAAACACGGAAGGGAGTGGCTTTTCTCTAATTAAACTGGTTGGTTTACAAGGAGCTTCCACAGTACATCATTGTGTAAAGTATTGGTAATGTCCTTTCCTGTTTGAACTTTTTGCTGCGTATTTACTCAAAGTTGATGACTTCGTGGGAATCGATGACTCATTAAAGTACTAACGTTCATATACTTTGACATCTCAAGTCTTTTCATACGTGGCTTCGTTTAGCCTTTGACTTCATTAGTCTCTATCTCTAGAAGCCATGTTTGTGCTCGATTTCGACCCACTTAGACTAAGATTTTGGCTTTGGCTCATGAAGATGAAATTCAATTTGTACTTTTAGGTTTCCTATGCATCCTGAATCATCTTGATCGCGTAATCGTAGCCCTTGGATGAACTCTTGCAAAACTCGCAGCGCGATGTTGTCATAGGAGCAAGGCTGCTTGGTCTTAATCAACGATTATGGCTTTGTTGGAGTAAGTTTCTGACTTTTATCCCAAAATATGAGATATGGATGATCTCCTCAGCTTTCCGACCATATAAGGCTGGTAATTTTTTGACTTAGGTAGCTTGATGGTTTTCCAAATTAGGCGTGCAACAACCTTCAAATGGTTTGTCGGCCCCTTTTGTGATGGTTTCTCGGTTGGTGTCCGAATATGAAATGTATTCCAACAAAATGTGGATTGTTCCAATCTGACAACAGTAGCTCTTATGAATGTATATTGTTTCCATATATTTGTATATCTTATCTTATCCTATCTCTTTTAATCGTGTATATATTGAGCCTCTCTAGGCCATAATCAATATAGAAATCTCTTCCAAATCTCTATTGTTACATGGTATCAAAGCCAGGTTAATTAACCTAATTTTTTTCGCCGCCCCTCTCAATTTTTTTACGTCGGTAATCGGCACTCTTCTTTTCCGGTCCGTCTCGGCGAACTTGAGCCATGTTTGACTCGGAAACAGAAATCCTCAATCCTATTGCTACTTTGGTTCCACCAAAAAGGGTTGCCCTGGATCCAACGAGTTCGTTCTATCTTCACCTGTCTGATCATCCGGGCTTGAAGATTTGTCATGTCACCTTAAAAGGCGATAACTTTCAAGAATGGAGTACCGCCATGAAAAACGCCTTCTGAGCCAAGCGCAAGATGGGCTTCTTTGATGGCCGTATTCCTAAACCCGCTGATCAATCTGATGAAATCGACGATTGGTGGAGTGTTAATGCTATGATGATTGGTTGGATTTTTCAATCCATCGACTCCACTCTTCGATCTTCAATTTCTGTTTCAGAATCTGTTCGTGAACTTTGGCATGAACTTCATCAGCGCTTCCATCTCGGAAATGCTCCTCGTGTTTTACAGCTTCGTGCTGATATTGCCAACTGTGCTGAAAAAGGCCAGTCGGTTTTTCAATATTATGGCAATCTTAAACAGTTATGGGACGAACTTTCGACCTATGATCCGCTTAGAACATGTACTTGCAGTCGTTGTACATGTGATCTTTCGTCCTACTTGACTGCCAAGCGTGAAGAGGATCGAATCCACCAGTTTCTGATCGGCTTGGATGATTCCCAATTCAATACCTTTCGCTCTGCAGAGGATCCGCTTCCAAATCTTTGCCGGGTCTATGCTCTTGTTGTTCAAGAAGAACGCCAGCACACTATTATCAAAGAGCGGGAATCCAAGGCAAGCGAGTCTTTGGCATTGGTAGCACAACATCGTCATCCCACCACAGACTCAAAACCTTCGGACCGCCCTACATGTTCTCACTGTGGTGTTGTTGGCCACGAGGTCTCCAAGTGCTATCGCCTTCATGGTTTTCCGGAAGGATTTGTTTTTTATAATGGTGATGTGATTCGCAATGGTCAGCGCACACCAGCTTCATCGTCCTCTGGTTCTGGTTCTTCATTAAGCTCCTCGACTCAGCCCAAAGGTCGTGGAAAAGGGAAGACAATCGCTGCTAATGCTGCACAAGAACCGTCGGCAAACAACAACACAGTTTCTCCTCTGAATGCTGCAGATTACTCTACTATTGGTAATAACATCACTCCTGATCAGTTGGAGTACAGTTCTTTCAGTTTACAATTCTCTCAATTCAAAGCCCAACCAATCTTCTGGTACGTCTTCCTAGATACTTGACACCGGGGCATCTTTTCACATGACCGGTGATCGATCTTTACTTTGTGATATTAAAACAGTTGATCCGATTTCTATCAAGTTACCCGACAACAGATTTGTTCAGGCTATTCATGAAGGCAACATTGTTCTATCACCTCTGCTGACTTTGCATCATGTTCTTTTTGTCCCTTCTTTAGATTGCAATCTTATTTCTATCGGCCAATTAGCTATTGCTATGAGATGTGTTGTGACTCTCACTGACAAATTATGTCTTATACATGAGCGATCTTTGAAGACGCTGATTGGAGTGGGTGAGCAACGGGGAGGGGTCTATTGGCTACACACGTCTGCTTTGGCTGCTCATATATCGTCGGCGTCTGCTTCTGCGATTTCTGTTCCATTGTGGCAGCTGATTACTCTAAATTAGCAGCTGCATTACGAGCATTCGGTTTTGTTCAAAGCCGAGCTGATTACTCTTTGTTTTCTCTTACACGAAATGGGAATGTTCTTCATGTTCTCGTTTACGTGGATGATCTCATCATTGCAGGTAATAATTCCTCTGCTATTCAGTCTTTTAAGGATTATCTTAGCAGTTGCTTTCATTCGAAGGATCTTGGGGTCCTTAAATATTTTTTGGGTCTTGAGTTAGCTCGTAGTCCTGAGGGTATTTTCCTTTCTCAACGGAAATATGCTCTTGAAATCCTTTCTGATTCTGTTTTATTAGGCTCTAAGCCTTGCGATTCTCCGATGGATCCTAATCACCATTTGGGCGAGGCTACATGCGATGATTATGCTGATCCTGAGAGCTACAGACGTCTTATTGGCCGTCTCATTTATCTCACAATTACGTACTTGGCCTGATCTTTGTTATGCAGTTCATGTTTTATCTCAGTTTATGCAACGTCCATAGACAGCTCATTGGAATGCCGCGTTACGAGTTCTTCGTTATTTGAAGTCTCATCCTGGACAAGGGATGCGGCTTTGCTCAAGTAGTGCTCTCCGGTTGACTGCTTTTTGTGATTCTGATTGGGCTGCTTGCCCACTGACTAGGCGCTCGGTTTTTGGCTATTTTATTATGCTTGGTGGTTCTCCAATTTCTTGGAAAACTAAAAAGAAACATACTGTTTCTCGCTCTTCTGCTGAAGCCGAGTATCGCTGTATGACATTTGTTTGTTGTGAACTTGTTTGGTTAAAACAGCTGCTAGCTTCTCTTGGGATCGCTCATCGTCTTCCTATTCGACTTCACTGTGACAGTCAGGCTGCTTTACATATCTCTTCTAATCCAGTCTTTCATGAGCGAACTAAGCATATCGAGATCGATTGCCATTTCATTCGTGATCTTGTTCTTAATGGTACGGAATCTTTATCTCATATCTCGACATCTCATCAGCCTGCTGACGTTTTTACCAAGGCGCTTCCTCGGACTCAATTTCAGTATTTGTCGTCCAAGTTGGGCATTGTTGATCCCCATGCTCCACCTTGATGGGGAGTATTAAGGATAGAATATTAATGTATATTGTTTCCATATATTTGTATATCTTATCTTATTCTATCTCTTGTATATCTAATCTTGTATATATTGAGCCTCTCTAGGCCATAATCAATACAGAAATCTCTTCCAAATCTCTATTGTTAAACAAAAGGCCACTCGGTAATTCTTTAAGGAAAACACACAACTTCTTGAAATGTGGTTTTCGATTCTGGAATCGATTCTTTTGTTGTCGGTGGCCATGTGGTCTCGCAAAGGTGTGGTGATTCTGCTAGCTAGATCAACCCCAGTTTCTTGGGTTTTTCCGTTGGGACCTGCTTTTCTGAGGGCTCCAAAGCAACTACTTTGGTTCTAATCCTCAAAGATGCCTTCATGCTTGGCTTTGCCCAGCGTCAGTCGTCGAGTCTTCAACTATCTTTGCGAGGTCTCGGGGTGGCATCTTCGTCGATTAGAGGCTTCATGTGATTATCTAGTACGTGCTCATCCTTGGTCTTCATCTCTGCCACTAAGTTCGTCGTCACCAATCCCATATCGCAATCACGATCGCGCTTGCACCCATGATCGTTGTCTCTCGGATTGTTGTTCTGCATTGTTCGTGGTCTTGTTTTTGCTCCATACTCAAACTCATGATCACCAGATAACATGCGGTCAATCTTCGTTCTAGGATCTACTCCTTCAAATAAGGTTTTGTTTATCCTTAATTATGATGCTTCACTCGTTCCTATAGATTTCTAATCGGAACACCGAGTAGATCCCAGATTTGCGATTGGATTATACAAACGACTCTGGATCCATGACTGGAGGCTGCTTCTGGAAATGTGACAGGAGGGTGCACCAAAATATGATTTTGGTTGTCTTCTACGGCTTTTCCTAGATGCCTCCTTTCACATCCGTTGACGTCATCACTAGCTGTTTGTGTTCCTCGATCTCTTGGTATAGTTCTTAATCATGGTCTTATTCAAGATTTCCCTCATACGGCACCAATTTGTAATTGTAGGATTTGGTAGAAGAAGAATAAATAGAAGCCTAGAAATTTTTTAGCATCCATTGTTTATTAAAGATGGAGGCTAGGGTTTTCTCAAAATAGAGTTGGTTAGAGATTAGGTTTATTAAATTATTATTAATGCTCTATTAAATTATTATTATGGTTTGATTTATTTTATTTAATAATTTATATTTATTTATTATGCTTTTATGATATTTTTTTAGAATTGTTGTTATCTAAAATATGGATATATTATTATTTATTTATTTATTTATTAGTTAGCATATTTAATGGAAAAACATTTACATAACAAGAACAGATAATTTTTTTTTGGATAGAAACAACATCAGATAATTTTGTTCATTGGTAATGATTTTAGAGCTTGTTCGGTCTGGGTCCTAACTCTTGGTAATTGATTAGGCTCATATCAGCCTGAAGGCACGAATGAGCTTGATCTCAAATGTCAACCGAGTCTGGCCAATTATCATTTAAGGGGCGTGTTCAAAATTAAAAAACTTCACATTTGAAATTTTGAAGAAACATATGCCTATATATAAACTCGGTAAACTACTTTTCTTTAGATTTCCAAAAACTACTTTTCTTATCTACCCTAATACATTATAAAGCAGAACCCAAGTCTATAAAATTTGCGCCACGT
Organism: Fallopia convolvulus; assembly: GCA_964016875.1. Taxonomy (NCBI): domain Eukaryota; kingdom Viridiplantae; phylum Streptophyta; class Magnoliopsida; order Caryophyllales; family Polygonaceae; genus Fallopia; species Fallopia convolvulus. Next base: position 39,473,481 of record OZ024727.1, read on the forward strand.
GGCATTTTTGAATAAATTAATGTGAAATTATATTTTAATAAATTTTGTAACAACTTATAGTATTCTTGCTATATATACTAAATAGATAACATGTTTATATAATTTTTTATGTATACAATTTTCTATCTATGAATTATGTATTAGTTTACTACAATGGATAACATAAATTCCTGTGAGATAATATTTTTCATATCTATAACTATATATTAAAGCTTTACCTTTTCGAGCCACCAGAACGATTCTGGCCCCACCTCTTATTTAAAAAATTAATTTTTATATCTATTATTATAACTTTTTTCTATTAAACTCTATTTAAACCATTTAAATTTATGTCTAACATCAAACGAATAACTATTTAGTATAACAATATCTTTTGAAAGCTTCCTTAAACAAGTATTTAAAATTAAAGATAAAAAATTTAAATTTTTTAAAAATAAATGTAAATCTTTTAGCATATATCTTTTGATGAATTTATTTAAGATATATATTGATTTTCTTTTATGATAAAAATTAATGATCAATATTTATAATGTTTAAAATTAATTAAAAATAGATAATAAAATATTTAATAGATATATTGAAATATTTGATTATCTCTAAATTTACGTACATGGAAAGTAGTAATTATATATCTTTAATTTCATATTTTAGGGCATCTTATTTATTAAGTTAAGTATTATTTTTTAAGTTCTTATCTCTTCCATATTTAAATATATAAATTTTTTTATTTGTATTTTATCTTTTTTTTAATTACATATCTATGAAATAGATATGTAAGGAAAAAGAGAAATGTAATTATTTTATCTTAATAATATATTTACATTCTCAACATTAAATTTAACGATTTATATTGATTAAAAAAATTATACATACTACGAGCAATAAAATTGCTTATATTGAAGTTTATATCATATTTTTATTTATTAATATTTTATTTATAGTGTCTATAAAATACCGAATCGTAGTCGTACATGATACGACGGGTACAACTAGTTAATTAGTTTAAGAATGAAACCGTCCTATGTGAACTTAATGCATGTGCACATTCCCATATGAGGCTAATCAATCACCCGGACTTTAACATTTTGTTGACAAAGTAATACGAGAAACCGGTAGATTTACTTTATTTTACCTAAGTTCATATACAATTGATGAACTTTGTTGACTAGACTGCTAACCATATATCAAAAGTGATGAATCTTATAGATTATGTAAATAGAAATTACAAACTGAATTATTCTCACTTTAAAAAAAAATTAATCATTTTCAACAAAGTTTAACTAAACTTTAATATTATCCAGAAGTTCTCAAAGGAGTTGTATGCGGATTTGATCCCTTTCATATATGGAGGTCGTTCAGATTGTAATTTCAAAATTGTGCTGACATTATTCATGTCGAGGTGTAGACAATGAGTATCAAAAAGTATATTTGACCTAATAATTAAGCTGATAAGACCAATTATAATTTAAAATTCTGGTGTTCTAGCCCAAAGACAAATTAAGAACCTGAACCAATAACCGATCCTGACCTTAAGGTATAAATAAATAATATTAGAATGAGAAACACGTGGAAATAAATGTATGTGGGGGTAGTTAGTACTCGGCTTGCCACTTTAGTTGATGCTTTGGCAAAGCAAAGCTAATTATGTGCGAAAATGATGACAATCCACTAGTAAAATCAATATAATTAAGACTAATCTTCATGATCAAGTGTCCTCCATCCCTAAGCTACCCTATAACGACCTCCCATCAAACCACAAATTAATCAGCAGTTGAGCACTATGAAGCAGCTGGTAATGATATTATTGTTTTCATTTCACCTGTTTTTACGTCTATCAACTGCTTACTGGGACGTCGATTGTGTAGACAAAAATGGAAACTACACAAATCGCAGCCCATATAAAGCAAATCTCGACAAGCTGCTCTCTCATGTATCTTCCAACACCCTGCAAATTGACTATGGCTTCTACAACGTCTCTACAGGGCAGGGGTCTGACCAAGTCAACGTCATAGCTCTGTGCAGAGGCGACCTTACGCTTTCCGACTGCCACAGATGTCTCAACGTCTCAGCTCAACAAATCAAAGAGCAGTGCCCAAATCAAAAGGAGGCCATCTTATGGCGCGACACGTGTATGCTACGTTATACAAACCGTTACACAATCGGCTCCATGGTAGAGGATCCGGGTCACTACGATTGCGACCCGGTTAACGCAACTCACCCGAGCCTCTTGTGGAAGACGGCGAACGAGTTGCTAACGGATCTTCAGAATCAGGCCTCAAATGGGGATTCTCGGCTCAAATTTGCTACTGGAGAAGCTAATGTTACTCGCTCCATGAGGGTGTATGGCCTGGTTCAGTGTACCCCTGATTTGTCGGAGATCGACTGCTTTAATTGTCTCCATAGCACTATCGGTTATATGCAGCAGAATTGTTATGGGAGTCAAGGGGCAAGAGATGTTGAACCCAACTGTAACGCTGTGTTTGGAATAAACCGTTTTTATGGTTTGGCTAACTCCTCTGCCCTGTTGCAGGGGCCGCTGCCACAAGTGCCTCTTTCACCTTCAACCAATAGTGAGTTTGGGCTGACTTTTTTTTTTTTTTTTTTATTATTTGGTACAAAATTTGCCATCCAATTAAAATGAGAATAAGGTTTGTTTTTGAATTGATTGGTTTATACTTTATACAGGAGGGGGAATTGGGGGGTCAATGAGACTTCTCATTGGAGTTATTTCGGGAGTTGCTTTGGTGCAGTTTGTCATACTCGTCGTTTGGTTGTTGCTGAGGCGTAAAACAAGGATATCGAGGAAGGATGTAGAGGATGGGAGCATCGGTTGCAGCATTGAATCGTTGGAGTTTGATTTTGGAGCTGTTAGGGCTTCTACAGAGAATTTCTCTGAGGCCAATAAACTTGGCAGAGGAGGTTTCGGTGCAGTTTACAAGGTATATATGCAAAATTTCTGTCTTAGCTAGGCCTAGTAGCATGTACATAATTGTTGGAACGAGTGTGTTAGAAATACAAACACTGTTCCCAAGGGAACAGTGAACTGGGCAGCGGAAATAAATACAATTATGCAGGTAACAGTTTGACACGATCTCTTTAGAGTGGAAACCTCAATCAACCAACTAGTTGAGCGAGTAAAACCACTACCTCCTTAGAGGATTTCAAATGACTTCTTATATTATTAATTCTTTCACGAACTACAAAGGCAAGCAGGGACTCCAAGATAATCTAGTATAATATCTAGACCCTAGATCTATCAAACCCTAACTTCTCAGCCTAAGCACGTAAAGATAATAATCTAAGAAGACCTAAAAACCCTAGTAACAACTTACTTAACACCTTGACGAAGCTTCAATGGCACTTGAATGCTCTGCTGCTCGATAGCAATGGAGATCGGTCGAGATCGGTCAATAGAAAACCTAAACGATACTCTTATTTATAGAAGAGACTTGGATCTGATATAATATTATTTCTTTGCCACGAAATAATATTTTTCCATCCAAAATATCTTCTACAAACTGATTTAAACAATATAATATTCCATGAGATCTTTCCTTAACCTAGAAATCTTCTCCTTGCATCACAAGCTACTCCCAATTTGGTGAGATATGATTCCGATTTTATCTTTAGAGATTATCTTCTAATAACCAACTATTCCAGTTGTCAAATCTTCGAGAATCAAATCTTCCAAAGTTGAAAGGATGCGCTTTCCTTATTTAGAATCTGTCCAAGCGCAAACGCTGCTGGCACTGCTGTTCCCTTTGGAACAGACGTTGTTCCCTCACATCAGCATCAACTCATTCTTGCTTCCATACTTCTCATTTGACCTGTATTACCTGAAATTACTATGGAAACATACAATCCATCAAATCTCTTGGAGTTTGTCATTATCAAAACACAAGAGACGATCGATATTGTTCCCATGGTAACAATGTCTGTTCCCATGGTACCAATATCCAACAATTTCCCCCTTTTTGATGATGACAAACTAATACCACAAAATTGCCCTATCATCTATGAAGTTGATAAACAGACACACCATGTGTATGAAACAAACAAATGTTCCCCCTTAATAGGACTTTACCATACGAGCAATCAAGTGATGTTGTTCCCCCTCAGCTTTTGAACCGTTCCCTAGAGAACTGTTTTCTGAACCTGTAGACAAGCGCATCTCTGCAATTTTCCATACTTCCCCCTTTTGGCATCATCAAATGATCAAAATACCATACTAATGGAACAATGCACAGAATTTAAACTCATCATCATAACGTTGTCATTGTAACATTTGGGCAAAGATTACATAACCATCACAGACACATAGCAAAGTAAGATCATAGGTAATCACGGGAACAGTAAGCAAAACACCAAAAACATCAAAAGAAAACCTTTTAGTGGAGGAAATGACGGCTAAAGGGAGAAAGAGGGATCCATTCATGATTTTGAGTCAGAGATTCTTATTCTCACTATCTTTGATTTGCACCTCCAAAATCATATCCCACTTCATTTGGCTCTTTTCTCTTATTGTTCCCTTATCCCCTTTAACTTCTTTGACCAAGAATCTTTGAAGATCACTTTTCTTTCATTTTTCTTTCTTTTCTTTTCTTTTCTTTTCTTTTCTTTTCTTTGGCGCATGCTTAGCCACTCAACTTCTTTTACTCCACCTTCAAACCACATTCCCTTTTCTCTTTTGTTTTGAACTTTGAGAATCATTGTTCCCTTCCTCATCATCATGAATGGAATGAAAAGGTTGGTTTGGATAGCAAGAGGGTCAGAAGACAAAAATAGCATATCCAAACAAACAAAACATGGTAGGGAACATTTAGTAGTCCAAGTAATTGAGTCCCATTGGGGGGTAAAAAAAATCAAGCTCATAGGAAACGTTTACTTGGACTATGGCTTAGGACGGCTGTACAACCAATTATCATATCGGCTTATAATGAGGGATAACATAGATCAAGTTGGTCGTTTTGGGCTAAAAAGAAGTGCTTTTATGCTTATGCTACTGTTCCATGACATTTTTTTGAAATTACATGCATGTAATCATGAAAGGATGTGCACTTCACCAAGCATATCACCATAAGACATCATAATCAGAAAAGCAAGCAACTGAAATCATCGTTCCCTATATAGTTTTGATCATCTTAGCCAATCATTGAGGGAATAATGGACCGGGACTTGCAAGTTCAAGGTATTGTTTCTATGAGCATCATCAAATGCTCGTAGGGTTTTCTGTCAAATGCTTTGGTAAGGATATCATCAACTTGGTTTTCAACCCAACATAGAAACATCTAAAGACTCTCATGGATGCATGCAATTCTATGGAACAAAGAGCTAATCACAACAGAAATCAAGAATAAGATTAGAAATACTTACCTGGATTGTTCCTTCTGGGATTGTTCCTTCGGTAACAACGACATAAATTGTCGTTCCATCTTCTTTCCTTTGAATGCTTCATTCCACCTTATAGCCCTCAATTGTGGTGATTTCATTGCTTCTTGTTTCTAGTTCTTGACTTGAATTTTTGTGACATCAATTGAATCTAATCCCGCATCTTCCCCCCGAACACATGGTTCCCCTCCAACATAGGTCACGAAGTCCTTTTTTGGAGTGGCACCAAGCGCTTCTTCGGGATTTGAAGTGGGATCAGTTAAAATATCACGAACATTGTCAAGAACATGTATGGTATCAACAATATCATCATTGTTCCCCTGAGAACTACTCATGTTACATCCAAAGTTTGTAGTACTGTTCCCAGTGCCAAAAGCATCCAATGGTTTACTAGTCTCATCATCTCAATATTATCCTCTAGGTCCTTTTATTCTCCACAATACACTCTCTTGAGAACACATTTTTCATTGTTACCCTGGGACCAGATTTATGCAATATTCGTATGATTATACCCAAGATTGTTAACCAGCCTTACCTTTCTTACCTTGATGTGATCACTTAGTTTAGCTTTTCTTGTGATTGCTCCTTGTAGTTTGTCACCAAAGGAAATTCTTCCTCTAGTGCTTTTTATGAAGTGAGGATAGATTCTTGTTGTTTCCTGTCACGTGGTATGGAAACAAGTTCTCTACATAACAATGGTCGTTCCCCCTCACTTCATCCTGCAAAAAAAAAACAATTCAAGGCTTCACGACCCAGGCAAGCATTGCCTTTTTGGGTCGGTTAGGATAAAAGCGTTTATGTTCCTGAGGACTAGCAACAAAATATTCATTTAGATTAACATCATTGCTTCGACTTTGTTTTTCATGATTTTTCTTAACACTTCTTGAAACAAAGCTATTATCTTGAACATGTGGAGAGTATGAGTTCTGTTTCTGCTGATTACTGTTCCCTTCCCAGCGGTGACGATTATTTCTTTTCTTGTTTTGACCACTATTACCATTCTGGTTGTAAGACTTGTTCTTCTGATTTTTCTGATAGTTTTGATATATTTGGGCCTTCTTACACTTAGTGTGATCATGACCTTTCTTCCCACACTGCCTACAGAATTGATAGTACATGCCAAGATAGTAGTTAGGATGAGGTTTTTGAAGCCTTCTCTCCTTAACACGGTCAACATTCAAGTCTTTTGGTTCATTACCTAAAGATTGCTTTATAAAGATATTGTGAGCCTTTTGACCAGTGTACCAATCCCTTTTCCCACTATTTCCACTTTCTAGGATTTTAAGCCTCTGTTCTAGGTGAGAATTCTTTTCCCTAAGATTTTGAATTTCTTTATCCCTATTTTCTATCATTTGTGGAACGGGAACATCAGGTGTAGGCTCATCATCTCCTGAGACATAACCTATTCCATGTCTAGAGGGACAAAACTTCGTTTTATTTTTCTCCTTTTCCTTTAAAAGTTTATCTCTTTCTATCTCAACTTCCAGTAAATCAGATCTAAGAGAATTGTTAATCTCTCGAAGAGAGTCAATTTCTTCTCTCAAGGGACCACAAGTCTTACAGGGAACAGTAACACCTTCAGTGGGAACAGTCATTTTCTTTTTCAGATTATAACATTGTTCCTCAGCATTATTCAAGTCATCTTGTAAACCTAGATTTTCATCATACATTCTTTTCAGAAGTTTGACAAGATCATATCTACTACTAGAATCAAGAGTATCAAGAAATTGTTCATGGTTTACCTCTTGGTCGACTGTCTTGGTTTGGATGGTCATGGCACACATGTTTGAAGTTGTCCAAGACTCAGGTTCATCTTCGGAGTCGCTGTCCCATGCTGCAACACAAACCTCCTTTTTGTCTTTTTCAGAATCGTTACCTTGGGAACAATACTTTGCATAGTGCCCCTTCTCCTGACACTTGTAACATGTTATATCCTTGAGGTCTCGTCTATCTCTACTGTTCCCACAATTACGACTGCCTCGAGCCTTTCCTTTGTTGTAGAGATTTCGCAAGGCTCGAATAATGATGGTTGTTTCTTCATCATTGTCATCTTCATACTCTTCCTTCTCAGCTTTGACATTATCATATGCCTTCTCAATCTTTAAAGCTATTCCCTTGCTTGAAGTATTGCCAGGTTCAGCATTGACATGATACTTCTCGTAGTCTTTGATTTTCCCAAACACCTCATGTAAGGTTGAGGTCTTTGTTAGGGGATTTTCTTTGAGCAAACCCCTGGTATAGGCATATTTGGAGTGAAGACCATTGATGATCCTGAGAACTCTCTCTTCGTGGTCAATGACTTTCTCATCGACTCCTAGAGCATTCAGTCGACTAACCAGCACCTCAAACCTTGATTGATAGGCTGAAACAGTTTCATCCTCCTTCATCTCGAAGTTGAAGAAATCACGTTTGGCGTCATGAAGATGACTTTTGTGAAGATCGTCACTTCCCACATGCATTTGCTCGATCACAACCCACATGCTCCTGGCATCTTTTACATTCACGACCTTCAGCATATCTTCACTCCCAAGGGCATTCATCAGATACATTCTTGCCTTGAAGTTCTTCTCCATCCCTTGATATTCAGTGGGTCCCCAATCCTTCTTGTTGTCTTTCTTAGTAGCAGGAACCTCGTAGTCGCCATCTTCAATGGTACACCATGCCTGATAACCATTGCTTCGAATCCAGTAAGCGAACAGAATCTTCCAGTGCTGGTATTCTCCAGCCTTCAACACGGGTGGTTTGTTGTTGGTGATACCAACTTCGTAGTGAGTGTTGGAACTCATCTTGTTAACCTGCAATGAACACACTATCTAGAGAAAACCTGCTCTAATACCAATTGTTGGAACGAGTGTGTTGGAAATACAGACACTGTTCCCAAGGGAACAGTGAACTGGGCAGCGAAAATAAATACAGTTATGTAGGTAACAGTTTGACACGATCTCTTTAGAGTGGAAACCTCAATCAACCAACTAGTTGAGCGAGTAAAACCACTACCTCCTTAGAGGATTTCAAATGCTTCTTATATTATTAATTCTTTCACGAACTACAAAGGCAAGCAGGGACTCGAAGATAATCTAGTCTAATCTCTAGACCCTAGATCTATCAAACCCTAACTTCTCAGCCTAAGCACGTAAAGATAATAATCTAAGAAGACCTAAAAACCCTAGTAACAACTTACTTAACACCTTGACGAAGCTTCAATGGAACTTGAATGCTCTGCTGCTCGATAGCAATGGAGATCGGTCGAGATCGGTCAATAGAAAACCTAAACGATACTCTTATTTATAGAAGAGACTTGGATCTGATATAATATTATTTCTTTGCCACGAAATAATATTTTTCCATCCAAAATATCTTCTACAAATTGATTTAAACAATATAATATTCCATGAGATCTTTCCTTAACCTAGAAATCTTCTCCTTGCATCACAAGCTACTCCCAATTTGGTGAGATATGATTCCGATTTTATCTTTAGAGATTATCTTCTAATAACCAACTATTCCAGTTGTCAAATCTTCGAGAATCAAATCTTCCAAAGTTGAAAGGACGCGCTTTCCTTATTTAGAATCTGTCCAAGCGCAGACGCTGCTGGCACTGCTGTTCCCTTTGGAACAGACGTTGTTCCCTCACATCAGCATCAACTCATTCTTGCTTCCATACTTCTCATTTGACCTGTATTACCTGAAATTACTATGGAAACATACAATCCATCAAATCTCTTGGAGTTTGTCATTATCAAAACACAAGAGACAATCGATATTGTTCCCATGGTAACAATGTTTGTTCCCATGGTACCAATATCCAACAATAATTATGTTTGTGGAAATGACAGATAAATTTTTGTACCTTTGAAAATGCAGGGTATATTGTCTAATGGACAAGAAGTAGCAGTGAAGCGGCTTGCAATTAAAAAATCAGGACAAGGAGAATTGGAATTCAAGAATGAGGTTTTGTTAGTTGCAAAGCTTCAACACCGGAATTTAGTTAGGCTTCATGGTTTCAGTTCTGAAGATGAAGAGAGACTTTTAATTTATGAATTCGTGCGGAACGCAAGCCTTGACCATTTCTTATTTAGTATGTCCGTAATTGATGCTATATCGGTTTGATTAATTTGTCAACTGTTCTATGTGATTCCCTGATGGTGTATATTGCATGTGTTGAGTGTGCAGATGAAACTAGGCAAATCGAATTAGACTGGGATAAACGCTCCAAAATCATAGGAGGAATTGCCAAAGGACTATTGTACTTGCACGAAGACTCTCGATTGAGAATTATACATCGTGACCTCAAAGCAAGCAACGTACTTCTTGATGAAGAAATGAACCCGAAGATTGCAGATTTCGGAGTGGCGAGGCATTTTCAGGTGGATCACACACATGATACTAACAGAATAGTTGGTACCTTGTAAGTGTTCCCATGAATATCACCATGTTTGTTTCTATCATTTCATAGCTTCAACTTACATCATCATGGTTAAATTTGAAATCTCTAATGTGCAATTTGTAGTGGTTATATGGCTCCGGAATACGCATTACGCGGCTCCTTCTCCACAAAGTCGGATGTCTACAGCTTCGGTGTCTTAGTTTTGGAGATTCTATCCGGGAGAAAGTGTTTGGTGTTTAGCGACGGAGAGACAAGTGAGCACCTCATAAGCACGGTAAATGAGGAAGAGATATAATTCTCGACGTTGCTACTTGCTAGTTTGATGGATTATATAATCTAATACAAGCTGGCTGATAGTTTCCATAAATCTTTTGTAGGTGTGGAGGGATTGGGTTGAAGGTAAAACCTTAAATTATGTAGACCCAATCATATTGGCTAATGGTTCAGAATCAGACATCAGTAGATGCATACACATAGGGCTGTTATGCGTTCAAGATGATGCATCAAATAGACCCACAATGTCTGAAGTCAACATCATGCTTAGAAGCCGGTTTTTTGTGCTTCCAACTCCGTCACAGCCTACATTTGTCATGAATGGGAATATGAAGCTGCCAATGAATTCAGCAGAGTGTAGTTCGCTACTCGTTAAATGTACAAGCCAGTCCAAGAGCAAAATACTAGTATCAATGGAGGATTCTGACAGTTTCACTGATGTTTACCCACGTTAATTAGTCTTCGTAGGCAATTATATCTAGGGTTGACAACCATTGTACGTCTTATTCTGTACAACTTCTTTATCTTGTGTGTCTCGACTGTTAGCCTTTTTTTGTTTATGAATATCTGACATTAGCAAGAGCGACCTTTGATATCATAGGAGAGATAGATCTATAGGCCCTAAAAGCCTATATTTCAATTTCAAGCTGAGGGTTTTCCACATGGAAAAATTAGAAGCAAATTGACATATATAATCTCATTAGTTATTACCCGAATGCTATATATGTTTTTAGGTTGGAACCTCTTTGAACTTATTTACTATACACACTATCCCAGTTTATCAACCCATCAGACTTTATTATTTGACATGTTTTTCTAGGTCAAATAGCCCAACAAGTTTTTACTTGTCACAACATACAAACGAACAGCCAGCAAGGATAATGCACATTCTGCATACATAAATCAAGCATCGTTATGATAGTAGATTTGGAGAGGAAGAACGATATTGGGGAGAAATTTATTCAATCTGTATGCAAAGTGTTCTTACTAGAGTTTTTATAAGTGTGAAAACATAACACGTGCCTCACTATAATTCTACCTAACTTGCTTGAGGTTTAATTTAATCTTCTACACAGCATACAAATTAAATGCTATGGTCCTAATCTTTTGAACTTACATGTACTCTATCACCCTCCTCCCACCACCCCCCTCAAATTTGGCGTGGTCACGACTAAATTTGCCTAGAACTTCTTTGAGCTTGTAACCTGGGATTTGTTTTGTCAGAAGATCAACTAGTTGGTGATGAGTTGGAACATGAGTGACTTGAATTAACTCTTATAAACTGTTGGAAAGTTGTGTGTTAGAATAGAGTCAAGGAACAATTACGACAACTGTTCCTTGGGCAGCGGAATAATAATAAATATGCAGGTGATCGATTGGCACAAAGAAGAGAAAAATATGGGAAGTATAGGAACAAAGAGTGTTATGGGAACAATTCAAGGAATTTTAATGAACAAGAACTAAAGGCATAAAATAAGTAAAGGGACACAGTTCCTTATAGAGGAACCCCACTTCAACCAACTAGTTGAATGGGTAAACCTTTACCGGCTCCCTTGGAGGATTTTGAATGATCTACTTGTTTTATTGATTGTTCCTTAGTTACAACAGGCAAGACTCAAACTTCTTTGTTCCTAGCCGTCACCAAACTCTAGCAACACTAATGAGTCTTCTCAACCAAGTTCATAAGCGAACAACTCAACTAAAACAAGTAAACCAAACCTTAAACCCGGAATTGACTATCACATCTCCCTTGCTCTTGGGATCTTCTTCCTCGATGGCACCGAGATCAAACACTCGTCGTCGACCACCTTCACTCTCTCTTAATGCTCTTGCCTTTTTGGATTTCTGAAGAGGTGAATTTCTCTCTTGGGCTTGTTCACTATTTATATCTAAAGAGCCTTGCTCCCCAATCCTCAACTTGGGAAATGTCAAGATTGCCCTTGTCTTGTTCCCCAAGTATGTACTTTCTGAACATGTAACTCTTGTTTGAATTTGGTCAACTCTTGAAGCTCATCAAGCCGTTGGATGAATAGGCTTCGTTTGATGCAAAGACTGTGCCTCTGTTTTGTCGGGAACATGTCTCCGTATTTCTCGTTGATGTGCTTTTTGGACTGGCTTGTGAGTTCCCTTGGATGGGAACAGTTCCTTCATATTACACTGATAGTTCCCTTCATTGTTCCCTTGAGTCTTTCTTCTCCTAGAGCTTTTCTATTGAGGAACTGTTCCTTGGATGGGAACAGTTCCTTCATATTACACTGATAGTTTCCTTCATTGTTCCTTTGAGTCTTTCTTCTCTTGGAGCTTTGGTCTTGGGGAGCTATTCCTTGGATGGGAACAGTTCCTTCACATTATAGTACCGTTCCCTTCACTGTTCCTTTGAGCTTTGAAACTTCACTGTTCTCATCATGTTCCTGGATGAGAACAATTCCTCTTATTGCACTGGCGTTCCCTTCAATGTTTCTTTGATCTTTGAAACTTCACTATTCCCATCATGTTCCCTAGATGGGAACAGTTCCTCATATTACACTGGCGTTCCCATCACTGTTCTTTTGAGCTTTGAAACTTCAGTGTTCCCATCATGTTCCCTATATGGGAATAGTTCCTTCGAATTACACTAGTGTTCCCTTCAGTGTTCCTTCTTCTTGGTTTTTCTTGCCTTTTGAATTGTCATGGAAACAGTGTCATCCCATTACACTGAGAGTTCCCTTTACTGTTCCCTCTATCTAGAGAAACAATTCCTTTCATTGTTCCCTTGAATCTTCATTCTTTGTCTTGCTTCTCTTGGAGTCTTGAACTTCACAATTCCCATCATTGTTTCCTCTAGTTAGAGGAACAGTTCCTTTCATTGTTCCCTTGGACAATTCCTTCCATGAAACACTTCATAGAACATATCAAATGCCAAGGGTTTGTTATCATCAAAACTCAAAGGGGCAAGGGAACCTTGCCTTAACAAAAACTTTCTCACAAACAAAATGAAAATCGATCTCAATGTGCTTTGTTCGTTCATGAAAAACGGGTTTTAAGCAATGTAGATGGATGAAAGATTGTCACACTTGACATGAATTAGAGTAATATCAGTGAGGCCAAGCTCAAACAATAGACAACTTAGCCAATCCAACTAAGTGGTAACATTCCTTAAGGATTTGTATTCAACTTCAGTTAAGCTTAATGACATAGTTTGCTGCTTTTTTTTATTTCCAAGATAACAACGTATGCAAATTTCCGAGCATTAGGGGAATAAGCCCAATAAGCCTCACAAAAGGCTTTTAACTCATAAGTAGGAAGAGAACTTAAACTTGATTAATGGTACCTTTAAGATAGTGCAAAGTGTGAATTGTTGCAACCATATGAGCAGTGTATGTGATACGCTATAATATTAGGATATTTAGGATAATCATTTATGTTTAAATAATATTGTTATTTCCTTTTATTTAGGATTTAGTCTTATCTTTTAGTAAGATATGATTTCAGCGTTATCTTTTCCGTATTAGTTAGATCTAAGAGTTATTATAAATACTCTTCTATTGTTATGTTTTTAATCAATAAATGAAATCAATTAATAAATGCGGGTTTGACTCGATGTGGGTTTAGGATAATCAATAAATGAAGTCAAACCCTAAACTCATTCTTAGATCTAAGAGTTAGGATATTTAGGATAATCAATAAATGAAGTCAAACCCACATCAGGTGCACCCGATGTGGGTTTGACTCGATAAACGCGGTTGGTTGCCACGGGAAGAAGAACGAAGAATGAGTTTAGGGCAAAGGATAATTTTATTAATTGATTTTATTGATTGATTAAAAGCATAACAATAGAAGAGTATTTATAATAACTCTCAGATCTAACTAATACGGAAAAGATAACGTTGAAATCATATCTTACTAAAAGATAAGACTAAATCCTAAATAAAAGGAAATAACAATATTCTTTAAACATAAATGATTATCCTAAATATCCTAATATTATAGCGTATTAGTGTGGAGCATTCAAAAACTAACTTAGAAACTGTATGGTGTAAGCCAATTCAAATCAGCCATGAACAAGAAAATTCAATCTCCCTATGAGGCGCCAATTAATATTTTGTTGGATTAGGCAATGAAGTTCCAAAATCTAGCAAAATCTTAGTGTTTACTTCAAGAAGAGTAACAATAGTTGTTGTATTTGAGCAATTAAACTCTTCTATCAACTCTAAAATTTATTTCTATTGAGTCATAAGTAAACCTTCAACAGAATGTTGGAATTGCATCCCTAGGAAATACTACAAATCACCAAAATCTTTGAATCTATAAACATCATCAAGATAAGTCTTGAGAGACAAAATTTGTGATTGGTCATTAGCAGTGAGAAGTATGTCATCGACATAGATAGCAACAAAATTTGCAGAATTTGGTAAAGAGTGTTTGTGAAACAAAGAACAATGATTTGGTGAATGCTTGTATCTTCTAGTCCTTAAAACACTTGACAATTTAACATACCATTGGGAGAAAGCCTGCTTAAGACCATACAAGGATTTTCTAAGTTTCCAAACCATATTATTGCCTTCAACTAGTCAAGCCTAAAGGAATTTTCATATACGCGTCCTCATGGAGATCACCATGAAGGAAGGTGTTATTTACATCGAGTTGATGTATTTGTCATCCCTTTTTAACAACCACATATATCAAAGATCTCATTGTAGTCATTTTAATGATAGGGGAGAAAGCCTCAACATAATCAAGCTTTATATCTTTCTATGGTTCCATCAGATGAAGAATTTGATGGAGGTGTATCAAATGAAGGTGATTCTGATGATAGAGCAGGATCATCATCAACAAACGAAGGTGGAGTGGGAGATATAGGATTAAGAAAAGGTTTAGAAGAAAGACGAAAAGGAAAAATATGTTCATGGAACATAATATCTCTAGAGGTGACAATTTTTTAATCGAATGGTCTAGATTCATTTCCAGTATTTTAATTGGATGATTGAGATTCATTTTTAGTTTTCATAATAATCAATATATATCTTCTAAACCTGAAACACTTTTGGGCAGATTCGTCATTATAAATTTATATCCCAGCCAACCTATTTTTAATAATGATTTTTTAATAAATTATATATTATGTAATTCTATTACCTTATGGAATTTCCAATTTTATCCACTCACCTTACTTAATAATTTTTTTTTTATCAATTTTATATGAGATTGGATAAATTTTTAACTCTATCCATTATTTTTATCTTTGTTAACAAACACAAAGAAATAATACAATAATTCTATTCATATGTATGACAAATAAAAATACTAATTTAATATATTAGAGTAAAATAGATAAAAAAAATTATCCATAAATATGGTAAATATAAAATCTCAGTCAAATTATTTTTAATTATTATATATTATGTAATTCAATCACCATATGGAATTTCAAATTTTATGCACTCACCTTACTTAATAATTTTTTTTATGAATTTACTTACAATGAGATTTGATAAATTTTTAACTCTACCCACTATTCTTTGTTCATTTTCATAATATTATAATATTTCGTTATCTTATATCCATTATCCAATTAGTGTAAATAAAATATACTATATAAGAATTTATATATTTTTTCAATTTACTATGAGATTGGATAACTTTTTCTCTCTACCATTAATTTTTATCTTTGTTCATGTTCATTATATTGTAATATTTAATCATCTTCTTTTTTTTGGTCAAATATTTAATCATCTTCTATCCATATAATATAGATAAAATATACTACATAATTGATCGTATGGTTATTTTTTTTCACGATTACGGTTTGTACGTAGAATATTTATAAAAATTATATTATATGGATAACGAAATTTGCAAAAAGTATAGTTAAAATTGATCAATTTTAACGATTACGATTTGTCGTACGGATATTAACTTTATCTTGTACTTTTTTCATTATAATTCTAATATTTAATTATCAATTTGGTATGAATCTAATGATTATCAATTTGAAAAATTGGTACGAGTTTTGATTATTTTTATCTTTGCACATGCTTATTATACAATAAATGATAGTTTTTTGTAGATAAGATAGGTATAATTTTTTATAAATATCCTTACATATATCAATTTAATCAAAATTTAACAAATACAAAGAAATAATACAATAATTCTATCCAAATGTATGACACATAAAAAATACTAATTTAATACATTATAGTAAAATAGATGAGTTTTTTTATCCATAAATATGATAAATATAAAGTATATTTTTAATATTAAGTTTCTATCCATAAATATGACAAATATAAAATAGTAATATCATATCCCAACTATCCTTTTTTACTTCAAAATCCCATAATAAATTAATTTAATATCTCTAAATGAAATAGATAACTTTTATATCTATAATTATAAAAAATGGACCATATTTTAATTTACGGATTTTCAATATTAAATTTTCAGATTCTTTTATATTAAATTTTTATTTAAAATTATACTAACTTTTTTGATTAATATGAACCATATTTTTATATTAATTTCGAATTGTTATATTAATTTTTTATTTATAAGTGTGTCAATGTTTTTAATGAATATTGACCATATTTTTCATATTAATTTCGATTTTTTCAATATTAATTTGCTATGCTTAAGAATGATAACTTTTTAAATTTTCATCCATAAATATGTCGGGTTTTATATATTAATGTTCTATCTATAAATATGATAGTTAAACACATTATTGTCATTAAATTTTAATTTCAAGTACCATAGTTTTAGTTACGAAATTGTTTATATTAATATTGTATCCATAATTATGCCAACACTTTTTTAATTAATATGGACCATGTTTTTAATTGTAGAATTTATATTAACTTTTAGATTTTCGTAGATTAATTTTCATTCACAAATATGACAACTTTTAAATTTTTTATCCATAAGCATGGTGATTTTTATACCATTTTAATATTAATAAGTATGACAATTTTTTAAGTAATATCGGTATAGATATGTTATGTTTTACAATATATTAATTTTCTATTCATAAGTATGTTGATTTTTTATATTACGGATCCCTTAATAAATAAATAAAAAATTATTGATCCCTTAATGTTAAAACAGTTAATCGGGTTAGTTCTGGTTCGGCTGAGTACAAGTTCATGTCATTGAAATTTACGGGTTGATTGACTCAATTCATTGAGGTTTTTGTTCGCATTCGTGTCAACTCAATGAGTTAAGAACGTCAACTTTTGTGTGATTATTACATAAATATTATAAATACTCATTTTAATAATAAAAGATATTATTATAATTAACTTAAATGTTTATAATATTGTTTTATTATACAAATTATAATACATATATCATATTTAAATAATATATTACAATTTTTATTTAAAAAAGTCCCCGGGCAAGGCCCGGGTCATCAACTAGTTAAGGACTATTTTTATTTTTTTTAGGGTAAGGATTAGGTATTACTTAGGATAGCCTAGAACATCCACTAGGGATGAGAACTGGTTACAAACCAATTTTAGAAAAGAATGGACAAACCGCCGCCCGAAGATTTTCGAAACGGTGCCCGCAGGTAACGACCCCAAGGCCTAACCGCTGAACCAAATGCCTGAAGCCAAAGACTATTTTCATTTAAATGAAACTCTACATCAACGAACTTGTTGTTCAAAAGGTGCAAAAACATATATGGCCAGTCTTGCCCTTTCATGGTCATGGGACCCAAATATTTAGTGAAAAGTCAAAAGACATGCTTACATGGTCACAAAAACAAAACAACATGGACCACAATTTAATTAGATCTCGATGGTTTAGCTCGATATCAGCCGTGCTCCACTGTAGAGCATAATCTAGACGAGCTGTTGACCGTGCTATTTTTTACTTGTTCGAATTTAATTTTACGTAAACCTACATTGACATTAAATGCTCTAGCATACACATTTGCCGCAATACAAGTTCATTTATTAATTTACAGAATAAGAAAAAGTACAATTAATTTACATGGTGGCACGTCCATAACATTTAACAATGGTATCCCCACGAAACAAGGGTACAAGTATATTTATATGGTCCTGGTTCTGAATGAATCGTGTTAATACGACAGTGGAAAACCCGTCTGGACGTATGTCAGTACGTGTAGACATCATCAAATGTAGATCGAGGCTAAAATAATTGTCCTAGACAAGCCTAGTAGTGAGTACCAAAAGTCTGGTAAATTTAATCGAACAACGAAATGTTATATATCTCATATAAAGCTTGTTAATTTTCTGTTACAAAAACAAAGTTTTATGTATTTCAAACGCCGACAAGGTAACTTAATAAACGATTAATTTGGAGGAATTAATGATTTAAAACGAAACGACCTATATGGTTGACTGTCTCCGTCCACTGACGACTTGGTCCACGTCTAGTTACTGGTTGCACGACTTTGATGCGGATACTTTTCATGTCTTAACAGTTGGCGTGACAATGCGGGACTAGCTAGAAACTTCGTATAACACTATATATGAGGAATCTTTATTATCTTTGGCCCTTCCTATATCTAAAGCCAACATTAATTAACCAAATCACACACCCAAGGAAAAAGCCATCGATCAATGAGCACTATGAGGCCAATAATGCTGTTGCTTTTATTTCACCTCTTCATCCGTCTCTCAGCTGCCAATCGATATTACGATTGCTCAGCCACACTGGGCAACTACACCGCTGATGGTCCTTACAAAGCAAATTTGGAGCAGCTCCTCTCAATTTTAGCTTCCAACACAGAAATCGATTACGGCTTTTACAACCTTTCGACAGGGCGGGAGCCTGACCAGGTTAATCTCATCGCCCTCTGCAGAGGCGACCTTACGATCTCCGACTGCCACCGGTGCCTCAACAGCTCAACTCAACAAATCAAGCAGCTATGCCCGGATTAAAAGGAGGCCATTATATGGTACGACACGTGCATGTTGCGCTACTCGAATCGGCCCATATTTAATACAATGGAAGAGGACACGGGCCACTTCGACTGTGACCCGATTAACACAACTAAGTCGGGCCTGGTCTGGAACACGCTGGCCAAACTGCTCACCGATCTGCAGATTCAAGCTTCGAAAGGGGATTCCCGGCGTATGTTCGCTACTGGAGAAGCTAGCGTTGCGGATCCCTCTTCTACCAAGGTGTATGGTCTTGTACAGTGCACGCCTGATTTATCGGAGATTGACTGCTTCAATTGCCTGCATAGCACTATTGGCTACTTGCAGACACACTGTTATGGAAGGCAAGGGGGTAGCGATGTTGAGCCCAGTTGTAATGTTATGTTTGGAATGAATCGTTTTTACGGTTTTGAAGATTCCCCACCTCCAACGGCACCAATCGTGGCTCCTTCAACTTCAGGGGACGGTGAGTTCTTAAACTAACCGCCCATCAAAGTGCTTTCTTCTTTTGAATTGAATAGTTAATTGTACGTTGGCTTCTACAGGAAATAAAATTGGGTCATCATTTAAAGTAATCGTGGGAGTTATCTTGTTTGCTGCTTTTTTTTTTTTTGGTACTTCTTCTCCTTGCCCTCGCGCTTTGCTTGTTAATGTGGTGGAAGAGAATGGGAGAGAGGAATGCTGCAGCTGAGAGGCGGTTTCATAGCCAGGACGACAGTTTTAGCATTGAGTCGTTGCAGTTTGATTTTGGGGTTGTTAGAGTTGCTACACAGAACTTCTCCGAGGCCAATAAACTTGGTCGAGGTGGATTTGGATCAGTTTACAAGGTAGGAAAATTGCCTAGCTACATATAGAGCGTGCTAGATTGAATAAGTTTGCGACCATGCATGATAGCCAATAAATATGGCCCTTTGTGTGTTTTCTTTTCATTCTACTCTTACGTGCAGGGAACTTTGTCTAATGGCCAACAAATAGCAGTGAAGAGGCTAGCGATTAGGAATTCAGGACAAGGAGAACTGGAGTTTAAGAACGAGGTTATGATTGTTGCAAAGCTTCAACATCGAAATCTTGTTAGGCTTATGGGTTTCAGCTTAGAGGATGAATAAAGAGTTGTCATCTATGAATTCGTGCCTAATGCAAGCCTTGATTACTTCTTATTTGGTATGCACGATTGATGCTCTGCTTCCTATGCCATGGGTTTCAAATTTTATTATTAATTGTACCAAACTAGGTTCATTAATTATATACTACACATCATCCTGTGCGGGTACTGTTCTATACGTACTTTACTAATGATCATATATTGTCTGAGTTTATAGATGGAACTAAACAGAATCAATTAGATTGGGAAAAACGGTACAAAATAATTGGAGGCGTTGCAAGGGGGTTGCTATACTTGCACGAAGACTCTCGATTGAGAATTATACACCGTGACCTCAAAGCCAGCAACATACTTCTTGATGAAAAAATGAACCCAAAGATTGCAGATTTTGGGGTGGCAAGGCATTTTCATGTTGATCAAACACATGATACCAACAGAATAGTGGGTACATTGTAAGTGTCTCCTTGTTTATTTTTCAATGTTGATTTGCCTCAGCTATAACTTGAAAAGTATATAATCTAGCTATACAAATGATAGAACAAGAAAGATCTATACATTAAAGCACTAAATTGCTCTCATGGTACAAAAATTGCAGTGGTTATATGGCTCCTGAATATGCTCTACGAGGCTCCTTCTCCACTAAGTCGGATGTCTACAGCTTTGGTGTTTTGGTTTTGGAGATCATAACGGGGAAAAAGTGCTTGACCTATAGTAGTGGGGAGACATATGAACACCTCATAGGCATGGTAAGGAAACAAAGTGTATATTAAGCCTCTTTCCTTGCAATTTGCTTTTGCTTGTTAATCTTATAATTATGTACTTGTGGATCGATTAATCTCATACAACCTTGCTTGTTAGTCATAATTTTGTAGGTATGGAGGAATTGGACAGAAGGCATTCCTTTAAATATTGTAGACTCGGTTATATCGGTTGTGGGTTCAGATTCAGACATTGTAAGATGCATACACATAGGACTATTATGTGTTCAAGATGATGCATCCAACCGACCCACAATGGCTGAAGTAGATATCATGCTTAGAAGCCGTTTCTTCGCAATTCCAACTCCATCTAAGCCTACTTATGCCATAAACGGAAATATGAAGCTGCCACCAAGATTACCAGAGTGTAGGTCGTTTGCAATGGAGGAGACGAGCCAATCCAAAACCAAATCAACAACAAACTCAATAGTGGATTCTGAAACTTCAACTGATATGTACCCACGATAGTATTTGCTTTTTCTTCTTCACAATTGCAAACCATATGTGATAGTAATCAATTACTATCCTTATGAATATGTTGTCACGCCTTATGATGTTACCAATTGTTTTGTATCGTTTTGGTTCAAGTAAGGAGATAATTTACATGTTTTATTTATATATTGGACAGTCAAGTTTTTAATTTCTATTTCTCTATTTTTTTTATTTATCTTATAAAAAGTTTTTGCAAATTTTTTTCTTTTGCCTTTTATATTACTAGTTACCTGCCTTGTGCGTTGCACGAGGTCCATTTTAGGTGAATCAAAATGTTGTATCGGCAATTCATAATGAATAGTGCTATCGTGACACAAAATAGCGAGTTTACTGCAGAAAAATTCTGGAATGTGTTTGACCCGTAATAGCCAAGCACTATGCCAATCACATAACATGATTCGATTCACACATGCATACACATAATTTACAAAGGATGTCTGTTCAAAGAAACGCTGCAATAAAAGTTAAACTTGAGAACTGAAATTAAATTTTAAGTGTAGCTAATAAACTAACAGAGGTAATGTGTCATCAAGAACTTGCAAAAAAACGCAAATTCAAGAATAAAAAAAAAGTAAGAATTACAATGTTTGTTGCTAAGCACATGAAACCTTTTCATTGTTTGTGTTTTTCCTTATTCTCTATGACATAAAGGATTAGTAAAGAATGTACTGAATGGAAGGGAGATTCAGACTTACAAATGTAACTATTGAGATGAATAAAGCCTCCCATAGCTGAAGCATTCTTTTTTTTTTTAATTCAGAAAATCAGCTTGCTCCATTCATTGTATTTCAGAAGAAATGAGCATTTTGATGAATACAAACCAAATCACCTTGATAAGATTTAATAATTCCCAAGCTGAAGTCCTGACAATTGAACATTTCTCCAAAAATATCATTCTGGCCAGAGGCATAACGGCTCCTTGTGATAGCAAAATATTCCCAAGATCTCATCTTCACCAGCAACATTACCCAATGCCCAGGCACATTGCTCAGCTACAGGCAATGAACTACTTTCTATATAATAAGGCAAAAAATTAAAATTAGCTTCATTTAGAAAGACGTTGATACAGTAAGGTCAACAGATTTCTCCTAGTGAGTCAAATACTGGCAGGCATAAGAAAGAGTGAAAATGAGTTTGATAAATAATCTTTTTCATACCCAAATAAGCAAGTGCCTCATATGATTCCCTGTCAATCTTTGTTGAATCCTTCTCATATTGCTCGATGTGAAGACGACAGGTTGCTGCTGTTGACCCAACTCCTGATAGAAGGAAAAGCTGAATTATATGGAGGATAAGCATGTTGATTTTCAAGACACAAGTGAATAACAAAGTGCAGGGACTGAAGAGTTGGAGGAGCAATAAAAAAAACTTAACAACACATCTTGTACAAGATGAATCTTTATAGTTCATTCAGAATAGTGTAACGATGATAAAATTCCATATCAACTGAAGCACAAATTCAAACATGAGATGCAATAAAGCAGTAAAAAAAAAAGCAGAAAGAAAAATGATACTACTGAAATACAAATGCAAGGTTCCAGTAACTTGCCAAAGTGGTTATGTCGGCGTAGTCTTGCTTCATAGATGTTGCTTTTTCACGTAGCACCTGCAATCATACTACAGATAGCTATTAAAACAAGAACTTGAAGAAAAATGATCTAAAGGAATACAAAGATAAAGAACCAGAGAAATAAACTCCAAATAAAGGTATTAAAGGACCAACCTGGACAACAACTTCGAAGTTAAGATCCAGAATCTCCTTAAACAGCTTGTCACTATCACATGGAAGTCGAAAATTATAGTAAATACCTCCAAAGAGAAAAAAATAGAGATCAAGCATTCTTTCAGCCTACAGAGAAAGATGCTTATCTAGAAATAAAAAAATATCAGTACCACCTCTGAGCACATAGTATATGTTATATATAAAAATAAAATAATTGAGCTCAAGAGGAAAATACAAATCTCAACCACAAACCATGTTTACCTAGAGTTCAAAGGAACTTTAGCCCTTTTTTTCTTCTTGCTGTCGGGCACCCATAACAGATACATCAATCTCCACATCCCCGTTATTTATGTGCATCTCTGATGCATATGCCTAAACCAAAATCTTGGGTCGTCTCATTTGATAGAAAATACTTTCTTCCAAAGCATGTATTCTTAAAGAACATGGTTTCTTTTGTCGTTAGCAAGTGATTCCTATATCTATGTCATGTGTCAACCTAGAAGCTTGATTATGGTGTGTTGTTTGAGTCTTGAGGATGATTTTCTACCAAGCAAAGAAAAATAAAACGTCCATTCAAGAGTTTGTTCTTGAGGAACATAAGTATATTGTATTAGATTCCCATGTAAACTAATTTTTCCAAGGAAATTTTTTTATAGTAAACAAAATGGAGTCCTTATGTACAAACAGACAATTCTTAGCTGTATGGAGTTTTTCTTTTATTTTTTCCCTAATTTCTTTACAGACCATCAACCATTGACTCGTACAAAGCCATACTGTTCAGCTAAACCAGGTTACTAAATCTTCATGGAAATATGCAAACCAATGTGTGTAACAACAACACGATGCACCTAGAAGTTTATCCAAATTGTGATTCCCATTTATTGTTTGATTCATACTAAGCTTACCAACAGAACCATAACTCAGCAGAATTTTGTATTATTTACAGATAAAAAGATAATTCTCCAATAAAGAGAGCATCTGATGGACACCATGAAGAGTCAAAAGGTAGTTATCTGACACAATAAGTATTGGTAGATAATTGGATGTAAACCACAGTCATAAAAAAATTCAAAATATTAATATATTATTTCCAAAGGGAAACCTAAGCGTTGTAAATGTCATTACACTCCATTTATATATGCACACAATAATGAAGGTTATTATTTATAACTTCATATTAAAAAAAAAAAGCAAAGTTAACCAGCTTCATAAAAAAGTAACATTTAGGAGATCAAAATCAGAGAATAAGCTTGTTCTTGAATAGTATCCAAGTTCTATTGGCCTAAGTATATATCATGTTCTAACTACACAATCTTTAACAACTCAAGTTGTAGTAGGTAGTTAAGAGACTAATGTAGGCACTAAATAAGAGGAAAATCTCCAAAAGTAAGAGACTAACGTAAGATCCAAGACCTCACCTTCTATTGCAAGTAGTGAGCTAATAGAAACAAATGGCAAACCAATGTCCTATATTCAAATCAAGTAAATATATTAACATAAAAGATATTTGCAAACAAGGTGGCCTATGAAACTTGTAGAAAAGTCAAAATAGAGATACAGAAAGCATATCAACAATCTCATATCTAAGAAGCACATGAGAGTTCAGATGGAGTCAAAATAACCTCATAAAACAAATTCTATAGAAGGACAATAGTTTACCTTCAAAGCAATAGTCAGTTTTTGAAAGATAAAAAATATCTCCACTGATGCAAGTTAACGTCGAATCCACAATTTCTTTTAAGCATGTTCTGCACGTAAGACCTTGGTCCACAATATCTTGTAATATCTCTCTCTTCAATCCTGTTAAACTAATCCAGTGTTATCTAATGAAGCCTGACTATCCCTCTCTTGATCCAGACTCACTATTCATTAAAACCACTCAGTACACATCAGATGTGTCCATAACTCTAGTTGGTTCCTTCAAATATTTGAAGAATAAGTACAGAAAACAATATCACAGACATTTAGCAGTTAAAGAGAGAAAGCGAGACATATCAAAATCAAGGAGAGAGGAAGACCTTTATTCATTTGGACTGCAACTCAAATGAGACGTCAGACTGAGTACCTAGGACACCCATTAAAAAGGTTGTCTTCTAAGAAGTTTAGAGGAGCAATACGAGAAAGAGAAGTGATTGTACACCCGTGAACATAAACAGAAAAACATAATTTTCTTTCTTTCTCTTTGAAGATACTAATTAGTGTTAGCCACAATATACTGGCCAACATATGCTCCCAATTCTTAAAGCCTTAACTCGCATACTTTTATGCAGTGAAAATGCACCTTTATTCATAAATGTTGTATCCAAATAGAACAAGAAGAATGGCGGCAAAACCTTAATCGACATAAATCAAGAACAAAACCTAGTGAAACCCTGCCTCAAACAACCAGATCCATAAAGGCAAAAACATGCACAACAGAGATCACAAACCCTACAACGACAATAAGATCCACAATAGCCAAGACGTAACACAATATGGAAGTAGGAATGCAAAACCATAAGACACATAAGGCAATAAAAAAACCTAAATGAACCCTATTGGAAAAAAAAAAGATCAGTTAGAACAAAATAAGGAAAAGCACAAAGTGAAACCCTAAACCAACAACCAGACGCAATAGGAAAATAAAAAACATTATCACTAAGCAATAATTTGAAGAAGGAATACTGAAACTTGCCTGATTGAGGGCAAAAGCTGTGGAACAACCAAAGCGGTCATAAGTGTAAGCGAATAAGCAGGATGCACTTCCGAAATCTTCTACGAAAAACGAATTCGACTTAACTCCAACAAACACAAATTGGGAGAATTTGCAGCAGCTCCCTACAACTCACCTCAAAATTATAGCAATTAAAAGAAGAAAGAACCAGAGGCAAGATAAAGAGGAAGAGGCACCACGTCTTTTTAGAGTCGCGTTGACCGTCATCCTCGCAGAAAAGCGATGAAAAGTGATGCCACATAAATAGAGTATGAAAGAGATTGAGAGAGAGGGACTGTGCCCTTGCTTAACCAGAAAAAAAACCCAGAGATTGAGAGAGAAGACAGCTGCAAATGAACTAACGGGTTGGATATGAACTAACAGTCTTTGAGAAATAGACGGTTCCAAAAGCGAGATATATGAACGGTCACGATACCGAGATATTCAGGCTTAGAAATTTTGTAAAAGCAACGGCTGTAAACGAATATTGTGGCGGCTTTTATATAATAATAGATTTATCTTTTTTAAAAAATATTATAAATCTTAAAAATATGATAGCTCATTTTTTATATAATAGAATTTTATTATATGAATGCTAGGAGTTTATTTTTATCTAGCTACAATAAGTTAATTTTTATGTGCTTTGAGTTCATTTTTAACCAATGGGTGGTTAAGATAGCCCCCCTGGCTTAACGCAAAGGGGAAGCACCCAAAAGAACCGACGGGACCACAGAGCTCAGAAAGCGAACAAGGCCACCAAAAGCAAAGACAAAGACAAGACAAAAACAAAAACAAAATGAGACATAAAACATAAAACCGAGACATATCACCAAAGCCTTAAGACCCTCATGGACTGGCCTGTTCAGGTGACTATCTGTCCACCACTCGAATCTTCTCCCTCTAACGTCTATCCCTGCATATTGTCAGATCTGTCGAAATCCCCAATCGTCCAACATCTTGCCTTATACTATCCTTCCAACATTTCTTTGGTCGTCCCCTCCCTCTATGTACGTCTCCAAAGACCAAGCTCTCACACCTACGAACTGGCTCCTTAGGGCCCCGCCGCTGAACATGGCCAAACTTGCGCAATCTTGATTCTCACAGCTTGACTCCTATACTTGTCACCCCCACCCTGCTTCTGATCACTTTATTTCTGATTTTGTCTAGTATCGTGTGCCCGCTCATTCACTCTGCCCCATAGAGGACGACAGATCTGATCATTGTTTTGTAGAACTTTCCTTTTAGCTTCAGCGATACATTCTTGTCACACAAAACCCCTGACTCTGCCCTCTACTTCTACCAACCCTTTTGGATCTGATGCGTGATGTCCTCACTAGGCCTCTATAGCTCTGCAAAACCGACCCCAAATCCCTGAAACTCTCCTTCCTCGTTACGACTTCCCCTCCTAACAACACTTCCTCAATAGGGGTTGCACCTTTCCCGAACCTGAACTCTACATATTCCGTCTTAGTCCTGCTTAGTTTGAAACCCTTGGACTCCAGCTTTTCCCTCCAAGTTTCAAGCTTCCTGTTGACTCCTGC
This sequence comes from Fallopia convolvulus, assembly GCA_964016875.1. Classification (NCBI taxonomy): domain Eukaryota; kingdom Viridiplantae; phylum Streptophyta; class Magnoliopsida; order Caryophyllales; family Polygonaceae; genus Fallopia; species Fallopia convolvulus. The sequence continues at coordinate 39,500,725 of OZ024727.1, forward strand.
TCCGGACTCATCCACCATAACAATATCGTCTGCGAACAGCATGCACCACGGGATCTTCCCCGATCCTTAATCTCCCTCGTCAAAACGTTCATCTCCAGCGTGAAAAGGAAGGGGCTTAAGGTCGAACCCTGATGTAGACCTGGATCCACCTTAAAAAGCTCTATATCCCCACATGAAGTGCTCACACTGGTCATCGAGCCCTTGTACATGTCTCTAACTACCTTGATAAATGTGCCAAACACTTTTTAGCGGCCAAACATTCCCAAATCAGCTCTCTCTCGGTACACTGTCATACGCTTTCTCCAAGTCGTTAAAAACCATGTACAAATTCTTCTTCCTCTCTCTATACGTCTCTGTTAGCCTCCTCAATAAGTGAATAGCCTCTATAGAAGACCTCCCAAGCATAAAACTGAACTTGTTCTCCGACACTTTGACTAGCCTCCTCAACCTGATCTCGTTAGCCTCCTCCCATATCTTCATTATGTGACTCACCAGTTTGATACCCCTGTAGTTGTTGCACTGCAGCACATCTCCCTTGTTCTTGTATAACGGGATCAACTTACTAATCCTCCACCCATCCGACATCCTGGCCGTCTTGAAAATGATATTAAAGAGCGTTGCTAACCACGCCAGACCTCTCACTCCCAAACACTTCCAAACATCCACGGGGATTTCATCTGACCCTACTGCTTTCCTGTTACTCATTTGGCGGACCACTCCTTCTATTTCCTCCCTGGAGAAACGTCTTTAAAAGCAAAAGGGGCACTCTCGGCTTTCTCGGCCCGTCGAGTCGTGACATCTCTCCACTATCTCAGAACAATCATTTAGAAGACCACTAAAGTACCTCTTCCATCGTTGTCTAATTTGTAGGTCATGCACTAGCACCCGTCCGTCCTCATCCTTGATACATTTCACCCTATCTAAGTCTATGCTCTTCCTTTCCCTTGATTTTCCCAACCTGTATAGGACTCATTCCCCACCCTTTTCGTCCAAAGCCTTATACATGCCCTCAAACGCTTTCTATTTAGCGCCCGCCACTACTTTCTTGGCTACCTTCTTTGCTGCCTTCAGTTCTGCCAACCTCGCCTCCCTTTTTGGTTTCGCACTTTGTAGCCAAGCTTTATGGGCTAGTTATTTCTCCATAACCTTCTCCTTGACCTCATAATTCCACCAAACGACCGCCCTTTTGTTGCTAGAAAAGCCTCTCGACATGCTTTTGGCAACATGTACAGGACTCGTTCCCCACCAAGCGATCATCCAAAATCCCCAATTGTTTGAGACATCTTGCCTTATACTATTCTTCCAATATTTCTCCGGTCGTCCCCTCCCTCTGCGTACGTCTCCAAAGACCAGGCTCTCAACCTCACCCTTCCGTAATTCAACTCGCGTCAGAATAGGCAACTACACTAGTAGAATATGATAGGAAATATGTTAATTAGACCATGAGATAATATTCCTTTTCGATCAATAGGCATCTACACCAATGACTAAGACAGGGTTGACGCATGTGTTGACATGAAAATTTAACATCATAATTGATCTCATGCCTAAATATGGAGTAGGATTTGAGAGCACATTCCTAGTGCCAAAGCGTTTAGCTCGCAATTGGCCCTGCCGGAGACGAGATGGACTTGCATGCATTCGAGCATCTCAGAATGCTGTAATAAGTCATGTAAATATTTGTACTCCCATGGATGAATAGAATTTGTAGAATATAATGCATCAACCCTAGGAAATAGGTAAGCCGACCTATATAATCTCCGTGAATCAATCCTGATCATATATATACTATATTTATCTCGTATACTTGTGAGAGTTGGGTAAATCCTACCTCATGTTTTGACGGCGTTGCTCGGATTTATTGAAAGTTTTACTTCATTTTAATGGATTAGTTCTTCTATGTCTCTTCTTGTTTAATTTTATTATGATTTGCTTCATTTTCTCTTCAACAACATGTGTTTTCTTTTCTGTAAAATCAGCTCGAAGTCTTAAAGCGATTGTTGTAATATTTCCAAGTCTAGGTTTGTATTTGTAAGCCTTTGTAATTATGGGCTAGTTGTTGTTGTAAAACCCCTATTTTGCAACACTGGGTATTACCGCCAGTGACCTCGGATTTTACCGTCCAAAGTCACCCAAGACTTCTAAATAATTTATTGATAATATAATTAAAGAAGAACTTGATGAAATGTGGAATTTTATTCACTGATAAGAACTTTTGTTCATTACATTGAGAGTCGTCTTACAAATGATGTAGCAGTGAAAAATGAAGCCCATATTAGAAAGGGTTGAAAAGACGTATTTAAAAATACATATATGTTTCTCCAAGAAAAATCATATGATGATAATTTGCTTGGTTAAAATAGAAGAGCTGGTGCACTATCTTCTGAATGCTTTGCTCTTTAAAAATTCCTTCCTTCCTTCAACGTCGTCTTGCCTTGATCTTCTATCCTTGTATAATGCTTCTCGAATCTTCTAGCCTTTGTCTTCAAACTTCGGCGTGAACTTCCTAGAGTCTGGCATTTGTCGCGAAGGGCAAGAAATACCAGGCAAAAATGCGGAAAAGCGGAATTAGTCTAAGGAGACTAAGCAAGCGAAAATGGAAATTCTCAAGGGTATTATGGTAATTTATAATATTCGAGAGATATTATCGAGATGTGTTTTTAGATATAGAACTTTATGTGGGGCTTATAAGAATGGAAAGGAGTATATCTCGAGATGAGATAGCTCGTTAATCGAGAGAGGAACTACGAGATTGTAGGCTTCTTAGAGTAGAAAGTATGTTGGGAACATTTATTAACTCATACAAGTTTTTAAAACCTCTCGCGCCCTTGCGGACCGAGAGCCAGATCGATCATTTGAGACCGGTCCGATTTTGATTTCTTTTAAATGTGCGTTGGCACTTATCTTGTATCGTGATGAAAACATTCACTTACGTTAATGATTTTTAAAGAATGTGGGGGGCATGCATGGGCCCGGACCACTGACAAGAACCTAGTTCCGGCACTTAGCTACGGTGCACTCATCCCTCCGTTGCGTAGGAGCGGACATAGATCATGATCTTGAAAGTCGTACTTTAGGCACGGTGGTATACGACTTAATAGGTTATATAGAGGTGTCGGGTTAATCCCGCACCCCTTACTATTTCATCCAAACCGATCTCGAAAAGAGATCGTAAACAATTAAGGTCACAAACAAGACTAGCATAATAGTCCTATTGAGTATTTAAATAGCGAAATAACGATAACAGTTGAGTCGTTATTTCTAACAATCGATATTCCTAGATTCCTTTATTATTAGCAAACAAGTTGTTCCCAACATCGAGAAATTTCACGGAATTAGGCTACAAGGAGAAATTCCACTTGCCTTAGCTTACCGATTGCTTACGAACGAATGAACGGAAGTCGTTGCCTTAGTCGGAACGGAAACTCGACCTAACGACACGATAGATACGAACGAACTTTAATAAGAATTTCTTTAATTCTTCTAAAGTTTTAAATGTCTCTTATATTCTTTTATAAGAGAACTAATACTAAATTATTATAATAATAATTTAGGTGAATGTGATAAAGTAATAATATCCCTTATTATTATTTCTTCTTTGTAATATCCCAAGTATTATTTATAAAAAAATACTTATTTTTATATAAAGTTGTTTATTTAGATTGAAATTCAAGACATCACCCTTTTTGACTTACTATTAAAATTAATGACTTATGGTTAAAATTCATTGGAATACTCATTCTTTTTATTATATATGTCTTAAAAGTTATAAAAATATTCTTAAAATATTGGTAAGTCTTAAATAATTACATGTATGGTGACAAAGTTAAGTAAAGCCTACCAATAAAACACTATCTAAATATTATCTAATTCCATTAAATTTTTTATTAAACTACTTTATTTATAATTTAAGAAAGCTCTCCTTATGGCTTGTAAATATTTTGATAAATCTATTTAGTCTTCAACTTAATCATATTAATTAATTTCATGACAAAATATCTTATCTAAAATATTTCCAAGCTTATGATATGACTTTAAAAGATATGCAAGTATTTTTCTATTTAAATAAAGCCTTAATTTAATAATCTTTTCCTCTAGCTCTATTTCTTTAATTATTACAATTAAAATCCAAGCAAGGTAAATATATTTTTAAAACATAATCTTCATGCTTAAAAGTCACATATATTAATTTTATAATTTATTTGAAATTTATTTAATGTCTTGTCAAATTTATTTTTCCTTTTATAACTTCACATGCATGTTAGTTTTATTCAATTTAGTTAAAAAATATCATATAATTGTGAAAAAAATATTTCATAAATATTAATAATTAAAATATAAGTCGGGAATTTATACCGAGCGAAAACGAGAGAGGAATGTGCACGGATTTCGAGATGGGCGAGCTTATGGGCTGCTTCTTCTCTTTAATAAATTCTAATGGGATAAAATTGACACAAATGGACCTAATTTTTCAGCCCAAAAATACCCAAAAGAATAGGCCCAACCTTATTTCTTTTCTTCCTCTTCTTCTATCTTTATTTTTACGTGAACTGAGAAGGAGAACCAGGGCTGAACGACGCCTGGACGGGCAAGGGGGACAGCGGTGGTAAGCTCAAGCGAAGGGTGGCGACGCTAGTAGGTGGCCGGCCGTTCTCCTGGTGGTCCGGTGGTGGTCCGGTAGGCCAAAGAGAGGAGAAAGATTGGTTTTATGGATTTTTCTTAAAAAATCAGATTTGATGGAAAAATTAATTTGGGATTTCTAGGCTTGAATTAGGACGAATTTATGATGGAGGAGGAGAGGAAATTGCTTGTGTGAAATTGTAGTGAGTTTTTCAGCCTTTAAATAGGCAAATTTTGAGACTCCATGGATCCTCCACTCCATGGATGAACCAATTGTAGAGAAGGAGGTGGATGGGGATAGGTGGAGTTTGTGTTAGTTGAGTGATGACTATGGATGATGCAAGTCTTAGATGGTCTTTGAAGCAACTTAAGAAGAGAGGGAGGCAAATTCACATGCATTGGAAGAGCGTCAAATCATATCAGATAAATTGACTCTTTGAAGAAGAAGAAGAAGAAGAAAGTGGGTTTATAATTAAAAGAGTTGTAAATTGGGTAGTCAAGTTACAATGGTCTAGCGGATTGGAGTGTGAGTTGTTATAGAAGAGGTGCAAGAGGTCTCGGGTTTGAGTCCCGGCTCTTGCCACTTTTTATTTGCCTTGTTTCATATTTTTGCCTCCTTGTAATTATTACATTAATTATAAATTTGAAATTCATATGATTTGTATTTGTTGGAAATTTTATTTGTCACTTTGATAACCCTTTATAACATTTTTATAATTTATTAAGAAAATTGTAAAAATAATTAACTCTCTTTTTATGAGGAAAAATATTTACATAGATATCCGACTTTTGAATATATTTAGTTAAATTCTTAATTGTCATTGTAGTAAATTTTTATAACCTTTAATAATATAATATGAAATTATAAAGATTATTAAATTCTCTACTTTAGAGGGAAATTTATTGGAATAATTATCTGTTTTATCATATTTAGAATTTAGCGGATATTATAGTTGTAATTATGTTGTGTTTGGGGGTGTGTTTTTTAGATTGTTGGAAGTCTAGTTATTTGGTTCACGAGCAAGCTGCAGAGTTCAATTGGACTTCATTAATCAAGTGAACAAGGAATGTTGGGCCAAGACTTGGTTTTTTTGGCCCTTCACCAAACAAAGCCCAGAAGCGCTTCTTCAGCAAAGTGATGTACCGACTTCATCTTATTCAAAACGCAGTGCTTCAACAAATGAGCTTTAAAAGCTCTTATCCTCCAAAACCCTAGTATTCAGCTCATTACAACAACTGAAAAATACAATCCACGAGAGAGACAGAAACAGAAACACGAGAAAGAGAAAAAGAGGAATCCGAGAGAGAGAGAGAGAGACGAAGGTTGAGAGAGATCGAGATCGGTAGCAAGGCTAACTAGAAGGAAGGCAAGAGTGAAGACGGTGGTCCATGGTGGTGCGATTACGACGTGGCGGAGGTCCAAACGGTGAAGCGAGTTTCACCGAGTCGAGTTTGTACAGGGAGTCTTCGACTTCTTCAGTCCTTTTGAGTCTTGTTTGTAATCTTGTGTTAGATCTTCATTAATAATAGTCCGATGGCATGTCGGGGTCTCTTTTGAGGCCAGTCGCTCTTGTTCTTGTGCTTTACATACTAAAACCAGACCTAATCTGAACTTTGACCAAAACGCGCCTAAAATCGGAATTACAAAGTGGTATCACAGCTTGTGTTTCAGATCTGTCGTTTTGAGCATGTTCCTTGAGTTTTTTGCTTGAGTTCTTGCTTGATTTGCTTGCTTCTGTCTTCCGCTGCTCGCCTCTTTTTGTGAGTTTTCTGGTCGTTTATGTGCATTTTTGGTTCAGATCTTAGATTTGCGTGGTTCGATCTGGCTTTTTGAAGCTCGGATCTGGTTTTGGTTTTGAGGATTGCAACAGATTTGGCTCGCCGGGGTCCCGATCTATTGTGTCTGACTGGTTTTGTTGAGTTTCTGCTTGTTTCTGTGGTTATCTTCTCAGATCTATTGTTCTTCGTTAATTTTCGTGCATATTCTAGCTTCTCTAACTATTTTGAGTACAATTTCTGCCTACATTTGCATGTGTTGACGTTTTACTTTTCAGATCTGATATTTGTTGTGTGTTAGTTGTTGTTGGATCTTTCTTGGCTAGGGTCTTGCTAGCTATTATTAGATCTGATTCGTGGTGTGAGATTCTTGTGTTTAGCATGTTGTTGTATTATTTTTCAATTGCCATGCTTAATATTTGAATCGTGCTTTGCTGCGTGAGTTTATGTGTTTCTGGATTCTTTTGTGGTATCTAGAATCTTGAGTTTCTTGCTCTATTATTCTTTCCTCTTGTGTTGTGTTTCTTGCGTTTAGAGTTTGTTATACTTGTTTTTAGGGTGCTTGGTTCTGATAGCTGCATAACCTGCGTGTTTGTGTGCTTTCTGACAAGATGAAAGAATCTTATTCAAAAATCAAGCCATATGATGGTGTTGCTGACTTTGCCATGTGGTGTGGGAAAATGAAGGCAATTCTAGTCAAAGAAAAATGTTGGAGAGCTGTTGAACAGGATTACAATGTGGCTAATACGGATCTTCAGAGAGAGGAAATGGACCTGCTAGCGCATAGTGAGATCATGTTGAGGCTATCGGATGAGGCGGCAAGGCAAGTAGTGTCTAAAACTACCAAAAAAGTTTGTGGGATACTTTGAAAGACATCTGCCAGGTTAAATCCTTGCCTAATCTAGTTAGTCTTTTGTGCCAGCTCTTTACCTTCAAGATGAATGTTTCCTTGATTTTGACTGAAAATCTTGACAAGTTCTTGAAGATAACTCAAGAACTTGAGAGATGTGAGGACAAAATCAAGGAAACTCATCAAATTGTCTTACTTTTGAATGCTTTACCTGCTGAATTTGACACCTTTAAGGATGTAATTCAATATAGTCATGAAGATTTGACCTTGAAAAGGATTGTTGAGGTTGTAGCTCAAAACGGTCAATCCATGAAAGTGTTTAAGCAGGTTAAAACTGAAAATAATGATTTTGCCTTGCATATTGAGGGGAAACCTAAAGATAAGAAAAAGTCTAAGAAAAAGTGGCAAAATGAGGGTAATAATAAGAAGTGCTTTTATTGTAATGAACATGACCACTTTTATTAAGGATTTCAAGAAAAAGAAAGAGGATAATAAGAATAATGAATCTGATTTTTCTGGTATCTTGGAGCATAGTAAGGTTTATCCCCCCGAGCTTCTCATGTTGGGTCCTAAGTTTGATCATGATTGTTGGTTTTTTGATTCGGGATGTTCTTTGCATGCTACTCCTCATAAATATATGTTTGAATCTTTGCATGAATATGAGGGTGATACTGTTTTGCTTGGTGATCATACTTGTTTGGATATTAGAGGTATAGGAAATGTACCCTTGAGAATGCATGATGGGAGGGTTAGAGTCCTTCAAAAGGTTAGGTGGGTGCCTAATCTTAAGAGGAACCTTATTTCGGAAAGCGTTTTGGATGGCTTGAATTGTAGAATTAGGTCACACCACGGTATTAGAGATGTCATAAAAAAAATGGCAAGACTCTTATACGAGGCATTAAGAGAGGAGGGTTGTACCAAGTACTTGCCTCTCCTTTACTTATTGATCCTAAAGTGGGTGTGAATAACTACAACTCAAACAAGTCCAAAACTGGCTTTCAAAGTGAACTAATTATTTTACTTGAGACTCCAAGACAGGTAAGGCCAGAAAAACAGGTTCAAAGAGAAGAAATGATGTTGCAGACTTGCTGAAAGGTGTAGTAGAACAGAGTTTCGGTTCAGCTGCGAAGGAATTGAAAAAAGGAGGAGGTGACAAAAGTTTCAGCCGTGGACAACAGAGGTCAGAGTCAGAAAAAAGCTCACTATTCCAGCAAGAGGTTGTTGAAAATAAAGGTATGATTTCTGCTGACTTGAGAGGGCATATGGGCATCATTTCTGAGGTGCACACTCACAAATTAGGTGGGGAAAAGGGTAAGTATTCTACTAAATCTCCTAAGATGCATTTGGTTGAGAAAAATGTGGATATTGAGTCACCTATGCCCATGGATTTGCATTCTAGTTATGTGAGGTCTAATATATTAGGTGAAATGCTTGTTGATAATGTTCATGGTGATGTTATATCTAACTTGGATGCTCATGAATCTGATATATATGATTTGCATACTGATTTGCATAAGGATGGTGTGCATGATGAGCTTAATGAAAAAATGCATGATTTAGTTGATATAAAACTTGCAAGCAAGATGCCTAGTAATGTTGTTGAGTGTGCTTACATGATTGCTTATAGGAGGCATAAGTGGTTGCCTCTAGTTGAGAATTTGCTTAAGTCTTGGTACTTAAGAGGGCACTTGAAAAAGTGTACCTTGACTCAAGAGGAGTCTAAACCGAGTTTTAGATATGATTGTCCTGCTTATATTGTTGATGAGACTAACAAAAAGTGCAGGAAATCTCCCCTTTGTGGGGGGAATGACTAAGAAGAGTTGAAGGGCCGATGATAAAGGGGTCCCAAGACATGCCATTTAAGTTTTTTTTCTTTTCTTGTTTTCTGTTTTTTGAAGACTTGGAAATAAGAGGGCAATTATTGTGATATTTCCAAGTCTAGGGTTGTATTTGTAAGCCTTTGTAATTATGGGCTAGTTGTTGTAATTATGTTGTGTTTGGGGGTTGTGTTTTTTAGATTGTTGGAAGTCTAGTTGTTTGGTTCATGAGCAAGCTGCAAAGTTCAAGTGGACTTCATTAATCAAGTGAACAAGGAATGTTGGGCCAAGACTTGGTTTTTTTTTGCCTTCACCAAACAAAGCCCAGAAGAGCTTCTTCAGCAAAGTGATGTACCGACTTCATCTTATTCAAAACACAATGCTTCAACAAATGAGCTTTAAAAGCTCTTATCCTCCAAAACCCTAGCATTCAGCTCATTACAACAATTGAGAAATACAATCTACGAGAGAGAGAGAGAGAGAGAAACAGAAACACGAGAAAGAGAAGAAGAGGAATCCGAGAGAGAGAGAAAGACGAAGGTTGAGAGAGATCGAGATAGGTAGCAAGGCTAACTAGAAGGAAGGCAAGAGTGAAGACGGTGGTCCCTGGTGGTGCGACTGCGACGTGGCGGAGGTCCAAACGGTGAAGCGAGTTTCACCGAGCAGAGTTTGTACAGGGAGTCTTCGAGTTCTTTAGTCCTTTTGAGTCTTGTTTGTAATCTCGTGTTAGATCTTCGTTAATAATAGTCCGATGGCATGTCGGGGTCTCTTTTGATGTCAGTCGCTTGTGTTCTTGTGCTTTACATTCTAAAACCTGACCTAATCTGAACATTGACCAAAACGCGCCTAAAATCGGAATTACAACGATCAATTGAAAAAGTTGCATTTCGATCAATTTCAACCAAATTGGTTTACACTTGCAATATATAATATATACATCCCCATATCACGTGCCAAGAAAAATGTAACCAACATATACTCTGCGAATTGAAAATGTGCTTAATATATTACAAAGCCTATCTTATTGTTGGATATGTTAATTTCTTCTTAATTAATAAATTAAGAAGAAATTAACATATATAAGCTCAATTAACTTGCACGTACAGAAGAGGACAACAAAGACGATAATTGATTCTCAAATGTTAGATCATTGGTGGATGGCCCCAAGTCATACCCCATCCAGCAGCTAGGCAGAAGCACCTTTGCCACCGCAGAGCCACCACAACCACCGATTAACTTGTCCAGCCCAAAACTCAGGCATTTCCTACACGTGTCGTAACTCTCAGTAGGGCCACACTCCACTACGCCGTACAACGTCTCCAAAACCGTCACCATGACTTCATCAGTCGCATAAAGTTTCGGGGTCAATGCTGGCACGCCTGAACCAGTGGCATCGTCGATGAGGCTGCCCATGACGCTTGCCATGGTCTCGTTGAAGTTGGCTTTTTGGTCTGCTAACTTGGGTCCGCACGAGATGTTATGCCACCATGTCCATGGAGGCTCTTCGTGATCACCGGCTTCGGCCTGCTTGGAGGACAACTGGAGTATGCCTTGGGATGATACGTAGTGCAGCGTGCACTCCTCGTGCCACACAATGGCGCCTATGTGGTTTCTGCAGCGCTGTCGGATCTCTTTTGTGGCGGATTCCACGCATTGTTTGCATATCTATGACGTTCATACGATAAAAGGGTAAACCATGTAATTTTTTTTTAAGGATAAAATGATAAGTTGACCCTTTTTAATGGAGAAATATATGCACGGAAAAGGCTGGACTCAGGGCAGCGCTAATCCTCTATTCCATAATTGTGTTCCACTTCCATGTTACAATTAGCTATATAAATATTAAATTAATGTTAAAAAAATTTTAAAAATTATATTTCTATTATAAACATCTATATGCATATGTGTACAAATTTTTATCTTAAAAATCTTATTATAAAATTTTTAATAATTAAGAGAATGATTTTCGTACAAAATATTACCCTTTTAATTTTTAAAAATTGTATAACATGATTTTTAAGTCAAAAATTTGAACACATATACATATAGTTGTTTTAAATACAAATATAATTTTTAAATTTTTTTAACATTAATTTAGTATTTATATAGCTAATTGGAACACTAAAGTGGAACAAGATTTTGGAACAGAGGATTACTGCTGGGCTCGGGGTGGCTAATCCAGAACAGAATAATGATAATATTACTTGATAATTTTTAATTAAATTTCAACCAATCACAGTGAATGAATTTGCATCGTTATGATAAAGGGTGGTTACTGATAAATTTATTTATTTATTAGTAATATAGGACATCTAATGGGTTGTTTTTTTTTTTACAAATTCCTCTATTTATAAATCAATTATTTGCAGATAATTTGACATATCTGATCATGGTGATTTTGTATAATTAATTTACAAAACACAAGTACAATTTAATATTTAATTTTTTTTTTTCCTTTTGCAATATCCTTTCAATATTTTTTCCCGATTTAGGGTGCAAAATTGAAATTGAAAATTCCGTTTCAGGGTTTGAAGATAATTGAAACTTGTTTTTATTATTGATTTCTAAAATTCGTTATTTAGGATGTAAAATTTACGCAAATTTGGAAATACTGAGTTTAATTAATTTCTTAGAATTTTGAATCAAAACCTCTTAAGACCACAAGTATTTCTCAAGGAATATATGGAGTTATATTTTAACAAACTTGTAAGGAGTTGTGCTAGCCCCCTTTTCAAATCAAGAAGTTTATACCATAAATTTAGTGTAGAAATAATGTACCTGGGGTGGTGTGTCTCGCCAGCAATGGAAGGAAGCCAGAATGTGGTCATCATCACCTAAGCCACCGCTAGAGGAGTGGTGGATCTCAGAGCGGGAAGCCACGGAGACGAGGTCGGAGAAGACACCACGGAGGCCATTCTCAAAGAAGCTGGCGGCACCCGTCGACCGAATCACTTGGTTAGAACAACGGTGGGCAACGAACCCCGAAGAGCTGCTCACACGAGCCAGAGGTGTCACAACGATGAAGAAGAACAAGGATGAGGAGATTACAAGTAGAAAAGTAGAATCAAGGCTTGCCATCAATGGAATTAATTGTTCTCCATCTGATCTGCAGGATGGGTAGGGGGTCAAAGCTTCGATTTGGGGGTGGTAGCTAGGTATCATGAGGAAGATCCAGTTGTTAATTAACTAATGTTCTCATGAACATGCCAAGTGCGAGGAGGAATAATAAAATTCAGTTGTTAATTTGCAGCTAGATCGACGCAGAGGTCGGAAGAAAACGTGCTTGATACGTGGGGGCCGTTCATGAATTCATGTCCATGATGTTACATGTATTTATTCATTTTTATATCCTACATATCGATCGATCTGCAAGTATGTTAATACAGAATATTCATTTAGGTACCTTATTTTATTTTATTTTATTTGTAAAACTAACTTGTAATATATTTCTTTCAAAAGGAAAATAGAAATGAAATGCTTATGATTAATCCAGAAAATCTTTTGTAAAATCCCTACATTGCTCACAATTTACAGCCTTCGTGATGAATCAAAATCCTCCCTATATAACCTTAACATAGAGATAACCAGTACAGTGCACAAACAGGTCCTACAATATTGCCATAAACAAAAACTATAATGAAGAGAATGTGAAACAGAACTGCTAAACAGAGCAATACTGAACTAACCTTGCTTAATTCCTATACAAATAAGCCTTCATCTTGGAATGATTTCAGTAATATCTTCTGTTGCCGTATATCGCGACTCATCATCGTCCAGAAGTTTGTTGTGGGATGAATGGGAGTTGAAATAGTCTGAAGTTGGCAATGAAGTACTACCAGAGCCAGAGGTGAATGTTACACTAGTCGATGTGGCCGTGGAGCTAGTGAGGAAATTGGGAGGCAACGGTTGGGGAAGTGTTACAGATTGACCACTCAATGCAGCCACAACAAATGCCATATTGGGCCGTTTTGCAGCATTATCTTGGATGCACAACAATCCAATCTGAATGCACTTGTTCACTTCTTCACTCGAGTAGTTCTTGCTTAAGCTCGGGTCCACCAGCTCCAAGGGCACTCCATCATTCCAAAAATTCCATGCCTATTCGTTAAAATGAATCAAGATTATTATGCATTCTATTTGGCATTATATATGATGCAAGTCTTAAGTTTAATCCAAACGAATCAAAAGTGCGATAAATTAAACAAGCAAACTTACACGGAACTGTAGAGCCTCTTCATCTTGAGGGCGAGAGAAGAACCTATTCTTTTGACCGCTTACTATCTCAAGAACTATGATTCCAAAGCTGTAGACATCAGACTTCACAGAGAAATGCCCAGCAAATGCATATTCTGGAGCCATATACCCGCTGCGTATTGATATCAGCAATGTTAAATGAAAGAGATATTCATAAGGACGTGTTGATGGATGATAGCTTACAAACGTGTTAGCATTTATTCTTACTATGTTCCAACAATTCTGTTTGTATCGTCTTGAGTTTGATCCACTCCGAAAAGCTTCGCTAAACCAAAATCTGATATTTTTGGGTTCATTCCTTGATCCAGCAATATATTGCTGGATTTCAGATCCCGGTGTATGATCTTAAGACGGGAGTCTTCGTGAAGGTATAGAAGTCCCTTTGCAATTCCAGAGATGATCTTAAATCTTGTTTCCCAGTCCAATGACGCTCGCTTGTCTGGATCTGCAATTGCATTCAACAGAACTCAATCAGCCACATCATTTGTATAAAAAATTAAACTTGTTGGAGATTTTTGAACATTAAATTTTGAAATCTAAATATAAGAGATGTACCAGAAAGAAACTTGTCAAGACTGGAGTTTGGAAGATATTCATACACAAGTATTTTTTCTTTCCCTGATAAACAAAATCCCAATAATTTGACCAAGTTCCGGTGCTGAAGCTTGGCAACCAAAACTACTTCTGTCTTGAACTCTCCAATGCCTTGTCCAGAGGTTTCAGACAGTCTCTTAATAGCAATATCCTGTCCATTTTCCAGTTCTCCCTGTGAAAGTTCCAAAGTCAAAATATAAGATAATCTGTACTTTTGACAACATTTTGTAGAGCATGTACAAATGCAAGAAATGTTACCTTGTAAACAACACCAAATCCACCCTGTCCAAGCTTTTTATCATTGGAGAAGTTATTCGTTGCAGCTCTTATCTTGTTGAAGTCAAATTGCAACGATTCTGCAGAGTTAATCTCATTCATATCTGCTTCTGCAATGTGCAAAAAATGGCTTCCCTTAACGTCTACTCTAATGAAGTAATAATGTGCATATTATCTTACAACATGTCAAACACTTTTTTTTCTATCAAAACTTGCAGTTAACATATTCCACCTAGTCAATACCCAGGGATATATTCTATACTCAATTTGCAGTTGATATATTATTTGGACTCTTTGCATAACTGCTATATAACAACTTTATTACACAAAATGAAGTTTTCTAGATCTCCCTGATTCTTTCTTTTGTTCTTTGATTTAGTGACAGTCAAATAAATCAGCCAAGCAAAGCAAATCGCAAACAATTCAAACCTGGGGAAAGTGTTCAATCATATATTCACTAGCTTTAGAAATTCCAGCTCCAGCTAGCGCTACAAGTTTTCATCCAAGTGCATAAACCACCAAAGTCAACTAAGCAACTGTTCTTTGGTTCTACCAAAACAAAAACCAACTGTTCTTTGGACTTTGGAGGTCATTCATATCCTCTCTATGCCTATACAACTAAAAGCTCAGCGCATAAAAAATTCCACATTAAATGACAACTCAGAGTGTGTTTGGAATACATTATTTTATGCTTTTATAAAGCATTTTATCTTTTTTAATATATTAAAATGTTAAGGGTATGTTTTGGGGATAAACTTTTAAAAAGCATGTTTTTATTTTTTTTAAAGACTAGATAATGTATTTGTTCCCTCCTTTTTTTTTTATAGGGAGTAGATAATTGGGGATCAAACATGTTGTATGCATACCATATAGTGCAGAAGATATATAGTAAGACCTCCAATCGTGTTGTATACTCTCCAGTCTCCACTCCAATTTGACAACAAATTGACTCACAGTAAACACCATTAAATTTGATAGTGAAATAAACTTATTAACAACTTCAATCATTTCAATTTTCATTTCCATTTGTGTCTCCATAGAGCGCGAGTTTTGTTAGAAATAGCTTGACTAGGCTTTGCTTATAGAGGAAAGTTTTAACTTTATGACAACAATAGAATGGGATAATCCAAATTTTTATATGCTGCCAATCTGAAAAATACAATTAGCATGGAGAACTTTTTTAAATCTAGAGGAAAGCTGTAACTTTAGTTGCTAAACTTTTAATCAAAAATATCATACAATAAAATTGTTAGAAATTTCATTTCCTCTACAATAGATAGCATGAACTTTCAACCAAAAAAAAAAACTACACTGAAAAACTAATTTCTACAACATTAATTTTAACTAAATATTTTCTCACAAATTCCATGGAGTGTTGCTAGGATAATTAGATTTTCAAGAATTAAAATTCTTGAATTATAGTTGTCCTGATTAATCTAGTATTTTACGTTTGGGTATCAGAACTATTGTTGTAGGGTGTAGCCGCCATGAGATATTTGGTATGAACGTTGAACAATCAACACATTGTCCCTACAGCCCTAGCCACGTACAAAACTAGTCTTAAATTTCCAACCGCCAATAATAAATGTGTTGACAGCAATGGATCGGCAACACACACCTACTAAAATTAAATTCATATCAAAAACATCCATGAATAACTAAATAGATTAAAATTCGAACATAGTCCAAACTCTGAATATATATAATATATTGTGAGATAAAACTCCATAGAGGCTTCATTTTTCTGATTACACTACTTTTAAGTTGGACCGCAAGTATCCCACTTGATCACTTTTCAGTTCATCTTAATGAATGCATGTAAATTTGTGAATCGGAGTAATTTTGGGTTATTGGTTGAAAAAGTAGCCTTCAATTATTTGGTCATAAAATAAAATTCAATATATTGTAGCTGAAATCAAAATCAATAATGAACTTACTATCAGCTTTCTGGGTTAAAATGTGCTTCTTCCTCCGGTAGACAATGAAACCAATGGCGAGAAGAAGCATGACCAACAATCCTGCAATCCCACCAATAATGCCGGCGATAGACTTGTCATTCTTCTTGCTTCCACCTCCAACCCCTTGGTACCGATCGATTATACATAGTAGTATAACGTTTGGTTAGATTTTAAAATAATAAAGTAGCATTTCAAGAAACAAATGTACGGACTGTATAAGTTTACACCTATTAAATAGTTTGGGGCGGTGCCATAGAACGGGAAGATCTCGTATCGGAGATTACAAGTAGGAAGCAGCACCCTTCCGCCGTCTCTGCCTCCGCAGCACTGCGGAAGCATCCCGATCGCCGCCGTCAAGCACTTGCCACACTCGGCCGCCGCCAAAACAGGGGAGCACTGCGCCAGAGCATAAACCCTAACGCCGCCGCTGAAATTCGCCTCCCTCGTCGCGAACCTGCTCCGGTGGGCGGCGTCCGCCACGGCGGCCTCCGCCACCTCCTCAGCCGTGCGGTTGACCAGCCTATCGAAGCCCGCCACGTCGCCGGTCACGTTCTGGTTGCTTCGGACGGCGATCTTGTAGTAGGGGACGAATTTGGGGGAGAAGGGCTGGGGCGAGTAGCCGAGCGTGCAGAGGTCGTACCAGATGACGCCGGCGATCTGGTCGGGGCAGATGCGGGAGATCATCTGGGAGGCGTTGGCGAGGCAGGTGTGGCAGAGGGGGAGGCTGGCGTCGCCGCGGCAGAAGTAGCCGGAGTAGACCTTGTTGGGGTCGGCGCCGTAGGAGACGGTGAAGTAGTCGGAGAGGGAGGCCTGGGAGGTTAGGTTTTGGAGGGCGGCGGCCGCGTTCAGCTGGTAGACGCCGCCGGAGGTGTAGTTGTCCGAGCATCGGAAGTCGTAGTACTTCTGGGCGGTGGTTGAAGGTAGGAACGAGAACAAGAGAAGAACGAATGTGGCCACAATTTCAAACATAGTGAGTTTCTCTCTGGGTATTATTGATTTCTGTGGAAACCAAAGGACTATTTATGTATGATGATATTTTCTTGACCGGTTTGCGAAAGGGGGTCGTCGGGAGAGCCCTCAGATCAAAGGCTTTTCTAGTGTCCAAAAACTTTTTACAACTTAAACAATGCACATTTTGGCTAGGCCACTCCACTTTGTATTGTCGATATATCATTCTTTACATTGTCCGGCACTATTTCGGGTAATCTACCAAAAATTGCATTAGGTGACAATACTTGAATAAAATAATATTAATTTTTTATACATAATACATTTAATTTTTTACATAACTTGATGTATATGTCGATATTTTATATATATATTTTTTTATCTTTTATCAAGACTTGGGCTCCAAGTATATATTTTCTTATCTATATCTTGATATTTTTTAATATGAGTCCGGTTCAGGTGCGAATGGGCGCACAGGTCTAGGTGCGAAATAAGAAAGAACAAGAGCCGTTGGATCAAGAAAAATCAAAGGCGTTGATCATTTCACCTAAAAGGGGAAAATGGCACAGACGAATTTTTGGCGAATTATTCGCGTATTTTTGAAAAAAACGGTCCAGATTTGTTCATCAATACTGTGGTTTTAACATATTTGTTCATCGGTTTGTGCATATTTGTTCATTAGTTTATGCAGATTTGTTCATTGATAGATGCATATTTGTTTATTGTTATATTCATATTTGTTCATTGGTTTTGGCATATTTGTTCATCAGTAACGTCAATTTGTTCATTGGTTTATGCATATTTGTTCATTGCCTTTTTCATATAATTGTTCATTGCTAGATGCATATTTGTTCACTAGTAACCTCAATTTGTTCATTGCTATATGCATATTTGTTCATTAATAACATCAATTTGTTCATAGCTAAATAAGGCACAAGCACTCCTCTTCGATTTGTTGCTATCTCGTTCTCTTAGCATACACCATATTATTGCAAAGTCAGTTTCTTTATCTATTATCCTTTGCATTCAAGTTTCTACATCAAACTTATCTTATTTTGGTACTATATTGAACAATTCATTCGTATTGACAAGTTAGCCTTAAATCACTTCATTCGTATTATACTTTGCATTCAAGATAGACTTAAAGTACAAAATAAATGCAAAAATACACAAATAGATAGTCCTAAATGTACACGTTGATGGTATTAATAGTCATAAATGTACAAGTTGGGGGCATTGACACATAAACATAAGTTTATTTCAATTCACAAACAAAGGTTAGATCAATGAACAAAAAAGTTATATTAATGAACAAATAGGGTATATCAATGAACAAACAATGGTATACCAATGAACAAAAAAGAGTATATCAAAGAACAAATAATGATATATCAATGAACAAACATGGTTATATGAATGAACAAATAGTAGTATATCAATGAACAAATACTGGTATATCGAAACTATTTATATGTGCATCAAAAACTAGATAGTATTGTGTTCATACTCATAAATAAGGTTAAAAAATAAAACTAAAATTTAAAAAATTTTGAAATCGATGAACAATGTTATCAAAAACTCGATGCACAATGAGTTAGTATTGATGAACAAATGGTGAATATTGATGAACAAATCGCTATTTCTGATGAACAAACTGGGCGCGTCTCATAAAAACTTATTTTTCAAAAAATACGTGAATAATACGGGAAAAATTCGTCCGTGCCGTATTTTATTGAAAAATACGCGAATAATACGGGAAAAATTCGCCAGTGCCGTATTTTATTTTTTTAATGAATGTTTAATCAGGGACGTTGATTTTTTGGAATGAACGAGCGAGATTTATTCTTATTTCTCACACAGGCGCCCATTCGCACAAGACTCTTTCTCTTTTAATATAATAAATTATTCATAAAATCTATAATTATATATTAAAGTTGTATCTTTTCGAGCCACCGGAACGATTCTGGCCCCACCTCATATTTGCAAAATTATTTTTTATTCCTAATATTTTAATTTTTTCCTATTAATTCTTCTTTAACTATTTAAATCTATCTTTAACATCAAACAAATATCTATTTTGTATAACAATATCTTTTGAAAACTTCCTTATACAAATATTTAAAATTAAAGATAACAAATTGAATTTCACTTAGTTGAATTAATCCTAAACATGATCCTAAAAATGAATTCGGAATCACTTCACGCGATATTTAGTATTGAAATCTTCTCACCTTCAATTGGAAGAACACAAAGTACTTCACGTACAATTCTGATTTGAGCTGCCTCTAGGGCTTGCATTCCAACGTTAAAAACAAAAGAACAAAGTGGGACAACACAAGGAAAAAAGCCCGGTCGATCTCTTTAGATGAGCTCTTATTTGTTGGAAAATCTCGATCAAGAGCTCGGTTGAGCTCTTGGTCGCGCTATTCACTACATGCTTTATTGATGCATAGTTTTGACCCCATTCCAATGGGAATTTGGACTTGGAGAGAATAGATGAAATGTAGCTTGTCGAGTTACCTTTCTAAAGACAACAAACTGACTTCACAACAACAAACGTAACTCCTAAACAAAGTGTCACAAGATAGAGATGTCAAAACCACAACTTCAATGTCCGAACTCTTGTCTGGTGGAAAAACTCGGTCATTTTCGATTTCCATTTGCCTAGGAATTTATCTAATGTCTCAAGTGCTTATTCCTTTTGATTCTTTTAGAACTGATCCATGTGACAAGGCTCGATTTCTTGGTTTTTTTTCTTTTGTTAGATGTTTTCACTATAGATTTTTAGTTTTCCTTGGTTGATTAAAGAAGTATTTTGGAGGGATGATGTCTTCAGTTTTATACATTTTATATTTTCCTTGTTTAAGATTTTATTTTTGATATATTGTACGTGTTAGATTTTTTTGGTGAAGTTATCTACCTAATACATTATAAAGTAGAAACCATGTTTATTGAAAAAATTACGTCATGTGGCATTACTTGAATAAAATAATTTCAAGCTTTTTAATAATAACTTGTGTTATTCTTTCTATACATCCAATCTATAACTATATATTAAAGCTATACCTTTTCGAGCTACCGCATTGATTCTGGCCCCACCTTATATTAAAAAATAAATTTTAATTTTTATTAATTTAGCTTTTCCAATTAAATTCCTTTCTATCTATTTATGCAAAAAAATAAATTTCCAATTTTGATTAAAAATAATTAAAATTATGTTATCCTTATTTTTCTATCTATTTATGTAAAAGATTCATCTTAAATCAAATTTTGATAAAACAAAAATAAAAAAAATTCAATATCTGGATAATTACTTGCCTAATTTGAATTTTGATAAAAAAATTACATTATCTTTTCCTTAATTTTATTTTTGTCCTATTCATGTAAATATAGAAGATTTTTTTCTTTAAAAAAATTCAATCTTTATTTATATATTTTTTATTTTCTTATTAATTACCTTTTTAGTATTTTATGTAAAAGTAATTTAAAGAATTGAATTTTTATTATAAAAACTATAAGAATTTAAATTATTTTTCCTTTTTTTTCTATATTTCTATAAGAGTTTTAAAATTGAATGCGTCGTATTAAAGTTATATTTATTTATATTTTTATAAATAAATTATCATTAATCCATCAAAATTACATTAAGCACATCTTAATGATTTTCGCTCTGTCTCACATTATAAAAAATGTGAATGTTTAGATAAATTTTTTCAAATAAATAAGTTGTTTTTAATTTTTATATTAAATTAAAATCATATTCATTACATAAATTAAGTATTATATTCATGTATTCGTGTATGGCACGACGAGTATAAATTAGTTTGTATAATTTATTAGTGTAGATTGACTGCTATTTTAACTATCTAGTATTTTCTCTTTTATTTGACATACCTAGTTTCAATCTTTTTTAATTTAACAACAAATAAACTTATATAAGAAATATTTGTATATGGTTTTAAAAATTCACATGTATTGAGATGGTAGTAATGGGAGTTTAAATTTTTTGTTTTTAATTTTTTTTTCCCAAATTTCTTAGTTTAAAATTGATTTATTTTGATTCCAAACCTACTGAATGCTTGCGTAATAAGAAACCTTGATAATCCGACCAGATCAGTCCAATGTCTGAAATGATAAATTGTAAATGGCGAGTTGACATGATGTTCAAAGGTTTAGGTTTGAAATCTGATACTAATGGTCAAGTATGACTTGAATCTAGTTCACTGAAACCTCATTAGGTTGTGTCAACTAATTTACTATGTCAACTTGTTTTTTGTTTGAGCGGGTAAGAATTAGGAGGTCCTCCTTATGAAGGACGCCCTAGAGTACTTTATATATGAGAAATAAAAGTTATGGGTGATTCAAAATAGGGACCAATGGGAGGCTATGGCCCAACCTATCAATTTTATCGGCCACATCTTTACAATTTTGGTTAACGTGGTTGATACGCAAAGAACCGAAACACACAAGTGAAATCGAGATATCAAAAACCACCATGTCGGAATCCCAAGGGCATTGACTCTGTTTACGAATGGCATTTATGATTGTAAGGTTATCGCCTTCAATTTCTAGATTCCTAATTTTCATGTCTTTGGAGCGTTGTATTCCTTCTCTTAAAGCAAGAGGTTGTAATTTATCCACTGAAACCCACCCATGTTTTGATGTCGCAATGTCAATGACCTCCGCATTAGGCCCTTGAATTACAATGCCAGACGTTGTAGCTCCATTCTACAATTTATACCCATCAATGTTGAATTTATTAAACACAATAGGTGGTTTTTTCTAGGTTTTTTGTTTTTGTTTTCGTCCTCCCTTATTCGGGTTCTTTGTCCTTGGTTCATCATCACACCATAGTTTTGTTGTTTCCTAGACTGGGATTTGCATTTTAATGTATTGAGCCAAATCTGTAATGAAATCGTTTGGTACTTGTTGAAAAACTAGGCTGTTTCACTAGTGTCCAATACCCCACCAAAACAGCTAGTTCAATGAACTCTTTAGCATTTACTTATTGTCGTATCTCACTAATAATCCAACCAGGTGACTTGTTCCTTATATCTAGTTGTTTTAGGATATGATTAAATTTAGGATTAACTTTTTGACAAATCTCATGTGTATGAGGGCATTTGATAAGTGGCCAATGTCCTTGAAGGAATAGTGGCACAAAATACATCCCCCAGGATTGGGACATGGTTTGCCCGAAGTGGGGACTTAGTTGGTAGTCCATTGTTATCTATTTTCCATAGGAAATTTTTGACTTTTGGAAATGTATCAAGTTTTCATACCAAATGGTTAACATTAAGGTTATAGTTACTTATGTTTATAATATGGTCTATAGTAGAATTAGTAGAGAACCATCCATTTTTACTAGGCGTCGAATGCAATTGGTCTTTGATGTCATTATTTAGGATGATTATATCAATAATTTTGTTGACTATTTCAAGTGGTAATTATTTTTTGAGAGCATGCGTGTTCCATTTTTTATTTTATTTTTCCATCTTCAAAGAAATTAGCCACTTTAGTCTCCAAATTGTTTATATTTGCATTACTGGCAAAATTTAATAGTGGTTTAGACATAATCCACCTGTCTGACTAGAATTTTATAGTTTTTTCATCACTCGCCTGCCAAATGAGTCCTTTATCAAAAAGTGGTTTTAGTTTGATTTAAGTTTCTCCATTGCCACGAGGTGGTAGATTTTATTTTGTATGAGAAAATATCATTGTTCCTCATATAATTTTCTTTAATTATGCACACTCAAAAATTGTGTGGTTCTGCTAGAATTTTCCAAAGTTTCATTAATTTGCAACGCTTTGTTCATCTGGTCTGATTTTCAGATTCCGAGGCCTCCATGTGTCTTTGGTTTACGAATTTTATCTCATATTGTGTCAACTTGTTGTGTTGAATCAATTATTTATTTCACATATATGATATTATTTATATTAAATACTATAAATTATGTATAAAGATAATATTTCATTATGAATAAATGTTGACATTTTATTATTAATTTTAGTATGAATGTCTATTTGACAATTTTTTAAAATTTTAAATAGTCATAAGAGATAAAAAAATGCTTTTGATCATTGGGTCTAGGGATGGCAATTAATGGGGTGGGTTTGGGCAGGAATAGCTTCCCCGTCTCCATCCCAATTTAGAATTTTGATCCCTGACCTTTTCCCCAATCCCCGCCGGGGATTGAAAATTGTCTTCGTATCAATCGAGAATTCCCCATCCTCATTTATTTTCCCCTTTTAGGACCTCATGAATTTTCTTGTTTGGCTTCCCATAAAAAATCACAAATTCTGTAATTATCTTCTTGCAAAATAAAATTTTCTATTATAATTACAACTTCAACAAAATGAAAGACAAAATAAATTAATTTAATAAACGTAATTTTTCAATATTAAATTATCTTAAATATATAGATTTTCTCCAAAAGATTTCTCAGCAGGATTCCCCACGAGTGTCCCTAAGCAGTTTGCGATCAGGGCGGGGTGGGGCTCGAACCTCTATCCCTGTGTCCCTATCCCGGTACCCATGTGAGAAATTAATTTTCACTTCTTCTCCAACCCCATACATACATGTTTAAAACTGCATCGCCATCCCCACGACGTGGAATCCACATAAAAATGAGGAATTCCTGCCCCATTATCATATTTAGTTGGGTCGACTCAAATACGCACAACATTTATAACGACCCAACTCGATTAACTTATAAAATCTAGCAATCTGATAACTCATATCTATTTCTATTCAAAACAAATTCGCCCTATGCATTTGACAAGTCTAGTAGTCATTATCTGATGGGCGATTGGGAAAAAATATCCCTCTCTTATTCGCTTTTGGTTGTAAACTTGTATGTATGAATATTACGTGAGTGATGCAAATAAATACCCGAGCTGAGAGGTAAGCTTAATACACCACATTTTTTCATGTTTTTCTATAATTTTCTTTCCTAGTTAGTTGCGTAATTATAATTTTGCATGAAAGTTTAAGGTGTGAAGTATTTATAATTGTTTAAATGAGGAATACGTATTGTTCAATAGTGTGATGTCAAATGAGTGGACCTAGTGACCCCAATAGTTATAGCTCATCTGCTAATCCGTTTTGTAACATTATCAAATTCTATGGTATGGATGTTTTCTTTTATTCTTTCTAGCTTTCTATTTGAATGTTCTAGAGAGTTTTACTTTAACAATATGCTATGATCTATAATAATATTGTTGATCTATATTTTAATGTTAAATCGATGTTTTGAAATTGAAGTTTTTCTCCTTTAAATCAACTAGCTTGTGTGCTTTTATTCAGGAAGCTTACTTAAGAGTTGGGACTGTTCCCAAGGCAGCGAAAACAAGATAAATACAAGTAAATAAACAGAATGGGATGCAGTTCCTTTATAGAGGAACCCCACTACAACCAACTAGTTGTATGAGTAAACATCTACTTCCGTTTGGAGAGTTTCGAATGACTTCCTTATTTTATTGATTGTTCCATTAGCTACTACAAGACAAAGTTCAAACTTCTTTTTTCCTAACAGTCTCCAAACTTTAGGAACACAAATGAACTTTCTCGACCTAAAACCGTCCCAACAATTTCCCCATTTTTGATGATAACAAATCCATTTCAAAAGGCAAGTATTTCAATGCATTTAATGAGTAGGAGATGCATCAGAGTTCCCAAAAAAAATCAAGTGCAATGCATGTGTGTGATAAGTTTTTAGGGAATTCCACTTCTATAACAAGGTTGTTTTAACTAGGCATTTTTGGCAATCAGTTCCCCCTTAGCAAAAGAATTTCCAAGATAAATTAAACATTCATCTCTCAGAATTTATCCTTCCCCTTTTGGCATCATCGAAAAGGGAAATGCAATAAATAAGAAAACAATTAGAACACACATTCAAACCAAAAGGCCATTCATTACTTAGGCAAAAGTCTCTACAATATGGAACATGTTACAATTGGGGGAGGAGAGATATGGAAAGGGAACAAAAGTGACAAAATCATGGGAGTTGAGCTTTGAGAAGGTCCTTAACTTCGACCAGAACCTCCAGAATGCGATCACTAGTGATGGCGAGGTGGTGAAGTAAAGAGTTATTCCCAACCTTTGCTTCAGCTGCAGGTAAGTGTGCCGTTGGTCATTCCATTAGAGCCTCAGAATGCCACAATTTTTGAATCACAATCAGGTCCAGTTCCTAACCGAGTTCCAATTCTTCCCTGGAGTCATCATAGAGCCCTTCGTTGAAACGGAGCTTCTTCACCAAAGCAACGTAGGGAAGAGAGTGGGAAGGCATGCCCATGCACTTCTCCATGTGCCCAAGGATAATTCTGGGTATATTAATAGGCTTGTGGTGGAGGAAGAATTCGAGGAGGATGGCATCTTGGATGTTTAGTTGGTTCCTCTTCTCCTACAGTGGGGTCATAACCTTGATGATGAACTGGTGAGCCAGCTTCACGATCAAGGAGAGGTTGTGAGTGGCGAGACCCTTGGTGGGAACACGGCCGTCAAACACATGATGAAGGATCTCATCCTTGTTGAAGATGTCCCAGTTCTTCACAAGAAGGGAGTCCAACCCTTCATCGGGAACACTCAAAAGGCGGCAGATGTTGGTCTTCGTGAAGATGAACTCATCACCCTTGAGGGAGAGAGTTCTCTTCATGTTGTCCTAAGAGATGGCAAAGAAGGAGTAGAAGAGTCAAACCTGGTCAAGGTCAATGGTGGCAGGCTCACAGCAGAGCTGTTAAATTTTTTAGCCTTGATGAGTTCACACAACTCACCAATGAAATCATCTTAGTAAGTTGATAGTTGTATAAGAGAGAAACAAAACATTTTGTAAGCTCATTCAATAAGTTGATAGTTGTATAAGGATAGCCTTGTTGTTTAATTTGAATAGCAATTCCTACTATCCTTGTTCATTTTTTGTTCATTGTTATTCTCTGTTCAATTTAAGATTCTTAGTTACAAAAACTATAGCATTGATATCATATTCGTGATCATAGCAAGAAATCATGTATAGCAGAAACTCTAGCTTAGTTTGTTTTGAAGGAGGCAACGTTATGTGAGATGGAAGTTGTTCTCGCAATAGATCAATCATTTGTTCAAGGACAAGATGGAAAAGCTCAATAAGAAGTTGAGTTCTAGACTTGCAAATATGTTTGTGGTGATTCAGTTGATATTAGATCAAGGAGCATTCACCTCCAATGCTTGAAGTAATTAGAATTTAATTCCTCTAGTGCAGAATCTAGATTATGATGTAATAACTCAAGTACCTGTGGAAGAAGGTGTGAGAAATTGTCCAGGTAATTGCAATCTTGGATATTCTAGTCTAACAAGATTAGAAGAGATTGATTTTCCTAGATTTGGCGGAGATAAGGTGAAAGATTGGCTTTTCAAAAGTGAGCAATTGTTTCTAATTGATCGTACACCAAAAGATCTAAAGGTTAACCTAGCATCAATTCAATTTGATGATCATGCTGCTAGTTGGCACCAATCTTTAGTGCAATCAGAGGATAATGAGGGGGTGGGGGTTTAATATAGATTGGCTTAGTTTTAAGGCATTACTACTTGAAAGATTTGGTGATATAATAGACAATCCAATTGCTGAATTAAAAATTTTTACAAGAAATTGATGGTATTATGGACTATCATAGTAAGTTTGAGATGTTAAGAACAATGGTAAGGCTATACGAGGAATACCTAGTTAGTCATTACTTAGTTGGATTAAGGGATGACACTCATATGCATGTCTGGATGTTTCAACCACAATTTATAAGACAATGCTTTATGTTAGGGAAATTATATGAATTTGAACTTCGTAAGAAAATTTTTGGTGCTAGTAATTTGGGTGGATTAAGGAGTGTTGGGAATGGTATTCATAATAAACCATATTAGCTCTTAAGAAAGATGAGGGTAATGTTGCTAGACCATTTGTTATGCCTAGGAATCCTAATGCTCAAAATGGAGTTGAAGGGAATGGAGTATCTAAAAGGTCTTTATCTATTGAATAATTGAATAAAAGGAGAGCTAAAGATCTTTTCTAATTTTGTGATAAGAAGTATACCTTAGGACATTATGTCAAGCACAAGAAACCCCTGTTGTACATAATAGAGTTGGCGGAAGCCAATCAAGAAGAACTAGAGGAAGATGAGTTGATAGAGCATGAACAAGGAAGAGGACAAAATCCAAAGTTTAGTGAAAGCTATAGTAAGGATTTCTAATTTTAAATTATGAGAGTGAAGGATTTTGTTGAAAAAATGCCTTGTTTGTTCTGATTGATTCAGGAAGTACACAAAATTTCATAGATAAGATTGTAGCTGAGAATTAGGATGCAAATGATTTCTCATGGATTATCTAAACTAGTTGTGTTTCATGAAAGCACCTTGAATGTGTTTACTAAAATAAAAGTCTTTGAGTGGAGTTTTTAGAGCATTCCTTTCAAAGATGAGCTAATGGTGATTCCTTTGGGATGTTGTGACATTGTTTTGGGAATCTAGGGTTTGGAAACATTAGGACCAATCAAATGGGATTTTAAATAGCTATCTTTGGAATTCAAGGTGAATTAGAGGAAAATGGTGTCACAACGTATTACTCTAGGTTCCATAAGAGAAGTCAAGGCTAAGCAACTTAACAAGCTGAATGAAAAAATGTGCAATTGGCAATGATTTGTGTAGGATCGTAGATCTGAGTTAGTTCAAACAGTCGGGAATTGTTACTTTGACAGTTCAATTACGCAACGAAAAAGTAAATGCAGAATATAAGTGATAGAAACTTAAGAACACGATTCCTTATAGAGGAACCCCATTTCAACCAACAAGTTGAATGGGTAAACCTCTACCTCCCTTGGAGGAATTTGAATGATAGGTTTATATAAATCGTAATTCCTTAGTTACAAGATGTAGATCCGAACTCTCTATTACTAGCAATCACCAAATCCAAGCAATACTAACGAGTCTACCTATCTAGTTCCTATGAATACCACAACAATTTAAACAAAGCAACCAAACCTCACAACTTCTTGTTGTAATTCCCTTTAGCACCAGAACTGACTCCTACGATGATGTCAAGCTCACGCACTTGCCATCATCGAGATTTCGGACCTTTTTCTTCTTGTTGAAATTTTCCTTGTTGCTTTTGATCACTCTTAGTTTTTCGTAGCTCTCGAGTGGGTACTGTTCATGCGGCGGTTGATCTGTTTGACCTAGCTTAATTGCTTTCTTCTTATTAGTGATGGGCCTTTTGCAAATTACTCTTCTATCCTTTTTCACTTGGGGCGCAAGTCATAGCTCTTAATGACTAGTGCACCCTTCAAAGCTATTTCCTCTTTAAGATGCATTTTCCTTTTTTCACTTGCTGCCCAAGTTTGTTCCACAAAGACCATTGTATCCTTCTGATGTGCCACACACGCAAGAACTGCTTCCAGGGTGTTATGCATTGTTTCCCTCGTAATTCTTGTGTGACTTTATATAACCTGAAACACTTATATGAAAGTTTAATTCCCAATGGTGTTTCTTATCATCAAAACTAATGGAGAGAATCATTTTTATGATGTTTGTTCCTAACATTGTTCCAACAATTTGTTTGTAAGAGGTGGGGATTAAAGGAGAGTTATGCTTAGTAGAGAAGTTTAAGGAACAAGGAAGTGTAACAATTAAGATTGATAGGTTTTTTTTTTCTAAAATTGATGATGTATTTCAAAAGCTAAAGCATTTACCTCCATTTAGGAAATGACATTATTACAAAATTCCTATAATGGAAGGGTCTAATGAAATCAACTATAGGCCTTACAAATGGACAATGTATCAAAAAAATTAAATTGATGGAAATTGTGTGTAGATTATATGGGGTTGAATGTAATAACAATCAATGGTACATTCTGATGCAGCCAAAACTAACCCGCAAGCGAACGGGATCAATCGTAGTACCTTAAGTGTCGATCCCACAAGGACCAATGTAATACCAATTGTACTCTACTAGTAAATTAGGCAAAAAATATAAAGAATAAGAGAAATCTATATCTAGGTAACAACTAATAAAGCAAATAAAGAGGATAAAAACTATGAGATAGATGTGTCTAAGGTTAAGGATCACCACAACAATGTTTCAATAAATAAAATTATACTCTACCTGAATTTATTTGAAGGACCAACTATCTAAAGTAAACACTAACTCCTCTGGACGATAAGTATATGTACATAAACTGAACTAACAATTGTTGTCGCGTAAAGCAAGTCTAATTTAGATCCTTAAAGCTCTTTAGAGACTAGGGATAAACAATCCTAGCATTCGTTGTCGCGTTCCGCTAGAATCATTCAAATCCTAGAACTACTACGATAGTTAAAAATCACACAAGAGAAATTAAATTGATGTCGCATAGATAACTCTCAAGTTCAATACCTAGGGATCTAAAAAGAACCAATTTTAGTCCTCAACTTATCAGTATCCTATTATTGTTATCTCCTGTCGGTCTCACACCCTAATAGGAATCCTATATGCAAAAGTAATTAGGGCATAACACAACCTAGGATTGAAATAAATATATTTCAATTCAGACGAAAAATATAACTTTAATTAAATACACATTAAATGGATCACCAAAACCCTAGAACTAGGAATTTAGTCAAGCATAATTGAAGACATAATCACAATATATAATCTAGCCAAGAATTATTCAATACAATCAACACTACTAGAAAACGCGCATATAGCCAGGAAATTATAGCCAGGAATATCTGGTGTGGGTATGTTTGTGGGTAACTGCCACAACATCCCCCACAAATCTCAAATTTTCTAGCTGTTTACCCATGAAATTCACGGTTGGCGCTACATTTGGGGGAATATTGTCGCGAAATATACACACAGCTAAATTCGATTCTAAGTTTGTGGCCATATAGCCATGAAAATAGCTTGTGTCTATAGTTACTGGAATATTGACGCGAATATATTACAAATCTAAATTCGGTTCTAAATTTATGCGAAATTTGTCGCAAAATAATCATGCTGCTGAGTTCGATTCTATGTTTGTGGCCATGTAGTCATGAAAATACGGGTTGTGGCTATAGTTGCGGCTATATTGACGCGAATATATTACGAAGCTAAATCCGGTTCTAAATTTGTGGGAAAATTGTCGCGAAATAATCACGCAGCTAAATTCGATTCTAAGTTTGTGGCCATATAGCCATGAAAATATGGGTTGCGGCTATAGTTGCGGCCATATTGTCGCGATTGACTTACGTAGCTAGATTTGGTTCTAAGTTTGTGGCCAATATGACACAAATGAGTTTTTATTAATTATGGATAGAAAAGTTCTTCATTTTTCTTGTCTAACTTCGTTTGTTTGGAAAAATCTACAAAAATAGTCACGAAATTAGCCACGAGTTCTTCATTTCGTGAGAAATCTACATAAACAACCCACAAGACTAGCCACGAGTTCTTAAGATTAGCCACGAGTTCTTCATTTCGTCTACAGAAACAACCACAAGACTAGCCACGAGTTCTTGAGATTAGCCACGAGTTCTTCATTTCAAATGAATTTCTATTCTAGATATATATATACAAGTGAAAAGGGAAGGTTGAAAAAAATGGGAGATTGCTATCTCCAAGAGTAGAGTCTAACCGATTCATTCCCTTAACATTTCAAATGAATTTCTACACTAATGGCACCACGTTGGATAGAGTCCAACCGATTCATTCCCTTAACATTCAATTTCGGATATTGACTATGAGAATTTGATTAGGGTTGGGGGTTTGAGTTGGGGGAATTTGGAAGGACAAAATTCACTATAAATTAAGCTGTGTTTTGAATAGAAATCCATATCAAACTCAATTTAACCCTCAAATTCGGGATTTAGGGATCGGGATTAGTCAGTTTCGATCGGTTGTTGCCCAGAAGACACCATCGCCGAATTTGGGTTCCATTCGCCGTTGCGCAGGTGCGGCAGTGGTGGTATCGGCGACTGGGGGTTGGCGTCCCGGTGGATCGGCCTCGTCCGCCTGCCCGCCTGCCATGTTCCGCAGCCACTGGTTCCTACTAAAATACAAAAATAGCCACAAGATTAGCCACGAGTTCTTGAAATTAGCCATGAGTTCTTCATTTCATGAGAAACCTACAAAAATAGCCACAAGATTAGCCACGAGTTCTTATTTTCATTCCTAACAAATGAATCTCCGTTACATATATATAAGTGAAAAGGGAAGGTTGTAAAAAAATGGGAGATTGTTATTCCCAAGATTAGAACCCACAACCTCACACAACCCAATCCCAAAGACACTCAAACCAGTTGAACTAACCACTCTTTCAAACTTATAAGGGAAAGAGTTGTATTTAATTTCTCCCTAAACCCTAAACCCTAATCACTAAACCCTAAACCCTAAACCCAAAACCCAAAAAAACCATAAGAACTATGGTTTTTTTATTATTATAATACGATAAATGTAACCATGAATAAGATGTAACACCCCTTCTTAACATCGGGGCGTTACTTGGTAGTTGACCCTCTCGGGCACTACCAAAACTAGTTTGACAACTAAAACATCTGGACCTTGCAACTCGGGCACAACGAGAAAACGAATTTAAATCATCCAACTATCATTTATTAAAACATATCTGTACAATGTCATGCAACAACTGAAACAAATCATAAACAACCTGACAACCACATAAGCCAGCAAAAGAAAAAAAACTTCCAAAACCGTAACTAAAGACTAAACCAGAACACCCAAACCACTCTAGCACCTAATGACACACACGTCAACGATCCACTGCAACATCCTGCCTAGGCTCCAACACGGGACCTGCAGAGGTACCTGGAACTGAAAAAAAAAATAAAGGTCCCTGAGGGGTCAGCTACTATTCTAGACAAGCTAGATAACAAGCGGCAAAAGTAAGACGTTTGAAAACAATAATTACCCAACAACTTAACCTGCAACAAGTGAATAGAACAAAACATTTCCAATACACATGCTAACAAAATAACAACGACACAAGTAAAGCATTTGAGAACAATAACTAACAATTCGACATTCAACAAGTGAAAGGAAACACAACGAAGCCAATAGTTCATCAAACATACCAACAATCTGAATGACAAGAGACAAAAGTGAAGCGTTTGAAACAATAACCAAGAACTCAACATTCAACAGGTGAAAGGAAACACAACGAACAAACAATTCATCAAACATACCAACAATTCACAAGCCAGAACCAACCAAGCAACCACATACAAACACAAGCAAAAGTCATTCACAAACCTATTTGGAAATGCAATTCCTCCTCCCACCGACCACCATTGCATTTCCATCTACGACGCTAACTCACCTGCGCCCGAGTGCAGAGGCAGGCCCTCTCACTTTTCATATACATCATTCTTCCAACCCCTGGTCAAGCCTCCACTGGAGCACTTGCCAAAAACAAGCAATCAATTTTATTTTTTTTGAAGGGGCCCGGCCGACACACGACCATGGCTAGACGCCTCTCCGCCATCGACAATCATCACACATGATCGTGCCGGTTACGCTGCCAGCACAGAGAAAATGATACCATTTCTTTTACGAGAAAACGTTTAAAATGGAAAGCACGTCACATCATACAACATCATACAATAAAACATTTCGTAAGAAAACATATATTCGAGACTAGTTCCCAAAACCAATCTCACAATCACGGCATGAAATCTACCAATACTAGAATAGAGTCGGGCAAGTCGAAAACGACTTACCTCGAAGGCGATCCTCGGATGAAGTAAGAAAACGCGACGATACTAGAGACCTACGAATCGTAATATTCCCGGTTAACCGACTAACCGCGAGAAACAACTTTTCGTGTCTAGGTAGGCATAACTATAGTGGCCTCATTAAGTTGTGAACTACCATAAAGACATGGTATCCAAGCAAGTGCAAATTGAATTGGTTCTAATATTTTTAATCAATATTAACGCAACAAGCTTAAGGACCAACGTCCACCACTTTCCTACATACTAAGATTTCCAAAACATAAATTCAAAACAAAACCTTCTGAAACAAAGGAGGACAAGTCCGAAAGCAAACGAGTACTACCATGCAATAAAAGGTCGAGATTAACATACAAATTATTCAAAAACCCTAACTACAACTCACATTCTACAAAGGATGATTCCAAACGAGTTCAAACTCCCAAAAGATTTCATTCACATAACACACAAACACCAATATCTCAAACAAGCGTTACTCAACCTTATTCTCGGGTCAAATTACGACTTGAAGTTCATGTCATAAAAAGAACATAATTAGTCTTCTACACCATTCAAACAAAATTCCAATACAACCATCCGAACTCATTCAAGCCCTAAAAGAATGGAACTAATTTTACACCATACCAACCAAAAATTCTAAGCAATAATAATTCAATGAAGTACCTAAACCAAAACAAGTGCAAGATCCCATTTGACAATTTAGAACACAAGATGCCAAGGACTATAAGTATGAGCATTAATTGTTGTCATAAGGAAACAAAATTACACTCGGTTCGATTGATCGGTCACATATGCAGATTACACGGTAGAAGCAGAATCAAAACAACTAAAACAACACATAAATATTGACAAAGCAAAACCAACGAAAACAAGGATCCGACGAGAACAAGGGTATCCGACCTTACAAGGCTCGAATTCGAACAATTCTTTGGATAGCGGTGGGATCTTCTCGAATGGAGGTGCGTTGGGACAAGATCTAAGGTGGCTTCGAGATCTGCGGCGGCGTTGTTGGTTCAAGGTCGGATCGCCAACGGATGGAGGCGGGTCAAATAGAGATGGTGCGACGAGATTTAGGGCGGCGATGACACTACTGAGGGGTCGACGCGGCGCAACGGCTTGGAGAGAGAGGACAACACTGCAAGCTCGTTGTGCGACAAAGACTGAGACCGGCGACGTGCACTGGTCATCGAGGCAAAGGAGAGACGAGACGAGGCGGCCGACAGGTTCGTGGTCCGTTCGTCGACTGCACTACCATCAAACCTCGATCTCAGGAAGGGAAAACAAGGAGAAGAAGGGAACAAAAGCGGAGAGGAGAAGGGGGAACAAGGAGACAACAGGAGGCGGTGGAGCCTTACCAGCGATGACGGGGATTGGCGAGGAAAAGGTGGCAAGGACTCGTAGCGGGGTTCTCGGCGACGGCGATGGCACGATTTTGAATAAGGTCCAAGCCTGGACCGAGATTTCCGATAGCGCGAGGGGAAGGGGCGATTCAACGTTGTGTTGGAAGGGAGGGTCGACCGGCGGAGATGCACAAGGTGGCTCTGGATCTTCCTTTGTGATTTTTTTTAGGAGCGGCGTAGAAGTTACAGGAGAAAGATAGAAAGGAAAATAGGGCAAGAGAGGAAAGGAGCTGAGGGAATGAAAACGGGTTTGGGTTCGGGTCACCAACAAGCATTGGGCTTTTTGGCCCAACACAACAAAGAAAGGTAGATTTTGAATAAAAAGGTAAGAGTTTGAACGGAATTAAATTATCTAGCTTACAAAGGAAATCCAGGTCTTACATACTACCCCCGTTAAGGAAAGTTTCGTCCCGAAACTTCCGTAACTATTGTGGAAACTAACAAAGGTTCCTGGGGTTTCACAATCTCTCCCTCTCAAAGAGGGTTCGTCCTCGAATCGAAATTGTTGACAACAACTAAAACATAACATGTGACCAGAATAACGCATACCAAACTACTATACTCATGAAGAAAGACAAACAATCCATACAAATGTCAAAATAGAATCAAGCAAACGAATCACATGCTTAGCAACACTAAGTCATAACAACCATCACGCCTACTATCAAGCGACCTCTAAAATCTACTCTCAAAGGCCTCTAGTAACCCGAGTACAATTCGGGGTAGTTCTCTCTCATCCTATCCTCGGTCTCCCAAGTGGCCTCCTCGACACCTCGCCTAGACCACTGAATCGACACCAACTGAATCTCCTTGTTTCGCAGCTTCTTCGTACGCCTATCCAGAATCGCTATCGGTTGCTCTCTGAAGGTATGATCGGGCTCAGCCTCTAACTCTTCATAGTGGAGCGTGTGACTGTGATCTGAAACGTATTGTCTTAGCCGTGACATGTGAAAGACAAGGTGAACTCCATCTAAGGCGGGTGGTAATGCCAGTCTGTAGGCTACCTCACCCACTCTTTCCAGTATCTCGAACAACCAATGTAGCAGGGCTCAACTTCCCCTTCACCCCAAATCTCCTCACACCACGAGTGGGCGACACTTTCAACCAGACTTGTGCCCCTATCTCAAACTGTAGTGGTCGACATCGCTTGTCTGCGTAGGATTTCTGGCGGCATTGTGCAGGTAGCATATGCTCGTAAATCAAGGTCACCTTCCCAATCGTCTCCTCTACCATTTGTGGTCTCTCTCCTATAACATTTGACGTTCTTCCCAACACAACGGTGTCTTGCACTTGCGGCCATACAAAGTCTCATACGGAACCATCTGAATCGAGGAGTGTCAATTATTGTTGTAGGCAAACTTCACCAATGCTAGGTGATCAGACCAATGTCCTCCCCTCTCAAGAACACATGACTTCAACATGTCCTCTAGAGCCTGAATTGTCCTTTCCGACTGGTCATCTGACTGCGGGTGGTAAGCAGTCGTGAAGTGCAATCTCGTTCCAAGTGCTTTATGCACTTATTGCCAAAATCTGGAAATGAAACGCCCATCACGATCTGACACAATCGTCTTGGGCACACCATGAAGTCTAATTATTTGATTTAGGAATAACTCTACTAACTTGTTCACTAGCACAGTCTCCTGAATAGGCAATAAACGAGCAAGCCTTGTCAACCTATCCACTACAACCCAGATGGCATCATGTCCCTTGCTGTTCCGTAGTCCAGTGACAAAATCCATGGAAATGTTCTCGCACTTTCACTCTGGAATAGGGAGTGATTGGAGTATACTCGGCCTCTGGTGCTCGATCCTCACCTGCTGACAATCCTGACACTTACCCACAAATCGCGCTACAACTGGCTTCATTCCATCCCAACAGTAATACTTTCGTAGATCTTGTACATCTTACTCGCTCTAGGGTTAATCGAGTAAGGTGTAGTATGGGCTTCTTGCAAAATCTTTTGTCTCAACTCTGCATCCCAAGGCGCACAAATTCGGCTGCGCAAACTCAAGATATCATCTTCTCTTTCTACAAAAATCAGGTGCTTCTCCACAGCTCAACTTATGCTTCAGATCTAGAATCATTGGACATACTTCCCGTTTCAGGCTCACTTCTTCCAGCAAAGTCGATTGACACTCCAAGATACTCAATCTACGCTGATAATGTTGAATCTGTACCTCAATTTCGTACCTCATCAGCTCTCTCTACAACTCTGGTTGAGCAGTCAAAAGAGCCAACATACGCTCATGAGACGTCTTCCTACTAAGGGCATCGATGACTACATTCGCCTTTCATGGGTGGTAAAGGATCTCCAAGACGTAGTCCTTTAGCAACTTGAGTCATCTCCGTAGTCTCACCCTTAATTTTCTTTGAGTGAAGATGTACTTGGAACTTTTATGATCTGTCATCCCTTGCATGTACTCCCATAGAAGTAATGACGCCAAAATTTCAAGGCATGTAACCACTGCCAACTCCAAAACATGAGTAAGGTAATTTTACTCATTCGGCTTCAACTGTCTCGACGCATAAGCAATCACCTTATCCCTTTGTATCAACACACATCCTAAGCCTACCTTGGAGGCATCACTATAGATCACAAGGTCCTCATTCCCCTGAGAAAGAGCAAGTATAGGAGCTTAAGTCAACCTCATCTTCAGCTCATCGAAGCTTCTCTTGCAGGCCTCATTCCACTCAAAACGAGTGGTCTTTTTTAGTAGGTTGGCAAGTAGTTGGGCTATACGGGAGAAACCTTCCACGAACCTTTGATATTACCCTGCTAAAACTAGGAAGCTCCGCACCTCCTTCACATTCCTTGGGTTTCCCAAGCCTTCATGGCCTCCATCTTCACAAGGTCCCTCATAACTCCCTTAGCGGACACCAAATGTCCTAGAAAAGTGACTTCTAGCAGCCCGAACTAGCACTTGACAACTTAGCAAACAGTCGGTGTTCCCTTAACACTCCTATCAACAGTTTGAGATGCTCATCGTGCTCCTACTCATCCCTGGAGTAAAACAGGATGTCATCGAAGTAAACCACCACAAATCCGTCCAAGAAAACTATAAACATTTAGTTTACCATCTCCATGAACACTTCGGGTGTATTGTTCAATCCGAGTGGCATCACAACAAACTCATAATGCTCATATCTTACTCGAAAAGTCGTCTTGGAATATCCCCCAAGGTGATACGCTGGGATGTACATATCCCTTCTCCAACATCTCTTCCAACGGTGCCTTTAACTCTTACATTTCCATCGGAGCCATGCGTTATGGAGCCCTCGAGATCGATCTCGTCTCTCGCTCTAGATCAACACTGAAATAAACCTCCCTTTGAGGTGACAAGCCCGGTAATTCGTTTGGAAAACATCCTCAAACTCACAGACTACAAGTATATCCTGAAGGTGGGGTCCCTCCTTGTCCCCTTGCAGGACATAGCACCAATACCCTGCACCCCCATCACTAAGAAACTTGGCTGCTATTGTCATACTAATCACTGGTCTCGGCCCAACGTGCTCCAACTCCTGACTCACCTGTATAGTCCCGTTATCCGCGGACACCGTGATTGCACCCTTATGTATAACGAACACTACTTTATAACATCTCATTCAATCCATTCCCAAAATCATGTCGTCGTTTGGGGACAACTGCATTACTATAAAAATATGAATACCAGTCTCTATCTCCTATTCTGACGAGGTACTACAAAAACTCTCTCTATTTCCGCTTACCTTAATATCATCTGGTAAACTTGTAACAGCCGGCACATGTAAGACATTGACCCTCCTCATCTCGAACACTCGAGGCTGGTTAACTGTCAAGGCGATGACTCATGTACCCCGCCATGAATTCTGTTCCGATGTCTGCTGAGTCTGTTGTGGTAGACGATGAGTTCCCTGGTTCACAGTCCCTGGCGAAGATCCCTGAGAAGGTACATCTACCCTATAATATTGGCGTAGAAGGTCGGGCTTCCCGTAGATTAAGCAGTTTCGAACTAGCTTCAGACATTGACTCCTAACGTGATCATTGCCTCCACAGTTGAAGCACTGTGGCAAACCCCTAGTAGATTGGCCTTGCTGAACTGATCCTGATGATCCTGTGACTGAGAACAAGACCGGTTTTGCTGAAACAAACCTAGTTGATTATCCCTCTTCGAACATAACATTTGTATGACGGTCCTGGCTCAAAATCCTACCAATCGAAAGTACCCTCTTATGGTAAACTCTGCACCAGAGACATCTTCTTCTCCTCTAGCGCCTGAATAGAATTCCGATATCGTCACCATTTTACTCAGCCATTGCTTTATACCTATACCCGGGGCCCTAGTGAAGTTTGGCACCCCGGTCTTCTTGAAGTCCGTGAGCCACTTATCAGGTTGGGCTCGCGGCACTGCCTCGATGGCTCTACCACGCAATCAACTACTTCTGGTCTCTCTACTTCTAGTAGCCCTCCTTATTGAGCAGCTCCAACAGTATTCTGGCCTAGTGCCCTCATCTCAGCCCTTTGAAATCCAACAACATCATTATGATCAAATACAACTCTAGTGCCCAACAGATTCTATAGCATCTCTACAAGTGTGGCTCGAAGCCCAGAATCCATCTCTTGTGATAAACCAACTTGCGCTGCATTGACTCTACAATGGGTCCCATTAGCTGGGGGCCTTACTCCAGCAATAGACTCGCTAGCATCCTAATGGTCATCAACAGCCAAACCATCACTCTCAGCAACTTCTACCTAAGGAGGAGCGTTTTGATGCTTCACTAGCTCATCAACAACAGAGTCTCTCCTCTGGTTTGTAGGGCAATCTTTCCAGGAATTGCTACAGTCAAAACTTTAAACTTAACTAAAAGTTAAGGATTTACTTACCATTCTACGTGAGGTCCTTCGGCGGATGGCAGCGGAGTGGCATCGTGTCATCTACCCCTATATGCAGTATGACTACCCCATTTAAAACTATTTACAAAACACCGGCCGATTTTTATTTCTAGTTGGACCTCGTCTACACTTGTTGCTCGGTGCCATATGCCCTTGTTGCCAACCTTGCTCTGATAGCAATTTGTAACACCCCTTCATAACGTAAGGGCGTTACTTGGTAGTTGACCCTCTCGGGCACTACCAGAACTAGTTTGACAACTAAAACATCTAGACCTTGCAACTCGGGCACAACGAGAAAACGAGTTTAAATCATCCAACTATCATTTATTAAAACATATCTGTACAATGTCATGCAACAACTGAAACAAATCATGAACAACCTGACAACTACATAAGCCAACAAAAGAAAAAAAAAACTTCCAAAACCGTAACTAAAGACTAAACCAGAACACCCAAACCACTCTAGAACCTAATGACACGCACGTCAACGATCCACTGCAACATCCTGCCTAGGCTCTAACACGGGACCTGCAGAGGTACCTGGAACTGAAAAAAATAAAGGTCCCCGAGGGGTCAGCTACTATTCTAGACAAGCTAGATAACAAGCGGCAAAAGTAAGACATTTGAAAACAATAATTACCCAACAACTTAACCTGCAACAAGTGAATCGAACAAAATATTTCCAATACACATGCTAACAAAATAACAACGACACAAGTAAAGCATTTGAAAACAATAACTAACAATTCGACATTCAACAAGTGAAAGGAAACACAACGAAGCCAATATTTCATCAAACATACCAACAATCTGAATGACAAGAGACAAAAGTGAAGCATTTGAAACAATAACCAAGAACTCAACATTCAACATGTGAAAGGAAACACAACGAACAAACAATTCATCAGACATACCAACAATTCACAAGCCAGAACCAACAAAGCAACCACATACAAACACAAGCAAAAGTCATTCACAAACCTATTTGGAAATGCAATTCCTCCTCCCACCGACCACCGTTGCATTTCCATCTACGGCGCTAACTCACCTGCGCCCGAGTGCAGAGGCAGACCCTCTCACTTTTCATATACATCATCCTTCCAACCCCTGGTCAAGCCTCCACTGGAGCACTTGCCAAAAACAAGCAATCAATTTTTTTTTTTTTTGAAGGGGCCCGGCCGACACACGACCATGGCTAGACGCCTCTTCGCCATCGACAATCATCGCACATGATCGTGCCGGTTACGCTGCAAGCACAGACAAAACGATACCATTTCTTTTACGAGAAAACGTTTAAAATGGAAAGCACGTCACATCATACAATAAAACATTTCGCAAGAAAACATATATTCGGGACTAGTTCCTAAAACCAATCTCACAATCACGGCATGAAATCTAACAAGACTAGAATAGAGCCGAGCAAGTCGAAAATGACTTACCTCAAAGGCGATCCTCGGATGAAGTAAGAAAACGCGACGATACTAGAGACCTACGAATCATAACATTCCCGGTTAACCAACTAACCGCGAGAAACAACTTTTCGTGTCTAGGTAAGCATAACTATAGTGGCCTCATTGAGTTGCAAACTACCATAAAGACATGGTATCTAAGCAAGTGCAGATTGAATTGGTTCTAATAGTTTTAATCAATATTAACACAACAAGCTTAAGGACCAACGTCCACCACTTTCCTACATACTAAGATTTCCAAAACATAAATTCAAAACAAAACCTTCCGAAACAAAGGAGGACAAGTCCGAAACCAAACGAGTACTACCATGCAATAAAAGGTCGAGATTAACATACAACTTATTCACAAACCCTAATTACAACTCACATTTTAGAAAGGATCATTCAAAACGAGTTCAAACTCCCAAAAGATTTCATTCACATAACACACAAACACCAATATCTCAAACAAGAGTTACTCAACCTTATTCTCGGGTCGAATTACGACTTTTAGTTCATGTCATAAAAAGAACATAATTAGTCTTCTACACCATTCAAAAAAAATTCCAATACAACCATCTGAACTCATTCAAGCCCTAAAAGAATGGAACTAATTTTACACCATACCAACCAAAAATTCTAAGCAATAATAATTCAATGAAGTACCTAAACCAAAACAGGTGCAAAATCCCATTTGACAATTTAGAACACAAGATGCCAAGGACTATAAGTATCAACATTAATTGTTGTCATAAGGAAACAAAATTACATTCGGTTCGATTGATCGGTCACATATGCAGATTACATGGCAGAAATAGAATCAACACAACTAAAACAACACATACAGATTCACAAAGCAAAACCAACGAAAACAAGGATCCAACGAGAACATGGGTATCCGACCTTACAAGGCTCGAATTCGAACAATTCTTCGGATAGCGGTGGGATCTTCTCGAATGGAGGTGCGTTGGGACAAGATCTAAGGTGGCTTCGAGATCTGCGGCGGCCTTGTTGGTTCAAGATCGGATCGCTGGCGGACGGAGGCGGGTCAAACAGAGATGGTGCGACGAGATTTAGGGCGGCGATGACACTGCCGAGGGGTCGACGCGGCGCAACGGCTTGGAGAGAGAGAGGACAACACTGCAAGCTCGTTGTGCGACAAAGACTAAGACCGGCGACGTGCACTGGTCATCGAGGCAGAGGCAAGACGAGATGAGGCGGCCGATAGGTTCGTGGTCCGTTCGTCGACTGCACTACCATCAAACCTTGATCTCAGGAAGGCAAAACAAGGAGAAGAAGGGAACAAAAGCGGAGAGGAGAAGGGAGAACAAGGAGACAACATGAGGCGGTAGAGCCTTACCGGCGATGACGGGGATTGGCGAGGAATGGGTGGCAAGGACTCGTAGCGGGGTTCTCGGCGACGGCGGTGGCAAGATTTTGAATGAGGTCCAAACCTGGACCGAGATTTCCGATAGCGCGAGGGGAAGGGGCGATTTAACATTGTGTTGGAAGGAAGGGTCGACCGGCGGAGATGCACAAGGTGGCTCTCGATCTTCCTTTGTTATTTTTTTTGAGGAGCAGCGTAGAAGTTACAAGAGAAAGATAGAAAGGAAAATAGGGCAAGAGAGGAAAGGAGTTGAGGGAATGAAAACGGGTTTGGGTTCGGGTCACCAACAAACATTGGGCTTTTTGGCCCAACACAACAAAGAAAGGTAGATTTTGAATAAAAAGGTAAGAGTTTGAACAGAATTAAATTATCTAACTTACAAAGGAAATCTGGGTCTTACATAAGATAAGTCTTTTTTATTATTTAAAATTATAAGATAGTAAATATAAGTAATAAAGCTTATGTAGAAATATCATAGTATATTTCTAAAATTCATAATAAATGTTTTAGCTAACGTTTAACTAAATAATATATTTTTGGGGTAAGTATAATTTTAGGAAACCTATTATTTACTCTTTATAAATTATTTCTTTTAAAAAGTAAATATTACAAACAAAGCAATGGATTATTTTATTTGGCAATGCAAATACAAATAATAATGAAAAAAAGATAAAAGTAGAATAATGGGCAAATGCCATTCCGAAGACTCGAAGTTGAATGGGAATTTTAAATGGGTAATTTTAAATGGGTATTTTACCTATAAGACTAAATGGATGGAATTAAGTAGAATTTACAATAAGGTTTTAATTGGGTAATTTTGAATAAAGTTAGGAAGTTCAATGTGAATTTTAAAAATGATATTATGATTTTTTATGGGTATTTAAACATGTATATGAAGTTGCTTGGAGATTCTATGAAAAATATCATTTATAATAAGAAGAAGAGGAGGAAACTCTTAGTTTTATATAAAAAGTTGGGATAAGTAAAACTAAATAAAATTATTAATAATGTTTTGGATATGTATAAGTAATAAGGCATTTTATTTATTGTCATATTGAAATACATATAAGTTTAAATATATAATTTAGGTAAATATTTTGTAAGTAAATGTTTAAAGTAAATAATATGAATATTTTAGAATTGTTCATTCTAAATAAGAAATCATTATATTCCTTTAAAATCGTTCAATTTTATAAGAAATCATTATATTCTACATTCTTATATGAAAACATTGTATTCCTTTAGAATCATTCATTCTTATATGAACTCATTATATTCATTTAGAATTGTTCATTGTTATAAGAAAACATTATATATTCCTTTAGAGTCGTTCATTCTTATAAGAAATCGTTACATTCCTTTTGAATCCTTCACTCTTATAAGAAATTGTTACATTCGTTTAGAGTCGTTCATTCTAATAAGAAAACGATATAATCCCTTAGAGTCGTTCATTCTTATAAGAAAAAGTTATATTCCTTTAGAATCGTTCATTTTTATAAGAAATCATTATATTTCTTTAGAATCATTCATTCTTATAAGAAAATGTTATGTTCTTTTAGAATCGTTCATTCTTATAAGAACTGAATATATTCCTTTAGAATCGTTCAT
The DNA here is from genome assembly GCA_964016875.1 of Fallopia convolvulus. Taxonomy (NCBI): domain Eukaryota; kingdom Viridiplantae; phylum Streptophyta; class Magnoliopsida; order Caryophyllales; family Polygonaceae; genus Fallopia; species Fallopia convolvulus. The sequence continues at coordinate 39,544,251 of OZ024727.1, forward strand.
TCTAATAAGAAATCGTTATATTCTTTTAGAATCCTTCATTCTTATAAGAAATCATTACATTCCTTTTGAATCCTTCATTCTTATAAGAAATCATTACATTCCTTTTGAATCCTTCATTCTTATAAGAAATCGTTACATTCCTTTAGCGTCGTTCATTCTTATAAGAAATCATTATATTCATTTAGGATCATTCATTCTAATAAGAAATTGTAATATTTTTAGAGTGGTTTCATTCTTATAAGAAAACGTTATATTCTTTTAGAATCGTTTATTCTTATAAGACAGCATTATATTAATTTAGGATCATTCATTCTTATAAGAAAATGTTATATTCCTTTAGAGTCATTCATTCTTATAAGAAATCATTATATTCATTCAGGATCATTCGTTCTTATAAGAAATTGTTATATTTCTTTAGAACAGTTCACATGTTATGATTAAAGTTTAAGATTAACAAAGGGTTCGGGGGCGGAGCCCCCTAGTAGGGGTTCGGGGGGCAACGCAATGTTTTACGTATTGAAGATTTATTTTATTACCATGTTAGATTAATATCGGTTTATATATAAAATTTTCAATTTCACACTTTCAATTATTATACATCTAGATAGGAAAGTGTATATATATAGGAAAGTGTTTTAATTATTTAGATTATTTGTATATAGAAAAGTGTATTTGATTAAAGATGTTTTTTTAAAAAATAATTGCTAATTTAATTATTTAGAACATTTGGTTTAGGAGGGAAAAAGAGGGAAATATTTGGTTAAAAAAAATTTGGCCGGGCTGGAAATATTACAATGAGGAAAGTTTTGGTTAAAAAAAATTTGGGCAAGCTGAAAATGAAATATTGGGTGGAATATATAATACATTAGGCGGGAAATAAAATCAATTGTGAGGGAAATGAAAATTTGGGTTTAAAATTTTCCCGGTTAACTATGTAGTGGGTTGAAATAAGGCCCATATTATCAAACCCTAGAGACGCCCCTCTCACTGCCCCTCTCACTTCACCTATCTCTTTCTTCTTACCCTAGGAATGAAACCCGACAGAGAATCAGGAACGACGGCGGACTCGGGAGAAAGAATTCGGATTTTCCACCGCCGGCATATCTTCTCCGCCTCGTCAAAGTCTACAAAACCCTAGGAAGGAAGCCCGAGAGAGAGAATCAGGAACGACGGCGGACTCGGGGAGAAAGAATTCAGATTCTTCACCGCCGACATATCTTCTCCGCCTCGTCAAAGTCTACAAATTCGTCTCCAATTGATCGGTTTGAACTTGTCCTTCTCAATTGCATTTTGTTTCTTATCTCTTTGTGTCAACTGTTGTTCTTTTCTCAATTGAGAAATATCAAATTTTCATTGTTTTTGTGCCGCTGGCCGAGAACTCCCGGCCGCCCGTGGTGGCGGCCACCCCCGCGCCCCCCGCTGGCTGAGAAAGATCAACTGTTGTTCTTTTCTTATCTCTTTGTGTCAACCGGTTTGAACTTGTCCTTCACAATTCCATGTTTCAGCCTATTTTGAGGGAGTAGTATTGATTTTTTTTTGTGTTTTTTCTTCATGTGAGCAGCTAAGAAGGCTACTTCGGCCGATAATATAGTTGTTCATAAACCAGTCCAAGTTCATTAAACAACTTGGGGGACTAAGAATCAGGAACGACGGTGGACTCGGGGGACTAAGAATTCAGATTCTTCACCGTCGACATATCTTTTCCGCCTCGTCAAAGTCTAAAAGTTCGTCTGCAAAACTGATTTCATCTGTTTGAAATTTGTTAATTTCTCATTTTAATATGTCCATCCTTGGATCTTCTTTGTTCTTGCAAGAAACTGGAATAAGTCATCTTTCTCTACTCTTGCAATTAATTAATTTTAATCAATGCTAATTTGTTTTCCAAAGATAAAGATGTGTTAAGTTAATTTCATCACCAAACCAATTACTGCATCTAAATGTGAATTTGTAATGTTATGTTAGAGTGTTTTATTCTTTTCTTTTCTTTTTATCAGCAACTGAATATAGTGTCTCTAAAAATTTTAGGTTGCAAAAGAAAGTGGTGCTCTTAAAGAAGCCAAGGATAAGCTCGAGAGGAAGGTAGAAGAATTGACATCTGGTCTCTAATATGAAAAACGCCGAAGGGTAATGCATCAGAATATTCTTCACCATGGATGTTGATTGAATGCACTTGTTGTTGATATAGATGTTGCTTGTTGAAAGTCCTTTCTTCTAGATTATTTCAGAATGCTCTTAAGGGTCCATTTTTTACTAGAGAATCCATGTTGTGGATCATAACTTTGTTTACCATTGTCTCAAATGCTTTATTGATGCTCCTTTGATTTGTTGATGGAGAAGTGGAGAGCAAATTTTCTCCTTTTCTTGCTGTTGATCTGTTGCTGATGATCTGAATTCAGATACCATTTTTTTTATACCTACTATCTAAGCATTGTATTTTTGTATGCAATAGGAGTTGCACTACCTTGTTGCAGTAGTCTCAAGTCTCAACCCCAAAGAGACCAACATGTTTTTTTTGTATTGTTTAATGTAATATAAGGTGGTTTTTGGATGGTTTGTATTAGGGTGTTGGTGGATAAAGCTAGTTGTTTTTTATGAATAATTTGGTACTATTTAAATTGTTGTGAGATATTTTATTTAAGTTGTAATTATATTTACATTTTGTATAATATAAGTATATGATTTGGAAATTATAATATATATTTGGTATTGAATATATAATGGTGGATCATAATATTATGATTTTTAAAATTCTAAATATGTAATAATATAACCACAAATTTTCACACTAAATGTTTCGTAGCCAATTTTCATGCTAAGGCCATGCAATGTATTCTACCAATTCGTAGCCAAATTTCATGCTAAAGGCCACAACTTTATCCACCAAATCTATTCGAGGCAAAATTTGAGACTAAATGGCCACGACATGTGGTTATGAACACGACTTATCTCTCCCGAATTTAGCCAGAAAAATAGTTCGACTCTAACTTTATGGTAAAATAGACTCAAACTTAGCCACGAAGTGTCTCTGGCTATACCATGTATTTAGCCGAACATGATTTTCGTACCCAATATTGTGGTTAAACAGGCACGAATCAAAAGTTTGTGGGTAGTGTTCACGCTATGCTATACCCGCGAACGTTTTAACCACAAACTTTTTATCCTGGGAACACTGGTGGCTACCTTTGTGGCGAAGCCTGTTTCCTGGCTAACTTTGTGGCTTATCGCGTGGGCAACGGTCCTGGCTATAGATGCGTTTTCCAACAGTGCAAAGAGTAAGAAAACTTAGTCTTAATTATGTAGATAATCTAAATCAAAGGGCTAGAATCTTTAACAACACAATTCTTCAAAACACGTAGCTGAACTCCCTCGTTAAACTTCGTCCTCTCTTGTGCGGCACAAAACTCACGAAAAGCTCAAAACTCAATATAAAAACCTAAGCTATCTAATCTAATATAATAAAGCTAATCCCCCCTTATAATAACATGTCTTCTATATATAATACTCCACCAAGCTCTCTCTGTCCTTGTATAATAAAATCAGCATTCATTAAAAGACATGCGGGCCCCACCAAATAAAAGAAATTAAGCCCATAACTTTTTCCCATGTAAACTTTACAGACGAAACTCAATATAGTTCGGTGGTCAAGCCGGCCCATAATCAATCTTTGCTCCTCGAAAATTAATGGCATCCATTTAAGCTCGATTTAACTCCAAAAATAGTCATAAACACTTGAAATATAATAAAATAGTAGTGTAGATTCCGAATACATAATAAAATAAAATAAATATAAAATATGAGAAATATGCATGAAAATGTCCTAAATTAATATGCAACTAAACTCCTAAAATATGACTAAATTAGGCGTTATCACATTCCCCATTCCACATGGTGGATCTCAAATTTATTCTAAGATTGATTACGATCAACTTATCATCAAGTTAGAATGCATGTTGATGATGAACATAAAACAACATTCAAGACTCATAGTGTACATTATGAGTATTTAATGATTTCATTTCGCTCGTTTGACCAATGGAGTGACAATAATATTTTAACATTTACTGAATTTTTTTTAAATTTATTGAGGAAGTTTGTTTTAATATTCTTTGATGACATTTTGATCTATAACTCATCATTAACTGATCATGTCAAGAATTTATATAAGGTATTTGAACCAATGAAAACCAATAGCTTGTATGCAAAAGGAAGCAAGTACGCTCTAGTTGTGGAAAAGGTTGAGTATTTAGGGAATCAAAAGTAAACTTGGTGGCTCACAATTTACAAGAGAGAGAGAGAGAGAGAGAGAGAGAGAGAGAGTATGATTCCAGTGTTGAAATTCCATCTTATGAGAGCACAACACATAATGGAGCAGGAGGTGAATCAACATAAGACTGATAAGAATTTTTGACATTGGAGATTTGGTGTTTGTTAAACTACAACCGTACTGGAAACAAAGTATGGCTCTCAAGGAAAATTAGAAACTGGCTCTAAAGTATTTCGGGCCATATAATCTACTTGATAAGTGTAGGAAGGCGGCTTATAAACTTGACTTACCAGCTCCACCAAAATTATACCCAATCTTCCACGTTTGTCAATTGAAGAAATGTATGGGCTCAACCGTGGTATCTAACCAAATTCCTTCCAATTGTACTTGATATATATGTTTGTAAAGGATCCATAAGAAATCCTAGAAAATAAGATGGTGAATCAACAAGGAAGGGCGGCAACAAAAATATTGGTGAAATGAGCTCATCAACCTATTAAAGAAGCCACCTGGGAGTCCTATTATGTCTTGTTGCATTAGTATCCTTTATTTCAACCTTGGGGACAAGGTTCTTTCAACTGGGAAGGATTTGATATAGGGAAAATGAGAAAGACACATGCTGGCGTGTGGGGGCAAAAATCTATTAAAATTTTGTTGAATAAACGAGCAAGAGATGTGCACGTGTAATCATCTAAGTCAGTTGATAGTTGTATAAGGGAGAAGCAGGACATTTAGTAATCTCATCGAAAACCTGATTGTAATTTTCCTCATTTTGCTCTCAATGAAATAAAGTTCCCTAATTCGTCCGATTTCTTTTCTCCTTCCAAGAGATCCACAGTGGAGGTTAGGGTTTTTGTTTAATTTGAACATCAATTCCTACAATCCTTTCTTGTTGTTATTCTGTATTGGATTTGATATTCTCAGTTACATAATGGGTGTAAAAATTACACATTTTGTTTATTTTCCGATCATTTTGTTAACGAAAAATATTCTTTTAGCCGACAAAAGTTATGAGTTCTTTTAAAACAAAATCTCATATTTTCAAGATTCGCGAATTAATTTTCTAATTTTCCAAAAGTCCCTATGATTTATTTAAAGTTTTGTATAATTTAACAATTCTTTGTAGCATATATTTAATGGACTTGATTGTTTTGTCCATTAGAGTCCTTACATTTTAAAAGAGATTAGTTATAAGTGGGTCCTATAACTATGAGATTTAGTGTTTGACATACCCCCTTCCTAATATGTTGGAACAATATTTGGAACAATGTTCTAAGTTTGGATGATGATTAACACCATAATTTCTATGTTTATTGTTCATATTGTAATTTAAGGAATATATAGAACAATGAGATAAAGGGACCAAATAAGCAAAAGAAACAATGAAACTGTGCTAATAAGGATGTGCAACTTAAAGTGCGTGATTGAAGGTAGGAAAAGGAATTGTCCCATTACAAGTCAGGCGAGAAATTAATTGGTGTGTTGTTGATTCTAGTAGTTTATAGGGCGTATTAGAGAAGTGTTGTCCCACATCAGACACACATGGGAAACTACCACTAATATATAAGGAGGAAGCTCTACATATTAGATTAAGCTTTTAGGTTAGAGGGTATTTCTCGACTTTATATGCGAATGGTTCAAAATCCCGACATGTCATCCATTTATATCTGCCCGTCAAAATATCACATTGATTAGGTAAAAATGGAAGATCCATAAGCTTGCTTCAATAAGAACTAATCTGTGAACCAATGTCGTTTTTCTCATTTTTTACCTAGTCTAGCCTTGTACCCACACTCTATTCTCATTGAGGTAAATCATTCTCTATTTAATACAATTACTTAAGTACATAAAAAGTAAAAAAGCATTAATGAACAATTTGTATATTATACACATCTCATATTATGAAATATATATCGTAACTAAATTATATTATTATCTTTGTTATATCCCCTTATTCTACAGCTCAATGACATAAAATATCAAAAAAAAGAGTTTAAATACTACCTTAGGTTATTCATAACATTTTCCATATGCCATAAGTGCTCTAGTTTTCTTTAAAAGAACTTGGGGATCTAACATGAGTTCCAACAATTTATGTAGTTTAGATGTAATATATAAAAACAAATGCTAGAAAATGAGTAATTTATCTAAATTAAGGTGTAGCATTACTATAGTGTTGGTGATATCAATGTAACGAAAAAGTTTGATGAGACATGTTGACAATTAAATCTCTACCTACATCTCTAACGAACAAAATAAACTACAATAACTAGTACACTCGATTACATGTATATACGATGCATAATCTGATATGATTAATGTACCTTTGCTATACATGTCAAGCTTGGTCCAATTCACATTGTCCTTGATTCTCATCATGTTGGGTGTAATTAAGATCCCAAGCATCCCCTACAAGACATAGATTAGGAGTGCAATTAAAGGTGCTAGGGGGCACCGGTGGCAGCTCATTTGATTGGCCGCTGAGCAAGGCAAGGACGTTGGACATGTTGGGTCTTTTGGTAGGGTCTCCTTGGATGCAGAGGAGAGAGATGTGGATGCATTTGGTCACCTCTTCACTCGAATAGTCCTTGCCCAAGAAAGCGTCCACCAACTCCATTGGCGTCTCTTCCTCCCATACCCTCCAAGCCTGTTTGTCATTTTTAAATTGTTACTTGATACATAACTTTGTTACACTAGCTAAGATGTTACATGGGCATGTGCATATATATATCGAGGGGAACCTAACCTTAATAAAATTAACCAAAAAAATGAATAAAGAGCATGAAATAAGCCTAAATAAAATCGAATTTGACATGACTTGAATGTATATGTATTTGTTATAAAAATATTCTTACACAAAAAACTGGGATTAAACCAGCCTATTATATAAATCCTCGGGTCACTCTTTTTTTTTTAATTTAAAGTAAATTTTATTAAAAGGGATCGAGAACTATACAAATAAAAAGTCAGATCGACTACAAAAAAAACCTTTTAAACAAAAGCGAATGCAAGCGTTCGTGTGGATTCAAGTGAAAATGAAATTCACCAAAAAGAAATTCACCACTTACATGATATTCAATCTAATAAACCAAAGGAGAGAATCCATGTAAAATATTTTCCATTTGGAGAGAAGCCCTTCCATGACTACTCGAGAGACTTTGTCAAAAAAGTAGCCATAGTGATACGCTTGCTCTTGAAGATAACATCACTGTAGGCACTCCAAGTTGTATAGATAAAAGTGGTGATCGACATTACTCTGGTGAGGAATTAAGCATTGTTTGTGTTTATGGCATTATCAAGAAATTAGTGGCAGCCTTGGAGAAAAGGAACTTTCATGCTTCGAATGCGTAGTCGGAGATGCTCCAATCGACCTAGATAAGAAGGTGTTATGGGCGGCTATGCACAAACATGCATTGATTCTGGAGATGTTGGTTTGTCCCTTTAGCAGCACTATATCTAATGCATTGCGATCGGAGAAGGTAGCCCATTGGCTGATTTGGTCCATGGTCAACAGGCACTCATGGAGAGCCAACTAGGTGTTGAAAGAGCACTTTGGAAAGTGGAGGCCTTTCTAGATATGGCCCTCCTAGTTGAAAAGGTTATCGGGTTCACGTAATATATCATCGACACCCTTAAAGTTGAACTTCCTAAAAGAATTGCATAAAGAGTCAAAAGAATTGGTACCTACAAGCACTCTAACGGGGTGGTCATGAACACGGAGGATTGAGCACTAGTTTCAACTATCGTTGGTGCTAGATTGAGCATCCCAAATAGAGGTTCAAGAAATGAGGTGGGCTCGTGCCTTGGAAGTCCAAATATGCCTACCATATAAGTAGAGGATCCATTGAGGTTATTGAGAATACTTCCCACATCTGAAAGTTGGGACTAAACATGCCTACTATATAAGCACTTGGGTTACTCCTCCTATTGCCAATTGGTTTTAGGATGGAACCCCACTGGGCTTGTGCTTGGCTTACATACACACGACCCCCCTGTTATGGCCCATGGAATTTCACATGTTGAGAGTTATCCCACATGGAAAACTTGAGACTAAAATTGATTAGTATATAACCCAATGAGCTACTCCACCCATTACCATATGGTTTTCAGTTTGAACCTCATTGAGCCTGTATGCTAGGCCCGTTACATGCATGACCCCCATATTATCGGCCCAATGGACTCTAATATGGTATCAGAGCAGGTTTCGGTGTGAGTTCTTTCTTGTAGTCTTTGGGCTTGTTGGCTTCATGGGCTCGTTCAAGCAGTCCGCCCAATAAAGGAGCGACCAATCCCAACAGTGGTGGTTCGCGAGCCTTGAGGGATTTATTTGGACTTATCGGCCTTATGAGAGCATAATCAATCAGCCCTCCCAATAAACGAGCGACCGATCCGAAAATAGATATGGTTCGCAAGCCTTGAGGGATTCTATCCAAGTGACAACTAGCCTAGGCAGTTGCACTTGAGGGGGCGTGTTGAAAGTTATCCCACATGGAAAACTTGAGACTAAAATTTATTAGTTTATAACCCAATGAGCTACTCCACCCATTGCCATATGGTTTTGGGTTGGAACATCATTGAGCTTGTATGCTAGGCTCGTTACATGCACGACCCCCAAATTATCGGCCCACTAGACTATACTAAAGGTTGAGGTTTGATTTAGCCATGGAAGCTTTATTCAAAGAGAGGAGATCCTTGAACTCGAGCAACTATAGTGGTGAGCTTTTCAACACTAGCCAAACCAAAGCGCTTGAGTTGGGTTTTGAGGGCCTTTAGTTTGGTAACAACTTGGTACATAATGTGGCCGAGGAGAGTAGAGCTCCACACACTAGCAGCATTAAAGAGAAAAGATTCATGTTTCACATAGTGGTTGAAAAATTTGAAGGGAATTTTGATGTTGGTTGGTGAATTCCCAATTTTGATAATTATTGTGTTGGGATCAAATAACATGGCAATTTTGAAGAAGGCATTAGCAGAAGGGTAAGTGAGGAGCCTAATTTTGTTGAAGATGACTCTATATAATTTGCACCAAATGTGGTTCCTATCGGAGTGGTTATTATTCCACGTGAAGAATCAACCATTGCGATTCATATCAAATAGTTCTATGTATGTTAAGCACGATTCATGCTTGTTGGAGACAAAAGCCCATGTGTTCATTCTTTTAGTAACTTTCTTATCAAGTTATGGACGGTGTTTAAGTCACCTAACAGAACCCAAGGAGAGGAGAGGGAGGTGAGGGCATTCCACAAGTCTTGCTTATTAGTTGGTCATTGAAGGCATAGACAAAGGTAAACAAGGAATTCATCCGGGGAGTTAATCGGGGAAATACGACAATGAAACAATTGTGGTAAAGCCGTTTCAAATGAGAGATTGATGAAAACTAGGACCCAAAGAACCCATATATGCCTGTTACGAGATAAGGGACCATTGGAGAACTTCTACTAGCCTTGTAAAACTTTCTTAGAAACTTTATCCTCTTTATGTAAATGAACTCTTATTTCTAAAACAACAAAGGCATTCAATTGGTCATTTTCACCAAATTAAAAAGATAAATTTATTGAGAGGATTAAACTGATCAATATTAGAGTATTAGTTTAATCCTCTAATATTCCATCTTCCAAGTTCGACTTTATCCATATAGGAATGGAATGGAGGATATAGAAAGGGGATGGTGTTGAAACCCAAAATAAACCGCTATAAACGAGATTTCATTAAATACTAAATCTCGGGATTTCGTACTTGATGCACTTGTGTTTATATATTACTCCATGCACACGTTGAAAATCAACTAAGCCATGCATCATGCATGCGTTCATTAGTTTATGATAAACACTAGTGTCGATCAAATATGGTATGTATGATTTTGTAGCCTTTTATTATTTAGCGGTTATTTCGTGCACCACCACAACCCCTTGGCTCGGAGTTCTCCTTCCACGAGGGCAACGAGACAATAAATAGGTGCGCGCGCTTGCATAAAAATGCTTGCGCTTTATCGGTTATAGCCATGCAACGCGATCCAAACTCGAGATTAGGTGGAGTTCGCTCACTTTTTGAGAGTTAGGACCTCGTCTTTTGAGAGTTAGCGAACCTCGTTCGCTTAGAGAGTTAGGACCTCGTCCTTTGCGAGAGTTAGGAACTCGTCCTTTGAGAGTTAGCGAACCTCGTTTGCTTAGAGAGTTAGGACCTCATTGTTTGAGAGTTAGCGAACCTCGTACGCTTAGATTGTCAGGACCTCGTCCTTTAGATTGTCAGGACCTCATGCTTTAGATTGTCAGGACCTCGTCCTTTAGATTGTTAGGACCTCGTCCTTTAGATTGTCAGGACCTCGTCCTTTTAGATTGTCAGGACCTCGTCCTTTAGATTTTCAGGACCTCATCCTTTAGATTGTCAGGACCTCGTCCTTTAGATTGTTAGGACCTCGTCCTTTAGATTGTCGAGACCTCCTCCTTTTAGATTTTCAGGACCTCGCCCTTTAGATTGTCAAGACCTCATCCTTTAGATTGTCAAGACCTCGTCCTTTAGATTGTCAGGACCTCGTCCTTTAGATTGTCAGGACATTGTCGTTTAGATTGTTAGGACCTCGTCCTTTTAGATTGTCAAGACCTCGTCCTTTTAGATTGTCAGACCTCGTCCTTTAGATTGTCAGGACCTCGTCCTTTTAGGTTGTCACGACCTCGTCCTTTTAGATTGTCAAGACCTCGTCCTTTAGATTGTCATCGCCATTCCCGCGCACGCCAAGGGCGAACCCCGTGGTGCTACACAGAGACTGCGACTAAGCCCGCGCACGCCAGGGATTACCCCATGGGGCCGCATAGAGACTGCGGCTAAGCCCGTGCACGCCAGGGCTAACCCCGTGGCGCCGCACAGAGACTGCGACTAACTAAAGCGGGAAGAGGACGCACTTACTTGATTATTACCCGAGAGTAGGTCGGATAGGGAGAGCAGTTTCTGCAGACAGCACCAATGTTGACACCCGAAATAAACCGCACTATAAGCGGGATTTTATTAAATACTAACTCTCGGGATTTCGTACATGATGCACTTGTGTTTATATATTACTCCATGCACACGTTGAAAATCAACTAAGCCATGCATCATGCATGCGTTCATTAGTTTATGCTAAACACTAGTGTCGATCAAATGTGGTATGTATGATTTTGTAGCCTTTTATTATTTAGCGGTTATTTCGCGCACCATCACAACCCCTTGGCTCAGAGTTTTCGTTCCACGAGGGCAATGAGACAATAAATAGGTGGGTGCACTTGCATAAAAATGTTTGCGCTTTATCAGTTATAGCCCTGCAACGCGATCTAAACTCGAGATTAGGTGGAATCGCTCACTTTTTGAGAGTTAGGACCTCGTCCTTTGAGAGTTATCGAACCTCGTTCACTTAGAGATTTAGGACCTCGTCCTTTGAGAGAGTTAGGAACTCGTCCTTTGAGAGTTAGCGAGCCTCGTTTGCTTAGAGAGTTAGGACCTCGTCGTTTGAGAGTTAGCGAACCTCGTTCGCTTAGATTGTCAGGACCTCATCCTTTAGATTGTCAGGACTTTGTCCTTTAGATTGTCAAGACCTCGTCCTTTAGATTGTCAGGACCTCGTCATTTAGATTGTCAGGACCTCGTCCTTTAGATTGTCAGGACCTCGTCCTTTTAGATTGTCAGGACCTCGTCCTTTAGATTGTCAGGACCTCGTCCTTTAGATTGTCAGGACCTTGTCCTTTTAGATTGTCAGGACCTCGTCCTTTAGATTGTCAGGACCTTGTCCTTTTAGATTGTCAAGACCTCGTCCTTTTAGATTGTCAAGACCTCGTCCTTTTAGATTGTCAAGACCTCGTCCTTTAGATTGTCATCGCCAGCCCCGTGCATGCCAAGGGCGAACCCCGTGGTGCTGCACAGAGACTGCGGCTAAGCCCACGCACGCCAAGGCTAAACCCGTGGCGCCACACAAAGACTGCGGCTAAGCCCACACATGCCAAGGCTAACCCCGTGGCGCCGCACAAAGAATGCAACTAAGCTCGCGTACGCCAGGGGCGAACCCCATGGCGCCACACAGAGACTGCGGCTAAGCCCGCGCATGCCAGGGCTAACCCCGTGGCGCCGCACAGAGATTGCGGCTAAGCCCGCGCATGCCAGGGCTAACCCCGTGGCACCGCATAGAGACTGCGGCTAAGCCCGCGCACGCCAGGGGAAAACCCCATGGCGCCGCACAGAGACTGCGGCTAAGCCTGCGCACGCCAGGGCTAACCCTGTGGCGCCGCACAGAGACTGTGACTAACCAAAGAGGGAAGAGGACGCACTTACTTGATTATTACCTGAGAGTAGGTCGGATAGGAAGAGCACTTTCCGCAGACAACGCCAGTGTTGACACCCGAAATAAACCGCGCTATAAACGGGATTTTATTAAATACTAACTCTCTGGATTTCGTACATGATGCACTTGTGTTTATATATTACTCCATGCACACATTGAAAATCAACTAAGCCATGCATCATGCATGCGTTCATTAGTTTATGCTAAACACTAGTGTCGATCAAATGTGGTAAGTATGAATTTGTAGCCTTTTATTATTTAGCGGTTATTTCGCGCACCATCAGTTGGAGGAGTTGGAAGGAGAGGGGGAAATTGACTTTTCCACGAAGGAGGGGGCGAGGTTAGAGGAGGGAGGAGTTGTTCTAGAAAGGAGGAAAGAGGGTTGGAAGGGAGAGGTGGTGGTTTGAAGAAATAAGGGCCCATGGAGGGCTTAGGAAGAGGGCGAGCTTCGTAATGATTTGTCGGGCAACGGTTTCGAGAATGCTTGGAGTGTCATTTGACAATGATCCAAGCTAGAGATAAGTTGTGTGGTTGCGTTGGGTTCATGGAGGTGGAGAGCCCAATAGAAGGGGGAGTTGGGGCTTGCTAAGGAGGTTGTTGACTAGGATTTGGTGGCTTGGCAGTCGGGGTGAGAGAGCAGATGATTGTCTTGTGCACAAATGCTTAGAAATCCTAGGAGCGCCAAGGTACCTATTCATAACAGATTTTGTATCTAACTACGACACATTTGTAGCCCTGGAGGAATGCTTCCCAATGGAGTGGCTCTTTGGCTGACACCTAAACAGTTATCCTAGCAATGGAGACTTGTTCCTTAGTAGCCGTTTCTTGTCAATAAAGAGCGGATGGACAATAATTAAGATAATGCGGTGGTAGAAGGGTTCCAACCAAAATTCAAGTCCGAGGCCTTTCCAGGTGACCCAAACAGAAACTGATTTTGATCATCTAAGGACCACTTTTGAGGTCATTGTTGGGGTCGTCCTTGTTCCTAAATTTTAAAATGAAGAGCATGGTCTCATTGAGGAGCAATTTTGGCATGGTGTTGTGAAGTTCCATCTTGCTTCAATGAATTTTTTCATAATAGAGAAGGGAACTTTAGCCCCCATGGAAGCATCTAAAAGGTTGAGGTTCCTTCTCTAGACTTGGTCAGTGATGTCTTCTCCAAAGTAGTCAATGATCCTCTCGTTGTGCCCTTCTTCAAAATGCAGTGGGATTAAGTTTGAAGGATTTCAATTTGCAACAACCACTTTGGAGAAGGAGATCTTCCAACCAGAGGTTGGTGAGGTGGGAGGTGACCCAATGACGAGAATGAAGCCTAGTCGGAGGGGTAGAGATGGGTTTGGAGGTTAGTGAAGAGAGAGGAGGGAAATCTTAAAGGGGGAGGAGAGGTAAGAAAGCGAGGGAGGGGTCGGTGACTCTATAGAAGTGAGAGGAGGAGGGGCACTAGAAGTACGGTAAGGCTAAGCTGAGGTCTCAAATCTCCATAACTAAAATGGTCCTAGGATCTTGAGAGAGAGCCAAAGAGGAGGCTCTAGGATGATGTCTAGAGCGGGGAGCGAGAGTGGGGAAATATGGGGGATGGAGCAAAGGAGGTGCAAGATACTGTGGAGAATGGTTTTGTTAAACACTGGCTTAACATAGGAGTCGTTAGAGTCTAAAGAGGAAAGATTAGGGTCCGGAGCAAGAGGAAGAGGGGTCAAAAGATTTGCGAGGAGAATGGAGGATATTTTTTAAGATTTGTGTTTACTCTTGAAATTAATCTTGTGTTTTCCCTTCGCACGGTCGCTTCTGGGGAGGGGGGAGGGTGGAAGGAGGAACAAAGAAGACAATGACTAGGGTTTAGGAAGTGGCGGGGGAATTAAGTTCGGAGAAAGGGGAAGGATTGAGGATGTGAAATTTGTCCCCTCCCCTTAGGTCACTCTTTCTATTCCCCATTGTCTTTTCTAATGGAACTCACTAGAATTTTGTATATACATGAACCCCTAGTTTGTGGCAAACGTACTTTCATAGTGTTTCAAAATAAAGTGAGCACTATAGCAATTAGTTTTGCACTCCCTATATGTATATCTTTCGCTTTAAGGAGACCATAGGAAAAGGCTAACTTACACGAAACAGCAAGGCCTCCTCTAGTTGTGGCCGGTTGAAAAATCTATTAACTTGGCCACTCACTAGCTCTAGCACTATGATCCCGAAGCTGTACACATCTGATTTTACAGAGAAATGGCCTGTCATTGCATACTCCGGAGCCATATATCCACTGCACCAAAGAGTAAAGATTTCATTGGTTGTGAAAACATAATGTAGATAGATAAGTATACAACATATAGAAGAGGTAGTGCTCTTACTATGTGCCAACAATCTTATTGGTACCAGCTTGGGTCTCATCCACTCCTAAAAGCCTTGCTAACCCAAAGTCTGATATCTTCGGGTTTAGTGTCTCATCCAACAGTATATTGCTGGATTTGAGGTCTCGGTGTATGATCTTAAGTGGAGAATCATGATGAAGATACAAAAGACCTTTGGCTATTCCAAGGACAATCTTGAATCTAGTTGCCCAATCTAGGCTTACTCGCTTTGCAGGATCTGTATAATAAATGATTGATCGATAATAAGTAGTTAGGATGTGATAAGTCAATTATATTCATGTGTTTTGAGAGTTAAATAGTCCAGTATCAAGTAAAAGAGGGTACCTAATAAGAATTTATCAAGGCTTGAATTGGAAAGGAACTCATAGACGAGAATCTTTTCTTTTCTAGAAAGGCAAAACCCCAAGAGTTTAACCAAGTTGCGGTGTTGGAGCTTGGCAACAAGAGCCACTTCAGTCTTGAATTCTTCAATTCCTTGAACAGAATTTCCTGAGAGCCTTTTTATTGCTACTTCTTGTCCGTTCTCTAGCCTTCCCTGAAAAAGATTTCATACTAATTAGCACCGGAGTTCAAACGAATGTAACATAGCAATGCATTACATCATTATACACGTCGAAACATATAGCCTGTGCATAATGAACTTTGCTTAGGCTAATGGAAAGTTTAAGCTACCTTGTAAACAGTACCAAAGCCACCTCTCCCAAGCATCCTATCAATTGAAAAGTTGTGGGTTGTAGCTTTGATCATGCTCAATTCGAATTGTAATGATCTCACCGATGTAGTGATTCCATCCATGTCTGCAGCTGTATAATAAACCATACACAAATGAAAAATTACATGAGATTGTCACACATCATTTTTAACCTCTAGATAGTGACAATATAATAGATAATAATAATGCATAAGAAAGAATTATGGAAAATATATCTTGTAATATATTATTGTGTATAGTTTTATCCTATGTAAGATAAGCCTTGGAGCCCAAGACATGTATCCCTATATTTTGTAAACCATCATCATCATCATTGACCCAATGAGGCTCTGCTGCCCAAGGGAAAGGGGTACACCTGATAGACCCAAGAAAAACTGAAATTCAACTATTTGACAATAATAACTGAATTTAGTTAGAATGCACCAAAATTGATATAGGAACTAAATCTATCTCAAAGGCAGTGTATAAAGGCCAATGAACATGAGGATGCTCCCTAGATATTTTGTAAACCCTTCTCTCAATAACAATCAATCAAGTCTTATCAAACAATTTTATGGTATCAAAGACTTAAGTTTTTTTCTCTCTATTCTCGTTTTTTGTTCAGTCAGCCCTAATCCTCTCTTTATTCACCGTTTAGTTCTTACCTCATCGCAAAAATGTTTCTCTAGTACAAACACCATTCTTTTGAACAATGGGAAATTCGGTCAAGACATGTATTCCTATATATTGTAAAGCTTCTCTCAATAATAATCAATTAAGTCTTGTCAAACACTAAAGGGGTTTGTTAATATAGAATATATATTATAATATGCATGGTAACATTTTAATCCAACAAACATAAATGTACAATCATTTAGATGAATACTGATATGTTAAAGACCGGTTGCCCAATCAACATCGCGCATTTGCGTGATAACTCCAACACATAAGACCACTTGGGTTTATTATAAATTCAATTGAAAATAGAAGAAATAACCTATTAACCCTAAATACTAACCATGTTATATCCTATAAAAATTTGAAAAGTAATACGGATCGAAACTAACTCTGATATATACCATGTTAAATTCTGATATGTCAATCAACGACATGGGTGTTTAACTAACCCAAATGCGCAATAAACCCACATAAAGGTAGTAGGCTTCTATTATAAACGTAGTAGGCTTCTATTGTGAAACCAAGGAATTAAAATTCCTAAAATTATACTCATCAAAAATATGGGAAAAACAATTATCATGGCATGTAAGTAAAATATATTTGAATATTTTTTATTTATAATACATATTTATGAAATTATAAATATCTTATTTATTCATGAGTGGAATTATTGATTTTTATGGATAAGAATTGTTGCAGTAATTATAAATAATTTTTCATGAACTTTTCACTTTCAAACAAGTAAGTTTTAGTACATTAATTGTTGGAAAATTTATTTATAACCATTTTGGAACATTGTTCAGAACCGTCACTAGAATAATGTTTCTTTTTATGTTTTGATGATAATAAACTCTATGGATTTATACAGGTTGCTTAGTGTTTAAGGAGTCATTGATGAACATGAACAGTAGGAAACAAGGAGGAGCAAAACAAAGAAAGAAGTCTTAAAAGAACAATAGACATAATTGAAAATGAACTTGAGGAAACTGTTTCTTTGACAGAGTCGATGAAAGCAAATAAGGTTGGAAAACAATCTTCAAATATGAAAAGTAGAAGATCAATGATTATTGAATGATCAGATTTGAAGATTGAAGATATTATATCTATAATTATGATCAAGTGTGAACACATATTAGATAGATAGATATATAGACAGATAGACAGACAGACAGACAGATAGACAGACAGACAAACAGACAGATAGATAGATATAGTTGTTTTATGATAGAATTATGGATGGAAACTGTATATTTCTTGGCAAGAAAAGATAGAAGATCAGATCTAAGAGTCATATAAATACATATGTATTTTAGGCTAATACACGAGCTTACAAGGATTTCTAAGGTAAAGAGCCTTAGAGCAATCGGAGATCTTAGAAGGCATAAGTCCGATCTCGGAGCAAAGGAATTGCAACGAGGTTAATTCTTTAGAAAGCTTGGTAACTTGTATTGATAGAACTTGCTTCTGGGTTATAGGAAGACTAAGTAGTGTTTTGGTAACTCAAGTGGGTTCTTAGAATAGAGAAGTCTGTAGTCTTGTCATTGTAATCGAATAAGCTATCAATAATACAAGTAGACTATTCAAAATCTTTCTAAGAAAAGTAAAGGTATACACATTCCACTAGTTAGTTGACAAGAGTTCCATTATAAGCCCAGTTCCTTTATAAGCCCTCACTTTACTTTGTAAGAAAAGTAAAGGAATGTTCAATAATACAAGTGGGCCATTAAAAATCTTTCTAAGAAAAGTAAAAGAACTATCAATAATACAAGTAGACCATTCAAAATCTTTTAAAGAAAAGCAAATATTTACCTATCGACTTTGTTACTTCTTAAGAATTAAAATATCATTGAAAGTGGGAAATCATGTTTGGCTAAAATTTGTTTAATTTTTTATTAATATGAAAAATAAGAAATTTTTATTTAAAATTGTAAGAAGTAAATCTTACTTACCTGTGTAAAGATGCAATTCTTGTGATTTGGTTGAGAAATAAATTCTCACAATTTAATGTGAACCGATAACAGAAAATAAGACGACTTTCTAAAAAAATTATACTTCATGGGAAGTGAAACATGAACTAAATAAGGGCTAAAGAACTATGTTCTTTTATTTGCATTTTACTATTTTCTTTGCTCAAAAAACTGTCTTTACACAGTTCTAACACACACAAATGTAATAACCATATATAATTTTTCAAATCCCATGGAATTCAATATCTAAAAATACATTTCATATGAATTAATTTTCAAGGAACTGTAATAGCCAAACCAACACTAATACTGCTATTGACATGGAGGCTCAGGCCATCTCATTGGCCCAACTGAGCCCATTACTTTTGTGAGTGGGACCAGTTCAGTTGAAGTTCGATATCAGCCCACGACTTTTGTCCCATGAATGCTCGTATGCACTTTGTTTATAAAATAGCACACACTGTTCGAAGGGATATATGTTTATATTTACAATCAAGTTCAAAATTTAAACTATGTTTAATAATATAGAGGGTGGTTTAAGTAAAAATACTATAAACTATAAATAAATGAGGACTCTTGGATTAGAAGCATAGAGGGTTAAAATTAGGGATATAATGGTAATTTTGAATTTGATTTTGATTTTTTTTTTTAAAAATTGATATTTTTTTCATTGCTTTTGTCATTAAACTCAAAAAACATAATATTTTACATAATAATCACACATTTGATCCACATGTTCATAATATAATAAGGCGTTGTTCACATATAAATATTTTAAAAAGTTTAGAAATATGTACCTAGTTCACATTTAGTATACATATGTTCATATATTAGTACGTATGCAATGTTCATGTTTTTTTTTGGTGGATGCAATGTTCATGTTTTAGTAGTTCATGTTCAGAGTTTTGGGATTCATGTATAAGTCACATATGTTTACATATTAGTACGACAAATTCATGTTTTATGGTCTCATGCTTATATTTAATTCTATCGATCATTCTACAAGCCTTAAAATGCTTAAAGATAAAAAAGAGAGTTAAAAAACAGTAAAAAAATATTTTTTTTCACGGTCGAATCAGACAACCAAGATCTGTTTATAGATTTCATGATAAACTCCATTTCCACCTGATCCATTACCTAATAATAATATAATATAATACAAAGTATATGATATTATGTAAACTATAAGCACAACTTTAAGATCATCAAGAATTAATCATTGTCATAACAAATTTGAAGAAATAAAACAATACCAACGAGACATGCTTTAATAATTGTGCACCACTCGTTCATGCACCATTTTTTCAAAGAAGTACCTTTACTCATTCCATAAATAGTTTTGTAATACTATATATATATATATTAATGAAACTAGTTCGATCTAAAGATATGTAATTGATAAATCATTTGTTCATCTATAATACGGACAAGAAAACCTTTCAAATGATGGCATCTCAATTGAATTCTAGTGCATACATGTAGTGACAGCTCATACGCTCAGTAGTCAATAAGTATTCCTTAAAATTTTGAAGACATGTATGTCGTCAAAATAGTTGTCGTCCAGGTAATGAAACAAGAATTCCCAGATGAGTACTTTGGATCTTAACTGGAGTATCACAAAACATTTCTCCATACCCTACTTGTTATCACTGACTAGCTATTTTCTACAATAAAATACTAGTAGTATTTTATTTACTTCCGTACGTCAAAGATAATTTGTACTCTTCCAAATTGTCGTTCTAGAAATTGGAATTTGGAAGAACTAATTTATTAATTTATGACTGGACAATATGGAGTATGCTCTTAATTACTGAGAAGAAATCAACTATTTTCTACAATAAAAGTGATTGTTTTGTTTTTCTACAGTGTGATATCAGGAAGAAGAGTCAAAGTACGTTTAAAAAAAAATAAAAATTGGAAGAAGACGAAGAAACTAAAGGTGACGCGTGCGTTTTAAGCTTTCAAATTTAAAATATTTAACAAAAACAAAGCAATGACTTTAGAATATGATATGAGAAAGTATCAAATTACGGTTGTTCACTTGTTCATATGGTGTAAAGTGCAGATGAATATGTGATGATATATTAACAAGTCTACTTGAAATAAAATTATGGACACGTCTAAGGTTACCAAGGAAGAAAATAAAATTAATAAAATTTCTAATTTACGGAAGTTAAGATACACAGGAAAATATTGGACTTTTCATATTTAGCTAACTTTAGATTATTCTATGTTTTGTTTTAATATTATAACGATCTAATGAACTTAAAATAAATATTTATATTTAGTTTAATATTCCGTAGTTTTATTTAGGTTTTAGATGATAAATTTATAGGGCCAATTGGAACATGTGACAAACTTACCTATCTTGAAACTCTATCTTGTACTATTTTTGTTGTTATATTTTGATTTAGGATAAGTTGTTTTTGTTCTAGCAATCTCTAAAACGTTCCTATTTAAACGCTTAAACTTAATAATAATAGTCAGATTTACAGGTATAAACAAAATTCCATTTGACTTGCGCTATCTAGACCCATAGGAACGAGGTCTGCCGTCGAAATGAAACCCCATGCCCTGTTTTGCGTGCCCAAAGTGCTATTCGACACACCAAAGTGCGGCTTCGAGCAAAGGTCAAGGACCCTAAAAACGTCCTCTGGCATTGGATCGGTTAACTAGTCTAATGCGTGATCCTTCCACCTTGTTTGGTGGTAGTGAATTGAACCAGTCTTCATTCAGTCCCATTGCCCACGCACATACAACTCCTATCATTTGAGCTTGATTCCTTGTGTTGTGAATTTATTACTATGGAATTTGTCCATGTTAATGCGATAAATTGTTCATTGTAGCTAAGTTCTTTTTGTAAATGTGTCTTTCACTTCAATAATATTTTACCTTTCTCCAAAAAAAAAAAAAAAATTCCATCCGACTGCATCTTTATTTTGTACAGTATTTAATAATTAACATTCAATGTATCTTATAAATGGTTGGATATATGGCTAATCTAGATTTGACCTATTTTTATGAAGATGGATTGGTTTTTTCGGTCATAAAAGATGATGGATTGCTTTGTATCGGACATATATATGCTTCGTCAACATTAAATAATACGATAAAAGGAAGGTAAAAAAAAAAACAAAGAATCAAACGTAGAAAAAGCTGCTTACCAGTAGATGCTTGATGAGCCCTCCTCCTCCAATAGACCGCAAACCACACCCCACAGCACACCAATATTGCACTCCCAACCGAAACTCCCACAACTCTCAAGATTCTTGATACCTTCCTCCTCCTCCCGTGCATTCCCTTGTAGAACTGGTACGTCTCGAATCGGATATTGCAACTCGGAAACAGCACCCTCCCGCCCTGCTTCCCTACACACCCGCGCCCCACCAACTGCCCGATCCCCTCCTTCAAGCACCTCCGGCAGTCCTCCGCCGTCAGATCCGGCGTACACTCCTCCATGCTGTACACCTCTATAAACGTCGTAAAATCGAACTCCTCCGTCGCAAACCTCCCTTCGCTCTCCGCTGCCTGGACCGAAAGCTTACCCAACGTCTGCCTCAGCCGGGTGTCGAACCCTCTGACGTTATCGTCGTTGATGTCGTAGACGTTGCAATTGAACCTCGGAGACGACAAGTCGAGGAGGCCGTAATAGGGTCTCGCAGAGAACCGTAGCATGCACTGCTCGTACCAGACGACGGCGTCCGATTGGTTGGGGCATTTGTTGAGGGCCAGTTGGATGGCCTTGGCCACGCAATCGTGGCAGAGTGAGTTGTTGTCTGAGATGTCTCCGCGGCATAGGAACGACGCGTGCACGGATCCGTCGGCGGAGGTGTCGTAGTGGAAGGGTTTCGAGGAGGCTTGGGAAGAGATGTTTTCAAGGAGAGTTGAGAGGGTTTGATGGAAATTAGGGCTGTTGTTATTTTGTGTTGAACAGGTGTAGTTAACGAGCGGTTGTGTGTAGTTGTCGGCGCCGCTGACTAGTGGTGCCAGCTGCCCATGAAACCATAGAGGAAGGAGGAAAGAGAGGAGGAGTGTTGTGATAGCTATCATTTTTTATTTTTTTTGTATTGCGATGTAGGAATGTTGAAATTTAAGGATTAATAGGCTTAGAAGGAAGATATAGTTGGTATAATTATGATCGTTAATTCAAGTAGTGGGTTGCTTTATTTATTCCAGCCACACTTTGTACAGTACATAGTTCACGTGGTGGCCCAATTTGGGATTAGCTAGACCGACCAAAAGCTATCGGCATTTCTTATATGTATATCATATGTGTAAGTTGAAATATCCTATTATCCAAATAAAGGTGATCATGATTCATGAACATAAAATAAATATATTAATTTACCAATTCAACCCAAGCATATATTCGTTAATATAAAATATGATATGTATAGGTTATACGTTCAATGAACTTAACTTAACTACCGTTATATGATAAATTTCTCCATTCCATTGTAGTTAGTTACATATGATCATAACCAAGTACCAAACCAACCAAGCCAGGGATACCGTGTAATTTAATCTGCATATGAGGTCTTTATATGTTACCGATAGGAAATGATGAGGCAATTAAGGATCACTTTTTTTTGGTCGAAACAGAGGCGACACTCTCCGTTCCCTCTAGGGGAGTTTTATTAATAACGGAAAAAATGGGCTAAGTAGTCAGCATACGGGGGATAGCCCGACCCCTAACATCATAAAAAAAGCAGCAAATAAACCCCCTCATGCGGGGCACTCAATACATGATATCCTAAAGGAAATTGAAACGCGAGGGAAGTGAGTATGTCAGCCACAGTGTTTGCCTCGCGATAGACATGTCGGATCTGGAAACTCCAGTTCCTACGAATTAAGCCATGGCATCGGGATGCCAAGCTAAAAAGAGGATGGCTGCTCTTGATTGTCGAACTTAGGAGACATATAATAAGTTGAGAGTCAGACTCAAGGATAACCTGACGGTACCCCCTATCCCAAGCGAGCCTCAACCCATTATACACGCCCCAAAGTTCACCCGTCGGGACCGAACGTGACCCTATATTACGCACAAAACCCCCCAACCAGTTACCCCCGTTATCCCTTAATAAACCGCCAGCCGAGGCCAAACCATCATTAACAACACCATCAACATTGATTTTTTTCCAACCCTCGTTTGGTTTGATCCAAAGACGTCCTGCAAACTTCTTGTAGCCACATTTCTTGAATTCAAATATTTACCTGCAGCTTGTGACGACTCGTTGGCGCGGTCGATAACAAAATTGGTAGTATCAATGGTGACAATTTCATTGTTGAAAGCTTTCGAATTCCGCCATTTCCAAGTCCACCACAACATAGTAGCGAAGATAGTGCTCCAATCAACCACCCCAAACTTCGTATCCAACAACACGTTCGATCTAATCCAAGACGCAAAGCTGCCCTGAAAAAATCGAGGATTGAAGTTAGTGACATTCCAATTACTCCAAAGAGGTCTCACCTTCGGGCAATCTCGAAACAAATGTTCATAAGACTCGTCATGGGCACATCCGTAAGCACAAGTTACAATGGTAGATATATGTCTCCGCCACCTCTCCTGGTTCGTCATGACCCCCCTTTTGCTGGCGAGCCAGCTGAAGCATCGGATCCTCTCTGGGACCGCCAACTTCCAAAGCCTACAAAATAACTCTTCATTAGTACTATTCATATTAAAATTGCTACAAATCAAATTATAAGCACTGGCAATAGAGTACGCCCCATTTGCAGAAGATCTCCAACTGATTTCGTCCTCCAAACCATCTTCCTCCAAGTTGACAGCTATAGACGCGAGCTTCAGGAGTGTCACCGTGGGCAGGAGCGGAGAGAGGGCGGCCCAGTTCCAGCAGCCATGATCACAACAGTAGGAAATAACCAGCCTGTTTCGTAACTCCTCACCAATAGGTTGTAGCACAATATCAGCCAGAGGGAAGTCCAATAACCACACATCAGACCCGAACATAATCGATTTTCCATCCTTCAGCAGCCACCTAGTTCCCTTAATAACAGCTTCTGCGATCCCAACTCGAACACATTTCCAAATATTGGAACACGCAGGCGACTTCCCAAGTGCCTTATCCACATATTTGTTTTTCAAAACCCGGACCCAAAGATCCCCATCTTCCGTCACGAAGCGCCACCCAGGTTTTCCAACAAGCGCAACGTTCAAATCATGCATCTTTTTGACCCCAAGACCTTCTTGATTCTTTGGCTTGGTTACCTCATCCCAAGAGACTTTATGGAGCCATCTTCTTTCACTTGAACTTCCCCAATGAAGTTCCGGTTGATCTTATCAATCGCTTTACACGTGCTCAACGGCAGCATAGCAACAGACATAGTGTATATCGGCAGGGACGTCAACACGGAGTTCACCAAAGTCACTCTCCCAACAAGGCTAAGAGTCCTTGATTTCCAGCCCGCCAATTTCGAGTTGAATTTATCAATCAGCTGAGAATAGGTGTGTTTGTTGACAGCCTTGTGTAAGATTGGCATACCAAGGTAATTACCCAGATTGGAGGTGACCTCAAAACCACTGACTCGCTGAAACTGTCTAAAGACCCGTCGTCCGACATTTTTGGAAACAAAAATCTTAGATTTACTAGCGCTGATTTTCTGACCTGACACCAAGCAAAAAATATCCAAACACTTCTTGATTACACGGAATTGGTCCACCGAAGCTTCTGCAAGAAGCATTATGTCATCCGCAAAAAATATGTGGGAAAGAGAAGGGCCATTTCTAGTTAAGTTGATAGGTTTCCAACTCCCACAGTCCACAACATTCAAAATCAAATGACTAAGGCGCGCCACACACATCAAGAAAATATATGGGGAGATAGGATCTCCTTGCCTCACTCCGCGAGAGGTCGTAAATTGAGACAAAACCTTTCGATTCCAAAGAATCTGCATCCTTGGGGACGTAATACATGCCATTACCCATCCAATCCACAGTTCCGGAAAACCGAAGGCACGAAGGGAATCTTCAATAAAATCACAACTTAACCTATCGTAGGCTTTTTCAAGGTCAAGTTTAAGGATCATCCATCCCTTTGCCCCCGTCTTCCTCCTCATAGAATGAACAACCTCTTGGGCTATGACAATATTATCGGTAATCATCCTACCCAGAATAAAACTCCCTTGTGTTGGCCCAATGATATCAGATATAAACGGTTGGAGTCTATTTGTGAGAATCTTTGTAATCATCTTATAAAGAACATTGCACAGGCTAATAGGTCTAAACTGGGTGATTTGATCCGGCTTTGACACTTTAGCTATCAAGACAAGAAGAGTATCATTCACGCCCTCAGGAAGAATCGATGACATAAAGAACTCACGAACAAACTCAAACACCGAGGCTCCAACCGTGTTCCAACATTTATGGAAAAAACCCGGTTGAAAACCGTCAAGCCCCGGGGATTTTAACGAACCCATACTCTTAGTAGCTTTCCAAACTTCGTCTGCTGTCATAGAAGTAGAAAGCAGAGCCCTCTGGTCATCCCTTAGCAACGAAACTAGGACATTCAAGCTAGGAAAAACCGATAAGTCAGTGGCCTCAGCTGTGTACAGCTTAGTATAAAACTGAACAACAAGATTTTCCAGCTCCATTTTGTTTTCAACCCATATGCCAGAGTCGTCCCTTAACCCCTCAATCCTATTATGCTTCCGTCTAATAACCGTAGACGCATGGAAAAAGGACGTGTTAAGATCCCCACAAACAATCCATTGTTTACGGGACTTCTGAAGCCAAAAGATCTCCTCTTGTTCAAGAACAACCTCAAGTTCACGTTGGATCCTATTCTCTTCCTCCAAAAGGCCATGCAGAACACCCTTAGACAAGTTCAATTGAATTCTACCCAATTTGTCAACAAGTTGCTGCTTCCTATACTGAATGTTTTCAAACACCTTCTTATTCCACACTCTTAACTCCTTTTTCAAGATCGAAAGAGCGCTAGGAGTATCGACCTCATTCCGCCAACTCTCCTTAACCTTATTATCAAACTCCGGATGGGTAAACCAAGCTGCCTCCACTCGAAACGGCCTAGGCTTACTATTCAGATCCAAGTCCAGGAACAAATTCATTAACAACGGGCAGTGATCCGAGCAAAACTTCGAGAGGTGCTTAACTCTAGCCTCGGGCCAAAGCGTATGCCCATCAATATTAGCAAAAACTCTATCCAATCTCTTGTGAACCACCGTAGAAGGGGAGAGTCTCCAACTCCAAGTAAATTTAGGTCCAACGAACTCCATATCAATAAGACCCAACTTCCTATACCAGTCATTGAAGACCTGAGTATCCGAGTGTAATCCACCCGACACACCAGATCTATCATGGTTAAAGAGAATACAATTGAAATCACCCCTACAATAACCAGGCCCATAACCCTTTTGATTGCTATTTCCATACCCTTCCAAAACTCCTTCCTTCTATCCACCGACGGAGGCCCGTAAACCACAAACAAATGAGAGCGAACATCCTGATCAAGAAAGGAGGCATGAATGAAGTTTGTATTCTTTTCCTCCATACGCAAATTTAGCTTATTACTGTTCCAGAAAATCCAAACACCTCCCTCAAAAACACTTGCTTCAACACGTTCAACATTTGTGAAGAAAGACCGAGTCAATCTAGCACACACAACACGAGCATTATCACCCAAAATTCTCGTCTCAAACAGAGCAAGAACGTCGATTTTATGGATTTTGCACATATATCTGATAGCTCTCCGAATTCCCGGTTTAACTGCGCCAAAACAATTCCACATAAGAGTATTCATATCAACCATAAAAAAATAAGGAAGAGAAAACAAGAACATCAACATTTAATGCCTAAATGGCCCGAATTTATCTCTGCCATAGCAGAGTCTCCCTGTTGGTTAATGGAGTCGCGGGTTTCCAGATTTTCCGCCTCCATAGCAAACAACGGATTGACATTCACCACTGCGTTGGTGTGCATAAGATTTTCAACATGAGGACTGGATGTAGTCTCTTGGACAACAATGGGGGAATCAGCTTTCTTGATTGCATTTGTGGTTGCCATCTCGAAATCGAAGACTTGTAACATATCATCCGACGGCCTTCTCCGCTTTGCATTTGATCCCAGTACCGGCCCTTGAATATGGCCCAAGAAGCTTGGACTCACACTCTTAGATGAACTGTTTCCTGATTTCTTTCGCATGCCCTGTTCAGTCCTTTTGTTCAAATGGGCTTTATGTTGAGCAGGCCCATTCTCTTCATTAGCTTTGAATATGACCATAGGCTGAGAAGACTCTGCACTAACGGAATTAGCCAGTTGGACCCCCACCAACAGT
Organism: Fallopia convolvulus; assembly: GCA_964016875.1. NCBI lineage: Eukaryota > Viridiplantae > Streptophyta > Magnoliopsida > Caryophyllales > Polygonaceae > Fallopia > Fallopia convolvulus. The sequence continues at coordinate 39,571,829 of OZ024727.1, forward strand.
TGCTTTTGATTTCTTTCCCAAATCTCCTTCCCTATTTTTCACTGTAGCCATTGAAGATCCCTCGGTACCCTTACCCGATTTTCCCGCTTCCTTATCCCTCTTTCTATAATTATTTTTTCCCATATTTCCATTAGGATCATGATTCACCTTGAGAAACTCTTTATTCCCTTCTTCATCCCCCTTGGTATTATCTCTCTTACTATCTTCACTTTCCCCGTTATGGCCAAATAAAGCCTCAATCCGATTTATTTCAGGGAGGAGTTTTTCTGTAGATGGAAACATCACTCCTTTTCCTCTTTCCACGTTCGAACTTCCATCATTGGCCGATATCTTTTTGGGATGATCCTTCGATTGCTCCTTCAAATCCTGGGCGGATCTCTGGTTTCCTTTTTGGGGTCTGGTTTTCCTAAATGGAATCATCCATTCTCCGTAGCACCCTTTCTCTGTTCTCGATGCTTCATGCGCTGTCATCGGAAATTGCTCAGTTAGGGTCTTCATCAGAGGTTGCTCACTTGGGGTCGCCGGAACTGTACTTGGAGTTAAGGCCTTGCCACCAGTTGGCCCAGGCTCATTGACAGCTTGACTAGGATGATCATTTCTAACAGCTTGGCGAGGTCGAAAAGGACAGTTCATTTTCAAGTGTCCAAATCTTCCACACCCATAACAAATGGTTGGAATCCCTTCATACTCCACATGGAAACAATCCCCATTGATAGTAATCGTACCTTTAAGGGGCTTTTCAAGATCAATTTCAACAGATATTGGAGAAAACATTCCTCTGTTAGTGTACAAAGCTCGCAAATCCACTCGTATAGGGTTGCCTATTCCCGCAACCACTTTGAGAAGAACCTTTTCCTCGTAGATGGTCACCGGGAGATCGAAGATTCGGATCCATGTTGGAGTAGTCCTTATCGGCGCCGAAGTGCAAAGGTTGCGGGCCGATTTTCGAATCGTTAAGCATCTTCCGAAAATCATCCAAGGGCCATAACTCAGAGACATGAGAAAGTCCTCCTCTTTCTCGAAGCGGACAAGAAAACATCCATGAGCAAGGTCTAGGATATGAATTCGGTAACTTGTCTTCCACATTTCCCGGATCTTCTTCTCCATAATCGTAAAAGCCACCGGGTGGCCCAAGAGTTTCACCACCACCGATAGCTTCCAAACAGATGCCAAGGCATCCATCACATCTTCCGCTATGGAGATAGCGGTATCTCCATCCTCACCGTCCAGAAAGGTGATCTTCATCTTGCCTTCGAGAAACTCCGTGTCAATTAGTGTCTTTTGGTGAGTATCACTTCCTACCATCACCACATCTTTCCAAGACACCCCCGGATCTGGTGGGTCTCTTGGAGGTTGAGATGGATTAGGGGCATCCAGTTGTATGTTTTGATCACCGTCATCGGAGATCCTAGCCGGAGAAATCGTGGATGTCATTAGGAAAAGAGAGCGTTTATTCTTGATGATTGCAATTAAGGATCACTTTGATTAAAGAATGTTTATATCAACAAATTTACAATCAAATATGTAGTGGTTGCAAAGTATTTCTTAGGGGTAGAAATCCTGAGAGTTACAACACGGACATACTTAAGCCAGAGGAAATATACTTCATACATTCTAAAGGATGCTCACTTGATGGATGCTAATATAAGGAAGTTTCTTGCCCTATGCAACTTGGTTTAAAACTCTCAACAGAAATTGGAGAGTTGTTGGGTAATCCTGAGGAATATCGCAAGCTGGTAGGGAGATTGTTATATTCGTCTTTGATTAGGCTAGATATTTCATGCACGGTCTAACACTTTTCACAAATTGTTTCTCAGCAAGAATACCTCATATGCAACAAACAATACGTACATATGTTGAAGTACCTCAAAGGGACTATTGACAAATTAAGGGATCTTCTATCCAACATAATATAAAACTTCAAATTAAAATCACAAGCCACACATATGCAAGTTAGCATTCCTGGACTATTCACTAAGTGATCACTCAATGGTTTATGTGTGTTTCTTGGTACCTCTCTCATTTCATGGAAAACCAAAAAGCAAGTGAAAGTCTCTAGATCCCCAACTGAGGTAGAGTACAAGAGCGTTGCCACTACAAAAACATAATTGGTATGGACTTCCTATATTCTTAAAGATTTGCAAGTGAAAGTGCTTGTTCATGTGACCCTCTTTTGTGACAATAAAGCACCTCAACAAATTGCTGCTAATCCATGCTTTCACGAAAGGACAAAACAGCTTGAAATTGTTGTCACTATATAAGGGAGAAAGTTCAGAGTGGCTTTTTACAGACGACTTATATACCTAGTGGTTCGTAGCTTGCTGAAAACCTCTGTTGAAAAGTGATCAAGTTGTGCCAAAGTGTCAAGTAGCCATTGAAGATCACACTAATTCAGAAGTTTTATTCAGCAATTTATGAGTCTGTTTCAGTCAGCGAGTTTCTAGGGAGTTAGTTGAGTCAATTTCTGTTAGAAAGATTAGCTAGGTAGTTAGTTGCTTTGTTATGCTTTCAGCCACGTTTGTAGGTATTGATGTTAGTGGAAACGTGTGCAGCAAAGTGGGTCTTGTACTGGCTAAATATAGCCTCTTTGATTATTCAATGAAGTTTATGCAATTAAGTAGCATTTTGATTCTTTCTTTCCAACAAAATTGGTATCAGAGCTAGAGAGAAATTCAGGGGCTTGATCAATTATATTGAGTGTTTCGAGTGAGGATTAAACACAAGGAAACACAGGGAATTGAGAGCAATGCAAGGCATCAATGGAAATGGTAATGAGAAATCGATCAACCAATTACCAATTTTCGAAGGTGTGAATTATCATTTCTGGAGTCTAAAGATGAAATCTCTCTTTAGATCTCAGGAATTGTGGGGCATTGTCGAAGATGGTTTCACAGATATTGTAGAAGGTGAACTAGATCAAGCATTGAGGGAGAAAAGAAAGAAGGATGCAAAAACACTCTTCATCATTCAATAATCTCTTGATGACGAAGTGTTTCCTCGGATTGCATCAGCCTCAACAGCGAAGGAGGCTTGGAGTATTCTTAAACAAGAGTATCTAGGAGATAAGACGTTATCTTAGTAAGATTACAATCTCTATGAAGAGAGTTTGAGTCCTTTCAGATGAAGGACAAAGAGACAGTTCAAGGATATCTCTCAAGGGTCTCAAGCAATGTGAAAAAGCTGAGATCATATGGAGAGGAGGTCAAAACTAAACAAGTGGTGAGCAAGGTGCTAAGGAGCCTTACCAAAAAATATGACCATGTCGTGGCTGCAATAGAAGAGTCCAAGGACATGGATGCTTACACCTTTGATGAGCTTGTGGGATCTCTTCAATCTCATGAGGAAAGGTTGACTAGAGGTGATGACAACAAGGAAGAGAAAGCTTTTCAAGTGAAAGGGGAGTCTTATAACAAAGAGAGCTCTCATGAACAATCAAGTAGAGGTCGAGGAAGAGGAGGATATAGAGGAAGAGGCCGAGAAAGAGGCCAATCCAATGGTGGTAGAGAGGAATCTTCCAAAGGCAACTACAAGAATCCCATCAAGTGTTACTATTGTAACAAACCCGGTCACAAGAAGGCATCTCGCTGGAAGAAAGATGAGGATAAGGAGCAAGGAAAGCACGTGCAAAAGTCAAACTATGCTGAGCAAGAACACCTATTCTTGGCTCAATATAGTGGTGACAATGGAGGAAAATCAATCTGGTATCTCGACAGTGGTTGCTCAAACCACATGACAAGTCTGAAATCTATCTTTATAGAGTTGGATGGATAAAAAAAAGGAGCACTGTGAGGCTTGGAGATGGTAAGTAGCTCGAGGTGGAAGGACTAGGAACAATTGCTCTCAGGACAGAACAAGGCAAAGTAAAGGTACTCTCAAATGTTCAGTATGTTCCAAATCTTGCACATAATCTGTTGATTGTTGGTCAACTGGTGAGTGGAGGCTACACTGTAGTATTTGAAGATGATTTGTGTGTCATCAAAGAAAAGAAGAGCAATGATGCAATAATGAAAATTGCTATGGGGAGAAACAAGGTTTTTCCACTTGATTTGACATCAAAGGGAGGGCAAGCCCTTGTTTTCAAAAGAGATGAAAGTGCAAAGCTTTGACATCTCAGGTATGGTCACTTGAAAGTCCAAGGCTTAAGAATCTTGAGTGCAAAGGAATTTGTGCATGGTTTGCCTAAAATTGGTGAACTAGAACTGTATGAGGGTTGTGTGTATGGCCAACAGTCAAGAGGGTGGTTTCCAAGTGGGAGTGCATGGAGAGATGATGAATGCTTAGAGCTGTTGCATGCTGATTTGTGTGGTCCAATGCAGGACACATCATTGGGTGGAAGCAAATACTTTCTGTTGATTACTGATGATTACAGCAGGTTTAGTTGGGTCTTCTTTCAGCAAACCAAATCTGAATCATTTGGGAACTTCAAAAGGTTCAAGGCTTTGGTAGAGAAGCAAAGTGGAAAGCTGGTGAAGGCATTGAGAACAGACAGAGGTGGAGAGTTTGTGTCACAAGAGTTCAACAAGTACTGTGAGGATATAAGAAGGGAGCTCATCGCACCCTACACGCTAGAGCAAAATGGAGTTGCTGAAAGAAAAAACAAAATTGTGGTGGAAATGGCTAGGAGCATGCTCAAGGCAAAAGGTTTGCCATTTGAATTCTGGAGTGAAGCAGTAGCCACAGCTGTGTATGTGCTGAATATCTCTCCTACAAAGGCAGTACTGAATGCTACACCATTTGAGGTATGGAGAAAGAAAAGCCTTATGTAAGTCATCTTAGAGTGTTTGGATGTATTGTCTATACTTTGGTCAATCTAAGAACCAAGTTAGATGACAAAGCTGAAAAATGCATCTTTCTTGGTTATGCAACTCAATTCAAATCTTATAGGTTGTACAATCCATCCACTAAAAGGATTATTATAAGCAGAAATGTGATTTTTTATGAGGAAGCAAGTTGGAAATGGAAGCAACAGCAAAGCAGTAGAGCAGATTACAGACCTGTGCCATTTGATGGTGATGATGCTAATGTCAACAGTCAGATTGATCCAAGTCCTCTAACTACTCCTATGTCATCATCAACAAGAAACTCGAGCAATTCAGCCTCTCCAATCTCCTCAAGAGAGTCTACACCTAAATCAACACCATGTCGGGTAAGATCTCTTGTTGAGATTTATGAAAGTTGTGATTTTGCTCTAGTTGCAAATGAACCAACATGATTTGATGAAGTAATCACTCATACTGAATGGAAAGAGGCCATGAGTGATAAAATGAGGTGTATTGAGAAGAATGAGACATGGGAATTAGTGAATTTGCCTGAAGAAAAGAATGTAATAGGCTTAAAGTGGGTGGATAGGACAAAGTACAACACTGATGGAAGCATATTGAAGCACAAGGCTAGGTTGGTAGCCAAAGGATATGCTCAGCAAGAGGGAGTTGACTATGAGGAAACCTTCTCACCAGTACGATTTGAGACAGTGAGGATTGTGTTATCATTAGCTGTACAATGGAAGTTGAAGGTGTTTTAACTAGATGTCAAGTCTGCCTTCTTAAATTGAGAGCTGCAAGAGGAAGTTTTTGTGGAGCAACCTCAGGGGTTTGTCAAGAAAGGAGAAGAGGCAAAGGTATACAAGCTCAAGAAGTCATTATATGGCTTGAAGCAAGCTCCAAGGGCGTGGTACAACAAAATAGATGCATTCTTCACCAGCGCAGGCTTTGACAGAAGTGAAAATGAACCCTCCTTTTATGTAAGAAAGCAAGGTACATCTGAGTTCATTATAGTGTGTCTTTATGTGGAAGATATCATCTATTTTAGTTCTTTTGTGGAGATGTTGATTAAATTCAAGAGTTCAATGATGAGTGAGTTAGAGATGACTGATTCGGGAACTCTGAAATACTTCCTTGGATTGGAGGTTAGACAAGGAAGAGATGGTGTCTTTTTTGTGCAAAAAAAGTATGCAAGTGATCTGCTTAAGAGGTTCCATATGGAGAGTTGTGAGCCTACTGTGACGCCAAAGAATGCAAATGAGAAGCTTCAAAGGCAAGATGGAACAGATAAGGCAGATCAGAAGTTGTTTAGGAGCATGGTGGGTGGACTGAATTACTTGACACACACTAGACCAAATATTGGATACTGTGTTAGTGTGGTGTCTAGATATATGCACTATCCAACCAAACAACATCTTGGTGCAACAAAGAGAGTGCTCAAATACGTGGCAAAAACAATTGATAATGGGCTTTGGTATGAGATAGTGAAGGAGTTCAAGCTGAGAGGATACACAAACAGTGACTGGGCAGGGCGTGTGGACGACAAGAAGTCAACCATTGGCTCAGTGTTTGATCTTGGCTCAGGTGCTATCAATTGCAGTGCTAAGAAACAAGATACTGTTGCATTATCCTCCTCGGAAGCTGAGTATGTTGCTGCAGGAGCTGTAGCTAAACAAGCTCTATGGTTGAAGAAGCTGCTCAAGGATCTCTGTTTTGAACAAGGTGAAGCTATGAAAGTTTGGTGTGACAACAAATCAACCATAGCAATGGCAAAAAATCCCGCATTCCATGCAAGAAGAAAGCACATAGACGTGCAGTACCATTTTATAAGAAAACTGGTGTTTGAAGGCAAGATAACTCTGAAGTTTTGTGGTACAAATGTTCACCACACAGACTTGTTTACCAAAGCATTGAATCATGCTAAACATCAGTTCTTTATGGAAGAAATTGGCATGAGCAAGCTTGGATCAAAGGGAGGTGTTGAAAAGTGATCAAGCTATGCCAAAGTGTCAAGTAGCCGTTGAAGATCACACTAATTCAGAAGTTTTATTCAGCAATTTCTGAGTCTGTTTCAGTGAGATAGTTTCTATGAAGTCAGTTGAGTCAATTTCTGTTAGCAAGATTAGCTAGGTAGTTAGTTTCTTTGTTATGCTTTCAACCACATTTGTAGGTATTGATGTTAGTGGAAACGTGTGCAGCAAAGTGGGTCTTGTACTGGCTATTTACAGCCTCTTTGATTATCCAATGAAGTTTATGCAATTTAGTAGCATTTTGATTCTTTCTTTCCAACAACCTCAACATAATTTTCTCACCCTCAAGTTGGGATAAATGTTGAAATGTGATTCAAACACGTTTATGTTGCAAGATTTAAAATAGTTAAATCTATTATTAAGGAGATGTTTTATTTATCATTGATTTTAGTTATTGTTTAACTTTTCTATTTAATAATTTGATGCTGAGAGTATCTACTATTTTTAGATTGAGTGTTAGTATTTAAAGTTTGTAATGGTTATCATTTTAATTAAGAAGAAATCGTTATTGTTTCTCCTTCTCACGTATATGATAATATTCTTCCTTTGTTAAAAACCAACAAATTGGTATTAGAGCGTTTTCATATTTCGGGTTCATATCCAGGGAATTGAAAACAAAGTGTGAGTGTTTAAACATAAGGGAAACACGGGTTAAGAGAGAAAAAATTGTTCACAATGCATAACAATGGATCAGGTAGCAATGGTTCTCCTCAATTACCAATTTAAAAGGAATAAACTACCACTTTTGGAGGTTGAAAATGACAACATTATTCAAGTCTCAAGAGTTGTGGCAATTGGTAGAAAGTGGCTTTGAGGATAAACAACCGGAAGAGCCTGATCAACAATTGAAAGACAAGAGGAAGAAAGATTCTAAGGCATTGTTCATGATTCAACAAGCCTTAGATGATGAGATCTTTCCCCAAGGATTGCATCTGCTACCACATCAAAGAAGGCATGGGATACTTTAAAGCAAGAGTATCTTGGAGATAAGAAAGTGACCATAGTGAGATTGCAATCACTGAGAAGAGAGTTTCAGACTGCTCTCATGAAGGATAAAGAGTCTGTGCAAGAATACTTATCATGTGTGTCTCGTGTGGTGCAACAAACGAGGTCTTATGGAGAAACTATGAGCAATGAGCATGTGGCTGGGAATGTCTTGAGGAGTCTTACCAACAAGTTTGATCATGTGGTGGCTGCCATAGAAGAATCAAAGGACATGTCGACATATACCTTTGATGAGTTAATGGTGTCACTACAAGATCATGAAGAGAGGCTCAACAGATCTAGTGATAAGAAGGAGGAGAAGGCCTTCCAAGTCAAAGGAGACTCTTCCAACAAAGAGAGATCTTGGCAATCCAGTGGAAGAGGCAAAGGAAGAGGTGGATCTAGAGGAAGAGGTCGTGGAAGAGGACAAAGTAGTGAGGGAAGGGACCAAAATTCCCAATCCTACAAAGGTCCAGTCAAGTGTTATTATTACAAGAAGCCTGGTCACAAGGAGGCGAGTTGTTGGAAGAAAGAAGAAGATGAACAAAAGGGTGATCATAGGTCAAACTTTGTGGAGCAAGAACAAAAGTTATTTTTGGCTCAAAATGGGTTAAGTAATGATGCAGAAAGTGTGTGGTATATTGACAGTGGTTGCTGAAACCATATGTCAAGTACAAGATCCATGGCAAGGAGCTTGATGAGTCCAGGAAGAGCAAAGTCAGGCTTGGTGATGGGAAACAACTAGATGTCGAGGGAAAAGGCATCATTGCAATCAAAACTGTGCAAGGTAACGTCATGCTTTTGTATGATGTTCAGTATGCACCCCAATTGGCTCATAATTTGCTAAGTGTGGGATAATTATTGAGTGTTGGCTATTCTGTGATATTTGAGAATGATTTGTGCTCAATTTGTGATAAGAAATCCAATGAAGTTGTGGTAAAAATTTCTATGGAAAGAAATAGAATGTTCCCTTTGGATTTGTCAAGAAATATGAGCAAAGCTTTGATAGTCAAAAGAGATGATGATGCAAAGTTATGGCATCTGCGTTATGGTCACCTGAATGTGCATGGTTTAAGGTTGCTAAATGCAAAAGAAATGGTGTAAGGCTTGCCAAAGATTGGTGAGCTTGAGTTGTGTGAAGGATGCTTGTATGAAAGCAATCCAAGGGTCCATTTCCAAGTGGAAAAGCTTGGAGAGCCAGCGAAAGTCTAGAGCTACTACATGTTGACTTATGTGGGCCAATGCAGACTGAATCACTCGGAGGAAGCAAATATTTTCTACTCATTACTGATGATTATAGTAGAATGAGTTGGGTGTATTTCTTGAAGGCAAAATATGAAGCCTTTGAGAACTTCAAGATATTCAAAGCTATGGTGGAGAAATACTATAACAAGTATGTAAAAGCATTAAGAACAGACCGAGAAGGAGAGTTTCTTTCACATGAATTCAATGAATTTTGTGAAGAACATGGCATAAGAAGGGAGTTGACAACGTACACCTTACACTCCAGAGTAGAATGGAGTCGTAGAGAGAAAGAACAGAACAGTGGTGTAGATGGCAAGAAGCATGCTTAAAGCAAAGGGGATGTCAAATCAGTTTTGGTGTGAGGATGTGGCTACAACTGTGTACATCCTCAATATTTCTCTAACAAAAGTTGTCATGAACAAGACTCCATTAGAAGCTTGGAGAGGAAAGAAGCCATCTATAAGTCACTTAAGGGTCTCTGGTTGTATAGCTTATGCTTTGGTTAACTTACAATCTAAGCTTGATGATAAAACGGAAAAATGTGTGTTGATTGGATATGTTGTTCAATCCAAAGCATATAGGCCATATAGTCCGCTTAAGTGGAAAGATTATTGTTAGTAGAAATGTGGTGTTTAATGAAGATGCATGATGGAATTGGGAGCAAAAGAAGAATGGTGAAGGTAGTCAAAGAACAATCACCTTTGATGGTTCAAGGGAGGATCCAATTGTGACAGAAAACAATCAAACCTCACCTAGTCCACCCTCAACACCAACAAGTCACAATAGCTCTTCCTCCTCAAGTCCATCAAGTCAAGATCCCTCTCCTTCAAGCTCTTCAAGTGAATCTCCATCAAGAAGATTTAGATCTCTAACAAAGATATATGAGAATTGTGATTTTGCTTTGATCACTACAGATCCAACAAACTTTAATGAGGCAAAGAATCTAGTTGAGTGGAAAGTAGCAATGAAGGAAGAAATGAAGCCTATTGAGGAGAATAAGACTTGGGAGTTGATGGATCTTCCCGAAGGAAAGAATGTGATAGGTTTGAAGTGGGTTTTCAGAACCAAATACAACACTGATGGGAGTATACAAAAGCAAAAGGCACGACTAGTGGCTAAAGGCTATGCTCAACAAGAAGGGATTGACTTTGATGAGACTTTCTCACCTGTTGTAAGGTTTGAAACAATGAGAATTGTGCTTGCTTTAGCTGCGCAATGGAGATTCCCAATGTTTCAACTTGATGTGAAATCAGCTTTCCTCAATGGAGAGTTGCAAGAAGAAGTATTTGTTGAGCAACCACAAGACTTTGTCAAGGATGGTGAAGAGAGCAAAGTTTACAAGTTGCATAAAGCTCTCTATGGTTTGAAACAGGCTCCACGAGCTTGGTAGAGTAGAATTGATGCATTCTTTCTTGAAAATCAATTTGAAAGGAGTGAGAATGAGCCAACCTTGTATGTCAAGAAACAACGTATGCAAGAGTTTATTGTAGTATGTCTTTATGTTGATGACATTATCTACTTTAGCTCTTTGCAAAGACTTCTAGATGAATTCAAACTCTCAATGATGAAAGAGTTTGAGATGACAGACTTGGGAATTCTGCAATATTTCCTTGGTCTAGAGGTGAAAATAAGAAAGAGTGGCATCTTTGTGTGTCGAAAGAAGTATGCAAAAGAAGTTTCACATGCAAGGTTGTGATGTTGCAAAGACGCCAATGAACACTAATGAGAAGTTGCAAAGAGAAGATGGCACAGAAAAGGCTAATGAGAAAGTGTTTAGAAGCTTAGTAGGTGACTTGAACTATCTCACACACACAAGGCCAGACATTGCTTATTGTGTGAGCGTGGTGTCAAGGTATATGCATAGTCCAACTAAGCAACATCTAGGAGTTGCAAAGAGGATATTGAAGTACGTGGCTGACATAATCAATTATGGAATCTGGTATGAGAGTGTTGAAGATTTCAAATTGAAAGGTTATACTGATAGTGACTGGGCAGGGTGTATTGATGATAGAAAGAGCACTTCTGGCTCAGTGTTTAGCCTTGGTTCGGGTGCCATTACATGGAGCTTAAAGAAGCAATACATTGTAGCATTGTCTTCTTCCGAGGCTGAGTATGTGGCAGATAGATCAGTTGCAAGACAATCACTTTGGCTAAGAAAATTGTTAGGATTTGTGTTGTATACAAGAAGAAGCCACTGAGTCATGATGTGACAACAAGTCAACAATTGAAATGACCAAGAATCCAACATTTCATGCAAGGACAAAACACATTGATGTGCAACATCATTTTATTAGGAAGCTGGTGTCTGAAGACGAGATTATTCTAAAGTTCTGTGAAACAAATGATCAAGATGCATATTTGTTTACTAAGGCATTGAGTCAAGCAAAGCAGTTCTTCTCAGAGAAGATTGGAATACGAGAGTTTGAATCAAGGGGAGGTGTTGAAATGTGATTCAAACACGTTTCTGTTGCAAGACTTAAAATAGTTAAATCTATTATTAAGGAGATGTTTTATTTTACATTGATTTTGGTTATTGTTTAACTTTTCTATTTAATAATTTGTTGTTGAGAGTTATCTACTATTTCTAGATTGAGTGTTAGTATTTAAAGTTTGAAATGGTTATCATTTTAATTAAGAAGAAATCGTTATTATTTCTCCTTCTCACGTATATGATAATCTTCTTCTTCTGTTAAAAACCGACAATAAATACCAATTCCAATTTGAAGGGGGTGTATAGAAATCATGTTTTATTTCATTTAATTTGGTTTAGTGTGTTAATCCAGTTCAGTTTTACCGAGTCAGGTTGTTCCAACTTTAAAGTTTCTAAACTCGAGTTAGTTGTTGTGGGCCTTGATATAAAAGGCATATAACCACATCTGTGGATTTTGTAACCCTCGAAATAGAGATGATTTTGCTCTAGCTCTTTCGTGTTCATCAAGCTCTGATTGAATTCGATCTCACTACCAAATTCAAGTGGAAGCCAACAGGTTATGTATCTTGAATCGGTTCTTCTTTGTAGGAGAAATCTGTTTTTTTTTTTTTAAAAGAGAGTTCAAATACATAAAGTACGTGACTGGTTTTTTGCATTGTGGTTTGACTTGAGCTCATAACCCCCAGTTGATGCTTAATGCTATGTTAAGATTAGCTTTTGTTTAATGGAGTTTTGGGTGATTCTATTCACTTGCTTATTAATTATATATTTGTGCACTGTAAAGGTTGGTAGCTGTAGTTCAAGTTCAGGTTTTCTTTCAAAAAAAAAAAAAATTCAGGTTGCTACATGCTTGCCCAATTCTCCCATTTGTCAAGTATTCACTGTTTTGCCTTCATTCATGACCAAGTTTTGTATAGTATTCAGGGGTTTGCTTTTTTTTTTTTTTTTTTTGTAATCTAGGCCCTTCACAAAGAACAATCCATCAATATTACATGTTATATTGTTTATGTGTTGAATGTTAAATCTGCTATTTATCTTATTTTTCAATCTGCTAAATACCATGAATCTATCCATCACAATAGGCTGACTAGCCCACTCAAAATAACATGGCTCGATTCTTTTCCAACTGCCGTTTCTACTACCTTGGCTCAGCGTCAGTGATGGTGACTTCATTCACCGACCGGCAAAGACTTGCTCTTTGACTTGTCACTTGACCCACTTTCAGGGTGCATTATGAATGCTGGACGACGAGGAGCGGGCAGAACACTCGAGTAGTTGTTGAGCATGAGCAGCACGGATGCCATACTCGGTCGTGCATCCATGTCGTCTTGCACGCATGACAAGCCTATGTGAATGCATCTCGTCACATCCTCAGCCGGGCACGAATTTTTGATGCTTGGATCCACAAACTCCATTGGCTTACCTTCCTTCCATACTTTCCATGCCTGCCGATTGTGTTATTTTAAGTACTAATTAGCATTAGGATTGATAGATTTCAACAATCTTGAATGAATAATTTAGCTAATTGATCATGTCAATATGTGGAAAACCGACTATTTAAAAAGAAGAATGTTTTTGATGGCCAACTTACATAACTCATGAGATGCTCTACATTGCCTGACATGTGAAAGCTGCTATTCTTCTTGCCACTTATGATCTCCAACACAAGTACTCCAAAGCTATATACATCCGACTTCACGGAGAAGTGTCCGTGCATCACGTACTCCGGAGACATGTAACCACTGCAAGATGGAGGTAAATCGATGAGTACGTACAAATCATGAATGATAAGAAAGTCTTGGGAATGAATTGAATTCAGAACATACTAGGTGCCCACAACTCTGTCTGTATTGTCTCGTGTTTGATCAACTCCGAAAATCCTCGCCGTGCCAAAGTCTGATATTTTGGGGTTCATATTAGCATCGAGCAGGATGTTACCTGCTTTCAAATCACGATGAATGATTCTCAGCTGAGAATCTTCGTGGAGATAAAGCATCCCTCTAGCAATCCCAGCTATAATTTTGTATCGCCTAGACCAATCTAGCTGTGGCAGCCTCGAAGCATCTGTAAATTAATGAATTTCGTATACACATGTAATATACATCTGTAAATTAAAACTCTACGATAATGAAAGACACGATAGCATACCAAAGATAAAGTAATCGAGGCTTTTGTTGGGCACATATTCGTAGACAAGTAATTTCTCATTCCCAGCTAAGCAAAATCCCAATAGTCTTACTAAATTTCTATGTTGAAGCTTTGCCACCAATACAACCTCGTTCTTGAATTGTTCTACTCCTTGATGAGAGCTTCTCGTCAGCCTTTTGACTGCGATTTCTTGACCATCTAGCATTACACCCTGCATATGCACCAAGAGTTATTGAGATTGATGATAAGAAAGTTGAAGTTTCGAAAGTTTTGAATATGCATATCAAGATCGACTAATCCTGACCTTGTAGACAGCACCAAAACCTCCTTCCCCAAGCTTATTACCGTTGGAGAAGTTATTTGTTGCAGCTTGTAGTGTATCAAAATCATAGAGCAAGGACTCAGCCGTGGTTAAATCATCAGTACCTATTCAATATTTACAAGATATTAGCTTAGCGTAATATGATTGCATAAATGTGAAGGAAATGTATATGTATAATTACCGCTTTGATTAGTTACGGCAGTTTTAACTGATTCAGGGTTTCTCTTCTCCTTCAAAATTAGGCAGATAAAAATGGCAACAAGCACTACTCCAACCAAAGCCGATCCAACAGCAACCCCGATCACAGCTTCAGTTGACAGCTTCTTTCTATTCCCTGGTATTAGAAGACAGCATTCGGTGTTAGTAAAGCCAATTCAATTTCACAAGGCATAACCTTAATTTCATCATCTGCGATTGGGGTACCGTCACTAGGTGTTGGCTCGAGGTGGTCGGTCCCTCCCTTGGAGGCCGATGGTGAAGGTGGGGGAGACACAGAAACGATCTGATAGAAGAGGGAGGTATCATACTTGAGATTACAACTCGGATACATCACCCAAGCACTCTGCTTATTCCCACAGCAATTCGGCATGGCTGAAACAAACTTTTGCAAGCAATTGTAGCAGTCGAATTCCGATAAGTCTGGAGTGCACTGCGCCAGAGCATACACGGTTTGGAATGGGCTGAACTTGCCTTGCGCCGTCGCATACTTAAGTGTCGTACCCCCTGACGCCGCCTCTGACGCTACCTTGTTCAAGGTATCCCCAAGCACATTGTTGAACCCGGTTACATTGCTGGTGATGTTGGGGTTGTTGATCATGAAGACCTCCATTTCGGTGTCCACCTGGCCGAAGAACAAGTTGCCAGAGTACCTGTATTAGGAATAATATGTGTCAATTTTCCGAAAGGACAATAATATGGATAGGAGGTCGTTTATGTACAAGGTGTTGGTGATTTGTGTAAAGTCATCAAATCCCTTTAAGAGTATGTTGAGGTTAACAAGTCACAAGGATAATGTCGATTGAGAAATTGACTTATGTGACTTGCCATGATATGATAAAGAGAGTTTTGTCATGTATAGAATGATCCAAGTTAAAGGCACACCAACGCCAAGGAATAAACCTCACGTGCCACGGAACTATGCGAGGGCGCGCTTTGAAGGCGTCGTCACTCGTTGAGCGGCACGATGCATTGGCACGGTGCAAGGGCATGGTGCACCAGGAGCTCGATCTTGAGGTTCGAGACTCGGCATAATGGGGCACGCCTTGTGCTCGGTTTTGAGGTTCAAGTGTCGGCGATTGGGGCGCGCCTTTGACATTGCGATGGCAAGGCCAAGTTTGCACGATGCTAGCGACGCACCTAAGGAATGTACGAGGAGCTTGCGGCGCGCCTAGGGCTAAGGCACGAGGCGTCGAGTGGCTTCGATTGAGCTAAGGTATGGTTTCGAGCTTGTTATATGAGTCTTGTAGCTTTGTGCATATTCTAATGAAGTAAGGAAGCTTAACTTAAGCTTGGTGAATGGTTTAAGCAAGAACCAAAGCTTGAGTTTAGCTTGGCACATAGCTATGTATGCTAGAAAGGAGTATTGAAGCTTCATACTAGCTTAGAGTTAGCTCTAGAAGCTTGAACAAGCTCTTGACTCAAAGTATAAGCTTTGTAAGAAGCTCATGTAGCTAGGGATTAGCTCATGGAAGCTCAAACTAGCTCAAGTTAGCTCAAGTAGCTTAAAAGTCAGCTCAACGAGCTACGACGTAGCTGAAGCCAGCACAACTAGCTAAGGGCCAGCTACACAAGGTAAGTGACCTAGCTAGGTACCTAGCTATGCTAGCTTGGTGTGGGCCTTGGTGGGCCGGCCCATGGGGCTTGCGCTTGGGCCTAGTGGGCTGCGTGCATGGACACAAGGTTGGGCCTTGTGTTGGGTCTTTTGGATTGGATCTTCTATGGAGTTTTGGGCCATTTCCTTGGGCTTTTATGGGTTGGATTTGGACGCATATTTGGACTCCATAATGGGCTGTTTGGAATCCCATGATGACATGGAAAGAGAAAAGTGGATAAGGATGGAGTTGGTTACAACTAACTATCCTAAATTCACTCTCAACCTCTCTTTTCTCCAACCGATTTTGTAACTTCTATATGGCAGTTATTGGACAGCCATGGACACCTATAAATAAGGGTGATTGTCGTCCATTTGAGGATGATGAAATATAAAAGAGAGAAGACACATGTCTTAGACACAAGTCTACACAAATCGGTGAGAGAAAAACACTTGTAGTCGTGTGAGACTAGAGTTTGTTTCCGTGATGGTTTTCACGAGTGAATCAAACACAAAGTATGAGTATATCATGGATCGATCTTCACAAGTACGAGTGGAGAAGGAACCTCAAGTGGCGTGACGTGACGAGTTCGTCCAAATGAACGAAGAACCGCAAGAGCCATGGGAGAGCGACTTCGTTCAAGTGAAGAATGAAGAGGAGTCATGGAATTCGAACAAGGTACGCTTATTCTAATAGAGTTGTCTTGCCAACATCTCTATTGTTTCGTGTGGTACGTTTTATCCCACTACAATATTGCGAAATCCCTTGGCATGGAATAGGGGCAATATACGTTGAAGGGAAGATCGATCTAATCGGTTGACTCGTAGCCTTTATCCGGTTAACTTAATAAAATGTTTTATGTGGGTCGGTGGAGATTACCTTTACGGTCTATACCCAACGAGACTACCCTTCGGGGTCTACTCACGAGATTACCCTTCGGGGTCTACTCAAGCGTCTTGACTATCCTTATGGATCTATAAGGGCCGACTTCCACTTCAACTTATTTATGCAACATATATATTCCGTTTTCATATCCTAAAAACCACACATTGTATTGTAAACATGGAGATCACTGACATTGAATTTGTAGTGTAAATGGAGAGTTTGTGGATGCAAATCCTACATTGCTCCACTCAATTAGAAAAGGGAAGAGAAGTAAATCCACTATCTCCCACACTGACTAATCAGCCCACCAAATCCTCTGTTGCTAAAAACCAAAAATCTAATAAATGTGATATATTGTTGGCTAAAAAACATATTTTGAACCCAGAAAACAATTGAAATTAAAAATTTACAGAAGAGATTAAATAATCAGCAAATCTCTATTATTATGACCGAGTAGAAACGGAGGTCATGCGCGCCACACCCACCCTCTGTACATGGTAGTAGTAAACAACATGCCCTTTCGAAATCACGCATAAATACTGGGAGGTTGAATTGAGCCTTTAACATTAAGGGTGACTTTGATAAATTAATGATCAAATATAAGTACCATATTGGACATTTGACCCCTCCCCTCAAAAAGATTTATTAAGTCGTCCATGGAGCACAGCAAGTACCAAAATTGGACATAATAAATCTCTGTGTACAAAATTAAATTTATAAAAATTGAGCAGAGTATTAAATAAATTACCTGAACATGCAGTACTCGTAGCCATTCATTGCCGACTTGAGGTTCTTACAGAGGCTTTGGAGGCTGGAAATTGCGGTGGCCACGCAGTCTCCGCAGACAGCCGGTGAGGCGTCCCCGCGGCATACGAAGATGCCATAGACGGGGTCTGTAGTGCCTGCGCCGATCGTGGCGTTTAAGAAGGCTCCAGTGGTGGTTGTGGTGTTGGCGCGTGATGAGAGCGTGGAGAAGAGGAGGTTCAAGTTCTTCTCGAACGTGCTGTTGGCAGTGAAGTTGGTTCGGTTTGGGCAGTCCGTGATGATTCCGTCCGCAGAAACGGTGACGAAACAGCAACACAACAAGAGCAGCTGAAGCCACTGGAGGCGGGACATCGTCTCCGGATTTTTAAAAGCGAATGCTTTCTCCTTCTATAATTTCCGGTGAGGGTCATATGATACATTTCACACATTTATTGGACCTCTTACGTGATTTGGGGGTTTGGGTGGTTGGGTCTTTAAAACGAGTTAAACAATAAAATTGACGTCTACAAACTTGTAAAACGGGTGATACGAAATCAGATCCATCCAGCTAAAAGTCAATTAAGTCAACCCTTATAACTTGTATTAACCGTTACGATTACCATTATAGCATCTGCTCAACGATACTAGATCACACACCACATGATATAGGGTAGTTGTAAATAGACTTTTGTAGAACAACATTATTAAGATATTTATTCCTAGACAATTTCAATGCAACTTTGAAATTAAATATTAACTCTAATCAGTTATGTTTTTTATGGTGGTATGTTTGGTGTCATAGGAATGCGATTATTTTTTATCCGTCTAGGCTATCTTCAAACTGCCTGCCACATGATTTAGCATTCTCACAACATCTTCAATGGAATTCTGCAAATCCTATTATTATAAAAAAAAAAAACTCGGTCAGGAAAAGACATAATGTTAGAAGATTTGAGTTTTGATGGTGCCAAGAAGTCAATGACTTTGAAGTTTCAAGTCGAGTCGCCGACTCCACAAAGTCACTAACATGACCAGCTGACATGAAATTTATTTAAGGAAGGAACGCACAGATCTTGTGCGATTATTTGCAAACAGCTGGAGCATTCACTTAAGGAGAAGATCATCACAAAAGAGTGCTAAAATTAGAAGAAGATGATTTGATTCTCCTAGAATATTTTATTTGGGCGTGCATGTTATATTAGGAAAGATATGTATGGATTGAGTGCGTGTCACTTCCCTAATCGAATGGGATTTGATAAATACCTCTGTGTTTAGGATAGAAGGTAAGACTTTTGAGCACAACTTGTATTCATGTGAAAGAGAAAGAGTGAACTTGTGCGTGAGATTCGTGCAAGTGGTGTGGTCGAGCGTTCTAAGGCATAGCGTGAGATTGAGAGTGTGAGTGCAAAGGTAGAGCGTGGTTCAAGGGAGAGGGATTCATTCTTATACATGGGAGAGCTTTGTAACACTCAAGACATCAATAGAGCGAGTCTAAGGACTCTTGAAATCCGACCAAGTGAGAAGCTTGGAAGGAGTGATTTTTCTCTAAGTAAACTAGTTGGTTTACGAAGAGTTTCCACTATACATCGCTTGACATTTACAGTGTGGTAACATCTTTCCTGTTTGTTTATTCCGCTACTATATTACTCAAAGTCGACGACTTCGTAGGAGTCGTCGACTCGTTTAAGTACTAACGATCCTACAATTGGTATTAGAGCCAAGGCTCTAGATTGTGTTTTTAGTACTTTTCTTACAAGAAAATGTCTTCAACCAACACTATCGTGAGTGACTCTTTCTAGAACACCACATCACATCAAATACACCAGGCATTAAAAGCCCGGTGTATTTGAACCATATTATAACTAAATACCCCAGATGATGTAGGATCCGGGGTATTTATGCCACACAAATACACCGGGCGTGTGCAGTCCGGAGTATTAGATATTAAAGACAACAAATACACCAGGCGTAAATGGTCCGGTGTATTTTGACCACGCAAATATGTCGATTCAGTATGTCTTTTCTTAACCTAGAACACAATTTTTTATTGCAACTAATTCCTACTACTTCTTTCCGTCAAAATCAACCCTCCTACATAAGTGCAACAAAGGCTAAACAAATCACAGATATATCGAAAGAACTTATCTGACGTTCAAGAACCTCCTTATTGTCCTTCATACACAAAATCCTACGAAATTTTTCCATGAGACCTCAGTTTTCCTTACTCATCATTAGGTTGAATCACTCTCACAGCTACTTGAAACAGATATAGAATGCACACAATTATTCGAACCCTATGCATCAACCGGTGTAAAGGAACCCTAACCCGACCCGAAAAAGCTTTTACGTTTTACAAACAAGAAAACAATCAATGGATGCCCATTTGATACACACATGTAGTACGAAGAAGACCCAAAATGTTGAGAAAAGATTGCTTAATTTATCAATTCCGACAGAAAGTTGAAGAAAATCAAATAAGAAGACAGTAGAGAAACCCTAAATCGGATTGAGATGCATAGATTGTTACCCCTAATAGACTACATCAGATTGTAAACCGAATTGAAGAGGTCGACAATTCAAGCATGTGCATTTCTGAAGAATTCGATTGGGCATTTTTTAACAGAAATTCAAAGAACCTGGAGAATTTGATTGGGACTAGAAGGTGAAGTTGAGAAAGAAAGAAAGAAAAGGGTATATAAAATGGGGAAAGGTCTAGGCATTGGCTTAAGGAAAGGGGTCGCCCCGTAAAAAAAAAACTCCTAGTGGGGTTTGAACCCAAACAAACAAGCACTCTTACACTATTTGGTTGAACTTACAACCACTACACCAACACACACTTCATTTTTATTTGAGGAATAGATTTATTATAAACAAAGGCGTGCAATAGTAAAGTAAGTGTTGTCGTCCATGGCAGGACAATTTGTAACAATGGGGATAAGGCTTTGAATGGCCATAACTTTTGACTTGATAATCCGTTTGAGCAATGTGAGTACTCGTTTCGAAGGTCTCGACCTAAGATACAATCTGCATGTTCTAGCTTTTGGGAAGGCGGGGGCTATTCTCAAGGTCGGAAAGCTTGTCCGGGTTGGAATCTCAAAAAACCTCGTTTAAGCCTCCAAAATCACGCTCTTTTGTTGAAAACCACCCTAAAACACCTCGATTTGACCTTTTCATGTAATTTGGGTTCTCCCGGATCGTGCTATCAATTCATTTGATGGATTTATACTGTGATTTGAGTTGAGAGCTTCGAAATGAATGGTCATAATAGCCAGGCGGATATTGGAGTAGAAACTTATAGTACTTTTAACTTTTATGTAGGAGAATAAGGTTACGGTTTAGGGATTAAGGATTAGGAGTTAGGGTTTAAGAATAAGGTTAAGGGATAAGGGTTTAGGGGTTATGGTTTAAGGATAAGGTTAAGATTTACGGTTTAGGGGTTAGGGCCAGGGGTTATGGTTTATGGGTTAGGGGTAGGGGTTAGGGATAGTGATTAAGAATAAGGTTAATGTTTAGTGTTTGTCGTTTAGGATTTAGGGCAAAGGGGTAAGGGATTAGGAATTAGGTGAAGGATTAAGAATATAATTAAGGTTCAGATTTAGGGTTTAGGGTTAGAGTTAGGATTTAGGGTCGAGGTTAAGGTTTAGGCATCATTCATTATATTTTTCTAAACCTTACATAATATAAATATAGATACAGTATATATATGCCTTGAATATTTGTTCCACTATTCAATTATCTTAAATTATATACAAACTAAATAAAACTTTAAAATCGGGTTAAAATAACATAAATATAGATACATCAAATTAAAAAATACAATATTTATTTTTTGATCCAAAAAATACAATTCATTTGTTTGGCGGGAAACGAAAATTTATTTGGGAAAATTAAAAATTTGTAGAGCCAATTGAAATTCAAAAAATGAAACAAGATAAAAAAAGTAAAAAAACCCTAACCCATCTCCATCTCTAGTATTCTCACGTCTCTCCCAATTCTCGCATCTCTTGTTGTTCGAGAGAAAGAGATTTCGAGATCGACGGTGATCTCGATTTATCACTCCTTTCGATTCTCCACCTTCTTGGATCTCTTCTTCAGCAATTTTGGAGGTTGAGCTCTTGTTTTTGAAGTTTTCTTGCGCTCAATATTAGGCATTCGTTCTTCCTCGCTCTTTCAATTAGATTCTGATTTGGAAAATCTTCGTCGGTTGGTTTTCAGGGCAGCATTTGATTGCTTTCAATTAGTTAAGCAGTGTATATGGAGATATTGGAGGAAGAGAAAGATAGAGAGAAGATCTTCATTAGTTTCGGCGTTAATGAGCGCGGTGGATCATTTGTCGCCGTGCGCAGGATTTCTCAAGGCTTGGAACGTGGCAACACTTGTGATTCAACCTCAGGTATAGTCTCTCTCTCATCGGTAACTCTTCTTTTTTACATTTTGATTATTCTGCTGAAGAAAAGCTGTATCGTAGCTAGAGACTTGTAGAAAATACAGTGACTACGTTCAGAATGTGTTTGGCTCTTAGTCTCTCACGTTTCTATTTGAAAGTGAAAATTGAAAATTCCACTAGGCTATTATTAGCAACGATGTATTGAAAGCAACGGGACTCCCTATTTTATACGGTATTCGTCGGGCTGAATTAATGATGTATTAGCTTTTCAAGCCATCAGTTGGAATTCAAGGAAGAAGTGGATACTTCATACTTCCAAATGAATTCATATGTTTGCGTTTGCTGCTTGTTTTGCAGGAGGAGTGCTTGTGGATAATTCAAGGATGTTTGGACGTTGTCTTTGATGGTACAAACCTTGAGCATCAGTTATATCTGATATGAAGATCTTTATACCTTTTTGACCTGAATATACAAGGCAATTGTGGAGGAGAGTTGGTGGTTTGAGATGATCTTTTGGGGTTTTCTTCTGATTAATATCTTTTTGCCACTGTACAGCAAACTTTGAGGGCTTTATGGAATGCTCCTTTTCCGGATCAAGAACTTCACGATCAGATATCTAACCAATGGAAGGAAATGGGATGGCAAGGGAAAGATCCCTCCACGGATTTTAGGCATCTTCATACTTGATTAACTGTTGATTTTCTTCTTTTTCTTCTTCAACTTCTGTTTAGCTCTTCTTATCATTTCTCTTAAAATGTTTGCAGGGGTGGTGGATTTATATCATTGGAAAATCTTTTGTTCCTTGCGAGGAAATTCCCGGTTTGTACCAAGTTATATATTATTTTTTCTTTCCTCGTAGTTCTATTTCCATATGCTAAATTCTTTTTCAAGTCTCTTGCAACATCATGTTGACTGTGTACTGGATAAGTTATGCTTTATAAAGTTAGTGACTTGACTGGCTTCGTACCTTATACATGGTACTAAGCTGATATTGGAAGTATTAGATTTGTTATATTCATCATATCATGAAATGCTTTCAATTTGGCATCAAGAGAGTTCTAGCTTATATATTTTTACTATTCCTTGTATTTATGTTTTTTTATGATATATTTTTAGACTCCATTGTGTAAATCTACTTAGTGTATTCCTGAGTTTTTATTCAAATCTGTAGTTCATTCACAGACCCTCTTCCTTTGGCAGAAGAATTCATGTGGCATAGAAATGAGATTCTGCTCTTTCTCTGTACATTTTCTCCTTTTATACATTTTTCATCATTGTTTCTTAATTACTTCCAAGGTACTTTTGCTTTGCATGTCATGTTCTGGAAAAAGTCATGTATATTCTAGCAATATATTAACCATTTTAATTATCGAGCTCTTAAAACCCTATTGTATGAATTGAACTTCTTACAGAAAACATTTCAAGATCTTCTTCATAAGGAAGGTGAAAGAGCAATGTGGGAATACCCATTCGTAGTGGCAGGTGTGAATATCGCATTTATGCTGATCCAAAACCTTGATCTCGAAGTAGGTAAGAAAGATTCACTTTTTTGTTTCATGTTTATGACTTGATGATTTGTGAATTTACCTGCAAAAATTCAGGACTTGGACTAGATTTTCTAAATACCGGTTGTTCAAATAAGTAAATTTCTTCTTGCTGCTAGGAAAGGGCTTTAGATTTTTCATGTACTAATATTTAAAATATTGTGTAGAGGGTTGAGCTTCAGATTTTCAGCCTGATTATGGTTCATAAGTCATAACTTATTCCTTCAATTTGCAATCACGTGCTGCCATTGGCCTTTCATTTATTTTTAAAGCCACGTTGATTATTGATGTATCGTCCTAACAGTGCTCCAAATTTTCAGTTAAGCCTCGCACATTGGTAGGAGCCACTTTTCTAAAGTTTCTAGCCGGTAACATTGCACCATTTTAGTGTTCACATCAACCAAATTTGATCGAGAATAGATACTATATGTTAAGGTACATGCAAGAGATAATCTGGAAAAGAAGTATAATAATCCCAAAAAATTTATGACCTTCAAAACTTTATAACTAATATTATTGTTTTTTATTAAGTTATATTTATATATGTAACTTTATTCATAATTGCATTGATACGGTAATAAGGATACTTTCTCAAATAACAATATAGATGAAACTTAGAAAGGAGTTGATTGAGCATTTGATTGCTCGAGTGTTAATTAGCTTCTTTTTGTCATTTTGTATGATCCAAGTTGCACTCTTAAGCCTCATGTTTCTTTTTATTAAGGAGTGATAAAAACATTTAATTTTCATCATTTTGTTAACTATTACTTGTATTTTTCTTTTTGCAGAACACGGACACACGATATAGAAATATGTTGCTAGAAGACATTAATGACCGACTTTTATTATTGTTGACGGAGTTTATATTTTGATTATTTTGTAGTTGATGGATATAATTTTTCGTAGTGACAATATTGATAGACATATTTTTTTGTTTCAAATTGCTATTAAAGATTATTTCTACTATTAATGAATTGTGTTTTGATGTTATCTAGTAGTATTAATTTATTGACATCAACATTATTTCTACGATTAATTAGTTTTGCTTTATACTATTAATTAACAATTAGAATTGAGCTTATAAATATGTTTTTTTTTTGTGCTAATACACCTAGAGCAATTAACTCGGACATTAATGCGGGTTAAATCAGACATTAATTATCTGGTGTATATATCTAGACAATTATACTCCGGGTTCAAACACTCGGTGTATATACTCTAACCATTATACCCCGAACTTCAATACCCGATGTATATACCCAGACCATAATACCCCGAACTTCACCACCCGGTGTATATACCATAACCATTATACCCCGGACTTTCATACCCGGTGTATATACTCTAAACATTATACCCCGGACAACAACAACCGGTGTATTTTTGTTACTAAATAACCCGGATAAAAAATACTCGTATATACACCGGATAAAGAATATCCGGTGTATTAGGATACTGGTCAAATACCCCAGCAACCTTTACCCCGGGCGAGATCCGGTGTATTTGGGGCAAAACGCCCAGGGTATTTGAGTCATTTTGTAGTAGTGTTGGAGAGTATGACTAGTGGGTTGAACAACTGAAGACCCACATCTGCTCTTTGGATGGTCAGTTGTGGAAGGAGATCGAAATTGGTCCGAAAACCTTTCTTGGAAAAGATGAGAAGACGGAAAAGACCATATCTGAGTATGATGATGTCTATTTCAAGAAGCTTGAAAAGAACTCTCGAGCAAAAAAGGTCCTCATCATGCTCTCATGGACGGTGACCTTAAAAAGGTTCTCAGGTACAAGACTGCTAAGGACATTTGGGATGCTCTCAAAAGACTTCATCAAGGGAATGAGGATGTCAAGAAAGATAGGATCATAAGTCTCGAAAGAGAATATGAGAATATTTTTGAAGGAAAAGGTGAGTCTCTCCGGGACTATCATTCAAGGTTCCAAACTATCGTCTATCAATTGGAATTTCTGGGAGAAAAGCTTCCTTAGTGGAAGCAAACCAACAAGCTCTGGATTGAACAAAAGTTGGGATACCGTTGCAACATCTCTACTTACACAAAAGGAAACCAAGGAGCTGACCTTAAAGGATCTTGTTGGTCAACTCAACATGTATGGAGGTATTCAACAAAGGAGAGAAGAACGTCATGACTCGGAGAAAGTCAAGAACATTGCTTTGAAAGTTGAAAGGGCTTTTGACTTAGCTCAGGAAGACGATGAAACTGAATGAGTAGATGAGGATGTTGGTCTCATCTCTAAGGCTATGAACAGGCTATGGAACCACAACAAAGCTTATGTCAAGACTCCAGAGTCAAACAAGGAAGGAAAAGACATGAAGGAGGTGATTTGCTATCAATGTCAAGCTAAGGGACACTTTGCCAAGCAATATCCAAAAAGAAAATACGGAGAACTTGGCAAAGGGATGATGTCAACTTGGGATATGTGAGACGATGATGACGAGGTGTCGTCGACAAGAGGAAATTGTTGTATGGCCATTGAAGACAAGTCATCTCAAGAGGTAAATGAATCTAAAATCTCTTCTCTTCTTGCTAAAAAGTCTAGAGAACAGTTGGTTCCTATCATCAAAAAGCTTGGACCTCATGTCATTGAGTTGAGAGAAAAAGTGGAAGAAAATGAAGATACCATCTCCAATCATTTTGATGATAACAAACTCTGGTCCTCTAAAGCTATTGAATTGGAAAACCTAAGTCAGTGACTTGTGAGACTTGTACTGACTCAAAATCCCAGGTCGCCGACTTGCAAAAATAAGTTGAGGACTTGGAAAAACAAACCACTAATTTAGAAGGAGAAATACTTATACTTAGGCTCGGTCACTCTAAGCTATCCGAAGAATTAGAAGAATTGAAAATTGATGATGAAACTAAAAGAAAGAAATGGTAGATGAGTTTGTTGCTGAAAAGGCTCAAGAAGTGGGAAATGACTATAAAAAGAAATTTGTGAAGGAGGTTGACATGTCTGGGATTGGATATGCTCGTGCACCTAATACTCAGGGTACCAAACATGCTCCCTTTTTGTCTAAAGGTAAAGCCCCTATGAGTAGTGACAATGCAAGTAGTTTTACTCATGGGGTGGCCAAACAAGACAAAGGGAAGTAACAGGGGTATCCTGATCAAAAGGTGCACAATATTTGGCAGAAACAAGCCCATTATTTGGCTCCCTCACAAATTGATTTTCAATCTTTCATCAACAATAAAGCCATCTATCTGGGCTACAATAAGTATGTCGACCTAAAGTCTCACAGAACATGTTGGTATTGCGGCAAGGCTGGTCATTACAACATGATTTTCACAATAAGGACAGAGATGAGAAAAATGCCTGGTTGCGGACTCTGGGTGACAGTTCTGACAAACCTGTTGTTGCCGACTGTCCTCTAGGATCTGTTTGTGCTAGTTGTAACAAATGATGTCCTAGAAATTACTTTGTTGCTAAACCCAGAGGAGTTAAACAACTCTAGGTTCGTTAGAACTAATTCTTTTAATGCAGCTTGAAGTGGGTGACAAGGAGCCCTAGTTTATTGATAGTGCGTGCTCAACTCATATGTCGGGGAATCCCAGGAATTTCGTTTGACTTCAAGAATATAAGGGAGGTAAGATTACCTTCAACAATAATAGTTAAGGTGGTATTTCTGGTATAGGTATGGTGAGATTTTCGGAGAAACTAACTATAGATAATGTGAACTTGGTTTATAATCTCAGTTTCAAGTTGTTAAGTGTTTCTCAAATTTGTTCTAATGGAAAAATTCCAGTTATTATTGATAAGCAAGGTTGTCAGGTACAAGAAATTGACTCGGGGAAGATTCTTCTGAAAGGGGTGTGTGAAAACAATATTTATAAAGTGGACCCTTGTTTCGAATCCGAGGAAAAATGGTGTCTCAAAACAATTATAGATGTCGCCAACCTCTAGCATAAAAGGTTTGGCCATGCGAGCTTTCAACTCATCGACAAACTTCATAAGCAAGAGCTAGTTAGAGGAATGCCCAAAATTGATCCAATCAAGTATGAAGTTTGTGAGACAGGTGTAAGGGTTAAGTAAGTGAAGTCTACCTTCAAATCCAAGAAGGAGGTACGTACCACTAGACCCTTAGAGCTTATTCATATTGATTTATGTGGTCCCATACGAGTCCAAAGTCGTGGAGAAAAAAGTTATATCTTTGTCATTGTTGATGACTTTTCACGGTATACTTGGACAATTTTTCTGTCTTCTAAAGATCAAGTCTTTGAAGAATTTGAAGCATGGGTGAAGGCTGTTGAGAAAAAGCTTGGAGTTGCTCTTGTGTTTGTCAGGTCAGATCATGGAACGGAATTCAACAACTCTGAGTTTCTAGTTTTCTGCAAGAAAAATGGCATAAGTCACAACTTTTCAGCGCCAAGAACTCCTCAACAAAATGGCATGGTTGAGAGGAAGAATCGAGCCTTGGAGACCATGTCGCGGACCATGCTTATCTCAAGTGGTCTTCCAAGAAATTTCTGGGGTGAAGCCATTAATGCATCTTGCTGGGGTGAAGCCATTATGAACTACTTAGAGGAGTTAAGTCCAGTGTCGCCCACTTACGCACTTTTGGGTGCAAATGTTATTTTCATAATAATGGCAAGGACAATCTGGAAAAATTCGATCCAATGAGTGATGTTGGCACTTTTGTAAGTTATTCTCCTCATAGGAAAGCTTACAAAGTGTTCAACAAAAGGACGAGGAAGATTGAATAAAGTGTTTGTGTTGTATTTGATGAGAACATGATTGGAGGCTCGATGATTGAGGATCTTGATGATGGTGATCAAGGATACTATCTGGTTCAAGATGATCAACTTCTAGTTGCTGCAACAGAAAAAGAATCAGTAGTTAGTGACAATGTTGGTGTCACCGACTGAAACAGAATAGGGGGAAGGAATCAAGATCAAAGATCAAGTGACAATGAGTTAGATGATGAGAAAACTCCTGAGAGAAGCTCATGTAGAGAAGACTTTGAAGAAGATTTAGAGAGAACACCTCAGACACAAGTCGGCGACTTGACCGATCTACAGGTCAGGAATTACCAACAGAAAAGTACTCATCCTGTCACTAATATCCTCACTGATTTCTCAAAGGGTGTGCAAACCAAATCTTCTCTGAACAACTTCTTTGCTTTTAATGCTTTCATCTCTATGTTGGAGCCTAAAAATGTTGATCAAGCTTAGAAAGATTCGGACTGGGTCAGTGCCATGCGAGAGGAGCTTCATCAATTTGAAAGAAATAAATTTTGGCACTTGGTCCCGATGCCAAAGGGAAGAACTGTGATTGGAACATGTTGGGTGTTCAAGAATAAGCTGGATGATGAAGGAAATGTGGTCAGAAACAAAGCAAGGTTGGTAGTTAAGGGATACAATCAACGGGAGAGCATTGACTATGATGAGACGTTTCCTCCAGTGGCTCGTCTTAAGGCTATTCGTTTGCTCATTGCCTATTCTGCTTATCATGGGTTCAAACTTCAAAATGGATGTCAAGACTGGATACTTAAAGGAAGAAGTGTATGTTGAACAAACTCCGGGTTTTGAAGATGTCGCCCACCCGGATCATGTCTACAAACCGGACAAAGCTCTCTATGGATTAAAGCAAGCACCTCGTGCTTGGTATGATCGTTTGTCTTAGTTCTTAATTCAACATGGTTATGTTCGAGGAGAAGTAGACAAAACTCTGTTTTTGCTCAAGGAAGGATGTCATACACTTGTCGTTCAGCTCTATGTCGACGACATCATCTTTAGTTCGACAGATGATACGCTGGTGAAGAAGTTCGCCGACCTCATGTCTACTGAGTTTGAAATGAGTATGGTCGGTGAGTTCAGGTTCTTCTTAGGACTTCAAGTTGTTCAAGGTGAGGATGGGACACGAGTTCATCAATAGAAATATCTCAAAGTATGTGTCAAGAAGTTTGGTCTTGAAAGTTCTAGACCTTTCGACACTCCCATGTCGCCGACTACCTTACTCGGAAAAGATGACAATGATCCTGAAGTCAACGCTACAATGTACAGGGGTATGATTGGATCCTTGCTCTATATTACTACGAGTAGACCTGATATTGTGTTTGGAGTATACTTGTGTGCTAGGTTTCAGGCTGATCCAAGAGAGTCCCACTTGAAAGCTCTAAAGAGAATCATTCGATATCTTAAGGGGACTGACAATTTGTGCTTATGGTATCCAAGAGAATTTGACTTTGAACTTGTCGGCTACACGGATGCAGATTTTGCTGGGAATCGTGTTGATAGAAAGAGCACATCCGGGATGGCTCAATTTCTTGAACCCTGCATTGTGTCATGGGGGTCTAGAAAGTAAAATTTTGTTACTCTATCAACAGCGGAAGCAGAGTATATTGTTGCTACAACGTGTTGCTCTCAACTCTTATGGGTCAAGCAACAACTCAGTGACTATGGTGTGAAGTGTGGGTCAATGCCCATACTCGGTGACAACACTAGTACAGTCAACGTCTCAAAGAATCCGGTGCAACATTCAAAGACAAAGCCTATCGAGATAAGACACCACTTTCTTCGAGATTGTGTGGAAAAAGGCATGGTCAGTATGGAATTCTGTAGAACAAGTGATCAAAGAGCAGAGATTTTCACAAAGGCCTTAAATCGTGAACCCTTCGAACAACTCTGCATGGAACTATGTATGATCTCTCTCCTTAATCATCTATTTCCCTACATGAATTCCCTCGATGATTGGTTGAAATTGATTGATGTTCATATGTTTTGAAATCATGTATTTATGGTATAAATCTTTGCATTCTTGATAGACATCATGTTTAGGAAACCCCATTGACTTGTCGGTGACTTCTACTACATTCAGTATGTGTACAAACTTTTTGAGCTCTTTGTTTTATCCCAAAAGAATCAACCTGATGATCCTAACCGTCATTATAAGCCCAATGATGGTTGATTCTAATGCTTGTCCTTGACCTATCATGTTTGAGAGTCTCTATGAGCCCCTTTGATTTTTCCTTAATTGGAAACTTATCATCATGATCGACAAATCCATATATATACTCCCTCCAATTCACAATACTTGTTCTTAAAGCTTTTATTTTTTGTTTCAAAATAGATGTTCATATAAAAATTTTACCCAGTTATATCCTTGGTGTATACCCCACATTACACTTCTCCCAAAAAAAATTTTATTTGGTTGAATCTCTGAAAAAGAAAGAGTACTTTTAATAGGGGGAATTTGGGGGAATTTTTTTTCCTTAATATGTGTGAAATTTTGTCTAAGAACAAGTATTGTGAAACGAAGGGAGTATTATGTTTCATGCTTGGTTTGCTTTGGCACTCCTTGTGCAATCCCAACGCCAAGTAGGTTCTTTTAGAGAAAATCATGGATTGTGCAAAAGTCACGGACAGATGAGAAGAACAAGTTTGGAGATAAAAGGTCGCTAACTTGATCAAGGTCAATGACTGTGGATTTTGGTGCGTGAAAAAATCATGGCTTAAGAGGATCTTTTGAAATTGGAAAGTTTTTTCAAAAAGGAAGAAAGAGAGAAGCGCTGGGTGATTTGACAACTTATTTTAAGTTGAAAGTTCTCTTCATAAATACTTCAACCGTCGAAGAAAAAGGTATGCTCTCGAACTCTTCTCTCTCTTGCTCTTTTCTCTCTCTGTCTCTCTCTCTCTCTCTCTCTCTCTCTCACCCAAAACCCTTAAACCTTCAATCTCCTTGCATGGCGTCTCCTTCCAACAACTCCAACCACTCCGTCTCTCCCCCACGTGCAAACGAAAGACCAGAGTCGGCAAGGAGAAAAATTGTCGCCCATTTTGGAGATGATTTCCTTCACTCGATAATGGAAAGACAACCATCCCCTTCAATCGCCCTTCAAACCGTGATGAAAACCACCTCAAAAAACCCCTCTCCTCCGAAATCAACCCCTACATCTTCCATTCCCACCGGAAAATATCAAATTCCTCAATCCCCACCAAAAGAAACCCAAACCCAAACACTTTCACCGGAATCTGGAACTACACGCCATGTAACACCCCTATTTTACAACATTGGGTATTACCGCCAGTGACCTCGGATTTTTACCGTCCAAAGTCACCAAAGGCTTTTAGAATGATATAGAACGATAAAATGCGGAAATAACATAATCGTATAAAAGGTGCTCTCGAAAGAGACTTTGTTCTTACAACCCAACTTATATTACTTAAAACCAAAAGCTTGTTCGAGAATACAATTCATAAAAAACTTTGTCCTTGACACATAAACGGAAATAAACCAAAAGGATCTGCAAATACATCTTGGAGCTCCTCGTCCTTCCTTTTCCCTTCACTTTACGCCTTGTTGAAATTCCTAGGTTCTGACATAATTCGCGAGGGGCAAGAATATGTCCGGCAAACATGCGGAAAAGAAGAATTAGTCTAAGAGACTAAGCAAGCGGGAACGGAACTTCCCAAGGGTAATTTGGTAATTTGAGTAATATCGAGGAAGATATTAACGGTTGGGTTTTTAGGATAAGGTTTATTTATGTGAGGCTTAACGGTACGAAGGAGAGCGTATCTCGAGCAGAGATAGCTCGAAAATCGAGAGAAGAACTACGAGATTGTAGACTTCTTTTAGAATCAAAAGTATGTTGGGAACGTTATTAATTCATACAAGTTGATAACCTCTCGCGTCCTGAGCGGACCGAGAGCCGGATCGATCATTTGAGATCGGTCCGGTTTTGATGTCTTTTAAATGTGCATTGGGCACTTATCTTATATAGTGAGGAAAATAATCAATTTTGTTAATGGTTTTTAAAAAGGGGGTGGGGGCTCAGACGGCCCGATCCACCAAGGGAAACACGGTTTCCGACACTTATCTAGAGTGCGCTCGTCCCTCCTTGCAATCGGAGCAAACTGGATCAAGATCATGAAAGTCGTACTTTAAGCGCAAAGGCATACGACTTTGTAAACTTATATAGAGGTGTCAGATGCTTCCGCGCCCCTTACTAGTTTGTTCGACATCGATCTCTAAACGAGACCGTAAACAATCAAGGCCACAACCATACTAGCATATATAGTCCTATCAAATAAAGAGGGAACTATGCTAACAATGGGGTCATTATCTCTAACAATCGATATTTCCTAAGTTCATTCATTACTTAGCACACAAGTTGTTCCCAACATCGAGAATTTTACGGAAACGAAGTATATTAGGTCACAAGGGGAATTTCCACTTGCCTTGTTTTCACGAGTAGTGTAGCGATAGGACGGAAAGTGCGGTTCGCGACTTCGAACAAGAATCTTGACCTATCGACACGGAAATTTACGAACGATCTTTAAATACGAATTCTTTTTTTTTAAGGTTTGGAAATTCTCTTATATAGTTAGTATAAGAGAAGAAATTCTAAATTATTATAATAATAATTTAGGTGGCTAATTAAAATAATATTATTCCTTTATTATTATTTTAATTTTGTAATATCCTTTTTATTCCTTAAAAATATCCTTATTTAATTTATTAAAATAATTTCTTTTAATTTTACTTTCTAATTTCTTAAAATAAATAAGCAAGTATAACTCATAAAAGCATATGATATCATATTTTACCTAAAAAGGTATTTTTGAATTATATCAACCTTAAGATTAAAAGGTCTTTTATAACTTTATTAAGATGTTTCAACTTAGAGTTATTATAATATTTCTTTATTTTCAATCATATCCATATAATACTTAAAATATTAATTTCTCAATAAAGAATACTTTATTAATATCCATTACTTTAGTAAAACCTTGTCTAGTTATAAAAACCATATTATATAGAGATAAAATAGTAATAGGCCACTTTTTTAGTAATTTCCATAAATAGGACTTTCTATTTACTTTATAAAGTAGCTTTTCCCAAAACTAACATAATATTAAATTAATCTTATTTATTTTATCCTCATTTTCTTTTCATAACTTGTAGTTTATATAATACATGATCATGGTTTAACATATCCTACTTTATACTTATAGTATATTTTTATGATATCTTAGGTCACAAAAATAATATCTTTCTATATCTTACAATATCATGTAAGATATTTTTATATACTTAGCAATATAATGTTATAAATTATCTTATTGTCATATCCCTTATATTTACAATAAAAGTTTATGCCTTGTAGGCAATCTCTACACCTAGAGATAGATTAAACTAATATTTTATTAAATGATAACTTTATTAATATAACTATCATTAATATAATTATATTCATATAACTTGTTATTCTCCACACTTAGAGATAAGCCACATAATATTTGATATAATTAATATTATCTCTTTATAAAAGCAATATTCAATATAAAACTATAATCCATATGCTACAATTTTTATAACAATACTTTTATAAGAGTTTCTTAAAAATTATTTAACATAATTATGTCTTGCAACTATTATAATATGATATAAGAATTTATAAAAACTTTATCTATTGGCTATAATAATATCTTCAACTAACAAGATCTCCCTTAATATATTTATTAGATTTAATCTTACAACTAACTTATTTACTTTACTTATTTCTACTAATAACTTATTTTAAATACATAACTTAATTAATTTAATGAAAATAAAAGGGTTTAGAATTATACTATTTTGGTTGCCTGTATTACAAAATACATAGGAAGAGAGCAGGGGAGGACCGGCGGTGGTGTGCGGCGGCGGCAGGGAGGCTCCGGCGGGGCAGGGTGGTCCGGCTAAGGCTCGGCGGGGCGTCGGCGGTGCACCGGTGGACAAGGTGGTGGCCGGCGGTCTCAAGGGAGAAAAAAGAGGCTCTTGGAGGAGCTTTGGAGGGAGAAACAAAGCTTGAAAGGGACTGATTTTTGGGCAATTGAGAGCACTTTGCAAGAAGAAAGAAGAGATTGTTGAAGGTGTGAGTTTGAAGGGAGGTTGAGGCTCCTTTATATAGGCAAGGGGCAAGCTTCTTCAATCCATGGCAATGGTGGAGGACCAATGGAGGAGAAGGGAATGCTCACCAATTGGGCAAAGTTGTGTTTGTTGATGGTGATGAAAGGTGATGTAGGGCATATGATGTCATGGAGATAGCCTTACAAGCAAAAGGAAGAAGAAGGGCATGCAATGGTTGTTTTTGATTCTACGTCAGTCAATCAGACATAGGTCTGCAGTCTATTTTGGAGAAGAAGAAGATAGGGTTGATATAAAATTAAAAGGGTCGGGTGGTTGAGTAAGAAATTGCAAATGGTCTAGCGGATTGAGGGGATGGGCGTGTGGGGTTTGTTGCAAGAGGTTACGGGTTCAAGTCCCGGCTCTTGCATTCTTTTTACTAGACCTTTATTGTAATTTTAATGCCTTGTGGTAATTTATTTTATTTAATAAAATTCGAGATTCATAATGCATCATTTTTATTTAAATGCTTTTAATTCATTCCCCTTATGATGCATACTTGAACTTTATTTAATTTAATTTACTTAATAATTTCCTTTTAAAGAGAAAATAAGGGTTATTATAATATATTGGAAATTCTCTTTTACATAGAGAAAGGAATTTTAAAAAAATAAAAAATAAAAAATATTATATTATATTTGGTTTTAAAAACCTTGGAATATCGCGGATATTACAATAGTACCCCTAAATTAGTTTCGTCCCCGAAACTAGAGAAAAGTAGGGCGGTACTGAGATGGAAAGAAAGACATCTATTAACTCACCACTGGTGAGGACACTACGACGTCTAGTACCCCCTTAAAAGATCATACTAATGGTACTTAGGAAGACATTAATTGGGGAAAGCGCCTCTGCATATCTTGCTCGGTTTCCCAGGTCTCCCAAGTTGTACCTTCATTTC
The DNA here is from genome assembly GCA_964016875.1 of Fallopia convolvulus. Taxonomy (NCBI): domain Eukaryota; kingdom Viridiplantae; phylum Streptophyta; class Magnoliopsida; order Caryophyllales; family Polygonaceae; genus Fallopia; species Fallopia convolvulus. The sequence continues at coordinate 39,606,914 of OZ024727.1, forward strand.
CATCCTTGGACCAAAGTACCCGAACTAAAGGTACTTCCTTGTTGCGTAGTTGTTTAACTTGGTACTCTACTATCTTGAGCGGTCTCTCCTCGTAAGTGCCATCCGACTGGATTTCGACGTCGTCGAAGTTGATTACGTGAGATTCGTCGGGCACATACTTCCTTAGGTGTGACATATGGAACACGTTATGAACGGGGTGAGCTAAAGGCGGTAAGGCAACTTGATAAGCTAGGTTACCGACCCATTCTAGGATCTCAAAGGGTCCTACGTATCGAGGGTTAAGCTTGCCTTGTTTTCCGAAGTGGAAAACACCCTTTGTGGGAGATACTTTGACAAAAACCTTATCTCCCACCATGAACTCGATGTCTTGTCTCTTCACGTCTACATAAGATTTCTGTCGACTCTGAGCAGTCAACATTCTTCGACGGATGAGTGCTACCTCTGAGGCAGTCCTTTCCGCTAGCTCTGGTCCGAGAAGTATCTTGTCGGCATTGTCGTCCCAACAGATCGGAGAATGACATTTCCGGCCATACAAGGCCTCGAAAGGAGCCATTTTGATGGTGGAATGCCAGCTGTTGTTATAGGTGAATTCTATAAGATTCAAGCTTTCATCCCAACTCGATGTGCGGTCTAGCGCACAGGCTCGAAGCATGTCTTCAAGGGTTTGGATGGTCTTTTTCTGATTGACCATCGGTTTGAGGATGGAAAGCTGTGCTGAATTTCAGTTCTGTGCCCATGGCTTTATGTAACTCCTTCCAGAAAGAGGCCATGAAACGACCGTCTCGGTCGGAGATGATTGTCTTCGGGGTTCCATGAAGGCGGACTATTTCCTTAATGAAGACTGCTGCCAACTTTGGAGCTTTCCATGTTTTTTGAATGGTGATGAAGTGAGCGCTCTTCGTGAGCCGATCCACGTTAACCCAAATTGAATCCTTTTGCTTTTGAGTCTTGGGCAGGTCGGTCACAAAGTCAATTGCGATATCCTCCCATTTCCATTCTGGCACGGGAAGGGATTGCAATTTTCCCCCAGGTCTTCTGTGCTCGATTTTTACTTTCTGACAAACTAAGCACTTGGATATGAATTCTGCGACATCTTGTTTCATGTTTGGCCACCAGAAGTTTCTTCGTACATCCTTGTACATCTTACTTGCTCCTGGGTGTACAGAGTAGGCCGATGCGTGGGCTTCTTTTAGGACGATCTTTCGAAGCTCGTCTACCACTGGAACACAAATCCGGTTTCGGAACCAAAGGGAGTCATCATCTTGGATGATGAACCCGGGTGCCTTGCCTTCTTGTACTTCGCCACTGATCCTGATCAGCATGATGTCCTCTGTTTGCTTCTCTCTGATTTTGGCTAACAAGTGGGAATGGATTTCCAAGGTGTTTAGACAACCTTGTTGTCTTCCAAACCAAACCTCAATGCCTTCTCTGATCAGTTCTTGTTGTAGCTTTGGCTAAACTGTTAGCATTGCGATCAAGCCCTCTTGTGTCTTACGACTGAGAGCGTCTGCTAGGACGTTAGCTTTGCCTGGGTGGTAGAGCAGCTCGATGTCGTAGTCCTTTAGTAGTTCCAGCCATCTTCATTGCCACATGTTTAGTTCCTAGCCTTCTGAGTGAACACGTACTTCAAACTCTTGTGGTCGGTGAAAATCTAACATTTGACCCCGTACAAGTAATGTCGCCAAATCTTTAAGTCGAACACCACTATTGCAAGTTCGAGGTCGTGCGTCGGATAGTTCACTTCGTAGACCTTGAGTTACCGGGATGCATAGGCGATTACCTTCCCTTTCTGCATTAGCACGCATCCCAATCCTTGCTTTGAAGCATCATTATAGACCACGTAATCTTCGTGTCCAACGGGCAGTGTTAGCACTAGTGCACTCGTGAGATGCTTCTTAAGTTCTTGGAAACTTTCCTCACACTTCTCGTCCCACACAAACTTCTTATGGGTCTTTCGGAGTAACTTCGTCATAGGGGGGCAATCTTCGAGAACCCCTCGACGAACCTTCGGCAGTACCCTGCAAGTTCTAGGAAGTTGCGAATTTCTTTTACATTATTTGGTTGCTTCCATTCTGAGACTGCTTTGATTTTCTTCGGGTCTACCATAAATCCTTCTTGGTTGATGACATGGCCTAAGAAAGCCACTTCTTTAAGCCATAGGTCACACTTGGACAACTTGGCGTAAAGCTGGTTGTGCCTTAGGATCTGTAGCACGGTTCGGAGGTGTTCTTCATGTTCTGCTTGATCTCCGGAATAGATTAAGATGTCGTCGATGAAGACGATGACAAACTTGTCGAGGTATTCATGGAAGCATCGGTGCATCAGGTCCATGAATACCGCAGGTGCATTGGTCAACCCAAATGGCATCACTACAAATTCGTAGTGGCCATAGCAGGTGCGGAAAGCGGTCTTCGGAATGTCCTCTTCTCGAATTCGAAGTTGATGATATCTTGACCTCAGGTCATTCTTTGAAAAGACTTTCGCACCGCGAAGCTGATCTAGGAGGTCGTCTATCCTTGGAAGAGGATACTTGTTCTTGACGGTGACTTTGTTCAATTCTCTATAGTCGATGCATAAGCGGAAAGTCCCATCCTTCTTCTTTATGAAGAGCACGGGTGCGCCCCAAGGCGACGCGCTCGGTCGGATGTAACCCTTCTCAAGCAACTCTTCAAGCTAACTCTTGAGTTCTTTCATTTCCAGCGGGGCCATCCTGTAGGGGGCCTTAGAGATTGGCGGGGTTCCTGGCTCGAGGCTTATTGCAAACTCGACTTCTCATCGGGGAGGTAATCCAGGAAGCTCTTCTGGGAAGACGTCGGGAAATTCTCTGGCTATAGGAATCTCTTGAATATCCACGACCTTCTTCTCCGTCGGCTCGAGGTAGCAAAGATACCCAACACAACCCTGTCGGAGTAGCTTCCCGGCCTTCATAGCATTGATCACTTTTCCATTTTCTTCTTCTCGTTTTCCTTTGAACTTGCATATGTGCTTCCCTCATGAGTTGATGGTTACTGTTCGGGTGTAGAAATCGATTACTGCTCCATGCTGAGACAACCAATCTCTTCCGAGAATGATATCGTAGGGGTCCATCGGAATGCATATCAAGTTGGAGTTGAAGATTCCTCCTTTAATGCATAAAGGAAAACTACCTAATTGCTTGGCTCCTATAATCCTTTCTCCGTTTGGTAGGTTCACAACAAACGGCTCACACTCTTCGAGGTCATCTAATTCTAAGAGCTCTACACGCTTTTCGGATATGAAAGAGTGCGAAGCACCGGAGTCGAAGAGTATAAAAACATCTTTAGAGCAGATATGGAGGGTACCTTGGCAGATAGGCTCCTCCGGCTTGTCTGTGGTGCACATCTCATACAACCGTTGCCCTTGACCTTGAGGATGCATAGGTCCCTTTCCTTTTTGATGAGTCGTAGACTGGACCAATGTCATCCCTGATGTTCTGTTTGAAGCTTGAGGGCGCTGAGACACTGTGTTAGAACGGGTCTGGCCTGCCGGGTTTGCGGGTTGTTTGCAGAATTGTCGGAGATGTTCGTCCTTACTACAATTGTAGCACCTCCTGGGAGCTTTAGGGAAATTCCGATTGAGGTGTCCAGGTTTCGCACAGTTGTGGCAGACAATCGGACTCCTCCTTGATTCTGAGCTTGGGATTGGTCTTGTTCCAGCGGACGAGGCCTTGTTCTTGCTCTTTTTAGACCACTGAGACCCTTGCGGAGATGCCGGCCTTTTGAACCCACTGTGTCTTGAGTGGTGAGGCTTTCCTCCATCGAACTTCCTGCGTTCGGGGACCTTAAGGGTTGACTCCATCCTGTGAGCATCATCCACATACTCCTCCAAAGTCTTGAAGGAGCGGTTAGCCATCCAGGGTTTGATGTGGTCGCTCATCCAGCGGTGAAAGCGCTTGATCTTTTGTTGCTCCGTGGTGATCTCATCCTCAGCGTATTGAAGGAGGTGGTTGAACTTTTTAACTCGCTCCAGCACGTTCAACCCATGTAACTTTGGGGAGTGGAGTTCGTCCAGTTTCTCCTCTCTCATAGACTAGGAAAAGAATCGATGCATCATTTTGTCTTTGAACTTGGCCCAGCTCAAATCAGGGCGGGTGGACAGACTAGAGCTCTCCCATCATTCACCAGCTTCATCTCTCAATTTTAGCGCAGCCATGTGCACGTTGTTGGTTTCGGAGCAGGGCACATTCCTCAGTAGTCTCTCGACGTGGGAGAACCAATATTGGATCCTTGATGGATCGCCCGTCCCATCGTAGGAATCGGGCTTCATGGTGTTGAAAGTTTTGATCCCCTCGGCGAAACTGATCTCTTTATATTTTTCGGGAATGACCTCTACTACCGAGGCTGCTTCCTCATATACTCCCTCTGGCACTTCCTCTGGTGCTTCGAGGTTTGCTGGGTTTGGTACCGCAACAAGAATAACCTCTTGTACCAGTTGTTGTACTAGAGTGCGTAATGCGGCTACTGTCTCCGCATTGAATGCTATGGGAGCTACTGGCGCAGGGGGTGGGTTAACTCGAGGTCCGCCTCTGACCTCAGATTCGCTCTCATCATGACCTTCCCCAGCGACGTTGGGGTTGGCATTGCGATTGGTGGCTCTTGTGTTGACCATCTGAAGGTTTTAGGTTGGTTTCATTTGTTAATTCGATAATATATGCAAGAATTAACGCGCAAGCTTTAGTAGCGAAAAGGAAATTTTTTACTATAATTGGTTCAAACGGGAGTACAAGGCTTCATAACTCAAGCCGTTCCAAACTAAGGAAATAAAGAAAAGCGAAGCCGATTCGACTTCCTAAGGCCAAAAATGAAGTCGAAAGAAGTGGTCTAAGCACACTTCTTGGAAAGAAAAGTACAATGCTAAGGAAAACTAGACACGGTCGGTGTAGGTGTCGAGGAATCCTTCCTCGAAAAGAGTCTCATCAATGATCCCAGTGTCGTTGTTGAGGAGTAGGTTGGCTTGCTCGATCCTTCGGCGGCGACGGTTTTCGCGAGCTTGTAGCTCCGCGATGCATATCCTATGCTGGAGCCTTTCCTTTTTCTCCCTCTCTGTCTCGTTGACCCACTCGTGGCTCTGCAGCAGGCCACGGTTCACCCTACGACTTCCGGTGGGTACAACGTCGGGAGGTGGTGGAGTGTTGACCAGGGGCTGACGAGGCCAGCGGTTGGATGATTCTCCTTCCATCCAAGTGATGAATCCCTCCATTTGTATTTCCCTGGGTGCTTGTCTTGCCTGCTCGTACAGGGTGGGTTGGCCAGGGAATCTCTCCTCCGAGCGATCAATGTTGATGGACCCAAGCTGAAGCCGTCGAAGAAGTGCGTCATCCTCATGACACCAGAAGTGTGTCATAGGCCGCATAGGTCCCTCGGGCTCGGGTGCTCGTGGAGGTGAGACTATCTCCACTCTCGGAATCGGAAACATGGGTGGTAGAGGTGACGGTGGAACAAACTCCATCCTTGGAATCAATGGTGGTGATGGTGCTTCTGGATCAATGACCACTCCGTCCGAGTCCTCTTCCTCGGACTCGTCGAACTCCTCAAATTCTTGGTTCTCTTGGTTCATGGCATCCCACTCGGCCTGAGCTTGCCACTCCAACTCGAAGTCGTCGCCCTCCTCTTCCCCGAGCTCAAAGTTAAGGTCGGGTACTATTCCTTCTGGTTGGTACTCGGGCACCCACTCCCGGTTTTCGTTGTCAGAATAATCTTCAGGCTCATAGCCCGGTTCCATTTCCTCGTCCCCCGAGGGATAATCCTCGGGTTCGTACACCGAGGATGGTGGGGGTGCGATCGGCGCTGGGTATTCCTCGGGTACCTCGATAGGAAGGTTGGGGTCCTCCTCGGGGTCAACTTCCATGTCTTCCCCAGGGTGTGCCTCCTCGGGCTCATAGAAGGGGTTATCCCGTGCATTGTTGTATGGGAAGTACGGGTTAGGAGCTTGGATTCCATAGAGGGCTTCTTCGATTTGGTTTCGAAGCTGGGTGGTTCTCCTTGTTTCAACCATCGTGTCCGAGGAAGGGAAAGAAGAAAGGCGTTAATATAGAACATCCTTAGTTTCTATAAGGTGAAGACAAAGTGAAGGAAGTCGAGGCGTTTATTTATAAAGACCACATATAAATGTTTATTTTAGGACTTTTCATTTTCTTGGCCCTATTCAAGAGTCTAAGATTTTCATTTTACTTAAGAAGAAGTTCGTACTTTACCAATAAGTTTCGTAAAAGTCAAGTCTATCAAAAGGTTCTAACAACTAGTGTAAAGTTAAACGTTTGAAATACTTTTATTACTTAAGTTTAGAAAAGGGTGGAAAAGGGAGTTTGTAAGGATAGTAGTTCTAGAACTAAGTACTTAGTAATAATGTCTCCGAACTTTTTAGAAATTTTTCTTAGCTAAGAAGTTTAAGTTAGAAGGTTGACATTTTCGAGTTCCTTTAATGCATATAGAAGGAAATTGTCTATACATGGAAGTTCGGATAGCGGAAGAAAAACTTAGGTTTTTAAAAGTTCTCGTTTTTTAAAAAAAAATCGGTTTTAAAAGTTTTCGGTTTTGAAAACCAAAACGTTTGGCTCTGATACCACAATTGTAACACCCCTATTTTACAACATTGGGTATTATCGCCAGTGACCTCGGATTTTTACCGTCCAAAGTCACCCAAGGCTTTTAGAATGATATAGAACGATAAAATGTGAAAATAACATAATCATATAAAAGGTTCTCTCGAAAGAGACTTTGTTCTTACAACCCAACTTACATTACTTAAAACCAAAAACTTGTTCGAGAATACAATTCATAAAAAACTTTGTCCTTGACGCAAAAACGGAAATAAACCAAAAGGATCTGCAAATACATCTTGGAGCTCCTCGTCCTTCCTTTGCCCTTCACTTTACGCCTTGTTGAAATTCCTAGGTTCTGACATAATTCTCGAGGGGCGAGAATATGCCAGGCAAACATGCGGAAAAGAAGAATTAGTCAAAGAGACTAAGCAAGCGGGAACGGAACTTCCCAAGGGTAATTTGGTAATTTGAGTAATATCGAGGAAGATATTAACGGTTGGGTTTTTAGGATAAGGTTTATTTATGTGAGGTTTAACGGTACGAAGGAGAGCGTATCTCGAGCAGAGATAGCTCGAAAATCGAGAGAAGAACTACGAGATTGTAGACTTCTTTTAGAATCGAAAGTATGTTGGGAACGTTATTAATTCATACAAGTTGAAAACAACTCGCGTCCTGAGCGGACCGAGAGCCGGATCGATCATTTGAGATCGGTCCGGTTTTGATGTCTTTTAAATGTGCATTGGGCACTTATCTTATATAGTGAGGAAAATATTCAATTTCGTTAATGGTTTTTAAAAAGGGGGTGGGGGCTCAGACGGCCCGATCCACCAAGGGAAACACGGTTTCCGGCACTTAGCTAGAGTGCGCTCGTCCCTCCTTGCAATCGGAGCAAACTGGATCAAGATCCTGAAAGTCGTACTTTAAGCCCAAAGGCATACGACTTAGTAAACTTATATAAAGGTGTTGGATGCTTCCGCGCCCCTTACTAGTTTGTTCGACATCGATCTCTAAACGAGACCGTAAACAATCAAGGCCACAACCATACTAGCATATATAGTCCTATCAAATAAAGAGCGAACTATGCTAACAATGGGGTCATTATCTCTAACATTCGATATTTCCTAAGTTCATTCATTACTTAGCACACAAGTTGTTCGCAAAATCGAGAATTTTACGGAAACGAAGTATATTAGGTTACAAGGGGAATTTCCACTTGCCTTGTTTTCACGAGTAGTGTAGCGATAGGACGGAAAGTGCGGTTCGCGACTTCGAACAAGAATCTCGACCTATCGACACGGAAATTTACGAAACGATCTTTAAATACGAATTCTTTTTTTTACGGTTTGGAAATTCTCTTATATAATTAGTATAAGAGAAGAAATTCTAAATTATTATAATAATAATTTAGGTGGCTAATTAAAATAATAATATTCCTTTATAATTATTTTAATTTTATAATATCCTTTTTATTCCTTAAAAATATTCTTATTTAATTTATCAAAATAATTTCTTTTAATTTTACTTGCTAATTTCTTAAAATAAATAAGCAAGTATAACTCATAAAAGCATATGATATCATATTTTACCTAAGAAGGTATTTTTAAATTATATCAACCTTAAGATTAAAAGGTCTTTTATAACTTTATTAAGATGTTTCAACTTAGAGTTATTATAATATTTCTTTATTTTCAATCATATCCATATAATACTAAAATATTATTTTCTCAATAAAGAATATTTTATTAATACCCATTACTTTAGTAAAACCTTGTCTAGTTATAAAAACCATATTATATAGAGATAAAATAGTAATAGGCCACTTTCTTAGTAATTTCCATAAATAGGACTTTCTATTTACTTTATAAAGTAGCTTTCCCCAAAACTAACATAATATTAAATTAATTTTATTTATTTTATCCTCATTTTCTTTTCATACCTTGTAGTTTATATAATACATGATCATGGTTTAACATATCCTACTTTATACTTATAGTATATTTTTATGATATCTTAGGTAACAAAAATAATATTTTTCTATATCTTACAATATCATGTAAGATATTTTTATATACTTAGCAATATAATGTTATAAATTATATTATTGTCATATCCCTTATATTTACAATAAAAGTTTATGCCTTGTAGGCAATCTCTACACCTAGAGATAGATTAAACTATAATTTTATTAAATGATAACTTTATTAATATAACTATCATTAATATAATTATATTCATATAACTTGTTATTCTCCACACTTAGAGATAAGTCACATAATGTTTTATATAATTAATATTATCTCTTTATAAAAGGAATATTCAATATAAAACTATAATCCATATGCTACAATTTTTATAACAATACTTTTATAAGAGTTTCTTAAAAATTATTTAACATAATTATGTCTTGCAACTATTATAATATGATATAAGAATTTATAAACACTTTATCTATTGGCTATAATAATATCTTCAACTAACAAGATCTCCCTTAATATATTTATTAGATTTAATCTTACAACTAACTTATTTACTTTACTTATTTCTACTAATAACTTATTTTAAATACATAACTTAATTAATTTAATGAAAATAAAAGGGTTTAGAATTATACTGATTTGGTTGCATATATTACAGAATACAAAGGAAGAGAGAAGGGGAGGGCCGGCTGTGGTGTGCGGCGGCGGCATGGAGGTTCCTGCGGGGCAGGGTGGTCCGGCGAAGGCTCGGCGGGGCGTCGGCGGTGCACCGGTGGACAAGGTGGTGGCCGGCGGTCTCAAGGGAGAAAAGAGGAGGCTCTTGGAGGTGCTTTGGAAGGAGAAACAAAGCTTGAAAGGGGCTAATTTTTGGGCAATTGAGAGCAGTTTGCAAGAAGAAAGAAGAGATTGTTGAAGGTGTGAGTTTGAAGGGAGGTTGAGGCTCCTTTATATAGGCAAGGGGCAAGCTTCTTCAATCCATGGCATTGGTGGAGGACCAATGGAGGAGAAGGGAATGCTCACCAATTGGGCAAAGTTGTGTTTGTTGATGGTGATGAAAGGTGATGTAGGGCATATGATGTCATGGAGATAGCCTTACAAGCAAAAGGAAGAAGAAGGGCATGCAATGGTTGTTTTTGATTCTACGTCAGTCAATCAGACATAGGTCTGCAGTCTATTTTGGAGAAGAAGAAGATAAGGTTGATATAAAATTAAAAGGGTGGGGTGGTTGAGTAAGAAATTAAAAATGTTCTAGCGGATTGAGGGGATGGGCGTGTGGGGTGTGTTGCAAGAGGTCTCGGGTACAAGTCTCGGCTCTTGCATTCTTTTTACTAGACCTTTATTGTAATTTTAATGTCTTGTGGTAATTTATTTTATTTAATAAAATTCGAGATTCATAATGCATCATTTTTATTTAAATGCTTTTAATTCATTCATATCCCTTATGATGCATACTTGAACTTTTTTTAATTTAATTTACTTAATAATTTCCTTTTAAATAGAAAATAAGGGTTATTATAATGTATTGGAAATTCTCTTTTACATAGAGAAAGGAAATTTAAAAAATATATTATATTATATTTGTTTTAAAAACCTTGGAATATCGCGGATATTACAGGCCAAAAGATTGGGGTTGTTGTTGATATGTCTTCTAGGGAATTTACCAAGGATCTGCATTGGGAAGAAAATTTCTTGGAGATAGAGGATACTGGGAACATGATCTTAGGACGATACATTGTTGGCAAGAAGAATTACTCCTTTACTAGCAAAGATGTGAGTGACCTTTTGGAGCTGCCTCATGAAGGTTTTGCTGAGTATTATAAAGGGTCGTGGCATGAGGGAGTTAATAACATTGAAGTCATCAAGTCAGGTACTGACAACGATGACAATTTCTCAAGTCCTTACCTAGTCAACAAGATGGGAATTGAGAAAAAGGTCTTGTTTAATTATCTGATATGTAATCTGCTGCCAAGAGAGCTTAAGGGAGAAAAGGTGAATATGCCCAGGTTGATGATGCTTCACATGAGGCACGTGCTTGACAGTCTGAAGAATTCTCTTCCATATGGTAATCTGATCTACTTGATCATGTCTGAACACAAGGTGTATGAAAATGGTGGTGAAGTCATCAACTCCAGATTTTTGAACAAAGAGATGCTGAGGAAGTTTGACTGGAACCTGGTGGATGGTAAGTGGGTGTCAAAAACTTCTAAGGTCAATGACAAGGATCCAAAGGAAGAGGGAATCCAGTATGCTCAAGTGGCCGGTGAATTGAAAGAAATTAAGGAGCAGAATATGATTCTCAAGGGGCTGATTGAGAAACTTCAGAACACGTGCGGCGCGGTGCTTACAAAGATCAGTTCAATCGAGGACAGACTTAATGATTTTGGAGCCTGATGTTAGACTGCTGCACTTTCATGACTCTCTCTACCCCTCTCTTCTATCCTTACCGCATTATCCTCCTCATTTAAAAGACTTCTTTGCTTAGTTCGATTTGGTTGTATGGCATATTCTGGATTTTTTTGTGTTTTACACCGTACTTTTCTATGCTTTGGTGGATGACTATCTATGCTTATTTTGATATTATGTTTTAAAGTTTCCATATATTGCCTCATATTTCTTTTCTTGTTTTAGCAATCTTTTTTATGATGCCAAAAGGGGGAATTAATCAGGGTAATAGATTCAGAGGGAGGGATCTGAAAACTGAAACCATGTGGATATTAAGCGTAGGTGGAACTTTTTATGGTTTTTGCGTTTGCTCTTTATGGTATGATGTATTTTGTGTGCTTTAAAGATCTCATCAGGACAGGTTGTTTGTCACCATCAAAAAGGGGGAAATTGTTAGAAGATTTGAGTTTTGATGGTGCCAAAAAGTCAGTGAATTCGAAGTTTCAAGTCGAGTCGGCGACTCGACAAAGTCACTAACATGACCAGCTGGCAGGAAATCTATTTAAGGAAGGAACGCACAAATCGTGTGCGATTATTTACAAACAGCTGGAGCGTTTATTTAAGGAGAAGATCATCACAAAAGAGTGCTAAAATCAGAAGAAGATGATTTGATTCTCCTAGAATATTTTATGTGTGCGTGCATGTTATATTAGGAAAGATATGTATGGATTGAGTGTGTGTCACTTCCCTAATCGAATGGAATTTGATACACACGATATCTCTCTTACCCTAGCTTAAATACCTCTGTGTTTAGGATAGAAGGTAAGACTTTTGATCATAACTTGTATTCGTGTGAAAGAGAAAGAGTCAACTTGTGCGTGAGATTCGTGCAAGTGGTGTGGTTCGAGCGTTCTTAGGCATAACGTGAGATTGAGAGTGTGAGTGCAAAGGTAGAGCGTGGTTCAAGGGTGTGGGATTCATTCTTGTACACGGGAGAGCTTTGTAACACTCAAGAAATCAATAGAGCGAGTCTAAGGACTCTTAGAATCCGACCAAGTGAGAAGCTTGGAAGGGAGTGGTTTTTCTCTAAGTAAACTAGTTGGCTTACGAAGAGTATCCACTATACATCGCTTGTCATTTACAGTTTGGTAACATCTTTCCTGTTTATTTATTCTGGTGCTATATTACTCAAAGTCGATGACTTCACAAGAGTCGCCGACTCGTTTAAGTACTAACGATCCTACACATAATAATGCGGTGTGGGTAAAGCCTCCTCCCAATTGGATAAAATTAAATTTTGATGCTTCTAAAAAACAAAATTCCAATACTTTTGCAAGTTTCATTGCTCGAGACCACAAAAGCAATATTCTCGGTTTGGATAGGAAAGAGTTGCCTTCTATGAGCGTCTTACAAGCTGAAGCTTTTTCTCTTTTGTTTCGTCTTCAGTTTGTGGTTACGTCTAAATTTTCTCATGTCATTATTGAGGGAGATAATCTTTCTCTTATTAATTCGATTAAAAGAGTCCGGATAATTCCTTGGGAAATTCATTCTTTAGTTCAAGATATTAATTCCTTGCTTGATTCTATTTTGAATATTCAAGTTTTTCATTGTTACAGGGAATCTAATAATGCAGCCAATTTCATAGCAAGAAGATTTATCTCCATCCCTCTTCTTCAACATATGATCCTTGGAACGCAAGATGTGTCAGTTTGTAATGCTATTTCGTTAGAACGCTTAAGCTTAAATGTTAGTTAACATCCTATTGTTTTGGAATTTCTCAAGATCATCCGCAGTGATGATTCATGTTGGCCTTGTAATGTACTGGTAACCTAATGTTTGCCTTGTATTATAAAAAAACATTATTAAGATATTTTGTTAAATCACTTACAAGATTATTTTGTTCTTATCTACATAATATTTATATCTGTCTTTATTGAATAGTATAAAGTTGTTTGCACAATCCAATAAGAAAAAAAAGACTAGCTTGTCAAATTCAGTGTTTTTTTCGGTCATGGGCACTGCCCAAAATATTCGAACTGAAAATCCCATGGTACTACAATGGATTCTTAATCGTTTGACTAAATGTCTGAAGGCTAATTCGGCGTTTTTTAAAACGTTAAGTGGAAGTTTTATGGCAAGAAATATCAAAGGCCTAGTCTCCAAACGCTAGGTGAGGCCTAGACATATTGGGATGATATTGATTACTTTCTTGTATTTTAATGTTTGTTCCCATAATCCATATAAACAAAGGAAATGAGTCATTTGCGAATCGCCGCTCACTTACGAAATAGGAATAAATCTGGTATGTTCTTCCCAAAATATCTGTAATACCCGAGTCTTTTAAGAATCCTATACAAGATTATTCCTTCTTTAACTTAAAGCTCTCCTTTGTTGGTTAGTATTCCCATGAACAAAAGATGGCCCAATCCTTTTATTTGACCCAGCAGTTGGCCCGACTTCTTGTGGCCCGAGATGGGTTAGGAATAACCCACTCTCTACCTACCCTTCCCTATCCCAATTCCTAATTTTATTCCTCTCCCACCTTTAATTCGGTTTCAGCAAACCCTTGCTTTGGGGGAGTGCCGCACACATCAGAAGGAGAAGAGAGAGAGAGAGCGGCCGAGCGTCCCGATCTCTCCAGACCGTCGTCGTTCGAATACCAACCTCGTCTTCCACCATTTTGCCTTCGTCTTCGACCGAGATCCCTTCGGATCATGACCGTCGGGCTGCTGTTCCAGCGCTGTCCAAGGAAGCCCTCGCTGGGATCGTCGCCGCCCAATTCAATCGTGACTGGCCACCCGGTGTCACGCTTCGATCAGCCAAAAACGTCGGGGATCCATCGATCCATCCTCGTCAACGCCGGCAACCGACTCCTTGAACTTGTGGGTTGCTGTTCGTCGCCGTTGTAGATCCCACCTACACTAGCACCGCTCGCCACCGAGCCATTCATCCATCCCTCTCGTTGTCGCACTCCAAGCCACAGGCACCAGTGCAAGTTTCCACGATTTCGGGTCCGACCCGAGTTCCGATTCGAGGGCATCTGGTCTCTTAGTGTCGAAGTTGGACCGAACCAAGGACCTCTCGCGCACCGCTTCCAGCCTGGTTCGCGTTTCTGGTTTCATTCACCGCAAACCTTCGATGCTTCCCCAGTCCTGTTCGCCGCTCGTAGTCGACGCCACAGAGCTCGTCGCCTGTCGTGTGGATTTCCGCGACGAGAGCATTAAAGTCAAGTGCTCTTCAGGTTTGATTTTTATGCTCATTCTGCTTTCTAGTTCTGTTTGGTTCTTGTTGTTTGTAATGGTGTAGTTCGGATGTACTCAACTTAGTCGAACTGATTTGGTTTTGTAGCTGAGTATGTTTAAGTTTGACCGCTTGTGCTTGTAATTCGGGTTTGGCTTCCGAAAACCTTTTTTTCTGTTGGAATTAAATCTTGTTGTAGGTGTTCCAACCTCAGCCTTTTGTTTTGTTTAGCTTATTGCAGGGTTTGGCCGATATACTGTTATTGTGTTCAAGTTGAATCTGTTGGCTATGTCAATCGGAATGTTAGAGTTTCGGGTTGTAAACGGTTTTGTAACCTTTAGGCCAGTCTACTCTAATCAGGTTGTTGCATAAGCCCGATTTTTCATACTAGACCTTGTCATGGTCGTTCAAATAGGATTTGTTTACCGCTTTGCGAATCGAGTCTTAGAGGTTGTTCACCTATTCGGAATTCCTATGTTCAAATCTAAGTAAGAGAGTACATATATATATATATTGATGTCTGAGTAAAACTAATTTTGATAATTCATAGGTTGGCTCATGATAAGGTTAAAATTTCATGGGTTAAGCTTGGTTGGTTTCGGGTGTCGTCCTAGTCCAACTCCGTGTTTAAGAGTTCCTTTGTTAGACACCCTCTTGATTTTATAAGAGTTCGGTTTTGAATTTAAGTTGCTTTTAAAATGTGCCTTGTAGTCGGTTAGTCTAAGTTAATCGAACAATCGGGTCTTGGTTACCGCAATTCTTTTAAATCGTTTTCTGGGCGGAAGGAGTTTAGTGTAGTGGTTGAGCTAAGTGTGCTTTAAGAGCAACTAAAGTTTTCGTGTAAATTAATGTAGCTTAAGTCGGACTTTCCTGCTATCTTGGCTTATTGTATTTTGGTCTTGAGAAGCGTGTTTCGGAATGGATTTTAAATACCCGTCGTCGCTATCTTATTAGGTTTCGCATGCTCGGTGGACTTACTTGTTATTGGTCTTGAGAATTCTTCACTGAGGTAAGTCGTTCTTCGACTTGCTCGGCTTGATTCAATTCTTGTTAGATTGAGTGCCATGTATGTGGAATTGGTTTTTGGGGAACTAGTCCCCCTGCACATTACTTTTTAAAAATAACAATTTTTCTCTATGTGTTGGTGAACATTATAATTGTAGTTATAATTGTATTGGTACTCGTAATTGTAAATTGTGTTTATATTTGTATTGTATTTGTGATTGTGATTGCGATTCTGTTTGTGGTTGTGAGTCTGATTGTGATTCTGAATCTGAATGTGACTAGGAGTGTGCTTGTGATCGTAATTATAACTGCTATTGTGTCTACAATTGTATTGCGTTCGAATTGTGATTGTGGTTGTGCTTGTTATTGTGATTGTGACTTGTTCGGATCTATCTTTCTTTCGCTGCGTGTTTGTTTTCTTTTTTCGAAGTTATATTTGTCTGTCGACTTGCTTTGCTTACGACCGTTATGTGTTAACTGAGTGAATTAATTGTATAAACCTCATTTTGGAATGATTCTAAATTACTTGCTTGGATATGTATTTGAAACTATGAAAAAAATCATTTTTAAACATTTTTCGTTATGCGTGCATTAGGTTCCTCCGGTATGGTCATGGAGCACGGGATAAGTTGGAGAAGAAGTAGCCCCCGGGCATGGTCATGCGGCAGGAAGGGACCCCCTTCTAAAAATAAAATAAAATGTTTTGGCAAACGCTCTAGTAGAGGTTTAGTCGGGGAAAGAAGGGTGAATAGGGGAAATGGGCACGTGTCCCTTACTGTGCGCCATAGATGAGAGGTCGGAGGGTGCCATTTGGATTTGAGGAGAATGTTTGATTGCGACGTTATTTGATGGACTTTGTTTGAATGGTCTTGCATTATGAGGTTTGGTTTGACAGAATTTATTTTGTGGTTATCTATGTTGGGAAGATCTTTATGAAGATTATTGTTATCCTTGTTACTATTATTGATGTTATCTGTATTGATTATACTATTGCGATATTGTTGTATTTTTAATGTGATTATAATTGTGGTGTGGTTTGTGTGTGTGTGTGTCTGTGTATCTGTGTGCCTGTGTGATTGTCTGTATGTGTGTGTGTGTGTGTGTTTGCGGTTGCGTGTCTGTGTGTGTTGGTGTGTGATTGTGTGATTATTTAACATTAAGTGTTGAATTGATATGAAGCGAAGATTATTTATTTACGTGTGAATTTTGATTCCTAGGATTCTGTGTGGTTTTTCAAACGTTCTATATGCATCTCACACTTTCTAGCTTGAATTAGAATTGTAGTTGACCCTTCGGGGATTATTTTTACAGTTTCATGTACTTTTCAAGAATCGAGGTGGATTCTTTACAAAGTGGTGAAGCGGATGTTGGCGATGTGTCATTAGGTCGGGCTGTTGGGATCTAGTTATTGATGTACTAAAAGTTGTCTGTGAATGGTTTTCTTACTAGTTGGATAGAACTGGTTTAGGATAGTTTGAGATTACAGAATGGTCTGATTGATATCTTTTGTAATGATGTCGAGAATACTATCATGTTTTATACATTCAGTTTAAAATAAAGGTTGGAAGTTTTATTTGTTTCTCGACGTGCCCGAGTTGCAAGATCCTAGCGAACTTGTTGTTAAACTAATCTGAGTAGTCCCAGACAGGGTCTACCACCGAGTGGCGCCCTGGCGAAAGTCGGGGTGTTACAATATCAACATTCTAGATTAGAGTTTTATTAAAGGGGTAAAATGGATGTTAATGCACATAGGAGAGTTGGAGTTGTTACTTACTCTAGTTGCTCTAGCCTCTCAGTCTCAGCTTCGACAGTGTTCAACGCCTCGACGAACAATAGAGCCTCGCATGGCCACAATTTTCTTCGGTCACCACTGCTTTGGGGTTGGATTAGAAAATGGAATATGGAATCAAGCAATGTCTATGAGTATAAAACTTGATATGCCAAAATCCTATATGTCAATTGGGTGAGTTTAATTGTAGTTAATTAGATGGTGTCGAACATAAGAACAATGTAGTGTCGATTTCAAATAATCATTAGATTAAGCGTGTTGGGATACAACCTAATCCCTTTAGTTTTGATGAAGAAAAACCTTTTGGATTTTACGCTTTGTACTTGAAGGTGAATTAGGTATAAAAGAATGAATAGAAGAATGCTAGGATCAATCGTTATGCCTCGAAGGATCAAAGGAAAATAAAGAAAGCAAGTTGTTGTGTTCGTTGGTCCCCTAGTGCAACAACACATAGGCACAAAGTGCTATTTAAATTTAAGGAAGGAGACATGATAAGGACGCACATGAAGCTCCACGTGCATTGATAGAAGCGATTGAAGGATATTAAAGATATATTTGTTCCTTGCAGAACAAATATAAGGAAAGTTTAACAGTGATTTATATTATGGAACTTTGTGTTAGATAGAAATAAATCTATGTAAAAGATATATCCTATCCTATGTTTATGGATAGAATAAAAGTTCTATTCCATGAATAATTAAAGAGGGTATGTCTAGGTTAGAAATAATCATACTTAGAGTGGTTTTCATACTTTGATCATAGAGAAAACTCGAGAGCTATGTGGGATTGATATGTCCTCTTATCCTCTTCCATGACTCCTTAGTCTTGATCCTATCTTGATCCATATCAGTTGTTGATGTTGATTGGTTGATATTGGTTAATTTTATGGAAAAAATTGGTTGATGTTGTTGTAGTTTTGGATTGATTTGGTTGAATTTAGAAAATTTTAAGAAAGAAATTTGGTTGAATTTGGTTAATTTTAGGGAAAAAATTGGTTGATGATGTTGTAGTTTAGGATTGATTTAGTTGAATTTAGATAATTTTACGACAAAAAATAGTGTTGTAATGAATTTGATGGATTAGGATGAGATAGATAGTTTAATAAATTATTTAATTTAATTAATTATTGTTTATTATGTTTTAAATTGATGAAGTTGTTAGATGGTTTAGGGAATTTGATTATTGTTGGATTATTTGATAAGAATAGTTGGATTCAGAATTGTTTTTGGTTATATATATATATATATATATAGTATGGCCGCACATAGAGGATTACGTCCACCCTCGTCCGGAGGAGGCGACATCGTTCGACGAGGCAGGATAGTCGTCAGATGCAACACCTTTGTCCAGGGATGATGGACTCTACATCTCTAGTAGAGAGGAGGCGGTTCTTAGCCTTGATGAGGGACTAGACGAGGAGGAGTCCACGGTCCCTCCTGTAGGAAAGGGTTTGCCCCGTCGATGATCAGGTGGATTTGACCCCAACAGGATAACTAATCGGAGCATTGTGGACGGGAAATACATATGAAAACAACTTCTTTTTTAACTTCTACAATTTGTATATATTAAATATATCATAACACGTTTCTTCAGATTTTACATTTTGCGGCCTTCTAGTAACATGTCGAGGTGGTCGACACACATATGCACCGACTAACCTGACCACCGAGCTTCAGAGTTCAACTCTGCTAGTTTTGAATTAAAGACTCAATAGTTTGAGACTTAGAGGGTAAGGTTTCCTATTTAACTTTAAAAATTACGGATTTATTTACTAATATTGTTATTTTTTCTACCCGTTTCAAATGCACTTTCGATTGGATGCCACTCATCCTGGGATGGACCTCGACACCGTCTGTAAGTTGTGGGAGAAACAGGCTAGGGTCTGGTACGATGACAAGGTTGGGAAGCATTGTAACATAGGGACAAAGCCGCCTCGGATAGTTGGATAGATCGGCCGTCTAGGATCTTGGGTGGCGAATTGGAACACGCTGGAGTTCAAGGTGAATTTCGAGTGTCAAAGGGCGAACCGGTAGTAAATCCCGCCCTCCACAATAACGATTCGAGGTCCCAGGGTAAGACCATGCTTTTCTCGGTATGTATATTTACATTTGTAGTTTTTGTACTTATTTTTAATTTGTATTCCTATATTTACTAACGATTTATTTTATTTCATAGCAACAACAATGTAGTCGACAAATATCCTCTCTCGAGCCACTCATCAAAACGCACAAACAAGGCTCAGACCGACATTTATAGACCAGTAGTCCACTGATATCGTTTTAAGTACCGATTTCCATTTACTTGATTTCGTAAATATTTTAATTAATATAAATTCTTCGGCGGAAGTGATTAGTTTAGGTTTTGAGGTTTCATTTTGTAAATATTTTAATTAATATAAATCCTTTTTTTAATTATTTTTCTTAATAATTTTATTAAATATCTAACTAATTTAAAAAAATATATCACAGATTTAGCGACCATGTAGTCGTTAATTTGCACACATCTCGTGCGCTTAAAAGCGCACGATCGAGCGTTATTTCCCAATTAAAGGTTAAGATCATGTGCTACATTTCGATTTTTAGCGATTAAGTGGATTTTAAAGCTGGTCCGCGATATGGCGACCACTTGGCCGCAACTGTATGTTGTCTCTAAATTCAACGACCAAGTGTTAGTTGAACTTATTTGTGACCAATCTTTTTGCGACCATGATATGGTCGCTAAACCGATTTAGCGACTAACTCGATGTAACGACTACTTTAGTGGTCGCTAAATCACCGTTTTTTGTACTGCAAAAGCTACAAGGTATGCATCCAATCAAGCATATAGTAAGAAAGTATTGTTTTGAAATTGTTTCTTAATTTTTGTTTTGGAATAACGAGGCACTTGGGTTCTTAGATATACCAAACAAACAAGATTATTGCATCAAGACTAATGTGCATCAAAATTTAACATAATGGAAAAAGTCTTACATATAATCTTCAAGTTGAAAAATCAAATCTTATAGAAAATTTCCCAACACTCAATTTGTGAAAATCTCAATTTATGACACAAAAACGCAACTAAAACAAACACACTTACCATAGCATCAAAATCTCGTTTGGTAAAGAAGGTATCAACCCTAGAAACAAAAAATTTGAAGGCCTTTGTGTTGTCGTTGGTTGGGTCTTCTCCCAATCTGCATCACGTCTTGGGTTCGAGCCTTGCTGGTGGCACATGTGATTTATTTCACTTGTGGGCAAGATTGCTCCCCTTGGCACAAGCCTTTGTGTTGAGGCACACCACCATTGCTACACCCCGCGATTTACCCCTCCCTATGGCCCAAGGTAGGGTGCGAGGAGGCACGGGCCTAGTCGGCACCCCTCCCTGCAGAGTATGTTCGAGCCTCGGAAACCCGCTATCCTAAAAAACCGAAGTATAGAGGTTTTTCCTATCTTCTCCGAAATCGAATTTCAACAATTGCTTCTCCTGATATGCAATGAAAATGAGTTTGAACTCTAATTGATGGTTTTGAGTTTTCAAATGAAAGGGAGACGAGTGAATTTGGATTAGATTTTTAATTAGGAGAGAATTGAGAAAGAGAAAGAGACGTCAAAATTTGTTGTTTGTGGAATGAAAGGGTGTGACTTACTATTCTAGGATGATTTTTAATGATATTTACACAAATGCCATTAAAATCTCTAAACTAGTGCATCGTACGATTGAAATCCTCCGTTCCACTTCGATGTTCCACTTTCATATTCCTCTTGAATTTTTTAACTATCAAATTAAGGTTAATTTTTTTAAAATTATATTTATATTGTAAATAGTTATATACCTATGCATTCATATTTTTATTTTAAAATTTATATTATAAAATTATTAAAATTAAAAGGATGATTTCTTACAAAATATTACCCTATTAATTTAAATAATTTGTATAATATGATTTTCAATCTAAAAATTTATAGAAATATATATATATATATTTGTTTACAATATAAATATAATTTTTTTTAATTTTTAAACCATTCTTTAATATTTAAAATACAAGTGTAATATAAAAGTGAAACCCTAAAAATGAAATAGAGGATTTTCACGCATAATTTTCATTAAAATAAAAGTGTATATAAGTGGAACACTCCCTCCCTCCATTTATTTAATTTATTGACCCAAAATCATTTACAATTTTCATCCAAAGATGTATTTCCACCATTGCCCTCGGCATATAAGATCTAAATTTGTATCTAAGATCTTTATTTTAAAATATTTTAATTTTAAGTACTTGTACAAGGAAGCTTTCAAAAGATATTGTTATAATAAATAGATATTTGTTTGATGTTAGAGATAAATTTAAATAGTTAAAAAAGAATTTAATAGAAAGAAGTTATAATAATAGAAATTGATATTATTTTTTTAAATATGAGGTGGGATTAGAATCGTTCTGGTAGCTCGAAAATGTACATCTTTAATATATAGTTATAAATAACTAGTTATACCCGTCGTGTCATGCACGAGTACTACTCGAATTAAGTATGAGCATATTTATTTAATATAATGATATATAAAAAAAAATTATACACAAATACGATAGTTTTTTTATTTTAGAATCAAATAAATTTCGAATTTTTACAATTTTTATAAATGCATAGAGAGAAAAATTATTTCAAAAAGATAAAATATAAGTAAAAGTTGGGCCAAAGTCAATGTGGTGGCTCAAAAAGATACAACTTTAATATATAGTTATAGACATATTTTTTAACCAAAATTTAATTAAAAAAAATCTTTTACATCATAAATAGATAAAAAAAACATAGATAATGTAATTTTTATCATCTTGTAATTTTTTTATTTTTTTATCATAATTTGATTTAAGAAAACTTTTATAGAAATAGATATATAGATAAAGATAATGTAATCAATTGATAATCAATTATATAATCAGAATCTATCCTAATATATACTATAGTTTATTTTATGTTAGATAGAATCTTTTCAATATATATATATATATATATAAATTGTGAGAATGACATGTATGAAAAATCCTAGGTGACACATGGTAAAATCCTATGTTGCAGATAATTTATATTGTGATAGAAAAAATAACTTAAATAAATTAGTATAAATAAAATATTCATCAATAATATTTTACCAAATATTTAATACTTTTATAGTTTATTTTATTTTAGATATAATTTTTTTAAGTTAAATAAATTATCATATCAAATATTTAACATTAATACTTAAGATTTAACATTAGATAACATCTTTATTTTTAGATAAAATCTTTCCTAGATTAATTTATCATATTTCTATATTATCCTAAAATAATATCAACATAAATAAATTCTGAAAATAAAATTAATCCTATGTGGTGAAATCCTGGGTGGCTTAATGTGAGAACGACACGTAAGAAAATCTTAGGTGGCGCAACATGGTGACCTTATTTCTTGCGTCTTTTATATATATACATAGATTGTTTATAATATAAATATAAATTTTTAATTTTGTCAATTTTATTTAATATATAAAATACAAGTGTAATATAAAAGTGGAACACTAAAGATGGAATAGAAGATTTAACTTGCACGCCTCTCACATTATTTTATTTATTTCTTCTCTTTTAACTCGTTCCATTTATTTAATTTCTTGACCGAAAATCATTTACAATTTTCATTCAATGATGTATTTCCACCACTCCCCCCTCTGAATATAATAAGATCACATTTGTATCTAAGATCTTATCACATTTGTATCTAAGATCTTACTTAACATGTAATTTTGCACTAATTTCAATGAATAATTTATTCGAATTCAATTTTAACGTATCTCGATTTTGTACGTTGGGATCATACAACCGAATCCTATCAATTGGAAATGAATGGGATTGTACATAAATTACCATAATATTCGGCAATTTCAAGTTTTAAGTTTCCATTTAACAAATGAAAGACATGTACCGAAACAAAACGCAACGTACAAAATAGTAAATCCTATTGAAATTAAATTATAACATCAAGATCTCGATTGATTCTAAGTGAAATAAACAGGGCATCTCTTGTCCCTGTAACTATCCAATATCACCCCATTGGGTCCCACCGCCACGTCACAGCTTGCATGCATCTTGTGCCTCTTGCTATCCCACGCATACACCTCAAACTTGATCACTGAAGCTATATCCAGCTTAAACACCACGCTCCCCGCACTCCGATCGTTCAAGAAGCCTCCCCAGCCAAGGCTCCCGACCGTCATCGTCAGCCCGCTCAACGAACCGGACACGGTCTTCGAGGTCTTGGGCTCCAGGTCAAACGCATCGGTCAACATGGGAGCCCCGCCAATGCTAGTGTCCCTATAGTACATCGTGCCGGAGATGGAATCGAAGTGGACGACGATCTTCCGGTTGGAGTTCCGGATGGTGACGTTGTAGGTGGCAGTGGCGCTCTGAAATCCGTTGGCCTGGTCGAAGCCCGATATCTGAAGGTCTTCGACGTGGAAGCGGGGCCGGTGGGGCCTGAGGCTGAGCCAGAGGATGAAGGTGATGAGGCCGCCCACGAAGAGGATGAAGAGGAAGACGGTGCAAATCATCTTGGAGATGCGGGTCGTGAGGCTTTCCTTGACCCGATGGGCATAGTAGCGGGCCGATGAATGGTGGCGCCTGTAGGCGTGCTGGTCTTCTTCCTCCACCCTGTGGATGGGGAGATGGGTCGGGTTGCTAGAGTACATTTTGGAGGGTGTGCTGGATGAACAGGAAATTATGCAAGTTACGTTGGGAGGGTGTTTATATTTGTGGTTCTATTATAAGAGGCTAAAATAATCAAAAGGAGGAGGATGTTATTAGAGGCTGGTTTGTAATGGAGGGAAAGAATGTTTGGGTAGCTTGGAAAGAAAGGAAAGGAGCAAACAAGAAACTATGCAATACCAAATGAAAGCAAAACACGTACAGCTCACGGATATGGAACGGAGATTGAAATTAAAGGTATAAAGGTGTATGTCGATGGAAGGTATTGGTATAATACTTTGGTGCAAAAGTAGTGTTTTGGCCTTTTACTCTTTCAAAAACCTACGAATTAATAGCCGAAAGGCAAGGGATGCGAATACAATTTTTTTTATAAAGCACTATATATGTAAGTTGTGACTCAATTACATTCCACTATAATTCTCATTCATTAGCATACTGTATCTGTTATAAATTTGGGAGACTAAATTAAACAGAGAAGAAAAGAATGGAGAATACAGAGAAATCTAAGTTGTTTGTATTAGGTCATTAATATGGGCCTTAAATAGGACTTATAATGCTTGAATAAGCTGAATCTAGGGTTTGGATAAGCTTAACGTAATTTTTTGGTCGAATAAGCTTAACGTAATTACATCCATAATAATCTTTTTTTGATAAACCATCCATAATAATCTATATATATATATATATAACATATAAAATAGAAAATTTTGGTCATTTATGACCATCATCACAATTAAGTTCATAAGTAGGATTATGTTAATAAAAAATATAAATATAAATAAATTGTATGATTTCATTCAATACATGTTATTTATGAAAATTTTAATTCAAATGTTACAAGATAAATGAGCATTTGTAAGGATTCTTTCAAAATTAAATCATTAAAAATTTTAATAGTACTAATTATAAGAATTGAAAGGGCAAATTTGTTTCAACTTCCCAACCTCCTTCTCACAAATAAATTCTATTTTATTTTTGAGAAAATAATATTTTTTTCCAAATGTCCTTAATTTGAAGAATGTGTAAAATCTCTTTAATCTAAAAAAAATTATGACCTTTGAAATTTTATATTCAATTCATCATATCCTATTACATTTTTGCACTATATATACAGTCGCACATTTTTCCTCACCCTCTACCTCAAAGTACCCACTTCCAAATCTTACTTTTACATCTAACAAGAGCAATACATACATAATGTCGCTCTCTTCCATTCCAATGGTAATCGTTTACATTTGTAGCAAAAAATATAAATATTCATTATTTTTCTATTTTTCTTCAGAAATCAACAACAAAGTCATGCTCATCGAAAACTAATGATGAAGGAGACAAACATTGCGACCTTGAGATGATTGTCTCATGTACAACCATTTTATGTAGAAAAAACTATTGAAGAAGAGAGATTTCTTACGCAAATAGATGTTGAATGGTGCAATAGGTCTAGAGCAATCAAGTACCTCTTGCCACATAGCAAAAATGTAATCATACAAGAAAATATTGTTACATCAAACACTTGAAATATGCATTTTGTCTTTCCCTTTCTTATATGCAATCCTTACAACTCATTCTCATATGAGTTTATGTAATGAAAGAGCAGAATGTTAAGTTTGTTAAACACATGTTCCTACATTGTTAAAAGTGAGAAAGAAAAATTGTGAGGATGATCTTACCTTTCTCTTAGGAAATATGTTTTTTACTTCTAATTATGTTTTTTTTTTTGATAAGGAAAGAGGTTAGGGCGGCCACTAACAGGCTAGCGACCTCCCTAGAGCATCCTGAAGGATGAGATTCTGTAGAACCGGATCAATTGAAAGAGGGACGGAAGAGACGCGGCGAAATGAGACAGCAATGTAGTCCGCCACTGAGTTGCATTCCCGAGTAACATGGGCAATACTCCACGACCGGAAACAGGCAAGCAGACAGTGGATATCAGCACGTAACATCTCGATCTCCCAAGGACAGCGCCAGTCACCAAGAACGGCTTTGACCAGTTGAAGATTGTCGCCTTCGATTTGGAGGTGGGAAATGCCACGTCGGGTGGCCTCTAAGATTCCCTGTCGTAAGGCGATGGTCTCGGACATCAAAACGGACTGTCGACCAATCAGTCCACCGTCAAGATGAATGGGGTCTCCGCTGCAATCCCTGAGGACATATCCGAACGACGCCATCCCCTCCGCATTAACTGCACCAACAAAATTAAGTTTAGTAAAGTTAGTTGTGGGCTTTCTCCATTTAGCGTGATGTCTTCTATTCTTTGTGACTTGGTCCCTGACAATTGGGTCAGTGACAACGTTCGTTTTGGTGTTTTGCCATTCCTTTATTTGGTTGCGAATAAACTCGCAGAGTTTATCTTTTTGGATTGTTTGGTTGGAGTCGGTTAAGTAAAAAACGACCTTGTTTCTGAAAAACCAGATACTCCACCAAGAACAGATGAGGTTCTCCATTTCAACGTTGGACAACAGAGCTCTAATCTCATCCAATATCTGAGCAGGTTTTTTCTCCTCTGTCTTAACTTGGTTGATAAGTCGAGCAATTTTAGGGTTAATGTTGTGGATAGTATCTTTAGTATGCTTGCATTCAAGAAGGATGTGGTTGATGTCCTCGTTGGGCTTATCGCATGCGACACACCCTTGTACGACACTGATGTGATTTTCGGCAAGTCGGCATTTCGTGGGTAGACCGTTTCTAGCAATCTTCCACACGAAGTTTTTCATTTTTGGTGGGATATTTAGCTTGCATATCCAGCTTAAGTTAACTTGGGGTTCACCCTTGTTCTTATGAATCCACTGCATAGTCGAGTGGGTGGAGTACCAACCGTTCTTACTTGGTTGCCAATACAGTCTGTCTGGGATTTTGTTCCGTGGTGTGATTATTTGTGTTACTCGTTGGACGTCGTCCGGCGAAAGGGCCTGTTCTAGCTTATCACGGTTCCAGGAGTTGTCTTCTAAGAGAAATTCCTCCACGAGGGCCTCATAATTTGTATTGTGTTCTACGTTAAGTTTCGGAGTCAGACATCCGGATCCTGTCCAATTGTCTTTCCAAAACCTGACAGTTTTACCATCACCCATCTGCCAAATAAGACCTTTAAGGAAGAGGTCTTTAAGGCTCATTAGCTTGGCCCATTGTCATGATGTATTTTGTTTTTTCTGGTAGTTAAATAGTCCCTCGGACTTTATGTATTTTTACGTGACTATCCGTACCCATATGTTGTCTGGTTCAGCTAAGATTTTCCAAAGGAGCTTCATCTGAAGAGCTTGATTCATCTCTTCCGCTTTAACTATCCCAAGACCGCCGCGAGCCGGCGGTTGACAGATAGAATTCCAGCTGATTAGAGGTTTGTGGTTTCTTTCCTTATTCCAGAAGAAATTTTTGTTTATTTGGTCGAGTTCTTTAAGGGTAGTTTTGGGCAAGAGGAAGGATTGCATGAGGAAATTTGGTTGTGCCGATAGGTTCGCCTTAATTAGGGTTTTCCGACCCTTTTGGGTAAGGGAGTTATCTTTCCATTTAGAAAGTTGTGCTCTAGTTCTGAGGGTTAGGGGTTTGAACGTACTTTGAGTAACCCTGCCATTGATAATAATGGTTGCAAATAAACCCTGCCATTTAGAAAGTTGTGCTCTAGTTCTAATTATGTTGATTGTTGTTTTTATTGTCTAGACTAACATTATACGTTTTTTTTCAAATAACTAACATATTGTCATTATGTACTCTATTAGTTTGCATGAATTTTTTACTACATAAATGAATCCATATCTACACTATACATATTTTACCTTTATACGAAGTATTTATAATTCATTAACCTTTTTTTTGTTGAAATAATTCATTAATTCATTAACCTTTATACGAGTGTCAAAATGCCTTCATTTTAGTAAGGCAAGTAGACAACAATATCGTAAAAGCAATTGTAATCTAAATTTATCTATACATGAGAGATTTTGGGGAAATAAAAGTCTTTTTAGACTAAATCGTGAATTTTTATTTCAATTAGTATTTTGGTGCTCAAATTAATAATACATATTGTGTTTTCTTTGTGGTTTATGCATATATGTAATTAAACATGAAATTAAAATAAAAATACAAAGTAATGGTGATTTATTGCCTAAAATTAATTTTTAAAATATATTAGGAGAATAGGAGGTAATTTTGCCCCATTCAATTCTAAAAATCTATATGGTCAACTATTGCATTGATTATAATTTAACTCCTTCATATTTCTTAACCCCTATGTCAATATTATAATTTTAAATGTTGCACAAATTTATTCATAAATAAATATTGTCCTCTTTAACATATTGAATTGATTTATATATATTCAACTCCTTTGTTATAATGTCCAATTAATACATATTAAATTTCTATATTTTCAAGAGTCTCCTTTGTTATATCGTCTAATTAATCACATATTACCCTTGTTTTTTAGTCATGCATTCACACATAACGTCTATATATGTAATCTTCTATATAACTTATAAAGAAGAAAAAATTGACAATCAATGACAATTTGTTCAATGAAAGATAAAGAGTACAAATAAAAGAAAAAATAAATAAAATAAACATGTCAATTTATAATTAATGTGTGTCAATGAATTCCCATGTAATTAATTAAAAAATTAACCTTAAAATTAAACAAATAAAATAAAGTAACAAATAAAATAAATATTCCAACACAACTATCTCTCTATCTATTTTGTGAGTAGTTCACAATATCTAAAAATAAAGTATTATCTACTACACTAATTGTATATTTTACAACATTTGGTATTACACACAAAAATAACAAAATTAGCATTAATCTTTGATATTATATCATTTATTTAGCAACTTTTGTAGTACCATTTGGAATTACACACAAGACACAACCTTTGATATTACAATATGAATTTAAAGCCATTAAATTATAACCATTGGTATTACAAATAAAAGTAAAAATAACAGTAAAAATAAAAGAAGATAAGATCAACCTTTGATATTCCAAACAAACGATAAGATCAAATTTAAAATATAATATTTTACATAATTGAGGAACTTTTGTAGTAACCTTTAGTATTACACACAACCTTTAGTATTACAATATGAATTTAATGTCATCAAATTATAACCATTGGTATTACAAATAAAAGTAAAAATAAAAGAAGATAAGATCAACTTTTGGTATTCCAAACAAAAGATAATATCAAATTTAAAATATAACCTTTCGTATTCCACTCTCTTTCTCGCTATATAAGCTTTTCACTTTTGCATGATCACATCACAATTCCATTCACCACAAAGCAAAAAATAAAAGACAACTCTCAAATTGTTAAAAAATAAGGATCAATCAAGAAACCCTTGGAGATGGGTAAAGTGAAAAAAAAACAATCTATCTATATATACTATAAAATATAAAATATAATCAATGAGAACTCGTGCGACAACACGGGCTATCCACCTAGTATTATATATAACACTCCCCCTTGGATGTATATCCTTAACTACGTTATTAAAATCCTTGTCTAGAAAACCTAATGGGACAAAACCAATACTAAGGGAAAAAGAGTGTGGTTGTAAAATCCTCCCTCCGAACTTGGCATCTATCTTTCTTACTTGATTGAATTAAGCATATATCATACATTTTCTTTGAATCTTGCAATTCGAGAAACATGTCGACGGTAAGTGCATTGATTGATTGTTGCATGTCACATTATCTTCATATATTACTATTATCATTTTCAACTTGATTTGGTGGGCAAATAAAAACATTATTCTTTCGCATATCTCAAACTATAGGTCGAGATTGTCTCATTACAGACATTATATTATGAATTGCCTCATTAAAAACATTGCTTGGAAAAACTCATTAGGATAAAAACCAAAGCTAAGGGAAAAAATATAGTCGTCGTCGATTAATACTCCCCCTCAAATAAACATGCACTCTTCATATATACATATATGTCATCATTACTTTTCGTAGAAGATTTGATACTTTTGGACCAAAAATCTTTTATTGTATGTTTAGGGAAACAAATAACTAATTATCACATCAAATGGCATTGTCGATGAAGCAAGGTGAATTAATGCACCTATTGCAATGAGATATGGTACATCAAGACCTAATATCTCTTTATTTTTTGACCGGGAACGAAAGGGGTCGTTTTCTACACTTAGCAATTTTACTACCATTGATGTACTTAATGGATGCACCTTATCCATATTAAATAGCTCTAGGAGCTTTTTTATATATTTTGATTGATGGATAAAGATTCAATCTTTTGTATGTTCGAATTGTTGGCCGAGATAATACTCGGTAGTTCCTAAGTCCTTCATTTCAAATTATGTTTTCAAACAATCAACTACTATTCAGAACTCTTCTAGAATCCCAATAATATTCAAATCATCAACATAAATAGTTATGATTACATATCCTGACTTTTTCCTTCTTATAAAGACACAATGACTTATTTGATCATTTATATAAATCCCAACACACCTCAAAATTGATAAATGAGTAAGTCTAGGAGACATACCGCGAAGACGAAATCCCAAAGCCAAGAATCAAAGAAACCGCAACATAAAACCATGTCTAAGACAGATAGCATGTCTCTACCTCTTGACTCTGGTCACAACCTAAGACCCAAGCTCCTATATATATATATATATAGAGAGAGAGAGAGAGAGAGAGATCCGTGGGAATGGTCGCCTTTGTGAGAAATAAGAATAAATCTCGATTGTTCATTCCAAAAAATGAACGTCCCTGATTAAACATTCATTAAAAAAAATAAAATACGGCACGGGCGAATTTTTCCCGTATTTTTCGCATATTTTTCAATAAAATACGACACGGACGAATTTTTTCCGAATTATTCACGAATTTTTCGAAAAATACGTTTTTATGAGACGCGCCCAGTTTGTTCATCAGAAATAGCGATTTGTTCATCAATATTCACCAATTGTTCATCAATACTAACTAATTGTGCATTGAGTTTTTGATAAAATTGTTCATTGATTTTGAACTTTTTTAATATTCAATTTTATTTTTTAACCTTATTTATGTGTAGGAATACAATATTATGTAGTTTTTTTATGCACATATAATTAGTTTTGATATACTCATATTTGTTCATTGATATACTCGTATTTGTTCATTGATATACTCGTATTTGTTCATTAATATACCCCTATTTGTTCATTGATATACCCATGGTATACCATTATTTGTTCATTAGTATACTTCTTTTTTGCTCATTGGTATACCATTATTTGTTCATTGATATACCCTATTTGTTCATGGATATACCCTTATTTGTTCATTGATATAACCTTATTTGTTCATTATTATACCCTTATTTGTGAATTGAAATAAACTTATGTTTTATGCGTCAAGGCTATCAACTTGTACATTTAGGACTATTAATACCATCAACTTGTACATTTAGGACTATCTATTTGTGCATTTTTGCATTTATTTTGTGCTTTAAGGCTATCTTGAATTCAAAGTATAATACGAATGAAGTGCTTTAAGGCTAACTTGTCAATACGAATGAAGTGCTCAATATATATAGTACCAAATTAAGATAAGTTTGATGTAGAAACTTGAATGCAAAAGATGATAGATAAAGAATTTGACTTTGCAATCAATGGTGTATGCTAAGAGAACGAGATAGCAATAAATCGAAGAGGAGTACTTGTGCCTTATTTAGCTATGAACAAATTGATGTTATTAATGAACAAATATGCATATAACAATGAAAAAATTGAGGTTACTAGTGAACAAATATGCATCTAGTAATGAACAATTATGTGAAAAAGGCAATGAACAAATATGCATAAACTAGTGAACAAATTGATGTTACTAATGAACAAATATGCACAAACCGATGAACAAATATGCCAAAACCAATGAATAAATATTTTCGTGTTTTATGAACAAAATCACAATGTTGATGAACATATTGCATGTAATTTTGATACACATTTGTTCATTTTTTATGTACAAACAATAGATTTTTTATGCACAAGCAATAGTTTATTTATGCACAAAATCACAGTTTTGATGAAAAAAAATCATAGTTTTGATGAACAAATCCACATTATTGATGAACAAATCCACAATACTGATGAACAATTTGGGCGCGTGTCCTATTTCCGTTTTTTTCAAAAATACGCGAATAATTCGCCAATAATTCACCCGTGCCGTTTTTTCCCCTTTTTAAGTGAAATAATCAGCGCCTTTGATTTTTCTTGATCCAACAACTCCTGTTCTTTCTTATTTCGCACTTCCAGATATATACGAAAAACAAACTCATACCACTACTTAAAATCTTTCACACGAGCCAAACAACACGTAGATCATACCCTTAGTACACCACAAGCAGCAACCAACTAAGTCAAACATCATATAATTCATACCCTCAGTACACTAAAAGCAACTATCAAACAAGTCAAGCACACAAAGTCAAGTCAAACAAAGCACATAGTTAGTTACCATCCACAAGGTTCTCACACACTTCTAACTTCTACACTTTAAGGTCTTAACTAAACTCGACTACAAATCTGCATAGCTTTATCTTATTCTCATCTCAATCTCCCAAGTGGCCTTCTCAACTCCTAGTTGAGATCACTGAATCAATACTAACAATATTTCCTTACTCTGCAACTCTCTCCATGAAGATATACTCCAATGTTCACTTGACTTAGCTATTTGGGAATCGCCTGCACTTCATGACTTATGAAGGACTTGTCTCAACTAACCGATACACTTCACATTGAACCACACGACTCATGTTAACAAGGTAACTTCTGATTACCAGAAATCCTACTTAGATCACTTTGCAAACAATCGTTGTTTTCTCAATACTCCTTATACTAGTCTAAAATGCTCTAAATGCTCCTTTTTATTCTAAGAGTAAATCAGAATTTCATCAATACAAACCACCATGAACCTAACCAAGTAGTCAATTAACACCCAGTTCATCACTCCATAAACACTATAAGGGCATTAGTCAATCCAAACGACATTACTACACATTTATAATGCTTATACCTTGCTCAAAAATCCATCTTAGGAATGTCCCCTTTTTTCAACTAGTGATAACCTTATATCAAATCCATTTTTGAAAACACCATGGCTCTCTGCACTTGGTCCAACAAGTCATCCTTATAGGACAATGAGTTTCTATTCATAATAATCACTTAGTTCAACTCGCAGTAATCAATACACAATCATAGGAAAATATCCTTAC
Organism: Fallopia convolvulus; assembly: GCA_964016875.1. Lineage (NCBI taxonomy): Eukaryota > Viridiplantae > Streptophyta > Magnoliopsida > Caryophyllales > Polygonaceae > Fallopia > Fallopia convolvulus. The sequence goes on from OZ024727.1 coordinate 39,639,801, forward strand.
TCGAGACTATATGATTCAGAACTTTCTATATTGGTATCCTCTCCAACTCCAACTCACTACTATAGTCTACCTCACTCTACGGTGGTATTTCTAAAAGCTAATCCCAGAATATCATTCACAACTTACAAAAATCAGGTATATTCTAGACGTGTAGTTTTTCCTTGTCCTCTTGAAAGACAGATCACCAATACCTCATATATCCATCACTGCACAACTTGGTAGTCTTTGCCACACTCATTACTAACCTAACTCCTTTGATTCTACTTCTCTGACATACAGTCAACTATCCTCGATCACGATTGCCTCTACAATTTTCTAAACTAACCTAGATGCTCCACAGCAGCATTCTGATTAGGCACAACTCTCGTACCCCTCAAATTCAAAAGGAATCCCAACCTAATCGCTCGAAGAATGACAACAATATCTAGTGGTACTTCAAATTATGGCGCCACTCTAGGTCCACGAACTCTTCCTACAATAGAATCATCTTTATCCTAGAGTTTTCCATCTTCCACTCCCCGCATTAGCAAACACAATATCATTCCTTTATTGACATATCTATAAAGTTGTCTCAACTTGTTAGTTAACCACTTTGTCAAAAATGTTTCCAATGCTAGTTCATGCCCTAGACCATATTGCATCCATCATCTTCTACTTTTCCTTAAACGACATTGCAACATATGACAACAAAGTTGACATTCTCATTTTCTCAATCATGTTGTCCATATTTGCAATCACTGCATAGACCAGTCTTATCAAGTCTTTGACCTAATCATATCTCATACTCTTCCAATAATCAATTCCAAAGAAGTTAAACTACTTCTCTTTATATTCTCCACTCTACATTCTTAGTTCCTTTCCTAAAACAATGCTTAAGTTTTCTCAAGTCGAACATCATTCCTCTTCAATCATCATTCTTAACTCAAATACGGCCAACATCAGTCTTGAATCTTAAGTGCTTAAGTAGAATTTTCTCTAAAATTACCTTACCCCTCCTGTTTTAAGCCCTTCTTTTACCTTTTACATTGGGTTCAAATACCTGATCATCTATCAGACCAATACCAAATATTTATTAGAAAACATACCACCAACATATTACTCGTCACGAAAAGAAACATTTTGTGCTTCTCCAACAACAAGAGTCCCCGTATTATCTTTAACTCGGCCCCTACCATGCTCTTGACCGTGATTCCTCTTTTACCATCTTTGTTTGCTTTAGCTCTAGCATATGGAGCTCTCTCCAAACGAAACTCTTACAATTAGAATCTGCTTTTTGAATAAGGTTAGCAACCTAACTTACTATTTTACATGAGATCCTCAGCTGATGACGGTGAAGTCGTGACGTGTCATTTACCCACGTAGATGCAATATGCCTACCCATTAGAAAACATTAAAATTTACTTGTCGGTTTTTTTTATTTTAAGTTGGACCTCGAGTACACTTGTTGGACAATTCCATGTGCCCTTGTTGTCAACCTAGGCTCTGATACATATTTGTAACACATCGTCTTTATACTGGGGCAATACTCGATAGTAGACCTATAACACGCCCATTTTACAGACTTATAATGGGATGTTACCGTCGGCGGACTTAGACTTTCCGTCCAAGGTCGTTGAGGCTTAAGTGATCGTAAATGAATAAAGACATGTTTAAATAACATAATATGATCAAATAGATTGTCTTATATTCAATAACATGGTTACAAGAGTTTATAGCGGAATACATAAAAGAGGAATCATTGTTTCTAGAATTACTTTCAAAATTCAGGAAACGCTTGTGTGGAGACACCACGTCTTCTTGAATTACTTTCAAAATTCTGGAAACGCTTGTGTGGAGACAGCACGTCTTCCAAAGCTATCTGTTCATTCCTTATTTTTTGCAACAAAATAAGGAAAGAAGAGAGAGAAATTAAGATATTATGAGATTTTTTCCCTTTTCTTTTAATACCTAAAAATTAGATATCAATTGATTGCTTAAAATCTAAAGGCTAAGAAAACTCCTTACTACCGTAAAAACTCTCCTTACTTGAAGCTAACCCAAAATATATATATATATATAATATATATATATAACTTTTATAATGTCCTTACTTATGCTAAGATTTTGACAGCATAACGTCTTGTTTTTGGTACTTTCTTATAAATGAAATGTGTTCATTTACATCATACGTATGTGGTGTTAAATTCTCAGAATTTAATATGAACCAACATAACGTATAAAAGGGTCGAATGTTCGTTACCAAACGTTGACGTTATGGAACTTCGAGACATCGGTTCCAAGAACGGATTGATCATATGGCGTCGTGGAAACGTCACGATCCTAACGGCGTCAACGACGGGCAGCGTAACAACTTCAAATGGCTCAATGGAGACTCCGAAAATGAGTATGGTGTCGTTTACGGTGGTGATTGATGGGTTCACAGCTAGGCAGACCGTCGATCGTCTCGGTGGCTAAGCGGGGCTGCCGACAAGGAAGGTGGATAGCCAAGCGAGGTGGCCAGCGAGTGAAGGTGGTGGTTGATGGTGGAGATCGCCGGGGTGGATGATCACGAACAAGAAGAACAACGAGGCAGAGAATAAACAACGAAGAAGAAGAGGAAAGTGAAGGAAGAAGTGGGTCGGCTTGTCTTTTCAATTGTGTGGGAATAAAAATGAATGGAGGAGGAGTATATTTATACTGGAATGAATTTGGGCTTCACGTATATATAAATTGAAACGAAGCACAATTGAATTTGTGTGTTAGAATCCTAGAAGATAAATTTTTGACAGATGCAACGAAAGAGAGGCCGAACATATAAAATTTTGACTAGCCTTCTTGTATTATGTAGGCACGTAGATGATGGCAATGACATCACATACAGACAATTTAGTATGCTTAACAACTAAGTATACAAGAGTGGATAACTATTCTTTAAAGGCGGCACAGAATTTTATACCCGTATTTGATCGGGATTCGCGTTAGGGCGGTAATATTATGTACCTCGGGTCGGAATACTCATTTTATGAAAAAAGTTCTAAAAATTATGTAGACCAATAAAATCAAGTCGAATGATTTTATCGTGCTACTTTTTAATTTTAAGGCTTCCGTTTCAAAGTCAAACCTTAATATAATTAATTAAGCAGATCTGACCTGATCAAAATACTTCTTTCATGGAAGTAATCTCAATAATTGTGTTGGTTAATAAAATCAGTTCCAATGATTTTATTCTGTCACCTGGAATTTTCTAGGGATAAATTCCATTAAAACGATCGGAACACATAACGAGAGTGAGTGAACGGGTCTTGGAAAGATGCCCGGAAAATTTCCAAAAACATCCGGATATTACAAGACCACACATGGGTCCACATGAGCTCACCTGACAACGAATTCACTCGGATCATACAACTCAGACACGACGAGAAAATACATAGAAAACATCCAACTTGTATTTATAAAATCAAAGTATGGAAAACATGCATGAATTCCCAAACGACATAAACTGCAACACCACTTGTGAACACTTTATTGACATAATATTGCCATTTCCTTAACAAAATCAAACAGTATACAAAATAAGTAACCACCATTTCACTCAACTAAACCCAATCCTAATGGCATGGCCTTCAACGACTCGTACCATCATTTTGCCGAGGTTCTATCATGGGTTTCTTGCTCCTAATCATTACCTGGAACTAAAAACAAATCCTCAAAGGGTTAGACAACAATTTCAATATGCATTAAATAGTAAACACGATATGCACTAGCAAAATCAATTTATCAAATTACATAATAAGGGTAGTATTAGAATAGTTCACATATAATATATTCACAACATCAGACAAGCGTACAACAATACTTATTATCATAAAACGCACATAATGATACTTAAATTCATACGATGCATACTAATAATAGCACATAATTTCACTTTACTATCACCTCATTCACTTTTCACTTCAATATCAAATCAATAACAATTTACAACAATTCTTATCTACCGATATCAATTTACATAGCAATCGGGGCATTCTCTAGCCGGAACAGGGTTTAGTGTTATTCCGAACCACTCACACCAAAACAACTCGTCTTCTTACACTCGGTCAAACCTCCACTAGAGCACTTGCCAAAACATTTGTTATAATTTTGAAGGGGCTTTACTTGTCATACAACTAAACCAGGGATGTCTCCCTCCTTACCGATCATCCCATAGACATTGTTGTACTGGTAGATGCCAAAGTTTCATAAATTGAGTAAAATACAAAGTATTAATCATATAATAATAAAGCTGTAAATCATCCTTTTCGTCACACATAGACCTATAATAAGACACAGGAACAAATCCCAAAATAAAGTTCTACACATCCACCACACATCAAAATTAATAACAAAGCAAGTCTAGAAGACTTACCTCGAAGACGAAATCCCAAAGCCAAGAATCAAATAATGCGCAAAGTAAAATCTTGTCTAAGACAGATAGCATGTTTGTACCCCTTGTCTCTGATCATGACCTAAGACTCACACTCCTATATATAAGCCAATGAATAAAAATATCATTTTAACTCTTACAAACTCTAACCCTAAGAACAACGAAAAGTCAACATGCTTTATAACTTATTTTGTATAAATCTAAATCCAATAAAACTTGACAAGAACATACTAAACATATAAAATAATATTTTTCTATTTCAAACCTCTTTGTAAAACTTGATCGAAGATCTCCAAAAATCATTACAAAACGAAACCCTAAAATTACTCTGAAAACTTTTACCAATTATAAATCTGATACCGAAAACACGATCTGAAAATTATAAATCAACTAATTTTCAAATCCAAAACAATTGTAAATCCGGATCTGGAAAAATAGGACAAAATAAAATAAACTACTACCCAATTAAAACTTACTAAACAACTCAAGAATTTCAAAAATCCGACTCGACAAATGAAATTCGGCACCGAGAGGACCACCTCTCTCTCTCTCTCTCTCTCTCTCTCTCTCTCTCTCTCTCTCTCTCTCTCTCTCTCTCTCTCTCTCTCTCTCTCATACCTTCTCTGATATTCCTATGAGAAATTTTACAAGATCACACATATATACAAAAAAACAAAGGTTGGCATAATTTTTGTGAAAATCCATTTTTCACCCTCAAATCTTATTTACTACAATCTTTACCCTAAAATAATTATTAAATAATTTTAAATTGAAAATTTTCAAAATATAATTACCTTAAACTCAAAATAATCAAATATGAAATATTATTATGTATCCGATATTACTTACAAGCAAAGTAATCCCAACACGAACACCGAGGAGCATAAAAATAGGATAAAAATATCAAAATATTTCTAAATATTACAACAATGATGGGGTAGGGTTTCATTGTCATGGAACTCAATGATGGAGGGTTGCATTGCCGCATAAGGATGTGTACGTGTTTGCATGGATCTGTGGAAGTGGGTGTGTGGGTGGATGTGTGTGTCTGGGTGTGTAATAGTTTGTAGGGATGACTAATTGGTTAGGTATTTGATTCTAGAATTTCTGTGTGTGCAGTTTTTGAATGATGAATGTTAGGATTTGCTTGGTGGTTTTAAAACATTTTACTGGTTTCCTGCAATTTCTAACTTGAATTGGAATAGAAACATATCACTCGGGATATTTTTCTCAGTTCCAGGTATGAGTTATGAACTGTGACGGATCCTAATCCGAGTGGTAGAGAGGATGTTGACACACGTATCGATAGGCTTGGGTTGGTTATAGGAGTTTTAGTTTCTATATATATTGTTGAGTTTATTAGAACTATTTAGCATTGTATTAGGAAGTTGTGTTAGGAAGGTTGGAAATGTTAGTTATTTTTATTTTCGAGGAATTGGATTTATACATGTTTTATAACCTTTGTTTTTATAATTATATGTTGAATGTTTATTACTTTTTTCTCATTGTGCCTGAGTTGCAAAATCCGAGTGAACTCGTTGTCATGCTTGTCTTAAGTAGTACCCAAAGAGGTCTATTACTGAGTAGCACCTCGGTGTAAAGACGAGGTATTACGAATTGGTATCAAAGTGAGGTCACCACAAGAGCACATGGAGCTGACCAACGAATGTACACGAAGTCCAACTTAGAATAAAATCGGCCGATTTTTTAAAAATGTTTTTCAAATGAGGTAGACATGTTGCATTTAGGAGGTAGACGACATGTCATGACTTCTCTACCTTCAACTGAAGGACATCTCGTATTTTAGTTCTCTAACTTTCTAATTCTTAGTATAACTTTTAGTGGAAGTCAAATCCATTTTTATAGTTTTGGCACAACCAGGGGAGAGTTAGAAAGTAGTAAGAGAAGAGTCGACATATTAGGTTATATATTCTTAAAGCAGTGCATGGTACTGGTCTGATAAGTGATCAAGTGTTTGGATCTAGTACATGAGAAAGAAGAAGTGGTCAACATAAAGGAAGTTAAAGAGATATTGGAGCGAGTTGTAGCTAGGCATTCAAGAGATAGGAATGGTAATGATCGAATTTCAACTCGAAGTGGCAATTAAAGTAGGATTTTTACTCGCCTTGAGGACGGTTGAGCACCCGTCATAGAAGTAAAACCTTGGAGTACAGAGTTGTGGAGATTAGGATGAAGTTGCGAGTCAAAATAAGAATGGGAGCAATCTTGAAAGTTGCGAGTCGATCACGAGTGTATGTAGTTATTTTTGTTGGTCCCTTGAAATTTAATAAGTCAACTAAGTAAGAAATGAATACTAATCTTGGCACAACGAGACGTTGTACTATCTCATTAGCTATGTTGATTGAGCATAGACTATATCGGGTAGTTGAGACAAATACGTCATGAGTCAAGTAGCGTATGCAATTTTTTTAGATACCTAAGTTGTGTATGTGTTGGAGAATGTCTACATGAGGAGCCACCAAGATGACAAGCCCAGAGAGGTAAATCTTAACATCAACTTGGAATCGGGGACTAGACCGATCTCATGGGTTTCATATTAAATATCCCTATGATAGATGTAGGAGTTCAATATGAAATTAGAGGAACTATTGAAGAATGGTTATGTGCGTCCTAGTACTGCACCATGAAGATCTCCGATGTTTGTTGTAAAGAAGAAAGGATGGTTCATTGCATTATGCATGGACAAATGGAAGTAGAACTTGCCATCAGGAACGAGGGCCGACTGACATGATTTGATGACTAGTCAGATCAACCATAATTAAGTGTGGAAATTCTCTAGAACTGAATATAGGTGAACTTATTTCCAAGTAAGCATTGAGCGAAGGATGGTCGAAAGATAGTCCTGCATGAGATATGGGCACTACGAGGATGTACGAATGCTATGGAGATTAACTAAAGCTAAATACAATGTGTAAAGTTTTTGAATAAAAGCCTTGATTTATAACCCTGGCCGAGTATAGGGGTCCTCATTGTTGATATTCCATTTACTTTTGGAGATATGATGAGCGATATTCCCACTTGGGAGATCGAGTGTACAACGAGTGAGAGTTACCTAGAGCTTTACCTAGACTTGGTAAAGGCTTTTGGAGTGAGTAACTAGTACGTTGCCAACGAGAGCGTTGACTTGATTGTTAGTTAGTATGATTATTTGTTTGATTGTGGAGTGGATGTTGACGCGTGTGTCGATAGGCTTGGGTTGGTTATATGAGTTTTAGTTTCTATTTGTATTGTTGAGTTTATTAGAATTGTTTAGCATTGTATTGATAAGTTGGGTCGGGAGAGTTGGAAATGTTAGTTATTTTTATGTTCAGGGAATTGGATTTATGCATGTTTTATAATCTTTGTTTTTATAATTATAAGTTGGATATTTTACTATGTTTTTTCATCGTGCCTGAGATGCATGATCTGAGTTAACTCATTGTCAAGCAAGCTTACGTAGTACCCAAAGAGGTCTACTACCGAGTACCCTAGTGTAAAGACGAGGTGTTACAAGAGACACTAATGCTTTGCCCAATTAATTAACTAGCCAATTCATTAGAATTAAACTAGAATAACTGGATTATTTTTTCTATCTATTCCAATCTGCAATGAAAACTAATTTGAATGCTTTAATGTTTGATCGAGAGAATATAACAAGAAAAATATGAAAATCGTGTGTTTAAGGGCCCACGAGATAGATATATTCCTATAACACCCTTGATTTTTCTCGGAGATGCTACACGCCAGTGGCCTCGGACTTACCGTCCAAAACCATCCAAAGCTTGATCCAAACAATATGTTCATTGAAATAATTAAATTAAAGATTGCAGAAGAACTTTATTGAAAACAAAACCTTCTTTTATATATATTAAATATCCTCCTTGTAAGTCAAGGAGAAGAGCATTACAAGAAAAATCCTAAATCAAGTGCACGTAAATTATAGATTACATAGATGAATCATCATTAGCACCTATACATCAACTAGGAAATTAAAATCTTAAATCAAGTACACTTAAATTATAAATTGTCTTAAATTTATTAAATAGTTTGAAGTAAACTCCACCTATAGCTCGACTCTTCACTATCTTACTTCATACAACTTGATGAATATCGCTTGATGAGTCGTATAGGAACGGTTGGCACCAACTGACCATGCAAGCGAAAGGAAGTGGTTGGGTTAATCTTGTGATAGACTAAGAAAGTGGGAATTTATGTGAGGTTCTTGTGGTCATATCTAATTGTTACATTCAAATCCAAATGAAAGTTAGTCAGAGATTGACAAGTAGAATATTTCCACAAATTAATATAGGTGGACAAAACAGAATGCAAAAGAGAGCCCAAAGGACAAACATGTCCTAAGGGAGAACATGACTTTCATGTTTGGAGAACTTACATATCTACAAAACACTTTTAAAAACTATTAATAAATTGTAACTAAGCTTCCTTGGAATAATCAAATCTTAAGCAACCTCACCGCATACATTTTGTGCGAATTCAGATTGGAAGGACGGCCATTTTAAACTAGAAGTCGAACAATTTCCCACAATGGGTGCTTTATTTAGATGGTTCAATTAGGTATGCAATGTGCACTTAGCTTATGTGATTAACACTTCATTGTAACTTTTACTTGATCTCGAACATTCAATTTAATTAACTTTAACGAGGACGTGACACTCGGCTCGAACCCCATGTCACTAGCTAGGTGTTGCCTGATCGACACATTCCTAACAGTGGAAGATGAGCCATGAATCATGATCGAACAATATTAGTAATAGTGTAGTAACTATTAGTATTGTTATAAATGAGTATTTATGATGATGTTGCCTATAAATATTCCTAACACTACCACTACTTATATTTGTCGAATCTAATTTAACTACCATATCAAGGTCACAACCAAAACCATTTTTAAACAATAATATATATATATATATATATATGTATATGAACATAAATTTAAAAGTAAACATACAAGCTTCCAAATATGAATGATAATCAACTTTGAATATTAATTATCGTAAAATGAATGAGCAAGAGCGAACCACCATTTACCTTCAATTTGAAGATGAAATTTGAGTTCGGGTTTTCCGAGAGTCAACTTCAACGCTTTGAGGTTAATTATTGACTTCAATGTTGAAGGAGAATGTGTTTGGGTAAACCGACATTATCAAAGACATTAATTATTTTAGGCTGAGGATATATACACACAAAATTTTTTCCCCGCGCACAAGATTTGGCTCGCTTCATGAAGCGAGTCGCTTCATAATGCGAGCCATCTACGGATACCCGAGCGGATTTTTTGCGACAATTGCAAAATAACACGCTTCATGAAGCGTGATGCAATATGGTGTGATTTCCTTACCCAATCCAATATTTTTTTACATATATAGGTTCCTCTCGTCGATAGCTTCGATTTGATAGGTAATAAGCTCAAATCAGACACCCGAGTAAAAAGTCATAAACGTTTAAAGATTGGACATATGCAAACTATTTTCACACATCGTTTATCTAGGATAGGATTTAAGTATATTTTATCGTAATGGAATTACATGCTTATTTTGAGAATTTAAAATTATATTTGATTTTGAAAACATTATTTTATATTTCCATCATTGATTAGTTAAATATGCCTTTTTTTAAATATTTAACTCCCAAAAGGTTATATATATAGAATGCATATTGTAAAGACAATTTAAAACATAATCATCATGTAAAATAGTATTTATTTTGAAATTCTAATCGAGCGATAATATTTTTAATATAAAGCTGATAACTTTATTGTTGTTCAAGTGTATTTTTATAATATAAAATTAAATAAATAGTTATTGGTTAACGAGAAAACCGAACCAAAAATTCGGTTAACAAATCTCTGATTAACCGAGATTAAAGGGTCGATTTTGGTTAATGATTTTAATTAACTGAAATAATGGTTAATCAAACTTCAATTAACCAAAATCATGGTCAAACGGGTTTGCACACCCCTATCCGGTTATCGTTTACCATAAATCATATCTCTTATCCTAAGTGTTATCCAACGCTAAAGCCTTAGCTTAAACATAAACCCTAACTCTACCATAAATATTAAACCTTACCCAAAACCTTACCTTAATCTTTATCTTAAACCCTTTACTCAAACCCTACTTTAAATCCTAGACCTTATCCAAAACCCTACACTTAAGCCATACCTTAAATTCCTTATCCAAATCCTATCCTAAACCCTAAGCCCTAAAATTATAAACATACACTATCATAAACCCTATACATCACTCAAATCCTACCCTAAACCCTAACCCTAGATATAAACCCTAAAACTTACCTAATATCATACCTTAAACCTTATCTTAAACACCATCATAAACCCTAATCCTTATCTAAAACCGTACCCTTAATCCCTAATTTAAACCCTACATTCAAATTCTATCTTAAATCTTATACCCAAACCTTAAACCTCACTCAAATCCTACACTAAACCATAACCCTTACTATAAACCCTAACCCTTAGCCACAAAACCCTACCTTAAAGCCTTACCCTATCCATAAACCCTAATACTTACGATAAACCTAAACCGTACCAACTCATTATATACCATAAACCCTAATACTTACCCTACCTTAAAGCTTTTGCAAAAAATCCGCTCGGGTATCCGTAGATGGCTCACATTATGAAGCGACTCGCTTCATGAAGCGAGCCAAATCTTGTGCGCGGGGAAAAAAATTTGTGTGCATATAGCTTTCCCGTTATTTTAACAAAGTAATTAAAGTGAATTATAATAATTAACTTATAAAATTTAATAAATATAACATTTATATTTATTAAATAATTTTAATGAATAATTTCTTAAATTAAACTAGATGGAAATTTACCGAACGGAAATGGAATCGGAATTTGGATCGAAAATCAGTTTAAACCAACTATGTGATAGTCCAACTTCGATAGACTCATGTGGGCTCATTTGGGGATCGAATGGTTCGACGTTGTTGACTATGGACTCCTGTGATCAAGAACTTCCAAGCCCACTGTTTGTTGGTGGTGTTGGTGGCCATATGGGGGCTCAAAGGCAGAGCGAAAATAGAGTCGCAAATGATTGAGATTCAAAGGCTCGGCTCAAGCTTGATCGGAATTCGTTTGATGCAAGACTAGTGGTCTTGGATTCGTAAGATCAAAATATTCTAATTATATAAAATGTGAAAGTTTTAGTTGAGTTTAGGAAGATAATAAATTGATTTACAGCAGACGTTCGTAGCTTAGAGCACTTGTGAAAGTTCGGTTTCAGAAGTGATTTCGGGATGATATTGGACGGATTTCGACAATTAAAGAGTTGAATTTCACTATTTTAAGGATGAGGAATATGAACATTGGCTTGGTATTGGCAAAATTGAAATATAAAGAGGTGAATGAGCCTTTGAAAATAGCGAATTGAAAAAACACATGTGAAGTGTTTGCTTTGGTTTTGGATGAAGAATTTGCAGTCCCTACAAGATCTATTTATAGGAAGAGCTAAAGATCGATACTTGTACATGGTTGGTTAACTTTCCGAATTAATATGAATCTCTAGTTTGGATTAAGTTGAATCAAATATCCGAGTTCATCATAATAGATTAACGAACAAGCTAGTCCTCAAATCAATGAATTTAGACAGAATAAATGGGTTAATTTGTTGGATAAATTGAGGGCTTTCTAAGGTAACGTCATGGGTATATGTTGAATTTTGGACCTTAGGTACCTAATTTGACATGGAGCCCAAGGAGAAGAGTATATGGTCGGCCTTAATTAAGGGTAGACATTCTCCTTGTCTCTAAGACTATAATAAGAATATAAACTATATATCCTAATAGACTTAAAAGATAAGAAAAGTAAAGTAATCCCAATTATAAAAGTCCAAAAGATATTATAGATATTATACCCATCTAACCATCAAATATGACTGAAAATTATAGATATAAATGTCTCATATATCTCGAAAATACTAAATATAAAAGATAAAATATCCTCCCTTAGAATAAGGCAAAAGTCAAAGGTATGAATAATGTGAACATGTCACTTTTTATCTTACCCGATCACTTGGTAAATTCAGCCCTCAAGTAAGATATATAGTCCCATGCTTCAGAATTATAAAATTAGGATAAACAAGGTCCAAAAATACTCCTAAAAGTCGTCCTAGGCCTCGTCCATGCCATCCCATGCCACCTTTCATTTTAAGGGCTTAACATTGGTCCATTCTCTTGACAATTCATTGAGTTTTGGGATGCATTGATGTTGAATGATTATAACCCATTTTTTCTTCTCAATCTTTTAGATTAGAGTTGCTAAATACACCAAGAGTGCTCTTGCTCCTTCATGAATCTTCTTGGTCCTAATTTTGGTAATTGGCCATCAAATGGCACTCGAATCAATTCATCAACTTCATTAGGAGTCATGGTTGCATTGGCTGCATTATTCTCCTCCACTTGTCCTCAAATCATCGTTGATTCGATGTCGAGTTGGTAGGCATTTAGACCAATCCTCTTTAGAACTTTAAACGACCCATATCCTCTTTGATTCAGCTTGTTCTTTCTCTTTTGGGGAAACCTCTCCTTCCTAAGATGGACCCAAACTAAGTCATCTTTTTCGAAGACAACTTGCTTTTGTCCCTTGTCAACTTGGTATTTATATCTCTCTGCTTTCCTCTCAAGCTGCATCCTAGTTCTCTCATATAACTTCTTCACAAACTCAACCTTCTTATTGGCATCAAATCTCTCCTTCACCTTGTATGGTTGAGGAATCATGTCCATATGCATCTTTTGATTCAGCCCATAAAAGACCCTAAAATGGGTTATCCTGGTGGCTGAGTGTATAGACATGTTATATGCAAACTGCTCAAAAGGAAAAATATCGTCCCAACATTTTAGGTTAGCTTTAACTATAGCGCGAAGAAGCATGCCTAATGTTCTATTAGTAACTTTAGTTTGCCCATCACATTTTATGGGTGAAATAATGTAGAAATTAGCAATTTGGTTCCCATCTTATACCACAAACGTTTCCAAAAATAACTCAAAAACATAGCATCACGATAAGAGACAATTCTGCAAGGAATGCCATGTAGTCTAATTATTTCCCTAAAGAATAAATCAACTACAAGTTGTGCATCATCAGTCGTGTGGCATGGTATAAAATGAGCCAACTTAGAAAAGCGGTATAGTTTCACAAAAAAAGAATCTCTACCTTTCCTAGTCCAAGGTAATCTAACAATAAAGTTAATAGAAATGTCCTCCCAAGGAGAACTAGAAATAGGTAGTGGCTGATACAAGCCATGAGAGTTTAACTTAGATTTGACTTTTCCATATAATTAGACTTTTTTTGTCCATTAGTAGCGCTTCTTAAGCCTTCAAGTGTTGTGCTTCCTTAGTTAACAACCTATGAATGCTAGATGAAGGTATGCATAATTTTCAAGCTTTGAACAAATAACCATCATCAACAAAGTAAGTATTAACTTCACCCTTAGTGATGTGACCTTGCCTAGGGCCAGACCTAGTCCCGACTAGTCCGAGACGCCCGAAACCATAGAACCCCCTTGTATTAGGACTTAGACTTATTTTGAGAATATTTTTATTTATGTCTTTTCTGTTTTGGTTGTTGCTATTTTAGTATTGTCTATTTATGGTTTTTGGGTTCTGGACGTTGGGCCTTTGATTGCATGCAAACTCTAAGGCTCTTAAAGAAGCAATGTCTTCTAGAGATGCAACATTCTAGAAAGAAGTTGTAAATGATGAAATGGATTCAACATGATCTAATAATATTTGGATTTTTGTGGATTTTCCTAAGGGATCAAAACTAATATCAAGTAAATGGGTATTTAGAAGAAAATATAATACTGATGGAAAAATACATACCTTAAGCCATTTTAGTAGGTAAAGGATTTAGGCAAAATGAAGGTGTAGATTACTTTGATACATATGCAAAAGTGGAAAAAGGATGTGCATACATTAAGTTTGCTAAAAATTATAGTGTAATAATATGTGTTTATGTCGATGACATGTTGATTTATAAGAAATAACATGCATGGAGTAAATGAGACTAAGGACTTCTTAAAGTCACAATTCAAGATCAAAGATTTGGGGGAAGTACACACTAATTTGGGTATTAAAATTCAGAAAAATAGTGGGGATTTTACTCTATCTTAGTTCCATTATATTCAGAAGATGTTGGATAATGTAAGCATCATCTTAAGGTTAAAGAAGCTAATATTCCATACTATCCTTCATGTAAATTATTTAAGAATGATTCCCAAACTAATTATGTCAGTGAAATTGAGAGTTTAATGTATGCAATGCATTATACAAGACCTGACATTGCATTCGCAGTTTGAAAGTTGTTTAGGTACCCTAGCAATCCTAGAATTGAACATTGGAAAAGAACTAATTGAGTTCTAGGATATTTAGAAAGGACAATGGATTTGAAATTATCTTATAGTGGCTTTCCTGTAGTTTTGGAAGGTTACACTAATGCTAGTTGGATATCTAGTGCTGATGAAAAAAAGTCAACTAGTGGATGGATTTTTACACTAGCAGGAGGAGTTATATCTTTGGCTTTAAAGAAACAAACATGTATAACTCATTCCATAATGGAATCTGAGTTTGCAGCCTTTGGTGCAGTAGGAAAAGAAGCAGAATGGCTGAGAAATTTTCTTTTCGATATAAACTTATAACCACAACCGATGACATCCATTTCTGTATTTTGCGATAGTGCTGCTACAATGTCTTGAGCTTATAATAATATTTATAATGAAAAATCTAGACATATCATCTTGAGACATGCGTGTGTTAGACAATTAATTAATGAAGGTGTTATTACTATTATTTATGTCAAATCTTGTGAAAATCTGGTTGATCCTTTTACTAAGGCACTCTCGAGAAAAGTTGTAAGGAAAATCTCAACTATAATGGGATTGAGGTTAAAATAAAGTCAGCATAACAAAAACCAACTTCTTTATAAAAATTTAGTTATGATGTTTAAAGGGTAATAACAAGTTGATGATAAGTGACAAGAAACTGCACATTTAAGAGCTTGACAAACTTTGCAAAAAAGTAGGTTGAGTATTGATACTCTTAATAATATTATAGGAAAGTTCTAAAAGACTGTAAATGGTTTTAAAGGATCTTAGCTATAACATAAGAGTGGAGTTGCTCTTAAACAAAACCAATTGTTTGTAAGTTTGTTATGAATTCTTGGTGAACTCAAGGCTTAACAACAAGTTTAAAATAAAGAGGAGAAGTTGGAAAGTGTTATATGTATACTCTATCCAGTATTTATATAAAAAAGATGGTTTAAGGAATTTACTACCATTGACTTTGTTAGCACTTTGATGGAGTTAAATTGATTGGAAGTTTAAGTTGAAAAGAAAGTGTTATATGTATACTATGTCCAGTATTGATAAAAGAAGATGTATACTCTGTTAACACTTTCTATTATGTATGACATTGAAAAAAGTTTAATTTATAGACTTAGTGGGGATTGTTAGTAAAATTCAATAAATAAGAATTAATGAATATTTATTTAAAGGAAAATAGAATTTTGAAATTAAAAGAGAGAGTAATCCTAATTGTTAAAATTAGTGATTGGTATTTAAAGAGGACTTCTTTGAGATCAATGGTTGATATTCTCTTAGATTAACTTCCTAACTGTATAAAACTAATTTTCCTAACTGTATCCCTGAATTAATTATCATAAATAGTTCATAAAATTCTACATATAAGGAGAATTTTTTTCATTAGAAATCAAGAGAGAAATTTTAGATTTGTTGTTTGAATTTCTAAGAGGGCTTTGTTGTATCCTAGAGAGTCAATTTGTCTGAAAACCTACAACAATTCAATATGGGACATATATCAATTTAAAGAAAGTAATCTTTTCATGCCTCAAAGAAATTTGTAATCCCTAAACAAAGAAGTATTTTGTGTAATTCGTTTAAATTTCAATGTAATTTTCTATTGTAAAACAAGCATGTTGTAATCAAGAGCATTTTCAATATAAATAAATGAATATTCCACACTTTTGTTCAATTTGAATTGTGTTGTGTTACCTAATAGCCGAGGGTGACTTTGGATGGGAAAAATCCGAGGTCATTGGCAGTAATACCTTTGGTTTAAAAATAGAGGTGTTACATCCCTCACCTTACGAGTTCCATCAAGTTGGTTGAAATCCAAATTATTAGAAACCAATTGCATATATGAACTTTGGAACCATGAATCACAATGATACCACCCACCCTTTATCCATTCAACTAAGCAAATTTCATTCATAGCCGCCACCGAAAGATCGTACAATCTAAGCAAGAAATTAGTCTTAGGAAATATTTTCTTCGAAGGTTTTTCATTGCTCGGCTCACTCAGTACAATATGTGATCGATCAAACACCTATGACCCGTCTTTAGGAACTCTATTTTAACCACAATATGAATGAAATAGACTATGAATAGATTTGTGCTAATTTCTCTAAACACAAATCCTTTTTTCACTTGCCAAAACCCTTTCATTTTTGGGTTGAAGGGGGTTGATATACTTTTGAAACTCAAGAGAAGTAAAGAACACTCGACCAAACAAGAATTTAAGGCTAACTCGATGCGCCCCCATCAGTTTTTCGAGGCGCCCATTATTTTTTGTCAGTTACCTCGACTGATGTACATACACGTCGATCGAGGCAACCGAGTTTATTTATTTTTTAAATAATTCGATGTAGAGAGCAACAATTGCGGCCGACAGTGTTATTAAAATCGAAAACCGGATCTTAAAATCGTGAGATCCTACGATCCTATATGGGATTCTGATCCGGATCATATATTAAAATCAAAATTTGTTAAATTATTTAAGAATCGTGTTGAATTGTGTTAGAATCATGTACGTATAGAATCGTATAGGATTTCATGAGATCCCGTACAAAATCGTAAGATTCTACCCAATTTTTTATTTTGGGCTTATAAAATTTATTTTAGCACCAATTGGCTTAATTATTAGTGAAATTACATCACTTAAATGCTCATTTTGTCTCTTTTAACCTCATTTACCTCTCAATTTCCCTCTTCTCGACTCCCAATTGTTGAATTTACAATATTTTTTCCCTAATAAAGACCCATAATCTTTACTTGACTCTTTATGTGAGCATATATATTTTTTAAATGTGCTTCTTGTGCATATATAAGTTTGGAATATCAATTTTCGGCATTGTGATTATAAATTTTAATAAAACTATATATTTTTTGGTTTTAGTAACTATATTTTTTTGTATCACATCTATATAATATTATTTTTAGTGATATTTTAGGATCTTACCATCCTACAATCTGATTTTACGATACGATCCATAAGACCTTCCGTGATCCGATCCTAGAATCTCGATTTTAATAACCTTGGGGCCCGTGTTCGTCGCCTCGACCGACACGCTCCATAGATTTAATTTAGAGTCGTTGTACAACGGCTCTTTCAATCGCCCATATTAATACCCCGTCATTTCGATCGGGCAAATGCCCAACAGCAAATTAGCTGAAAAAAGAAAGGAAAAGAACAAAAAGGGGGAAAAAAGAGGAAAAAACATAAAAAAAAATGAGGACGTTTAGCCTTTTGGAGGTAAATCAAAAAGTTGTTGAGAAACATTGACTCTGTCTTCATCGCAACATATAGATTTAAATGAGACGACGATGGAAACGATTCAAGCCGAGCAAGAGGAGTTGTCGGTTCATCCAACGACACCAAGTGCGTTTGATTTCGATTTATCCCAACCGATGGGATTTGATTTAGCTACGTTATTATATATTTTGTCTTAAAATGTCAATATAGATTTTGATATATTATATATTAATTTAATTTAGTCGATTTAATTATATTTTATTATATCATAATTTTAATTATGCGTATCAATTTATTCATTTTATTTATATAGTAGTATATTAGAACTAGACTTAATTTATCATAATATTTATAGTTTCTATTATGCGTAGCAATTAAGTATAATTATTTATGCGTAGATTGGTCCCGACCACAGTTTGACTTCTCTACCTCTCCTTATCCACTAAACCCCATCAATCCACCCTTGATTACCAAAATTTGTGGGCGTCAACTAGTTCCCAACCCACACCAAACCCACATCTTGATTTCGGGCCTACTCGAAATTTACAATTGAATTTGAGAATGCAGTGACGTCAGGGACTAACACATGTTCTAACCCATTCTTTCTTAATATGATTTCATACACCCCTCTCTCAGTCCCGTCTGACCCCCACCAAGCCGGACATTCCCACCAAGCTGGACCTTCCCACCAAGGTGTCGGACCTTCCCACTTTCTACTCGAGCCCAACCACTATCAAGCCAATCCTTCTTATCATCAGGCCTACCATTCAGCACCCCGAGAGGTCGAGCCTTCGTACCACCCAACACCCCTTTTTACACTGAGGTCGAGCCTGCACAAGAGGGATATGGTGGTGGACCTATTGATACAAGTCTACTCACTGACTTCAACAGTCATATTGCGAATGCTATATGGGAAGACTCGAGCAATGTAAGAATGATGTTTAATCATTTAATTAATTAGCCTTTTTAACTTGATTTTACAATGATTTTTTATTTATAATGGTTTTAGTTAAATCGACGACCGTTAAAGTTACACAAGCGAGGAGGGATTGCTTGGTGGAAGGGTAAGATGGACCCTATGGTGGAGTGGGTTGGCCTTATGAACCTTAGCGGATTAATGCGCTTACAGAAATGGGAGTTTAACGAAAAAGATGAAGCACTGGTTACAGTGTTCGTCGAGAGGTAGCATCCGAAAACGAATAGTTTTCATTTTCCTTGGGGCGAGATAATGATCACCCTCCATGATGTGCATTTCATTTTGGGATTGCTGTTGAATGGGATAAAGGCTTCAAAGACGCATAATGATCCTGATCTGAAGAGTTGGATAGTGGACACCTACGACTTGATGGCGGAGCAAATTCAATGGTTGTTTCAACCGAGGAGTGTTTCCATGTTGCGTTGGCATGCTATTCGAGAACCTGAAGATTAATGGAGGAAACCCAACATTGTTGGCGATAGGGTATCTATTCGAGTTGTTAGGATGTACTCTATTCATTGATAAGACAGGCGATGGGGTATTGTTGAAAGTGATACAACTGGTGATGAACCATAATATGATACATGAGTACTCATGGTGCTCCGCGACACTCTCCTACTTGTACCAAAACCTCGGAATGGGATCCTGTGCTAATGTGGCACAAATAGGCGGTTGCTTATATGTCCTACATGTGAGTAATGCTATCTAATATTATATTTTTTTTAACCCAAATTTATCTTTATCACTTATTTTACCTATTTTGTAGAATGTTATTTGGAGGTACTTTCTTGGTTTACGAGATCACATTAACCATAATATTGCACGCATGCCTGGGGAGGCCTTCCAGAGAGATATTTGCCGAAATAGGAGTACTAAGTCATTGAAGGAGTATCGGCGGATTTTGGACAAGATAAGAATCGACGAAGTAAGTATCCGCTCTACTAAATAAAACAATAACTATTATTTAACAAATCATAATATATCGATTAATTCATGCATCTATAGGTCAACTTTATGTCGTGGTGTGAAGTCATTCACTTTTTCATTGGACCTATAAGTTTGTCAAGGTATAGGGGCTTGATACATTTATCAATATTAAGGCGGCGTACAATCCCGAGAGGTGTGCCCGACAGTTTGGATGGCACCAATCTATACCTCTGCATGATGTCATCATGCTCACACTTCTTTTCGAGGCTCAACCCTGAAATGGGGGGTGTGGCCGGTGTGCTTCTCGGATGTTAATGACCATTGGGAAGAACAGTTCGACAATTTAGTACCCCTTGGTTAATCGGTGGCCTACCCCTACTATATGGATGTCGAGTATCAACAGTGGCATTTGAGGCGCACGCATCCTTTTCTACTTCACACTTCAGCACAAGAAGTAGCTAACAACCCCCGACAAATACTACCAAAGCTTGATGATCGTGTGGTATGTAACCCCCTATAGTGTTTAGATTTCAATGTTCATTTGCCTCAAATTAATAAAAGTTGTATTTGATTGACAGTGTGTAGCCCACTTACGAGGCGTAATGAGGGAAATGGAGGTATATCGGAATGACATCGAGAGATTTGGAGACTTTACTTGCCGATTGTATGACATTGCGTTTGGGCGACACCCTCCACCACCAGTTCTTCCCCGATAGAGGGATGCCCCACGACAGCCTCACCGCTCGCTCTCATTCCAACCGCCCCGTCATAATGATGATAGCTACCATAGGTAGTTTCGGGTTTAGACTGTAGCCTTGCACTTTATATCTTTCCTTAGTTATTAAATATTGTAGCCTTGCACTTTGTATCTTTTCTTTGTTATTAAAGACTTTAGTGTTGCACTTTGTATCTTTTCTTTGTTATTAAAGACTTTAGTTTTGAACTTTGTATCTTTTCTTTGTTATTAAAGATTTTAGTCTTGCACTTTGTATCTTTCCTTTGTTGTTAATGACTTTAGACTTTAGTAAACAAAATAAATTATACAAAAGTAAACAAAATAAACCATTCATTAAAACGATATTATTACAACGTTCAAAGGAGGGGATTTGCACGATAATATCACAAACTCCTAAGCAAAACAATGAGGCAAATCTCCTTCAATCTGATATTGCTCGAACATACATATACGATCCCCATATCGGGCTACATATCCGATCACTAATAGATGATGACATTTCCTAGGTCTCCCCTTCTTCTTCCTGCAATCAGGTTTCTCTAATCTATTGGTATCCTTGGCCTCAGCATACTTATGGATCACCTGACATTGCACATGTTTGGCCATGTTGCCTTCATGGTAGTCTTCTATCATCTTCACCCACAACGCATGCACGCCGTCATCTTCTATGCAATCATCCTCGGACTCGATCGTCAAAAGGCCTTCCCATACCAATTGCTTCCAAAAAGGATGGGCCATTGAAAGCTCAATAGGCTTACATTGGTTGATGCATTATTAGACTTGGTGAGGGCACGGGAGCGCACAGACAGTTGTCCACCACTAATTGTAGCATATTAGACGATATCCACTATTTGGCTTCATAGGGGCCATGACATGCTCAAACAAATGATCTATACAATTGTTGGATACTTTCGTTGGGAAGAGAGAGAATACGGTTCAGAGCAGTTCGGCCTTGTGATGGATGTCAAGTGGAATAGTGGTAGGAACACTCTCCATCTGTCCGCGTATATTGATAATTTGGATTCTGATCGCATTGTGTATCTTCCTCATTATAATATTGAACCCTCCAACAAATGTTTTCAAGTAATCCTTCAGCATGGAGTGTTGTGACTCGACCCTACAAATATTTGGAAATTAAAACTCAATTTTTAAAATTGGAATGAAAGGCAAAAGTAACTTATTTTACCTATTGTGGTCCTCGTAAAAAGGTTGAAGGCGAAGCAGTGGTTGATGAATGCCCTCACAATCCGATCGCGTCAAGGGGTGATCCAGTTGTTCTGGAGATATGTAAATAAGATTGGCTTCATGGATGATTTCACCATCTAGACTCGCGCCTCGTACTCCCCCACGGTCGTCGAACAAAACAGCTCCCACACTTTGTTCACAAAAAAGTCCGTCGCTTTATCTGAGAATCGATGTCCCAACGTGTATGCCCTACAGTTATGATGGATGTGCACCCAACAAAGCATATGTTTGGCTTTGGGAAATAAGACCCCCATACCATTCACCTTAGCAACATCCCGATCGGTCACTATGGCTTCCGGCTCTCTTCCAACCAGCTTATACACCTCTCGCAATTAGAGTAATACCTATTCATAGTGGTCTTGAATCTCCCTTGTCATAAACGCAGAAGCAATAGAGGAAGTTTTCCCGGTGCATGTAAATCCAACCATTACACACAAAGGCATGTCATAGCTACAATGTCAATTCAATGAGATTTAATACGTGTACTTGAATCACCTACTAAATAATAGTTAATAAAGACTTACATGTTTGTTTTGTATGTCGAGTCCATCACAACGACATAAGGGAACAACTTCAGCAACTACATCGACTTAGGATGGGCAAAGAAGAGGTCTAGTACCTTGTCACTACCCTTCTCAGTTCGATAGTCGACATAGTAGTGATTAGACTCTAAGAAATGAATCGCAAATTGGCTTACCCCCATTCCATTCATCTCATTTTTAAACACTTCATATCAAAAATCATACAACTACTTCATTGATGTGGTCATATCCGGATATTTTTCCTTTAGGAATGTCATGGATTCGCTCAGATCTATATCCACCAAAGCCAGTTGTCTTGCATCCTTCCTTTGATCCTCAGTCAATCGGCTCGTAAACAGATAACCCTCCAAACTGGTGGATATGTCATGATTGTGGTGACCGTATCCCACCCTTAAGTACCACTTCTTGGTCTTTTTGTCCCTCCAACCAATCAACTCGAACATGCAACCAATCTTTCTAGTACGAGGACCAGAACTAAGCTCATCATCGATCGCTAAATTCTTCACCATTTTACGCGGTTTGCCCTTTTTTCCCGGTTTGTACTCACCGCCTAAGACGCACCCCAAAAGGATATTTATCGGCCATGAGTTTTTGGTGTTGAGTACAATGTTTAACTCCCTCCCTATTTGACGGGCCCACTCTTTCGTATGTTCTCGTTCCGACCACTCACAATTATTTGCAAGATGGTGGATCTCTTACAAGATAGTAATTATCAAGTAGTAAATAGTAATGCCCAACCCAATTACCCTAAGCCTAATATTTTATACGGTCCCGGTTCAAAATCGGGACCGAAAATCTCAATTTATTGGACCAATGAGTAGACCGTAAAATTCCGATCCGGTCCTAGTTTGCACAACCCTAATCTAGACAAACCCGCACCCTCAAAAGGGTAAAAAGGCTTATTTGTTTTCAATGAACTAACCAAATACACAAATCCATAAACCTTATTACCTTCATTCATTGTTGATGCTTCAACCACCAATACACACTCTTTAGGCATCATATGCAAAGTTTTATCCTTCTTTGAACCCGATGACGTCAAAAATCAAACACTTGAATACTCATACAAAGAACCCAAACCAAATGTAGTGAATCTCACACAATATCCCCGAGAAAACCATAGCTCCTACTACAACCCTATATCGGAGAAGAAGAAAAGTCATATTTCCTATGCTCTAGTCCTTTTTGTTTATGTTACAAATTTGAATCCTCCCAATCCCCCTCATTTTTTTCATGTTTTTGTCAAATGCCTTTTTCCCCATCTCCCTTATTTTGGACCTTTATTCTTCTTCCATCCGTGACCAATAGTTATGTTTTTGTCTAAGCGCCCTTCCCTATCTCTCCCTTTCCCATAATTTGGACCCTTGTTCTTCTTCTTTGTGATCTATAGTCATTCTCATAGTTCATCACACCAATTTTAATACAAGCCTCAATCTTTGTATTGATAATAGATTTATGATACGAAGTCCACGCCGTATAAGAAAGTATTTTAAATTCCATAGCTATCAATCTGAATATATAATTATTGTGGCTGGTAATTAGGTATTATTTCGTCAGTCCTTTTATTATCTGAATATATAAATTATTTAATCCTCCAATTATAATAGGAAAACAACATATCATAGAGCGAACCCAACCAAAAAAAAGTCTCTCCTGTGTAAGTCTTCTCCCTCTGTTTTCTCTGTTTTTCAAGTCTCCGGCGCCGAAAGCAAGAATTCTCTTTCCCCGTGGGCTTCCCCACCACACCCACATGGCGGAAATCCCAAAACCAGTAAGAATTTCCATCCGGGTTTTTGGGTCTTCTATTTTTCTTCAAATATGCGAGGAGAAAAACCGGAAAAAAAAACTGAAATTTTTTGTCTGCAACTGTTCTATTGGATTCTAGTTCCCGCCCCCGTTTCAGACGTTATTCTCCCAGAAAACTACCTTCTCTATATCTTACTCTTTCTCTATATCTCTGTATATGTTTCTAGCTCGCTAAATTTGCTGCTGATTTCAGGATTTGGAATCTCTGGCTAGTTTGGGCCAGATGAACGGGTTCAGAGGGGGCTTGAGGATTCAGACGATGGCAATTTCTGATCAGATTAAACATGGGTTGAATGGAAGATCGGATGATACCTTCATAGTTGACTTGGAAAGCTTCTCAAATGGTGGACTTGACAGAGACGTTACTGCTAATTCAAGGATCAATGTAAGTCTATGTTCTTATAAATCTCATCAAATTTACCGTGAGTCTGAAAATTGCAAGTTTAGATGGAATAGTCAATTTGTATCATATGATTGTAGAATTCAATTTCAAATTCTGCAGCAAAAGGAATTTCTACGTGTTTAAAAATTAAACATGTGGAAAGTGCCGTTTGGTGGACAACTTTTTGGGTGCTCGGGAAGTGCGTATTGTTTCTTTACTTGCGTGTGAGAAAGATTGGATTTTTGATGATGTGTTTGGATGGATTTTGCTTGATTAAAGTAGAATAAGAATAGTGGCTGATTAGCACAATTTCTTTTTGTTTTGTTCCGTCCATTTGACGGCATCATCATCATTATCCTAATGCTTATCCAAATAATTCATCATCATCATCATCAAGTTTAAAATTCTCATCAGATGCAAAGAAGCTTTTCAAGAAAAGGCTCTGGCGACCAGGAACTTGTTCATTCTTCTTCTTCGCCGAGAGGTAGGTACTCTGCTAGTCTCTTCCATTGCCATTGACAATGACAATTCCAAGTTCAATGCACCTGGTCTCCTTTCTCTATTCCCTGTTTGGTATATTCTAGCTGTGGTGAACTAGGTTTCATAGCATGGCCAAGTGTCACCGTAATCTCCCCAAATCGTACTATGACGCTGAGATTAGAGCTAAATAAGATGCAACAGATGTATAAACCCAATGAAGCAAATTCAGACCTAAATACATAATAATGCCAACATGTTACCAACCTGTACTACTTCTGTCATGGAAAATTCCTTCTTTGTTCGTTGGTTGGTGGTGGTGTGTCACTTAGCTGGATTAGTATATAGTCTTTGTTCATTGATTGGGAGCCTATATTATACAAGCACCAATTTGTTAATTATTCAAATTGACGGGTCCTAATCATACCAAATATAGGCTATAGCGAAAGCCAAAGAGGTAAAAAAAAACAAAGTGCCCTTATGGTTATTTGGCTACATCAAGAGTCAGATACAAAACTGTTTCAATTTGATTAGCAATAAAATCTAATATTGGAATACCAAACAACCCCTTATTTTCTGAGCATGTGAAGGGTAACCTCAAAGCCAAAACAAGCCTCATTGAATGAGCTGGAATAGCGAGTGTTTGGTTCCAATTCAAATTTGTCAACCTTTTTTTGCAGCTGGACAAGCCGGGTGTAACTGCACGCCAGAAAAGGTAACAGCAGCATACTCCCAGCCCCCCGTGGTGGTCGCGGTGGGGCCCACCGACCCTTGCAATAATCAACCTAGTCATCAGCAGCCTACCATCAAAACGAGCAGCCTCAGCGCCACAACAATGGCCCCGAAAAGCAGCCGGTGGGGCAGGAGATACAACAGTTTCAAGCGTTCGCCACCGCCCTTCTGGTTCTCTGATCCCAAAAGGGTCCTACTCTTCTTCGCCACTTTGTGAGTCCCTAAAGGGTTCTCTGAATATGGGGCAACTTGACTTCTGATATGATATAGCTCCCTAGATAATTGATTTTTTGTTTCCCTTGTGGTTGTGGCAGGTCTAGCATAGGGACCATATTACTCATATACTTCACGCTTTCTATGAGCAAGTCATACGAACACGATACCAATCCAGAGTGGGAACAATGAGGGGACTCAATCTAGCATTTGAGCTACCCAACAAGTGAATTGCATATGGTTTCACATGGCAGTGGAACAATAGTGGATGGGTGCAGGAGGAATTGCTTCTTTTTCTACTCAAAAAGAGTTTGGCAATATACCCACATCCGTGTACAACAAGAAGAATGTAGACAACAAGAGAGAGCTAACCGACCCTTTTTTTTTAAATTAACAACTTTCTGCCTGCATATTTTTATTGTAACTTGAAAAAAAAAAACAGAAGATGAATGTGAGGCGGGGGAATCTCTGTTTGATGGCGTGGAGAAGAATAGATGAGTGGAGGAGAAAAGGTTTTCTGCTTTCGGTCTTTCAGTTTGTTGTTGCTTTATTTGTACAGTGCATTTGAGCACATGTTTCTCTCACAGCTTTTACTGAAATAGAAAAATCACACAAGTTTAGCTTCTGCTTTTTTGTGTTTTGTGGAAAGGAAAGAGTTGTGGTGTACTGTATCTAACTAACTTGCTGAAAAACACTTCTTTATCTTCTTTTCCTTACAGAAGCTCAGAAGCAGTTTTTGATAATTTTTTTGCTCAGAAGCACTTCTAATAATTTTTCTGCTGTACTACATAGAGAATCATAATGGCAATTGCATCAAATAAGAATTAGAAAAAACCACGCATTGTTAAATACAATTTTTGGGACTTAACAACAGAGTATGCTTTCTCTTTTTTGGGTGAGATTTGGCCACACATACTGATGGAGCATCCAAGCAAAACAAGATGCTATCACGAACACAAATCATTCCCTTGATTCCAGAACTAAGCTCAGATGGGTCTGCTGAATAATGACAAGGGGAATACCCACTGAGCAAAGGTAGTTGATATAAAGCAGATCAATTGATGGCCAATCAATTAGTTTTTGAATTGAGAGAGAAAACAAGGGTAAAGTAGTAGCAAGCAAGTATTAAGCTTTCATCATTTACACAGAAGGCTACTTTCGCTAGCTTTCTAAGTTATCATCTTCTTACAGTAGCCATATTATATCATTTACAAATATATTAGCAACCAACAGCATCAACACTGAGAAAAGGGAGCAGTAGTTCACATACTTTTCTCGGTTTCTAGTATCGTTTTGATATACTAGGCATGGAACATTTCTGCTTTCTGTCATGGAAAAGCCTCAAAACTATAGCTGCAGTTTCTTCAATTGCTTTCCCAGTTACCTCTGCAGAAAAAAAAAACATCATGATATCAAACAAGGCTCAAACTCAAGAGATCAGCATTTACTGATGTCAAAAACAAGAAACCACTTACCGATAACTGGCCAGGTAGGATTCTGGGCGAAAATCTTCCTGGCGTGTTCCAACTCCTCTCTCACGTACTCCATCTCAGAGTAATTTGTTCTCACTTCATCACCAAAGCCGAGAGTCTTAGCCCTGGCTTTTCTGATAGCTTGCAGCACAAGTGGATTTATGGTCAGCCCAAACACTTTCCTTGGTGACACTGTGAACAAAGTCTTAGGCAATGCAACGCCCATAACAATTGGAACGTTTGCCACCTTGTAACCTTTCTGTGCAAGGTATATAGACAATGGAGTCTTCCCAGTTCGAGATACACCAGCAAGAACAATGTCGGCCTTTTCCAAGTTCTGAGGAAGAGCCCCGTCGTCCTGCTTGATTGTAAATTCAATGGCTTCTATCCTTTTGAAGTATTCTTCTGAGAGGGGATTTCTTCCTGGGGCACTTCGGGGAAGACCAAGTGGTGAGACGCCAAGATGAGATGATATTGCCTCTGTGATGGGGCCCAACACATCAATTGACGGTACACTCCAGATTTGGCAGGCACTTTTAGCGGCTTCACACATTGAAGGATCAGCGAGCGTATAGACGAGCATAGCACCTTCTTTTGCTGCTTGCTTCACAATTTCCAAAAGACGGTCCATGTCTTCAACCTGATATAACACCAATGGAATGAATAAATTGCCAGAGCTAAAATTGAAAAATCATACCAAGAGCAAAAAGGACACACAAACAGAAGATGCACATTAGAGATAAAACAGTTTACTCCCAAACCCAGTAGGCAAAAGCCTAATGAGCCACTGGGCAAAGCTTATTTCGAAAGGATAGATTTCTAGATAACTGAAGGGTCAATCCCTTATATATGCTGCTTCCCCTCCTCACCTACCTATGAAATAAAAATTACAATCTCATAGCCCTAACTAAATGATTTCTAGACCTTTCTAGTCATCTCCTAGATTTCCTACAATATAAAGTATAAACTTAAATCATGTCCTAACATACCGCAGATAAGAAAAGTTGGAGAATTTATAGTTGTATTCTGTCACTAGATTTCAAGCTCTTCTACTCTTTTGTGCATCGATTGTTCATAGATATGTATTAAGGTAGGGCTACAGCATATATAAACAAACAATTTACAAGCACAGTGATCAGCAGGAAAGTGGAATTGCTAAAGACAGAATGTCTATTAATACATTAGTTCATACTATTCTTCAATCACGATTACTTACCTTCAGCCAGACTCGTGCTCAAAATAAAAATACTTACAATGAATAATTTCATTATAAATATTAGTGCATAACACAATAAACTAATCATGATAATGAACTGTTTCTCTTCATGGAAACACTTCTAATCCAATTATGTTCAAGAAAAAAGTAAGTTTGGGCTTGTATGCAGGTTATCAGCAGTTGAAGACTCTACTTATCTTAGAGCATCAATATATTTCTTCATACTAAATTGACTCCTTTAAGTCAAGTAGCAACTCACGAATATTTCGACAAAACTTAAATGTTTCGCCTAAATATAACTGCATTAGACAAACTGACAAGAGTCCGGACTGAAAGATTGTTTGGAAAAGAAGAATCTTCTAAAATATGTTTCCTAAGTTTGCCGGCGATTGTTGTTATATTACAGGGTAAAAGGAGAGTATAAAATACTACTCCGTAGTGCTTAAAGATGACAACTGGACATTTGTGGCACAGCCACACAGTATTCTAGACGTATATCTTTAACCTCTGATTACATTTGCAGTAAACTGTTGAAAGAAGCTTGGACAGATACAATACAGCTTTGCCATGGAGGCCGAGATCTTGATAGTGGTTGGGCAGCGTTTTAAAAGGCAAGGTTGAGAACGATTATAGGGAATAGACTTAACAAGAC
Organism: Fallopia convolvulus; assembly: GCA_964016875.1. Taxonomy (NCBI): domain Eukaryota; kingdom Viridiplantae; phylum Streptophyta; class Magnoliopsida; order Caryophyllales; family Polygonaceae; genus Fallopia; species Fallopia convolvulus. Next base: position 39,669,178 of record OZ024727.1, read on the forward strand.
AGGACTCCAAGGTGGACAGGCCTAACAACAGCAAATTACTACATTTGGAGAGCAAGAAGAGAAGCATTGCCCGAGGGTAAACTGACCGCATTTTGATGAAAAGATAGAAAGTGGTTTCATCTATAGCCACAGTAACGAGTGTTGTAAGAAGCGCTAGGCTCCTAGGGACCGCCTAGGCGACCGACACAGGTGCCTATACGGACTAGGCGATCTCCTAGACGGGTTGGAAGGCTAGACGGGATAGGACCTTCCGGCGCCTAGGCGGGGCCTGAACGAAGCTAGGCGGGGATTTTTAGAACAGTGACAGTAATCAATAGATTGTGTGTAGGGATGAATGGATGATGGCCAAGAATTTCACTATGAGGTACAACTTGCCTATATCAGAACTTTGTAAGAATATTGCAAATTTAACTTAGGTGCGCGCTTGATGGAGCACAAGCAAAATTACTGCAACATAATCTAGTTTTGAATAAAGAAAACCTAATTAAAGTGCAACTAGCATAATCAGAATAGTCACTCAAGTAATCAACTATTTTTAATCAGAGGCTCAGAGCAGAGTCATACCCCAGAAAATAGATGAGTGTTGATGGGGCAAACACGGTCGACCAAGCAATGCTCGAACTGCCCCAAGGCGGCGTTAACGGAGTGCTCCACCGTCCAGCCAGTGCCGTCAGACACCATGTAGATCGCCTTTCCGACGACTTCCTCCTCGGCGCCGCTCTCGCTCCCATCAGACGAGTCCAACGTGGCCGCTTCGCCCTCCCTGGCCCTCGCCTCCACGGGCTGGCTGGGGTTCGCCGTCAGCGCCGCCGTGCTCTTTCGGTCCAGCCTGAGGCCGGATCGGATGGCCCGGGCTCTAGACCACCGGTTCAGCCGCGGGCTCCCGCGAATCTTGGGCTTTTCCGGCATAGGAGTAGTGGAGCCGGAATCGGCGGTTGGGGCGGTGGGAGAGAGGGAATTGGGGGTTTGGGATGCGTTGTTGAGTCTGCCCTTATATGCTCGGAAGCTGGGTAAACTGGAGGATAACATCTTCCCTTATATGCTCGTTTTTCCCGGCGGGGTTCTGTGGGCGGTGAACGAAGAAGAGGAGAATTGTAGCTTTTCAGCATGAATGGCGGAAATTGACGGTGGATGTCGCCTCATGCAGGCTCAGAAGAAGCCACGTCACCCAGCCTCTTAATTCCGGTGGATATACTTAGCACGTTGTTTTCTTTCATCAGTCGAGTGTTGATGTACATTTCTTCCCACTTCCAAACTCCACCTCTATGTTCAGCCTTCATATTCGCGGACTGTAGGCTTTTGGGAACAAAGGTAATACGTGTAATTGATGGATTTCAAAAGGCGACCCACATGAAAAGAAAAAAAACTCAAGGACTGCCCACTAGTGTGTGTAGTCACTATAGTGGCCCAAAGCCCTCTTTTTTAGGCGTTGAAAACTGTGAGAAATTAGTAATGCTGATGGAAACTATCAATTCTTCCCATTTCAAAAATTACAGAATTTTTTAGAAAATTAAGTTTGAGGATTTAATGAGAGAGAAAAGTTTTGAGAAGTGGAAGAAAAGTGTTTAAAAGGCGTTGAAAAATATGAGAAAAGTATTAAAAATGATAAAAGTGATAAAAGGAAAATGATTTATGGTAATTTTTTGGGTTTAATGAGGATAATATTGTAATTTGTACACTTCTAAAAATGGAAAAAAATAACAAATGAGAATAACAAATTGGAACATCCAAAATGAAAAATGAGAAGAAGAAAAAGGGACGGAGGGAACATTATGTATTCTCGTACATACGAATTTTATTTAAAGAAAATATTGATAATAATTTTATTTTGTAAATGTATTTTCTTATGCAAATTAATTTTTAATTTAACTAATATAAATATAAATATTTTTAGAATATAAAACTCTTTTTATTATGAATATTCAAATTAAATAATACATCAAGGTTATCTTAAATAAATTATTTTAATAAAATCTTCTTTAATTTTTTCTAGAATTTAGAGCACTTTTTATTGTTAAAATCCAGATTAAAATAAAATATAAAATAAATTAACCTAAATTAATTATTTTAATAATTTTATAAATTAAAACTCCCTTATGTGAATCAATTTATTTTAAAACTCATTTGTTGGATGATGTGGATTTTTTTACAATGTTTGTTGAATTTTAAGATGTACGTAGATTTATAAGCAAGGAGTAATTATAAGTACAATACAATATATGTGTAATATTATGATTAAGCATTGGCGCATTGCTATTTCGGGGTAATTGAACTTTATTATAATTCTTGCTTAACTATTTATGAAAAATATAACAGTAAATATATATATAGGGGAAGAGTTACGTGCGAATGGGCGCCTAGGTGAGAATTGAGAATAAATCTCGTTCGTTCCTTCCAAAAAATCAACGTCCCTGATTAAACATCCATTAAAAAAAATAAAATACGGCAAGGGCGAATTATTCCCGTATTTTTCAATAAAATACGGCACGGACGAATTTTTCCCGTATTATTCACGATTTTTTCGAAAAATACGTTTTTATGAGACGCGCCCAATTTGTTCATCAAAACTAGCGATTTTTTCATCAGTATTGACCAATTGTTCATCAATACTAACTAATTGTGCATCGAGTTTTTGATAACAATGTTCATCGATTTTGAACTCTTTTAATTTTTAATTTTATTTTTTAACCTTATTTATGTATATGAATACAATATTATATAGTTTTTGATGCACATATAATTAGTTTCGATATACCAATATTTGTTTATTGATATACTACTATTTGTTCATTGATATAACCTTGTTTGTTCATTGATATACCATTATTTTTTCATTGATATACTCATATTTGTTCATTGATATACTTCTATTTGTACATTGATATAACCTTGTTTGTTCATTGATATATCCTATTTGTGAATAGAAATATACCTATGTTTATGTGTCAATACCATCAATTTGTACATTTAGGACTATTAATAACATCAACTTGTACATTTAGGACTACCTATTTGTGCATTTTTTGTATTTATTTTGTGCTTTTAAGGCTATCTTGAATGCAAAGGATAATACGAATGAAGTGCTTTAAGGCTAACTTGTCAATACGAATGAAGTGCTCAATATAGTACCTAAACAAGATAAGTTTGATTTAGAAACTTGAATACAAAGAATAATAGATAAAGAATCTGACTTTGCAATAATATGGTGTATGCTAAGAGGTTACTAATGAACAAACATGCATTTAGCAATGAACAATTATATGAAAAGGCAATGAAGAAATATGCATAAACCAATGAACAAATATGCGCAAACCGATGAACAAATATGCCAAAACCAATGAACAAATATGACTATAACAATGAAAAAATATGCATCTATCAATGAACAAATATGCATAAACCAATGAACAAATTGATGTTACTAATGAACAAATATGCACAAACCGATGAACAAATATGTCAAAACCAATGAACAAATATGTCAAAACCAATGAACAAATACGCCACAGTGTTGATGAACAAATCCACATTGTTGATTAACAAATCCATAGTACTGATGAACAAATCCACAGTACTGATGAACAAATCTGGGCCGTTTTTTTTTCAAAAATACGCGAATAATTCGCCAAAAATTCGCCCGTACCGTTTTTTCCCCTTTTTAAGTGAAATGATCAACGCCTTTGATTTTTCTTGATCCAACGGCTCTTGTTCTTTCTTATTTCGTACCTGGGCGTCCATTCGCACGTGAACCGGACTCATATATATATATATATATAATAGAGAAAGAATGTGTGGGAATGGTCGTCCGAGTGAGAATTAAGAATAAATCTCGCTTGTCCCTTCCAAAACATCAACGCCCCTAATTAAACATTCATTAAAAAGATAAAATACGGCACGGGCGAATTTTTCTCGTATTATTCACTTATTTTTCGAAAAATATGTTTTTATGAAACGCGCCCAGTTTGTTCATCAAAACTAGCGATTTGTTCATCAAAATTCACCAATTGTTCATCAATACTAACTAATTGTGCATTGAATTTTTTGATAACATTGTTCATCGATTCGAATTTTTTAAATTTTTTATTTTATTTTTTAACCTTATCTATGTGTATGAATACAATATTATCTATTTTTGATGCACATATAATTATTTTCAAACCAGAAATGGTGTTTTGATTGTTAAAGATAAGGTCATTACGATACTTCCAAGTTGTCTACAACATATAAGCAAAAGTTGAACCCCAAAGGTCTTCTTTTTTCAAGTTCAATAATTGACGCCAAACATCCGTCTATGACTCCTAACAACATCGGGGAAAAACTAAAGGTGTCATTTGACGGACCAAGCACAAGAACTCGAACCAAGAAGATACAAGATCCATCTCATGCTCTGCTAGATCATTTAGGAGCCATGACGGATCAAGCTTCACAACCTCTATGGATTACCATGCTTAGACATCAAGTTTAGACAAACCCGAGTCTAGATCAAGAGGTCTCAATGCCCATATTTGTTCATTGATATACTTATATTTGTTCATTGATATAACCTTGTTTGTTCATTATTATACCCTTATTTGTGAATTGAAATGAACTTATGTTTATGTGTCAATGTAATAACCCTCTCTTTCTCTTTTTAAGAGAGGGTTAGTCTAGGTGTTATCTTTTCTTTCTCTAGTTTCGGGGACGAAACTATTTTTAAGGGATACTAAAGTAATAACCCTCAAATTTTTATAATTATAAATAAACTATTAGCAAGTAAATTTTATTTATAACAATATAAGTTAAAATGTCTTGATACAGTAAAAGTATTTTGCAAATTATAGTTTATAAAATATTGGAAGTAAAATGGATAATTATAATGTGAGGTGTAAAAATAGAGTGTTAATAGATTTTAAAATAAAATATAAATAAATAAATAAAAAAAGTGTCTTTGGAGGACTTCAACTGAAGATCTCAACTTCATATTTGAAAAACCGAATTTGTTCATGAGCTGGATTTTCGAATTGATCTTATGAACTTATTTCTTAACAGATTTTGAATCCGTAAAAAGGATAAGATCGATCAGCTTAAGCTCTATCTAAACCCTCTATCTATTGAGAGTATTGATCCCGAAATTGTGTCTAAAATCTCATATTTTCGTTCAGCCCAAAATCTAGGGTTCTTGTTTAAGGATTTTAAAATCCGCACTGATAAGGTTGAATTGGTTGTTGAAACGAATCAAGGATTGTTCTATATCCTATAACTAATCAGAATCTCATTAGTTGAGGGCATATAATTCGAATTAAGCCCCAATTCAAGTAAAATACATCCAAGAATCTGGTTAAAACGGGATTTAGGCTTAGCTAGTTCCGATTCGTTTCAGCTCAAATCAAGATCATTTATGTTGAAATATTTCACTATAAATGGATCCATTGGCCTACTCTTCCATCCAATCCTCGAAATTCGATTAAACCTCTCGGAATCTAGCCAAAAATCCTCCCGAAATAACCTTGCTCGCACACCTCTGTTTTGCGGAGGGTATTGTTCCCCGACGATTTTCTCTCGCCACCGGCCGAAACACCGAGCACCGCTGCCTACAGTTGGAAGCCACATCAGTCCTGGTTCCAACGATGTCGGTCTCATCCCGACTCGTTACCAGAAGAGCCCGAACGAGCCTGTTGAATCCAAACGCGTCACCCCTGCATTTGTTCGTATTCTGATGGTTAGTTTACTGCTTTAACGGGGCTGTGCAACTCGTATTTGATAGTGCTATATTGTAGACTTGTAGTAGTACAGTTTCATTAATGTAGTAGTTAATTTTTAGGATAATTCTTTTAAAAGTAAAAATCTTATATATCTTTTTTTTAATTAGAAAAAAGCTTATATATCTAATTATACTAATGTACACACATGTTACAAGGAGTTAAGGTTAATAGTAGTTTAAGTTATTTATGAAAGTGGTATAAACCTGTACAAGCGCAAATGTACAAGTAGATGAGTGCAGTTAATTAAAAGTAAATATGTAGTTTAGTTTAATTAAATTGGAAAGTTAGAATAGTGATTAAAGTGTAATAAGTTAATTTATTATAATATTTTTTACCAAAAAGAATAGCTTATTTAATTATTATAATATGAACATGAATGATACGATAACATATATATCATCAATTATGTTTAGTAGTCTTAAGTGAATGTATAAATATATTCTTATGCAAATTGTTAAAACCTAATATTTATACATTAATAAAGTAATATTTTAATAATGTCCTTATCACAAGTTAAAGGATATAAAATTAGATAATGATTAGGAGTTCAATTTTTCAAAGAGATGAACAAAATAATTTATTTTATATTTCTTTGCGTGAATCAGGAAAAGAAACTCGATTGTAGGTTTCAACTTCGAAGTCTATCAAAATTGTCAACGCCCTGAGAAGTCTATCAAAATCCCGCGAACAACTGTCATGAAGGCAAATATAGCATAATGATAACTTGAAACCGAATAATATAGCATTCAAACACAGTTTCAGTTTATCAAACCCACTAGAAAAGCCATGGTTAGATGGTTTAGGATAGAACCAGTTGAGAGGATGAGGTAGTTTTTCAAAATATAAATCAAGAGTAATGATTTTCATGTTAACACTACCACCCTTAAAATTTGAGAAATCACTAGGTACACTATCATGCTTAGGACCTTTTGCAGACACATCAGGCAAACAGATATTGATGGAGAGTAAGGAAGAAGAGGAAAGGATACAGGGATCATGATCGATCACAACAAAGGGCTAGGCAGGAGACATAGACATCTCCTCAGGTGGAAGGGAAATCTACATATCCCCGGCAACGACGCCAAAATTTGACCCGACTAAAGTCGTTATGTCGAGATCAAAAGTAAATTACCCAAAATTACAGGCTAAGTATAGTATGCAAGTAAGGGGTCGAACCCAAGAGAACTGAGGCTTCTAGTTTCAATATTTTTATCAACTTAAGGAAAAAGGGGTTTTGGAAATAGTTTAATCTATCCAAACTATCTAACAAACTAATAAACAAAACAAGTATTCAAATTAAGAGAAGCAAACAAGTTTATCCAGCAGATTCACATTGATAAAGTCATTTGATCATTGGTTTTTTCCTTTGATTTCATTCACACCCAAGATTAATTCCTATCTTGATCATTAACAATCGCAAGTCCACGGTCCAAGCAATTCTTTAATCCTAGGCAAGGACGCTTAACCTAGAATTAGCATAGAGAACAAGGATATACATGATATCAATTCAAAAAATCAAGCTACGAGTCAATTGCAAGAAGAAACAATCAAATCTCTTTCTCAATTCCTAGTCCACGGTCCTAGATATTAAGTTGTTTCATGGATCAAGTAAGATCACATAGACAATGATTCAAACCTAATCAAACTGTAGAATATCAATCAAATTCAACAAGTTGCGCACCAAGTGAAATCAATTGATAATCATGAAATTAAGCACAAAGGAAAAGATATTAATCAAGGGAAAGAAATCAATACCAAAAACCTTACGAAATCATAAATCAATGCTTCACTGATGAATAAACTCCAAGGTTTAAGTCTCCATCAATGAAATACAAAACTAGGTCTAAATTAAACTATGAATCTGATATTATGGAATAGAATGTCTCGTAACCTAAAAACCTCGGACTTTTATAATAAGTTCCGAAAGAGAAAAGATAAAAAGAAAATAAAATACAAGATAGCGAAACGCCAGCCATCGCGAGCGCGGTAGGAATCCGCGGGCGCGGCAAAGTCGGGTACACAGCCTCGCGGAAATGGAACTCACTGCGGGCGCGGTAGGATTCCGCGGTCGCGGGTCTTCTTGTGACAGCTTTCTGGTATTACCTTCGGAGGTGGTTTTGACCCACTTAGATTTGGAATTTGAACTCGCAGAACATGAATTGTAGCTCTTCGAGTTAGTTTTCCAATGATACCAATTTCAGCTTCATCTGATCACCGTAGCTCCCGAACGATGCGTCACAAGAAAATGGCGTCAAAACAACTCCAAATCAACACTTGTCTTCAAAACTCTTGCAATTCTTCAAATCGTGTCTTCGGTCTTCATATTACAATTATGCTCAAAACTAACCTAAACATACTCAAATCATGCCTAAAATACAAGAGATAACCATACTAATCTAGAGCGTATCAATGCACACACATATATTAATGCATACAATTTCGATACACATTCGTCCACTTTTTTTTTGTACATACCTTTCTTCTGGATACATTAATCTATAATTGATAGGGCCACAAAGTGAGTCCTGTGGCAGATGAATAGATGCAAGTGCTCCATTGAATCAAATAACGCGCGGGGGGGGGGGGGGAGATACGCTCCAGTTTGCACAAAATTATTAGTATTTCCTTGAGCAACTGCATAACCACCTCATGCTTAAGCTCGTAACACGTTAGGTCCCTGAAGAACGCACTTAGCTGAGCAATGGGCTCCCAGACTTTGTCATCAAGAAATGCTCGAAAATCAACAAGCATCAACCTTTGAATGAACACATGAAAATCATGGCTCTTCATCCCAAAGAGTCTAAGCTTGTGCAAGTCAATGCAACAACTCAAGTTGGACATGTAGCCATCCGAGAATTTTACGGATCTCAACCACACCAGAAGCACTTGTTTTTCATGACTATCTAGTGCATAACAAGCATTTGGGTACATATTGTCCTCCTCGTCGGGTTCCAACTCCGGACGCTTGCACAATTCCTTTATATCCTTTCTGTCCGACCATTTGTCCCCGGAACATCGAGTATGGTGAAGAAAACATTATCAAGACATTCTTTTCAATGTGCATGACATCTAAATTATGTCTTACCAACACACTGGGCAAGTAAGGTAGGTCTTAGAAAATGATTTTCTTCTTCCAACTCGAACCTCTACTGACCGCGGCATTGTGCTCCTCAGCTCCCACTTCAGTTATCTTCATCAACTCCATATAATTTATCTGGTCTAATATCTCGTATCCGTCACGGAGTACCGGGGGACCACGACATTCCCTTCTACCCTTCTTGAAATCGGTCCTATTGTTTCGGAAGCGATGATCATGTTTTGTAAACCTCTTGTGACAATCGAACCAACACATTTTGTGTCCATGTGTTAGATAAAATGCATCGGTGTCCTCCATGCAATAAGGACACGCGTATTTCCAAGAAGTGCTCCAACCTACACAAACATATATTTGGTACAACGCATTAAATTTCACAAATCATATATGCATGATTATATATATAATATTTTCAAACTAATTAAGCATATGTAAAACAACATATCCGACAACATTGAATATGTCGGGAAGTCACTAATAGTCCATATTACAGCTGCACGCAAGACAAAATTCTGCTTCCTCCAAGAATCGTATATGTACACCCCATTAAGCCACAAATTCTTCGGCTCGGTTATCAACAGTTATAAGTAGACATCCAACTTTTGCTTCGGACTCTTCGGTCCAAGTACAATAACCGTCAAAAATACAACCTCTTCTCACATACACATCGACGACGACGGAAGGTTGTAGGATGCCAAATAAGATGAAGGATTAGAACATGGTCGTTAAATATTATTGTCGACCAAATAAATTTTCTCGCTAATCCTTTTATTTCCTCGATAAAAATGGTTTGTAATTAAAATACTATAAATAAAAAATATTGAAAATAATATTAGCGACGATTTTTTTTTTCTCGAGATAGGTACATTTTATCGAGAAAATCAAATTCTTCGCTATTTATATGCTTTTAGCGAGAAAATATTGTCTCGATACATGCACATTTTAACGACAAAATCATTTTATTAATGTTGGAATTACATTTATCATCGGTAAATATAGTTTTTGGTGAGAAACTGATTCATCGTTATTGCCAACTCTTCATCATTTAATTTTATTTCACCGTTGAATGTATTCTTTTAGTGAGAAAAATGTATTATGGTCGATATAAGGAGATATTTTAGGGAGAAAACTTGATAAAAATATTATAAAGCCTACAAAATATCAATTTTAATATAAATGACTATGATTCAATAATATATTAAAAACCTAATAAAAATTAACTTAATAGAATACATTACATGAGCATAACTAGTAATTGTACTAATAAGTGCAAAATAAATTCCAAATTTGAAATGAGCTAAAAGTCTTTAACTATCAAGTGGTTGGTTGGTTGTTGAAGTTTGCCATAAACTCTTCAAATTTCTTCATCTTCTCGATGGGAAGGGGATTAGCTTGAACAAGTAACCTTTTCTTTGCAAAAGTACTTGCGAATTGGTTTACAAATTTACAAACTATTAAATAATGATAAAATATTACTATAATGCATTAATATGAGCACACTTGATGGGTTGTTAGCTGAACCAAAGAAAGTGAATGCCTAAGTAGACAATATAAAGTACTTATTGGCCATAGTAAGAAAGAATTCAAATGAGTAAAATACTTGGATAAGAGAAAAGTTCAACTACAATATGGCATTAAAACACACTTCAGCCTTTCTATAAAACATACATAATGAGAAAGAAGTTGACTTTAAAAAGAATACTGATAAGTGATAACTCACATTGCTACTAATTACTATAATATCAAACTAAAACAAAAAGGAAATCAAACTTTTAGACCTAAATATATCAAATAATTGCAAAAACATTTCATTAGCAAGCCTAAACAAACAGTTGGTAAAAACAAGCCATTCAATTCAAACACAGCAAGCCATTCAATTCAGATACAAAAGGCCATTCAGTTGGTAAAAAGGAAATCAAAATACAGCATGCTTGAACAAACAAGGAAATTCAGCAGGCCATCCGACAAGCCATTCAGCAGGCCATTCAGTAGGCCATTCAGCAAGCCATTCAAGACAAATACAACATGCCATTCAAGACAAATACAACAAGCCATTCAAGCAAAGGTAATATTTCATTAGCAAGCCTGAACAAACAAAATTGAAAAGGCCAACTTCAATTCAAGTATATTTTTAATGCAATTTTTGAGTGAGACATGGAGACAGAATCTGTCTGGGCTTTTATTCAACATATGTTCAACTACTTAAGAAGTCAGAGACAATAATCTTCAACAAATGCACTCCCAATTTGCCTTAAGAAGTCAGAGAAGTAGTTGAACATAATGACATAAACTAATACTGGCCTCGAGATCTAAACACAACATGAACCATAATAGTAAAAGTAGATAAATCGAAATAGATCAGGAATAAACATATTAGGAACGGCTTCTCTGATTATGAATAAACATATCACGAATACACATATCGAAATAGATCAGTAATAAACATACATAAGCAGTGATAAATTGAAACAGATCAGGAACCATAAGCAGTTAAATCGCACAATAAATCAAACAAATCAGGAACAATAACAATAAAATCGAAAAATAAATTGAAACCTACAAAACCAGACCAATCGAACGATAAATCGAAACCTAGAAAACCAGATTAATCGAACGATAAATTGAAACCGAGAAACCAGATCAAGAACCCTAATAGTTGACTGAATTAGGAACCCCTATAAAAAAACAGATCAATCAAACAATAAATTGCTGACCTGATAAACAAGAAGAGGAGATCAGAATTGGACTGTAAACGGCTTCGCGTGGGATGTATAGACGAGATTGGAATTCAGATGTGTGAGAGCTAGAGAGAGATTGGAACGGCCACTCCTTTTTTTCTGAACGATGAACGATATTCGGAAGTGTGAGATAGCCTCTAGGTTTTATTCGGATTTTTTTTGGAAAATAAACCAATTAGAAAAAAAAATCAGCGCCTAAATAGGCTAAATTGTCTAAAATTTCAATCAGCGCTCTTTCATTTACCGCCTAATAAATTGGCTAAATTTTCAATCTACGTACCTACAATTTATCGTTCAGAAATTGTATTTGGCTAAAATTTCAATCTACGTACCTACAATAAGTTGACTGAAATATTATTTGGAGAAAAATTATGAAGAAAATATACAAAATATTGTACGATAAATTGTATCTTGCACAACTAGTTTACATAAAATATTGTAGTATTAATATTGTTTGGAGAAAAATTATGAAAAAAATATATATATATTATTGGTGTCCATTATAGTGGTGAACTAAATTTTTTAATTCGTTTTTCTCGACTTATAAAAAAATTATCGGTTAAGATTTACGGTTTAGGAAATCGAATATAATATCAAATCCTAAACCCCAAAACCTAACCCTAAACCAAAATCCCAAAGCTTAATCCCAAACCCTAAAACTTAACCCTAATCCTAAAACCCTAACCCTCAAACCCTAAATCAGAACCCCAAAACCTAGCAATAAACCCCAAACCCAAACCCTATCCCCAAAACCCTAGACCCTAACCCAAACTCAAGACCCCAAATGCTAAACCAAACCCCCAAAGCCTAATTACAATACAAATCTCGACTACAAGTTTTCATTTAAATAAAAGTTAAATGGGACGTTTAGTTTCTCTTACATATAGAAGTAAAAAAGACCATAAGTTTTCACTATAATATTCGTCTTGCTATTATGACCACTCATTTTTAAGCTCTCGGCTCAATCTAGAGTATAGATTAATCAAATGAATCGATAGCATGAGTCCGGAGTAACCAAAATACAGAAAAAGGTCAAGACCGGGGCGTTTCAGGGTGGTTTTCAACGGAAAAGCGCAATTTTGGATCCTTAAACAACGTTTTTTTTTGAGATTTCAGTTTGGATAGGCCCTTTGGGCCTAAGAATAACCACGTCTTGTCGAGATCTTTCTTTTCGTGTACAATACGTCCCAATCCGACAACCGAGCGAAAAGTTGCGCTCGTTTCTTTTCATGTTATCTTTGAAGGAAGATAAATAAAAATAAATATGATAATACATAAATAATATCCGTCGTGACTCGTGAGCGTGTTTTTTAAATATAATGATACATAAATAATAGTAGAAATTTAATACTTATATATGATAATTATTTTATTAAAAGAAAAAATTTCATTTAAAAAATAAGATTTAATTTAATATAAAAAAAATAATTTATTCATTGAAAATTTTAAAATATATTATTTTATCAATATTTGTTTTAGGAAAGTACTAGTTTTAGTGCCCCGTGCCCTTAAGGCTCGACTTTGTTTTTTTAATTTGTTTTAAATATATTCTAGTCATCTAGTGTTTGTATGATATCATAAAAAATTAATCTATAACTATATATTAAAGTTGTCCCTTTTCGAGTCACCAGAACGATTCTGGTCCCACCCCTTATTTAAAAACTTTTTTTGTTCATGTCAATAAATTCAAAAGATATATTACGAATTTTATTACACAAAGAAAATAGATCTAAAGATATATTATGATTACGGGTGTGTGTTACCACGACAAATTTGGGATTTATGTCCTGAGTTTGGAGAGCTGGGAGAAGGGGTGATCTCTATGGTTGATTGGGCAGAGAGAGTTTTCGCTTTACTGGATAATGACCAAGCTGCTTGCTGGGCATATTTATTACACGGAATCTGGACGGCTGGAAACAAACTTCTGTTTGAAGGCATGAATTATACGCCAGCAGAGGTAGTTGAGTTGAGCATGGCTTCTCACGAGGAGTTTGCTGTTTTAAACCGGAAAATGTCTGTCAGGACCAACACAAGGCAAGATGTGTGTGAAGTATGGAGAAAACCCGATCAAGGTTGGGCAAAAATTAATTGTGATGCAGCAGTGACAGAGCAAAGCTGTGGAATTGGGTTTATTTGTCGTCTGCCGTCGGTAGAGGTTTACTTTGCTGGGGCACAGAGAATTCAAGGAGGAACGACGGTAGAAATGGCAGAAGCAACGGCAATACTGAAGGGCATCGAGGCAGCGACATCTATTGGTTTGACTCATATTATTGTTGAAACCGATTGTCAACAGATTATCCAAAAGCTTGAGCGACAGGATCTACCTAGAACTACTTTGGGCTCTCTTTTGGCAATGATTTTAGAGGCAGCTGCTGTGTTTATTTCCTGCAAGTTCTGTTATGTAAATAGGAAAGCAAATGGCGCTGCACACTGGCTTAGTCAGTGGAAGCCATTAGCTCCTTTAAAAGTTTTTCAACATTCTGGTTTTCCTACTGCTTTGTATGACCTGCTTGACAGGGACCTTGCTTTAGCTGTTAATTAAAGTTGTTTGGGTGTTCTTATCAAAAAAAAAAAAGATATACGAATTTTTTATATCGAATCTTATCATAATTTTTTTTTTCCTATCTTTTATTCCTTTTTCATGTTCATATTTTATATGTTCATGGTAGTGGATTGTTATACGAATTTTGAAAATAGATCTAAAGACATGTACTACGTAAAGATAGTAAAACTATATATTATTTATTGGGCATATATTGTTTCAAAAAGCTAATAATTAATCTAGCCAACTAAATCTATATATATATAGATTGTCAAAAATAAATAAATAAAATCCCATGTGGTAAAATTCTAGATGGATCATCATGAGAATTACATGTACGAAAAATCCTAGATGACACATGGTAAAATCTTACATGACAAATAGCTTATATTGTGATAGAAAAAATAACTTAAATAAATTATTATAAATAACATTTATCAATAATATTTTACCAAATATTTAATGCTTCTATAGTTTATTTTATTTTAGATATAATCTTTTTAAGTTAAATAAATTATCATATTAAATGTTTAACATTAATACTTAAGTTTTAACATTAGATAACATTTTTATTTTAGATACAATCTTTCTTAGATTAATCTATCATATTTATATATTATCCTAAAATAATATCAACATATATAAATTCCCAAAATAAAAAAATCATATGTGGCGAAATTCTAGGTGGCTTAATGTGGGAACGACACATATATGAAAATCCTAGGTGGCGCAATCTGATAGCCTTATTCCTTGCGTCTTTTATATATATATATATACATAGATTATTTCTACTTTTTTATTAATTTTCATATTTTATTATATCTTATTTATTAAGTTAACTATTATTTTTTAAATTCTTATCTCTTCCATATTTGAATATATAAATTTTTTATTCATATTTTATCTTCTTTTTTAAATTAAATATCTATGAAATATCATCAAGGAAAAAATGTAATTATTTTATCTTGATAATATATCTTCATTCTCAACATTAAATTTAATCATTTGTATTGATTAAAAAATTATAAATTATATGAGCAATAAATTACTTATATTATATTTATATTATATTTTTATTTATTAATATTCTATTTATATGTCAATAAAATACCGAATCGTAGTCGTACATGGTACGACGAGTACAACTAGTATCCTATTAATTTTCCTATCTAAAATTAACGAAAATTGATTATGTAAATTGTGTGTGTCTTATTAAAAAAATTAAATTATCTAAAATACATATCCTATCCAAAAATAATAATTTTAAAGTTAATATAGACAATGATATGTTTTAAAAACTAATAATGAGATATTAATATGTTATCATATACGTTAAGTATGTTCGTAGATCATATTGAAAAGTAATACAAAATTATTTAAACTAATTGAATCCCCGTAATATTCACGGTATAATTTTATTAAAGATTATACAATATTATAGATATAAAGATTTTTATATACACCCCAAATATATCGGTATGAATCGTATCTATAACTATATATTAAAGCTATACCTTTTCGAGTCACCAGAACGATTCTGACCCCACCTCATATTTAAAAAAATAATTTTTATTTTGATTATTATAATTTCTTTTTATTAAATTCTTTTTTAACTATTTAAATTTATCTATAACATCAAACAAATATCTATTTAGTATAACAATATCTTTTGAAAGCTTCCTTATATAAGTATTTAAAATTAAAGATAAAATATTTTAAAACAAATATAAATCTTTTAACATATATCTTTTGATAATTTTATTTATAGATATATATTAATTTTCTTTTATAATAAAAAATAAACGATAAATATTTATAATGTTTAAAATTAATAAAAATAGATAATAAAATATGTAATAGATATATTGAAATATTTGATAATCTCTAAATTTACGTACATGAAAAATAATAAAATATGAATAATAGAATATGTAATCTTATCTAATCTTTACTTTATCGAACCAAAAAATGAGTTTGGTCCCATCTTAAATTAAATTAATTAAAATTTAAATATTTTATATAAATAAAATATCTTTATATTATATTTTTATTTATTAATATTTTATTTATAATGTCCATAAAATACTGAATCGTAGTTATACTTGGTACCACGGGTACCGTACAACTAGTGATCTTTAAAAAAGATTCCAAAAATTTATCCACGATTTTGGTAAAAAATAATTACATAATATAATCTTTTATATATATATTTTCTTTTTATTAATTGATTAATAGTTTACATATAACCACCACAATCTTTTATATATTTTAAAGAAGAAAAATATACCATTATATATGGTATGTTAAAAGAATATTTACCCATCACAATATTTGAAAAAATAATTTAAAATTCCATTTAATTTCAAAATTTCCCAAATTTAAAATTTGAAGTGATGAGATTTGTTTTGGAAAATATCGGATCCACAAACTAACTACACATTACCCTTGAATCTTGATCGTGTGTGCTATATCTAATATGATGAATTAATAAGACTTTATTAATTAATTTTTTTCTATTCAAAGTGGGTCCACGATTTTATAATGCATGTGGTTAACACAATCTATTATTTATCTTAAATTCTTAATAAAGATTAATTACCTAAAATAATCTTTTCTATATCTTTTCTTTCTATTAATATTCAATATTAATATAAGTTTCTCGTTTAAAAGTGAAGTCACATTTAAGGAGGAATCATTAAATTGCTCGTCAAAAGCCTCATTTAGCAAGGAAAATAATTTTTTCGCTAAAAGTGAAGTCATAATTAAAGAGGAATCATTAAATTTCTCGTCAAAAGTAACATTTAGCGAGAAAAATAAATTTCTCGCTAAAAGTGAAGTTACATTTAAAGAGGAATCATAAAATTCCTCGCCAAAAGCAACATTTAACGAGGAAAATAAATTTATCGCTAAAGCTGAAGTCACTTTTAAAGAGGATCATTAAATTTCTCGCCAAAAGCAACATTTAGCGAGGAAAATAAATTTCTCGCTAAAAGTGAAGCCACATTTAAAGAGGAATTATTAAATTTCTCGCCAAAAACAACATTTAGCGAGGAAAATAAATTTCTCGCTAATACTAAAGTCACATTTAAAGAGGAATCATTAAGTTTCTCGCCAAAAGCCACATTTAGCGAGGAAAATAAATTTCTCGCTAAACAATTGGTCGCAAAAAAGAAATTCTGTTGTAGTGACGCGTATTCTGCATCTGCACCCCAATATATCATGCAAGAGTTTGGGCAACAATCAATGGCCTCGTACGGAAGACCGAGACCCTTAACCAGTTTTTTCGTGTCGTAAAACCTGGCTGGTAATGTCGTCTTCGGGTGAGAAACGCGTCCGCAGAAATCCAAGATCATGTCATATCCACGCTCCGTCGTCCTTAGCTTAGACTTTAGGCTAAGTAGCTTAGTTGCCGACTCCAACTAGGTGATATCACATCCAGGCCACAACGGCCTATTTGCGGCCGACAGCATGTCGTACATACGTTGTGCATCGGGATTGGGCACTTCATTATAATATTGCTCCCCCTGCTCATGCCTTATATCCTCATTTTGCACGGGATCCTCAGCAGTGTAATGACTACGGGCATTAAAACCATCATATACCATCCGTTCCATTCGATTATCATTCCCATATACTGGTGATGCTAGATTAGTACTGCTACAACCTTCATGCTGTCTAGACTCGACCAACAATGCAGCGAACATTTCATCTGTCTCCTAGTGCGAAACCCAATGGTAATAGTTAGGAACAAAACCATCCTTAACAACGTGATAATGCACATCATCTACAGAAATCAGTTTCTTATTCTTGCAGCTCCGACACGGACACCTTAATTTGTATGGGTCATAGGTCGGCATAGATTTGCAAAAGTCGATAAATTGCTTAACACCAGCTAAAAACTCGTTGTTCAAAAAACCATCTATATTACGCACATACATCCATTCACGTCTTTTTCCTTCCTGCAATTCAATATAAGACTATAATTAATTTAATTCGGGTACATATAAGCCTAGTTTTGGCGACCATATGGACGCTATATTGGAGGTAGCGACAATATGGCCGCTAATTAGCGACAGTATATGTAAACAAACGCTAACTCTCTTCAACCAAATGTTATGCTATTTGAATGTAACAATTATATAACACAATCTCTTATAATTATATAAACAAAAACTTTCTACCAATAATATTTGTCTAAAACAATATAATGACGGAACGAAATACAGAGAATAAGTTTTAAATATATACCTTTAATATAGCTGTCAGTAAAAATTGATGAAATTCCTTCATACAATCAATTCAGTTTTGTGAATGACTGTTTCTTTCTTTTGTGAATTTTTTTGGAGAGAGCTATGTATGAGGTTGTGTGAAGGTGGCAGAATGAGAGTGAAGTTTTTACAAACCTATGTATATATGCTGAAATGGCTGCAATTTTACCAAATACTGTTTTAGCGACCATGTGGTCGCCAAAAACACGGGATATTACCCGCCAAAATTGATGTTGCCCGCCAAAACATCTGATCCATATCAGCAACTATGTGGTCGCTGGTGTGTTGGAGACCACATGGTCGCTGAAATGAGTTTCGTGAATCGCGACCATATGGTCGCTAAATATAACGACCATGTGGTCGTTGATGGCTGGAGGGAAAATTCCCCGCGCATTTATTGCGACCATATAGGGTCGATGACCACGTGGTCGCTAATTTGGTTTTATTTTTTTTCCCCAGTTTGGACGTCCACATTAACGACCATTGACGTCTATATGGTCGCTAAAATATGGTCGCTAAATCTGCAGAATTGTGTAATGTTTGATGCACAAGCAATAGTTTATATATGCACAAAATCACAGTTTTGATGAACAAAATCACAGTGTTGATGAACAAATCCAAGGTATTGATGAACAATCTGCGCACGCGTCCTATTTCCGTTTTTTCCCAAAAATACGCGAATAATTCACAAAGAATTCGTCCGTCCCATTTTTCCCCCTTTTTACGTGAAATGATCAGTGCCTTTGATTTTTCTTCATCCAACGGCTCTTGTTCCTTCTTATTTCGCACCTGAGCATCCATTCGCACCTGAACCGGACCCAATATAATATTTTATCATATATTTAGTTTGATGAAACCCGAAATAAACCAGTGCTAGAAGATAAGAAACGAGATTACTTTTATCCGACTGTGCAAACACTTGCTTTTTATTTATACTTTTGGCACGAGGTTACAGACTGCGAGGTTACAAACAACGAGACTATAAGCAAGAAATTATGCCCTAGTTCCCTTTTCAGAGGATTCGAGATCTCGATCTAACAGGGTTCGAGATCTCCTAGTTACAATGAAGTTCTATCGCCAACAGGCTATGAGCGAGCTCTAGTAGCGAGGTCGAGGAGCTAATGCAGCATGTGGTGATTGTTGCCTGCGAGGTGATATAGCGAGATCTTTGATCGGGACGAAGACTCTTTGGGTGACTTGAAGTCTTTTTGTGGACCTTCACTTGGCTTTAGCCCGGTCTTTAACAATGAATCAACGAGCAAGATAGTTCTTGAGTTCAAGATGTTTTTCGACCGCTTGCTAACTATGAGGTTCTCCTCTATTTATAGAGGTTTGAGGAATCGGGTTTTGATGTTTGCTCGATGTGGGATGCCCGAGATCAAGCTCTTTGATTGGTCAAGAGTGAGGCAGTTGATTATTGGTCGGTAGAGTGGCGGTCGCTTAGTGGTTAATGGGCCGGGGGTGTCAGCTTTTGAGCAACGAGGTTTTAGACCTCGTTGCCGAGATCTTGAGGCCTCGCAAAGGTATGGATTTGTCGTTTTTTGAGATGGGTACGACAATGGGCCACGGGTTTAACCTCGGGAACCTCGCTGAACCACCTTATTCCACGTACCCCGGCCCCACTTCCTATTCCGCTATTTTACGCACCATCACAACCCCATGGCCTGGGGGTCTCGTCCCGAGGACCGCAGGTCATATATGTGCAACGTCCGGTTCCCCGTACCCATGGTGCGAGGTCTTAGTTTCAGGGTTACGGGTGGCGAGGTTAGAGGTTTGGTGATCTCTTTTGCGAGTTGCTCTTTTGCGAGGATCACTTTTGCGAGGCCGAACACTTGGGTTTTTCTCCTGTTATGCGTTTGACGATTCCTGGGCCTGTTCTCTCTTATTTCATTAATGGGCTTCCTGAAAGATATTAGGCCCATTAAGCTTTTTCCGATCCGGGTAAGGCCCAGGTTCGCGCTTTATAAAGCGCCCTTTCATGTTCCTTCCTTCTTCATTTCTCATCTTTTTCTTCGAGCGTTTTTCACTTTCTCTCTCTTTCGTTTTTGCGATTTCCGGCGAGTAGACGAAGCGTCTTCAACGGTTTTCAGGCCTGCAACCGCCTACTTGACTCCGACTTCCGACAAGTAAGTGTTCGATTCTCTCTTTTGTGTGTTTTCGGCGTTTTTTCTTTCTTTTATCGTTCCGTGCCCTAGTGGGCGGTGGTGGTTCTCTGGCGTTTCGCGCTGGTGTCACAGCGGCGAAACGGAGGGGTGAGGGCGGCGTTGGTGGTTCGGCGATGTTCTCGAGTCTTTCGGCGCGTCAGCCGACGGTTGAGTTCCGTCGCCGCCCCCATTTTCGAATTTCGAATTTCTTGGAAAGTCAAACGCATGTCAGTGGAAAGACAAATGGTTCTTGGTCCGGGACCCCACTGGGAAGTATCTTAACTTCCCCTCGGCCCCAAACAACTTTTCCATCGGAAGGGGACGCAGAACGTCGTCGAGCTCAAGGCTC
This sequence comes from Fallopia convolvulus, assembly GCA_964016875.1. NCBI lineage: Eukaryota > Viridiplantae > Streptophyta > Magnoliopsida > Caryophyllales > Polygonaceae > Fallopia > Fallopia convolvulus. The sequence goes on from OZ024727.1 coordinate 39,690,054, forward strand.
GGTTCACACCGGTGCGCCAGGCACCGTACTGGGAGTACCTGGCTCAGGGCAGGCTTGAGCGGGCCGGTCTGAGTCTCACCCCTCAATCCCGTGAGGGAGAAGAGGGTACTTATCTTTTTCCCTTGTTCTTGCGTTGCTTATTATTCTGTTTTTGACTTGGGCTACGCATTAGAGCCCCAAACCTCGCTTGGTAGCGATGATCACGACCCTTGCTCGGATCACGCACTCTTTGATTGTTTGCGATGATCTCCCTTCTATTCCTTTTATCTAACTTGCTTTTTATTTTCTTGCAGTGGATCTCTTCAACGCTCTGGCCTCGAGGGCGCAGGGGAAGAAGCTCGCGGTCTCGGCCGTGCAGACCTCTCGGGCCCCGAAGGGCCCTGTGATAAAGGCGCCGACCTCCTCGGTGAAGCTGCCAACCTCGCTTCCGAAGGCGACGACCCCCACGAAGGCCGCATGGGTTAAGATTGGTGGGGGGGGGCACCCATGGGAGACGCTACCAGAGCATCCTCCCATGCTCCCCGAGGATCCGACGACGTGGCCGGGTCCAAACGAAAGGATGCGAAGGCGTCGCCCCACAAAGAAAAAAGGAAGAAGCACAAGGGGGACGACCAACGCGGTTTCTCGGGGAAGGAGATCCTGCCGAGAAGTTTCACTACCCCGGGCTGTCCCGGGGTGCACTCAGGAACTGGAACAAGGACGACTGGAAAGAGGAGATTGCGTGGGAGAACAATTTCTCCGAGGCATCCCTCAATGACGAGGCCCTCCGCTACTCGGCGATGGTATGTCTTGCTTCTTTTTTGCAAGCTTTTCTTGCTAGTTTCATGCTTGTTCTCCCCTAATGTACTTTTGATTTTCCAGCACAACTTCTTCGAGAACTACAATTGTAGTCGCATCAACCTCCTCCATAAGAATATGGACAAGATGGAGGCGGAGCTCAAGGCTCGCACAGAGGAGTGTGCGAAGAAGGAGAAGGACCTCGCAGAGGCCGTGAGGCGGACTCGGGTCGCGAAGATCGCGGCGGCGGATGAGGTCAAGGCAGCAGCCAAGGCCAAGGATGGGGAGGGAAAGGCAAAGGAGGGGGAGGCAAAGGCTGAGGAGGAGGGGAAGGCGAAGGCCCTGGTTGGGAACCTATGGGCCGAGATCGAGGAGCTCCGAACCAAACTTTCTGCGGAGCACAATTTTTTTAGGGAGAAAGAGTCGGAGCTCCGGAAAGTCGAGGAGGAGAACAACAGCCTCCACCACCGCGTCAAAGAGCTTAATGAAGAGGTGGAGGCTGCGGGGCCCAAGTACGTGAAGTCCGCCGAGTACCAGGAACAACTATTTAGCAGCGTTGATAGGATGTACCGGCAGGCCATTCGCGTGGGGGTAAAGCAGGAGGTGGCGAAATACGGGCACATCGACCCTCGCATCACCTTCTTTATCCCCAACTACGGGCTGACCATAGGGGAAGAAACAAGGGAAGAGCCCGAGGGAGAATGCGAGTTCTTCCTCGACAACGAGGGCGGGGATGCTCCAAGTGAAAGCACCGAGGTGCCAGCCGTAGGCCCCTCAGCCCAGGGAGATTTGGGCCTCGCTCTTGGTGAACCCAACCCCACGCAAAATGCGCCGACCTCTGATCTCGAAGTGATCATCGCCTCGCCCATTCTCCAAGTCTCCATGGACCCTGCCACCGACACACAAGAGTGAAGGGTGCTCGTCCTTGTAATTTTTGTTTTTGTTTTAAGTACTTGGTGGCCTCGTTGGGGTCTGTAATTATGATATTTTGGCCTTCGCGGCCTTATTTTATGCAATTTTCTTTCCTTTTTTTGCTTGTGGTTATGTTGTGTGTTTTCCAAGGGCTCACCATATCCCGATCCAACCCCATGGCCCGAGAGCCACAAGACTTGCGGACTGCTCGGGTCACTTATTGTGTAGTTGTGCCGCGATCCCAAGCTTCCCTGGGTTCGCGTATGATAGATTTTATGCAGCAATCCCGAGCCTTGCTCAGATCGCGCATGATGGATTCTATGCTGTGATCCCGAGCCTCGCTCGGATCATGCATGATGGATTCTATGCAATGATCCCGAGCCTAGCTCGGATCACGCATGATGGATTCTATGCAGTGATCCCGAGCATCACTCGGATCACGCATGATGAATTTTATGTAGTGATCCCGAGCCAAGCTCGGATCATGCATGATGGATTCTATGATGTGATCCCGAGCCTCGCTCGGATCACACATGATGGATTCTATGAAGTGATCCCGAGCCTCGCTCGGATCACGCATGATGGATTCTATGCAGTGATCCCAAGCCTGGCTCGGATCACGCAAGATGGATTCTATACTATGATCCCGAGCCTCGCTCGGATCACGCATGATGGATTCTATGCAGTGATCCCGAGCCTCGCTCGGATCGCGCATGATGAATTCTATGTAGTGATCCCGAGCCTCGCTCGGATCACGCATGATGGATTCTATGCAGTGATCCCGAGCCTCGCTCGGATCACACATGATGGATTCTATGCAGTGATCCCGCGCCTCACTCGGATCTAGCATGATGGATTCTATGCAGTGATCCTGAGCCTTGCTCGGATCACGCATGGAAGATTTGGTTGTTTCCGACCCCAAGCGGGAAGCGAGGGGTGGAATCGAACACTTAGAATCGAGAATCTCCATCCCCAAGCGGGAGGCGAGGGGTCGAATTGAACACTTCAAATCGAGAATCTCCAACCCCAAGCGGGAAGCGAGGGGTGGATTTGAACACTTAAAATCGAGAATCTCCAACCCCAAGCGGGAAGTGAGGGGTGGGATTGAACACTTAAAATCGAGAATCTCCAACCCCAAGCGGGAAGCGAGGGGTGGAATTGAACTCTTAAAATCGAGAATCTCCAACCCCAAGCGGGAAGCGAGGGGTGGATTTGAACACTTAAAATCGAGAATCTCCAACCCCAAACGGGAAGCGAGGGGTGGGATTGAACCCTTAAAATCGAGAATCTCCAACCCCAAGCGGGAAGCGAGGGGTGAAATTGAACACTTAAAATCGAGAATATCCAACCCTAAGCGGGAAGCGAGGGGTGGAATTGAACTCTTAAAATCGAGAATCTCCAACCCCAAGCGGGAAGCGAGGGGTGGAATTGAACTCTTAAAATCGAGAATCTCCATCCCCAAGCGGGAAGCAAGGGGTGGATTTGAACACTTAAAATCAAGTATCTCCAACCCCAAGCGGGAAGCGAGGGGTGGGATTGAACCCTTAAAATCGAGAATCTCCAACCCCAAGCGGGAAGCGAGGGGTGGAATTGTACTCTTAAAATCGAGAATCTCCAACCCCAAGCGGGAAGCAAGGGGTGGGATTTAACACTTAAAATCGAGAATCTCCAACCCCAAGCGGGAAGCGAGGGGTGGAGTTTTGCAAACCATGCCCGCGCAACAAGGTTTTCACATTTGAGACAATATTTGGAAAACATTGCATAACCCTTTATTCACAAAATTTTTGAAACGGCGAGAGTTCAGAGATTTTACATGTAATATCTTTTGAGCCGAGCGATATTCCATGTTTTGCTTACAGTGCGTCCCTCGCTATCTTTGAGTTTGAAAGCCCCGGGCGCGACTTCTTCTCCGAGGAGGTACGGACCCTCCCAATTCGGATCCAGTTTTCCACCCTCAGTACGCCTCAAAACAAAACAATCCGTGACCAAAACCCGGGGCCTAACTTTCTTGTCGTGATACACCGCCACACGTCATTTGTATTCTTTGGAGCGCAGGGCTGCGATCTCGCGAAGTTCGTCTCTGAACAACAATTCTACCTTGAGATTGGCCTCATTCTCTTTTTCGTCAAAGTCAAAGACCCTTGCCAAAGGGACCAAGGTTTCTACGGGGACCAGCGTGTCTGCCCCGTAGGTTAGAGCGAAAGGTGTTTCTCCTGTAGTGCGACGTGCGGTTGTTCGGTATGTCCATAGGACGAGCGGGAGAAGCTCCACCCAGGGACCTTGTGCTATGCCCAGACACTTCTTAAGATCGGACATGATACGGGCGTTGACATTCTCCACCTGGCCGTTGGACTGGGGGTGGGCCATGGAGGAGTACTTGAGGGTTATACCAAGCTCGGAGAAAAAGGTCCGAGTTTCCTCGTAGTAGAATTGGGGGCCATGGTTAGTCATGATGGTCATGGGGACCCCAAAGCGACACACGAGGTTTTTCCATAGGAAGTTGCAGACCTTTGTCCTTGTGATCTTTGCCATTGCCTCTGCCTCGACCCACTTTGTGAAGTAGTCGACGATGACCAGTATGTACAACACCTGGCCAACGGCCTTGGGGAACGGTCCCAAGATGTCCATCCCCCACATCGCAAAGAGGAAGGGTGCATGGATCGAGCGCAGGCGTGATGTGGGGCGTGCTGGATGTTACCGTGCTTTTGACACCCGTCACACTTCTAGACGTAGGCCCTCGCGTCCTGCCTGAGGGTGGGCAAAAAATACCCCAAATGGGCGATCTTATGGGACAAGGCGCGCCACCCGGGGTGGCCACCACAGACCCCCTCATGTGCCTCAAACAGGATGTGCTCTGTGGCCTCGGTTGGCGCACATAGCAAGTTGGGTTCTGCGAAGCCTCGACGATAGAGCCGGCCTCCGATGACGCAGTAGCGGGCTGCCTGCATTTTGAGCTTTCTAGCCTCTGCGGGATCCTCAGGGAGGACGCCGCTCTCCACATATCGCGTGATGGGAACCCTCTAGTCCCCGAGTGTGACAAAGAGAACCTTGCTGGTTACACTCCGCGAGAGCTTTCTTTCCACCATCAAGCGATTTCCTACTTCCAAGGGGAGAGCCGACCCCAACCTCGCGAGCGTATCTGCTTTGGTGTTCGCAGCGCGTGGGACGGACTCTACCACGAAGGTTTCTAGGCAAGACACCAACGCTTTAACCTTCTCTCGGTACGCGGGCAGGAACCCCATTCTGGTGTCATATTATCCGTTCAATTGCCTCGCCACCAATTCGGAATCGGTGTACACCCTGATCTTGCGAGCCCCACTGAGGAGCGCCATCTCTATCCTGGCGATCATGGCCTCATACTCGGCCTCGTTATTGGTGGCGTCGAAGGCGAAGTTAAGGGCATACTCCGTCTCGATTGAGGGACCCGCAAGAAATACGCCAGCCCCACCTCCGGCGTCACACCGCGAGCCATCAACAAAGACCTTCCATTCCTCCGAGCTCGCATCAGTTTCAGGGAAGGTAACTTCCACCACGAAGTCGGCGAGGGCTTGTCCCTTCATTGCAGTGCTGGGTAGGTAGCTGATGTCGAACTCAGAGAGCTCGACCGCCCACTTCGTCACCCGCCCCGAGATGGCGGGCTGATGGAGGATTTGCCGAAGTGGGAGGTCTGAGAGGACCTGAATAGGGTGCGCGTGGAAGTAAGGGCGCAGACGCCTTGCGGTGGTCACTACGGACAGGGCCATTTTTTCAACCGGTGAGTATCGCTGCTCCGCAGGTTGGAGCACGCGGCTTATAAAATAGACGGGGTGCATAGCTTTTCTTGTTAACACCGCGCTAACTGTCTCTAGGCTTACGGCCACGTACAGCTACAAGTCCTCACCCGCCATAGGAGGTGACAACGTGGGGAGTTTTTGATAAGAATGCCTTCAACGTTCAAGGAATGTTGGGCCACGGTTCGCGGGATGACGCGGAGGTCCTTCTCGGTCCATGCGAACACGTCGCGGGATCTAGCAAGTAAGGCCTCCATCGATGTTGCTGATTTCCCGGAGAGACACTCTCCCAGGTAGATTTTCTCGGCTTCATTTTCGAAGGGGGTAACAACCCTTCTCTCTGTCTCTGGGATGGGGACCGTGAAGTCCCGGACTTCAAGATCAGCCTCGCCGGGAGATTCCACCATGAACACCGGGCACTTTTGTTTTTCAGGGGTCGCATAGAAAACGCGACCCTCCTCTTGGTTGCCCTTCACTTCCCCGACCCCGCCGTCGACGGGGAACTTCATCTTTAGGTGGTAGATAGACACCACCGCCTGAAACTTCATCAAGGACACTCTCCCGATGATTGCATTATACATCGAGGGCAGGTGTACCACGGTGAATTCCTCCATCTCGGTTCGCCTCGTCGAACCGGTGCCCAACATCATCCAGAGGTCTATCAGACCAGCAACGTCGACCTCTTCCCCTAAGAAGGAAGTGAGTTTCCCAACGTAGGGCTTCAGGGATGTCTAGGAGATGCCTAACTGAGCGAAGGCGCCGTAGTACATGATGTCCACGGAGGACCCTGTGTCCACCAGCACCCGTTTTACCATCTTCGAGCCCATCTGAGCATGCACCACCAAAGGGTTAGAGTGTGGCATGTGCAAACCCTTGGCATCCTCATAGGTGAAGGCCAGCCCTACGTGGGACCGCGAGGTCTGTGCGACACTGAATACCGAGGGCTCATGATGGCTTGCCCTCGCGTACCTCTTCCTTTCTGCCTAGCTTGATCCAACCAACGAAGGTCTACCCGAGATGGTGCGAATATACCCGTCGGGCGCCGTAGTCTGTCTGGACCGTGCCTGCTTTGCGGGGGCCTGTTGTTCGACGTTGTTGGCCATGGCCTGGCTCGGGCCTTGTGGCACGATGTTTGCTCCCGAGGCGGGGTTGGTGCGCCCCTTCTCATTCGGGTTATACAAAGTGCCACCCTTTCCTCTATAACCTCGTTGCTTCCCGCCGAAGCAGTTCCAACTCCCACCGTCGTTACCTCGGTTGTTATTGCGGTTGTTGTTGTTGTTGTTGTTGTTGTTGTTGTTGTTTCTATTGTTGTTGTTGTTCATGTTGTTGTTGTTGTTGTTGTTGACGGGGTTTTGGGCCTGCGTTACATACGCATCCCTTGCAGCCGGCGCGCCCACCTTTGCCTTTCCCTTAGCCTCGGCCACGATTTCCTTATCTGTCCTCGGTCGAGAGCTTTGGTTGGCGGCATCCTCGGCATTTACCTGGGCTGTGATCCGAGCACATAGGCTGTCGTACGTCGTCGGGCTTTTCAGGAAAATGTAATTCTTGAAAGCCCCTTGGCATAGGTTGTCCATGAGGGTGTCGCGCACCGACAATTCATCGATATGCGCGATTTCTTCCACTGCGGTTGTGAACCTCGTGAAACAGGTGCCCAACGACTCGCTCTCTCCCTGCTCGATACCGCGGAGATCCCGCATGTTCTTCTTGCGCTTCCTCGAACCACTGAAGTGTGCGATAAAAAACTCGCACAACTGAGTAAACGAGGCCACAGACCCGATCTTGAGACTTATAAACCACATCATCGCAGCCCTCTCTAGGGTGGTCGGAAAGACACGACAGAAGATGGCGTCGTTGTAGGAGTTGACATTCATCTGGACGGCGAAATGCTTCACATGCTCCTCCGGGTCTGCCGAGCCGTCGTAAAGTCCCATATGCGGCCTATGGAAGCCCTTGGGCATCGGCACGCTTTGAATCTCGTCCAAGAAAGGCGAGCGACTCCCGGCCTCAATAGGGCGACATTGGGAGCGGGACTTCATGGTATGCCCCACGCTCCCCGCTGTTTCAGACAACTTCGGGTCTTGCATCCTCGAGCACCGTGAGCGAGACTTCAAGATCTGCATGGGGTCCAGGGGAGGCCACTCCGTTGTCGAGCCGTTGGTTGACGTCTCTTGCCCTGGCACATGCCCGGGGACGTACGCGGATACGTATTTGGAGTGGGGTTGGCCAAGGGCGGGAACGGGGACGTATGAAGGGGCGAAGCCCTGTTGGTATTGCCCATAGCCCGGGTAGGGATACGGGTTCGGGAAAGCACCGCCCGATTCGTACCCTTGGAATGGGTAAGGGTTTTGTGGCGCGTTGTACGCCCATCTAGGAGCGACCCCGGACGGGCAACCTGGTGGTGGTCCCATGTTCATCCATTGTGAAGTTTCGGGCATGTTATCGGGGTGTTGGGGACAAGCCATTTTGAGGGGTTCAAAAACCAAGGTTTGCGCGAGTTGGGAAACTGCTTAGGGTGAAGAGGTTCCCACAGACGGCGCCAGTGATGAAACCCGAAATAAACCAGCGTTAGAAGACAAGAAACGAGATTACTTTTATCCGACTGTGCAAACACTTGCTTTTTATTTATACTTTTGGCACGAGATTACAGACTGCGAGGTTACAAATAACGAGACTATAAGCAACAAATTATGCCCTAGTTCCCTTTTCAGAGGATTCGAGATCTCGATCTAATAGGGTTCGAGATCTCCTAGTTACAACGAAGTTCTATCACCAATAGACTATGAGCGAGCTCTAGTAGAGAGCTCGAGGAGCTAATGCAACACATGGTGATTGTTGCCTGCGAGGTGATATAGCGAGATCTTTGATCGGGACGAAGACTCATTGGGTGACCTGAATTCTTTTTGTGGACCTTCACTTGGTTGTAGCGCGGTCTTTAACGATGAATCAATCACGTCGATCTTCAATGAGCAAGATAGTTCTTGAGTTTAAGATGTTTTTCAACCCCTTGCTACCTACGACGTTCTCCTCTATTTATAGAGGTTTGACGAATCGGGTTTTGATGTTTGCTCAATGTGGGACCCCCGAGATCAAGCTCTTTGATTGGTCAAGAGTGAGGCAGTTGATTATTGGTCGGTAGAGCGGCGGTCGCTGAGTGGTTAGACGGGGCGGGGGTGTCAGCTTTTGAGCAACGAGGTTTTAGACCTCGTTGCCGAGATCTTGAGGCCTCGCAAAATTATGGATTTGTCGTTTTTGAGATGGGTACGACAATGGGCCATGGGTTTAACCTTGGGAACCTTGTCGAACCCCCTTATTCCTCGTACCCCGGCCCCACTTCCTATTCCGCTATTTTGCGCACCATCGTAGTTGTCAAAAATAATTTATTTGCATTTTAATTTAGTATATGGAATATTATTTTAAATTTAGTTGCTTAATTTTTGAAAAAAAAATTGAACTTGAGAGGAAAAACTTAAATGAATAACATTTATTGACAAGAAATGGAGAACTTCACTTGTAGTAAAGATAAAGATAGATCATCCAAATTTATCAAAAGGGGTTTGAATGATTTTTTCTTATATAATTCTAAAGATTATTTTGGAAGATGATAGTTAATTGTCTTTAAAAAAATCAAATTTTTTTAGTGATCTCTACCATTGTTCCAGATATTAATAATTTACTTACTAACTTTGAAGATGTAAATTTATTTCATTTAATTTTTGGAAATGTAACTCTGATGTAGATCTTTTGGTAACTCCAAATGTAGATTCACATGCTTTGATGGACAATTGTTGTAGTTTACCTTCATCTTTGTACAACCAATGTTCTTGTCACCCAACCTCATTACATAGAGACTACTCTAGAGCCTTCACTCCGAGCTTTTCTCAAGATCATCTGCTTATAAAATTAATTTTAGGGTGGCTTGTCATTTAGGGTGATGGGGTGTCTAGTGACGCCTCCCCTCATCTTTACCTAATTGAGAACAAGTGTTCTAGAAATTATAAAATATGTATGTTATAAATATACATGCATTAGATACTTAATCTTGGTATTCAATAATGGATCCAGGAACTATATGATATGGGTCACAAATTTTTGTGGAGTGTTGTTGTGGCGGATTGGGTGGATCATCGCGTCAGGAAATAACAGAACAAATAATAATAATGTTATAATGGTTGACATTACCGTTTTTCTTAGAAAGAGACCGAAATAACATTATGTAAGCCTTTTTTTAATACAAGACCAGAATAAACACCTATGATTTTATTCAAGTTGAAGCTTTCATATTCAAGTTTATTGTGGGATTCTTCTATTCAAGTCTATTCCTTACATGTTATTTCAATTCTCTTGGGCTAAATTTACATTGATTGTGTTGATTTCTACTTGATTGATCACCTTGTTGGAATTAATACTCTCTATTGCTAGATTTAGGTTTTCTCGTAGCAAAATCTAATCTATGTAGCAACTCATTGTTTTAGGACTCGTTGGACTAAAACAATTGAGAAAGAGATTTGAATGCATGTTTTATTGTTTGACTGGTTGGAATTCAATTGCATGTATCCTACATATCCTTGTCCTTAATGCCAATATCTCTATAATTCATGATCATTTCATGTTTATTTTGATATTGAGATTGCATGTCTCGTTGCCATATTTTACAATGGATCAGGATAGAAATAACTAAAGAGAATAACTTGTTTGAATCAATGATCAATAACTTGATGATGAAAGTGGATGCTTGAATAGAATTGCTTTTCCTAAATTGATAAGAACTCAACCTTTGTTTTACATGATTGCTTGATTTGACTTAATTTCCCTAGAATTAGAATTCAATCCAAAAACTCCCTTTTGTTACTTCTTTGAGTTGATAAAAATAACTACTTAGAATACAAGTGTCTCTTAGGTACGACCCCGACTTACCAACTATACCAGTTGAGTAACTAGGGATTATTTTTTATTTGGCATCAACGATTTTCAGCCAGTCACATCTCCTTCAGTGGTTGGGGTGGTGTGTTTATCAACATCCATGTCCAGCCTCATCACGATGTCATCGATATTGCCAATGTCACGAGCTCTAACTGCCACGGAATTAGTCGATTGCCACTGTCATAAGACCTTCTCCTTTCTAACCCTTCGTATTATTACATTTAATGTGTCCAATTTACTATGCTACACCTCCTCATTTGGACTTCTTCACCAACAAGAATCCCGAGACCCTTTTATTCTCCTAGCTTTGAATAAGAGAACCTCCTTAAATCCCTCTCGGTTAGCTCCTTGACGTACTATGATGCGTCCTCTACGATATCGCCTCCATATTCCGAATGCACGTCTACCTTAGTTTCGTCTTCACAAGTGGAACCCAGAAAACGAGGACCAATAATAGGCTTGTGATCTTAGAGAAGGGTGTCGCCTATAATAATCCTGAATGCATCATATTCAACTTCAAAGGGTTTGGGGAAGTCCGAGAGTTGGAGTAGAGGAGCATTGCACAATCTGTCCTCAAGGGCCTCAACCGCCACTTGATGGTGATCTTTCCACTTAAATGTTTCCTCCTTCTTTGAAAGCTCTTGTAAGGGGCTTACTATGCTGCTAAAATCCCTCACAAATTGCATGTAGAAACGAGGCAGGCCCAAAAATGAGCGGACATTTGTCAGTGTACTGGGTTGTGGCCACTCTTGAATACCTCGAACCTTATCATCATCGACACGTAATTCGAACCTGCACATAACAAAGTCAATGAAAATAGTATATTTTGAATAAAAATTAAACTTTTTAAGGTTAGCAAAATGTTTTTCTAGCCTAAGACAATCAAGTGCTAAACTTTAATGCATGACATGATCATTCAAGTTCTTGATATACACCAAAATATCATCAAAATAGACAACCATAAATTTTTCTATATATTTTCAAAGCACATGATTCATTAGATGCATGAAAGTACTAGGTGCATTGGTAAGTTAAAATTGCATTACAAGCAACTAATAACGTAGTTTTCCATTCACCCCCTTCCTTCATTCTAATTTCATGATATCCACTCCTTCCTTAGACCAATATTAGAGAATAAATACGCACCATGAAATTCATTCAACATTTCATCTAGCCTCCCAAATTTGGGCTTTGTAGTATTTTGAAATACTTTCCTTAGCACAAAGTCTCCGATCCAAAAGGCTTTGATCCTAACATTCCTATTGTAGCTTCGAAAAACTATTATTGAAGCTTCTCCAACCTTACTTTTGCACTCTCTCTAATCTCATTGACAGTGTCGGGGTTAGTGGCTAACTCTATGCGATTTTAATTAGTCCTCACTAGCTAACTCATATCAGATGTGGGTATGAGAATCTCTAGCATTATCAACATGTAGAATTTCGTGTTTCAACCGATCGATATAGGGTTGCATGCAAGACTCCTTAGGTAGGGGACCTTTGGCATTATGGTAGACTATCGGGAGAGTCTCACCGTCTTTGGGAGAGTCAACTCTTCTAATCCTTTAATGTGTAGTGTCGTCTTGATTCCATCTTCTAAGCTTCGTGAGAGATTTCCACCGTCTACCTTTCATTCTTGAACAAGCTTCATTTCTCTTGGGATGGCTGGTAGAAAACATGTATCCGTGAGATGTTGGAGAACTCGTCTCGATTGTTTGCAGAAGGTAGGCATGAGAGGGCGTTTTCTTGCACATTTTGGTCTCTTGGGATTTGTTCGAATGATATCTTATCGAATTGCTATATCAAGCTCTTCACCATTTCAAGATAAGTTTTCATTTTGGCATCTTTGGTTGCATATGTTGAGGAGTGAATTGGTTTTTACTTCCAGCTATTGAATACCTAAGTCTCTATCGAGCGTGATTTTGAAAATTAATGCCTCGTGTTCTGACTTATCAAATTGCTATATCGAGAATCATTTACATAGTAGTTTTAGGTAGTTTTAGTCTCTTTAAGTGGTTTATTTTGCATGCTTAGCTTAGTTTCTTAGCATTTTTTAGTATTCTTGTGAAATTAGGATCTACACGCATATATGTTGGATTTCATGTGTTCTTGGAGACCCAGGGAGGTTGTAAGTCGATCCAAGATGATGGTAGAGTTGCCAAAGAAGAATTGAAGTGAGAACTTGAAGAAGGGAGAAGCTAAGGTTGAAGATTGGGCGCTAATAGAAGCAAAACGAAGAACGTGGGCCAGGACGGGTAAACCGCACCCAAGTTTTGGATGTCCTGGACCATGTTTTGGGATGCAAAGAAGAATGTGGGCCAGGAAGAGCAAAACGCGCCCACGGTTTGGGGGTCCAAGACCGCGCTTTGCCCCGCGTCGGGATTGGGCCGAGTTTTTGCTTTATTTTGTTGATAAAAATACTTTAACCTAGTTTGGAGAAGCATTATTACGTGTTATTCTCTTTAGCCTCCCTTTTGAAGAATCCTAGAGTGGAGAATTGTGGATTTTGCATGACTTTATTGGAATTGAATTTAGATCTTTTGAGAAGACAATCAGTATGTTTTTCTTTGATTTAGATTTCTCTTCTCTTCATAATATGTCTAGCTTATTTCTCTATTCCAAGGAAGGGTGAACCCAATGAGTTAGTAGGTAGATTTAACGGTGATGTTTGGTTAAATTGAGATTAGAATTGTTGTTTGATTCAACCTAGGATTATTAATGACCTAATTTACTTGAATTGGAAATATTGTTATGATTTGACACCGAGAGGAGATAAGAATAACAAGATTGAATTGAATTCACAATTTGTTGATTCCTGCTAGATCCCTAGGTTTGAACTTGTTGAACTATTTGTGCGAGAGTGACTTAATTCACATGTGGAACTTAACCTATCCTAGAAATTATTGATTAAATAGTCTTAACAGAGCGCGAGAGCGGATGTTATTTCTATTGATACAATGATCTGTAAAGAGATTAAAGGACCTAAATAAGACTTGCTTTGTGCGAGAGTGAGAGCTAGTCGAGTCTAGGTACATGCATTAATCGTCTGAAAAGAGTTAATGTTGACTTTAAGATATTTAGTCCTTCAAACAACATTCGAGTTGAAATCCAAATAAATATCACCAGTAATCCACCGAAAAGTCATTGTGGGAATCCGAACCTTGGAATGCTTTTCTCCATCAATAGTTTCTTCTTATTTTCGATATTAGTAATTTCTGAATACAAATGCAACTCTTTTTCTCTTACTTTTGGCTTAGTGTACTGAATTGAGCTATAATCGATACTGCAAAGTTCCCTGAGTTCGACACCTTGATACTACAACCGAACCGTATACTTGCGGTGTAGGAAAATAGCCTATCATTATTGGTGGCATCGAATGAATATGTTACAGCCTGGGATGTCTTATACCCCTATGGTGATTTTAGGACCACGTTGATACCTGTCCCCAAGTGTTTGATGCTCCATCAGTGTATATCATCCAAGAGTCCTGATCTTAAGAACGAAGACATATTCGGATTGAGACCGGAAGTCATCTTTGTTTCTCTAGAAGCTTGCATCAGTATATCATTAACCGATCAACTCATCATGTCCTCCATACACTAAAAAATCATCTTTAGTCCTTTTTAAGTACTTGAGGATGTTCTTAGTTGTACTCTAGTGTGCTTCACTTGGACTCGATTGATATTTGCTACATACACTCAAAGAAAATACAACATCTAGGTGAGTAAAAATCATAACATACATGGTAGATCCTATTGCAGATACATAACGAATTCTACTCATTCTTTCAAGCTCAAAATTTTGCTTTAATTTAACTAAACATAAAAATATATTTTTTGATAAGAAAACATACTAATTTAGTTATAAACTAACGAAAATTTACAAGAAAGGGCTACCACTCGGAATAAACTAACGAAAACATATACTAATTTAGTTATAAACTAGCCGGAATTTTCCAAAAGTTCAGGGCTACCACTCGGAATAAGTTTTTTTTTCAGGGCACCACTCGGAAAAGCCAAAAACTCGAGGGTACCAACTGGAATTTCCCATTAATTTATGAAAGTTGATTGATTTACTTGTTTGTTCAACGAAAGTTGGTTACTTGTGTTTAAAGGCATGATCTTCATGATTCATATTACTTAGATTGCATGACTATGTTGTGGTAAACCCTAAATCCTAGATCTTTCTCTCGCTTATGAAAAACTTAAAAACCCAGTAACCTCGTTACCGACCTACAACTCCTCGGTACCAAGCCTGCCTGTCTTGTTGATTTACTTAGGTTTTTGTCTTCGTGTTTACCTCGTTACCGACCATGACAAGGTCGGTACCAAGCCCTTTCAGTTTGTTTGTTTGCTTGTTTTTCTTCTGTTTGCTATTTCCTTTGCGTTTTAGATTGGTAACTAAACATAGACTTCACTTCATGTGGACGAACCTGACTCCAATGTACTCAGCAAGGTCTTGACTATAAATTTATTTGTTGGTCAAGTAAATCCCTTTCAACAAATTGGCGTTGTTGTCGGGGAAGCGATAGCGCTTTGTTTAGTTACTTTTAGGGTTCGGGAATAGCCCGACCCTGTTTTTGTTTTTAATTAGTTTGCTTTTGTTTGTGTTCTCAGTTTTATGCAACCGGGAATGCGCAAGATGGATTTTGAAATTCCTTCATACTATTCTGAGCCTGAGCGTACTTTTCATCGCAGAAGATGAGAAAACAGTGCCATGGCTGCAACTCCTGAAAAAATAGCCCAACAAACGGCCGATCTCCGAACTTAGATGGAACGGCTCCAAGTTGATAGAGATTGTGAACGGGAACATGTAGCGCAATTACAGGAACAATTGAATGCAGTCCTGAGGAATGCCAAGCAATATATGCACCCGAAACTGAGGGTGACGGAGTCGGCAATCGTCATTCTTGAGATTGAGAAGACTTTTGAAATCAAGTCTCACTTTATATCCTTGATCAAACGGTCTCAGTTTGAGGGGAAACCAACTGAGTGCCCAATGGAGCATACTAAGAACTTTACTGACTTTTGTGAAACTATTTCTGCTGACGGTGTCTCTCTTGAATATGTTTTGTTGAAGACCTTCAAGTGGTCTCTTGCAGTTAAGGCCCTGAGCTGGTTAGAGAGCCTACCTCCTAGGTCGATCAGGACTTGGAAGACTTTGCATGACTTGTTTATGACAAAGTTTTTCCCTCCTGCTAAGACTATGGAGCTTAGGAAGCGCATCACATCTTACCACCAGCTGCCTAATGAGACGTTTGTGGAGACATGAGAGAGATTCAAGGAGCTTCTTCGACAGTGCCCCTCCTATGGGCAACCACCTTATGTGCTCCAAGACATCTTCTTCCAAGGGATCAATGCAGCAACGAAAGACGTATCAACCTCCATACCGATTGCGGTTTTATTGAGATGGAGCCCGGTGTTTCTTGGGCGTTGCTAGATAAACTCACCAACTATGATGCAATGTATGGCACACAACAATCCCAACAACCCCAGAGGAAGTTGTACAATCCAAACACGAATATAGATCTAGATGCGAAAGCCCAATTCATGCAAGATGAAATCAATAGGCTTAAGAAACAAGTTTCCTTAAAACCTCTCAACATTGTCAAGAATGTGGCTCTCAAGCCCATAGTATTTCTGCATGCACTAATATTGAGCATAAGAGCCGCTGAGACCTATGCTGAAACTAATTACATGAGAGGTCAATATAGAAACCAGCCCAACAATTATGACATGAACAATAGCTATCCCGCTTGGGGTAATTATGGGAAAGGACAAGGAAACCCACCTCCACCACAGGAAAGACTGATCGTACCTTATAGGCCTCCATGCTATCAAGAGCCACCATCCTGAGTGCAAGGACTTCATGAAGGAATAAACGGCGTGAAAAATGAGATCAATGGAGTCTGGGCTGATCTTAACAATCAAATGAAAGGTGTAAATGCACAATTGGGAGAGATAGAGACATGGAAGAAGAGCGTCAACTCCCAACTTGGTGACCTCGCTGCACAGATTCCAAGACCTCAAGGGCAATTACCGGGTCGTCCGATCAAAACCCGAGAGAACAAATTGCAGCAATGCACGTTAGGAGTTGAAAGAAGTTGTTGGATCATGCTGAGACCAAGGAAAACGAGCACAACAGTGAAGACGAATCCCCAATCGACATCGTTACCGACCCCTCCAAGGTCGATAACGACCCTTTCAGCCCAAATACGTCTTCTCAACCGACCCCTTCTCTCAATAATGAGGTCGGTAACGACCCTCCCCCCAGGTCGATACCGACCCTTCTCCAGCACCGACCGACCCCCTTGTCGATTCGGTAACGCCACGACTCGAGCCCGTGTTGGTTCCGAGTCCGGCAAAGACTCTTCCCTTCCCCTCTAAGAAGTCCAAAGACTCTAAAGAAGGGAAGTTTAGGCGTTTTGTTAAGGTTCTTTAGGGATTAAACATTTCTATTCCATTCGCTGAGGCCCTAAGCGAAATGTCGGCTTACACAAAATTCTTGAAAGAAATCTTGAGCAGGAAGAGGTCTATTTCCGAGCTGATAGATGAGGTGCGATCCTTAGAGCTCCCCGAAAAGCTAGGCGACCCAGGTAAGTTCGCTATTACAATTGGAATTGGAGCTTATCGTTTCAAAGCTTTGTGTGACTTAGGTGCTAGCGCAAGCCTTCTACCGCTCTCTATTTGGTCCAAAACCAATATGGGACCGTTGGAACCTGTCAACATGAAGTTAGACATGACGGATGGATCCTGTGTCAAGCCTACATGAGTGGTTGATGATTTCCCAGTGCAAGTGGGGAAGTTCTTTGTTCCGAATGATTTTATCGTGATGGAGATGCCTGAAGACATGGTGGTGCCTATCATTCTTGGTAGGCCATTCTTACCCACAGTTGGTGCCGTAATCGATGTTAGGAAGGGACTCCTAACTTTTGAGATCGGGGATGTGGTGGTGGAGTTCCGCTTTAACCCCACCATGAAGGAGACCAACGAAGCGGAGGTCAAGATGCTTTACACCAACACTGATTACATTGACTGTGGGGATCCGATCGAGTGGTTGCTGGCTTTTGAGGCATTTTTGAGCAGAAGATCGGTAGAATTTGATCTTGCAACGTCGTTACCGACCCTTAATGGGTCGTTACCGAAACTTCTGGCAGGAACCGAGGAGCAGATGGTGTCTTCTATATCGATACCGGACTCTACAACGTCGGTACCGACCCTCACTGGTTCGGTACCGACCCTTCTGGCAGACGACGAAGAGCTTCTCACGTGTGATTACCTTGAGGAGGTCTTGAAGACAGAACATGAAGAGTCCATTCTTATCCCGACTGAGCCTACTCCAACGCTCAAGCCACTTCCAAACTCCATCAGGTATGAATTTCTTGGTCCTAACTCTATCTTCCCTATTATCACTAATGCTCAATTAAATGATGAAGAAGTATAGAAATTGATTGATGTGCTTAGGACCCATAGAAAAGCTATTGGCTAATCCCTTGATGACATAATTGGCATTTCCCCCTCCTTGTGCATGCATAGAATTTACATGGAGCATAATCATAAACCCACCATAGAGCATCAACGTAGACTGAATCCTAACATGAAAGATGTGGTCAAAAAGGAAACTTTAAAACTACTTGATACAGGGATTATTTTTCCTATATCGGATAGTCAATGGGTTAGTCCGGTCCATGTGGTCCCTAAAAAGGGTGTTATGATAGTTATTGAAAATGAAAAGGGCGAATTGATCCCCACTAGGACCACAACTAGTTGGAGGATGTGTATTGATTACAGGAAGATGAACAGTGCCACACGAAAAGATCATTTTCCACTTCCTTTAATCGATCAAGTTCTAGAACGCTTAGCCCAACATGATTATTTTTGTTATTTAGATGGCTATAACGGTTTTTGGCAGATTCCCATTCATCTTGATGATCAAGAGAAAACAACTTTTACTTGTCCCTATGGGACTTCTGCATATAGGAGAATGCCATTTGCGCTTTGCAATGCCCTTGTAACTTTTCAAAGATGCATGATGGCTATCTTCTCTGACATGATAGGGGATATAGTAGAGGTTTTTATGGATGAGTTTTCTGTTTATGGTTCTTCATTTGATGCATGTCATGTAAATCTCACTCATGTTCTTAAAAGATGTGAAGAAACCAACCTTGTTTTAAATTGGGAAAAATGCCATTTTATGGTCCAAGAAGGGATTGTGCTAGGACATCTCGTCTCTAAGAGAGGGATAGAGGTAGACAAAGCCAAGATTGAGCTTATTGAAAAACTTTATCCCCCTTCTTCTGTAAAAGACGTTAGGAGTTTTCTAGGACATGATGGCTTCTACAGACGTTTTATTCAGGATTTTTCTAAGATAGCTAAACCATTGACTAACCTACTAATGAAAGATGTAGTGTTTGAGCTGTCTCCAGAATGTCATGAAGCTTTTCACAGGTTAAGAGAAGCCCTTGTTTCCGCTCCTATCATGCAGTCCCCAGATTGGACACTTCCCTTCGAGATCATTTGTGATGCCAACGACTATGTTGTTGGCGCAGTGCCAGGACAACAGAAGGATAAGAAGCTCCACGTGATCTACTATGCAAGTAAGACGCTTGATGAGGCGCAGAGTAAGTATACCACAACGGAAAAGGAATTCCTTACTGTGGTATTTGCCTTTGAAAAATTCCTTTCATATCTAATAGGCTCTAAAATGATTGTTTATACTCACCATGAGGCTGTTAGATACTTAATGGCTAAGAAGGATGCCAAACCTAGGCTGCTTCATTGGATGCTCTTATTACAGGAATTTGACCATGAAATCAGAGACAAAAAGGGAGCAGAAAACTTAGTAGTCGATCACTTATCCAGGTTGCCAGTAGAGTACATCACAGAGTCCAACAACGCCGTGCCAATCAATGAATCTAGGCCAGACGAGCACCTCATGCTGAACGAGGGTGCGCAATACAATAACAAGAGGCCTACTGACCCTACATGGGTCGGTACCGATAATTTTCTGAGGCTGGAGCACGCTAGAAACACCGATATCGAAGAGGAAGATCTCGATACCAAGGCGGAAGATCTCGTTACCGAGGTGATCACTGAAGCTACAGGGTCAGCAACGACCCTACCTGGTCCGGTAACGACCCCTTCAGGTAAGTTTTCTCAACCTAATTCAATTCTTCTCGATTCAGATCTTTCCTTATCTCCTTCTTCTACTTCTCTCCATTCTATCTATGCTATTAAAGGGTTAAAAACCCCTTGGTTTGAGGATTTTGCTAACTACATTGTAGGAGGCGCGATTTCCGAGGGTTTTACCCCACAAAAGAAGAAGAAGTTCCTTCATGACGTCAAGCAGTATTACTTTGATGATCCTTACTTGTTCAAGCACGGAAGTGATCATATTTTCCAACGTTGTGTACCAGAGGAGGAGATAGAGAGTGTGATCCGTCATTGTCACACTCTCCCCACAGGTGGCCATGCAAAAGGATTCAAGACTACGGGGAAAATTCTTCAAAGTGGTCTATACTGGCCAACACTTTTCAAAGACGTACAAGAGTTCGTGACGTCTTGTGATGAATACCAACACTACGGGAACATTACTTGGAGACATTAGAACCCGCTCACTGGGATCCTAGAGGTCGAGCTTTTCGACGCTTGGGGTATTAACTTTATGGGACCCTTTCCTTCATCGGGCCCCTACAAGTACATCCTAGTGACGGTTGACTATGTCTCTAAATGGGTGGAAGACATCGCTACAAGAAACAATGATGCTAAAACTGTGGCCAAATTTATGAAAAATAACATCTTCCCAGGTTTGGAGTGCCACAAGTTCTCATTAGTGATGGTGGATCGCATTTCATAGAGAGGTGCTTTGAAGCTCTTTTGGCCAAGTATGGGGTATCACATAGGGTGGCAACGCCCTACCACCCCCAAACTAGCGACCAAGTTGAGGTTTCAAATCGGTAAATCAAGAGCATCTTGGAGAAGACAGTCTCCCGCTCTAGGAAGAATTGGTCATCCAAGCTTGATGACGCTTTATGCGCATACAAAACGACGTACAAGACACCCCTACGCACCACTCCTTACAACTTAGTTTCTAGTTGTAAGGCCCGAAGCCCTAGAAGCGCTATCCCATGCCAACCCGAGGACTTCCCAGGAGGTCACTCATCCTGGGACTACTCTCGCCCTTGCACGCTTAACTTTTGAGTTCTTTGTCCTCACTCAAACTCAGAAAAGGAAGAGCTCTTGTTGACATGGGGAGCACCTCAATTCCTTATAAATTATCGGGGTATTACAATCTCCCCCACTTAAACACTTGACGTCCTCGTCAAGGCCCAAGCACCGCCCTCTGGGTCGAGTGACCGTCCACCGAACCAAATCAACTCGTAACCTAGAGTCGGCTCTGATATCCATTTGTAAGGCCCGAAGCCCTAGAAGCGCTATCCCATGCCAACCCGAGGACTTCCCAGGAGGTCACCCATCCTGGTACTACTCTCGCCCTTGCACGCTTAACTTTTGAGTTCTTTGTCCTCACTCAAACTCAGAAAAGGAAGAGATCTTGTTGACATGGGGAGCACCTCAATTCCTTATAAATTATCGGGGTATTACAATAGCAAGGTGATCCATTTGCTAGTCGAGTTAGAGCATAACGCATTATGGGCTCTCAAGGAGATCAACATGGATCTCGACAAGGCCGGAGCAAAAAGGTTCATGGACTTGCAAGAGCTAGAGGATTTGAGGCTGAGGGCGTATGAGAACGCCGAAATCTACAAGGAGTGTACCAAGAAGTGGCATGACAAGAAGTTGGTGCCAAAAACTTATGAAGTTGGCGACAAGGTACTCATCTTTAACTCTAGACTCCGTTTCTTTCCAAGGAAGCTGAGATCAAGATAGAGTGGGCCATTCGTGGTCCACCACATATACCCCCATGGAGCGGTTGATCTAGTAGACAACAATGGAGCCATCTTCAAGGTTAATGGGCATCAGTTGAAGAAATACTTTGAATAAGCTGACCCAAATGAGGAAATCCGAGCCACTTGGGCTCTAGCATCCTCACATTAGCCAAGGTAAGTTTGTCGGGCTAACGACGTTAAAAATAGCGCTTACGGGAGGCAACCCGCTTTTAGTATTTATTTCTTAGATCTTTTTGTTAGATTTCTTTTGACTTGTATTTAGATTACGTTTTAGATTTTCAGAATAGAATGTTTTGATGAGTGATACAGGAAAAAGGGTGACAAATTGAGCAAAACGAAGATATTCGTTGAAACTACAGGTCCGTCGTTACCGACCCCCATAAGGTCGGTACCGACCCATCCAGAAAAATCCGAAAAAATCACCGCCGTTTTCAGGTAAGTATTTATACTCTATTTTCTTTTATTTCACCCTATCTCCTTCACCTCTACCTACCCTCAACCGAGCTCCTTGCCTTCACCCACGCTCGCACCACTGGAACCCTGCTGTAACGCCCCCGCTGCTGTCAAAATCGTCGTGCAGCCACACCAGCAAAACCGAGATCCCACACCCCCGGTACCGAGCAATTTCCTTGTTCGCTACCGATCCAACAATCCTCGTTACCAATCCAAATTCCTTCTATTTTCTTTCTAAATCTCGGATCTAAGGTATGATTTCTCAACCTTAACCCTTTATTTCGAATTTCTTGAGCATATATGGTGATTTTGGGTTGATTGGCATATCTAGATCTAGATCTCGGTCGAAATTTTTGTGCTTAAAATTCTTGCCTATTTGCCTCAAATTGGTGTTGTATATTAATGAATAATGATTCTCCATATTTTAGGATTGAATTAGTTTCAATTTATGAGCATGAATTTGCTTGTTCTTGAGTTTTCTAGATCTACACCATGTTTTGGCTACATTGGCATGCTTGGGACGAGTTTTTGGAATAAGTATGGGGTTATGATGCCTGGTTTCTCTTGATTGTTGTTGGAAACTTGCTAAACTGATGCAATTTTTGGATGTTTGATGGTTCAAAGTCGACAACCTTCGCCTCAGGCTGAACTCTAGGCTGTTGTTGGCTTGGTACCGACCCTTGTTCCTTACCTAGAAAAATCAAAGCACACAAGGCCCTCGTTAGCGACCCCTATGGGCTCGGTACCGACTTTGTAGAATACTTGATACTTGATTTTTGCTTGCCTTGGATTGTATTTTAAGATGAAACTTGGCTCATTTAGGCTTGATTGATTCATTTTTGATTGATTATGCATGATAGCTTTGCTCTTCTACTCATGTGGCATGCAAATATGAGGGTTTGAGTGATTTTGGCACTTGTTTTCGATTTAAGTATGGGGTCATTTGGTTATTTTGTTTTGTGTGGAGAATTATCTTGGGAATTTTTGAATGTGCATGACTAAATGGCAAGCTCAAGCAGGACCAACAAGAAATCAAGCAAGAGGGCTGATAGGCCCGCAAGTGCATGGTAATATCGAAGTAATATAAAAGATATCGAATCCAAGGGAGCACTCGTTGATCACCAATTTCACACAAACTAGTAATCTAGACCACAAAAAATTGATTGGGATTTGGAATTTTTATAACTAAGACAAACACAAAAAACAAGATCTAATACAAGGAAAGACTAGAAAAGGGTTTTGAGTTGTTTGAATAATGGGAGGCTAGGATTGGGTTCACTACAATGGAACTATGCAATGTCATGGAAAAATCTCTCTAAGGTTTGCAAGCAATGGTCTACCACGGTCAATTGTCCTAAAATATCTCCAATCCTCTTTCAAGGCAAAGGAAAACTACTCTGATCTAGCTTAATTCCTACTTTCGTGGTAATTAATCCTAGATTGAGTGCATTAAATACAAAGACAACTACAATTAACCACTAGGAATTTAGGCTTACTTTCGTGGTCCTAAAATCCCTAGCTCAATTCTTGAAGGTCCAATGTCAAATATCATCTTTCAATGCATACTCAACATCCAAAATATGAGAAAATACTAGCTAGGACTTTTAACAAACACTTGGTGTGCAAGAATTGAGTGGTAAACCAAAACTCATTCAACCAAAGAGAAATCTTCACCAATACATCACATAATCACCATTGGGCTAACCCCAATCCCAACACAAGCAACTACTCACTCATAATTGGCAAAAACATGGCATAAGAAATCAATCCAACAATCACACACATAGAAATAATGAAGGGAAAAACAAGAACTGAGATAAATGGATAAGAGACACTTATAATTCAAATCAAGTCTTGATTCTTCATTCATTCATGGGAAACAAGTTGGGGTTGAGTTCCTCTTCCAATTTCTCCAAGTATAAGAGAGCTCAAACAAACCCCCAAAATGGGCTTTTAAACTAGATCTACTACTAAACTAGCTAAAATCTAGAAAAAGAAAATGTAAATTTAAGAGAGATTAGTTGATGAAGATGAAAGCGACAAAGCCTTCTAAAACCCTAGAAAGATGAGATAAAATGAGGCATGAATCTCTCAAAAGTGTCTTGCTTTGGTATTTATATGTGCCTCCAAAAGGTAGGAGAAATAAAACCCTAGGTTAGGAGATGTGCTGAAACAGCATGCTCATGCTGTTTGGCACAGGTATGCCATGCCAAAAACTGCATGTAGAGATTGGGAATTTGCTCTTGGCATGGGCATGTCGAGTGGCACGAGCACCTCATGCAATATTCTGGGAAGACATCTTGACAACTTTTGATTGGATATGAGTGTTTCATTAGCTTGTATGGATTGTGTAACTCATTCTTCTCCATTAAATCTTCAAGTTGAATCCCTTGGGTTCTTCTTTGGTTGAATTGAAGTCCATTTGATCCTAAAAGAATCCAAATTCTTGCACCTACAAAACCAAAAGCAAATGAGAGCAAATATCTGAACAAACAACCATAATCATGTTAAAATGATCATGCAATTGTATGTTTTATGCACAAAAGTGGGGATTAATCCAAGTCAAAAGGTGTTATAAACACATGTTATCAAACTCCCCCAAGCTTATATCTTGCTTGTCCTCAAGCAAGGATAGTCATCAAAAGATTGATATTCCAAAGGAAATATTGAGGTTGTCTCCATGCAAAAGAAATACAAGCATGATTTTGTAATGTTAAATATGTGATCAATGAAATCATAGGAGATAGCAAGTGGTCATTCAAGAGATTAGGCTAGCATGAAAATTCATAGACCTTACGGATGGAAAAAAATTGTAATTCACTCACTCTCATGTGTTTAAGGGACGTGTTTCGCTCATTTTCAATCCAAAGAAAGTCATCTACCATAAGCTTGCATCAGTGTCTTAATTCTCCACCACTAAAAACCATGCACATTACACAAATCAAGAGGTCTTTTATTCGATTGTAATGGAGTCAAGGTAATGAGAAAGGGTAGGGATTATATTTGGCCTTGTGGTGCTAGTCCGATAAATATTGGAATAATTCTATCTTGACTAAACCGATCCTTGAAAATTTCATATCATTAACAACACACCAAATATATCACAACCTCTCTTCATTTCTTTCTTTCCTTTTTCTTTTCTTTTTTCTTCTTTTTTTTTCACACTTCACACCATTGTTTTATTAAGGTACAAACATTTTGATGCATGCCCTCAATTGTAAAATAATGTGAAAAGTGCTCTTTTTCTTTTTCTCTTTTTTTTTTTACCAAACACTTTACACTTCCATCATTTACATTGAATTCCTCCAAGCTTAGCTTCTAACCACACAAGCAAGTCAATATAGAATTTTCCTAATTCCTCGGAAGGACAAAGGAATAATAATTTAAGGCTCGGGTTGCTTTCGTGGTGCTAAAAAAAGAATAGGCTAATATAGGCTCAAAAGGGGGCTAAACAAAAGGGATTAAATGTAAGAGGTTGGTATGGGTAAAGTGGGTTATCAAAGAAAGTTGTCTCAATCATTTTTGTGCATGTACAATAGTATAAATGTGGTCTCGAAAAATAGCTATAAATGCAAGTTCTAGAGATGAACATTCAATGGAGAAATCACACATAAAAAGAGAGAGGACTCATGAAGTGCAAGTCCTAAGGCCTAAAGAGAAATTCACGGCTTTTGTCATGAATTTAAATTATCGCCAAATCCAAGAAATAACCACAAGCATCCCTAGTTTAATTAGTCATACATATTCAAGATTTTAAATTTTGCTTCATGATCTTTTGCAATTTTGACAACCAAAATAATTCAAATGAAATAATGCAAGTGATCCATCAAAAGGCCTAAACTAAATGCAAATGTCATGAACCTAAGCTAATGCAAAACTAATGAAATGCAAATGCAATGTCATGAATTTATGCAACTAACACTAGAGAGATAGAAAATATGCAATTCAAGGCAATTTTCACTCCCTCCCCCAAGCTTAAAAATATGCATTGTCCTCAATAAAAAACAAAAGTGAAGGGAGAGTGAAATTAACGAATCACTGCTTAGAGCTTGGGTTGCCTCCCAAGAAGCGCCATTTAAGGTCTAGCTAGACCTTCCTTCTTCATTCATGTCATCGGACCGAAAAGGGGGAAGGTGACTCCCTTGTCAATCGGATCTCCAACCATGTAGTGCTTGAGTCGAATCTTGTGCACTTGAAATTTTCTTGAGTTCTTGTGCCATAGCTCAATCATCCCACCATTGCAAACATGATACGCCATATATGGCCCGGACCACCTTGTATGCTTGCTACCCGGAAACATTTTTGAACGGTGATGGAAAAGCATTACTTGGTCTACTTTCTTGAATGTAAGGATGGTTTGATGTTTGGTGTCATCATTTCTTTTCTTCTTGGAACTTTGACCCTTCATTATATCTTTTAGAACGGAGGGAAGTTGTTTTATTTTCACCTTGGGTGCATCCTTCTCTTCAAGTATACATACTTTTGGTCCTTGCTCAAGCTTCTCAACTTTGGACAATTGAGGTGAAATCTTCAAGTTTTCCTCAATGTGTTGAGCACTTGAGGATACATTTAAACCTTTATGATTAAGTCCTTTGATTCCCACCAAGCATCTTTCAAGCGGATCTTGCAAGCAACACCTCATAAAATCCTTATTCACTTGGTTGTGAATAAGATCAAATCTACACAAAGATTGCTCAAAAGAAGGATGTTTAGTAGCATTTGGAAAATTAAACTCAACTTTTTCTTCCCCAAGATTCAAGAAAAGCTTTCCATTTTTCACATCAATAACGGCGCCCGCCGTAGCAAGGAAAGGCCTTCCAAGAATGATGGGGAATTTGGTATCTTCATCCATCTCAAGAATAACAAAATCAACCGGGATAAAGAAATTGCCCACCTTGATGGGAACATCCTCTAGGATGCCCCTCGAATGCCGAATGGATTGATCCGCTAAAACTAAAGATATGTTGTTGGGTTTTAATTCACCAATGTCTAGCTTATCACAAATAGACCAAGGCATCACACTCACACTAGCACCAAGATCACATAAAGCATTTTCACAACTAGCACTACCAATCAAACATGGTATGGAGAAATGACCGGGGTCCCTAAGCTTAGGAGGTAACTTGTTTTGAAGAATAGCACTACACTCCTCATTTAAGGCCACGGTTTCAAATTCATCTAGCCTTCTTTTTTTAGATAAGATATCTTTCAAGAATTTAGCATATGAAGGCATTTGAGAAAGGGCATCGGTGAAGGGAATATTGATGTATAACTTTTTCAACACTTCAAGAAACTTCCCAAATTGTTTATCTAGCTTGGACTTTTGAAGTCTTTGAGGAAAGGGGATAGGTGGTTTGTAGGGTGGTGGTGCCACATACTTAGGTTCTATCTCACCTTCCTCCTCTTTATTACTTTTTGATTCTTTTCTCTTCTCTTGTCCTTCACTTTCTTCTTCCAATGAAACTTCCATTTCAAGATTTTCAATATTTACTACATTTTTCCTCTTAGGCTCCTCCAAATTCTTTCCACTCCTAAGGTTAATTGCCTTAAAATCTCTTGGGTTAGGCTCGGGTTGACCGGGAAGTCGACCTTGAGGCCAAGAAGAAGAACTTGCAACTTGTTGAGCAATTTGAGAGATTCGAGTTTCTAACATCTTATTATGAGTTGTTAAAGCTTCAAACTTGGATGATAGTTGCTCGATTTGGTTCCTAAACTCATCATTTTGTTTTGCTTGAAATGTTATGAAATTTTCTATCAAGAGTTCAAGATTGGATTTTTGGGGAGGTAGAGTTTGATAAGGAACTTGGTTAAAACCGGGAGGTTGCCTTGGAGGGGGTTGAGGAATGGCATTTTGGTTGTTTTGGTATGGGAAATTTGGATGGTTTCTCCAACCGGGATTGTAGGTATTGGAATATGGGTCATTTTCAGGTCTTGATCTCGGTTGGTTGAGGTAGTCAACATGCTCAATGGATGGTTCTTGTGAGGAAGAGGATGGACTCACATATTGACAATTCAAAGCAAGGCGACCAACCATACCACAAATTTCACAAGGATTATTGAGACCAACATTATTCACATTAGCATGCACATTCATAGCATCAAATTTCTTATTAAGTGCATCTAACTTAGCCGACAATGCATCATTTTTAGCTGCTAAAAGATCAAAGGTGTCGACATCATACCTTCCGGGATATTTCTTGGGCTCAAATCTTAGATTGGACCATTTTTGGTGGTTCATGGCCATTTCTTCAATCAAAGCCCAAGCTTCGGGGATCCTTTTTCTCATGAGGGCTCCTCGCGCTACACTATCAATGCCCGTCTTTGAGGAATGGGTTAGTCCATTGTAGAATCCTTTAACTAGAAACCACTTCTCAAAGCCATGGTGTGGGCACTTTCTCAAGAGCTCCTTGAATCTTTTCCAAGCTTCATAGAAAGATTCCTCTTCCTTTTGGCGAAAAGAGGTAATCTCATTCCTGAGAGTGGTGGTCTTGCTTGGTGGGAAGTACTTGGCCATGAAAGCCATGGAGAGTTGCTCCCAATTTGTGATTGAATTCTCCGGGATAGTGTAGAGCCAAGCCCTTGCTTGATCTCTTAGAGAGAATGGGAAAAGCCTTATTCGGATGGCATCTTGGGCAACTCCATTGTATTTCACCGTGTCACAAATCTCCAAGAATACCGAGAGGTGAAGATTTGGATCTTCGGACGGCAATCCCGAGAATTGATGTTGTTGCACCATGGTGAGAAGAGCCGTTTTCAATTCAAAGTTGTTTGCATCCACATTTGGCCTTGAAATTCCCAAATGAATACCATAGTTGTTTGGTGCAAGGTAGTCCTCACGGTTCTTTGATCATCATCCATTGTTGAAGAAGAGTGAGAATTCTTTTGGGTTCTTTTCTTCTTTTGTAGCTTCCTCCTTGCACAAAAAGTGTTCTCAATCTCGGGGATCCCTTCTTGAAGATGTTCCCTAAGACTTCAAGTAACGGGCATGCAAAGAGGAAAACACCACAAGAAAAACAAGAACAAGAGAGTGATTAGAGTTTTTTTAAAGCAAATAAAAGATCTAGTCTCTCTAATTAATGCTAAATCAATGTCAACTGTGCTCCCCGGCAACGGCGCCAAAAACTTGATAGGCTCGCAAGTGCACGGTACTATCGAAGTAATATAAAAGATATCGAATCTAAGGGAGCACTCATTGATCACCAATTTCACACAAACTAGTAATCTAGACCACAAACAATTGATTGGGATCTAATACTAGGAAAGACTAGAAAAGGGTTTTGAGTTGTTTGAATGATGGGAGGCTAGGATTGGGTTCACCACAATGGAACTATGCAATGTCATGGAAAAATCTCTCTAAGGTTTGCAAGCAATGGTCTACCACGGTCAATTGTCCTAAAATATTTCCAATCCTCTTTCAAGGCAAAGGAAAACTACTCTGATCTAGCTTAATTCCTACCTTTGTGGCAATTAATCCTAGATTAAGTGCATTAAACACAAAGACAATTATAATTAACCACTAGGAATTTAGGCCTACTTTCGTGGTCCTAAAATCCCTAGCTCAATTCTTGAAGGTCCAATGTCAAATATCATCTTTCAATGCATACTCAACATCCAAAATATGAGAAAATATTAGCTAGGCATTTTCACAAACACTTGGTGTGCAAGAATTGAGTGGTAAACCAAAACTCATTCAACCAAAGAGAAATCTTCACCAATACATCACATAATCACCATTGGGCTATCCCCAATCCATACACAAGCAACTACTCACTCATAATTGGCAAAAACATGGCATAATAAATCAATCCAACAATCAGACATATGGAAATAATGAAGGGAAAAACAAGAAATAAGATAAATGGATAAGAGACACTTATCATTCAAATCAAGTCTTGATTCTTCATTCATCCATGGGAAACAATTTGGGGTTGAGTTCCTCTTCCAATTTCTCCAAGTACAAGAGAGCTCAAACAAACCCCCAAAATGGGATTTTAAACTAGATCTACTACTAAACTAGCTAAAATCTAAAAAAAGAAAATGTAAATCTAAGAGAGATTATAGGATGAAGATGAAAGAGATAAAGCCTTCTAAAACCCTAGAAAGATGAGATAAATGAAGCATGAATCTCTCAAAAGTGCCTTGCTTTGGTATTTATATGTGCCTCCAAAAGGTGGGAGAAATACAACCCTAGAGTAGGAGATGTGCTGAAACAGCATGCCCATGCTGTTTGGCATGGGTATTCCATGCCAAAAACTGCATGTAGAGATTGGGCATTTGCTCTTGGCATGGGCATGCCGATTGGCACGAGCACCTCATGCAATATCCTGGGAAGACATCTTGACAACTTTTGATTGGATATGAGTGTTTCCTTAGATTTTATGGCTTGTGTAACTCATTCTTCTCCATTAAATCTTCAAGTTGAATCCCTTGGGTTCTTCTTTGCTTGAATTGAAGTCCATTTGATCCTAGAAGAATCCAAATTCTTGCACTTACAAAACCAAAAGCAAACGAGAGCAAATATCCGAACAAACAACCATAATCATGTTAAAATGATCATGCAATTGTATGTATTATGCACAAAAGTGGGGATTAATCAAGTCAAAAGGTGTTATAAACACATGTTATCAAGGGCTAGGAAGCCTAGTCCCCCACCAATGAATGAGGCTGTGCTAATGGATGAGAGGGAGGAGAACTTGTTCAGCACATTGTGATTGGCAAACCTCACAAGACGAGATGGTTTTCCAAGCCTCATGCTCAGCAACTTGGCATCTATCGGGATGACAATCAAGCATTTTCCCATATCGGCGCCTCTCACCTTCTTAGTTCCAACGACCCGCATTATCCCGCCCTCATTGTCGAGTTCATAGTCACTCTCAAGCTAAGGTAGTTTGACAACCCAGATGCACCGGGAAGAGTCACATTCCGGCTTGGGAACGAGTCCTACAATCTCACCTTGGAGGAGTTCAACACCCTCCTTGGCTTCCCCAGCCCTTATCATGGTTACAAAGTGCCTGATGACTTCAAGGTGGTCGAGACTTGGGGGTATATCATGGGTCAAGCCTATTGCCCTATCCGCGCTCTTCCAGTCAAGGATGTCGTTAACTATATCTTCCTTATCATCTTGCGGATTTTAGGGTGTACAATCTAGGCCTTAAGGGAGCTTTCAAGGCTTACAAGAAGGGAGGTGGGGTGTCTCCGCACCATGTTGTTCAAGGATCCCCGCTCTATGAATTTGGGGTATGAATGGCTCAAACATGTGTTGACTGTTGGGGCGAAGTCAGAAGAGTTCTTCATCGGTGGCATGGTTACCCTTCTTGCTCGGGCTTGTGAGGTTGATCTCTCTCGTTATACCACATGGACTCCACCTTAGATGTTGGACACCGCTTATTGGGCATCATCGGGGATTCACAAGAAAAATGGTGGAGTGCTTGAGACGACGGTCGACGAGCAACAAGTGGAAGTGACCGCCGAAAAGCTAGAGCTCTTAGACCTTCCCAACTGGTACACGACGTGGACTTCTAGGCCCTTTCCTCTCACACCAGGTCCCGAGACTGATATATCATTAAGGAAGAAGGCGATACGGTTTCAAAGGGACGAGGAGCTCCATGATCAAGCTGCATAGGAGCTCGGTAAAGAACGATATCGGTTTGGTACCGAGGGGGTTGCACAAGCTGGATGCCACGTTAACGAGCCACAAGAGCTCGGTATTATGTTGTACGATCCCGTTACTGACCCCTATAGGGTTGGTACCGACCCCCAGTTTCATCACACGCAGCACGATACCGAGGGCTACGGGTTCGGTTACGGGGAGTCTTCTAAGCAATACCCAGGATACCGAGTCCACCACCCCAGCGACGGCTCAAGCTCTAGCTCCGCACCTCCCCCTTAGGTTAATGACATGGTCCAGAGGATGGACAGGTTGCACATGGGCCAATACCAAATGTATGAGAGGATGACCCAGTTTCAAGAATCTTATGAGGCTTAGTGGCAGATGATGAGCAGCGGCATAGGACGGCCGAGTCTCATTGGAGGACGTCCGAGGATCGTTGGGAAACAAGTAATGAGCACTGGCAAACTACCGCTGAGTTCATGCATAACATGGAGCACCACTTTCCTCCGCCCGAGTATCATTGATCCGCTCTCTCTTCAAGGTTGCTCAAGGATGTTTTCAAGCCGCTTCAAAGATTACTTTGTGAGTTCGTTTTCTTTTCCTTATTCTTTCATTACCTTTCTTTGTTCTTATAGTGAGGACACTGTTAGGTTTAAGTATGGGGTAGGGAGGGAAAGAAAACTCTTGTTTTGTGTGCGTGTTCTTCATGTCTTGCTTTGATGTTTTCTTGTTGGTTTAAGATGTTTTAGTTGCTTTCTTGCTTTCTATAAAAAAATGAAAAAAAATTGAAAATTTTAAAAATCACAAAAAGATTTGTAGGACGAATGATAACCTTGTCTTAGAGTTCTATGATAGTGCTTACTTGCATGATCACGTAAATCCTTTAGCATGTTTTGATAAGTTTAGCCCGAGTCTACCATGAAAATTGTTTTTGTTTGAATTTTTAGAATGTGGCATAATTGAGCACATATGACTTCTAGGTATGAGTTACTTGCAATCCAACAAAAATTTCTACCTTGTGAGTTGCTTTTGGCCTTATAGGGAGAACATCAAGAATCCCTCTTCTCTTTCTTGTGTGATTTTACTCTCCTATTTGCATATTATCTCTTGATATTGATATGGTTATTTATTTCTTGAAGCCTATATGAGATATTAGTTCAATACTTGTGGAATTAGATGATATGGTTATTTTTGATTAGCCTTATTATTCCCTATCCACCTTTGCATTATCCTTTCTTTTTGTAGCCAATGTTTTGACCCTTTAAGCCTATTTTTGAAGCTTCACAAAATTGTTTCTTAGCCAATGAAAGCTTGACCCTATCCGGGGATTAGGACTTAGTTGGGTTGGGATTTGTTTTGTTGAGTGTGATGAGTATTGGTTCAAAAAGAAGGTTGGGTGTTATAGGAGTCTCATTGTTGATCAAAAGTTGTAAAAAAGGATTTTTGGCTTGCAAAAAGAATGCACAAGTTAGTAGAAAGAAAGGAGGAACAAGAGGAAGAATATGCAGAACTCGTTACCGACCCTAGTAAGGTCGGTACCGAGCCTCCTCCCAGATTAAAAAATCATGAAAATTCAGAAAAAAAGGAAGATGAAAAAGTGCAAGAAAAGTAATGAAATTAAAGCCAAGAATTCCTTTATATATGTCATGAGACTTAGTTAGGAGATTTTGGATTGATGAAAAAGTAGTTAAAGTGTGCATAAGATTGAGAGTTTTGGTGAAGTTGTGTTGTAAGTTTAGGAGTCTTGATTCCCGGATTTTTAGCACCACATAACCAAAATATTTCCATGCCTTATTGGTATTACCAAGACCCATTACAACCCGGCCGAATGGAAGCTTCTATGAAGTTTTTCATTGAGCCTAAGCTCTCTTGATAATTCCGCTAGTTTTGACATCTTTGGTAGAGAGATTGGTAATATAAGTAACAATATCTATGAGTTTTTGCATTTAGGATTGAGTTGAGAGTTGTTACTAAAAGCCTAAAAACATGAGAGTTGAGTGAAACACATGATTCCTTGTGAGGTTGGATTGTGATTGCTTGTGCTTATTAGTTGCTTATATATGTGTGATGACATTTAAGTCACTTGTCTAATTTTCACGTGTGCTGAATTTGGTTTTTGATAAGGGCTATTACTTGATGGATGTGTTGATGATTTTGATTT
Organism: Fallopia convolvulus; assembly: GCA_964016875.1. Lineage (NCBI taxonomy): Eukaryota > Viridiplantae > Streptophyta > Magnoliopsida > Caryophyllales > Polygonaceae > Fallopia > Fallopia convolvulus. The sequence continues at coordinate 39,723,559 of OZ024727.1, forward strand.
ATGTTTAGTGATTGTTTGAGGACAAGCAAGCTTAAGTATGGGGTATTTTGATGTCCGTCTTTTTAGCTTTGTTTTAGTGTGTCTTTCTAGGTTTTTAGATCTTGTTTAGTTGTGTTTTTGTGTGTGTTGTGTGTCTTTTTGGTTTAGTTTGCATATTTTGTGTAAAGTATGGAAACTACGCTAGTCTTGTGTTTTTGCGTAGGTTTTGAAGCGGATTGGAGGCATTAGTGGGCATTGAAGAAGAGGAGCATGCTAAGGGAGAAGAGGAGAAGACATTAGAAGAAATCCCCAAGAAGTCCAAGGAAGAAGTGAAGAATAAAGCAAAAGAACAAAGTCAAGCCAAGCTCGTTACCGACCTTCCATGGGAGAAAATCCCAGAGTCCTAACGACCCTGACGGGGTCGGTACAGAGGTCCCCGTGTCGGTAGGCGTTACTAACTTTGTGCATTTAATGAAGATATTCCGAGATCTTTTTAAGTTTGGTAGATTTTATCTTTAAGGAAACTTTTTAGATAGATCCTTTAGTATAAATAACATTGTTTATACAAGTTTGGAGGCTCTCTCTCTCTCTCTCTCTAGTTTTTATTATTCACGCAAGTTTAAGATTTGGGGAGACAAGTTGTTGCTTGGAGCACAAGGAAGAGAATTGTCTAGGGTTTCTTGTGTTCTAAGTTGGTTTTGAAGACAAGTTTGTGTTTTGAATTCAAGTAAGCTTTTAGTTTAATTCAAGCCATGTTTTCTTTTAATCTCGTTGTTTGTTTTCTCTCAACCATGAGTGAGTAGTTCTCTTGTTCTAGGGTTGGGGTTAAAACTCAACATAGTTGTGCATGAATGATGATATGATTGAATGATTTGATTACCTTTTATCTATTCTTCTACTTGTTTGTGCTTATGCTTTGATGAAAGAAAATCTTTATTAATTTTAAACATTATAAATATTTATCATTAATCTTTATTATAAAAGAAAATCAATATATAATATCTATAAATAAATTCGTCAAAAGATATATGCTAAAAGATTTATATTTATTTTAAAATATTTTAAAATATTTTATCTTTAATTTTAAATACTTATATAAGGAAGCTTTTAAAAGATATGTTGTACTAAATAGATATTTGTTTGATGTTAGAGATAAATTTAAATGTTTAAAAAAGATTTAGTAGAAAGAAGTTATAATGATAGAAATTGATATTATTTTTTGGGAAATTCCGTCTCGTACCCCCGAACTTATGGCTTTTTCGTCTGGTGCCCAAAAAAAAACTTAATCCGTAAAATTCCCCCGAGTTTTTGGACAATTCCGTCTTGTTCCCTTTCTTGATTTTTCCTTCCATTAGTAAATATATCCGTTAGAGATATTATATAAAAAGAAAAAAGAAAAAAAGAAAAAGAAAAATAGTGCCAAAATAAAGGGTTTTGTAGTCTTTCGTCAGGCAGGGTAGTAGCATTTCGCGGCTTCCGGCATCCGTAACTTGAGCAGGGCGGCGGTTGCGCCGAGCGTCCGCAACGCGTAGGAGGCGGCGGCACGGCCTTGTCTCCGGCGGTGGTGATTCGCACAGTGGAGACGACGTGGTAGGCGATTCCGACGAGGGTTGAGGAGGATCGAAAAGAAAATAGGAGGACTTGGAGAGAAAAACAAGTTTAATTTGGGGGAATTGAAAACTAAAATTTTCATATTAATGGGGTTTTTGGTTGAAATTTAGAACTAGAATGAGTTTACAAAAGGGAAGAGAAATTAGTGACTGATGATATCCGTTTTTAGGTAGGTTTGTAGTGTCAAGATAGATTAGATTTAGTTAGTTTTTGTGCTAGAGTTTTATGTTTTTGAGTCTTTTTGCTTTAGTTTTCGTATTTCCTTGAGATTCGGAAACTACGCATCTTTTGTGACTTTTTGTAGGCATTTTGGAGCTTAAACAAAGAATTTACAGCTTTGCAAGAGAAGGTGGATGAGCTATGGACAAGCTATGAGGTGATAAGCTAAGGAGAAGGCCGAAGAGGAGTGGGAACATGAAGAAAGGAGGTCATGCACGAGCCAAAACGAGCAAAAACGACCTAAGATCGAGCCACTATAGGTTGTGCACGAGCCAAGTCAAGTCTTGCTCGACCCAGCTATGAATCATGCCCTCAGGACCAACCCTATGAGGGTCGTGCACGGCCCATTTGGGTCGACCATGGCGCCGACTTTGCTTTATTCCGTGATCTTGTGATATATTCTATCTTTGTATTTTAGGAAGGTTGTTTTATCTTATTTCCTAGTTTAATTAGGGCTCCTTTTTCTCTATAAAAGGAGGAAAAACCCTTTAGTTTGGGGTTCCGGTTTTTAGTTTGATTTTTATTCCTCTTTTTGGCATTGGGAGAAGACTTTGGAGAACAAGTTGGAGAAATTTGTAAGACTTCTTATTTTAATTAGAATTTCGGTTTGTCTATTTGATCATGTCTTCGTTTTTCTTTGCTATGAGTGAGTAGTTCTCTTTAATTCTAGGGTTGGGTGAAAACCCAACACAATCATGCATGTCTAAAACGTGAATTTATGATTTGAATGCTTGAAGATCATATCTATCTACCTTGTGCTTAATACCTTTGCGACAGTTGAGGCATATCTTGCGATTAACCTAAAAGCGAAAGTGTAAAGTTGATTGCTTGATTAGTTCTAATAGGATTATTTGCGAAAGTTGATATTCCTAGGTTGAAGGATAGATAGAAAGTTGTTTAATTTGCGAAAGTCGATTGAATAACTTGAATTGTTTGCGAAAGTTGACTCTTCTATGATCTAAATTGCATGATAATTGTGAGTTCTTGTTCGAAGCATGTATGATTGTTGTTGTGGTAGCCCTAGCCCTAGGATTCGTCTTTTATATTGATTTAAAACTCATGTCTTTACTTCGATCTCGACCCACAAAGTTGTGCTTGATCCTTTGCTTTTGTGTGCTCGTTCGTGTGTGTTTTGTGCTCAGGACCGACCCTCATAGGGTCATGCACGACCCAAATCGGTTCGGTCCTGGCCTTGTTTTGCTCATGTTTGTTTTGATTTTCGTAGTTTATCAACTAATCTCTCAGCACTATTCTCATTCCCGTGGACGAACCTGACTCCTCTATACTCAACGGGGTCTTGAATATAAATTTATTTGTTCAAGAAACCCTTCAGCAACTGACCTTCACTTCCCAAGTGAATACCTCTATATATATATATATATATCAAAGTATTTCCACCATGGTTAACCAACCTAGTGATGTGATTCCATCGATGTCCGAGCCAACTATGGAGCACACTTCGGAACACTTGGAGGAGCAACACTTGGAGGAGCACACGTCGGAACACTTGGAGGAGCCTCGGCATACCCTAGACGCGCCAACAAGCTTGGATGGTGGCGCGCCCTTGCCTTCCGGTTTTGATGGTGCCAAAGCTCAAGGAACTACACCACCTTATCTAGGTCGTATTACGCGATCCTGAGCTAAGGCCATTCTATGTCAAGTGCAAGAAGAGCTCATGGGGTGTAGCTTTCCGAAAGAGTGCAATGAAGATGGTTGGAGTTTTATTCTACTTCATGGTTCTAAGTGACAATTCGACGGAAAGGACAATTATTAAGTTTTCGGGTTTTTGGGTTAATTTTTGTAATTTCCTTAAGTGAAGGGGCTAACTTTGTGAGGTTGCTTTCTAGGTTATATGGTCGTCCCCCCTCACCCTTTGTTGCTAGATTGGACGAAAAACCTTGTTGCTTACTTTCCTTGCATCTTTCAATTCAAGTACTTGTTCTTTTTTTTTCGTTCGTTCAATTCTCGTTGTTCAAGTTGTTGGTGAGTAATATCCGACAATCTCGGGCATCCTAGTTTGTTTGAGAGCTTGGTGAGTCATATCCAAGTTGTCAAGCATCCATATCCCCTTGTTCTTCCCATTTCGATCCATCATCCATCTCGGTGGTTTCTGCACCCCCTCAGTAAAATAGACATATCTTTCAATCCACTCATCATCTAGGTCTGAAATTTTGAGAGATTAAACTAGACTCAGAGATCTAACTTCTCGATTTGGAATCACTCAATTCCGAGTTCGGACGAGGAAGATCCATCTAGTTGAAGACGGGTCAGTTGCGTGGTGTTTGTTGTCGGAATTCCTTGGATTCTCGTGGCGATCTCTTTGCACCATCATCCCTTCCATCGATCCGGCCATCAAATGGTATCAGATCCACGCGAAGGTATCGCCATCTAAACCTTGTTCCGACCTTGAATTTCCACTTGTTGCAAGGTTTTAGGTTCGAACTCTTTATTGGCTGCGTTGTGTTGTTGTGTGCGACCATAGTGTCCTTGTTGTGTGTTGTTGTGGTCGTTGCTTTGTCTTGATCTTGTGGTTGTCTTGGCCGAGTGTGTGTTCAGCCATGGCTGCAAACCATGCTCAAAAAACGTTCCAATAGAACACCCAAAAGAGTTATCAAAAGTTGGTAGTTGAAAGGGTGCATTTGTTGCTTGAATTTAAGCCTTTCTTTAGTGTTGGTTTTAAGTGTGTCTTGCTGATTTTGCTGAGTTAAAAAACATGGGATTGAGGTCCAAACCAGCCTTGTTTGTTGTCATTACATGCTTGTTGTTGGCTACGGTGCTAGGATACGGGAACGACACCAAGACGAGACATCTTGTGTTGTTGTTTAAGTGTCTTGAAATTTTTTGTTGAATAATCAGAAAAACCTTGCCGGCGGCGAAAGCTAATAAGGGGCCAGGCATAGAAAGAAAGATTAAAGACTAGAAAAACCTTGCCCGGCGGCGTAAAGCTAATAAGGGGCTGGGCACGGAAAGAGTAGTCATCTTGTAGTGCCTAGCAAAGGCCTACAAAGAGTAGTTGTCTAGTAGTGCCTAGCAAAGGCATGCTCGAAACAAAAAAAAAAATTAATTAATTTGTAATACTTGGTGTTGAGTCTTGGTGGTTTAGTAGCTTCCTAGCATTGTTTTCCTAAGCAAGTGTGTGGTGAATTCTCTCTTTGTTGCCTTTGTTGTTTTTGCCTACTTGCAACTTGTCGGATTTTCATCTCGGGCAAGTCTTGGTGATTAATTCGTGTGACCTCTATACCTTGATCTTTGCCTTGTTTTTACAATGACAAGTGTAGGTGATGACAAGAATAAGGAACACGTTGAGGAGACGTCCACTAGTTCGGTGGCTGCCATGTTGCAAAACATGCAACAATCCTTGCAACAATCCATTGAGGCTTTGGGAACTAGGTTGACTGATTTGGAGAGCCAAGTGCGAGGCCAAGATGATAGAGCACGGGTGTCTCAAACGGGGGCTCTACCAAGTGTGCTACAAAGCGCTAACCAAGTGGAGTCGTTACAAGAGGAGGCCTCTACTTCTTACTTGCCAAACTCGGAGGCGCAAGCATCCATCGGTGTGAGCACCTCCATGGGGATTATGCCTCCTTACATTCCTCCGACGAGCTTCCACAATCCACACTTTGTGGCCAATTCCGGGGTAAGACCTTCATTTGCTACATTTCCTAATAATATTCCTATTAGTGCTACTAACTTGTCAGGTTATGGAGCGCCGAGCTATCAAGAGGTCAATCCTGCAACGGCTACTCAACCCCCACCTCTCTTGCATCTCCCAAGGCGCGACCAACCTCCTAGAGGGCCGGCCAATGGTGGTGTCGGGCAGCCTTGGCATGGCGCGCCGGTGCAACAAGAAGAGCGGCCCCGGGATCCCCATTACGGCATCAAGCTGAACGTGCCGACATTTTCGGGAACTTCCGACGCCGATGCCTGTCTTGATTGGCTTGCCAAGGTGGAGTCAATCTTTGACTTCTATGGCTATGATGATGCGAGGCGGGTGGCCATGGCGGCCATACACTTCACCGACTTTGCTTACCAATGGTGGCTCGAGGACAAGGCTTTGAGGAGAGCACGTCGGATGCCTCAACTTAACACATGGCAAGATCTAAGAGAGGCCTTAGAAGAGAGGTTCGTGCCTCAAGATTACACGGAGCGCATCCATGCCAAGTTGGAGCAAGTGCGTCAAGGAAACCGGACTCCCGATGAGTTCTACCACGAGCTGCGTATGCTCATCTTCCGTTCCCGAGTACAATTTGTCAATGGGTTAAATTTGGAACTAAAAAATGTGGTGAGTATGCAGCATTTTAGTAGGGGTACCGATATTGAGCAAGTGCTTCATTATACCAACCATATCTACAAGCAACTTGCTCAACGGCGTTCGAGTTCAACCACTTCTCGAACGTGGCAGCCTTCATCCACGGCTCCTAAGGCACCACCAACTCAGTTTAGGAAGCCGGAAATAAGGAAGGACTCGACTCCTCAACCGAGGAAAGAGTTTTCCCCACGTCCTCGGCAAGAAGGCGGTGTGAAGGCGAGCGACGTGAAGTGTTTCAAGTGCCTTGGACATGGGCATTATGCTCGGGATTGTCCCAACGAACGAAAGGTTCTTCTTAACTCCCAAGGGGAGTACGAGTATGAGGAAGAAGGGGCTGCGGAAGAGGAAGAAGAGAGCCCCGAGGTTGAGGAAGACGGCCTCCATGTCACCGCCGAGGAGGGTGAGTGCTTCGTGGTACAACGGATGCTTTTCATGACGGAGAACACCACCACACCTAGCCAACGAGAGGTTATCTTTCACACTCGATGCAAAATTATGGATAAGGTATGTAGTGTGATTATCGATAGCGGGTCTTGTTGTAATATTATTAGTCAAGAGGTGGTGGATCGCTTTTCCTTGAAAACTACTTGCCATCCTTTAATTTATCCTCTATGTTGGTTGAATTCTAATGCCCCGATCCAAGTCAAGGAAAGGGCTCGTATTTGCTTTTCTATAGGGCCTTACAAGGATGAGGTGGAGTGTGATGTGGTGCCGATGACCGCTTGTCATCTTCTTTTGGGGCGCCCTTGGCAATATGATAAGGGAGCTATTCATGATGGAGTCTCCAACGAGTATCACTTTCAAATGGAGGGAAAGAAGGTGACGTTGCACCCGATGACCCCCCATGAAATCATGTTGGACCACGCAGCGAAGGAGCAAAGGAAGAAGCATGCGCTTCGAGAGGGAAATAAGGACAAGAAGCTAGCTCTAGGCGGCCCTTCTACGCCCTTGCTTTTGGCCAAACCGAAGGAGATTCTTCATACTTTCAAGGGAAGTGGCGTTTGCGTTTTACTTGTTTTTCAAGAATCTTATTTATCTTCCCAAGAATTAGTTGATCTTCCTCCTTCCATATCTACTCTTTTGCAGGACTTTGAGGAGCTTTTCCAAGAAGAGGTGCCACCGGGACTACCACCGCTTAGGGGAATCGAGCATCAAATCGACTTTGTCCCCGGTGCCACTCTACCGAACCGTCCAGCCTATCGAGCCAATCCGGAGGAAACTAAGGAGCTTCAACGGCAAGTCCAAGAGCTCCTTGATAAGGGATATGTGCGTGAGAGCCTCAGCCCGTGTGCCGTGCCCGTCATTCTTGTGCCTAAGAAGGACGACACATGGAGGATGTGCGTTGATTGTCGAGCGATCAACAATATTACTATCAAGTATCGTCACCCGATTCCGAGACTTGAGGATATGCTTGACAAGCTGCATGGGGCGAGTCTCTTCTCCAAAATTGATCTCAAGAGTGGATATCATCAAATAAGGATGAAGGAGGGAGATGAATGGAAGACGGCGTTCAAAACCAAGCAAGGCCTATACGAGTGGTTGGTTATGCCCTTCGGATTAACCAACGCTCCGAGCACTTTCATGCGCTTGATGAACCACGTCCTCCGCCCTTTTATTGGTAAGTTTGTGGTTGTATACTTTGATGATATTTTGATTTATAGCCACGATTTATCATCCCATGTCGAGCACCTTAGGCAAGTGCTTGAAGCTTTGAAACGGGAACGCCTATTTGCTAACTTCAAGAAGTGCCACTTTTGTTCGGATCACGTGGTATTTCTTGGTTTTGTTGTGAGTAGGAATGGACTTCAAGTAGATGAAGAGAAGGTGAAGGCGATTCAAGAATGGCCAACACCGACAACTATGACACAAGTCCGGAGTTTCCTTGGCCTAACCGGTTTCTACCGCCGGTTTGTTCGTGATTTTAGTACCTTGGCTGCGCCTTTGACCTTCCTCACCAAGAAGAATGTTCCATTTATGTGGGGAGAGGCGCAAGAAGAGGCCTTTGCAGCCCTTAAGGCTAAGTTGACACAAGCGCCGTTGTTAGCTCTTCCCGACTTTGGCAAGATGTTCGAGATTGAGTGTGATGCGTCGGGAATCGGGCTCGGTGGTGTGCTTATGCAAGAGGGACGTCCCATAGCCTATTATAGTGAGAAGCTTGGAGGTGCCGAGCTCAAGTACCCCACGTACGACAAAGAGCTACTTGCTCTTGTTCGAGTGCTAAGGGTGTGGGAGCACTATCTCTTGCCTCGGGAGTTTGTTATCCATTCCGATCATGAGGCGTTGAAGTACTTGAGAGGGCAAGCAAAACTGAATCGGAGGCATGCCAAATGGGTTGAGTTCATTGAATCCTTTCCCTATGTCATCAAGCATAAGAAAGGCAAGGACAACGTCGTCGCCGACGCGTTGTCCCGGAGGTACGCTCTTTTATCCTTACTAGATGCACGATTGCTTGGATTTTCTTTCATGAAGGAGTTGTATGCTCATGATGCTGAGTTTAGTGATATTTTTAATGCTTGTTTGAAGGGGGGAAGTCGGGATCAATTTTATTTGCATGATGGGTTTCTTTTTACGGGAACTCGCTTGTGTGTGCCTAGTGGTTCAGTTAGGCGTTTGCTTGTCCAAGAGGCCCATGGTGGCGGCCTCATGGGACATTTTGGTGTCATGAAAACTTTGCATATGCTTAGGGAACATTTCTATTGGCCTCACATTCTTAGGTCGGTAGAGAACTTTTGTGCTTCATGTGCTACATGTGTGCGTGCAAAGTCTAAAGTGCACCCTCACGGTTTGTATACCCCTTTACCTATTCCTAGTGCCCCATGGGAGGATATTTCTATGGACTTTGTTTTGGGGTTGCCTAGGACAAAAAGGGGTAGGGACTCTATTTTTGTGGTGGTAGATAGATTTTCTAAGATGGCACATTTTATTGCTTGCCACAAAACCGATGATGATGTTAATGTTGCCACTTTGTTCTTTGATAATGTGGTTCGGTTGCATGGGGTCCCTAAATCTATTGTTTCTGACCGTGATGTTAAATTTCTAAGTTTCTTTTGGAAGACTCTTTGGTCTAAGCTTGGAACCAAGCTCTTATTCTCTACTACTTGCCACCCGCAAACGGATGGGCAAACCGAGGTCGTTAATCGTACCCTTGGTGCCTTGTTGCGTTCTATTTTGAAAACTAATTTGCGCAGGTGGGAAGAGTGTCTTCCTTTCATTGAGTTTGCTTACAATAGGTCCATTCATTCCGCTACAAAGAAGACGCCTTTTGAGGTGGTGTATGGGCGCAATCCCGTTACACCACTTGATTTAGCGCCTTATGCTATGTCCGATCGAGAGAGTCGTGAAGGACGGGACCGGGCTGAGTATATTAAGCAGATTCATGAGGATACTCGTCTTCAATTGGAGAGGCGAACATTGCAATACAAGCGCCAAGCTGATAAAGGGCGCAAGGAGCTGATTTTTGAACCCGGCGAACTTGTTTGGGTTCATTTGAGGAAGGAGAGGTTTCCTACTCTTCGAAATTCTAAGCTTAAGCCACGCGGAGATGGACCATTCCAAGTGTTAGAGCGCATCAACGACAATGCTTACAAGCTTGATCTTCCTCCGAATTATGGCGTCCATGAGGTATTCAACGTATCCGATCTTGTTCCTTATTTTTCTAACAATGATGTTGAGTTTGAGCAGGATCTAGGTTCGAGGACGAACCCTTTTCAAGGGGAGGAGGATGATGTGATTCCATCGATGTCCGAGCCAACTATGGAGCACACTTCGGAACACTTGGAGGAGCAACACTTGGAGGAGCCAAAGCTCAAGGAACTACACCACCTTATCTAGGTCGTATTACGCGATCCCGAGCTAAGGCCATTCTATGTCAAGTGCAAGAAGAGCTCATGGGGTGTAGCTTTCCGAAAGAGTGCAATGAAGATGGTTGGAGTTTTATTCTACTTCATGGTTCTAAGTGACAATTCGACGGAAAGGACAATTATTAAGTTTTCGGGTTTTTGGGTTAATTTTTGTAATTTCCTTAAGTGAAGGGGCTAACTTTGTGAGGTTGCTTTCTAGGTTATATGGTCGTCCCCCCTCACCCTTTGTTGCTAGATTGGACGAAAAACCTTGTTGCTTACTTTCCTTGCATCTTTCAATTCAAGTACTTGTTCTTTTTTTTTCGTTCGTTCAATTCTCGTTGTTCAAGTTGTTGGTGAGTAATATCCGACAATCTCGGGCATCCTAGTTTGTTTGAGAGCTTGGTGAGTCATATCCAAGTTGTCAAGCATCCATATCCCCTTGTTCTTCCCATTTCGATCCATCATCCATCTCGGTGGTTTCTGCACCCCCTCAGTAAAATAGACATATCTTTCAATCCACTCATCATATAGGTCTGAAATTTTGAGAGATTAAACTAGACTCAGAGATCTAACTTCTCAAATTAGAATCACTCAATTCCGAGTTCGGACGAGGAAGATCCATCTAGTTGAAGACGGGTCAGTTGCGTGGTGTTTGTTGTCGGAATTCCTTGGATTCTCGTGGCGATCTCTTTGCACCATCATCCCTTCCATCGATCCGGCCATCACCTAGCTTCGAGGACTGGGGGATAAATGTAGGGGTAGGGAGATGGGATGGAATAGGGGAAAGCCAGAGATTGAACGGCTGGACTACCTGGACAGAGGGTTTGCCCAAAAAATAATACAAAACGATTTTAATTTTTTAGATAAGCAAAACCCTTTATTTTTGAATTATTTTTATTTTTATTTTGCCTTTTATTTTATATAATATTTCTGACGGAAATATGTACTAATGGAAGGAAAAATCAAGAAAGGTCAGGGACGGAATTGTCCAAAAACTCGGGGGTATTTTACGGATAAAGTTTTTTTAGGCACCAGACGGAAAAGCTATAAGTTCGGGGGTACCAAACGGAATTTCCCTTATTTTTTTAAATATGAGGTGGGGCCAGAATCATTCTGGTGGCTCGAAAAGGTACAGCTTTAATATTTAGCGTTGGCTGGATTATTCTTTCCTATTTTTATTAATATCTTTTGTCTTTGTTAGGATAGTTTCCTTATCTATTAAGTCAGATATTTATCTTTTTGATTTAATTAAGATAAGGGGACTTAGATAGACTTTCTAGTATTATTATATGTTATCTTGGAAAACAAGAAAAGAACCTTTCTACCCTTCTAGGGCTGATCTCCTTGACTTATTTTCCAAGACAACTCTACCTTGTATTCTCTTTAAATAGCTTTGTTATTCATTCAATAAAAGTAGCCTAAGTAAGATTAAACCCCTATGGTTTAATCTTGCTCTTGGGCCATAAAAACAACCTTGTGTTCAAGCAATAACATCCAGCAGTTGATCTCAATGTCTCTCTTTCGTGTTCTTCAATTGGTTTAGTGATTTGATCAATTTTGATTAGTTCTTGTTTGATTGTTAAAGATCAAACCTAGTTAATCAATTGGATTTAGCGTTGGAGTCAATCCAATTGAACTATCAAGTTGATTTATCTTACTAATCCAATTCAGTTTCGTTCTTCAATCAATTGGCTCGTTTGGTTACTTATTGTGCAAGTTATTAACTTTGAAGGCAATTCAGGTTGGAAATCAAACTACTGGCAAGATCGGGATCCTGTGTGGTTAAATACTTGATCAATGAGGAGTAATCCGAGGCGATCACGTATCAGACTAGAGAGAAGATTTCATCATAGTCAATACCATGAATTTGTTTGAACCCTTTTGCAACCAATCTTGCATTGAAAACTATTATGTTTTCATCCTTGTCTGTTTTGAGTTTGTAAACCCATTAGCACCTTATGGGTACTATCCCATCTAGTGGGTATATCAAGTCCCATACTTAATTTTCAAACATCATGGTTTCACGCTATTTCTCAGAGTGTGGAATCACCATAGCTTTATTGTATGTAGTAGGCTCATCGGTTTCTAAAAGCTGAATGTCCAAACTCGTAGTCAATATGAAACCAACATATCTTTAAGATTGCGATATATAACTATCAGACCTACATATGGGATGAGCAACTGGAGGTTCGGCCATAACATTTTGTGGATCAATAGGAATAGGGTTTTCCACAACATCATCTCAGAAATGGAGTGATCCATGTCCTCTTGTTGCTCAGTTTGTTGCTTTTCTCAAACTTCTTTGAGATCAAAATTCTTTTACCATAAAGACATTATCCCTAGTACTAAACACTTAGTTCTCATTAGGATTGTATAAGTAGTATCCTTTAATCACATTAACATATGTTACAAAGAAGCACTTATCTTATTTTGGTGTAAGCTTGTCTAATAGTAAATGTTTTACAAACGCTTCACATCCCTAGATTTTGAGAAAAGACGAACTTAGAACTTTTCCAATCCATAACTCATATGTTGTCTTATCTATAACTTTGGATGGAGTCATGTTTAGTAAGAACATTGCATATTGCAGTGGTGAGAGCATATCCCTAGAAAGATATTAGAAGATCAATAAAACCACCATAGATAGAACCATGTCCAACAAGATCATATTCCTCCTTTCAAACACACCATTCATTTGTGGTGTTCCCAATCGAGGAAGTTGTTGCCATTTAATTTATTCTTCTCAAGAATCCAAAGTAAGTTGATGATGGATGGGTTATAGTTTCTCGACATGATATCTACACTAGAAATAATATGCAAAATATAAATTATGTTTGTCATGCAAGAGCTTAGAATTTTTAAACATGCTTTAAACATAAATAAGTTAATGTCATTTTATTCATTTATAATTTTTCCTTTGAATAAAATGATTCCAAGATCCTATTACAATTAAGACATTAGGTGTACTTTGACACTTTCCTAATTTTTATGTGACAAGGTAAGTAACTTTTACTATTTATAACACTTATAACTCTAGTTGATAGATTACATCTTATGTCAAATCTGTCATATGCCTCAAAATCCAAACTTTATCTTTTGATCTTTTGTTGAGTAGAACCAATTCAAGATTGTAAACCCTTTATAAAGATTAACCTATATTATCCCAAGGTGCATGGACACCTTGCTTTGGAAAAACTTATCCATCAAATTCCAATGGCCACATAAGTTATGAATTGGAAAGGCATGATCTTAATTTTCTTTTAAGGGAACTAGGTTTATCATGCAAGTCTATTTACTAGCGAACATAAACATAAATAAACATGCAATCATAAACATAGAGATATTTAAAGCATACAAAAGCAATAAATAAATGTGATCCTGGTATGGCTCATAAAAACCCCTAAGAAATACAGAGTATTCTTCAAGGATTCTTCTTATCTCTTTGATCCACATCTTTCTCCTTCCTTGAATCTTCATAGGGTCTTCTTTTCTTGTATTACAATATATAAATTTAAATCAAATTTTCTTGAAAATAAATTACGAACATAAACCAATATGAATCATATATGAGAAAGTAGTGTACCTTTTGTGCAAGTACTTGATTCGTAATCACCTTTGGAGAAGGGAGTCTCAACTGCGACTCCTATACTTAGTCCACACGAGTACGGTACTAGATCGCCTTGTCTTTGCTTGCTAGAACGAACGAATGTGAATCACCAAAAGCCCTTCTAAAGGCTCGGCCGACAACACATGAGAGAAAGAGAGGAGAGAGTTTTGAAAATTATCTTAGATTAATTTCCTCGCTATGTCTCTTATTTTAATATATGACCAAAATCAAAAGTATATCTTTCCTTAAAGATATATTATCGATCAAAATAATAATAACTGGTATTATTACTTGATCAATAATCCATTCTCCAAATATGCTATGTATGGGCTGAAAATTCTAGGCCCACTATGGGCTTCAGATTGCTTTCTATCTAGCTAATTACTCTATTGTGTATGACCTTATAGGACTTGATCGAATAAGATAGTAATGGACTATATCCAATTTGTCTAATACGCCATATATAGTTGGCTTCTTGCAAAACACTAAGACTATCTATATTATAGATCTTCATTATAAATCCTAATATATCCTTAGTAATTGTCATCTTGATTGAAGGACACATATTCCTTCAAAGCTAGCGTCTCAAATTCATTTTTGTTTACGTTGTCTTTAAGATAATCTAGTATGCAGATCGGTCTAAGGTTTGTATCAATATTTTAATTATTTATAGAATCTTTCAATAAATAAACATTTTGAGGTTGGCCAAATCAAAAACACTAAAAAAAGTAGGTAGAAATTCTTGGACGCAATTACGAACATACTAAGCCTAAAACAATTAACTACAACTCTCAATAAGTAATCTTTTGGTTCTGAATCTTGTGAACCGTTTGGATTGTGGATGAAAGTTGATCGATGTAGATGGCTAGGATTCAATGTAATTAAAAGGAAGCAAGAAACTGGGAGAGGCCTCTCTTGTGACCTAAAGTGTTAACATCATCTTGAACTTGTTTTCGATACTCTCTGAAGCTGAACTTTTTGTAAACGGGCGGGTCTCTGCAACTCTGAATGATAGCATCTTGAGACGGGCATAGAAAATAGGCCGTGGAGAACCTCTCCACCTTCTTATTAGCGACAACGCGGTGCTCGACACTCTTGTATACATCGTTACTCCATGCCTGACGTACATTTCACGTTGTAATTAAGAAATTGGCACTCTTAATTGTATACGTACAACTCTGAATGAATGAAAGATTGATTGATTGATTACCTGGAACAAGTCTCCAATGTTGATGATAAGAGCGGTGGGATTAGGCTTGACGGCGATCCAGGTAGCATCCTTGACAAGCTGCAATCCGCCGACTTGGTCTTGGTAGAGGATGGTAAGGAAGTCGCTGTCGGTGTGGGGCATGAGGCCGAAGACATGGGAGTAGTTTGGGCACGGAGGGTACCGGTTCATCCTCAGGTAGCACGTGCTTGGCACGCAGTTTTCGCGGAAGAAGGCCGAGTCCTGCCCCAGATTCTCCGCCAGGATGCTTGCCAGTTGCAGCCCCAGCCCCGACACTCTGCTCGCGAATTTTCTCATGCTCCAGCTGCAGCCAACAAATTCAATTAATAATTAGTAATATTCAATCACAACAAAAATTTATAATAAGTTTGACCAAATCTTGATATTAAACTATAATTTAGACTACAAAAACTATGTCATAATTTTGGGCGGGTTCAATGAATCAAAAAGGTTTTTCAATTCGACCAAAAAAAATATCAAATTAAGTGTTAATTTTTAACTAATTTTTTTTAATTTCTTATATGTATATTTTCGAGAGTATTTATTTTGAAACAGGATTGTTTAAGCTCTATCGGACCAACATCGAATTTTTTTTTTTTTTGATAAGGAAAGAGATTAAGTTGGTCTCCAACAAACTAGTAGTCGCCCTAGAGCATCCTATCGGATGAGGGTAAACAAACCCGAGTCAATTGTAAGCGGGATAGAGGAGACACATTTGATTCGGTTTGAATAGGATTGAGAGCGCTATTAATTTTTTTATTTTAGTAATTTTTTTATTTTGAGGAGTGGAAGGAGGAATGTGGATTTGATGGTATGATTCCTATACTATGGGCACTAACACGTGAAGTGCGTGTGGGAACGAGTGGGAGGATGTTTCTATTGACTTCTATTAATCCAACATATATAGGCACTCTCCGTTTCTCCTTCTGCCACCATGTGAGCATTAATTTTGACCATCCTCCTAGTCCTACTATATTCCCGTACAATCGCTTTCCTCCTTTTTTTGGTCTATATTTATTTTGTCACATGTCCTTTCAACAATTGACACAAAATATCCTTAAATCAATTCATTTTATCACTATCTAGAAAAGAAAGACACGTAAAAAATCATAGTACACATTAATTAGTTTGTATAAAAAAAAAATTTAATAACTTGATTGATTCAATAAATAAGGGTAAATCCAATAAGTTTTGTCCAAAATGTCTATTGGAACTAAAAGGACATATAAAACTTATTAAATATTATTGTTCTTACATACTCCCTTTGTTTCATAATATATGGACCTTTTTTCACTTTTTAGTACTTGGTGCCACCATATTTACAAATTTTCTTCATTTACAGCTTCAGAAAAATGAGTGGACAAAAAAAATAGTTTTTCCATGAGTGAATTAATGAATACTCATTTAAACTAGAAATACATTCATTAAATGAATGAATGTGTTACTTTAAAATAGTTTAGTACTGATAATTAAATGAAAATAAACAAAAATTATGAGAATAGATTTGTAGTTAAAATGTTTATACACCTTCCGTTCCAAAGTTATTACTATTATTATTATTATTATTATTATAGACTGTTTTTTTTTTGAAAATATTGTCATTTTAGATATTTTGGCCCTACTTTACACTTATATCCTTATAATTATTTTTACTTTTTAATAAATAAGGAAGAATTGTTACTACAAGTTTTGAAAAATAAAAATTAATAAATAAGGG